>JAOPFQ010000001.1:1242500-2485000 GCA_030064505.1 Chouioia cunea
ATTTTGCAAGATTCACTGTTTTGTTTGTATGGAGGAGGTTATGTGTGTACCGTTGTCAATGACAAGTGGAATCGACTCATTTTTAACTTCTTCGGGGTACACGTGAATAATATCTGGAACAGCTTTGATATTTTTTAGTTCTAGAATTTCCATTATTCCAAAAACAACGCAATAACTTTAGGTTACGAATGCATTTTTGGTCTCTGATATAAAGCACTCTCTGTCTGCAGCTCTAAATCCGAAATCGAATTCGCGGGTAAAACAGAATACATGACATCTTTGTTTGCGTTCTAGTACTATCAATTGCTGAATAAAATATACACATTATTATTGAGAAGTTTAACATTATCGTTTAGTTTAGGTCGTTTGGACGTTAAATTTGTCAATTTGCAAAACGACAAAGTTACATAAGCGACTGTCGCTTAAACAGTACAATTAACTTGCCAACAACTTTGCCAGGCATCCGTGACGACGTTACATTTTTTTAGCTTTATTTTTACACGAGAACGAGTTGAAAACAAACGATGAATATCAATATCAAAATAGACGAGGAGGAGGATATGCAACAACGAGTAACTCTAATAGGCTTGTATTCAAAATAGTTGGACAAATTTAACTCACGATCAAACTGTTTTACCACGCAGGATAAGTTATCGATTGCACGCTGTACGAAATCTTAGTTGAACAGTTTTTTAAATTTCCTAGCAGATGTCAGCGCGCGTATCGTTTACCTGTCGCGATAAATGTAAAATGTATTCGAGTGTCATCGAAGAATAATTGTATTACAAAAATGACGTTAAACAAACGTATTTACGAAATTATATTTGTTCATCTTGGTATAAGTAATTGTTATTTTAATAAAACATATAAACTTTATTGATTCTGTAAACAGTTGAAATATCATAATCCTACTTGTTCTTGAAGTAATTTGGCACGAGCAATCAATCCAGCAATATCTTTCCTCCTACGAATGAAAAGTAGTTATCGTTTATAGTTACTTGGACTATCGTAACGTATCGTTCGAACTTACATTTGATCTAAATTCGTAGTTATAGTCTCGATTTGAGTGGGTTTGAAGACGATTTCATTTCTCTCGGAAGTTTTGTCGAACTGAGTTCGCAAAGCTTGATTAGCGTCCTTTTTCTTCTTCAACTGCTCCAAACGAACGTGCAGTTCTTTGACCTTCTCCGACATCGTTTTTATTTCTTCTCCCTGCGCTCGCTCCAAGGGATCCATGTTTGGCTCTTTTAAGTGGACTAATCTGAGCACTTCTTCCGCTCTGTTTATTTAGAACAACGATCAAATAGATGAAAATAATAATCGTTTAAAAGGGTCGGTTACCTTCTTGCAAGTCCTTCTTGTTTGTCTTTTATATCTTCGTATCTTTCGGCTAATATTTCAGCTTTCTGTTGCAAGTACTTTTTCATTTCGCTCAAATTTTCAAGTTCGGTCAGTTGGTGAGTTTTCGAGGCTTTCAAAGCGCGCACCTGTTTGCGAAATTCTTCTCGAACTTGATCGTGATGCACGAAGTGTTGCTTTCGGAAAACAGTGGTCGCTCGATAGAGCAGCTGCGTACAGGAGAATCGAGCAAAGGAACAGTCTACGTGAGAGCACGCTCGAGCTTTGTTAGCGAACGACTAGTACAACAATCTTACCTCCAAAGATTCGCGAGAAGTGAGATTCTTCTGCAGACCAATCATGGTTATCGGTTGAGACGTATCTCTTTTGAGCAGTTGCTTGATGTGACTGTCGAACGATTCCTTGACGACCTAGTAAACGAAACAACAAGTGAGAGCGCGAGACGAAAGCGCCAAACGCCGCGCAGCTTACTTTTTTAGTGGGACTGACAGGCAGGGTGGCCGTTTCGACGCTTGGAATGTAATGGTAGTCGACGACGGAAATGTCGATGACCAGGCCGGTATGAAGGAGAGCTATCAGAATGCAAGGCTCTTGTAGCAAACCAAATCCCAAAATGGGCGTAGCCTCTTCTTTGCCGGTGTACTTTGTCCGCGTACTCACGAGGTATTGAGCGCTCGATTGTCTAATGAGATTCGGAAGGTGGAATTGGATGTTTTCTGAAAGTACAGTCAACTCGTAGATCGCGGGTATGCGGAAAATCGAGTTTGAACGTTCGAATTACCATCGCTAGCGGTGACGTAGTTATCGAGCTGGTTGGCCATTGGAACGTTGACGAGGTGGATACCGGCGTTGTGCGAGCAAAAGTATCTGAAAGCAAGCCTGCGATTATGGATCCGTCGAGATTGGCGTTGGCGTTAGATTGGAAGAGCGCCTGCCACGTCGCGTACCTGGATCGGTTTTCTGGGTCGGCGTGCAAATGAATCGGGCAGTTGTACTTTTTGTCGTTGTCCGTGTAAAAGAGTCCCAACTCCAACTCGACGCACTCGTACACGTAGAGGGCCTCCTCGGGAGTGTGCAAACTGTAGGTCGATCCGTACTGGGACCAGCTCTGAAGTAGTCACGGGTGTCAATTGTCGAGAGGCTTTGCTCTACTTATTTCGATCGAACGAAGCTTAATACCTTTTTTTCGTCGTCCTCCAAGTTCTCGTTCAGCAGAATCGAGTGATATATCTTTCCGACGGATGACGCAATAATGACCGTGGGAGGAGTCGTCGGCAAGCACATGATCGAGCACGAATCAACTCCGTAATTGTCGACGGCCGGAGGATACATGGACAGAGTGCCAAAGACCAGGGGTTTGTTGTGACTAGAGCGATCGGAAAAACAAAAGGGAAACGCGTTAGAGTTTGTAATATCAGTTTACAAACGGCAGTTACAAGTCAACGAGATGGACTAACTCGATTAAAACGTTGCCGTGGACAATGAGCACGTCGCCAGTGCCTCGAAGAACTAAAATGGGCCACTCGATTTGTTTCCAAGTGAGCTTGTCGAGCTGAAATCGAGCGATTGCAAATTGACCGAGCTAGTACAGCGGGCGTAACGCTCGATCTTCATACTTACGTCAATCGAGCTTTGATCTTGATGTTGCTTGATATTCGGCGTAGCAAAATCAAAATCGACAGCCGCGTCGCCTAGGATCGAGAAGTTGGGCATCTTGGCGGGCGAATGAAGAGTCGGTCCTACTTTCCAAGTCCTCGTTAACTTTGGCGCGTCTCCAATGTCGCACTCGTACAGCCTGCCGAGAGTACAGACGCGTGATCAACAATGGCACGCGATGCGTACGCGTGTACGCGCACACCTATGCACACCTATGCACACCTGCGGACTACTCACTGGAAAACGTTGTCGGAGGTAAGTACCAGTAAATGCGAATCCGTGGTAGAGCCCGGATGCCAACGAGCCCTTCGCACCTCCGTTCTCGACAATTGCGAGTAGCAGCCGTCCAGATTGTAACTCCTGAGCAGACAAGGACGAGCAACGCGAGAGCCACGTTGTTTTAAATCGATCGTCAATTTGATAATTATAGGTCCTTCAACTTAGCTTGTAACGGCGCTTCTTTTCGCGTGTCTTTTGCCGCGTGCGAATCGCGTCAAAAAGCCGCTAGCAGTTGAGTAAGGGACGCGCGCGCGCGCATTCGAGGCTGATGAAGCGCTTCGACAAAAGAAGCTCCCTCGGCTGATCTAATTGAGAAATTCTTAGGCAGAGGCTGTACGAAAAGTAACTTTTGCAGCGAGTAGACAGCGAAAGCAACAAAACGAAAAAACTAAGAATAAATTCGTAGAAAACAAAGCCTCGAGCCGCTCCCCTTTCTCGACCGTCCACCACTTTTCTCCAACGCACCGCTGAAAAAGCACACGGCAAACAGCGTCGCGGCGTTATCCGTTGCAGAAATTCAACGAAGAACGCAGGTGCATAAGTCAGAGTTAAACGGGCTCACGGACGCGTGTTTAGTTTAACGGGATTAGCAGAAGTTCCGCGACGACGCGTAATATTGGTAACAAAGCTACGAACAATCGACGGGGCAGGGCGTCTCGCGTTCAAAGTCAACGACAAGTTACGAGAAGTAAGCGTTGCGGTTACACGCGCTCGTTTACCCAAGCAACCGCTCTACTCGTCGTCGATGGCGTTCTCTAATTTGATTTGTGCCTTCAATCTATTCAGTTGAGTTAACTCGAGCTCGGATACAACAAAGTACCGAGGTACGAACGCGAGCTTGCAAAAACGGACAAACCGAGAAAAAATAACGCATCGATCGGAGCTTCAAAGAGCACGAGTGACTCGATACGTGTACACGTGTACGCGAATGCCTGCTACTCGCAGATTAGACTGCCGTGGGCTTTATATCGGGATTACACGTGTAAAACCATTAGGCTAAATCATTTTTTTTTAAATAAACTCAAGCGCACGACTCGGATTATGCGTGTAGTGCAAGCACCGATAGCCCCCCGAAAAATATATTCGAGAGCACGAATAGCCGAAAGCTGCTATGTAGCGAGCACGATTAATCGCCTCGTTCACTCGTGCATTAATTATAGATCTCTTTTTTCCTTTTTTTATTTTTCATTTCTGCACGCCGAGCAAAGACCGAGCAAACGCTCGCCCTCCCAGCCCCTCCTCTTTATTGCCGACATTTTTTATCCAGCCATATCGCATAAATTATAACCCTCTTTTTCTCTATTTGTTGGGTTTGCGCGCAAGTTTGTCGGTACTGGTCCTCGCTTATTGTCGATCACTGCAACGACGCGAGCAAGTCGAGCAAAAATAAGGAAAGTCGGTAAAATTGAAGGGTTCGAGTGGGTGTTGGTGGTGGTGTAGGCAGTGAAAAAGGGGTTGAAAGTCTGTATGCGGCTAAAGTGGAAGTATTAAGCGTTAAAGGTGGTTGCAAAGTGGTAATAGTTTTAATCCGTAGTATGCAGGGGCGCGAGAGGGCAGTAACTGGCGTTGCTGGGCTGATATCATAATCCAAATAATCGCCATTATTGCCGCCATTTGGTTAATCCACGGCTGTGGAAGCTGCCGTTGAGCTTCAAGCTCGCCTCTTAGACTTTTGCTCTTCTTTTAAAAGGCTTGTTGAACGTCGCGACGCGAATGCGAAACGAGTATATAGCTTAGGTAGGTTGGCTTAGCGGGCCATGGCTGTGAGCTGCAGCACTAATGATCAATGGAAGCTGGAAACTGGAACGTAATCCAGTTTGCGATAAATCGCTGTGGTTTGCTCTTATCCTTGATGCAAAGGGAGAACGAGCTAGGACCATGCTCTCTGTTATTATGGCAAAAACTGGCGTTTCCAGCTACATAAGTAATCTCTGGCGGCTGCTCGTAGAGTCGAAAGTCGAGTTCTCCCGCTCTCTCTCTCTCTCGGGCGCGCGCGCGAAAACTTTACCGCTTGCCGGGGAAATATGTTTATTAATCGCAGAGCCGAGTCGAGCCGAGAGAGCTATGTAAATTTTTGGCTGCTTATTAGCTGAGCGCCTTAAACGCCACCCGCCCAATTAACTTCTCTCTCTTTCCCTCGCACCGTCTCTGCATTTGCAGGTTCTTTACGAGAGCGAGAGAAAGAGCGCTGATAAGGAAAAAACAACGTCGAGGAGCCAAGTACGTGACGCGATAAGGCAAAATTGAAGTTACCTTGCTCGTTATATCTGTATACGGACGTATACGTATACTCACAGACAAGAGATCACTTGCTTTCCACCTTGGAATTTGGCCTCTTTGCCCCATCGCTTTGGCAACTGAACCACCACGATTCCCAAGCAGCCCCATAGTACCAATTGAGTCGCCGTCTCGTTGATCAACAGTTGGCTCACTTCAAAGATCGGTGGGTCGGTTGGTTGCAACCTCTGCAACAATAACGTATTCGATATTATTCGACGATAATCGAGTCCGCTTCATCAGTGGCACCTCGTTGTACCGTTCGCTTTTGCCGAGTAACAGACTTTACGACACGCCTTATTAATCCGAAACAAGGGGCCGCGGGGAATTGATGTTGCTCGAAGAAATTAAAAGAGCGCCAAGCCATAATACGAACACGCAGGGCATACTCTCAAGAAGATCAAGAAGAAGAGGAAGAAGAGTAAGCAGCAGAAAGAAACAGAGAGAACATTAGCATTAACGGTTGAGCTGCTCAAGGCAGCCGCGCGAGTGGCCCGACAGATAGACATCAACTTGTCAACGCCCGCCTGCTCTTTTTAAAAGTATATCCTCCCCTTCATTTTTAATGTCCACCGCCGAGATGTCACTTTATCACTTTGTTGTTCTTTTTTTTCTCCTCTCTCTCTCTCTTACTCTCGCCACCCCTCGTATTTTCGCGCGCCTTTTGCTAATGTTTTCTTTTCAAGGACCCATTCTTTCTTTTACCCCCCCCCCTCACCTCAACGGAAACATTGAGAATTCATAAGCGAGCTTTGAACCCAAATCGACCGCGCTTTCGTAGCAAATGTTAACATCGCTGATGTTATTTTAATACGTCCAATGTTGACGGTCGCGATAGCAGTTGTATCCATCACGTGACTCGATTGGAAAGTTGTACTGTACATGGATGTGTATGTGTGTGTGCGTGTTTGTGCGTAGCTATCAGCTGATCGCCGATGGCGGAACAATAGCAAGGATCATCATGTTCGTTAGACTAGAGGCAGCGTACATTTCCAAGGAGAATCGTTACTGACGACGACGAAACAGTCGTGTGCTCCGCCTCGCATGTCGAAATGAACGCAC
Organism: Chouioia cunea; assembly: GCA_030064505.1. Lineage (NCBI taxonomy): Eukaryota > Metazoa > Arthropoda > Insecta > Hymenoptera > Eulophidae > Chouioia > Chouioia cunea. The sequence goes on from JAOPFQ010000001.1 coordinate 1,249,134, forward strand.
AAACAACAAGCTGTTACATTTACAGCGACGACAAATCTATGCCTCCTGTTTTTTTGCCGGATCAACAGGATATTTTTGTCGGTCGAAATGTCGAGACTAAAATCACCGATCCTCAGTGTTCGCGAAAACAAGGTCAGTTGCACTAATTAACTTTCTTCAAGTTTCGTGCTTTACAGGCTTTTCTAGTGCTTGGTATTGTTTTGATTACTCGTAGCTTCGCGTGCTTGCCGTATCGGTATCTACGAGCACACATAACCTACGTACAAAGACTTATTTGTTTTCTTCTATTTTTTACCCTTTTTTTTATCGAATCATTCTAGTGCGTTTGCATGCTAGCTACAAGGATCAAAAAGTATTCGTTGAGCAACTGGGATCTCGCGCATCTGGCCTAAATGGTTACAAGACTGAAAAGGGACTGAAAATCATTGCTCGGCATGGAGATCATTTGGAAGTCTTGTATGGTTTGCACCCGTACAAAATAGAATTTAATCCCCCACCAACAGTTAGTATAAAGCAGGAAACTACAGTCAAGAGATTACTTTCTTGTGACTCGGAGGAAGAAGATGATGGTGAATTGCAAAATTTGAAAAAAAAAACCAAATTAGCGACTACTAGTATGAAGTCCGAAGCAGAGCCATCGGCAAGTGGACAGCAAATAAAGACAAAGGATACAGAGTCAACTTCTAGCTCGACGACTGGTAGTTTAGTTAATAATAGCATCGAACCTAGCAGTCCTGAAAAAAATGGCACGTGGGAACACTTTACCAACAAAACTTTGTACGTTTACACGAGCAACGGTTGCGAAGGAAGATCCAAAGTGAAAACATTTTTATTACTTACTTTGTTGACTATTGCCAAACAGAAATCATTGGACCAATTTTTTCTTCACAGATAGCTGCATACGATATGGATAAAACTTTGATAAAAACTATCTCTGGCTTGCAGTTTCCTAAAGATTGTCACGATTGGCAATTAATTTATCCTCAAGTACCAAAAAAAATTAGAAAATTTTATGAAGATGGGTATAAAATTGTAATATTTTCAAATCAAGCTAGCCTGGGTACTGGAAAGATCAGCGTTAAAGATTTTAAATTTAAAATAGAGAGGCTGGTAAAAAAGATTGGGGTACCTATGCAGGTTTGTCTTTGTTTTTCTTTAATGTATCTACGTCGTTCAATTATTCTTGTGAACCGTGCAAACGTACGATTGATTCAGGTTTATCTTGCTGTGGGCGAAAGTATTTATAGGAAACCTCGCACAGGGATGTGGGAATTTCTGATTGATAAGGTACGCGTAACAAGCCAAATTTCGTAGTTTACATTTATTATTCCTAACGCAAAATTATTATTTTCGTATCAAATTATAGAAAAATGACGGAGTTCGAGTAGACAAAGAGAATTCATTTTACGTGGGCGATGCTGCTGGTCGCCCGGCTAATGCATCAAGAAAAAAAAAGGATCATTCCTTAGCTGATCGACTATTAGCACTTAACGTAGGTTTGAATTTTCAAACTCCAGAAGAGCATTTCCTCGGCCACAAAGAAGCATCGTACAATGCTCCGGCATTCGATCCAAAAGAAGCAAGTAAAAACACCGTTCTTTGCGAACCAAACAAGGCCAAGCTCACTTCCGACAAACAGGAGGTTAGTAATTAGTACGAAAAATTCGAAGTATTTCCAATGGTAACGGTTAAAATAGTTTGCAAACTTTTCAGTTGATCCTCATGGTGGGTTGTCCTGGCTCTGGAAAATCTCATTTTGCTAAAACACATTTGAGGAATTACTGCTACGTAAATAGAGATACACTTGGTAATTGGCAAAGATGCGTCACGAGAACGGACGAAGCCTTGGCTCAAGGAAAAAGCGTAGTGGTCGACAATACGAATCCAGATAAGATCACAAGGCAAAGGTACATTGACGTTGCAAAGAAACATAACGTGCCTGTTCGATGCTTTGTAATGGCGTTAGAGAAGGAACACATCAAACACAATAACATGGTAAGTGAATACTTTGAAGAGCTGCATTTGTCTTTGAGCCATTATAAACAGTAACGCGTGTTTTGTAGTTTCGAATATTGACCGATTCAACCCATCAAGCCATCAGTGACATGATTATCAACAGCTATATGTAAGTTGCTAAATAATATACGTATATACGTGTGTCGCTTTGGTAGTCCGAGGGTGTTGGGTAGACTCGTTGGTACAAAGGTGACGGGTTAAAGATGTTGCTTTTTCGTAAAATGTAGAGTAGTCAAGTGGGTTTTGAACGCAGAGTTTCTGAGTATTGTTTTTTACTAGCGACACGAAATCCCAGTTGGCCCGGCGTTGCATAAGATTCGTAAAGCTGCTACTTTTGTTGTGTCTTCATTTCTACGTTCGTTTCTCGAAAACTCTTCCAACGTCTTACAGGAAGAACTTGATGCCACCAAGCGAGGACGAAGGTTTTTCCGAGATCGTCAAGATCAACTTTGTACCATTTTTCAAATCCGACGAGGACAGGCGACTCTACGAGATGTATCTTTTAGGATGATGCTTTTCGTGAAGTAGCAGTCGCCAACAATGGGACAACGAGAAAACTGGGGTTTCCCATTGCAGCGGCGATCCTCTTCGATATTCCGCGACACAGAGTGTCGATGTATTTATTGCAGTGTACCGTTACGTTCCTACACGATAATCTCGATAAATTTCTCAGTGAGATAATAAATTTATTTATACTTTACACGTGACGATTACTCATTAACCCACAACTAGTCCAAGAAACAAAGAGAGCGAATAACGATAAACGTACAAGCAAATCCGCATTGATTTGAAGCAGAGCACTTGAATTCACGAGTAAAAATGGTAAGAGAAGCATTGGAAGCACAATCTTGCGGTTAACGCGTGTTTTTGCTCGAGGAGAAGCGGAGAAAGGAGAAACGACGAGGAACGAGGAAGAAAGATGTCGGCAGCGCGTCGGAGAGAAAGTAGCAGATAAGCGGTATTTTTACGTGCTCGTTACTTATCCGAGCGGCTGAGCGAGCCTTCGGGGAGCAGAGTTTTTTTTACAACAAGGGGCAAACGAAAGAAGAGGCTGCGTATATTTTATCGGGAGAAAACGCGCGGCTAATTATTTGGTCTCGCAGCGATATCGGTCGACTACACTTGTCGGATACGAGAGCAAGCACTCGATTAACCGCGTTGACGTTCCTCGCTTTGGTCGAATACGTCAACATTTGGAATGTAATTTGGAGTAGAAACGAATAAAGCACTCGCACATAAGCGACGGTAATCATTGAAAAGTATATGGGAAGCGTAATATTAGAAGCGCCAGGAGGATCGAAGTAAACTGGAATTCTATGATAATGAAATGGCAGAGCAACGGCTTTTACGAGGCATTCGCGATCCGCTCGCACTCGTTGCGAGTTATTATTTTATTAAGCCGTATAATGCATGTGCGTGAGCGTGTGCGTGTATACAGGAGTCGTAGAAGCACGCTCGCAGTCGAGTAGTCGGCTAGCAATGTCGAGGGGATATATAGATCTAAGAATTCAAATGGGGCCGCGCGCGAGCGTAAAATGCTCACCACTGGACAATCGTCCTCCTCGTAAAGCACTTTATTAAAATTCTATATCGCGCCCTCGGTTACGTTTGCTGCTACTGCTCTGCTCGTTGTAAACAAGTGTCCAATGCCGCTTGGTCGACAGCGTATAGCCATCGTCACTGCGACTATGAAACACGCAAAAAGGATATAACGCGCGAATTGATAACGCGGGAGCCGAGTCGAGTCGAGATGCAAGGGTAGGTTTTGTTCGAGGCAGGGATTAAAGTACATTAGCTCGAATCATGCTAAACGTCGACACGACTCACTTTTGGCAAAAAGAGAGCGTTGACCGCACCCGCGCACATTAGTCCACACTTTGCGCTCGTCTTTCAAAGGCTACTTTCCCTACAATTTTCGAGCTGGCCTCATTATCAAATGCTTTTCCTGGGCTGCGTCATTAGCAGTCGCCGAAAGAGAACAAGAAAGGGACACAACGAAAAAAAGCAAAAGAAACAATTATTTGGATAAAGATCGGCTACGCGTAGGCAGGCAGCAGAGTAGACAAGCTTACGAATGTTGGAAAGGGTTGCGAGAAAGAGAGGGAGAGAGAGAGAGAGAGAGAGAGAGAGTGAGAGTAGTACGAGCTCCAAGCGTCGCGTTGGCCTGTAATGCGTTATTAATGAACAGCAAGAATTTCATTAAAGATTGTTTGTATATCAAAGTGTCGAGTAAATTATCAGGGTCGGTATATTGGCGCATTCCCGTGTAGTGTTGCACGGCATGGGCGATGTTAGACTACGCGAAAGAAAATGTTGACGTTTTTTTTACTCGTTGAAATAAACCAACGGGCTACTTCAGGCGTTGCTTATTAAAGACGTGCTGAACTGGCGTGTACACACTTCTCATGCAAGTTAGCCAATGTCTCGTAAGGTGTATGTATATGCGTGCGTGGGTGCGTGTGTGTATGTGTGTGTTTATAATCGGTGTCCCGTTGCCGTCAGCTCGGTTGGCTTTCATCGCCCTCGCGCATGAGACTGTCGCCTTGGCTTATTAGTTTGCAACTTATGCCTGAGAGACAGAGCCTTTAAACTTGGCTGCTCTTTGCGTAGAAGCACCGAGAGTCGAGAGAGAGAGAGAGAGAGAGAGAGAGAGAGAGAGAGAGAGAGAGAGAGAGAGCCGAGACGTGCTTGGCTGGTGAAACCCTAAACCCTCGTAGGCAGCCTGCACGATTTATTGATACTGCATGCGATAACGACACACACACATATACATGTACTAAGGCAACACCCCACATCACACCTTCATTTTTCAAGCTGAATTACAAAATTATCATTAGTCGCTGCCACACTAGCTGTGTCGCTGATTTTTCACAACTCACGCTTGCTCGTGCTACATATACATTTGCAGCTTGGCAATTGAGATAAATAGTCGCGAGAACGAGAGAGAACGAGAGTAAGAAGAGCGAGCAAGCCTATTGGCGATATTTCCTCGCTCGATTCGTCTCAATTTTCGGTAACGCGGTAAACGACAACCACGCCAACTTTTCTCTTGCTTGGCAATGGGAATTGATGACGTTTCAGATTTATACACTCGATCATTCAAATTTTGCTAATCCAGCAAATACTTAAATATCAGATGAGAGAGAGAGAGAGAGAGAGAGAGGGATGGAACAAGCATTGCCGTATCGGTTATAATTTATATAACACAGGGTTATGGCGATTTTATGTATATGTCGCTGGGCATTATTTAAATTAAACGGGGATAAACGTGGGCGAGACTGTGATACTGCGAAGACTAGGAAGACGACGACGACGACGACGACGACGACGACGACGACGACGACAACGACGACGACGACAAGGACGGGAGCACTATGCAAATTATTATCGCGCCCGATTTAAATGCATATTTCGGCGACTATATATCATATTATTATTACCGCTGAGACGTCGTTTAGGATATTGGCTGAGAGGGATGCTAATTAAAAGTGGGCCGCAGATTATTAGATAAACGCATCGTAAGCAATCTGCAAGGGATGAGTTTGAATTTATTGCGAGTGTCGGCAACGAAAAAGCCCAACTCACTCTCTCTCTCTCTCTTTCTCTCTCTCGCTCGGGCTCGGTGTTTTAATTCCCTTAACGTTATCGCGGAGAAGCCCGAAAGATACATGTAAGCCGAGTCCAGTGTAGCCCCTCGTGCACTCGTACTCCGCACTCGCATTCGCTCTCTTTCTCTGGACGCTTATGAATATTAATTTCTAGTGGTAGCCAGCGCCGCCGGACAAGAACAAATTACACCTTTCCTTCCATATATTCGCAAAAGGCTTTATTCGCAAAAGGAACCAACTGCCTGCCTGCCTGCCTGCCTACTTCTTTCAATGGACTATGCTTTCACGCGAAAATTAGCCAAAATTAAGAGATGCCAAGTCTTTTAAAGAGCCCAATTAAAATCCGTTATTGTCGTATAGTAGCGTACAAGCAGCGAGTCGAGTGTTGGCAAAGTACTACGTGTATATAATATATATATATAAAGAGAGAGAGGGAGAGAGAGAGTGAGAGAGAGAGAGAGCGAGAAAGGAACATCAGATTCGGAGCAAGATTTGGCGTGGAGAGGGCGGTTCCCACGGTGAATCCGCCACTTTCATAACTACGGATATAACCAAGAGTTAAAAGCGCACTACGAATGCCCTATCTCAGCTCCAAGGGCGGATCTTATTATCAAACTAAATCTCATCCGCGAAGCAAGTGCCCGCCCCTCTACTAAATCTCGGAGCTCCCTTTTGCTACCTTATATATTTTGCCCTGTAAAAACCATTTTTTCTCAAGCTCTTCTCCTCGGTCTCTCTCCTTTTCTCTCTTTCTCTCTGTCTTTCGCTCTATCGATTATTTAAAACAAAAAGATAAACAACGGGAAGCTTTGTTATAAAAGTGAGTCGAGAGGCTTGAACAGCAACTATCATAAGTTGCGGACGACGACTGGAATTGCTACTAGGTACGCCTCGTATGCTATATATATATATAAGCACGTATACTCCGAGTGCGAGCACCAGACACGGATTTTCTTCTTCGTAATTTTGTTTAATGTTCAGACACTCCCTTACTTGTTCACCTGCGCTCTCACCTCGACACGCTATTCGTAATCCTTATTACACGACCTGCCACCACTATTAATTACGCTCATCATTTCATTTCCGACTCTCTGCAACTCAAACTTTCAACTTGCTCACACTAATCATTCTCCTTCTCTCTCATTCTCACTCTTGAATGTAGTTTACCTGCAGTTGCAGATTAACGTCGCTGGCTCGCGTTTGTCCTAACGTCAACACTACATTTGATTTAGCAAGTCCATTAGGCATGAAAGAATGAATGGTAGAGAGCGAAAGCGAGAGAGAGAGAGAGAGAATATGCTATTTTCCAAGCCATAAAAATCGAAAATTGCGCCAACTGACTTGCCGAGGATCAATTTCAAATGATGTATGTGCAGCTTTTCAAGCACGATAGATTGCTAATGTTTGACAAACGACCAAATAAATAAGTAATGCTGCAATAAAAAAGAGCCCGTTGTATTATCTCTTGAATATATAACTAAATGGAAAAAAGCAAAAATGCGAATAGGATATACACGTAATAGCAGTAGGAATGCTCATTTCGGGATGAAATTCTCTTGGTTGGGATATCGCAGCTAGGAAAAGTACGTGGTTAGGTAGGCAGCAGTCAGGCAGGCAGACGACCGTTGTCTAGGGTAATTGTATCGTAGATCGTCGGCGTCGGCTGCGTGGGCCGCATGATTAAAACTTGATTGCATTAGCCAACGTAGCTCTCTCTCTCTCTCTCTCTCTCTCTCTCTGTCTCTGTCTCCTGTAGCCCGTTGACTCCCCCTCTTGGTCGCCATTCTTATGCGCGACCCGCGTCTCAGCCAACACTCTTGAAATTCATCCGTGCGTGTAGCCTTCTTCTTTGTGCTCTTCTACGTTTTTACAACTTATTTTATCAACTGGAGTTACGTATAACGCATCGCTCGCGATCTATGTTGTAAAAATAAACAAATTAACCGAGCTGATACAACGCATTCGCTTTAATCCCGTTTAGAGTTAATCGTGCAATCGAGTCGAGTGGACAAGCAAGCAAGCAAGCGGTTGGCTGATATATATTGGTCGCCGCAGCATATCACCTGTTGCGCCATCATGGAAAACGATGGGGTTGGCAGAAGCAAAAGCAAAAGAGAGGGCTCGCATCGAAGCGTATACCATTTCGCTAGACTTCTTATTCGCGCCACCTTGCTCAATATTTAGCGGCTTACTTATTTATATATATATATAGCACACATCAACCGAATTGATCAACGGTCGGTGTGCGAGACAAGCTTAAACGTACATCGTTCGATAGCTTAGAGTTTTGGGAAAATAAGCCGCGAGCGTTGACCATCATCCATTCTCGCAAACTGAATTATCGAAGCTCCCTGTTCAATTTATCAACTGGCATATTGTCGTATCCCGTACTCGATGAATCATTCATGAGCTAGCGCGACAGCTTGGTCATTTTTATGAGTCAGCTCGATTATTTGATTGTGCGTATTGTATATTGCAGCTTAAATTAGTACAGCGGACGCAACAAAAGAAAAGAGAGAGAGAGAGAGAGAGAGAGAGAAAGAGGAAAAAAACAGACAAGTGGCACGAAAAAAAAGAGCCAATTTTGATAATGGGGAGGTAGAATAGTCGACGAATCCGTAGCGCTCTGTAAAGCTCTAAGAGGGATTTGGCAGGCTATCGTCTGAGGCCGAATCCGCGTGAAACAGATGTATATAGCAGTGCGCAGACAGACAATCTCGAAATACTCGATTCGTCGTTGTGCCCCCACTGGCCTTCGGCTGCCTATTTTTCAGTTCACGAGCTAAACCGTCCAACGCAGATCTCTACGGCTTGTTATTTGTTACGGCTGTCGTTTCTTTTAGTTCTTATTGTAAGGAAATAAAAAAAAATTGTAGCTCAAGTTTACGCTCACCTACCTCGTCTACACAGACTTGTGATATATAGGTAAGAAATGCGCTCTCTGTTTATCGAGATTCGGAAGCAGACCACGAACTCGAGAGAGAGAGAGAGAGAGAGAGAGAGAGAGAGAGAGAGAGAGAGAGAGAGAGTGAGGTCTTGCTTAATTTTAACCAAATTCCCAGGGGCGTTGGCGGTGGTAGTGGTGGGCCAAGTCGACTGCAAGGTACCTGGGCTGTTTAACAGAATAAGCTAATTGTGGCCTATTGGCAAAGAGCAAGTCCTGCAGCACTTGGCTCTCGACGACTCGTCCGAGAGAGAGAGAAAGAGAGAACAGCGTCGTTAGCGACTTGGCACAAGAGTGGAATCACAATCAGTCAACTCTGCACGGTCTTTCTTCCTTACAGTCGTGAAAATCTTCCTTCCCTCCATTCGTAACTCCACGGCTGATGGGAAATTCGTCTTATGTCGTGGTCGTTTTACTTGCGCAGCTTTCGCTCGTCGATGACAATTTACTTTTGGAGGTTTTGGAGGGAGGCAGCCGACAACGAGGATAGAAATAAATAGCAGCATATACATATATAGCCGAGGACATCATTAATCGCCAGGAGCGGGAGTCGATGTGTCAGGGCGGGGGAACCACGCTCACAACTGACAATGTGCCGAATAAGGGTCGTCGCTACACGCTTGCTATACTTACAAGTCCACGCGTGCATGAAGCATCGATATATCCTGTAACGTATATATAGCCACAGCCACGGGCACACGGATATATCTATTTTCGTCGCGCTTGATTAATCGGCTCGATGCCGTACGATATCGAATGAATCTCGAGACGCTACGTTGTCTTTTCCGTAGCTTTAATTAAATTCCAAGTTGTACTGGATACATCGTTTGGTATCGTATTGTGCTGCTCGTGATTTCGATCGACTCCGCAAAGAACGCGTCATTGAAATTGCCCTTGTCGAAGCACATCTACCGTATTTAAATCAACTTGCACGTTAATGCAACGCATGGAATTGCTCGAAGATCGACAAGCGTTTTGGCTATTGTTGCGTTCAATGGGAAATAATTGGAATAGCGTTAATAATACTGCAACTATGTAATATTGCTGGGCTATAGTTTGAGGGCTCAATGGCACGGCTCTATGCGCGTTGAAGCTAAGATTAAAGCCGAGTAGACAGATGTGATGGCGTATGCAAGCGGGCGGGCGTGTGTGTGGCAATAATCATCGTGTAAGGCAGTGGCATAGCGCAGAGAGAGAGAGAGAGAGAGAGAGAGAAGCTCATCACGCGCTAAACTACAATTTGAGCAAACTACATTGGACTGCATTGACTGTCGGCTGTGATGGGCTATAGGCTCATTTGGTCGTACGATTAACGCGCGACCGCGGAACGTCATTACACTGGCCGTAGCTCAAAGCTCTACACGCTTGAATTACACGCGTGCACAGCGAGACGGTGGCATTGTACTTTGTTCCGTCTGACGTAGCTTTGCTAGTTGCAAAATCGATGGCTAAAGGGCAAGGGGGTTACAGAGGCGCCAAACCGACAAGTACACGCGGGCGCATTGTGAGCATTGTTTCGCCTGCAAACAACAAAAAAACAAAAGAAAAAAGAAGCGAGCGATTAACCAACCGAGAGCCCTCCTCTCGAGAGATTAATTGCCATTAATAACCTAGTGCAACTTGCTCATTTTCGACAATCTTCTCCACGACGCTTGTATTACGTACTCTAGGCGTTGGAGAGACGCGTGAACCACCCGCGATGCAGTGCTGCTCTTTTGGCTCAACGGAACTAACCACCACTTCAACATCAGCTCCACTCGTCTATTCTTTTATACTTTATACTTACAACTCGACTATAGCTGCGCTTTCCAAATCGTTTTACGCCGCCTACTCCAGCTCTAACTTTAGCGCCTCTTTATTCCAGAGTTTTGCGCTCCTTTGGCACACGGACCACTTTTAACGTCAATTTTTTTCCTCCATCGCTCGTTTCAAGTTCGGATTTTCAGCAGATGAACGATAAATCTTATTAATTTTATACAACTTGTACACCGGGTGATCGTAAGAATGAAGATCGAACGAAATAAAAATCCGCTTAATCGGGCAACGCGTCTAGAGGTTCCTCAATTTTTCCGGAATGCATAAACGAAAGGGAATAGGGGGGTGGGCAGTAATACGACCACCCCTTAGCCTTGTGTCTATAGAGGCTGTCGCTATAAGTCTCAAACAATGAATATCATTTGAACGCATACTTGTCGACGAGTTGATCGTCGCGTGTAAGTGGTCCATGTCAAAAGTGTCGTTACCTCTGAAACAGTCACACGAGAATCGAGGTCCTAATGATTTTTCGCGTAATCCTGAAGAATTTTCTCACGAACGAAGACATTGACGAGTGGAAGAAGATAACCGTACGTCTGTCGATAGGCGAGCGAAAGAATTTGTGAAATTCCAGCCAAAAGGCAAAACAAACGAAAAAGAACGATTTAATACGGCAAGCCGAGGGTTTACGAGCAAAGAGTTGGCACGTTGGAGTGGGATAGAAAGAACATGGAACAAGCGAGGCGGGAAGCAAGTGGTCATCGGATGATTGTACACCGCAGACACGCGCACTCGCGCACAGGGAAACACGGAGAAACGCTCGTTGTTAGAGAACAGTAGCAAGGTGTTGATTAACCTCTGGAGGGTAAGATAGCGCAAAGAGAAAGAACCAATATAAGCTAGTTTCGCCCAAGGGTAGGTTAAGCGTAGTTGCGAGTAAAGCGAGACTCTTATTTTTCGGAAAATATTTGGGGCGTTGTCTCTCGTGGGAGACAGAATCAAGCTGTTATCCATAGATGATCTTACGAGGCGTTTCGGAACAATCAATGGATAAACGTCGGCAACGCAAAGGCAAAGAATACCAGATGGTCAACAATCGGACAAAAAACGTTGTTCGGTGTACGATAGTATACAGCGTAGGTGTAGGCAAAGGTAGGCGGTGCAAAATTTGCAAAGCGTCGCTCGCCAACGTAGAGTGGGGGTGTGCGGGTGTTAGGAGGGCAGGGGGAGAGGGGCCATGATACATTGTAAGAGCTAGCTCGGACTAAAAGGAATAAGAACGAGAGCGGTGGTGGCGGCAGGCGTGGGCGAGGCTGTCCCGTCCGCAATTAAAATAATTCCCTTTCTGGCTGCAGCCAAGCGGAAAGAACTTAGCAGCAGCAGCAGCAGCAGCAGCGGCAGCACCAGCAGCAGTAGCAGCAACAGCAGAAGCGCGTACGTGGTACGTGGTCGCTCGCCACCGTTTGCTCGCGTTCTTTCTGCCGCCTAGCTGCGCTGTTTTAATTGTTGCCCAGCGACTCGTCTCACTGGCCTTGCTCGAGCTTCGAGGAAATTCGAACGTACACGCGCGTACATACACATGTATACGTATCCGGACGTACGTTCGTTTCACGGTTCGATATGTACAATAGCAGCTACCGATAAGCCGTGAAGCTTACACGTGTACACGTACATAGCTATGCGTATTAATAATCCGTAGCGAATTAATCACAGTGGGTGAGTTTGCGTTGAATCCGAGTTGGAGCAACGGTCAACCTCAAAAGCCACGTGCTACTGCTACTTCTCTGCTGCTGCTGCTGCTGGCTGGCTGACTGAAATGAATGCTACACCCGCGGAATCAACGAGCTGTCCCTTAAATTGCTTGCTCAAAAGAGCGCTTTCCACGATTTTCGACTCGGCCGAGCGTTGTTCGCGTTCCCGCTTCTTTTCAACATTAGAAAAAAAAACAGACACATACACGTAAAAAATAAGCAAGAGACACGTGCCTCGCGCGCGCTCATCTCCTCGTGCGAGTAAACTGCGGGCTGTGCTCTTGACAAAAGCGACAAAAAGCCAAAAGAGAAAGAAAAGACGAGCAAGAGAAAGAGAGAAAGAGAGAGAGAGAGAGAACGAATCTGCGAATTCTCTTGTCGTTGCTTGGCGTGCGCACTCCTTACGCGAGCACACGCGCACAAGATTCGTACGCTAATGAGAGAGAGAGAGAGAGAGAGAGAGAGAGAGAGAGAGAGAAAGAAAGAGACTCAAAGAGAAATTTATTTAGATGATTGTGTTGTAGCGGAGATAAAATAAAAGGCGCTTTTGAAGCAGCTTTTTCATTGGATCTCAGCCGTAAAAATACACACAGCTGGATGGAAAGCAGAAGCAATTGTAGCGGTTGCATTATATGTTTGCGCTGCTAGTTTTCGAGTGGACGAGACTCGAGAGAAAGAGCAAGAGAGAAAAAGAGATAGAGAGAGAGAAAGATGCAATTAAATGCATCCAGTAGGGCTGCCAAAGATATTAGGCTCAGCCGAGTGCGAGGCGAGAGAGAGAGAGAGAGAGAGAGAGAGAGGGAGAGAGAGGTGAGCGCGCGAAAATAAGTAATTAGAAAATCTAGAGAGGCTGAGCGCATAGATAATGCAGCTCGCAATTAAGGAGCCTGCACGGCTACATAGCTGCTGGTGATGCTGCGAGAGAAGAGAGAGAGAGAGAGCCAAGTCGTGGCAAGAGGGAAAGAGGGAAGAAGAAGAGCGAGAGAGGGAGGAGGGGGAGATTGTAGGTGGCCGAGGAGGAGCCCGCTGCACTTTGCACCACACCTTTGCGCTTGCGTTCTGGGTGGAGCCAAGCCGCCACTCGAAGCTCGCGCATTCATAATTAAACACGCCCTTGCAACAAAATCATTGCAGACGAGAGGACAAGAGAACGCAATAGAGCCAGAGCTCGAAGCAGCTCGGAGGGTGCAACCTCTCTGGCTTGCCATTGGCTGCTCGATCTACTTGTAGCATTGCGCCTCGAACGTTCTCCGGACCGACCGAATCCGAGAGCTCCTCTTTGGTCCGATCGAGCTATGAGTCCTCTCTGTTGCCCTCGCCACTCGATGCCCACCACCACCACCGCGTTACCTCGTCTTCTTGTTCGCAACCGATGCCATCATACAGCGGAAGCGCAGAGGGACGAAAGGGGTTGAGCCAGCGATGCCTTTCGCAAGCTCCTACCGATGGGAACCACCCATCGCTGCCCCGTCCATCGTGCCGCCTGACTATTTCCTCCACTCTTGCCCACTCTTGTCCACTCTGACGTCCTCCTACACCCTCTTGCATTGCTATCGAAATACTTGGTGGTAGTTGCCAAGCCAACACACAAACCTCCTCCTTATCGACGAGACCAAGATCAATCGAGTGAGCTTTGCTAAATGAGGCCTTCGAAAACCAGTCACGATTTGTTGATACGGTAATTAGGCCCACCGAATGACGCTTCTCTCTCTCTCTCTCTCTCTCTCTCTCTCTAACTCTTCTCTCTCTTTCTCTGCTTGCAGCATTATCATATTTAGTATGCGTACTTAGAAAGGCAGCTTAAATAAGCGCCAGAACTGCTGCGCCCGAGCCGCCCATCCGGCAAACTCGGAAATGAGCGCCCAAGCCCTACCTAATAACTTACAAAGCAAAGACGCCGGACAAAACTCGAGCAATTTTAACCGTTTGTCTGTCTCTCTCTCTCTCTCTCTTTCTCTGTCTTTCTCTGTCTCTAAAACTTTTCACTCGATCCTCCGAAAAGCGCGACCCTTGGTTTTTACCCACTCTGCTTCTCTTTTCGTTGTCGTTTTCCGCCATTGCTACGTGTATTACTGTGTTTCACGCAATGCTTAAAAGAGTCGTAAATGGACGTCAGGAAGTAGACATCGGTGCCAGATTCGATCCGCTTTCGGCATTGAAATCTCTATCGTTCTTCGTTCGTTCGTTCGTTCGTTCGTTCGTTCGGTTGGCGGCGATGGCGAACGCCAAACGCCGAACGGCTGCTGCTGGATTGTAAAAATCCTCGAGCGAAGAAAAGGGGCGGGCTACGCGTCGGCGGCGGAAAAAGGTAGCACTGTATAAAGCTTAAACTTGGAAGAGTAGGGGAACGATGCAGAGACTTTGCCGTGCTGGCTGCTAATTTAAGGGTTAATTCCTTAGGAGACAAGTTGCCAGAGTTACGACCAAAATATTCATGGCATTATGCATACGCTTAGCGCGGGCACTAATCAAAATTAAAAAGTCTAATTGCAAAAGCACCTTCAAGCTCTATTACTCCTTTCAAATTGCATTCTTCTCCCTTCCTTTTTCCGCGTCTCCCTTCGCTCTCGATCAATGTCCTTTAATAATATCGCTATCCTTCCTTCATCCACCAACGAACCTCTTGTCAACTGCTGCACTCAGCTTTGTTCCTCGTAGTTTCGTTGAAACTTTTCATTTTGCCACTTTACATATCCTGCACTTGCCGTAGACAGAGTGTTTGCTCAAAAAGTAAAAGTGACGCAGCTTGGCACTCGAGAGAGCGAGAGAGGGAGTGAGGTTGGCGGAGCTACGAGTTGGAGGAATGCGCAAAGCCCGAGGTGAAAACCGAGTAGGCTGACGCAGGACTGACAACGAGGTTCTTATTAAGCCGACAGTGCTGTTTCGTGTTTTCTTTCAATTCACTCAAACGCAAAGACCGGCCGATCGTTTAATTTGGGTGCAATATTCAAAGCAAAACAAGATAGTACGATCAACCGTAGATCCGAGCTTTCGTTGATTTGTGCTACTGAACGGCTTATCCTCGTTAAACGTCGTAGTTCTGTCGGCTGAACTACCCAGAACAGACGCCTTTGGTATTATTTAGGTCGCAGAGATGAACTCACAAGTCTGTCGGATGCAAGTAGCCCAGTACCATTGCGTTAGACCGCACGCGATTGGCGAAGGGGTGGGATATCTGGATGAGCTGATGGCCAGTTTCTACGGAAGTTAATCGTTGGAATAAAAGATCCGAGGAGAAGCATATCAAGCGTTCTTGGAGCGAGGAAGGGAGAAAAAGAGAGAAAAGAGCTCGGCTTAAAGAGCTTGACGATGAAAGTTAAGTAAATTTATCGTTGCAATTCGAGTGGGAGGCAATGAAAAAGCGCGCCGGCTCAAGCAGTTGCCAGAAGGCGTGTAGGCAGGATGGCCGAGCGGCCGTTCGTTGCTCGTCTTTTCTGACTCTGGATTAGCGAACGAGTACCAAGCTGCAATGTAGTTTGCCTAATGGCGCTTAAAAAAATCTTAAAGGGACGGGATATTAAGAAAGCTTTCGACGCGAGTTACAAAGCGACAAGTAAAAAAAAAAAGAAGAAGACGACAATAGCCGAGCGTTGTAGACGCTTGTCGTTAACGACAAGCTGCTTCTTCAGCTGCTGCCTCTGCTATTTCGACATATACTATCGCGCAGGATAATAAGCAAATTCAAATGAACTATGTTGAAATGAAAGAAATAGCCCGACTATTTTGGAGTTTTATAAGGCGCTCGCAACCCATTCGCAAGCGGGGAACTCCACTCTTGGATATTTACCTACTCGAGGCTTTTTTAATTAGCTAGTACGCACTAATGCCGCCCGCCTGCCTGCCGCTTGCGAGTCTCTTTCCACAGAGAAAATAATTAGGCGCGCGCTCTCGCAGGATGTAAGAGCGCACAGCGAGAGAGCGAGCGAGAGAGAAAGAGAGAGAGAGAGAGAGAGAGAAAGCGAGCTGCACACGCATTCGATGCCGGAAACCGGCCCCCAAGAAATCCAGCTCGAGCTTCGCACGCGTCTTTTAACACGCATAAAAACGTCCTTAATTAAAAACCTCCCGGCTACTCTCCCCCATCCCCACCTAGCTTCCCCAACCAGCTCTGTTTTTTCTTGCACTTTTCCTTGTGTCGAGCTTTATTGCCGTCTCTCTCTCTCTCTCTCCTTGTGTTTCCTGTTTTTTTGTGCCTTTTTTTTCTTCTCTTCATACTAGCTAGCTCGAGTTTGCGAATTGTAGAGTCGAGAGTTCGATGTCGGAGAGAGCCTTCCGAGAGGCGTAAAAAGTTATCGTTACATTATAATAAGCTGCGAGCGAAAGGCGAAAACGACTTTGGCACTTTACGACACTCTCTCTCTCTCTCTCTCTCTCTCTCTCTCTCACTAAATATAAAGCCGCAGAAAGGCAAATTTATCGGGTCTCGTAAACAAAGAAATATGTGGGCACGGGCGAATCCAGTGGCAGGCAAGTCGAGTCGAGCAAACGAAGCAAAGTTTGTAACGAGAGGGCAGATTGTTTGGCCTTAAAAATGAAAGAGAGAGAAAGAGAGAGGCGCAGAGAGAAGGAGGAGAGGTGGGAGGCGAAATAAACGGAAATTACTAGGGCCATCTTGTAATTACACGGCTAATAGGAAGGTAATTTAGTGTCTCGAAGTGTCGGGCTGGCTGGCAAAATTAAAATAATAAACGGCATCGTTAGGATTCATCATCTGATTTTAATTTCCATTTGGAAATGATTGCGCATTATCTTGGGCAGGCCCCGTAAAAGCATTTGCTGGATTTTAGCTTTGCTCCCTACCACTCGTCGCTTCCCTCACCTTTTCTACACGTATTTTATTATTATACAGCTAAAAAAGCAGCTCGCTATTCGAGCAGTTTTATGCGATGTAGCACGCTGTGCCGTGAAGGCTACAAAAAGCAACTCGCTTTCGCGCATTGCATTGCGAATTTCTAATAAAGACTTGTCAATAAAAACCACAAGCGCGCGCGCGACGTTTGCCTCGCGCTCTGTATATAAACTCTCTGAGAAACGAGCTTTACGACTTGTCGCGCCTATATAAGCTTCGTACGTGCGAGCTTTTTCGATAAGCGGCAGCACAAGTTGCAGTTGTCGCGTTGCCCATAATAGCTCCGCGGGCCAAAGTTCGCTTTGGGAGCTTTGTCGCGTTATACGTGCGGTGTGCTACTGAAGAGAGAGAGAGAGAGAGAGAGAGAGAGTATAAATTGGCCAAGAAACTCAGTCTTGGCTGTGGGCCGATAAATAATCCCAAGACAATGGACACTGTCCAAAGCAGCGCTGGCTTGGAAGTTGGAAAGGAGGGCCTCCTATATGGGCGCAAAGGCGCCTCGAGCCGCCGAGTAGAGCCAGTTATATAAGTCGAGTCGAGTAGTAGGCGTCTTATAATAGCGACAACGGCGACACCTCGCCAAGCTCTCGTCGTCGTGGTCGTTGTCCTCGTCGTCGTTGCCGTCGTCGCCACCGCCTCGCATTATAACGTTTTGTTTGCAACAAATTAGCATGATAATGCTTACCAACCTACCTTACCCACCTACAATACATAACGCTGACTAGTGCTTTGCTCTCTTTACTTATATACTTGCTTACACACGCAAATCAGCACACTCCCGGGGACAAGCGATGATGAATCAAAAGCTCTCTCTCTCTCTCTCTCTCTCTCGCTACCCTTCCCGCTCTCCATTTCCACGCGCCTCTATCATGTTAATTACATAGACGCAGAGCAATAGTACACGGACTAAATCGCGTTTATTTTGAATTTTTTCCTTGACTTTCATTCGTCATTCGTTTGAAACGTCGGTAAAAAAAAACCTCGAATAAAATTGAATGTGAAAAGCTGCGCGCGAAAAAAAAGCCGAGCGACAAAGAGAAAAGGAAGCAGGAAGAGCTTTAAAAAAAGCGGGCCCTGCTCCAGATAAAGCACTTTTAAAACGATTTGGTGCATCACCAAGGGAAATTCGAGTAAAGCATTTGGTTTGCTTTTAAACGCCTGTGTATTTATCGCTTTAGAGAGAGGACCGTGGTGCGTCTCGTTTTTTTTCTATCTTTTTCTTTCCCTCTCTCGGTTTTTTTTGTTCCACGCGATGAAAACGCATCTAACGGGAGGGGAACACAGGCAAAAATAACCCATTCTCCGCCACTTACTCAATTCACATTTCAGTTGTACAGTTCTCCGAGATTCTGCTGTTGACGAAGATGGGATTGCAACGGATTTGCACGGCAGAGGGATGAATTAAGTGTAAGTTTTTAATTATCACCGAGAGAGAGAGAGAGAGAGAGAGAGAGTGGATTTGGCTCACTAACTTAATATTGTCCGAGGAATGTTCTATTTGGTCGGGGCTAGCTGATTACTCAACGGAGCTATACTCACGCGAGATTCCGCGGCATTTTTAATTTAGATAATAACACCGAGTCAGGCTCTACGTATATAGTACTCTGACCTCTGTCCCCGGATATCTTATGCAATATTTTCCCGACTGTCCCCTCTCTGCATCTGCTACTTTCCTTTTTCAGGCACGCCGCCTCTCGCGAATAAAGGACTCAGTAGTGGAATGAACAAAGTAATGCTATTACACAGATGCAGATTTCAGCAGCTAGCGGCATGTTTATTTATTTGACTGCTGGAGAATGGCTGGTTGGAGAAGAGGGGGAGGGGGAGAAGCTTTATTAAAAATTATAGAGGCGAGTCCCTTTAGCTTGCCCGTTGGATCCTGGATGCACAGATAATAAAGCGCACTAATCCAACTTGTAAGAAGCGTGCGCGCCGGTAGTCCACGTCTCGGATGGCAAAAAGTTCAAACGGAAAAAAAGAAGAAAATGAAGTAATGCGTCTGATGAAAAGCCGCCTGAAATATCGCATTGTAGAGTGGCAGAAAGAGAGAGAGAGAGGGGGGGGGGAGGGGGTAGAGAACGAGCGAGGCGATAAGAAGCAAGCTCGCTCGCGGTAAATTTGCGAATTAAAGAAGTTATTCCATTTGGGCAGGCAAAGGGGTGTGAATGCTTTGGCGGAGCTTGGGCGGCACTATCAGACACAGCGAGAGAGAGAGAAAGAGAGAGGAGGAAGTAGGCAGGCTGAAAGAGAAGAATGTAGCGGAGCCGCTTTAGACGGGGCCGCTAACAAAGATAACTCTATGCAATAAAAATGATTCAAAGTTTCCCGCGGCGCGCTCGCGCGACCCCGGTTCCGATGCCGCTGCCGCCGTTGCCGCACCGAGCTTGACAATGGCGCGTCTTTGTCTCACTGCTACCTCACACCCCCCGCGACACCTATCTTCCGGTTTAAAGTCCTCCTGCTTGCCCAGAGACAGAGAGAGAGAGAGAGAGAGCAATCTCCTCCTCCTCCTCCTCCACTGCGACAACTTTTATTATTTACGACTGATATTTCCAGAGTTAACCAGAGTTCAACGTCTATTCGTCAGTTATTGGCGTTCATTTGAAAAAAAAACCGCACCATTAATTTGGCTAGCTGGCGGAATGAGATAAAGCTGACTAAAAATCGAAGTCGCGAGGAAAGTTGAAAACGAGCAGTGCTGGTTCCCTTATCGAATAAACGGTTGAATGAAGCTACGCTCGAAAAAAAGAGAAGAAAAAAAACGGAGAGAAAAGGAGCTTCTTGATGGTGAGCCCTCTTTCTCTCTCTCTCTTTCTGCGTGGCATGTAGGTTACGCAAAAAGGGACTGAATTTGCATTTTATTCGGCGCGCTTGTAGTACGTGCTGCTCGCTCGCTTGCTCGCTCGCTCGGACATTTATTTTAATTAAATTACTCGCGGCCGAGCGTACAGTCGAACAAGCCATTTCCTATAAATTATCCCTCTCCGCTCCGGCGTGCTAGCAGCCTCCTCCGCGAATGTGTGTGGCCGCCGCCAAGCATTAATGTACTCGCTGATCCCTGCTCCCACTCTCTCTCTCTCTACTCTCTTTCTACTCTCTCTTCGCCATTCAAATGAAATAAAAGCACTGGTAACCCCCGTCCCTCTCCTCTTTTCGCCCGGCAGCAACTCTCCGATGTGCCTCTTTTTCCTCTCTTTGCCGCGAAACCTAGCTGCGCCAATTGTAGCTGCCTGCAAAACAGCCCCGAAACTCCACCCTCCCTCACTTTCATTTAACGCGTAATCATTTTCCAAGTGGACATCCCCGTCGACCCGTTGCCGCGTCGATTAAACCATCCGTGCTCTCGTCCATTTAATAGAGCACTCCCGACCAGCTAGTGCATCTACCTTTTTTTTTCTTCACCCCCCCCCCCCTCCGACCCCCTCCTATTCCCCAGCACTATGCAATGCCATCAATTCATTTCGTTCAATTTTGTCTTTTTCTTAGAAATTAACAACACTATCGATGATCGAACAAAATTAAATTGTTTACAACCTATTGTCGATAAATTGACACATATTCAAATGAGTTTCAGTTGCAATTTAAATTTACCATTTACCTTTTACAAAGTATCACAAATTTTAAAACCTATCGCTACAAGTGCCATCTTTGTATTCTTTAAAGAAGATGTTAATTGAGATTACCTTGCGCTTGAATTGGTTGACTCAGTTTTAAACAATCATATGTTTATACAACGATTGTTTTAAATTTAATACGTATAACAAGTTTATTTAGAGAGTAAAACATAAAGAATTAAATGTCCTCGTTAAAGTTATTAAACGTTTAGCGATTGATTATTTTCAGGAATCATATAGTACGGTATTTTGGATAATCCAGCCTCAACCGTATAATTTGCTTTTATTTTAACGATAGATGACTCGTACCCAATGATCTATTGTTGATTCGTCATGAACAAAATGTATCGGAAAATAGGTTACAAGTGACATCGTGATATGAAGCACTTTTAAAAAATATGCAATATATATCTTGGTTGTCAACATAGTTTATATTCAGACAACAAAAGCAAGTGTAGGTATCTTTAACGAGGTTAGGTTGATCATGTCGTGTTTTGCTTTCAAAGCAAGTAAAACACGTTTGTTTCTATTGGGGATTAAACAGTTTGATTTTCAATTAAATAAACATAAACGTTGTAATAAAAATATAAAAAACTAACTAACCTGATAGGGCACATCTTCTTTTTTCACACGAACAGCCGCTATATCAAGTGTAAGAATACAGCATTTTTCAGCATGCCACAGGTACAAAATATCATCACGGATTTCCAAGATATTAGATGTCTCCTTGGCAAGTTTTGGCAAATTGTTTTTATAATCTTTAAATAGTTTCTTCTCATTTAATGCCAAAGGATCTGTGCACGAAGTCATTTTTACTGGAGTTACTTCTAGGTTGCCGCCAATGCCGCGCATCAAACTTATTAAATCTCATATCGTAGTAAACAACGAAGTTGGCTGCATTTCTGCGCGCGCAGACCACGGATCGAAACTCGCGTTGGAACCGGACAGCGCTGATGGCCATTGCTGTAAACTTTCAAATGTCACTGTGGACACTATCAATACTATAATTATTTAAAGTGTTACTGTAGTTTCATCGAAATTAACCTTTTTTGTAATTAGATTAATTGTTCTCTTTATAAATTAAATAAATGCAAGAGTAAAAGAAAATCAGAAAATGTAAAATACGCGTACACGAATGCGTACAGCCATACGTTGAAAAGTTTGCGATTAAATGCAAAAATTTCGATCTTTTTTTCAAATACCATTAAATAGGTAGGTAAGCGATGAAGTTTGACCGTGAAACTAGTGTTGATTCGTAATGACAGGTCTACCAACAACTGCCTCCGTGGCGCAATTGGCTAGCGCGTTCGGCTGTTAACCGAAAGGTTGGTGGTTCGAGCCCACCCGGGGGCGTTTTTTTTTATTTTAGTTTTGCTGAAATATTTGTCAAAACTTTATGGAAATTATATATAAACAAAATAAAAAACAATCTTAACTTGAGTTTTTGCACTTGTGCGATCACTCGCCATAAACCTTGTACTCGTAGAGCAGCTATATATAAGATAAACAAGTACGCGTAGAAAATAATAAAGGAATTACAAAATAGATCGAGCTAGTGCTCGATTGGTTTATTATCGGTGTACAGTGAGATATAGAAGAGGTGGGTGCAACGAAAGTTTGTATCTGAGCTTGTGCGCTGTTTTATGTTTTATATATATATATATGACAATCGCAGTCATAGGTCATTGTAGTGCTGAAAGGGAGTAAGTTATAGGAGCATTGGGAATAAGCAGTTTATTATTAGGGAGATAGGATAGAGGGCAGCAAGCAAACAAGCGTCGAGAGATCGCAGAATCTGGCGTTAATTCTGGCAAGCTTCGCCGCTCTTTGCTCTCCAGGGACAAAGCCAACGCTCTTAAGATCTCCTTCTCCGTGTCTTACAGTTCTCTCACTCTCTCTTTCTCTCTCTCTCTCTCTCTCTCTCTCTCCTCTTTCTCTCTCTCTCCCTCTTCTTGTCTGCGCACTTGGCACTATGAATCGCAGCTGTTAATTAGTAGCAACGACTTTAAACGGACATCTGTACGGCAACTCCCTCTGCTGCTCTTGCGTTGTCTTGTCTCTTGTTTCTTATATACCTACGCCAACCACCCACCCTTATCGAATCTCTCGTAACTCGTATACCTCCCTACTAGTCTTACCGCGCACTCCTTACGTTGCTTACGCTTCAATTCCAATATCACTTAAATCATTGTTATAGCCAGTCGTTAGTTTATTTCAAATTTATTACAACTGAATGTGAAAAGCAATCTTTATCTAACGTAGGAACGAAGCGCAGTGTTGTTTTTAGGGAATTTTAAAAAGAAAGTTTTGCGAGAGCAAGAGGAGGAGGAGATAGCATGGAAAAATTGCAGAGGTAGCTTGGCGGTAGAACGTAGACGAAATGTACAGGTCGAGCTGTTTACATGCATGTGAACTAGGGGAGCCAAGGCAAAAGGAGTTGAAGCATTCGGTAAAATCTGCGCACGAGGCGTGACGCGAGCGTTATGACGCGCCAGCTTCTCTGTTCGTTTTCATCTTCCCCTATTCTCGGGCTGTCGCAAGTTGAATGAAAAGTTAGTTGTTAGGAGCATTGAAGGAGTCTTGAGAAGAAGAAGAAGAAGAAGAAGAAAGACGTCGCTTCACTGTCGGTAAAAATATAGCAGTAAGCACATGGATGAAACCGACGTAGACAATATATACATGTATATATTGTATACATAAGTGTGCAGCTTCCGATATTTGCTGCATTGTGCAAATGGAAAAGAGGAATAAGATAGGCAAGTTTGATGCGGTTGCGAGGAGGAAACAAAACAAAAAAGGGAAAAAAGTTGTAAAGGATTGCTTATAGCAGTGTCTGCTAAGAGTAGGAGAAAATAAACGACGAGGGAGAGAGAGAGAAAGAGAGAGAGGATGGTGGAGGGAGGGGGGGGGGGTAGAGGGCTCCTGCGCGTAAGGTAGTAGGAGTTTAGTGCGCTTGGCCGTGGGCGTTTGCTATGTATTTCTTGTTCTGGCCTGAGCTCGAAAGCTCAAACGTACGAGCAAGCGCGACACGCGCAAACACACGCGCACACGTACACGTACACGTACACGGGCTAACGAGAAGGGGAACAAAAAGCGAGGAGGCAGGCCCAGTAGGGAACACATTTTAACGTCACAATTAAAAATATTATGCGTATATGTTAGGCCGTTGAGAATGCCCCGAGCGTTAACGTTCATCTTTTCCCCGCCACCGACCATACCGTGTAATATAACGATGACAATGTAGCAAGTTATGTCCTCGTACGCCAAGTCCGAAAGAAAAATGACAACAAAGATAAATCGTTTGCTTATTGTCAAATTGCACGAATTTTCGATTGAAGGAAGAATGAAATTTGTCGAGCGACGAATGGAAAGGCTTCGGTCGGTAGGGTAGTCGGGCCGGTAAGGTAAGAAGACAAGGTATCGAACGCTTTGAGCTCTAGTGCAGCATGCTCGTGCGCTGCTTATTATCGACTGGTACGAGTAAGTGCTGCAAGTTGCACGTCGCGTCGCTGCCGTTTGCGTGCAGCCTCCTTACGTATCTCGTCGCATTAGCCCCTTGGAATTTTGTGTAATTATCGGCCCAATGTTTCACCGATCGACTCCAGTTTGCGCTGACGGATGATTGCGTCGCAAGCTGTCCCAAGCTTTCGAACCCTGCCAAGCCAGCCTTCTTACGTCAGCCAACTTTAATATTTTTTACGGTACTCGTTTCCCGTATCGGTAAAATGTTTACTATATCGTCACAAGCTGAACGCTACATTAGCGGAGAAGCTTGAATGATTTCAAAAGAAGGAAAAGAAGAAGAAAAAAAAGCCCGGCAATCAAGCAAGTTTCTCCGAGAGAAAGAATGGAATAGCTATCGGTGGTCCGTCGGTGGTGCCTCAATACCCTCGATACAAAATTCTTTTGAGCGCCAGTGAAAGCGCCTATAGGAAATATGTGAAAGGAAGCTTTGCAAGGGGGTTGGAGAAGCGAAGGGAAGGCATTGCAGTGGATTTCGAGCACGTGGGAGACGGCTGTGTATGCAGAGAGCCCGAGAGCGAGAGGCGCAGCAACCTTCTCTGTGAATGTAACGGCGTTTGCAAGGCGCCTATAAGCCCACCGCTCCCTAATGAAACATAAATTATTCAATCGAAATCAACCGCCCGGACTTTCTGCCTCTTTCTCTCTCGTTCATTCCACTCACCTGCGTACCTCTTCAGTCGTTCTCTCTCTCTCTCTCTCTCTCTCTCTCTCTCTCTCGCTGTTTTTAACGAAACCGAGCGAGCTTTAAAAAAAGAAAAATCTCTCCCTTATAGCTATAGCTGCACTCGACGAACGCGCTACGTCCGAGATCTACATCGCGTCGATCGAGCGGTAAAAAAATGCTTGTTTTACTACATCTTCGTACTTTATTCATTTCATTTTAGGCCAATGGCAAATTTCTCGTTTATTAGAGGGTCTCGCGCCGTTAACTTTATTACTTGGTAACCGTCAGACCGACATTGTCGCATATCGAAATCGTTCGCTCGCTTTCAAATAGGAATAAGCCGTGAAAATGACGACTTTCAAGTTTGCCTCTTTGCAAACTCGAAAATCGAGCGCTTACTTATTCATGGACATGAGCTCCTAACCACCCCCCCCCCTCTGCCCCAAGATGCCCAGGCTAAACAGATATCGAGATGCTCATTGCCTAACTTTCTCTTTCACCGTTGCTTCCTCTGACTTTCGACGACGACGACTACGATACGCTTTAATATTTTATAATACGACCCAACAAAGTTGGCAAGAGAGGGCAGGGGGATTGCGACTTGTCACCCAATGAGATATTTTTTCGTTTCCTCTCTGCGAACAAAACGTTGGTGCTTTTTTTAATCTAATGCGCGACTCGAGTCGATCATTCGACACGTCTTTCATTACCACTCGAGCAATCGTCTGAGCTTCGTTTCGATAGAATATCCAAGGAGGGACAGTTTGATTGCCGGGGCGTAGACGAAGTTACTTGCTTTACTTATACTTATAATTCTTTCGCAGGGTTGCGTGCGCGTACATGCAGTGGCAAGTCGCACGGGTCGATATAGGCAAAAGCCATTCGTGTGCGGGTTTCTCAGCCCATATACTCGTGGTTAACGAGCGAAATTAATTTCAAACGGAGACTCGGCTCTAAGATATATTTTTTTCTCTTAAGGGTAGCGCTAGTGTATAACGGCTTTGATTACTCGTTATCGGATTTACTCGCGCAACTTGTATACTTGTGCCACCGAAAGCATCTGATAAAGAGCCATGGCCATAATTATTAATCATAGCTCGGTGCAGTAATCTTATCTGTGGGTTCGTCTGATTAATCGGGTTGTTGCACGATCGAGGTCATGCACGGCGATGCGTAATCATTGATCGACATTTGTTTGAGCTTCTCGAGGCATATGAATTGTACTTTGAGTTTTCGCAGGCGACGTCGTGTATTAATGAAAACAAGTATACCCAGTGGCATAAAAGATGTTTATGAGAAGAGCATTCGAGTTTGAGTTTGAGAGGAGAGAGAGAAGGCAAGTTTGGCAAGTTGGCCATTAAAATTGTGATTAGAGGCAGGCAAGCTGGTGTTGTGGGACGGGGGATTAGCGAGCGTGTCGAGTCAAGGAACGCATAGCCAAGTGTGTACGAGTAGCACAGCGAGTGAAAGAGAGGAAAGCCAAGGCTTATCGAAGGAGCTCGCGCTTTCGCTCGTCGTATCGCTTGATAGGCTGGTGGTTAACTTTTACGAGGGTGGGGATAGAGAGCATTTGGATGTGCGAGAGAGTTAGACGACACGACAAAATTGTACAGGTATATACATTATCGGTTGGATGCGGGTAAAAGTTCAATGGATACGACGATCGATGTACCTAGGTCGAAGAATTGAAGTCAAACGGCCCGTATTTGATTGTTTAATTAGTAAGGACAGTAGCGCAGTGGTAGTGGTGGTGGCGCATTTCCCGGCGGAGCTAGGCCGGATCTGTCTCGAGTCGTCGGTTGCCTTTTCCGGGGCAGCTTTCTCTCTCTCTCTCTCTCTCTCTCTCTCTCTCTCTGAAGAGAAGAGCCAAGAGCCAAGATGGTTCGAGAGAGTGTATAGGGGTATTAATCCCTAGCCTCAATTACCCTTTGTCTTGGGCGCAGAGCTTGGTCCACTTGTTAAGACACCGCCACTGTTTGTCTTGAGGGCCCAGCCAAGCAACTACAACGCATCCTTTCCCTTCTCCCCGCCATCCGGATCCTTCTTTCTTCTTATAAGCAAGACGCCCGAAACCAAGAGATGCAAGCACCAAGACAGACGAACTACCTAGCAGTGCGCCACCCGAACAACTATACTGATCGTTGCGGTCCCGTATATCTATCCCTCAAGCTCCCAGTGGAAACCTCGCGGAAGCGCGCGATTCTGTTTTTTCTTTCAAGCACGAGCTGCTGCCGCTCCAATCGAAAAACGAGGGAGCCAGTCGAGCGAGATAACTGCCGGCTGAAAGCCCGTGTAAACATTTGCAATGGATTTGCAAGCTATTCAAACGCTTAAATTCTCTTAAGAATTTGGTTTGTGTAGGGCTGACTCCTCGAAGCCGACTATGCCTCTTTCTCTCGCACTTCCTTCCTTCCTTTCCTTCCTTTGTATTTCCAACAATTGATATTCTTCCTCGAGTAAAGAAGCAGATTCCAGCCCTCAAGCATGCCGAACAAACAATACACGGAAAATCCGAGAAATCAGCCGAACAAGACTCGAGCTGCTGTTTGTTCTGCTACTTCTTGACTTTGGACGCTCGCAATTTTTTCACCATCGGATGTGACTGTTTGACTCGATAAGACGAGTATCGAATTTTTGCGATAAATTTAACGCGTCGTTAAACTTGCGACGACAACTATTAAAGCGACTAGAATTCATCACAGCAATTTGCTCATTTCTCAATTTCGTCGAAATGAAGCTAACGTAGGTGGAGTTAATCGTTGGAAATACCGAGCCGATGATGACATAGCGCTCTTCGCTCTGTTTACGAGTTTGCCAGTAGACCTTTTGGAAGTATAATATCTCCACACGGTCGCTAGCTCCTCAATCTTGTCCAGCAGCAGCAATTCGCATGGCATCGTTGGCATAACTTTGTACTCTCTATAAGCAACCTACAGGTATCAATAACCAGCATGGACATGTATCAAGTCGCGAGATTATCGATTCCCTTACGTATTTTTTCAGTCTGATGACTGCGCGTTATTATTTTTAGAGTAGTCGTATTGCTGAGCGATAGGGTTGGCTCGGCGTAAAGGAGTACGGCACGGGAGGAATTACGCGGAGGAACCGCAGAATACGAATGCGGGAATTAAAGCCGTCGAAGGAATTAAAGCGTACACACAAGATAGCACATACACATATAGTGAGGTAGGCCGAGAGAGAGAGAGAGAGAGAGAGAGAGAGAACGCGAGAGGGGGGGGGGCGAGAGAAGGTAGGGTAGTAGCTATGTCGAGGATCGGATCTGGTTCTTTCCCTTTTGCGCGCTTGCCAGTTGAGCGACGAGCTTGCCTTGGAGGGAGGATGCGTGCGGCTTTTCATATTTCATTAAGGCGCCCGCCCGAGCATTTTGCATCCGCAACGAGCGGCCAATTCCTTTGCTCGTCGTTCGCTCGCTCGCTCGCTCTCTCGCGAATTCGCTTTCAAAGAGACACGAGAACGTCGGGCTACGGCGATAAAAACTTTATATGCGGGCTTACGGGTACGTCTCTTTTCTTTTTTCTTTCGTTTTTTTGTGTCCATTTCTCGTCCATCTCTGTGCGGTTGAATTCCGTGAGAGTCCGAGGTTGGTTGCATGCATGCATACTGCACGTGTCAGACTGCTCTGTGCTATACTGCTGCTCTCGCTTACTGCACATCTCGCTATATCAATCACGAGCCAGAGCGAGAGCTTACTCGCGCTCGTTTAGACAAGAGGGAAAGCCAGCAGCACCCGCAGCCAGAGCATCGCCAACCGATGCTCCCATTGCTAATTTATGTCCGTTAATTATGAGCCGCCGACGCTGGTTGCGGTTTCGCGCCCAAGATACACTTCGGCAAGCTGTTCCTGCAACTTGCTTCTGGCATTTGAAAGCTCGGAGAGCGAGAGCAGAAAAAAAAGAGGAGCTTGAAGCGCTCGAGGGATGAATAATTGATGGCGTATATGGCGAAAAGGGTTGGGAGATGTGTCGCCAAGCATCGCGGCGGCTTTGACGACCAACCCTTTAATCGATTGCGCAGCCAACGCCACGCTACTAGTAGGCGTCCCCCTTCGTTCTTTGCTCTCTTCCTCTCTTTCTCTCACTCGGCATCAAGCCGAAAAACCAGCTACAACGATATAACGCGTAGCTCGCCAGCCAACGTATTCACGCCCGCATCGTATTGTTGTTACGCCGTGCGTTTCGTCTCGTTTCGTCTCACTCGTCTCGTTACGCGCGATTAACAACGAGCGCAACTTTGAAGCTCCCTAGCTTGCAGGCAATGAGCTTTTTCTGCTAGCTCCGAGATATGGGAGGATGCTGCTGCTGTTGCTGCCATACTGCTGGTTTTTCTATTTTTCTTGCGTGCAGCCACGAAGGCGAGCCACTGATACGCGAGACCGAGAGTTATTATTTTAATTTGTCCTGCGCGCTGTACGAACAGCCAACTGCTGCCAAGCTCATACATATTGTCCCTCTGCCTACTTAGCTCACTCCCTACCCCTTCATTCCCGTACACCTTTGTTTTTTTCCTCTCTTCTTTTTCGCAAAAACACCCGGCAGAAGGTCTCAAGTGTGCCACTTCCAGATATATTAAATGCATTTGTCGTAGCCAACGCTTAGCTTGAGACTTAACGACTATTTGCCTCGCTACAAAGATTTATTTATCCGATTTGGCTTGGCAAGCTAGCTTGATCGGAGAAGCGTGTCTCCCTCTCTTTCTCTTCCCCTTGTCGTTCTTATAATGGCCGAGGCCATTTGAATAGACGCGACTATACTTGGTCGACTGGAAGGGTAAGGGTCGTCTACTGTAAAGAGCTTCCGCGATCGAGCCTTCAACAATAGCAATCGTTTCGAATATTCGACACGCACTCTCGGCCGCGCGAGAAAGCCTCAAATCGCTAAAAGTGACGAGGGGAACGATATCTCGCGCAATATCTACAGCCGATCGCCTTGTCGCTAAAACTTTGCACGCCATACCGAGCGTACAATTTTTCAATGGTGCTTATTTTTAATAAAAGCTCGAGATTAGGCGACACATAACGATCGGCCTATTCTCGAGCTGCTTGGCTTAATAAATCAATCGAGGGAGCAGAGGGACGACGGAGAAAGAGAGACGCTTTTGCTTGTTACCATTTGCTTTTTACTTTGGAGAAAGGAAGCACTCGATCCGAAAATAAGGATTTACATATTCATGCAAAGGATCTGCGTTGCCGCGACGAAACCAGTGGTGGTAACGGGATTTTCTAGATTTTCAAATGCCGACGATCGTCTATCCGATCGATCGCACAATCCTTTTTACTTCTAGTGAACAAGTACTTTTTCTCTTGGAGCTTGAATATGCGGCTGTTACCCTCTTTATTTTCCTTCCTTGTGTCTATCTTTACGAATGAAGACAAAAAATCCGCGGAACGAGATACATGACGAATTGTTGCGATGCCAGGAGAGCGACAGTGTTCGCCGGGGCTCCTTATTTTTGGCGTTCATCCCCTAATATATCGAGGTTGGCGCGCGCGCGCGAGCGAGAAAGAGAGAGAGAGAGAGAGAGAGAGTGAGAGAGAGAGAGCGATTCCCACGGAGGATACCGCGAGCCAATCTTTTGGAAACCAGCCCCAAATCCGAAGGACCTACCGCAAGAGGTTGCTCGCCCGCTCGCTTGCTCGAGCGCGATATTTATAGGCAGGATTTAAAGTATAAACTCGAGAGAGAGAGAGAGAGAGAGAGAGAGAGAAAGCAACTGAAGGAAGTCGAGAGCAGTCGGCCCTAGCTATTTTCCCAAACGCTGCGACTATTGGAGGCCAAGAACAACCACTGCGAGACGAATTTCAAAAGCTTAAACAGCTCCTGGATTCTCCCCTTGTCCATCCCACCATCGTAGCTCGTCTACCTATATATTCTAGCATATACCGTACACCGCAACTACAATTTTAAGCGTTCGATTGCTTCAAAGAGAGCAGCTATCAACCTCGATGGATCGAGTTGCCGACGGTTGTCCTTTTTTACCGTGTCGTCGGTCTCGCGATAAAGTCCAAACGATTTTCAAAGGATAGTTAATTGAGCCAGTTAAGCATCGTAACTTTGGCTTGATATGCAAATCTTAACAAATTAGTTTTTCTTTTACGTATTTTCTCGCCTATACAGTGTATCCGTAGATATCGAAAAAATTGACACGTGCCGGGCGTCTCCTACCGTGGAAGCCAATATTATTCAGATTTTCAAGGCACACTTCACTTATCATATTTACGGAGATACATGGCACCATAAATCGGTGGATTTAACTCGGTCAATACGAAAATCAGCGATAAAAGAATCCCCCGAGCTGACCTATTAATAGGACAAGTGGCGAGGCTCGATCGATTTTTAAACGATAATTTGGTGTGTAATAATCGTTATTATTACTGTATAGTAGAGATGGTAAAGGCGCAAATGTCTAGCCGACGATTCGACTTATTGGACTGCAGCTGAAAGGAAAGTCGAAGGCGAATTAAAGCGAGGCGCAAGTTGATTTAGGATTTGAAGCCGCAATCGAGCGAGTGGAACGCTCGAACGGAATACTAATCAAAGATACACAAATTCCAAGGGCTAATACTTGAAATCCCCTTTAGCCAGGATCTCAAAATTAAATTATTAGATTAGATGTAGCCTCGTCGTATCGCGAAAGGCAAAGCCCAAGCTTTCTCTCTCTCTCTCTCTCTCTCTCACTCTCTCTAGCTTTGTCTATTTTGCATAACGCCTGTTTCTGATTTTCTTTGGCTAGTTCGGCTACTTCTAATGTTTTCTCCTACCTTTTTTAAACGTCAACCAAGTGTCATTGTCTTGGCACCATCGTAGTGTGCGACGAATAATATTTTTCGTTATTGCAACTCTGTCTCGCCTAGGTCGTCCGTATCTTTTGTGTCATCGTATTGGTCGGATACTTGATCCGCAACTTGGGGGAGTTGGATGTGTTTTCTTTTCATATCAATGATTTTACGAGCGTAGCCCTAGCAAGCCATGCGCGCCTTCGTAGGGAAATCAATATTTTATCGCGCGTAAAATTTTTGCTATTTATTCGCGTATGAGAATTTAAATGCCGAAATATGACTCGACTCGATTTTTTTTTTATTTTGCCCGGCCGCTCGTCCTCGTAATCCTTGCATGATTTAGAACGCCGGGATAACGCCTGAAGTGAAGCGAGGCGTCATAATATCGAGGGAGAGTCGAGCAAAAAGAAAAAAAGTCAGGAAAGAGCCGAGGAGAAAGAGAGCGAGAGAGCTTGATCTGAAAAGTTGCATTCGATTAGCAGTTGCGTCGATGTAAAACGTTAGCAATGAGGGGATAGGGTGGCGAGGGGGGCGGCGGCCATGTTTGTCTGCGGGTAAAAATATATGATCGCGGTATTTTAGAATAACGAGGCCATTAGCGGGAACTCGTGCAAGATGAACGAAGTAATGCCTCAGTTTTGTGCCAGCTCGGCTCGGCTTTTAAAAGGGAAATTTGTTTTTGATATTAGGCTGCTCGAGCGAGCACTTGCACGCTCATCGCGCCTCCTTTTCTCTCTTCGTTAATATTTACGAAGCGGCAGCCGTCGTCTTGTTGCTATAACTATATAAGCTCGGAAGCAGTAGCAGCAGCTCGTAGCTCGTTAGCTGCAGCTGGAAAAGAGCGCGAAAAGGTTGCGTGCGTTAATCATGCGATAAGGTTCTTGTTTTTTCGTTGTTTGTCAAATCGACAGTTGGCGGGTGTGGTGCATGGCATACGAGCGTCAAATTTATATCGGGCCGAGCGAGAAATGTGAAGGCATTAGTTGGCCTGGCAAATGACGATTGGCCGTGGGACTACGGGACTCGAGGCGACTTATCTGTATTGTCTCCTCCTGGGAATCTGGCTGACGTATGTGGCTACCTGACGAGAGAAAACAATCTTGGAGAATATATATCGTTCGCTAACCCGGACTTTCCTCCCCCTTCCTCGTTCCTCGTTCTCCGACTGCTGCAAAGCTGGCCTCGATGTCTCTGTCTCTCTCAAGTTATTTACTACGTATTATACTATTTCGCACGTGCTACGTGTGCTAGTTCGTCTCGCTCCTTATTTTTTCAATACTTTTTGTTGCACTTGATATTTCCCAAACCAAGAATAGAACTTTTCCGTGCCATGCTTGCTTAGGTGACACGCTACATCGCGAATAGAGCCTTTACTTTTGGGCTTCTACTTGAGAATAAGCTGCGCGAAATCCGGCAGCTTTCGGCAATCCGTCTTGGGGAAGCGAGACGAGACGAGGTGCGGCGAGGCAAAGCATCATGCGGTTTAGCTATTTCGCCGACGGAGCTGACCAAGAAAAATGAGTATCGGCCCTGGGAATACGTTTACGAGGCTTCTGCGCCCGGTAATTCTATTAGCCGAGAATTTTTGGTGATCAATCGACGAGCTCGAGAGCGACTACAACGTGACTCACAATTGCCCATAGCAATACTCAAATTTGCGCGTCGAAAAATGGATTGACTTTTTCCGCGTTCTTTTTTTATTTTCTTTTTATCCTCTTTTGTTAGTTTTAAAGGGGCGCTTTCGGTTGAGCACGCTGACGAAGGTGATTCCACTGATATCACACATAACATTTGCATGGGCTTTATGAAAATTCTATAGTTTATGGAAGCATTCGTATGTATTATCATATTAGCATATTCAAGAAAAGACAGCAATCTCAATATTGGATAGCTGCTCTTAGCTCTGTAGAGCGCGTGCGACCGCGTGTATCGAGTTGTTTACTAGGCCGTTTTGCGACAAAAAGAGGGGGGAAAGACTCTTTTTTCTCTTTCCTCCCGCACGACACGCGTTCTCCTTTTCCAAGCGTAAACGCCTCGTTTTTCTCCGTTATCCCGATCAACCCGATGCCAATGCACGATATCTAATCTACATATGGCCTTTTTATCGTCGATTCCAACTTGGCTTTTCTCTTGTCTGCAGAAAATATATAGCTTGTAAATAAGTACAATGAGAAGAGAGAGAGAAAACATTGGTTATTCACGTAAACGAAAAGCGAGTGATTCGTCGAGGCAAAAGTCGAGACTGATTTCGCTAGACAAGAGCACATTAACGATTGAGGCCGAAGATTTCGGATCTGTGGTGGAGAGGGTGAGCGCGTCTGCGACGAGTATATTTCTCTGTTAATTTGATTGGTCAGTATTTTAGATTGGCTGCAAGAAGGATAGAGTGAGAGAGAGAGAGAGAGAGAGGGAGAGAAGCAGAGTTTTTTAGACGTCTCGAAGCTAGAAATAAAAGTTGTTGGACTTCTACAGTCACGAGGTCGGTGAGTTGAATTGATAAGAAGAGGAAATGGCTGCAAACTGGGATGCTAACTTGGACTTGGCATCGTCTCTAGGAGGCTAATCAAGCCGGCAGTTGGTGCGCGCAAGCTCTAGCTTCTAATAGCAGGCGCGACTTGGCATTTAATCTAGAGACAACTTGCTAACGACCAGAGCAAAGCCACCAACATTTCCGATAAGCGTCGCGTTCACGCGTCGTTCACAAGAAACACGACGTATTCAATTGCTCGATGATCGAGTGAGCGAGCGACCGTTTCATTTAAAGTTTCCAGTTGTGCGCACGGTTCACTAAATCGCTCCTCGATAAAGATAATTAATAGGCAATCGTATAGAAAGTCCAAAGCTCAATGTAATTATAGATCGCCTGTATTATAATTTATAAGGCTCGATTGATTTACGCAACCTTATGCCGAGAGAGCTGCATAATACCCAATGTAGAATAGAGTGCGTCATTTGACGCCCGCTTTTCGCGACTCGCTATTGGAATAAGTAAGCAAGTCGATAAATCAGCACTCGCAAGCGCAGAGAGAGAGAGAGAGAGAGAGAGAGCGCGAGAGAGTAGATTGGAAATTGGAATGCAAGCTCGAGAGAGCAAGTGCTTTGCATCCGTTGAGCCGCACGTATTCATATTGGCAATACACTCGGGAGCGCAAACTTCCCTCTTGCGACGAGCGACGTCGGCGGCACAAAAGCATATTAGATATTTTGAATATTGGCTCTCAGCCCCACTGAATAAATCTTCGACATCTATATTTTCTATTCATTTTATTTCTTTTTTTCTTTTTTTTTCTTTTTTTTTCTTTTTTTTTGCCTTTTTAATTTTTATTTGTTGGTATTAGGTTTTAGTGCTGCCTACATTGATTTTTTTGTTTATCGCATTGTCAAAGTAACGAAGGACAACAATTTGTGCGAGTTGATAAATGGAGGGGTCTATGACAAAGTGCGAGAGCACTGCAATAAATGAAGTTAATGGTCGATCGATCGGTCACACTTTGGTAGGGGTGCGAGCCAGAGGTCGCATTCGCGAGAGTAAGGGAACGAGTCGGCATCGATGGCTTTTAAAATAAAAGGCTCATAACGTATAGGCGCGTTAATAACAGATAAGACGAGACCTTACTGCAAGTGTCAAATAATAATGGCGTCCTGGCAAACTGCAACTTATTCAACGATGCATCCCCTTATTCGTAGCTGCGCTTTATTACGCTAGCTTTCAATCGTTTCTCCCTCGCATTCGAATGCAACACTCGCTCATTTAGACGCAGCTTTTTTATTTTCATTCTTTTTTTTCATGGCTTTGCGACATTCATTTCTCCTCTCGCGTTTTGCATTGCACGCGAGCAACTTAAGCCGCCTGCTCGCTTTCTTTCCCCAATGTAGTGGTGTTCATCCTTTCGTTTCTCAACTTTTTTCCTTGCTGCTGCTCGCCATCACCACCACCTTATAAATGCGTAGTATCAACGCACGCCTCTCTGGCTCTCTCTCTCTTTCTTTTATACTTCACTTTTCTTCTTAAATTTGCTTTTTGTACGATATATATAGTAATCGCGTCACATGCATGCCTCGGTTCCTCCTTTCACCTACTCCTTTTATCACGTCCGCCGCAAAAACACACCTACTCGACTCAACGCTCGTTGCTGCAAGCCTCTCCTTTTTCTTGCTTCAATTCCGATGCAATTATCAAAGGAGAATAGCTCGTGTATTTATCTCTAAGCCTGCTCCTCTTTCTCTCATTAAAATATTTCTGTAGGCTTTGCTCGACCCACCGCTCTTTTATTTTGCTTTTTTGTTGTTGTTGTTATTTTTGTTTCTGTTTCTTCTTTCCTTCCTTCCTTCCCGCATTCCTCGCTTTCTTCCTTTTTCAATTATCCCTTTTGCAAAAGTTTGAGCTCGGCTGAGCTCGGCAAATTAACACAACACTCGCGTATGTAGTTGATACACCTCAACTATTCCATCTCGGCCTCGCAACGAAATTTCATTGCCTCGTTTGGCTTCTTCTTCTGTTAGATGTACGAATGATATGCTCGACAACCAGCCGCAGCACACGTACGCGTGCACGCTCACCGCTCACACGCACGCACACACACATATGCGCACACACGAAAAGCATTTAGACCTTTTCTCGACTCATCAGCTTTGTGCCTTTGCCAAGCTCGCCAGCTCTATTAAAGAGACCAAAGCTTCAGCTCGAAAACATGAATTTTCAGTGCAACTTTTTGCCAACTGCTTTGAAATTCATCTCTGGTCGTGAGTTGCATTGAATTAGTCATAAAAGAAGTAAAAGAAGCGGAAGAAGAAGAAGCAGAGACGAAAGAATCTCGATAGAGTTGTAATCGCGTTTAGACTACTCGCAAGTGCTCTCGAGCGCGAGAGAGTGGGTATTTTGCAAGGAGAGCACGAGGCTGCAATCACTTAGCTGCTGCTTTCTGGCAGTTAAGGGTAAGAGGTTGGCCGCGAGCGAAACGATAGCAGTCACGTATAAGCTGACAATAACACGAGTCAAGTTGCGAGCAAGTCAGTGACAAAGTCACGCGGACGCAATGCGTTATATCGGGTGTATGGCAACGTGTCGAGACGAGAAGAAAGAGGTGAAAAGAGGAGATTCGACGGAGAGAGAGAGAGAGAGAGGGAATAAAAGCAGCTGGTAAAAAAAGAAAGAGAGGAAGAAGATGTCGGTGTGCTTTGCTAGATGTAAAGCCATTTCGTCAGTCGCGTCACGGCTCAGGCGGCGCGGGCGCAATGAGAACGTACTGCCGGCCATATTTTAATTCTTCAGAGACAACACGAACGCTGAGCGCAGCAGGGAAAAAGAGTCAGGAGAGGGAGG
Source organism: Chouioia cunea (assembly GCA_030064505.1). NCBI lineage: Eukaryota > Metazoa > Arthropoda > Insecta > Hymenoptera > Eulophidae > Chouioia > Chouioia cunea. Next base: position 1,285,979 of record JAOPFQ010000001.1, read on the forward strand.
ATGCAGGGAGGCAAGAGAGAGCGGGCATGCCAAGCCCTTTTCTTATTCGCCTTTGCTACGCTTGACATTGCACCGTAGCGTAGCATAGCGTGGCATAATATTTAATAATTATTTCCATTAAAGTTGTAATAAACTTTTGGATACTTTATTAATTTATAGGCTCGCCAGCTAAAGGGTTGCGTAGCGCGGCTCTCTCGAGCCATTCGTACCAATTATTGTCGCTCGTGCGCGCTATCACACCGCATCCTACGCGAATTAAGAACTCGCCTAGTCGCGCGAGTTTTCCTCTCTTCGTTTTTTCTTGGCTCGATATACTCGCTTCTCGTGCTTGCAAAAATCTCATTGCTCGCTAATTCGGCAAAGTGAACAAAACAAACATCTATTTAGACGGCAAAGATAATTCAGTGATTCGAGTTAATTGCGAACAAAGCAATACCCTTGACCCTTGGCACTCGTCGTTAGTCTGACTGGTCTCGTCCTGGCCAGCGAAAAAAAGAATTGCATTTGTAGCTTGGACAAGGCCGAGGAAGGACACAGTCTTGTGTTTATTTGGTTATAGTAACACGTGGTCTTCCGAGTAACCGTTGAGTGGTATCCGCACTCGTCAAAATGAAATAAAGCGCTTGCTTTTCTGTGGGTTGTAGCTTCAATTGAAAATCCCTGCTTGAGAGAGAAAGAGAGAGAGAGAGAGAGAGAGAGAGAGAGAGAGCCGAGCATAGTCTGAAATCTACAGTAGCTTCCTTTTTTGCCAAGGCCGAATGGCCTACGTGTATGTGCAAATCGCGTTACGTTATCCATGCAGCCTCGCGTGCGTCGAGAGTGCCGCTGCTCAGAGAGCTGCTCTTGCCAGCGGAATTAAAATAAATACATATCTTAATTAAGCTCCGGACTTTCATCTCTCTCTCTCTCTCTCTCTCTCTTTCTCTCGCCTTCTTTGAAGCATCTCTCAAGATTAGTGTACGACCCTTCTGCCTGCTCAGTTTTTCCTCTTTTTGTCTTTTTTTCCCTTTTTATTTGATGCCCGCGAAACCGAGAGCTTATATACTTTTATTTCGTTACTTTGACCAGACGCAACTCTCTGGTACTTTTTGGTCAACAACTTGGTCTAGTATCTTTTGGCATTATTGTTAGTATAGCAGCCTGTATGAGCGCTCCTTTTTTTTCTTTTTATCAAAAGCTGTATTCGCGGCGTAGAGCTAGCACGAAAGGAGGTGTATAAGGCAAGGCAAAGCAATAAGGCGAATGCGAGCCGAACGCGTGTTTCAGGGTAGGTAGCGGGAGCTGCAAGAATCTTGCTAATTAGATACATAAGGCGGCTAATTGTAATAAGGTGGAGTCGGGTGTATGAGTCGCGCTTCTTGAGGCTCGTCGAGGCCTGCTCCTTGGTATTTGACACTCATTCGTTGATTCGCTGACACTTTGAAACGGAGCTCGAGCGAGCTTGCTACTGCTACTACTGCCGACTTTGGATTTCCAGATTGGCTGGCGTATCTGTGCAGGTTGCTTGCGTTTAATCAGTGCCTTTATTAAACCACAAGGTTAAATAAAGAGAAGAGGGGGGGGGAGGGGGGGGGATAGCTGCTCAGCAACTGATCCTTGCACAAGAGCGACACTTGCATTTTTGTTAGTTGTCTCTGTCGCTCTCGTAGCGTCGAGTGATAATCCGCGAGGCAAGCGGTGCCGACGAAAGCTCTCGCTCTGGCACTTAGCTTGCAGCAACGGTGGAGCTTATAATTTCGACTAGTCTTAGATAAGCGTCGTCGTATGAACTAGGATTGCAGCTAGCTAGCAAGAGGTCTGCATGAACGACGGAACGAAAGGAAACGAAAGGTGACGGTAAAAAGGAGTAATTGCTAATTTAATCGATTTGGCTGATCTGCATGCGGCAGAGTGGGTTGCAATAACCGCGGTACGAATATCGTCGTCGTGAGCTGTATCAGCTCTAGGTGAGCTGGCAGATAACAAAAATACGAGGCAAGTTCCTTCGGCCATAATCTTTCGCGGCCTCTCGCGGCTGACATTAGCATAGTAATGAATATTATTACATTTGGGGAGGGCATTCGTAGGTGCGCTCCGTTTAATTCCATCCTGGCGCTCGTAAAGATAATAAGCGCTCGCAGCTCGCAGCCATCACACTCTCGCCCTCTTGCTCCTCTTTTACAGTCGCTTTAAGATTCTCTCTCTCTCTCTCTCTTTCTCTCTTTCTCGTCAACCAGTAAATATAAAGTTGGCAAAGTGACAAAGATAATTCTAATAAAAGCGCGCTCAGCCAAGACTAGCAGGGGACTCGGCGAGCTAAAACTCTCGGCCGCTTAATTTCTGACATATTCCGCCGGCATTGCATTACCTCGTCGTCTCTCCGCAACTCCGTTGCTCCCTTGGTCGACACGTTAACGCCTCTGCCTGCCTGCCTGCCTGCCTGCTTTGCTCTTGCTTCCTTCCTTCCTTCCTTTGTGCTTTTATAGCCTGCGAATCGCCAGTGCGTATGCGTTAAAAAAAAATACAAGACATGCTCGATGCATAAGAAAAGCGACCTACCGTTTCAGAAGCTCAATCTGCTTTTTTTATGGACTTGCAGTGTTGGGAGTATAATAAAAGCTCCAAGAATAAGTATTCGCCTATAAATATGGGATTCGAGAGGAAGAAATAGAGAGAGAGAGAGAGGTTGAACGTACTGCAGAGAAATCAAAATCACGAGAATAACCGCGTATACGAATAGTGGATAAATTGGCACGATATGGGTAGATTATGTTATAGCTACTACTGGACGTTTTATCTCGTAAACATGCACTATGTATATTTCCATTTGGAGGTTACGAGCTATAGTTGCAGATTTTATATGCAAATAACGACGCAGAGCAGTTGAGCGAGCGAGATCGAGCTAATTGTTAGTAATAGGTATTGCTAAGGTGGGAATTGAGCCTTGTCAGTCATACATTATCTAGGTTTTGTCGCGGAGGCTGCTGCTGTTATTGCACTTTTTTCCGTTTTTTTCGAGACTCGTCGAAATAAGCTGGATCTCTGCACACTCGGCAAAACTCGGGCTATTATTACGTATAAACGCGTAATTCTGAGTTATACCTATACGCGGCACGCGGCTGCTCGAGCGCGCTTGTTAATGATAATTAAAAGGACTCGCTATGTGTGCACGCGCTCTATACTTTCGGGTTTGCTGCATGGCTTTCATCCGCGTGTTTTTCAAGCCTCAGCAGCTCCTTTCTCTCTCTCTCTCTCTCTCTCTCTTTATTTCTTCGTTTTTCTCACGTACTAGCTAGCTGCCATTTCAATTTCAACGTGAGATATTTCTTATAAAGCTTCGGACTTTTCAAGCTATGCCAAGTTCTCGAACTAATTAGGCTCTTTCAATTCGCCTGCTCAGCGTTAAATCATTCATACTGCACGCACGCTTTTGGAATGTGCTTGGCAAGAGAGAGAGAGAGAGAGAGAGAGAGCCCATCAGAGCAGTACCACGCACTAAAGACCGAGGGCTAGGTGGAAATTTCAAAGCATAAAACGACCGTGCCGCTTTCCATAACTGCCAACTGGTATAATCAAACGATTAATATGTTTATTAGTATTGGCGATGGCTGCGGCTCCGAATATATTAACTCGTCTCCCCCTTGAGAATGCCCAACTCTATACATATATATAAGATGAGGCGCAGAGTGCTGCCTATATTTTCGGCAATCGAATTTAAAAGTGCTTCCTTACTAGCTGTACATCTTGGATGACAAAAGAAGTACAATTGCGGATACGCGCTGTCGCTTTGCTGAAATATCAGCGTTTGGCGCACAATAGTAGCGAGATTAAGGTTGAAAAGCTTCAAAGTTTTTCGAGCGAGCTATGAAATTTAAATTCCGATGTATAAGAAGATCGTTGCGGAGTTTTGCGCGTAGTAACCGTAGCCCTTCGTATAGCTTGATGCGCATAGCTGTCTAGCATCGAAGTGGTACGAATAAAAACCGCCAGAGATTGCAGCTACATATCGGAGATATGTATACGTGCATGCATACATGCGTGTAGATATATAAACGCGCTACTTAAACGTTGAAATCTCGATCCGTCGAGTATCATGGCAAGTTATACGACAAGCGTCGAGAGCTGCCTATAAAATCTTGACTTTTGTTCGCTCGTGGCTTTCTTTCTTTATACGCTCGCTATACCACACTTTCGCACCGAAATAATGACAAGCATTTTTCCGCAATTGCCTAGTTTATTTTTACAACGGGTTATTCTTCTTCTTTTTTTCTCGTCGATCGAGGCTTTTTCAAGATTGTACAGGGCTATAAGCGAGAGAGCGAAAGTGCAATATCAACGTTAACCCTTTCTTCATCGAGTGCTCACTCAAAAATGGAGAGTGGGGATCATCGAGGGGACAATAGGGAGGATAAGGGTGGAGTGAGAGGGTTAAGCATTAGCCTTGAACGAACGTGCCTTGTGCTCGCCTCGACTAATTTATATTTATATCTGCTGGTGTGTTCATAATGCATTTTTATAATCTGTCCTCGGGGCTGCCGAGGGCTGGCTTTTACGATAGAGAACTTGTCGCTCGTGGTATATGCTTGTCTTTGCCCCGGCATCCATTGCTATAATGAGATATCATCTCTACGTAATACCGCAATACTTGCCACTTTGAGAGTCTATTAGAATTTTCTAAAGTCTAATCATCGTTCGATGACTATACGCTTCGATTTTTGGCTCGGCAACAAGTATCGGATTATCATTCGAGTTTATTATTTGCGATACCAGGCGAATTCGAGTACAGGTATAGGCTTTCGGAGGGTTCGACTGCGAGATCGGCCGCGAGGGTGTCGGACGTATTAATAAGTTGAAAGGAGGGTTGCGCCAAATGTTCTCGCAGCCGACTAAAATATTCAATCCTGTTTGTGCTGCAGGCTGCGGCCCGCATCTCGTGGCTGTGGTGGAATTAGAGGTGCGAGCACGCGTACATCTATTTTGGTTCACACTCTTACACGGATGACTTTTCTCGGGTTCTCCATTGCGTTCAACGAATCTTCGACATCGGTCAATCTGACTCTGACTTACGTCGAGAAAAAGTATATTAAGAGCCGCATAAAGATTATTACCTTGCCGTACGTCACTTTATTGCTGCAGCCGTTATAAATGTTCTCGAACCTTGGGCTCTATTCTCATCCCTCCTCTAGAAATGCTACTTTTATTCCGAACGACTGCTTTCGCGTAACTAGCACCACTATATATGTATATACGTTTATGTAGGCGTGATGATCTGCCAGCTGGCGCGTCGGAGGAGTAAGAGCCAACAGTGAATAAGTGAGCCAGTGGAAAAGCTAAAAGCTAATGCCGCCTTATCGGAGAAGGCATTACCAGTCGAAAACTGGCTGGAAAATAAATATTACGAGTGAGGAATCCGCTTTGCAACATGCGCTGTTTCGTGCATCGTTGTATAGCCAAGTTTCTCTTTTTCTTTTATATTTTGTCCTTTATGAAAAATTTGGTCAGATCAAGCAGGATTTCAATGGCGAGGGTAAATAATGAAGCGCGAGATATGACTCTTGAGGCAGTGGCATCAATTCATAGGGAAACACTGGACGATTTTTCAGGGTATTAGATGCGGCGAGAGCTATAGCCTCTCTTCTGATATTAATAATAATAGTAAGCGAAAGAGAGAGAGAGAGAGAGAGAGAGAGAGAGAGAGAGAGAGAGAGAGAAAAGAAAGAGCTCGTAGGGGGTTAGCTTGATGACACTGTGCTTGCGCAACGCGCAGAAGAGGACGGGGGAGAGGAGACTTTTCAAGCCAGATACAAATTACAGCTCATTTTTATGCCATTTTAATATCGCCATGCGCCATTAAACCGCCTCAGCTCTGGGTTTCCCTTACATTGCTCGCACTTTCTTTCTCTCTCTCACTCACTCCCAGGAAGCAAGCGCTTATTGCCAAACGTTATTCTCATTAGAACGTCTAAAAAAATAAATTTATTCGCGCAGACACGAGCAACGCTATCGTTTCTCAATGGCACAATCTGCTTTTTGATTTGTTGCATGGCAATTTGACTTTGAATATTTGCAAGCTCCACAGCTCGTCGAGGGACTTGAGTAATCGGCTGGTCGGATCTTTGTCGGCGAATAACCAAGTGGAGGTGAGGTGTGTACTCGATAGTTTGGACGATCTATGCGAGCCGAGTTCACTAAGAGACCGCGAAAGTCGAGGTTGGCTGGATTTACTGGGGCGCTCGTTCTCTCGCTCTTCTCGCAGTACACGAATTCGCAAGTGACCCCTAGACGTACTCCATAGTCCAATCCTCGACCCGAACCGGCACAGCGTGACCGACTAACTTGCAAGGCATTGGCCTTACTCCCGCTTTCCTTTCCTCTCTCTTCGCTGTTAAGCGCTAAAAATCGTCGCGCGACAACCAGTCGATTAACGATCACGTTTCTTACTTTCTAATTTCCTTCGAAATTCATGCGTGGACACGGTATTGATTACGCAGTTCACTTTTCTCAATCCACGAGCTATGCTTATTTGCTTTCCCGTGGCCTTTTTTTCAAGGTCGGATATATGTCATCGCGCCGCGGGCGCATTGTCCGCGCAGGGCTGGCTCGAAGGAAAAAGAGTGTAGGCGGTGCGAAAAAGAGAAAAAAACGAGAACGCTCGTTAGCCACGTGAGAAATTAATTATTTGCCGGGCATATAACGCCAGCAATGTTGGAGGCTGCTGACTGGCGACCGGCTTGAAGGGAGACGGGGAGTAATGGTGAAAAATGTCTGGATTTCGCGGGATTTTGCGGTGCTGACTGAAAGAATAAGAAGAAACTTATCGGCTATGTGGCTCATTACACTTAGTCAAGTTAGTTTGATCTCGTTATTCAACGCGAATGACTTCGGAGACAAAAAAATAAGACAGATTTATTGGATTCAATGGTCGTTACGTGTCGTTCGATGGACTGTAATAGCTCGAGGTGATGAATTGAACGGAAATCAAGGGCTCCCCGATAATACAAGCTACAGGGTTTAATTCACGATCGACTTGATTAAGTTTCGTTTTTTCCACCGTTTGCTTCTCGATTGTTGTTCATTGTTCATTAACGAAAGCGTTATTAAATGTTAAACGACTCGAGTGTGTGACGTACGAGTGGATAAATCGCCGTCTCTCTTGTTAACAATGAATAGCCTGGCGCTGTTGTTGCTTTATGAGATTGCGGCGGGAAAGGCTGGCGAAAGCTCGTATACAATTGAACAAATAGCCGGATCGTCGAATAAATAGCATAACTGTCAAGACGAGGGGAGAGAGAGAGAGAGAGAGAGAGGGAGACGTTGGCTTTTCTTGCTCTCCCGCGGCTCATAAGTAGTAGAGCTCACTTTACTATCGGACGGGGTCACGCATTGTCGCCGGAAACTTCGGCTAATTGGACGAAGAGCACTCGGGCGTTATCGTAACTCAATGGAATTTGCTACATTTTCCAAGTTGCTCATGTCACGCCACCTGAATATTAATCTTATCCAATACATGAATTATTGGCGAGCTCTTGTGTACGTACACAAGTGAAATTTGGCTTAGCGGAAATACGGGCAAGTGGAGAGCAAGCGTATCGGAAGCGGAAAAGCTCGGGTGATTTATTCTAATTGCAGCCATGTGGAGGATACATGGTCGCTTGTATTCCCATTATCGAACTCGCCCAAGGAATACAATTGTATTCGAGTTAAGCCTAATTATTAGCGAATTTGCCGTTAAATTTCGGTGCGTTAAATTATTGCCAAAACGGCTAAGGTCGAAGCTGCGCAAGTCAAAGCTTTTCAGGGCCATTAACGAGGAGGAGGGGAGTTCAGTTCGATGCGGCTATAAAGTTGCAGCAAAAACGCGAGTTTAATTGGGTGGCCCACAAGGATGCAAGTATAAGCTCGGCGCCAAAGTCGAGCGCTCTGACCTCGAGAGAATTCCTCGTCCGCAGCTTAGAAGTATGCCCGAACATCGTTAGATATTGTTTTGCTTTGGCAAGCCACGCAACGCCATTAGTCGGTGGCTTGGAAAAACCGCGCGATCCGCGCATATCCATCTTTGTCGAAACCTCAACTACGCTAAGCAGCTTGCGCTTCGAGAGAACGAGAGACGAAACTGTGGGCACCGAGGGATTGGGGGAAGGGGACCCCTCAAAATTCAGCATAAAGACGGTGGTTGCCGTGGCGGCTACGGCGGGAAAAGACAAAGAAAAAAGAAGCGACAGAGCGCAGAGAGACAACCGCATAGGTAGACTTGGCTGCGGCGCTCGTACGCTCGCTCGCCGGAGGGATGGCTCCCGCGAGAGCGCCGTTCGAATCCCATTACCGGACTCGCGCCCGTTAAATAGGTCTCGCATCGCCGACCGGAAAATACAGCCTCTAGTCTTTTATACACGCCCGCTCTTTCTCCTTATCTCTCTTCTTCGCTTGCTCTGATGTCGCTCGGTTGCTCGCAGTAGCTTTCATCGCTTGATGCTCATTCGTTAAAAGAAAGCCAGTCGATTCCAAAGTTTCGCGAGTGCGAGCTTGCAGTAAGTACATCCATCTTGCTGGTGTTTTTGCAGAAGAGAGTTGTCGCTCGTCGTCTCGCGAGTGTCTCGCTCTTCTCTCGACTTCACTTTTCCGCGGCTGGCTGGAGCGTGGCGAAACGAAAATAAAATGTAAGTGGAAATTTATCGCCCCAGGCGATAGCTCCGACGTTTCCGTACTTTTAAATATTTTATAAACTTTCTTCTCAGAGTCAGAGGTTGGGGGAGGCCGGAGGTCGGTGCTCAGGAGGACGGGCAGAGGAAGAGATCCCCCCTCGGAATGCGGGAGAGCCAAGCGACTATTGCACCAACAGCAATAGCGCCCGGAGAAAGAGAGAGAGAGAGAGAGGACGAAGAGAGAGAACTGAAAAAAGGCACTCCCCAAACAAAGCTCCCGTCGATTTGCTACGCGCGTTATTCCCTCTTTCCATTTTCTTTGCGTAAGCTCGCTCGCTACCCATACATAGAGAGGCATCGCAATTTTATTAAAACTTGTAAATGGCAATGGATCTGTCGCTCGTCTACTCTCTTTTTCTCTTCTCTTTCTCTCTCCCTCTCGTCCCCCCGACGACGACTAATTTTTCTGGCAATCAATGATCGAACGATCGACATGGCGTTCGTGTCTCCCCTCGACACATTTTATATAGTATTAGCCGAGAGAAGCGACATGCCACGGCCAAATAAGAGATACGACGATGCGTCGGGTCGTCTGTTCTGTCGAATCGGCTGAATTGTTAATGCCGAGCCATCAGCGCCTTTCAAAGGCACGCCACGCAGCCCCAACTACGCTGGCTCTTTCTAGCGAATCGACTCTGCAGACAAAGCTATAGCTGCGAGTAATAAGTTTTTTTTATGGCTCTCACTCCTCCTCTCCCCCTTCGTCTCTCTCGTTGCCCGCACCCCGCTCGCTAATAAGGCTGCCGCGAAACAAGCTGAATTATTAATCCTATCATCGACGGCTCGGCCACGCAAATCGTAAACCGACGCTCGCCCTTTTAATAATCTCGCAGGCCGGCTGCGCTGCTGCCAATTTGGACCGACGAATCTTCCACTGTATCCGCGCATTTTTTTGTTTTTTTCCTCAACGAATTTCAATTTTTTAGCTGGTTCATTTCGTCGACAGAGACAAGGCTTATTTATCACTGTAATTTAGCTTAATCTTATTCCATCAACTATTCAGCGCTGTATCGAAGAACATTGATAAAGGGCAGACGACAGGAGAAAAACGCTGCTAAGGAAAGCCATTTAAATGTGAGCTGAAAGCTCGGCTTGATCTCGAAGAAACGTTAGGGAAGATTGCTTTTCGATAAGGTATAATTAAAAATTTTCTCATTAAAGCACGGACCTTAATTTGGTTTGTGCGCGAGCATTGCGGAGCAAGTGCGTTCGGTGTGTTCTGCTAACGGAAAAAAATATAAGCGCTAAAATAGCCGGGCGATAAAGAAGATAAAAGCTTGGGACGAGCGCAGAGTCTTGTCGGTCGCGCGGCTAATTTACATCGGCCATGCGATTCCGGAGTGAGTCGCGAGCTGCGAAACGCTTTGCTTCGGTAGATAGCGCTAATTAAACTCCCTCCACAGCCATAACTGCGAGCAAACGAAAAAAAAAAGCTCGTGTGCTATACACAGCTGCTTTTCCGAACGGCATACTTATCTTTATCAGTGAGTCAGAGTTGTTTTATTATTATTTCGTGCAAGTTCAAATTGCAAGCGTCTCGCTCGTTAATTGATCATCGTATAACGTATAAGCTGGAGCTGCTGCGCTCGCGCGAGATAACCGCTATTAAAAGTGCATACATGCGAATATATTTGGTACTCTGAGACAATGAACTATGCTTAATTGGGATATGGCGCTACGATGGCCACAGGGAAGCACCGGATCGAAGGAAGAAAGATTCAAGTTTGCAGTTGTGTGGAATGCTGACATCTGGCGCGAGTGCAAAGAACTGCGAATCGGCTAGGCCGAAGCTTTAGCCCGGTTAGCTTTTCGTTTTTCGTACGTTTACGAAAGTGACCAATATTTCAGCAGCAAACGTGACCGATAAGCTGTTCGATAGCCGATGCGCAGAAAGTTGTCGAGCTTGGAGCTTTTGTAGTTTTTGCAAGTCCTTGAAAGTAACGCTGTGTATAGTGTAGAACTAGGCATTGACACGATCAGGTGGCAAAAGTTTGATACGGAGCGGGAGCAACGTTATTGCCAAGTTCACGCACGCGTCTACGGTTCTCAGTCGCTCATTCTCTATTCTCCTGTTGCATAATACGAGTCTTGCTGGTTGATACGTGCCGCATTGTAGCTGGCCGTTCGGCTGTTAGCTCGCTCTCTGAATAAGACACGAGCTTGACGCTTGATGCTTGCTGCCCTTACTCCACTCTCCTCTTCACAACTCTACAACTAGCACTTGTGATCTGCTCATTCACCGTGTTCATTTCAACGCTTTAAATCTTATTTATACACGTTGTTGCAAAATCTACACTTGAATAATCTGATTGAGTCCTAAGTTAGCTTTAATTAACATTCCTTCTCTCTCTCTCTCTCTCTTTCTGTTTCTCTGAATGATGCAATCGTCGACTCGAAAGAAAGAAAGGAGAAGGAGCATTTTTAAGAGTGCGAAGTCGCCGACGACTGTTTGAGAGTTTAATCCCGAATGAATAAAGAAGATGAGAGAGGCTCGCGTTGGCCAAATAGCCCGCGGAAGAATCTTCACTTGCTGCAGAAGGAAAGGGTTGATCCCTTGCCGCTTCGTTCTATCGAGCTACAGTTTCTCGCGGCATCGCATCACCGTCTACGCCTACGTTTTTCCCTCTTCAAGCTCAAGCCAACAGATCGCTATCGAAATTTATTTGACGCTTTTATTTGCATCGGTTTAGTTACGCGACGAGTCGGAAAGCTTCAACGACAAGAGCGACCAAAGGGACCGAAAGAAGGGTTCGCCGGTGATGCCACAGGACAAAACTTTCGCTAAATCATTGCGCAAATCCTTTTCTCAGACTTACCTTCCATTTTTACCCTTCCATTCGTCCGTCTCCTTATTCCGCAGACTATCAATAAGCTGGCTACCGACATGACGAACTCTACAATTTACTACCTTGTTTTACACTCCGAACTTTCATTTTCATTTCAACGATACTATAATTCACTTTGATAAGCTTTCTGGAAAGAGAATAATTACTTTTGGTTTTTTCATGTGGCATTTGTTCATTATACATACGTTGATTAGTAAGAATGAATAATGGATGAAAAAAGTAAAATACAGTACAATAAAAGGAAAAGTGAATCGATAAGCCGGGTCTTGTAAAAAATTCAGTGCTGGTTTAACAGCGTACTGTTTATCTTTAATGATCAGCATAAATCAAAAGCTGCTTAAGTGTATATCCAGGTCTATAGTCTGGATGCGCGCTTTCGATTATCTGAGGGCTTATAAAAGGGGTTTCAAGAAGAGACCCTTGGGGTTGTCGTTGCTGCGAGGAGCAAGCTTACTGGGCTTGTTTCCTTGACGAAAGAGCTTGTGAAAAAAGGGTTGAAACGCAATAAACTCGGGGGTAGCGAGGCGAGATTCTCTCTCTTTTTCTCTCTGCGGGCAACATCGCTAAGGAGTCGCCAATAACTCATTGACAAGAATCTCATCGGCGGGATAATGGCGCCCGTTTTCTCGCAGCTCTGGCTTGATTAAGGTTACGCCAGCGACTCGAAAAATAATTATTTTTAATTTGTGGCGTTGCGATAAAGACTGGGAACTGGTATGCTCTTTGTGAATTAAAGCAACTCGAGTCACCGAAGTAGAGGATGAAGACAACGATGTAATACTGCACGTATCAAACAATTTTTCACATTTGAGTATTTTTCAGGGACGTTGGAGATGGTAACGACGCGAGCGCTGTAAAATACACTGGACGAAACTCTCGCGTAAAGCCACGTAAATCCCCATTAATATTTTTGCCGAGCATCATAAATATTTATGCGGCCCATTTTTCATAGACGAATGGGCGATTCGTTTGTTTTTGTTGCTTTTTTCGCGCGCGGGCAACGCTGAGGCGCACACGCTAATGAAATTTACATCCCTTCAGATTCGTCACGTACAGCGCGCTCATCTTTCGTTGATGCATGGATCGAGAAAAAAAAAAGAAAAAAAGCCCGAAAAAAGGGGGAAAGCTCTCTTTGCGACTGATAATTAGCATTGTGCGCGGCGGTGTGTCGCTTATAACAGTGCGCAAATATTTAATATTTATGTAGCAATGTTGAAGGAGAGAAGCTGAAGTGGAAATAATGAAATTTGGCTATTAAAGCGTCGCGGGTCGTAAGGTATGTAGGTGGGTAGGTGGGCAGGCAACGCAGGGCAAACACATCAATTGCGCCGGATGTCTCGGTAGCGAGTTCTCGGAGAGTTGGGTCGAGTTTGAAAGTGGGAGTGAGTTCAGGGGTACTCGGCGCACACACGCATACACACACACAAGCTCGACGCGGCAGAGAAGGCATTCAAGAAAGGTCAGTCGCGTCAAAGTTGGTTCCGCGGGCCAAGGTATGTTTGCGCGCTATCGCCATTGAAACGGCAAGTGAAATATACGAAATAAATCTTGCAAGGGGGCATTCAGCAGCTGGACAATGCTACCCAGGCAATCCGGTGCCACGTACGCTACTCTTCGCTTCACAGTTGGCCATTGTTGTGTTGTCCCCTTCCTTTTCTCGCCGCTAGCGCTACTGCCAAACCTTTGCCGCCTCGTCGTCAGTCTAGTAAAAGGCACTTGCTTTCACACTTTCTCAACCACTCGTCAAAGCTTCAACAGTTGGAGTATCGATTTGAATGAGAAAAGCAAGGCTAGGGATTAATTGAGTATCTGTATCGGCCGACCAACTTCGGTTGGTCGTCGCGCTAGGCGCTCGTAAAGAATGGTCGGTCGAGTTGCGGAGGGAGGGGGGAGGGGGTGAGGCTCACACTCTCGTTCTTTCTATTTCTCTCTGTATAGGGCTGCTGGAGGGCAGCTCTTTGGGAGCCGTGTCGACCGCAGCGCAAACTTTCTCAAGCGAGACAAGCCGCAATATAATGCGCGTCGCGTCGCTGCGGAGGCCAGTTTCGGCAAGCGAACTCCTTCCTGCTTTTTTCCTTCCCGTCTAGAAACAAATCCGCAAGTTGCTCGTTTCCCCTTCCTACATTCGTCATTGAGGGGTGCTATGAAAACTATTTTCTTTTTTACGCTCACAACGGGTGTATCGAAAAGTTGAAGATTGACACGATCGTGGTAACGATGAGTATATCGGGATCGCAAGCTCAATGGTAAGTGAGACTAGGTATGCACAAAGAGAGAGAGAGAGAGAGAGAGAGAGAGTGAAATGACGTTAAAGTCGACACAGTTGGGGGCTCGGGGCACGTGGGGTAATATTGATTAACGCAATGTGCAGCAAGGTCCCGGAAGGCTAATCCGACGCGGCCATAAACAGCTCAGCTGCAGGCTAAATCCCGCGCAAATTGTTACTAATTCGCATCTTAATAATGAGCGCGTCAGAGCTGGCGTGGGCATATCTCAGAAGCTAGCAAATTAGCCTCGATGACTAATGACTATAGTGGCTCGCATGCTAGTAGTTATGTATAGGTGCGTGTGTGTATGTGTGTCCGCAGGATGCGCACGTGCAGCGTCTCTCTCTCCTGGAAGGAAGTGAGCTTGGCTGCAGGTGTGTGCTAGCACGTAGCCTCCTCTCGTGTGTTTGCCTCTTCGCGCAAAGCTATACAACGTAACACAACGTAAACACGACAGGCACAATCGATCTCTCTCTCTCTTTCTCTCTCTCTCTCTCTCTCTCTCTCTCTCTCTCGTCAACTCTGGGCTCTCGTGAAAAGTCGTTATCTCGCACATATCAGATGATCTGACAGTATTACAGTATATGGCATATCCGAGGCGCTTTTGGCCTGCAAGTAGTTGGCTGATCGGCTGCATTATAGGCTGGTGAGCAATGCTACAGGGATATATAGCGGCGGGGCCGCAAACGTAATATCGAATGTCAGTCGCAGCTGATCCGTCATTTAATCGGAGCGCGCTGCCTGGTGATTCGACCGCACGTCATTGCGGTAAGATCTCTCGCGCTATACTCGCTCTTGTGCACTACTGTCTGCCTCTAGTCTGATTTTCCCTGGACGGCATGCAACTCTCTCGCTCTCTCTCTCTCTCTCTCTCTCTCTCTCGACATATAGCATCACTAACAGAGAGCAAGCAGAGCAGCTATCACCTATCAGCATCAATGATTTTTCAGTCGTCGCAACTAGTGGCCGCAGCTTAGAGCGAGCTTTGAGCAACGACAGGAGCTAGCCACCGCCACGATCTCTAGCTTCTATAATGCGCCCCAATTTGCATTGTAATGCAAGCGCTCTCAACGTAGCCTCCCCGCACTCAGAATGTCCGCCTCTCTCTCTCTCTCTCTCTCTCTCTCTCGTACGTCTCGGCCTATCTATCTAATTATTGTCGCGGAGTAGTAGTCGTGGCAGCTGATGATGCAGAGCATGCTAATAAGCGTCGTCCACGACATAAATCTGCCTACGTAACCGAGCAAACGGCCTTTATCCCAATGTCTCCATCGCCTTCTCAAGACTACGTACTATCAGATTATATTACTGCTACTATAGATGAGCGGCAACGGCTCTGCATCGCCCAATTAATAATGCGAGTCTGCTCGACTCTCGAACGATGTATCAAGCGCGTTCAATACATTGAATCGCTGTCACGCTCGTCGTCTGCTACCCACCTCCTCTCGCCTTCTCCCTTTACCGCTCTCTCCACCTAGCTCTCACTCTCGCGTGCATGCATATGTCCGGCGTGAAACTGCAGCCAGCACCCGATATGCATGGCTGCACCGACCACACATCAATTCACTGCAAATGGACATCAATACTACGCTAATTAATACATCGCGCCTCTCTCCTGCCATTGCACGTATGCTATGCTGACCCTCACACTCTAGCACTCGCAAACCGGGGATTCGTTGCAAACGCTACTATCAGTTTTGCTACACAGCCCCTCGGGCGCCTATACTGAAATTTATCTCTGTTTGGTTTTTTTTTATTCCGCGTTGAACTATCTTTCGCGAGAGATGAATCTACATTTATATACGTAATGCGATTTAATCAACCAAGGCTACCGAACCGAAACGGAGCAAACAGTTACAAAACGATCGTCGCCTACGTCTGCGTACGCCCCCAAACTGTCGATAAAAATAATTGCAACCTGTTTTCAAGCTACAAATTGTCAAATAGTATTCAAATTAATAATCAAATAGTCAACTTGATTATCGCTTTAAAAATTTTTTATTTCGTTTTTTCTCTATTCCAACATTTTCAATGCAACAATATTGAGCAAATTGATCAACCATTGTGCTCTTTAACTATTCACACGACTATTGATTACAGTAATTTAAAAAGATTAATCGTTTTACGAATTGGTACGAAGTGAGTGCCTGTTTAATACACGTCAAACAACATTGATGTAAACTCAGTGAAAGAGAAAGAGCAGAAGTGAGGGAGAGAGAGAGAGAGAGAGAGAAACAAAGTGCAAAGAGGAAAAAAGTCAAGCGTGACTGTTTGGTAGAGTACGTGTAAATTGGTTATCAGTTGGCTATTAACGGATTGAACGAAACCGATAGGCTGCATAGCTGGTGACTGAGTGGGCGAAGTGAAAAAAAAGGCTCGAAAAGGCAGAGTAGCAGTAAAAGCGAGAAAATATTTGCTCGCACACTCGGGCTCTATAGGATTTTCCACTTGCGGCGATGGCTTTTTATTGGGAGCTTTGAGCGTGAGTGGCGATTCCAATATGCGCGACTCTCTCGTACTCGATACACGCTCTTTCTCACACTCTCTATTCCTCTTTTCCTCTTTTCTCATATACGTATGCAGCTAAGCGAGGGTACGGGGAGCTTTGGTGGGATGGCTCGATAATTAAATTCACGTCACCTCGCCGATTCAACAGCTTCTCCCCTTTATCGCAGCTAATCCAACGCGCTTACTCTTTCGCTTAATTGGCTTTAAGGCAAAGATTAGCTTTTCAATATTGTCCGATTCTCTTCTCGTTGTTCCGACTCTCGACTCCGACGCGTCGTGTCTAGATTGATATTTATGCAAGCTAATACCAACACGTGCAGATAGACGAGTGTAAGCTAGGCGATAATCAACGATCAGTTCAATTGAGAGTGGGATTGATTGCATCGACGACAAGGATAGATCGAGAGTCGTCAGTGTTTACATTAGTCGGGCGAGTTGTGGCGCACGTGCCAAGGTATTATATGTAGCTGCGGGACTGACAGGCTCGTTTCGTGTGCAATTATTCAGTCGAGATTTCGAGGCGCACGAGATTGTCAATGAAAAACCGATTGTCATTTGCCACGCGATCTCTGAGCCATAGCGCGAGCGTCGAATCGAGATAGATATGTAATCGTGCGAGCAAAAGAAACAAACACCACCGCGATCAATGTTTACTCAAGCGATTGCAGTCAAGTCAAGCTTAATCTACGGTCTACGACGTGCTACGCGTACGTCTTGCTATAGGCGTCTCACACTGGCGAGTTTGCTCTCCTCTGGAGGTCAGAGCCTCAGATAATCACGTGATATTATGCATAGCATATCCGTCGTGCAGCTGCAATGCAATGCATTCCCCTTGTTGATTTATCGTTGTCTTCATTATTAGCAAGCCGACTATTATTAGTGGGAGCCAAGCTCGAGCCAAGCTAGCCAACCTTTCGCGACAATACGAGAGCAGCTCACAGAGCAGCTCTGGCCATAGATGGACAATTTGCTCTATAATTCCTCGCCGCCTCTTGCACAATCAGAATGGTGACGCTAGCACGCCAAGATAGTATCAGATACCCGTAGAGTCCTCGATTCCTTAGCTATCCCTCGCGTTGACTAATTCATTCGACCCATCAAAACTGTTGCGACCTGCTACATGCTTCGAAGCTAGCCTTGAAAAAAAAAATAAAAAATAAAGCGACGCGAATAAGGGGCTACGGACACTCGTACAATATTCAGGGGGGAGCATATTTCACTCGGGAGGGAAAAGGCAAATCGCTCGGTTGATTTTTATAATACTGGTCAAATATAGCGAGGGGGTATGTAGGCTATAGTGCTGTCGAGCAAGAGCGCGGAGGCACAAAGGCGGCCCTGGCATAACAAATAGACGTATAAAAGGCTCAATAAAGGCGGTTCCAGACTCTACTTGCTTGCCTGCCTGGCAAATAAATCTGAAGCAGTAGTCCGCGCATACTCGATATAGATATGTACAGCTATATGCATATTAATTTTCGAATGGCCTGTGCAAGATTGCTTTTGCGAAAATTGGGGAAATATGGAAGTGTTCTAGAGAGCAGTTTATTGAAAAGCTGGGCTACGGGGCTATGGGACGTATAGAGCTCTGCGACGGATCATAAAGGTGATGGAGAGTCACACTGAAAGGAAGAGAGCCAGAGAGAGAGAGAGGTAGGTTCTTCGATATCGCGCACAGCTTGTTGAATCGAGATTGGAGCTGTTCGCTGGTGAACTGGCTGCTCCCTGGGGAAGCCACGGCCCGATACAATTCAAATTTTCCTCTCCGCGCCCTGTCATATCTAGACGACTGCACGGCTAGATCGGCATTTACATAACTTACAGGTAGCTGCTATAGTTGCGCGTAAATTTTGCAAATAGATTGGACACATTTGGCAAAAGAGTAAAGAGAAAAAGTGGCGGGAGGGAGGGAGGGAGAGAAAGAGAGAGAGAGAGAGAGAGAGGAGGAGTTCGCTCGCTCGCAGCAGTAATAATCTGCGCTAATTTAGCTTCCGGAATACGCTAACTGTATCGTTAATATTCCGGGTCGTTTAATAATGGATGTTGATGCGCCATTTGGGCCGATGAGATTTCGGAGCGGCGAGTTCGAGGCCGAACTGGACCGCGCTTGCGGTTCGCTCTCGCGAGAGCTAAAGCTCGTTTGTAAATATTAGATATCGCGCCTAGAGCTGCCCCGAAGCTCTTCCGAGTTGTTGTGCCGCCTCGGCTGCTATACTCGCTAGGTGCGATCGATTCGATATTGTTGGCAGTTTGTTGCAGTTGCAGTTGCACTTGCCGTATATATACACACAACATTGAGGTATGCATACATATAGAGATACACAGGGTTATGCGTTTGCTCTCACGAAACGCGCGGCTCTGCTAGCAATTTTTAAAATGCTACCTTGGCAATTGCACTTGCTCGTCTCAGTGGATGTGCCGCGAGCGGAATTGTTGATTCGCGGCAGCTCGAGTATTCGTTGGACTCCGATCCCGAGCGGGCCAGTCTCAATAATTCAGACCTACCGTTGCCGCCGTCGTTTTCCAGCGCCGTTGCCACCACCGCCATCGGATGAGCCATGTAAGCATAAACGCAAAATATTTCTCGCTTGTGTACGTATTTCGCTCTGGGGAATATCCTCGAACTGCATCGGCACAATCTATTTGCAGAGAGAAACATCTCCGCTTACAAATATATGTATATATGTACCTGGACTTTATTCCAAAAGTTTCTCTAATGCAATTGTAGATATGGCGCACACGCACGCACGTGAGAGTTGAGGTTAAAAAGGGCCTGAAAATTCCGAGTTTGAAATTCGGCCCCTAAAGTATTTAGAGCTTTGACGCGGCAGAGTCGATCGCAAGACAGCAACAGCAGCAGCAGTAGCAGCACAATTTACACGGACAGGGGGTGGCTCGCAAATTCAATAAGCGATAATCAATGTCAGCTCTGCCTCGGGCTGGCGGGGCCGAGAGAGAGAGAGAGAGAGAGAGAGAGAGAGAGCGAGCAGACTAAAAATCGTTCAAACAGACAGTCAATCAAAAGAGAGTTGGATAACTCCTCCTCCCCCTCCTCTTGTCGTGCGCCTCTCTTAACTAACTTGCAGCCATAGCATACGCTATGCTCTGAGATTAAAAAACGGTCGAATCGACGAGGCGGCTGATTAATCAACAAGTAAATGGAAAAAAGCTGCCGATCGTGAAATGATCTGGATGTTTAATTGAGTTTTCACTCGTTTTTCTGACAATCGTTTGAGAGACAGAGAGCGAGATAGAGAGAGCGAGATAGAGAGAGAGAGATAGAGAGAGAGAGAGAGAGAGAGAGAGAACGAGAAAGAGAACTGCTACGAAAGCTACGCTACTGAGAGCACGACTCTCAAGCAGAGGTCCTTGCCACTTGGATAATAAAGGGCCGGAGCGGGCCAAAATTAAGCCGGCTAATGAAAACACAATGAAATTATAATAAACCAATTGCCGGCTTGATTCGCAGACTCTGAACTCAGGGAGCGAGCAGGCCATTCAATAATAAAACGCGAGCCGGCCAGCGTCCCACCTGCCTCCCTCCCCCCTCCAACTCTCTACCTCGCTCTTCACACATACGCGAGAACCAGAATTAATTTCTCGAGAGCCTTTATGTTCTCCGACTGACCAAACGTTACTCTGCTACTACTACCCAAGCTTTCTCTCTCTCTCTCTCTCCGCGATACGTATATGTATATGTAGGTGTACGCGAGGTTTGCCTTGCCTCAAAGCTAAAGCCAAGCCCTCTTTGCTATAGCAGTGTTGTCTTTCGGCATTTTCATGAATTTTGACAGGCCACCCTTCCACTGGCCTCCCCCCCCCCCCTCCCATCCTAGACACCCCATTTTCACTGCTTAAATTTTCTCGTGGTTGATTAGGTGCCGTACGCTTTTGATCAAACCCACGAAAATTTGTCCACTACAATCATACGAAAAGCTGCAAATATACCTACAGTAATGTATACTGTTAAGAGCGACAGAAAAGTGCTATGTATGTGGCGGCGCTTTGTTGTGGTTGGTCGCTGGTCAGAAAAGTGGTAAGGTGCGGATGTAGATGCGGTTGCAAAAGCCCTTATGAAATTATTCGAGGCCTCGGGCTGGGAAATACAGAGAACGAGAAAGACTTATTAGAAAAATTAATTATTTTGCCGGTCTCTTAATTAATTTTACAATTAGTCTTTCTCTCGCTCTCTCTCTCTCTTTTCCTCTCCCTTCTTCTGTCTGGTGTCGGCGAGGGAAAAAAGAAAGCGGCCAGAGAGCGCCCGAATATAAAGGATTTGCGCGCTTGCTTGGCTTAGCCTTTGGAGGTAAGCGGAGGTAAAAATAGCGTGGACAAACGCGTGCACTGGGAATGGGAAAAGAGGAAAGAAGCGGGGGAGGGTGATGAAAGGGGTAAGGGAAACCGCAAGCTATCTCCAGTTCGAATAGAAATCCGAATCGGGAGATGATGGAGAGTAACGCGAGACTGCTTGGCGAATCATCGCGTGCAGCGTTTTTTTTTAAATTTTTTTCCCGGTTTCTTGTTTTTAAACGAAAACCAACTCGTCGAGAGACTGGGCAGGAATGATGAAATTTTGCACGTAGCCACGCGCGATCCTCTCGGCTTTCAGATTTTTTTGCTGGTTGCTCTCGCGTCTCATTTATAGAAAAGGCGCGCTCCGTACGAATTCCAATTAGTCGAGCTGCGCCCTCGTTGGACTCGTGTCTCGTGTGGTGTGAGGCTATTTTTCTACCGTATACTCTTGGCGGCGCATCCTCTTTCTCCGTTTACGTAGTTTCTTTCGCACTGATATCGTTGCTCTTCGAGACAACGAGGCACGCGAAAAAATGGCACATTTCGAGAAGGAGTTTTGTACTTTACATGTGATGGGTTATTGGATACATATGTTAATCAGTAGCATGCCGCGCAACCAGATATTACAGCCCGATGTTGCTGCCGTAGTCGTTGCTTCGCAGTCCATATCCGCGATCTCTGATTTGCGATACAAGCTGGTGGTGGTGGTGCTGCTGCTACTGGCGCTACTACTGCTGTTGCTGCTGTCGCAACTTTATCAACGGAGATGAGGCTGTTCTGCTTTTGAAAGCAGTCGAGCGTCTCGCGAATATGACGACTGTTTCGACTTGCAAATATAATGCATGCCACGAAAGCTTGGAAACGTTGGCTTGCGTAGAATTTGGCAAATCGCTGCCATCGCGCACCGAGTTTCGAAGCGTTCGAATTGGATTGCCGAAGCGAAAGGCGAGATGTGAGAAGCGCGAAGCGAAAGAGAGAGAGTGAGTGAGAGAGTGAGAGGGTGAGAGGGTGAGAGGGTGAGCCAATGGGGGAGTATTATATGCATTGTCTCGCGGAATTCGGAAGCATGCAATCTGACGTAATGTGCATTCGGGGATGCACCCGTCGGCAATGGGCTTGCATACTAAACGCAGTTATTCGCAGTTCCTTCTCCAGCAGCAATACGCCCACTGCCTCCCCCAAATTACCAGACGACGCTCCGAGGGATAATTCCCCAAAGGTTACACTCACTCTCTCTCTCTCTGTCTCTCTTACTCTCTCGCGCGCGCGCGCGCGTTGCTAAAATAAATCTTCGATAACGTTGTAGCGGCGACTCTCCTGCCACCGATTCCTGATCACCAATCACGCACGCCACTGCCCCCAAATTCAATTCGAGATCCATAAAGGGCTGCGCTCTTTTGCCCCTTCTTAAGACTTTGATCGCTCAACAGTCGAGAGTCAACAGACGAGCTCTTTCCTTCCTTCCTTCCTTCCTTCTACCTTCTTTCCTTCTACCGCAGAAAAGCAAACCTTTCTCCGACCTGACTACGATAAATTTGCCAAAGGAGAATTACGCGCTGCTTAGTCTCTGATAAGCAACTGAATATTTGAACACGCCGATGCTTTTATCCAGCTTCAAACAGTTTGCCCATAAGGCTTGGATTGACTTCAATATGCTTGACTTGGCTTACGCGTACTTGTAACGTTGGCTACTACGTGTTCTTTTCGCAAATAATCAATTCTCAAATCAGCGAGATCGACATTTTGAGGGCAGAAAAAAATACGTCGCGTGAATCGTAAACGAGGGAGAACGGCAAATGGTTTATGGGCTCCTTTCTGCGTTCGTCAGTCCATATGTCAGACTATTACTTGAAAAAAAAAGGACAGAAGAAATAGGCGGTGATTCGGAGGTAAGTTGATATTTTGCGCGATAAAGGGCATAACCCTCGATGAGCGTCGAACCAAATGACCCGTGGAACCTGTGGCGCGCCTAGCTCGATCATCCCCAATAGCCCATTATGTATTCCTCCGATACCTAATGCCTTATTCTCTATCCTTGAGCAATATTTCCTTGCTTATATCAAAAACATGCGTCTTGCTCTGGCTATCAATCAACTTTTTTTCCGTTTCTTTTTTTTGTGCCGCTGAGACTCGATCACATCAAGAGAAAGCTTTCTCGTCCCGGGGGCTCATCAAACATTCCCCAATTAATTTATTGCTTCGCTGACTCGCCTTCTCCCCTTATTTTATTGAGAAAATCATCATTTTGCATGAGCGATAGGAATATAACTCGCATGTCTCTCGATTACACGTCACACGGACCACGTACGCGGATAAAGGGACAAAATTAAGACGTCAAAATTGCAGAAAACTGGAGGAAAGAGCGAGTCAAATGTACCGCTTAGGGCTAGTGATGTATAACATAGTAGCCGATATCCCTTTCATTGAGCTTTAACCCAGCGATCCGCCAACAAATCTCTCCGCTAACCCTCGTTTCGCCTGATTTAGCGGCTTTTTTCCGATTTCAAGCTTCGCAGAATCGTTTCCTTTCACTTTCTCTTTCTCTCTTCTTCCGTGGCAATAACAGTTTGATCAAAAAAGTACCTCCATTTAACAAGAATGCTCACGTATTTTGCAACTCTACCGAGCTATTTTATGTCGCAGAATGTTCGCGCCAAGTTCGCTGTAATAGCTGCAGAGAAGCGAAATATATCAAACGGAGCAGGAACTGGCGGAGAATTGTGTACTCTGAACTATTTCCAATATCGTGTTTACTTCCAATAGCTGTAGTCTCTCTCGAATTTGTTCAAGAAATTTCACAGTGCGTACAACAGTCATATGACCAACTATTCCTATTTCGAGTTGACGTACTATAAATGGCTACTACCTCGTTCAAGCAATCTCGCGACGTTTTATTTGCAAGTTCCGACTTGGTTGCAATGCGAATCTACGTGCTGCGCGATTTTCTCTACAATGTTCTTGCTTGCCGTTTATTTTCTCATTTCCCTCAACGCTGTTGATATTGTTTCAATAATAATAGGAATAACAATAGAATCATTGACCAATGACGAAGTAAAATATAACCCGTTCGGATGAAAGATTAAAATAAAATACGAGTAGTGAGAAAAATGGAGATTGGTCGCATCGAAGCACATGGTTTATTGATGCTTTCCAGGGGTGGAAATAAATTCGCTAACCGAGAAAAGTGATCAATTTAGGTGAGATCGATCGCCGGCCATTCTATCAGCGATTCCCTCGAGAGCCAATACAATGGCCAAACTCGAATGATCGATCTCGTTATCCTTATCGCTGCTCGTTTCCCGATCATATTTCTCGGCGGAGGCATCAGATCAGCCATATGATTTTCCCTAATAATCATCATAACTGGCTTGATTTCATCAGTACTCGTGTGTTTTTCCTTATTTGCCAATTTTAACGAAAAAATGTGCAAATAGTTAACGTTAATTTGTCGTTTGTTGGGCGTATTATGCACTTGCAAAATATATAGTCGAAGAGCGTGCAATTGTCGAGTTTAGGTTGCAAGAGTTTCTTCGAGTCGGTCATGATTCAAGGTTGTCCAAGGCAATGTTATTTTGGGGAGGAGACAGGGGGACGACGAAGCGGGAGGAATGGTCGAGGGTGTATTGTATCGGGCAGCAAGTTTTGACGATAAATAATAGAAATTCCAGAAGCTGAGGCACACATCCATCCAGACAATATATTATACGTATATGTATATATATACGAGGACAGCTTATCTTTCGGCGAACGCGACATACAACTACATCAATTCAATGTATGAATTCTGTCAAAATGAATTCGGGCTGGGAGTCCAAGCGAGCGAGCGAGCGAAGCCGCGGAAACGTGACGTGGCTGTCATTTTTCTTCCGCGCAGCGAATGTGATCTTGATGTGAAATATCGTTGTATTATTGCTGCTGCGTCGCGTTGTCTGCCGCATTGGACCGAAGGTAGGGGAACATCTCTACGTCAGCCACCCCTCTTTAGCCTCTCGCTGCCAGTCCCTTATATTTGCACTTCTTTTTTGTTTTTCTTTCTGCTAGTCCTAAAATAAATGTACGTTATATTCCAATGAAACAACGAAATGGAAAGTGCGAATCCAAGTAACTTGAACTATCTTGAAGAGTTGTCTGTTTATGAACAATGAAATAGTACTAGTGTATGTATCGAGGGAGAGCAAGAGAGTGAAAGAGAGAGAGAGAGAGAGAGAGAGAGAGAAAGTGAAAAGGAATAATACACGCCCATGAGAAATCGACATTATCGACAATGCTTATTTCGTTGCTTCTCCCTCGAGCCATGCCCTACTTCCGACGCTACATTCACTTTTCACCATTTCCGTATATATACATCTAGAGTTTCAGCGAGTTGAGGATGGCGCAACAATGAGACAGAAGCTTTGCACATCCGCGCGATCGCAATTTATAGATGGTTTTATTGCCTGGCGCATCGCCCTTTATGCTAAACAGAGAGAGAGAGAGAGAGAGAGAGAGAGAGAGAGAGTCGCGAGCGAGGATTGAGCAAACGCCATTCAAGCTGTTCGCCTTGGAACGAATGTGCGCGCCACTTTTATTTCTTCCTGCGTGTCTATCATCAATTTTTCCAACAGCTCGCTCCATTGCCCGTACTTGTACAGTCGATTTTCAAGTTCTTCATCACGTATATTTCAGTAATAGAGCAGCGCTATAAGTCAAGTAGAAATGGGTCAAGAATGTCTGCTCACGGTATTATGGCAAACCTCGGCGAGGTATATAAGGTCCAATTATATAAGGAGGCCGTGGGTCGCGCTTGATGTAGTGTTAAACACGTGGGCAATGGTCGATAGTAATCGCTGTATATACCAACCTAGCTGCGTATATAGCTATATCTTATACGATATAGTAGTAGTAGTAGTAGCAGCGACTGGCACTCGGAGTCTTGGGATCTTGGCTTAATTGGAAAGCTAGAGAGTTTTCGAACAGTTTAACTGTCCGGCTGAGTGTGTGTGTGTGTGTGGGTGGGAGAATCGTAATGTTGCCAGTGGTTGGGGTGTTCCCTCGACATTATCACGGCTTGGACACTGTTCTCGCATGGAACTCTTGTTCTTTCTTTTTCGATTTCAACTTTGAAATCTGATATTTAGTACGAAAATTCGAATGTCGATCGAGCTTCAACATTGCTACCAGTTTTGAATTTGTACGACCTCGTCAAAATGCGCAATAGTGTCACCGAAATAATATAGATGTACGTTTAGTCGAGATATTCGAGAGTACAGACGAGCAGGTGCTGGGCATAGTTTGTGCGTGTTTGTGCGGCTGCGCTTATAAATCTCCGCGGCACGCGATGATCGAAAAATATTACGCGAATATATCAGTGCCGACGTTGCCGACACTCCATCCCTCCGCCTGCCACTTGCTCTTATTTCTCTCTCTCTCTCTCTCTCTCTCTCTCTCGCTTCAACGGGAGGAGAATAAGCGTGCTCGCGAGTTATTCGGGAGGGGAAACAACGTAGTCTATATCCCGGCTTGCGCAATGATATGTGAGCCCAGCAATATCAATAATTTTGGCATTTCTCCGCCGTATATTTTCCGATATCCGCCAGCCTGGATGAGAGACTCTCTTCGAGAAAGAGAGAGAGAGAGAGAGAGAGAGAGAGAGGCAGTAGTAGACTGGCTCCCTTGCTTCCTTCCTTCCTTCGTATTCTTCAGCCGAGCACCTTCTCGCGACTGTCTACAATGAAAATAGCGAGATATGTTGCGTATAGGAATAGAGCCAGACCACGTCGAGTAAAGAGAGAGGAGGAGCGGTCGTTAAACATCAGCAGTCGAGTAATAGTTCGATAGCAATTAGTGAAAGAGAGTTCGGGTTGCTGTTGTTGCTGCTGCTGCTGCTGCGGCGGCCCATAAAAGCAAAGTGGCCGGCAAGCTAGTTACCACTGGCCGAGGTTAATTGAACGGCTCGGGCGTCGCCATCGCCACTAGACTAGTCGATACACACATAACAGCCAAAGGCGCATCCAGTACCACTTACTTTTACGGCCCCAACAGTTTTCCACTGGCCGGCAATAAAATTTGTTCTCTTGGCGATTTCCCCTGCCCTTCTCTGTCCTGCACTCCATTGCTTTCCAATCTCATTCTCTCCCTCTACTCGGCATATAGCCAGCCAAGTACTTATATACCGTCTCTCAGCTGCAAATCAGTTACACACTCTGTCTCTCTCTCTCTATCTCTCTCTCTCACTAGCTGCCCTCTAATGATCAGCTGCCATCAATCAGAGAGGTATTCAGCCTCGAGTCGTGCCGTAAATCATCTAAACAAATTATGCATTTTTGCCCACGTTCGAAAGACAATCATCGGCAAAATAAAAAAGACATTTGACGTTAATTCTCCAGCGGTAGTGTATTGAGAGAAAGGCGGCTTGTTCGCGGTTTTAAGGGTTATACCCCCTCGTTCCATGTCCCCTCTTCCTCGCTACGGCGCACGGACAGAAAAGTTTACGAGCTTAGCCAGATCCTCTCTTCATCCGCAGCTTTTTTTCGCTCGTATATCAGCGCGTGCGGTTTTCAAATTATTTTTACGTCGCACCGTTACTACGAGTTGCTCACTGATGCAGAGAACCCAAGTCCGCCGACGACCACCGAGTTGTTCAATTAATCGACGACTGTGATCTCTCTTGCCAACAATTTCCATTGAAACCAGATCAAGATCACTTTTATTTATTTATCAATTAACGACCCAAGACAAATAAAGCGAGCTCCGAGTCCGCCGGGATATAACTTGACCGATAAAGGAAATGGGAAAAACACCGAGTGGAATCGGCTTTTGTTGTATTGTCGAGAGCTAAGCTTGCTGCTCCGGTCCGATAAATCAGCAGTCGTAAATAAGCTTGGAGTGCTGCGCAAGAGAGTGAGAGAGCAAAAGGAAAAAGAGCAAGAGAGCACTTGTGTTCGTCTCTCGCAAGCAGCCACGACGGATAGAGTAAATAGCCCCTCTATCGGCGACTGTACTGTAGCGCCGCTGCGATCATCGTCAACGCGATCATTAGATCGAGATCACCGATCAGATTGCGATCAATTGCTTAACTCGGTTTCTTGCATTCGTAATTTATTGCATATTTATTTAGCCGTAAAGTCGCCCGCCCCTCTCCACGCTCAAGCACAGCTCGCACGCAGCAGCTGATTTATATCCAGAAGTAAGATTTATGTACAAAGGAAGAGTGTGCACGGGATTGAGTCGCCGTGCTCGACGTACACGACGAGTGGCGCCGACTTATCGTCCGGCTTCTTCTCTTGTTTGCGCGCGAATCTCGCTATTTCATTGAATCTCAATGTAAAAGTTGGGCAGCAATCGGATGATCTGGCCGAACGACTGACGGAAATACGACAGAGTTAGGATGAGAGGACTTTCGAGCGTTGTCTCCGTACACCGTAATTAGCCGGGCAAGAAATATTGAAAGGAACGAATTGGGGGCCGCAAAAGAGCTTGGCTTGCAATTTATTGGTATAGTTTTGTAGTGCAGAGGCGCGCGAGACCGCAGCTTGGTGGTTTCTTTGGAGCTGAGCGCGCGCACCGCCAGCATGCCGACAAAGTCCGTCGGTTAATCGTGATCGCGCCGACATAATAAGTATCAATTAGCTGGGCCCGCAACACCTCATTGAATCTTCTCTCTTTCTCTGCGTAGCGAGCGATCTCGTGCCTTTAGAATGCGCATTATCGAACCGAGAGTTGCGCCCTAAATAAACCAGCTAGCCCTTCGACATTTCACCGACAACTTTTTGCATACGAACAAACGTTATTTATACACCGAAATCGAGGGAATAGCAAATGTTTTAAAAGCCGGTTTCTCACTTTCAGCAAATATCGCGTGGTTTACCGTAAAAAAGCGACAAATTGTACGATAAGCTCTGTCCATTTTCCATCGTATCGCGTGAAAGCTTCGAATGTACATACACGAATATCCCAGCGAATAGTCGAGCATTGATGCGCACCGCTAATGTATGTACCGCAATCAAAGCAGTCGTGTCCAATATTATATCGCTATCGTCGCTGACATGCGTTAACGGTGGTCCGTACTCGGACTCAAGCTGATTTATACAAGTGCATTACTCCTTCTCTGTCTCGCTCGCAATCGAATTGAATTCTTATCCGTTGAGGCACAGATTGAACAAATGATTGGGCGCCTTTTACAACATTTTTTACTTAATTTGCCGGGAATATTAATTGCATTGGACTTATCCTTAATTAGTGCTTAATCAACGTAAGCGCTTGCAAATGTATTCTGATTTTTCTTATCTCGTATTATATTGGCGCGACACGTTGCTCGCGCACAGCTCGGTGTAAAGGCCCGTCGACGTCTTTGCAAACAGACGAGCGCAAAGCAACGCGATACGAGTTGTTGCGAAATTTTACCAAGCGTTAATTTATATAGTATAGCTGCGTGTATATGCACACACACGTATCAGCTGTTTATAGCAATCATTTCTTTTCTTCACTCTATAGACATATGTGCGTATACGCGCTGCAACAATCTTCACACAAATGCATTTGTGAATTATTGGTTTGACGAGCTTCGCTAGGCGGCAACGTGTCTATGATGGATTTCAACTTGCTTTTTTATTTTGTATATACACCTACTTATATTCTCTATCTCCTTATACGTATACAAATGTCTCGCAGCGTTTGCGGAAAAATACGGCTTGCGCGGACACGGAATAATACGTCTGTTGTAGCCCGATAAATGGGACGCATAAACGGCTACACGCACGCAGTCCACGACCCTCCATCTAACCATTCTTATTCTTAACTTTTAAGCTATGGCAATGTATTTTAACAGTTTGGGATTGCCTACAAAAGATCGCCATTTTAGCGAAATGCCCCAGCCTTTCGTTATCTTCCTCGTATTCTTGTTCCTTTTCGCACATCGAGCGAATTAATTATACATGCAGAACGACACCAGTGAGATTTAAGTACGAGCATCGATTCGAGCTCGATCTAATCCAATCCACGAGATAAAATGATTCACGGGCGCGCGACGAAGTCTTGACAAAACTAGCCACCAATCGAATAATGTCTATCAGCCAGCTGTCTACAAGTTGTCTCTGTAGGCTGCGCCACCTTTTTTGAACGCAACAACTGGCAACAATGACGCTGTGCAATTTACGAGCGGCTCTCTTATTTATACGTTCGATGCAGCTTTGCGGCTTCTCAGCTTTTCAG
Organism: Chouioia cunea; assembly: GCA_030064505.1. Taxonomy (NCBI): domain Eukaryota; kingdom Metazoa; phylum Arthropoda; class Insecta; order Hymenoptera; family Eulophidae; genus Chouioia; species Chouioia cunea. The sequence continues at coordinate 1,315,760 of JAOPFQ010000001.1, forward strand.
ACTTGTTTTCACTTATTCTATTATCGGGCTTGGAATTTTGTCATTAGTCGGGCGAGCAGCGATATATCACTGGATACATCAGTGCGAGTTGCGGACGATCATAATTCACGAAATAATATAGCATTGCAATGTTCTCTCGAGTGGCATGGCCATTGCTTCGAGTATACGCGCATGCGAGAAAGTAAAGTGTTGATGGCGCTTTGGCGAACCGGTTTTGGCGTGGTTTTGTCGCGGTTTTGTCGCGGATTTGGATACCCTCGATCGTAGCTCAACCAACAAGAGCAGCGACACTCTATCTACTCCCGTGATAAAATATCGACGTTGTCGCGTGGCTTGTACTCGCGCAGCTTTAACTTCGAGTATGGACAAATCCGCCGAAGTAAGCCATCGCGCATCTAGAGGAACGATAAACGAGGAGCCCAGTGGATCGAGACGTACGTCGAATACACAATGCGATCCGAATTCGCCTCGGTGATGCATAGTCTTAGCTTTGGTTATTTACGAGCACCGCCACGACCACATCGCTACTCCCTTTTTCGCCGCTTTCTTTCCTCCGCGACATTTCATCTCCCTTTTCTTCAAATCTACATTTGCAGCAGAGAGCATTTTTCTGTACACTAGCTGAGCGAGCGAGCGAGAGAGTCGGTTCAACCGACTGACTGCTTGAACAACTGCCGAGATAAATCAATCATGCTTTTCAAATATGGCGAAGAAAACACTTAATCTTGGCTGCCGAAGGATTTGCCGGGAGGACACGTTGCGAGGATCTTCTCGCTCTCGAGTATTCTCGTCGCAGCTTTTTTTCTTTTTTTTTTATTGCCTTGCGAAGTGCCCCGCTATACGTTGCTGCGAGTCGCGTATAGGGCGAGTTGCCTCGCTCGCTATACCCGAGACGTTATACGGCCGCGATATATTTTGCAAATCTTTTGCTATTTATCACCCCGAGCGCGCGGGAGCGCGATGCACGTTGTCCCACGTGCACGTACAGCGTAGCTCTTCTCCTCTCTTATCCCTCTCTCACCCTCGTTCCTCCTCCACTTCACTCCACTTTACCCCACCTCACCTCGCCAGCCACCTCCTTCGTGCAGAGAAAAGCGTTTTCATATTCTGTTACCATTTTGCCAAGCTGACATGCCGGCGCGCTTGCCTGCTCGCTCACGAGCCTCTCGAGATTTTCCAAATTGATTGGATCTACGCAGCTCGACGCTGATAAAGAGAGGCCCCTGCTAAAACTACTAGGAATTCGTGCTTTTGTCTTGAAAGATCCATTCAACAAAGTACAGCTACAATTTCACCTCTCGTATCTATGTACATCGTACGCACAATTCATCGTTACATCTGTACGGTTTTCAGTCGAGTCCGGACGATTCTCCTCTGACGATTATCGAACCAACTAGTCCGTATATTGAATATTAAACAATCATTTTCCAACAAGTACTTTTTTCGCGAGAATCTTCAAGCGAACCGTCACTTTTTCATTTGCAATTGTAATTCTTATTGTGACGTGAATAATAATGTGGCATAAAGAAGACGGAGAAAAGAGATGAGAATGAAACTCCAAGTTTGATCGACTCTGCCGTAATCCTCCAAAAAGAAAATCGGGAGAGCGACCCTCGTTAATCCCTGCTAAGTATCAACGTACCCACCCAGAGATGATGTTCGAGTGCATTACTTATACGCTAGTTCAGATATTTTTTCCGAGTGTATTCCTATTCCAACGATACGACAATTTATATGGATTTGCGCGTTGCCCTAAATATCTCTTCCTTCGTTCCCGATGTAGACAGCTTGCGCCTAAGCGTTATTTCACAAAAAGAGAAAATTAAAAGAATTAAAAATGTACACTATTGGTTCGTGTTCATTTACACGTGCGTGGCAACGCTGAACAAGTGGTACTCCAAAATCAATACTCGATAGTTCTGAAAGAATATCCATTAGATAAATATCTTTTCAGAACGAAATAACGAAATTTCAGGTATCAGAGTTGGTTGAAAATCGCCGTATTGACGAGAGTACTTTCACAACGACCTTATAAATGTATCAAAGCTTAAAGTTTGTTTGGTAATTTAAAAGTTCAATTTTATACGGTGACAGATATCCCATAGAGTACCCTAGCGTGTACTTCCATAGTGTCTAACGATTTTGTAAACTGCTTTTCTATGCTAATATCGATAAGGTGGAAGAAAGCTATAATGTCTCGGTGTACTGCCGCCAAGGGATTTCTCTCGCATAGATACACTACCAAATACTATCTTCAATTAATGTATTCATTAATTTCTTTGCGCGTAATCGAATATAATCGAAAGCTCTATTTTTACTCCGGTTATCTAAATTGATTATCTGGAAAACACGTAGCTTTTACTTTTGAAAAAGCACTGTTTTCCACACTTTATATTTTGTACATTATTTACTTCTATACACGCGTATCACTCGTTTTATGTCGAATGTCTTATAACTAATCGGTATTTATTCAAAAATAATAACTATAATACGGAAAAAGCATCTTTTGATGGGATATCATGAGCTTCCATCGAAGTTGAGTCAAAATTACATAGATGGCGTTAGCTGTTCAAATGTGCTATTGAACTTTGTTACGTATCAATTGATGTACCTTTTGTAGCAGTAGAACGCGTTGAATGATTCAATACGAATTTCGTAAGCTATTATTAAAATTGTAAATATCGACAATCGTTGATTTTCACGATTGTTTGAATTTTGAAGAAGAACAATGGGAATTGGAAATATAACGTGCCGTTGAAGTGTTTGAAATAATTGTTTCAACATTATTTTTCCGTTTGTTTTACTGGCGTATCTGATAAATGACACGAGGATGAATTTTTCAAGATTTCCGTAACTGAAACAAATTGACGAGTAGGCATAATTCCTACTGTAGAACGAGGCAAGACAAGACTGAAGCAGAGAAGAAGAATGTTCAGGAGGAGTAAAAATGTAAAATCGTGGTATCTTTGGTGGTGTCGTATTCGACATCATTTGGCAAAGATATTTATTGGGCTTGCGAAACAATGGATCGGATCGATATTGTTTCCTGATTGGGGACATACACTACACGTGTGTTGGCTCGTGCACTGCATCGCCAATAATCACAAATGCTCTCCCACTAGAGTAGATGGTAGTAGGCATATATAGTGAATACGAATATATATATATATATATTTATATACACACATGTAGTAGGATATAGAGGAGAAATTGCTAGAACCAGCCAGGCCTGTGCGCGAGGGAATGCAATAAGGCGCTATGTACATGCACTATGTCGGCGAGTAGGTTGCGAATGTTTATGCGGTTAGTTTGCCGGCATAAATAATATTTAATATGACAGAGCTGGCTGTTGGGCTTTTGTGCGATATATTTGGTATAGAAATGTCAGAGCGATGGGCTATCTTTAGAGGTTCGACTAAACGGACTCTATATACATACATACATACATATATAAATGCGTCTTGGCCTCGCGGGCCTTTGGCGGCAGCAAGCTTTCGCGTTTCTTTCTTTCTTTCTTTCTTTCTTTTACGTTTTCTTTTTTTCCCCTCTCAAACATATTCGCGCTCTTACACGCGTTTACTTCAAGCTACTACAACGCTACTTGTCCATTGTTTGTATACTAGTACGAGAACTCGTGCGGAATCTATAATAAAAGTTTACAAGTCGCCTCTGAACGTGCTATCGCTGTGTCGTTATATTGCTCTCTGTGTATATAGTGCGGCAAGGCCCGTTAGCAACTGATCATTTATTGCCACTGTGGATATTATTGGCCATTCCATCGCAGCATAAGTAACAAAAACAAGAAGCATCACGAAGAAAAAAAAGAAAAAGAGCAAGCGATGACATTTGAATAAATCGATTTGCCGATCGAGCCACTGTTGCCTCGCTCGGTTGCGCACGCTCGTGATGCCAGCGCAAAGCCGATCGAAAAATTGTCCTCGAACAGAACAAAAGATCCTGCATTTGAATATCAAATTGAGCCTCGCGACTCTCTCTCTCTCTCTCTCTCCGCGGCGAGCTATCGGCTTATCCATAATCGTATTTAAATGAAGATCGCATAAGGTATATGGCTTTAATGGGGCTTATACGCGCAACAGCAGCGGCAGCAGCAGTAACAACAACGAACGCAGCGATGACAACAATGACGATAAAGCATATAATGGTTAGGCGCGCGACAAATGTTCGCCAGCGCGTCCGTTCCGCCTCCGTTCGCGTTCGAGCCTCGTGGCTGTTTCTTCGGCTCTCCGACCTCCGTGTATATGCATACAATTGATATACAGATATACACTATCGTGAGGGCAAGCTTTGTCAGAGTGCTCACGGTCGAAAGTCGACAAAAAAATCTAAAGAAAAAAAAGGGAAAAGAGGACTGTACCGTCCGACTATCGAATCGGGAACTATTATCACGTGAGAGCGCTATGCGCAACTCTAACCAGTCGACAAAACACACAAGGCACACGTAGACGACATGCATATCTGTTGCGCGCGACTGCGAGAGCGTTTTGACCCCTGCGCAACGTTCATGTTGCAAATGAGAAAACGAACAAGAAAGATGAAAGAAAGAGAGAAAACAAATAAAAACGGAACTTAGTTTGAAGGGACAATGGAAGCGCAGATGGAGGGCTTACTCTACTAACTCGCTCTCAGTTTGCTAACAAGGCCCATTGCCACTTTACTATCGCACGCTGTGTCATCGTCCAAGAATAGTCACAAATCGGCGGACAACTGGTCGTTGTTTTTACGGCTTAGCTTATACTCCCTACGAGAATCCAATAGGTCGTATGCGCTATTTAATTAATATCAAATCAGTATAGATCCTCGTCTACCGAATCGATATCGCTAGGGCTCTTGGATTTCTCTCTCTTTCTATCATTTATATTTGTAATCGTACAGTGGTCACGAAAACTAGTGATTAATAGCTTGCGAGATGGATTGCAATAAAATAACGTTGCAACTATAGGAGCGAACGAAAGAGCGCACAAGCAAAGTAGCATGATCAATTGAAGCGACGCAAGCAAAGAGTTGACGCGTACGTGAAAAGTCTTTGGGTTTGTTTAAGTTGAATGATATCGAGGGTCGAAGGGGGTGCCCCCCTCCCCCCCCCACACACCAAAACCCAAGCCCAAGCCCCCCAGGGTGCGCGATAAAGCTGCCGAGGCCGGTCCGCCACTAGCAGTAGCTTAGACAATGCCGCTTTCGCATTAATACACTTCATATTAGCCAAGCTTAAAGCCTGTTTCTTGGCCATTGTGAATGAGCGTCACTGTTTATCACCGGCCCCCGTCACTGCGAAAGAGAGCGAGAGAGTCGAACCACCCCCGCCAACGTCGCCGCCGCCGACGCCGCCTTAATGTGGCGCACGGCCGAGCAAGCAACTTCACCGCCGGGGGTCGCATTTGTCTCGAGCGCCACCGATCGCGAGGATAACGAATTCGTCCCCACTCCCATCCCACCCCACTCTGCCTCCCACTCTCTCTCATTCTCCTGTGACGTTAGTATACGCGCCGGGCACTTCCTTCCCAGTCTCTTTTTCATCCTCTTCTCCCATGTCATTCGGATTTATCAATACCTCCGCTCTTATTGTTGCTTTTAGTGGTTTTTCTGCTTCTGTCTGTCTCTCTCTCTCTCTCTCTCTTTCTTTCTATCTCACCATGCCTCCGTAACACTGTCAATCTTGACTGGCCAACTTGACTAACCTTGACTAATGTTGACTAATTCGACTGAGAGCATTTTCGAGGACTCATCTTTCAGAGTTAGCACTGAAATGGATCCCGTCGTACAGATATAATCGAGTGAGATATGCTCTCTATGGGAGAAATGCCATATATATATATACGTGTGATACTTTTTCTAATACTTGAAAGTCCGCTTGTTGCAGCATAGCATATGATCACGTAAATGAATGATCGACAATCCTACATAACCATATTGAATGTACAAATACGTTTAAAAAGCATATAGAACATTGGAGTTGTCATTTCAGTTTTTTTCAGTCGTTATACGCACGAGACAAGCGGTTAGGTATTATGCAAAACAAAAAAGTGAAATCGAGCAGTTTGAATAAGCTGGAAATAATCAATGGTATACATAAGAATGCCGCGATGGCACGGCAGTTCGACACGAGCGAGCCTCGAGCAGTCGCTCCTTTTACTTTGGCAGAAAATACAAAAGCCGAAACGCAAAACAGCTGCACACACGGTTGTATTTATATGCTTTGTCTCGTCGAGCATAATAAGCGACGACGAATGGGTGACGTATATTTTAACGCTTTTCCTCGGTTAAAAATTGGCAAGGACATTTATATATACGTGTTCGTATATGTGTATTTGTCGCCTCGGGCAATTGAAAAACATTCGACTTGGCACTTGGTCAGCCAGATTTATCTCGGCTGTTTAAACCGACAAGTGGCTCGACTACTCTTCGATCGAGACTTCTCGAGCCGAACACCTTGCTCGATATATAGATAATTGGCTCGACTTTATTGCTATACGTACCAATTGTGTACAAGCTCACGGCTCATGAGGAGCATATCGCGTATCGCAGCTCTAGCCGCGAGGTATCGCGTGTCAAGGATGGCTCACGGCGGTTTTACTGAGGCGACGTTAAGCAACTTAGCTCTCTCTATCTCTCTCGCTCCCTCTTTCCTTCCCCTTTCTCTCTCTCTCCTTCCCTCTCTCTCTCTCTCTCTCTCTCTCTCTCTCTCTCTCTGTACTTGCGTGCTTTCGAGCGAGAGGAGCTGCAAATTCTTAACGCTGTTAAGATATGTTAATTTTGTTTACCTATAAGCTATTAAAGGGGCTCCAAGGTGCTTCAAGCTAAACCAGTTTAGTTTTCGCGGGGAGAGATGTGTTCAAGCCAGATCCTAAGGGATTCTCGCGTTGGTGAAAGCTGAAAGGGCTGAGAGTCTTATCTCCTTCTTGGATGAATATCCGAATTTTCCAGTAGCACGAATAACAACAAACCTGTGTACCACTCGACCTATCCATTTTCACATGCAACGAGTTATTCAATCACGATGATGAACAGCACACCAGTCGAGTTTTTTTGATTCTTTCTACAAAGAAACTCCAAGACAAATACAAGAGCACGCGAGTTAACGAATTAACACGGTGAACATCGTTCGGTTTCTTACAAAAGAGCGCTTGAATTAGCCACGACTGTGACAACGAATTGAGTTATTGTAGATGTATGAAAAAATATACGTCCATTGACGAATGAGCGATCATTATTGGAGAATGAATGCTAAATAACGTAGCGTGTGCAACGACGACGGATAAGTAGGCGGCAAAAAGAGCGTACGACCGAGAAGTATGCAGAGGAAACGCTTTGCATTGAGAGAGAAGGAGAGAGAGAGAACTACGAGTGTACATTAATTATAGGCTTCTCTGACAGATATCCATTACCGTTTTCATTGATCGCGCGTGTACTCGGAAGCGAGCGAGGCTAAATGGGCATTGGCATTATTCTCAAAAGAGAGGGAGAGAGCCTTTTGTGATGAGACATATCTTGGACAACAAGAGAGGACAGAGAGGAGAAAAATGAATAAATTGATGAATACTCAAATGAGAGCAGGTAATTCTTGCGATGAAGAGGAGGAGCGCTTGTATCGAGTCGCAACCCTCGAACGACAGCGCGCAACCTCGCGAGATTTAGCTGACAGCCAGACGGAGAAGGAGAAGAGTTGTGCTCGCTCGCTCTCGAAAATGTACACAATGGGACTGGCATCAGAGAGCGATTCGAGCGCTAGAGAGAGAGAGAGAGAGAGAGAGAGAGAGAGTTGAGAAAGGGATCGAGGCAGCAGGCGCACGAGCTTGCAAACAACAGAGATAAAAGTGGGTGAAGGCTCTGACGCTGACTGCGGGAGAAGATCGACGTGTAGTGTATTTTTATTTATTCATATTCCGTATATACAACATGGCTTGCTCCTACACAATATAGACGTAGGTCCGTTCGACGATCGTCGAGGCGTCCATGTATATATACACGTGGAGGAGAGAGAGCAAGTGAGAGAGAGGATACAAGTAAGCCGAGCCTAGCCGAAGCGTGCTTTCGCGGGCGTGATATGATATGGTAGCTTTTCAGCGAATGAAAGGGTCCGGGCGTAAAATATATATTAAAGCTTGGCCGCCCAACGCCTATGAATATTCATAGCTCGAGTCAAGTTTTCAATTTTCGTCAAATACTTTCGCGCTGCGCTTGAGGCTTTTCGAGAGTGGTTTTATAGCCCGTAAAGTGAGCTCTAGGCGATATCTATATGTATATAATATACATGTGTGCCAAGCTAGAAGAGGCCCAGGCCCATTCGCGCAAAACACTTATTAGTTTCTCTCACACACGTGCATGCATACTTTGTTTTCCTCGCTTAATAAACGCGCGCCATTCTCACTTAATAAGCCAGAAGGTTACTCTTGCAGATCTTAAGCTGACTTAACTGTGGCTTTTTCCTTTTCGAGCTTACTTTTTGGACTTTCCATCGCGTCTGCTCGTACGGCTAGCTATAGCCGTCGATTCGAAAGAGCAAATCCACGAGAATTTCCGGTCCGTGATAATTTAACAGTCAATTAGGTCGTGCCCCCGGCTCTCTACATAATATCGACTGGTAAGCGCTTATATTTCGCTGAAACCCTATAAGCTACCTCAGTGGCCGTTATGGGTGCTTTACTGTAGCTGCCTGCTTGCTCCCACTCCCGCTTCCTCTAATTGTTTGATTACTCAGCAACCAACTCAAACTCTGTATCCCAGATTATTCGATTATTAATCGTCGCCATACTTCTATTCGAATAAATCAAATATATCAAGCTTTGACTTTGTTGGCTCCTGCCTATTTTGACAGGCCTATAAGTTTGATCTTGTCTGCGGTCCAAACAAGTATCGATCGATATCGCCATCACCGAGTCAACAAATGCTCTCGAGGATTAAAGAAAAGGCGTCTTACCAAATGCACTGAATGCCGCGACTGCCTATAGTCTCTAGCAGGTATAAGGAAACGCCGGACAATGGAAGTGCTGTTGCGTGATTGCCGACAATTGTAGGTGGAGTGTGCGTTGTGTATGCGTGCGTATCGAACATCATTGTAAAGGTTGCGTGAATACCCATCGAAAATCGCATAAACGTGCAAGATCTTTTTTTTATTTTGAAAGCAACATTGCACATTGATCTCCGCTTTTACGCTCCAACGCAAACAGAGCTCCGTGGAAAATCGTATGTACTACAAACTCTTTTTATTCCTTTCGGTATTTTTTTACGCAATGAAAAACTTATCAAACACGTGTGTAATATTTATGTACAATATTTTTCTCTATACGCTCACCGTCAATACACGCATAATTAATTCATTAGAAAGATAGTTGGAGTCGTCGACTAAAAAATCATTCAGAAGCACCGTATTCAGAGAACCGTGTTTCTTTCTTTTTTTTTTAAACAAAGTGCCATTGTCAGCGATTAGTCAAGTTAAATTTGACGGTAGGTATTTGTATCTACACGATGGTCGATTATAATTTATCTGCAGTTGAACGCGAACGTCTTGGCAATATGAGAACGGTTATTCATGTAATACATTTTTCAATAATGCGAGCCAAGTTGTAATGTTGGAGAGAGGAAAAAAATAGCAAACGGTCGCTGTGACAGTGGCGTGTCAGGTCAATTGTGGCACTTGAAAAATATCTGGAGCGGAAAGTAGAGTCGTTGATGATGGACAAAGGCAAGGTAGCTCTTGCGCAAGACTAATCTTCGATTGGGTTGGGGTTCTAGATATTTATCGGGATCGCGCGGGGTTAACGAGGACAAAAGCAACGTAAAAAAAAGAAGCGTGAAAAACTGATGGGAAGGTGTATATAAAAGAGTGCACGAGTTACGACGAGGAGAGAACGCGTGGGAGTAGACTTGGAAAGTCTCGGTGGAGAAGCAAAAGTGTGGTATACGTACGCAACAAAGAGCGTTGCTATAGCATTGTTCTCAGGGCCAGTGTACGTATACGTATAGGTACATGTCACCACAGTTGTTCTCTCTTAACTCCACGGGGATACATACGCAACGCGTGTCCCTACATACAACTCATATTATTAGTAAATCTTTGCGTGCAACAATGTGCGTGCTTAAAGCAGCTATCCATTGCTCCAGATTCGCAGCACTATTCTCACTCGCAGTCTTTCATTAGTCCCACTAGCTTTTATTCATAACTCCGTTTGCCCGATTATTCCATTATTTTCTAACCAAGCCATTTACTTATTTTCTTAAACGTTTTGAAACAGCGATAGATCCAGCGCCATTACATATTTTCTTTTTCAAGTAATTTTATTCTCGTATCTATTTCGCTTTTGCGGCATGCATTTTTATTTTTCTTGCCTGAGTGCGCGATGCAACACCGAACGTGCAGTCGAGTCTAATCGGTGGTGTATTTTTTTTGTTTTGTTGTACTTGGTAGCAGAGCCGAATGGGCGAAGGTGAGGCGATTGGTCGACAGGGTGACGGGAGCCCTAGGCCCCCGTCTGAGAATTGCAATAGCCGTCTTACTGCTACGGGGATGGCTTTGACGGCTCGTCCGCAGTAAGAACAACAAGTTTGGAATCAGCCTCTCGACCGACAACGGACTCTATCAGATAGTAATTATGTGTGTGTGTGGTGTGTGTGCGCGCGCTCGCGTCTATTCTCGTTCTTTCTCTTTTGCTCTTTCAAGCCGGTTCAGTCATCAAACTTATCCCTTCATCTGACATGAATCCGTCGAGCGTGGCCTTATTATTATCATCCTTTGATTTTAATTAACTCAGCGCGTGTTCGAATAATATGCATATTGTAATTATTGTACTCCAAGCGCGGAGCATCATGTTCGGTGGCTCAGTTAGATTTTTCGATGGTGATCAAGCAAAGGCGAGCATATAAGGTCGAGGGAGCCAGATAAAATCGAAGGTACAGTTTTGAATAAGGGAGTCTGCAAAAGGAGAGCCAAGTAAAAAGGTCCTAGAGAACGAGTTTGAAATGAAAGAGAGATGGTTGATGTTAATAGCTAGTTTATCAAGTTTACGCTTGGGCATCATCAAATGTATATACGTTCGAGATGTTATATAGCACAGCAGCGACTGACCGACAATGAGTGACGGGCGGCACGGCACGGCGATGCGGATGGAGGAAGGATACCCATGTTGCACGAGTATATATATATATATATATACATACACATATGTATCGCATAAAAATTGACGTAGCATATAGCATAGCACCAAGCCGCTCGATTAGTTGATTGTCTGCTTGTCCAAGTGCCAAAACGTCCAAACTTGCGCATCTCATATGGCTTTACCTATATCCGCCTCTCTCCTTCCTCCTCCCCCCCCCCCTCCGGAGTACCAGTTGCTGTTTCTTTATAGTAGAGTACCGGGTGGTCGATTAATCGCAATGAAATTTCTGCTGCGATCTGGCGGACGATCGTTTGTCAGTAAGGAACGAGAAAGCGAGCGCGAATAACGAATGAGTGGCAGAAACTAAAAAAAAAACGGAAAAAAACAAAGGAGCGGACGGCCCGGTGGAAATATATATAGGTAGTATAGATATTCAGAGTGGATTCTCGATGAAACTAAATCACGTTGACAATTCGCATCGCGAGAGTCGCGAGAGTAAGTTGACGGAGAGATGTGCAAGTTCTAAGAGTCCCGGGTACGCTTGTCACATTGGCGCATTGTCTGCGTTATGCGCGGCGTGTTTTCGTAGAAAGTAGCTCGGGGAAAGCTAGCAGATGCTGAGTGTATGCACAAGTGCTCGACTAAGCCTTCCTACTAAGTGCTATTTTATTTGCGAAATCAAAGTTTATCAGCGGAGGCTAAACAAACGTGAGGTGTGCTCTCAAGACGTTTCTTGTTGTTGTTGTCGTCGTCATCGTCGACGTCGAAAGAGTCGAGTCGGTATTGTTGATGGAAATGGAGTAGTTCCAAGCAGGCATATGGCGACAGTTAAGGTTCATCTATAGCCACGAAATTAGCAATTCCACAGAGAGCTCTGTGAATTCTCGAGCGACAAACGCGTGTCTCAAGACGCTCGTTGCTTTGATCTTTCGGTCAACAGTCGCAACATTTGGAGCGTCCATCGTGTGGATTAATCCGATGGTCGTCAACGGCGCTCCGGCTGATTTAATTGACTGCTGCAGGCTCATCGAGCCTCGAATCGGCAAAGGCCTTTGGCTTTGGCTATGCTGACAATACATGTGCTTTCTCTCGTTTGGTCGTTTGCCTGCTCACACTCGTGAAAACAGTCGAGCTTTGCAGTCTTGATGTCCAAAGGTAGTCGAGTCTTGAGTCTCGTACGGAAGACGATGGGTGGGAGGGGAAGGCGTGGGGTTGCAAGGGGTTGGTGCTTGCTCTCTGGGCAAATTGTACAATAACAATCCTAGCAGTGCCAGAAGTGGCGCTAGTGGCGGTAGCAGTGTCGATGTGGGATGGGTTGTTGTCTGTGTGTACATTAGCGGATGCGGGCCGCGCAAGACAAACGGAATATTACACAAATAGCCGTTGCCGTTGCCGGTGCCGTTGCCATTGCCGGCAGGCACTGCTTGGCTCACTAGAGCGTTTCATCTTTAAGACGCTTGCTCGCAAAGTCCCAGCAGTCAGAGGGGATGGATACGCCCTTTCGCCCCGCGGACTTTGGACAATTTCAGCCCGCGAGCTTTCCGATTGCTTAGCCTAATTTACAACAGCAGCAGCAGCAGCAGTAGCAGCAGCAGCAGCTACAGCAGCACTAGCACCACTAGCAGTAGTAGTAGCGGTAGTAGTAGCAGTAGCAGCAGCATCACCTACGTTTGCTCACAACGGGCATCAAAGTGCCCGCAAGACAGAGAGACCGAGCGAGCAAGTAACAGCAGCAGGCAGCTCGTCAAGAAAGTTAGCTACTGAATTCAAAGGCCATTAGCAGCCAAAGGCCTTCCTTCTGTTGCTGCAGGACACCACAACTATGACTCTGTTACTAATTTTCCTTTTCCAGCAATTCTCCAACCTATTTTCTCCACGCGTCAACATCAAACATTATATACACACACGCACCGCGGATGAATTCGAGTTGCAGCCTGAAAATGTTCAAAGAAACGCCTTGAATAATTCAACCTCGCCCGGCGTGCGCTCGGATAAAGCTTTAATAAGGGATCCTTTCCTCTGCCAGCTATCATTGTTACATTCGTTTTGTATAATTGCACAACGCTATTCCTTCCTTTCCTCACTCTCTGCTGCTACTACTGCGCTTGCTTTTACATATCTGCTAATTTTTCTCATCAGGAGCCGGCCTCTCTCTCTCTCTCTCTCTCTCTCTCTCCCGCGGGACGCCCTGGGCGCTGCTTGTTCCGTTCTACTCTTCAGCCGGCTCTCTACAGCTTTTCGCTACGAAACATATTAATTCGTAATAAGTTATATAGCTTTTTCCTCGACCACACTCGACCACACAATGACGATTTGCCGAGTGGCAAAAGTCCGAAAAGCCGGCGGCTCGTTGCTTGAAGGCTTCGAATAAAAAAGAAAAATAAAAGGCCCAACGCAATCGAGCAAGAGAGAGAGAGAGAGAGAGAGAGCAGCTGCTGTTAAACAAGAACAGCACGAGTAAAAGATTCTGGCAAGAGCGCACAGAGATAGAGGCGAGAGAGAAAGAGAGAGGAGGATAAAAAGAGTTGGTTGGCCGTGAGGTGAAATCAAAAGGGCGCATCTGACGGGTATCCGAGTTCCCATGATGATGGGCGCGCCTTCAACCCCTTTGACGCTCGCTCGCCTCGGCTCGTCCAGCTAATCTTTTCTCTTTCATTCGTTTCGTTTCGTAGGTTGCCTACCTACGCGCTGCTTCGTGATCAATTATTTGTTTTTGAGGGACAGCTAAGTAGAGGAGAGTTTGTTGGCTGCAAGGCTGTAGGGGCGGTTCGTGCTCAACAATCCCATCCCGCTTGCTCTGCACCTGCAGTTTACTTCTATATTTCTCTACCCAGCGCTTTGCGGCGAATTTACCTGTATATAACGTAGGTGTACTGGCTTAATATTCAAACGATATTCACTCGCTCGACTGCTTTCTTCGTCCGTTCGATAATCAGATAACGATTCCGCCGAGAATTACTCGCGCGAATAAATCTCTTTGGCTATTCATTCGGCTACGAAGTTCGCAGCCAAATTGATGCCATCGCTAATCTACATCTTGGCCCCTTTTATACCTTCAATTCGTTATGTAATGGGCCATTTTTCGTCGGCTTGTTGCATCACCAAGCTCGATTGCTGTTGGCCCGATTACAGAACAATAATCGCGCTATCTTCCGCCAATTGTCTCTTTCCAAAAATGGGCCGTGAGACTTGTAGGAATTTTTCTTAAACAGCGCACAGCAAAGAGAAGGAGAAGAAGAAGAAGAAGAAGAAGAAGAAAAGGGCAAGACTCGGAATGCCAGTTTTCTCTCAACTCATCGAAAATGCAATAAGCCATAAGATCAGTCACGCCCAAGTACAAGTCGATACTAAAAGAAGAAGAAGCAGCAGTAGCGGTAGCTTGTTCTCTGCTCTTCGTGAATATTGAAAGGTCAATTTATAAAGTTTGATCGGGTTTTAATTCGTTGTATCTTCGGGTTTAGTCTTGGCAGCTGAACTCACTGAAAAGTTGGCGGGAATTGATGCTGGCAAAAGTAAACGATTCGCTTTGAGAGCTCGCTACTAAATTTTTAAGCCGCAAAATGTAATATTTATAGCTTGATATAGCTAGGGGAAAGGGGAGATGCGGTAGATTGTTGTTGCTTATTGATAATTCGCGAACGACGAAAGAGAAGGATGAGAGAGAAAGACACGTGCGTCTGTTGTTACAAGCATCTCAGTGACAGCAAGCCTTATTAGTTTAATCCCGCGTGAACTCATCGAGCGACGAGCGAGTCACTATTCATTTGTTGCTGATGTGTTTTCTTTTTTCAAACAAAGGTCGACAGCGGAAGGAAGGAGAGATTTCGAGATGGAGGAGGGTGTGACGATAGTGGTGGTGGAGGGGTGGGCTATGCGGAGAGGCGACCCGCGGTGAATTTCCTTGGTGTATTTCACGGGGATTTGGTTGGAAGACATTTTCAGCCGATAAATAGATATCTGGAGCGCGAGTATTATACATGGGCGATCCTTATTATAAACTCTATAACTAGCCTCGGCTCCTCGGCTACTCGCTCGATCTCGTTCTCCAGTCTCTCGGCCTTGAGGGTCTATGATATACTTGATGGGATTCCTAGCCGATGGTGCGGACAATCCTATTTGGACCCTCTCGAAATCACTCGGCTGCTTCGCGTCTTCGCCCGCCGCGATCCGTTTAGCCGAACGCCATGTAACTCTAAGTCGCGACCACTTGCACAATCGAACCGAGACTATATATCTCTTCCCGCTGCGAGTGTGAAATAACCAGTTCCAATTTGACTCGTCGAAGTCTCGTCACCCGTGTTATTCGCTCCCAGATTACCTCTCCGTTTCTCTCTAAGCCGATTCCAACACAATTCTCACTCATTTGCCATTTGCCATTCGAGTTCCCTCCCTCCCATTCTTTGCTTTCTTTCTTTAATTCGCTTCTCTTTCTCTCTTTTAATATTTCTTAAAAAAAAGAAAAAAAAACAACAAAAACGACAAAGCCCCTTCAAAACACAACAACTATTGCGCCTGATTGACATCGCCTAGTCCACCTAACGGAATACACCTATACACGTGTTCAAGGCAGCTCTCCTTTCTGATTTTGATGCTCACACATCCTGAATGCGCCCGAAAATTCATCATCGACTATTATTCATCGAGTGTAGCGTCGTCAATGGGCCATTTGAATATGTAAAGGAGGAAGCTGTAGTGAATGGACGCTCTTTCTTTCTTGCGCGCACTACCGGCCGAGCGTTGAACGTTATCCGGCCGGCAATTCAAATATTTCATCAGTTCACAATATTCACAAGGAGGTTTGCCTTCTCTCTTTCTCTTTCTTTTTCTTTCTTCTCTCTCTCTCTCTCTCTCTCTCTTTTAGTGTATTGACTTTGGAAATCAGTAATGCTTATTTAGCACAAACGGTTAGAGAACAGAAAAAACAGGAACGCTAATAAAAGAAAGAAAGAGAGAGAAAGAGAGAGAGAGAGAGAGGGAGAGCTTCGAATGGCGGTTTAATCGGCGTTTATCACTGAACGCAACGTAGGTCGAGAGCTTTTAGTCTGTGCGGACCGTACAAGTTCGATCGATAGCGACAAATTGTTATGATGAACTTAGCGGTAGTATAGGTTTAATGATAATAGCTTGAGGCTAATTGGATAGATAATTAAGGGTGCAGGTAATTAGAAGGGTGGCCGTGGCGCGTGCTGGGCTATCGGTGCCCGAGACAGATAGAGAGAAGCAAAGCTTCGATATGGCTTTGGGCTACAGTGTGTTTATCCTCGCTCACGCCAGCGTCGACAAGTTCATCGCATTAGTCGCCAGTATACTTGGCTTGGCTTTCTTTTCGCTACTGGTGCGTTTGCTGCCGTTGTCTCTGTCACTCATTAAAAACGAGAGCTCCATCGCGCTCATCGACGACATTATTTGGCTCACGCTTGCTACGGTAAAGAATTCGAGCGGGGCGTGACAAGAGTCATTGAGAGGTGTCACTTCGTGGTATATTCGTTTGTATTGCCAGAGTGAGAGAGAGAGAGAGAGAGAGAGAGAGAGAGACGTCATTATCAGCTGTCGAGTGCGCACAGCCGTAGCATTGCCAAAGAGCACCAACTTCAATTTAGCTTGCGGCACAATATGTTTGCAACAGCCAACTGCTCCTCGACAACGATCGATCCGACGCCACGCTGCCACTTGTGTCTCGCGCTAGCGCGCAATTTTTCAATTTGTCAGCTCCTGCGACACCGCCGATTGCTCTCTTGTCCTCTCTTGCACAACGCCTGACAAGTATCTTTTATCTGTTGAACGACAACAATCCCTGCTACGCTGATGCATAATGACGCTGCAACATGGACCAAACGGTTCGCGTCTTCCATTCGTTATGCAACGCCAACGATATTGTAATTATACGTGATACTTGCAAAATATATTCATTGACTTTGATTCGATCGACTAATATTTATGTATACTAAAGAGAGTGAGAGAGAGAGAGAGAGAGAGAGAGAAACAATTTACCGAGAGGAGTAGAAAAGAAGAAGATCGATGGCTGCTGCTAGACTGGCTCGTGTGGTGCAGTTTGTCTTGGGCCATTAAGTGATCCTGGAGCTCGTTGCTCTGGCTGCAGTCTGAGCGTACAGGGGCTGAGGCGATAATGTGGGGGAGGGCACTGCCCGCCCGTTGTTTTATGGGCCGTCTGCTGGCGTCTGTTCGACGATCGCCTCGTTCATCCGATAGCACTTTATCCTTGCTGCAGCCTACCTCCGGACTTTTTCATCCGAACACAACAATTCGAGCTTGCAACTTAGCCTTTCCACTTTGCGATCCCGGCCACTCTTCCCACAACTTTTTCCTGCCTCCTCAAGCTTACTGCATCTTCTGGATATACTAGTTTGCAAACTCTTTTTAAAAGCTAGTTTTACTTATTATTTCATTGAAAATTGAAATCGACAATAGGAAGCGCGAAGTAAATTGATCGCTGCCGACAATAGCCCACGAGATATTTAATTAGGAACGATCGCGGGTTTCTTTGAATCTTTGTAGGTAATGTTGTCGAGGGCTCGTTGCCTATCCCATGGGAAAACTCGACAATGATACATGGACGAGGAAGAGCGAGATATATATATATATGTAGAGGGGTTTGAGAACGGCACACGCTCATAACTTAATGATCGCTCGTATTTCTCGTGCTGGCTTTATTTATCGGTCCCCAGCAGTTATTTTTGCCACTGTAACTCTTAATATATACTAGATAAAGAGGTTGTCCAGCGTTTTCCTCCCTATAGCCAGGATACACGATTGCAACGGGCGTTTAAACTGAAAACAGCTATATTGTCGCAAGTTTAGTATGCTTGTCGTAAACGAGAACAGATAGGAGGATGAAAGACTCCTCTGAAAATTTGATGAAAGGGTAAAATGAGAGCGAGTATTGTTTTATTTTAATTTTTTTCGGGCGTATCGAAGAGGCATATACATTTCTGCACGCAAGGCTGGCAATAAATAAGCGTGGGTCTCGCGCTCGCGAGCTACGCGGCAGGCCGATAATACCTGATCCCCTTGCGTTGAATACTTGATGCTATAAGCACTCGGAGCCGCGTACGTATAAACTCGAATGTATACACACACACACACACACACACACGCGCGCGCGCACACACATGTATATATAAATAGAGGCCAGCTATATCTGTATTTACATCGCGGGTAAGCTCCTTTTGCAGTCAGTGCGCAATCCTTTCTGCCTACTGCCTTTCCGGCTAGGCGTGCGTGTAGCGCTGTCTATACTATATATTTTTGAAAACAGAGGAGACGGAGAAACGGGAGCATACGTGATGTGTGTCTAGCGCCTGCCAGCCACTATCGAGTCGCGCTCGAGCACCACCACAATAAAATGTATGCCTCCCAGAGAGACGGCAATAGAGGGAGTCGGGTGAGAGGTAGAAGGGGGATAAAGGCAGTTCCGCGAATCGGCAAAACAAGAGGTGAGCCCACCTCTCTCTCTCTCTTTCTCTGTATGTGCATGCATTATGCACGAAGATAATGCTCTTGGATACTTTGTCTATATAGGGATAACGCGGAAATCCCCTGTCCCCCACCCGCTCGTACAGCCCAGCAGCCGTATAGCGTTACTGCTCGACCTCTCCTCTCCGCGGGCTCGAGCTTTCCTCATCCTTCCGGCTAGAAAAGCGTTTGCCTCGTGCACTATACTATACGAGTATAACGCTTCTCTTTCTCAGCGAATTATTCCGATGATACACTCGCAAGCTTTTCCGCGTGCGCGCACGCTAGCTTTTCCCGATGATGCTAAAGCTCTTTTACCGTTCCTACCCCCTTCTCGTATTCCTTTCTCGTCAAGATTCTTCTTCGAGAAGGCCTGCATTTCGATTACTAGGATACACATAGCGTTCGTATACATATACATTATCCGATGCCGCTCGCTTTGGAACATTAAACCTGAACAAAAGAGCTTTTGCAGTGTAAAGGCTATCAGTATAAGCATACTCAATGGGTGTATGTACGCGCGTGTGTGTGTGTGTGAGTGCGCGCGCGCGCGCGTTAGAGAGAGGCCTGGAGTGGGTAGTAATGGGCGACGGCGACACGTATAGATAGACAGCAAAGAGCTAACCCAAATTCTGAATAAAACGGGGCCTGCATAAAGGATCAGGGCCATGATGAAAAACAAACAGCGCAGCGGTTTAGATTTGCTGTTTGATCTTCGACCATGGCGTAGACGCGTGGTCGCATTCATGCACGGCACGCACATGTACATACACGCGCGCGCGCGCCTACACACATACACACACACGTAGAGTTCCAACCCAGCAGCTGCACATCTATATACGTTAAGCATTCTCCGACGCGAGTACGTCACTACGAGACTGCAACGGAGAAGAAATCGATCAGTGAGCAGCGATGCACCGGGGCGAACTTACGTTGCCACGAATGCACGCAAGCTTTTTACACAACTTGATTTTATTTGCGGACCGATTCGGAAGCTCTCAAGCAACTCGTGAGGCTTCGTATTATTTCTCGACAATCTCATCGCTCATCGTCGAAGCTGCAATTTCATTTGAGATGGCTTAATATGGCTGCGTGCCACTTTTTCATGAAAACTTTCGATGGCAATCAACTCGATCCGAGTTGAGCACTTGGTATAAGATTATCAGGTCGTGATGTTGGGGTCGGAGTACATGACATACAATATACACACATATATACGGAACGTCTAATAAAACAGCGAAGGGAGGAAGCTTCGGGTGACACGGACAACTCGACGCGTACCTATACTATACACTTGTACGTATGCGAAGACCCTTTTTGCTCTTGATTTGTGGTCGTCTCAGGCTTGCTCATTTTTTCTGTTTTTATCTCTTTTTATTTTATTATTTGTATAGGCACGCGCGTCGTCGGCTGAAGACTTCTTCAGGGCTTCCTTTTCAATGTTGCCTTATTGAATGTATCCCACAAGTGGAAAATCAGTCGGATAGGTCTGACTGAAAGGAAGGAAGGAAGGAAGCCAGGCTGGCAGGCAGGAGCAGCCGCACATCCTCGGCTGTTCGTCTTCGTTGGCCTATTGACGTCGCCGCTATTGCTGATACAAACAAGTGGCGGCAGGGGATATTCGAGTTATCGCATTCACTGCGATTTCCCGCTGATCAAAATCTGATTCCCGGCCCGAGCGCGAACCCTCTTTCTTCCTTCCTGCTTTGCCTGCTCGCTTGTTTCCTTCCTTCGAACCTTGGCGTGGTGCGCGGCAAGGGAGAAAGCACAAATTGACGTGTCTGATAGGTTACACGCGAGCGCTCGGATTCAATGCTTTTTTTTCTCTCTTTCTCTCTCTCTCTCTCTGCCAAACTTGTCTTTACATTGGTCTTTTGACTGCTGTTTCCAACCCAAATTAGCCTATTACTGCGGCTGCTTCTTTTCCCCTTGCAGTAGAAGCTTAAAACAAGCATTGATTCGAAATTGACAACTTGCAAAATTAAGATGCGTACGTAATGTGGCAAAACTTGGAGAAATGGATTCGAAGCTAATGCTTTCTGCGAATCCGTGTGGCTTTTTTGTTTGTTCCATTCTCCGCGAGATATAAGACGAGTCGTCGTCGCGTTTGACGTCTCTCCATGTATCATATCCGTCGTCTTCCATCAGGCGGTTCGCCAATATTACCAGCGGGAAGACGCGCGAGTCGAGCAGCGTACGTCATAAATGTATTCAAAGCGCGCGCTCGCTTTGCCAGATCTTCCCCTTCTTTGTACGTGAGAGTGAGTCTAGGCTGCTACGAAGAATAAAAAGCGCACACCCATCCACTCCGTCCTCGCGAATGCGTTGGATTATTTGCCGCGAGGCAGGGAGATTCGATCGTTTGTCAAATAGACACCATCTTGCGTAAATTGCCACCTCCGTTTTTCTTTGCTGCTTCTTTTCTTGCCTGCGCCTCGGCAGATTCATACACACACACACGCGCGCGTACATAGTCGCGAGAGCCACTCTTGAAATTGCCTCACGCTCCTATACTCGATTGGCCTCTATTCAAGCGACGCAATCGAACCAAGCGATTGCTGTATTTCCATCCTTCCTTCCTTCCTTCCAATTTTCCTCCGTTTCAACCTCTCTCAAGTGCCGTTTCGACGTTGATCATAAATCAACAAGTAACGTCTTTCGATTGATTCCTCTTCTTGTCTTCTCAATGCAGCAGTTTGCATGCGTAATCAGTTACTTTTCATAAATGTATCGCTATTCTTTCAGTACTCTCTTTTATGCAAAGCAAGATACGTGCTTCTATTTATCTCTTCGTATTCCTATTTTTTAAAGCTAAAGGTCATATTCGGGTTCTGTTGAACAATTGGTAAAAAAGCCGAAATAGAAGATAAATTTGTCCGAGTTTGGCTAAAAGCGGGATGATTCAAAATTGCTTGCTAATGGTGATGAGCCTAGAGCTCACGGCCGTAGCGGTTTCGCACGGTTAGTCCTGGGGCCACAGTCGCCGCGCTGAGTAGACGAGCGAGCGAACAAGCGAACGAGTCAGTCAGCGAGCTGGGGGTTTGTAATTTGTGCTCGGTGACGCGAGCCACGGGCTTGCAAGGCTCCTGCTTTGACGCTCACTAATTTCTCCTATTAACTTTACGTTATAATTACTGATGCGCTTTTGTACAGGGACTCACGTGCGCATACGAAGTCCACCGATGCGCGACCTTTCTTAGCAGCCACTCGCAATGCTCACTGCTCTCTAGTAGTTCATCAAAACGAGACTCTCAATTAGGATAAAAAGTAAAAGAGAGAATGAGAGAGCGAGAGAGCGAGAGAAAGAGAGAGAGAGAGAGAGATGGAAAGGAAGCTCTTTCTGCTGTGATTTTTGTGAAAACAAATCGGTCAAGAAAAACAGCAATAAAGCTTGCTCGAATAAGATTTTAATTATCATTGGTTGATGTGTCTTACTGTTGCAGGCAAAGGGGCGCAGCTGCTAGCGATTATTGAAGTATAGTAGAGTTTGTCAGCGGCGTGGCAACAGCAGAAGAGCGTTTCGACTGAATAAGGAGGAGGATAAGGAGGAGGAAGAGACGGAGAAGTAGAGATTACTCCCTCTATTTTGCCAAGCTCGCTCGGTCCGCACCGATTCGCGACAAATTGTAATTTCTAGAAACAAATTGAATATAAACGAGGGCGTAATTCAAATGCCTGCTGCAGCTCGCGACTCGCTCGAGGCTCGAGTTCGACATAATAATGACGGTGATATGGAAGAGAAGAACGAAGGTCGCAAGTCTTGTCTGCGATGTGCTCACTCTTTGGGAGATAAAAGAATGGGGAGGAGGAAGTAAGCTTCGATGCTACTAAAGACAAAAAGGTTCGTGGGAAAAACAGCAATCTTTCGAGGCAATCTCTTTAATAAATGTCGCTGTACACGTCTACTCACTGCAAATTCCAATTGCATGCTCTGCCAAATACAATAAACTGCAATGAAGAATAGTATTTGCTTGCTGAGAATGCTCGTTAATTTTGCCTAGGCTTGCACGTTCGCACCTTGTGCAATTTCCTTCTAAGCCAATATACTTTTTCAAAATTAATTGCTGCCTCATTTTCAAATGTCAACGGCACTTGCAGACTTGCTCTGCTCTCCTTTTCCTTTCTTTTTTGGCTTTGCGCGTACCGCCTCCAATGTAATCAGACTTGCAATCTCTCTTTCACTTTAGTCGCATAATTGATTTTACGCAAATCGGCAAAGAGCAAGAGAGAAAGAGAGAGAGAGAGAGAGAGGGAAAGCGACAGAGAGGGTGAGTCAGAGGCAGAGAGAGAGAGAGAGAGAGAGAGAGAGAGAGAGAGAGAGAGAAAGCTTGGTATTTTCAATATCGTGACAACAACCAAGTCGAGGCATCTTGGACACTGGTCAGAAGAATGCGAGTTTCGCCAAGAGTCCACTCAGCAGTGTCTGGGGAATGTTCTACGATTGCGGGCGCTTCGAGAAAGCAGATTTCGATTGTGAATGACAAGTGGAAGGGTGGCTAGGGGTTTAGTGCGTCGAGAATGCGTGGCATCCGTACAGTTTTGCGCTGCAGGATAAATACTAAACGTTGGATAGAACAAGGCAGCTTGGGAGGTCGAGGTAAAAATGAAAAGAGCTAAAGCAGTAAGACGTGTAAGCTATTCGCGAACCGGAATGATTTGAAATCGCGACGTTTGATTATTTGGGGACCCGTACGAGAGAGTATTGAGCGAGCTTTGATAAATGCTTGAGTTAATCAGAGCTGTGTGGTGTGTCTAAGAGGATTTGCTTGGACTGGCAAGTAGTAGGAGAAGTCTAAGAGCGAACGCTTGAAGTGACCAGCAGCGTGCAGCAAGGGGCCTGCAACTGTTGTAGGCGATACGCCGTAAATCTTGGAGAGTGCGTGGCGGAGAAGAGCTAGTTCTCTCCTTCTCCCTCTCTCTCTCTCTCTCGTAAAGCGATCCACGACGGTAGCTAATTATACCAATCCTTAGTCCGTGCAATGGTCGAGTGCAGCTTTGCTCGCCTTGAGGCTGCTGCTGCTATTTGACTTGGCTTGGCTTGGCTTAGTTTGAATCGATCCTTGCTTTTCTCGCCTTATAGTCTGTCGTGCGTACGACTCCTTAGCAGTAGCAAGGAGGATCCACGCTAATTCCACAAAGACATTGCCCGCATGATTTGTGCCCGCTGGCATCGACTGCTCCAGCCCCTTCCCTAATTCTCCCGATGAACACGGCCCACGTTATGTTAAGCAGTTCATTATTCTGGCGGCGCGAAGCAAGCGGCGCGCGGCGTGCAGCCAACGAGCGAATCCTTATCTCTCGCGAGCGCGCGCTTCTTCGCCAATCTCGAATCTCGAGAGCGTCTGCTACTGCCGCCGCCACCGTCGTCGCCGCTGCCGCTACCGCTGTTACTGCTCCTGAGGCCTGAGTCGCTCTGGCAGGATCGCTTCTCATTCAATACGGGCTTATTGTTCGGCTCTTATCGTAATATCTCATAATTAATATCTCGACTCGGCATTGTGCTATGGATGGATAGGCAGCTTGTTCGCAGCTGCTTTCAGTTCTCCGCGCAATATATGTATATATACACACACGCACACACACACACATACACACAAGTCCATACCTACTTATTGTTAGCAATCGTCTTGTGACCACTCGTCAATTTGATTTCGATCTGTCGCACTTAATTGTCAAGTAAATAATGTAAACCGACATTCTTTCGCGTCAGAGAATGTTGCTACTGTTTAATCACGAGTGTTTCATTGCACGAGATTTCGTTCGAGGACTTTGTGGCTCGCTCGCTCTGTGAGCTTTCAATTACAGTCTGTCGAGCTAGTACGAAGGAGAGAGAATGCGCTCCTTACATCTCATCCCTATTCAGTCATTCTTGCTCTCTTGCCTTATGCACTGAAGACTGGCAGACAGCGTCATCGCTCGTTGCTGTTTATCGTTAACTATATATCATACTCTCTTCTCTCTCTCTCTCGTCGAATAATCTTAGCTTCAATCTCAAAGCTCAACAGTATCAACTCTAGCAAGATTAAGCTCGTCCAGTGCTCACTCAATGACATAGTCACCCCGTGCAGCCGCTTCAACTACTGCATTTCCAAACTCAACTAATACAGATCAGTTAGCTCAAAATGTAATCGCGTTTTGTAAGTTGAACGACTTCAATATCCTTAAAAACACACGGATTGAACGTCATTTTAAATAGTTATTTTATTGATAATGTTAGATAATAGAGTTCCCTAAATAATGACAATAAGACGACTGGTATTGGAAAAGGTAAGAGATAAATGTAGGCTAATAAGGCAAGATTGAGCGATTCTAGTGAATGGACTATTGAAGCGAGTGAGAGAGAGAGAGAGAGAGAGAGGAAGGAGAGGAAGGAAAAAACAACGGACTGACCGAAACGCGCTGATGGAGGTGGAAAAGGTTGATATAGTCCGAAGGTGGTAGTATGAGCATAACAAGGAAAACGAATCGTAAAGGAGAAAGCAGTCGGAAGGAGAGGTAGTGCTGTCCGGGGCTGCTTTTAGTTGGCTATCTGTGTACCGGCGAAAGGTGCTTTTAGAGTGGATGCGCGGTAAGGGGTGCAAGCGAATACTAACGAAAACGAAACGAAACGAAACGAACGAACGACCTTTGCTCGGCTCAGTGCGCCCCTCAGCAGTAAAGAGAGAGAGAGTGGGATGGCTCGAGATAAGGCGAATCAAACCGTAAATAACTGCAGAACTGGTGGGCTGGTATGGGAAGGGGGATGGGAAGAGGGACGAAGAAGGGGGTAGGGAAAGGGGGTGGCGGCGGGAGGCGGGTGAGCGACGCCTCGGCACCTGCAAAACTCAGGCCGAGTTTTATTGTTGAATTGCATGACTGCCGAATCTCCATAGGTTACTCCCGCTCGTTTTTCCTCTTTTTATTTAGGCCGCTGGCGTATATTTTTATATCGCTCTCTCTCTCTCTCTCTCTCTCTCCCTCTTTCTCTTTCTCTTTCTCTTTCGCAGGATATCTCAGGTTGGCCACCGACTGCCTTGGCGATTAACGCGCCGCTGGGGCTTCCCTTCTTTCCGCGGCTACTAAGTGCAGAGCTTTGCTTTCTTTTCATCGGCTTGCACGCTACTACTTGTACTTTACGAGCTCACTGTCAAGCGAACTGTTTTCGAGTAGCCACATTGCAAAAAACTCTACTTACCTGGAGTACATATAGGCTTGCGATGATTCAAGATAGAGTTAAAAATTGATAAAAGCGAATGTTGCAGTCGGAACTGGCTCGTGTATTAAAGTAAAAAAAAGAAAAGAGAAAAGCCGATTAGCTATCGCGTCATGCTTGTCGTGCTTGCGCTCGACGCCACCTCGATAAACTTTTAATCAAATATTTGCTTTGAACTTGCCCGGGTAAAGGCGCTGGATTCCGGATGAAAATCTGGACTTTTAATCGAGCTTAATATCGTATCCTATAAGCTCTTTCGTATAATATCAATCGCTCTCGAGTACAGGCAGAAAATTCAACAACTTTTAACGAGTAAATACTTCTTGGAGATTTCACGCACTTTTTATTACAAAGCAACTAATAACATTTCATATGTAATCGATTCCTCTTTCATTCTCCCTTCAGCTTAATCTCCATTTTTAGCTGTCGTGATCACGTGAGCCGCGCTCGATCGAATAAATCAAGATTTTTATCTGAAAGTTGCGGCCGATGTTTAGCGCTTGACTGGCAAATCGCGCCCTCGCATGCTCTACCCACACCAATCCAAACTCACCAATCCATAATCACGCGACTTTCATTTTCGACAATAATTTCGTCAATGCTCGATCCTCGACGCAAACGCCTACGTACAAAATAGCACATTTAACCGCACGGCAAATAGGATTGTAGTAAATCGAATTTGAGAAAGAACATCGCGTTATATGGCATGCTAAGTTGCAATCGATCATGTAGCCATTTACCTATTCAGTCCACAATTGGCAACACAGTCCGAGATAAGATCTACCTTGTTGTTTCGTTACGCGCTCTATTTTTCTCGCGCCTCATTGATTTTTTATTCTCTTCCGCGTGAACCCCCCCCCTCTCCCCCTCCCAGTCAACTACTCCATATATCACTCGAACAATTGTACGATTAATTGTTTGCAAAGCAAGTGCTGAGGCGCACGGAGGAATAAATTAAAGAGGTTAAAAGTGCAGCGCCCCATAAATTCCGAAGATGTTCAGTTGAATAAAAATACGACACGCATACATTTAGCAAGAGGTGACAAATAGCGATTACGTTGTCGCACAGCGGCTAGAGCTAGGAAAAACAAAAAAAAACTAAAAGAACAAAGAAGAAAAACGAAAGGAAGGAAGAAAGGAGAGATAGAAAGAAAGAAGAAAGAAAAATTAAAAAGCAGGTAAAGCATGCAGGCAGAAAGCAGAGAGTAGGGAGGGGGTTGCGAATCACGTACGCGTCATAAATATAGGCTGCTGTGTGCATGCGAGCGTGTGCGTGCAAAGACCTACGGCATTGTCCCTACCACTGTCTGTTCACTTGTTTCTCGCGCGACAGTCGATACAAAGAAGAGAGCAAAAGCTCTTTGCGCTTATCCCTTTATCTTTAGCAGCACTCCACCACCTCTCTTCCTCTCGCTCACTCCATCCATTTTGGCTGGTCACCCCCTCCACCTACTCTCTTTCACTCTCTCTCTCTCTCTCACTATCTCTTTTCATCATCGGCTCATAGGCGAGCTGTTCCATGTGGCCATTAGCGCCTTCGTAAAAGCTATTGGAAGCTTGCGCTCAGATCTTTTGATCTTTGACCACCGAGAGATACATCCCACACGCAGCAGTTGCATCCTATATCCAAGTTTTTTTCATAACATACACAAGTACACTGCAAAGAGCCTGATAACCGAATACTCTAATCTTGGAAAAGCGCCATACGTTTGACTCTTTGCTGCGTCTAATTAACGTAATTAATGAGAAACATCTCGATGCTAAGACTTTATTGACATAATCAATGTCTACCTATAACAGCAAGAGAGAGAGAGAGTGAGAGAGAGAGAGAGAGAGAGAGAGAGAGATATGTGAGAAAATGACTGAGCACAAATAGGACTGCTAGAGACGTAGGCGCTCGAGGGCTATACTACGGCAGCTAGAGCCGCACGTAAAATGATGTATGGATGAACAGGCCTGCAAGTATTCTCTCTCTCTCTCAGCGACCTATTGTTGTACTGACTGCTACGGCTTTATCCTAAACTTCCGCCTGCAGGTTAATTATATCCCAATGCATATTATTGTCTTAAACAGTGTCTTTAACCTTTCTTACTTTTTCATTAAGAGAGCCACGTTAAATTAACCACAATTAAATCTCTCTCTCTCTCTTTCTCTCTCTCGCTTCCGAAATCAGTCGTCTTGAGCGCAAATGTAGCGATGAAAAAATTGAATAATGCGTGTTCTCGTCGTCGTCGTCGGTGGCCAGCAGAACTAAAAGTTTTATTAAACAAGCGTAGCCCGAGAGCGATGAAACTTTTTTTCTCTCGATCGCGACGGCGGTAGTAGCAGGAGGAACAGCAGATGAAAGGAAACGAGACTCGCGCTAATGGTTTGCACGTTTATACAGATTAGAACTTTTCGACGAGTAAGATAATTACAATGTTGCTGGCTTGTTTTTTCTTTGGCGCTGAACAGTGTGCTCGGACCGTGCCGCTTGGCTATTTAGTTTCGACTTTTTTATAATTCGAACGTCAAATTAAGTTAACTGGACGATTGCGCCAGGACGACCGTGTCAAGTAGCCGTTTGCTTTTGAATAAAGTTGATATCAAACTTGTACTCCCTGTCTGAATATTTTCATTTTTTGTTTCTTTCGGAATAGGAGTGAGTGGGGCAGGATACATGTTGGCTTTAACGAGCAGTAGACTAGCGATAAAGATCGTCGTTTTGCCTCTTGCATTTTGTTCGATATTCACGTCGCAGTTGAGCAGCATTGTCCTGCGTACCTCTCCGTCGCTACGGATAAAAATGTCAGTGAGCGCGCGCGAACCTCTAGTTACAGGTATAAAGCAATGAGTAGGTAGACAATGAATGAGAAAGACGAAAGCGTGTATGATGGGAAAGGATAAGGGAGCGAATTTCCAGTCTTTTTGTCGGTCGTGCGCACTCGAATGCACTTGTCGTGCACATTTAAACGCACTAATGACGCATTGTTATGAATTATCAGCCCCAGCGCAACATTCAGTGCTCCGCCCAATGCTAATTATCAAAGGATAAATGGAACACGAGAGCTTTCTAGCTCTTTTTCTTTTTCTCTTTCCCTCTCCCGGGAAAAATACACGAGCGAGAGAGATGTCATTCACTTGCTTCACTTGCACTTGCACCTGCTGCCGCGAGAGTATCCTTTACTTTTCTTCAATCCTGCTTTTAACTGGTCTACGATGGCACCAAGATAAATCCATCTTAAACTTGCTAATGCAAAAGACTTTGAATAGAAAAAAAGCGAGCGGGATCCGGAGCCCAATCACATTATTTGATAAGGTTCATTGTCTTGATTAGCATCTTTTAAAATGCAAACGATTTAATTGACCGATCCACTGCTGCTCCCCGTAAGATTGGTGCGATTCGTCGACTAAAAACCAGCACCAGAACCACTAGCAGTTCTATTCTGCAAAGGGAAATAAGGCAAAAAGCAAAAAAAGGGTTGCTGCCTGCGATCGGCCAGATCTTGCCTCCTTATCTTAATTATTTCGTCACGTTAATTACTTTTTCCCTCTTGCTCTCGCTTTGAGCATCCACTTGCTATTCTTTGTGAATCTATACGCCATGCTCTTCCGCTCCTGCTTTCCATTTTCCATCTCGATCGCCCAACCAGCGGCTAAAGCATTTTTATTGCCTCTATTTCTTAATTACTTTCTCTGTTACGAATACATCGCCCCTGTCTTCAATAACTCAAAGTTTTCCTTCATTTTTGCCAAATATTTCCAATAACAGCAGCAATTACAGCTGAGAAATAGAAAGTACAATATAGCTAGTGCATTGCAATTAAAGAGACACTCATTTCAATATCGAGTAGAATAAGACGGCATTGCGAGGGGATGGCACGCAATGAACAAACAAAAGTTAAAACAAAAAAAATGAGTGCTGGGAAAAAGCAAAAAGCGGAGACTCGCCGAGAGAGAGAGAGAGAGAGAGAGAGAGAGTGAGAACAAGAGAGCGAAAGAGATGATACAAGTAAAGGGCGACGCGACTGTTTTAAAGTAATGAAAAATTAATAGCTATGGATATACGCAAGCATAATGAGAGTGGCAGGCTGACGTGTAGTTGTCGCCTTTTCGCATCAGAAGCGTCACGCAACAAGGACGCCTGCACCAGATCGTTTCGGAACGCGATGAGGGCCTTTTCACCAGCGACTCTTTGACAAAGGGCTTTTTTCGAATATTGACATCACACTCGCACAGCTTTACCTACCTTCATACGGCTACTACTACGTCTCCGTACTCTCGACTCGAGCCAATTTATTTTCCCATTGCGCCATTGAAAAGTTTTCGTTGAAAGATTACTATGCCTTTTTAGATATTTATAATTATTTTATGCTAAAAACAAATTAATTTTGTACAAGTGAACAAGAGTGTCTCGATTCATATCCGAGTCAATTACTTCTGCAGGATTCGCGCATAGGAATTTAGATGGAGAATAAAAAGCTCGTTGGGACGTTCCGAATTGAATGAAAACAGCGCGTACGTTTTCGAAACTGACAGCAGATGGGAATTTAGCAGGATGAGCGAAATTCAAATGTGGAGAACCGATTGACTAGAATAATATGAAATTGATGGGAGTGAAATGTAAAAATATTGTTGAGTAGAGGCCAAACAACCGAGATTGAATCGGTAAAATGTTGTAGAATTAAAATGAAAATACACGAAGCGAGGGATCGGAATGAGGGGCAGGTTTAATCTCGTAAGAATATTCAAAAAAACTCATGTGTCTCACGAAGACTGTAGCGCCAGCTGAAGATAATCTCGTGTGATCTGCGAAATAACACGCGATACAGTAGATTTTAATATTTTTGAGCGTTTGACTGTGACGTATCGCGTATATCGCCCCCAAGTATTACGAATGCATCCCTCGGTTCCATCGAAAAGCACTAGCAAAGACATCACAAAGCGATCTGCTGCGGTGGCTTCAGAGCAATATGCTATCAAATTCCCGTAACCATCAATATTCCTACGCCCCGCTTGCTTGCTTGCCCGTCCGCCTGCCTGCCTGTTTAGGGAAAAAGCATTGCCGCTCGATTGCCCTCTTTTCTTTCCAGCTTTTTTTCTTTTCTACTCCCGCGCCGCTTTCTACTCTCAAATGTTTTTATACATAGTGAAATCGATATGCACATCCATCGGATTTCCTCTTCTCGTTTCGTCGTCAGGTTTTTTTCCTCACTTCCACTAAATCGCACAATTATCGAAAACGCATTCCCAACGTGCGATTCACGGTGCGTAAACATTTCAAATGGTGACGACTACTTTTTATTTTTTATCGACACTTCTATCTCGTGCTTGGTGTCGTTTACCCGTAGCGATTTGTTAATTCGACTTGAAATTCGTTCAATTGGCTGGCGGTAAGTAGATTCGAGGATAATGATCGAAGGCACAAAAGGAGTAGGACAAAATCAGACGGAAGAGTCTAAAGCGTCCCTCGAAATAAAGAACAAAGAGTGCTTCTTTCAATCGTAATCCAGCATAAACGAATCGCCCTTCCCGATTGCACTCGCGTCTTTTTTTTAAGTATCGCCCCTCATCCTCTTCTTTACGAATCGTGAGTCGTGAGAGCAGCGGACCGATAAAAAGTCACTTGGCGGATTGGCCAATAAAGCTCCAATCAACGGCTTAATTATTCGATTAGCGAGACTGCTGCGTCCCTTGGCAAACGACTGGAAATCGGAGTAAAGGCGCGCGGAGAGACGAGTATAAACGGAAAATAAGTAGGCCGGCTGGCTATTCGTTGAGCCGCGCGAGGCTTAAGGAATCGAACGTAATTAGAAATAAATAGTAAGGGATCCTCCCGTTTGAAGGACTCTCTGCACTCTCGGTAAAGCTGAGTCTTATTGTTTTAATTAAAAAGGCTACCAGTGAGTGAGCGAGAGGCACAATGCGGCTTGAGGGGCGAGGGAAGGGCGAGGGAGATGAAGGAAGATGCCGCAACCAAAGCCGCCCGAGAAGTCTTCTTCTTTCTCTGATAGGATTGAGAGGCACTTGGAGCGTAAACTGGAAACAACAACGGAAACGGACCGGGCGGCGCGACGCGCCGAGTCACGCTTCGATTCAGATAAAGCTCGCTTATTAGTTCCCAGAGCAGCTCATTTCTACCACCCCCTCACCCTTCTCTTGCTCTCTCTCTCTCTCTCTCTCTCTCTCTTCGTCTTAATCCTATACGTATATTATCCTTAATTCGTTTCCTTATATATCAATAATCGAGGAATATTAACGTGAGCCCTAACGATGATTCAGCTCTTGTCATTGATAACTTGCGGACTGCGCAGCACTTGGC
This sequence comes from Chouioia cunea, assembly GCA_030064505.1. NCBI lineage: Eukaryota > Metazoa > Arthropoda > Insecta > Hymenoptera > Eulophidae > Chouioia > Chouioia cunea. The sequence goes on from JAOPFQ010000001.1 coordinate 1,347,837, forward strand.
ACGATTCGATATAGATAGCCATCGCAAAAATCTAGTCTTCGTCTCGAAATAGCTACTTGTTACAAACAGTCGAAGCTTGTGCATCAATGAAAAGTTTTATACGGTGAATGAATGAGAGGGCGTCTAAGAATAACTGCAAAGTGTCGGCGGGGTTAAGTGAACGAATCAGCGAATGATAAACGATCGGCAATTGTTCGGACGCATTTGCAGTGCTTAAGTGTGATCGCTCGTAAAATATTTATTTCTTGCATTCGTTTTGACGATTGAAGAATGACATCATGGGCTACAAATGCGTGCACGAATGTTTGCTATTTAGGCGTAGTTTAGCTACACTAACTCGAGCGAGCCATTACTCACGAGTGTCGTTCTATGACTATGGGAGAGTCGGTTGAACCGAGTGAGCTAAATAAATAATGTAAGCGGTACGAACACCACTATAGCGATCGCGGTGTAATTAATGCTCCGAAATGAGAATGGAGACTCGTGATGAAAAATATTGATTATGGTTTTATTGTAAATATTATATGCGGGCGTAGCGTAGGAGTGTAATAGGGTGCTTTGGCTTTGTAGGAAGTTGGAAAACTCGCCGAGTGGATTAATATCGCGAAGCTTTCTCTTTCTCTCTCTCTTTCTCTCTCTCTCGTTACTCGTTGTTGATTTTGTCTGTCTCCGTCTGGTAGCTCGTGCTTGGGCTCTGCCTCCCCCGTTTTTCACCCTCACCTTTAGCCCTCCACCTTCGCGCGGGCGAATGTCTCTAATGAAGCGGCTTGTGTGTGCTTATATCCGCGCCCGCGAAACCACCACCACTGCCAAGCAGATGCGCTCCCTTTCTCTCAAATGAACCAACAGCGACGCATGTAAACAATCAGACAAACCGGAAAAAAAGAAAACGAAATTCCTCTTTCCATATGCATAATCGTATCCTTAGAAAGTTTTGCCCGCGAACGCGATGGGCATGTTTATTAAACTGGAAAACGCTATTCGCAGCAAAGTCCATTTGTGAAAAAAGAAAAGAATTAAAGCACGAGCTTTCCGAGTTTGTAGTATAGCTGCTCTATTTTCAAGTAAGAAGCGAAACATAGCTATAGCTTTGGCAACTGGGAAATTGGCGTGCGAATCAGTGCGAGTCAGTGGCAAAGGACGGAAGGGCAGCATGCTAATTTACGGCACCCAGGCGCTCCATTACGAATATTTATCCACGACGCGCGGCGAGTTTAATCTAAAGTTGGAGCTGAAGGCTCTCGCTGCAAGCAATAGTGAGGAGCTGAGATCTCGAGGTGTGTGCGTGTATGCGTGGAGTAGAGTCTATTGTCTATTGCGACGATTCGTCGCACACGAAACAAGAGGCCAGAGCAGCTAGCACGAGCGAGCTATTTAAGAATTGACGTAATCGAGACAAAAAATCGAGAAACGGGAATACGTAGCTATAAAGTTCGCTAATGCAGAACGAATCGCATGAATCATCGAATACGTCCCGTCGTGCTTGCGCGCGCATTCGCGGCGGCATTATGTATATCAGCTATAGTCGCGTAATATTCTTACAACGGGATAATCTCGGGAGAGCTGCAGAACAGCCCCGCTTGTTACCGACCTCTTATACGGCCCTTATTTCTCACCACCCCATTTTTCCCGATGCTCCTTTGCATATTAACAATATTGCTTTGCACTGCTACTGGCATAGCCTCCTCCGCCTCCCTCGCCCCCTCCTCCTTCCTTCTCCCGTGGAGGAGGATAAAAATTATTAAGCCAATCCGTCCTCCACTTCCCAAGCTTCAAAGAAGCGATACTCGTCCCCAAGATATTTTCGCGCTCGCTTCTTGTCTGCCGAGTTGCGCGGCGCGGCCCTTTTTTTACGATACTGCCAATTACACGCTCGTTTGCATTTCACTGTCCCGCGAATATTCTATTCGGCCCGATAAATTTTTACGAGGCCGCCACCGTTGCCGTCACCGATTTTTCTTCCTTTCCTTTTTTTTCGTACTCGCAGCTCAATAGCCCTTACCCTTTTGAAATATTCGACATATCTTCTCGTCGATAAAATATGCTTTGTGGCTTTTGCGAATATATGCAATGAATCAAGTGGCAGCTTGCCGAGTTAATTGGCTGGTATTGGCTAATAGCTGAGATTCTTGGACATGCGGTACTGCCCGGCAAGTTGCGAGTGCGTTCCCTTTTGGGATGCTCTCGTAGAGGATCTTTAGGGGTCTAGGGAAATAAACCGCTATTAATCCACATCGGAATTGAGTGTTACTAGGGGATGGAAGCCGGGATTTGCGGCAGATCTCCCGTTCAAATCTCTTCCGGCGTGCACTATCTCAGGAATATATCTGCTGCTGCTGGAAACCGGTCAGCTTCCGTATAAAAGCCCTTGCAAAAGATTAGTCCGTTGCCAAAGAGAGGATTCGCTTTGTTTTATTGACTTGCCTCTCGGTCTGCTCTCGATTTCGCCTTCTATTTGCGCGCGCGCGCACCACTAATTTAAATGCAGCCTAGCCCTACTTGTATACCATCCGATGAAACAGCGATAGATATTGTTCAGAATCCGTCTTTACGCCATGATTAATTGATCGACGACGAGCTTGGAATGGAGGAGTACGCACTAATTTCATTTGTCGGAAAAACGCAAGAAATTTGATCACGTGGCATCTGCCAGAATGGCAATACGTCTTCCAGCGTCAACGTGTAAGTGAAAAAAAAGGTTTCCCTCTCTCGCTCTCTCGTTTCTTCTTGCCGATACTCTCGGGAGCCGGTGCGCGCCTATAAGATTGAAGTGGATTAATTGGTCGAATACTCGCGAGGGTTCTTTTCTTGGCTGGCTGCCGCTAGCAGTTCACCCCCATCGCGCGGTCTACACTTTCTCCCCATTGAATTACTTCCTGATCTTGGCGGTCTCCCTCTCCCTCTCTTTACATCTTACCTTTCGAGTCACGTGAAAGAATAATTTTCAATCGACCTTCAGCTTTTGCCCAACACAATTGTAGCCCCACTTTTTTCTTTTTCACACTCGACGTCGCTTGTAATTAAGCTGCAAATCATTACAATGGCCAAGCTGCATTATTAAGAAATATTAAATGCTTTCTGCGCCGAGGTTTTCATTCATCAGATTTCTTTAGCTGCGGCCTCTCATTTCTCACCAGGGAACTTCTTTCATTTCTTGCGAATTGAACGGTACAGATATTTCATTTTAATCTTACGCAACTTCATGGCTCCGTCGAGATTGCGCGAGCTGGACTCGCTCTCGGTTGGAGTTCCCGTTCGCGTCCCTTATACCCTTACCTTATTTTTTCTCTTCCTCCTTTGCCGCCTCTCTCTCTCTCTCTCTCTCTCTCTCTGTTTGTCTCTGTCGCAATCCCTACAATGCCACCTTGGCGATATTTCTTAATTAAATATAGCCTCCAGTTAAAAATCAAATTAAACAGCAACTGCGATTCTTAGTTCTTTCTTTTTAACAATGCTTTACAATGCTTGCTTTGCTCTACATCGACATACACATTTTACCCTAAAATAGAGATGATTTTGATTTTCACGGTGTACCTGGATGCAAAATTGTGAAAGAGAGAGAGAGAGAGAAAGAGAGAGAGAAAAGGAGAGTAAGTAAAGGCGTGGATAGTTGTAACAAATGCACCACGTGTAGCAGAAGTAGCTCGGAGATAATGTAGAGTGATTATCAATTGCGCTGTCAATTGCAGACGTAGCTGGGAGGTTCGTGAAAGGCTTGGAGGAAACGGAGGAGGCCAGTTATTGAATGTGTGCGATCTATCACGAGGCGTCAGTTAGCGCTCTATAATACACGATCGATCTACTCTTCCCCTTCAGCAAGTGTATTTTTGATTTAAAAAAAAAGAAGAAAAAGGGAAAGTAAAAAAGGAAAAAGGACTCCGATGGAAAATTGGCCTTTGATGCGGCTCGATTAATTTGGTGCGAGCAATCGAAGTAAGGATAGCAGAGGGGCAGGCGGTAAGGAAGGGCGACGTCTGTCTCTTTTTCTGGTTGTGCTCATCGGCGCGGTAACTGCACGGCAAACTAATTCGTATTCCCCTTGATGTCTGCTGGCTGCTTGCGAAGCTTAACGGTTTTGGGGGATAAAAGATCGGCGCTTCTGCGGTCTTTGGTCGAAGCAGCGCGAGGAGCGCAAGAAACAGAGCTATCTATAGGTAACGAGTGGAAGAGACGAAGCAAGAAATTGATATAGCATGCGAAAATGAATTGCCTCGGTCTCTCTCTCTCTCTTTCTCTCGTGTTGACGCTTTGCTGCGCGCGCGCGTACAGGAAACCTGTCCCTCTTTGCCGAAGAATATTCCGGGGCAATCTGCCCGCGCTTCGCTTTTTATGCTTTTTATGCTCATTTTCAATTTTGTTCCTTCCCTTTACCCTCTGTCCTCGGCTCGCGACCGCCGGAAAGCGAGCCAGCTTTTCCCATAAAACCTCTATTACCATATCGCCGTTTCTTTTTTTCTACGACTTTTTTTCTTTTTTTCTTTTTCGGCTGCTATACTTGGCTAAACATCTCGCATCAGAGTTCGGAGAGCTGCGACATCGTTTAATATTTATTGGACCGCGATCCGAGTGATTTGAAAATTTGACGATTTGCATTCGTGCCGTAAACATACATAGATATATAACGATCGAGGCTGACTGGTTGCAGGGCATGGCAGGAGACATATTTGAGGAACAAAAGGCCGTTCAATTGCTATTTCAATGCGGCGGCTGCGGGTGAAAAAGTCTTTCCGCAATCACTTTCTTCGGGGCGTCGCGAAGACAAAGGAATTAATGGAAGCCGCAGAATGAGAGAGAGAGAGAGAGTGCTTTCCATCGGTTTTCACCCTCTTTCTCGTTTCTCCGCTTTTTGCTCGGAGGCTCAAGCCGAGCCATCAATAGCAAGCGTGCGACTGGGCCGCAGATTGCGCGCGAGACGTCAAACGCCATCGGTTATAATTTATTTAAATTAGCCTCGGTATTATTCATTAAAAAGTTACGACCGTGGCCGCTTTATTCCTCTTTTTTCGCCTCAACACTTCTTCGAGACTTGAAGCTTGCCGATAAGTTTAGCGAGGAGCAGTGCGTCTGCAGGGTTTTGGAAAGGGAGAGAGAGAGAGAGAGATAAAGAGATAGACAAAGAGATAGACAAAGCTTCGTTCACTCCGTTGTAGCAAGTACAAAAAAGTAAGAAAATAACAAAAGAAAAATATGGTAGGAAAAACTGAGATTCTTAGGTATATACGTATACAACGCGCGAGGAGCTAGGCTTGAATTTTAATTATTTTGACCATGGAGACAGAGGCGAGTTAGGCAACGTAATATTTCAATGGGCGTATAGCGTTGGCGAGCCAACATCTCGTAGTCGAGTAATGTTATTATAATTGTCGTAGCGCACTCGCACTCGCTATGCCGCTCATTTTCTTGCGTTTGTTCCACGCTTTCTCTGTTTACCCGCAGCTACGTGTGCGCGGGTTCTTGCTGCTTTTTATTTCTCTTTTTTCCTTTTTTTTTGCTGACCCGCTATGGAGTTTCAGCGAGAGCAGCGTCCCTTATGTAACGGCTACACAGCCCGCTGGGCATTGCCGAGCGACAATTAAAATGTCTAGCCACGAAAGACGACGTGTGTCGTTTCCCTTGGCGATTGGCTAAAACTTCCAAGTTGCTTCGAAGTTTTTTGCTTTTTCCTTTTTTTTTTTATTTGAGATCCATTCGAAAGCTATACATATATACGAATAAAAAGCTGCTGTTACTGGACACAGACTATTAGATTTGCTTTCTAGGACACTTTAATCAGAATGTAGCTATGTAAATTTTTGAATACACATCCTCTTGGTTGCTGCGGCTAGGATGTTTGCACAGGTCAGCTGTGAAGCTATTTTCCTGTGGTCTTTTCTCTCGTAGCAGTGGCATTCTCTCTCTCTCTCTTTCTCTCGGCTGCACCGTCCAGCCGGGAATTAAAGAATTTGCAATTCTGAATCTCAGGCGAACGGTTGGCCGCGATCGTCTGCCTGTCCCATGTCCAGGTTTAACTGTGGAGCTGCATTTTTGTCGGTGCTCGCGCCCTTTTGCCACGGCCGTATACGTAGTGCTAGAGACGATGTTCGAGCTAGCCCAAGGGATTTCGCGAGGGAAAATTGCGAGTGACGTAGGCATCCGATAATATTAATCGGGGCTAGCATTTGAATGAGTAACGAGTTTAAAGCTTATAAAGCTTCCACTTAGTTCTGATTGGATTGTCGATTATTCAGGGAGTCTGTACGGATCTCGGAATCTCATCGGATGGACAAATAACGAAAATGCGAGAATTTAAATATTCGTCGCGTCGGAGAGGAAGAGGACTGGCTAGAGGCTAGCGAGAGGCTGGCGAGAGGCTGGCTCGCGTATAATTGCAAAATTGCATTAGCTTTGTGTTCTTGTGCGTTGGGCGCGTATATGCCAGCGAGCGAGAGCGAACGCTTCTCCGTTGGCTCCTTCCAGTATCGCGGTGAGGCGAGGCGAGACGAGGCGCGCCGCTCGTGGCCGAAATGACCAGCGAGCGCACAAAGGAGCAGAGCAGCACATTTGTAAAGTGGAGAGCAGAATAAAAAGCGGGGAAAAGGAGAAAGAAGTAAAAAGGATGAGTGGGTGTGGGAGAGGCGAGTGGGGGTGTAATCAACGAAACGCGGGCCGCGCATATATTCGCGGCCATATATATATTCGAGGCGGACGCCGCCGCCGCCACCGCCGTCGGTCGGCCGCCCGGCAAAGGAGTGGTTGTAAGGGAGAATCAGTGCTCCTCGTAACAGGTCGTTCATTATGATTTAATACTAACACGGCGGTAATGTCGTCAGAGCTACTCCTGCGTATAAATAATTCGCGTGTCCGGACGCCCACCCAGAGGACCGCCCGTGTTGCCACGGGAGGGGCAGCACCATCACCACCACCAGCCCAACTCACTCGTCCGTTCACGCTTTTTAATGTCGCCTCGCTCGAGGATTACCCGCGTTAAAAAGGAAGTTTTTAATAATTTTTCATTTTCTCTATATTTATTATCGCGGCGCGCTTCCTAGCTGCTGTCGCCGACGCTGTTGCTGCTACTGTTGCTACTGTTGCTGCTCCTGCTGCCACTGTTGCTTTCACGAATGCCACCCGGCCACCTCCAGTCGAATTTGCGAATGTCACTTGTCATTATGAAATTTCTCGTTTGTCATTTTTCTACCCTTCCGTTCCCTTTCTTTTTACTCGCTACTTTTCACTAGTGCCTCATCGCGTTGTCTCTGCGACCGTTCGCTCGCTCACTCGTTGCCAGTAAAAGCTTATTAGCTATGTTTTATTCGGCCACAAATTTTCATTACGCTTGATATGCGAATCCTCAATGTTTTCCGGCGCAGCATTAGCATAAACATATACAAATTGCCTCGCGTAAATTTCACTTAGCCTATTGCATACTTTCTTTGCATATTTTAAGGGGAAGCTGCGATCAAATATATTGTTTATATGTAATAATAGGTGCTTGATCGGGTCAGGCCAAACAATTTCACTCGATTGTCCCAAGATTAAAATGGCTCGAGGACGCCTCGCAACAGTTTGCAATCACTAGATAGAATTAGAGTGAAAAAACAAATGAGCAAATTGCTTGCGCGAACGTCTCTTTCGCGTGAGATCCCGAAGGAACGATTAACGTGCGAAGCTCCAGTCAGAGTGGAAGCGCGCTCGAAAGAGAGAGAGAGAGAGAGAGAGAGAGAGAGAGAGAGAGAGAGAGAGAGAAAAAGAGAGAGCGCAAAAGAGAGAAAGAGAGGAGTTGGGGTTGACGGGAGAAAGCAAGATCGGCGTGGTACAGCGAGCGTCGCGTCGCGTCGAGTCGAGGGAGGAGAGTTGAGCGAACGAATGAACGAACGAACAACGAACGAAGGGGAAATTTGTCTGTGCTAATTTGTCGCAGAGATCCTGGAATTGAAGCGGGCACTGTAGGTATAGTATTGGCAATCCAAGCGCGTGCTAGCTTTCTTACGAGAAAAGAGACAAAACCGAGAGAGCTTTCGCTTTATCCCATTCCATCTTGTTTGATGCCGAATCAGCAGTGATCGGCTACAGCGATTGTTCGTTATCGGATTGCCAAGGCCAGGACGAACATAAACAATGCCCTCTTATTGGTTCGTATATTTGAGGTTTTTTGGCCTCCGCGTCTTTTTTCTTTGTTCTTGTCTCGAACGATTTTCTCGTCAGAGTTGCATAATTAGATGGAAGGTGTATGCACATTATCGAAGGGAATATCATGAGATTTTTGCGATGGAAGCCTTAGGGGCTGCTTAGGGAGGCGGCCGTGGCGAAGCAAGCGAAAGCAAGCAAGGCAAACGAAGCAAGCGAGGCAGCCGTGATGGCAGGCAAGGAGAAACACGAAATGAATATTCAGAAGTTATTAGTCTGTAGCGAAATGTGACGGGGTGAGCCCTCGTCGAAGCAGGTTCACTTCTCTAGCGCCTTTCGACGCCCCTGCGACCCCTTTGATATAGATTTAGCGATACATGCGAAAGCTTGGGAGACAGAAGAACACGAAGAAGAAGAAGAAGAGAAGAAGCGGAGGAGGTGGAGGAGGAGAAGGGTTGCCTCGATAAGCGGGCATCTCGCTGCTGTAAACTAAGAAGCGCTATTGACGGGCTGTACCTCCGTTCTCTCCCTCTCCCTATCTTCCTTTCTCCCTGTTTCTATATATATACACAGTGGGCGTGTGTGCGTACATCTGCAGCGTATGCACGTCTACGCACACGTGCTTCCGTTACATCGCAGGCGCTTTCATATAAAAAAAAGTTTTGCACATTTTCAGACTCTTGTCAATACAATAGATACCTGTGGATTTTCTTCAACGCGCATAATCTCTCTAACTGGCTTCAATATATCGCCAGTCCTCTGTTCCTCTGCTTCTGGAATTGGTTGGCGTGTCGTTTTACAGCCTCTTATCAAGCGTCTGTGTCTCGCTTGCGGCTCTATCGATTTCCATGGAAATCAGCCAAATAAATGGCATCAGATCACACGTGTAACTTAGTTGTTTTTCTTTTCCGAACGAGCTAGTGCGCTGGAGAGCGAGAGAGAGAGAGAGAGAGAGAGAGAGAGAGAGAGCGCGCGATAAGCTCGTCTTGTCAGGCTTGATCGATCTCGTGTTTATATACGTATATTTATTAAAAACGAAACGAAACGAGCAAGAATAGTCGTTGAAAGGCAACGCGGGGGCACACAGAGTATTTAATAACGATCGATTTCCATCAGGAATGTAATAAAAGCGTCACGCGAGCTGTTATTTTTTATTTCAGCTCAAAACGCCCCTTATAAAGTCTGCCTTGTGCGGCATAACTTATATTACGTATACAATACCTGGCTGGTATCGAAGCCGGCTGATCTTGAGCAAGTGCGAGTTTCTTCCCTCTCTGCACCGGCAACGGAGGCACGGCACCGCGGCACCCCATACATCACACCCTCTTCTTTATTAAACTCATATTTTTCAGGAAAGCCCGGACCCGAACTAGAACAAGAACAAGAACAAAAAAAATAAAGAGAACGGGATACCAGATAAGAACAAGCCCAAAGACTGATTGCAAGCGCAAGCGGTACCTTATGCTGCAACAGTTTCGATCGATTATTTCATCCTTCTTGGTTTTTTCGTGCCTTGCCACGCGGAATTCGTTACTCGCAGCTGCCTCTCGTCAATCAGCCGCGTCATTGCTAATGCAACGCACCCCAGACTATTTGAGCAGTTAATTGGCATTTTACTTGGAAAATGCTCCCGTCAATCGCGCATAATCCCTCCAGAGTTTCAAGTTTTACGGAAACTTGCATCTTTCATCGCGCGCTCTCTTTATTATACGGAACATCCGTCGAAGTATGACTCCGAGTCGCATTGAATATTTCATCAGCGAGATTTGCTTTTTTTCTCCCTCCCACTTTCTCTCTCTCTCTCTCTCTCTCTCTCTCTCTTTCTCTCCGCGTCTCTCATCGTCCCCTCAGTTGCGATTGTCACTCCGAGTGGTCTAGCTTGTACTATGCTAAAAGGCACATCGGAAAGGAAAATATTCGATGAATGAAAGCCTAAGAAACGAAAATCAATTATTCATCCAAATTGGCCAGGAAAAAAGTCCTAATTATCCGGAGCAAATACCAAGTGTACCATCTCACAGTCGAAGCCAGTCTCCAGTCGTCTTCCGCCATTTTTCCTCACCGTGAATAACCATTTGTATTTCCAATTAGCTTTGCTAATAAGAAGATGGGGGCATCGCCAACACCGTAAAAAAAAAATAAGGCGAAAAGAGCAACAGCAGAAAGGGGAGCAAGTGAAAGAAAAAAAAATAAAATAAAATGTATAACCTCATCCAGCCACTGGGGAAATAAAGAAAAGCGGCGCGCGGCATTGCTCGAGCTATGACAATACCGAGAGTCGTTCGCTGTCCTCCCGCTTGTATTGCCGCTCTCTCTCTCTCTCTCTCTCTCTCTCTCTCGTCGACAATTAAAAAAATACTCCAATTGATCTCTTTCCTTGTTTGGCTCCTCTTATCAATACAATGCTTGCTCTTTTCAATTTGTATACAAGCGCGATTCCATCGTTATTTCTTATTATCGTACTATCCCTTTTTTATTTTTATCTTTATTCGAGATACGATGTTGGGATGTCGCGTATTGAAAATGTTCTCACGACTCGAGGTAGAAACGAAACAAATCTTTGTCGAATAATGTTCCAATTGTCTAACAGCATGGAAAGCAAAAGTACGTTGTGAATATAGCTAAGAAGATTCAAAATATATACATGTGTGAAATGTCAATGACTGTATTGAAGCGTGAAAATAGGATATGTTTGCGACTCCGCCTGCTCACACTCATCAAAGTCATTCGAAGGGCATTTTCCGCGGACAAATAATCCAAATAGTTGAGCTGTTGGCATTCGATCGCCAAGACGATAACTGTGAACACGGAGTGGCACGCGTGAGTTGGCGCGTTGATTGCCCTTTCAAATATTATACGTATAATAATTACTCTAAGTGAGTGTAATCGTTTGTTTTACTTTTGTCAATTGCGCTGTTGGTGCTCATCACTATTGCCAGTACTAATTATTGATTTCTTATTTATTTTTATGTGTGATGTATGATCGTCAATATTTGTGCAGTAAAATGCGCGTGAAAACTGTGCCACGACACCTTCCACGCAAACTTGCAGCGTGTTTGAAAAGTGTATTTAATGACGATTCTCAGGTGGTCATTTCGCGCAAAAGGTGTGAAGCGAAGTGTTTGCCATTGGTGAAAACCGTAAATTTTACTACAGTTGGAGATATTGTCGAGCAAGTGGATCTAGGCATTTGTAAACAGGTACCTTTCGACTATGAATTGTTCGTTTTATTTAACGGGAACGTTCAACGTTGTTTCCTTTCTCACGATCATATTGAATATTTCGATTGCGGCTATTAATAATAATCACATATGACAATGTAATAAATGCCAACAATATCGGCTTCTTCGTGGAATGTACGATAGTTTTGCTGTTTCTAAATAACGAAAAGGTTACGCCGCGCCACCTTTATCGTAGCGTTATCGTGCCCAAGACTATAAACAGTAGCTGTTTCTTCGAATTTAAGCCATTACAGAGGACTCAACATTCCACTTCTACAGTTTGGCAGTAGACTTATGCGGTCGTGATCAATTGACTATGTTTGTTTTTCTTCTAGATCGCTACAACTTGCACCAGTTGGCGTAATCCCATTGCTAACTGTCAAATGGGGGTAGATGATTATCGTTTTGAAGTGAGTGTTTGTTATTATTACAGGATTTATTTGTGGGCGACAACTACGCGCAATGGAAGCGTTATTCGGTGGAGGAGAACACGGAGGTGCTCGATCTATCGACGACGAAGAGCGCAGAACCGGTAGATGAGTCGCCGGATGATCCAGCGGATGATCCAGTCGATGAATTGGCAACAAGTTCAACGAGTAATTCGGACAACAACAAATTCAAGGATACGTATCTTTATCAACTGATGACGGATCCGAATTTTTTGCAGCAAGTAAAACGCGATTCGCGAGTATCGGTAAACCCTTGCCGTTGTCCCTATTGCAAGAAAGAGTTCGCTAGTGAATCCGAGGTGAAATCACACTTGAACGTTGCGGCTGACGAGCAGAATCAACTGAGTTGTTGCGCTTGCGGCAAGTCGTTCGCTCAGAAGAGATATCTGCGCTATCATCAAAGAAGCCACTCGGAGCGCAGCAAGTACTCTTGTGACATTTGCACACGCAAATATTCGAGACTTGACAATTTGACGCGTCACAACATCTTTCACACGAATCCCGACAAATTCCCTTGCAAAATCTGCGAGCGTACATTTGCGCGAAAGGATCTGCTGAATAAACATTTGAAATGCCACGAGAACAAGTACAAATATCACTGCGATATCTGTCAAAAATACTTTAAGGGACCGGTTTCCTTGGAAAATCACACCAAACTATTTCACGCGGCTTTGAATAACAACGGCCTTCACTCTTTCGAATCGTCCGTTTCAAGCTTCACGAGTCAAAGTTGTTGATAGTCCAATATATATATATATATATACATATACATATACATATATATATATATATATATATATATATATGTATATGAATATACACATATAAATATACAACTATACCTTGTATATTTATTTACGTCGGCTGTCGGTTAGATTGCTGGTTAAATATGTAAAATGTAAAATGTAAAAGAAGAAAGAGAGAGCTGTAAGTTTGAAAAAATAAAGCAGTTGAAAAATGCGAGTGGCGAGTCGTGGAGCTTTTTATTATTTGTAGTGTGAGAGAGAGAGAGAGAGAGAGAGAGAGAGAGAACTGAGGTTCGCGCTACGAGAGGATGGATGAGTTGCGAGGGCAGAGCATAAGAATTTGCCGGCTTTAATAAAATTCTTTCAGAGCGCGCGGAATTATTTTGTAAAAACAAAAAAAGAAGCGTGAGCTTAGTGACGTTTTAGCTGTGCAAAGAGTTTTTCAAAGTTTGGCCAAAGTAAAAAGAGGAAGCCAGAGTCTGGTTAATAAGAAGAGCGTAACGAGTGAAGCTGCAGCGAGATCGGATTTGCCGTGTGCGTATGTACATGTGAGTATGTCTGTGTATGCAAGCTCGTGCGCGTCCATCCCTTTGATCCAGTTATTCGTCTGACGTATTGCATACGCGTGGAGCGCGGCTGGACCAAAAATTTAACAAAGTTTCGTAGCAGGACGCCGAGCGCCCGGAGATTCTGCGGTCTCTTTGGCCTCGAACGCGCTACACTCGCCAGTTCTTGCCGCCGTCACCGCTGATGCTGCTACTGCTGCTATTGCCATTGCTGCTGCGCGCGTTTCTCTTATTCCCCGCAACTGCTTGAGCCGTTCGCTGCCAACGGAGATTACGCTGTGAATGTCAACTCTTGAGCATTTTTTTAAATTTTCACGACTTGTTACGCTCTTAGCGATATCACGGCTCTACCATCACCGTTCTCGAGTTAAACAGCTTGGATGTAGTAATGGAATCCAATAATTATTCGGCTAACCATGATTAACTTGATTAATTTGTACGAGCAATCGACATTCTTAGCTTAACAACTGGTAATTTTGCGCTCACGCCGTTATTCCGTTATCTTCGTAAATTCCCCTCGTGCTTGATCATATTTCTGCAACGACGCTATTAATATCGGTAAATTCTCGGTCTAAGCTTTTACAAAGTTATTCGCTGTTGGCATGTTTGCAACTTGTAAATACAAGCTTCGCGTAATAATGTACTAATATTCGCATGAAAAAGAATTGGAGAAGTGGCGCTCAGGCGAAACTGCGTTGAAAGTACGAATTAAAAATTCACAGTCTGGCGAAGCAGCGGTAGCGAGTCCCTTGTATCGACGCGTCAAAGTACAACTGGCGAGTCGTGATGGCGGATCCTTTGACTTTTACTCGCTTGAATTAATACCATATCAATGGACGCGGCTATGCTAGTCGCCCTCGTCTCGTTACGGCAACCCTTTCCACAAACCCCTTTCACCGAGTCTCTCTCATTCCCCACTCCCGCTAGGCGTTAGTTCAAGCTTTCTCGAGGCGTCGCTCTCGAGAGCCTCGCGATACATAGCTCGCTCATTGTCTTTTTTTCCTATTATTTTCCCTATATTTGTTTTCTCGATATTTTAGATACTTTGCGCTACATCTCATAGCTGAAGCTCTCAAATATTCCAAGCTTTTACGTGTACTTCGGAATTGCAAATATTTAATAATCAAGTTATATCGGAGATGAGTAGAGTGAGGGGAAATGATAATGTCGAGCAAGAAAATGAGCGAAGGAAGTAAGATGAAAATAAGAAGTGCTCTAGGGCTTTGGAGACTCATTGGCCGTGAAATGTAGGGTAAAAAAAAAGGTTCGATAATTGATTACACAGATTTTTTATGCCGCAAGAGACGTTAATTCTGAGCGTCGTTTGAGTCTACCCCTCGCTTCGTATAATTCTAGGCGGAAAAATTGCCAAGGAAGAGGCGCTGAGGAAAGAGCGACTAAGACCACTCTCTCGCTCTCGTCCCTATAAAAACTTTGTTAACTCGGCTGCCTTCGATTACACGCTTCTCTCAATCATGAATTTATCACGCTACAGCGCCTTATCTCGGATTACTTTTTAAAAAATTGGCCAAAGTCCGATTAAATAGCTGGCAGACAGTTCACGCGGGGTACTTATGTAATATAATAGTAACGAACAAAAAATAGCAGGTTTAATCGTTTAAGCTTGATGTAGCATCTATTTAATTGGCTCGATCGACGACGAATAAAGAGATATTTCATATTCAAACCCTACGTCGCAGTTGATATGCTTGGCGATGAGGAGAGGAGTTACGGGAGCGATTTTTGTTGTCGTGTAGTTGCAGCCATCTCGGTAGAATCTTGAAGGAGGAGAGAGCAAAGAGCAACTAACGAGGGGGGGATGAAAAGCGCCGTACACATACACTTATGCACAGCTATATAGATTGAAAGTCGAGTGGGTCTGCGAAGAAGGCTTTGTTTGCCACGTGAAATCATTGAGGCGGTAATTTGAAAAAAAAGAAGAAAAAAAAGAAGAAAAAAAAAGAAAAATTTATCGAACGGTGTTTTAACGTTGCGCTCGTTCTTTCCCCCGCGAAGGGAAGTTGATGTGCGGCTCGTTTGATGCAAAATATTGCCTTTTCGATAGCGCTTTTTTTATGCGCTAATTCAATCAACCCTCGCTCCTTTTCTTCCCTTTTTGTATCTCCTTAACGTAGCTCCTTCAAGCACGTACTATGCTTGAACTTTTGTAACGACAACGTCATCGAGAAGAAAAAATATAATTATAAGAGTCTAATCCAAATTGGAGCAGATCTCAGAATAGAACATAGTGCTGAGTTGTCGTAGATATCTGTTGTCGTAATTGCACGACATGTGATATATATTCAGCGTTTGTCGTTGGCTCGGTTAACAAATTGATTGGATCGCCCAAGCGAAAGCCTTCTATAAATAGCAACGCGCGAATCGCACTGATGATGGCCCATGGAAGGAAGAATCGAGGAGACGAGGAGCAGCAACTGATCGTCCCAATCAATGTCTCGCACTAAATCATCGTATAAGCTGACAGCCGTTTAACTCGCTCAGTGTACGTATGCGAGTGTGCGTGTGTTGCACTTTGCGCGATGCCGTGGGCGACTAGCGGAAGAGGCCACTCATCTAGTGATTGTCGATCTGAGCGCCCATTCTCCGTCTCTTGTCACCTACATACGATATACATTTTGCAATAAGCTCTATAGCTTTGAGCGTTCAAGTTATAGCAAGCAGAAAGCCGAGAGCTAGCGCAATATCGGCTATCGACTTTTGCATTAGCTGTCGAGAAAGTTGTGGCCGTGGCGTAACGGAGAAATTGGCCGCAATAGGTGGTTCGGTGGTTGGTGGTTGGCGGTTGATAGTTGCCCTAAGACAGCAGAGACAGGAAACGAGAATGAGAGGGAGTAAGGGAGGCAAAGAGAGAGAGAGAGAGAGACACTATACTACCTCGGCCGACTGACATTAATTCTCATAACGTTTTACGAGGCGGTATCTGACCTGTGTCAAGTCCTCCCGACTTGAGCCCTAGAGCACGGTTTAGGACTCATAACTCCCAATCACTCCAAGACATGCAGTCCTGCGAACAATTCCGTATTGCCTCATTCCACATCGTCTCGCATCGGAGGACTGGCATTGCGCGCTCATTCTAGCTACATCTTATTTCGTCGTCGTATACGTATATATTGGTTAATCGGTAAGCACTCGCACAACAACGTTAAACAGCAGATCCACTAAAGTTATAGCAAGAGGGGCGGAGAGCTGGATTTTTAGCGATCGCGATTATCGTACCCGTGCGAATGCGCGGTTGGTGGGGCAGCGAGTTGCGCAAGCGGAGCGTAAAACGCGCTCGGTATTTTCAGCCCGTTCCTCTATTAATACCCAACCACAGAGCCCCAGCAGCAGCTTCACCTCGCTAGCGAAACTTAATGAATTCTTTAGCGAGATCAAAAAGAAATACGCGACTCGATTCGGCGCATATTCGCTCAAGGGCAACGAGAAGCCTCTTCCGCGCACCGCACCCCCGGGGCAAATACGAGAGAGACGAGCGACTCAAAGTGCAACTGCTATGGGAATTGAACGACAATTTTCCTGCTACGCTTGGCAGCAACGAGTGCTTTGATTTTTTTCTTTCTTTTTTTTTATTTTGCCACACTGCAGCTCCTCTTTCCCTCGTTTCCACGCTCGCATTCGGTGGCAGTCAAGCGGTTTCTTTTTTTCCCAACCCTTCCAGGCTCGTAGTATAAACAGTCGACGCGCGTTAATGGCTCCAAGTACAAAGCTCAATTATTCTAATGAAGCTCCTTGGAGGCATAAGGAGAAAAAAAAGAAAGAATAAAGAAAAAAAGAGCAAAAAAGAGCCTTTCAATCGATTGTGCGCGCGAGCAGTGGCAGACACAAGACCAAATATCTTGACGGAGTGGCGAAGCGAAGGTCAAAGGAGCCGCCCGCGTTACACCGATAGCGAAGGGGGGTGTTCGCAGGGAAGAAAGTCGGTACTTTGGCTCGGGTTGTTTCGTCTCGCGCTCCGGAGTGCATTTGGCCATCAAATAACATCGGCAGCGCCTATAACCGGCTTACGCCCCGACATAAACTCCCTTGCTGGCTTCTTCTCCTCTACCAACGCTCGTATACTCTGCACATCGACACCACTAACTCGCCTGATCAGACCATCTAACTGACGCTTCGAACTGGCGTTCACTTTTGTCATGGCCATTGTGGTGCGTAGCACTCGATATTAGTTGATTACAAAAAAAAAAAAAGAAACAGAAAACAGCCACGTGGAACAAATCCAAAAAAATTGACGAGCAACGTTTGCAGAAATTGCGATTTGTGCAGAAAAGTAAAACGAGAAAGTCGTATAAATAAAGGGAGTGAAAAAAGTGGACGGTTGGAGGTTGCTGGTTAAAGGATAATTAAAGGCGTGTTGGGTTGTCGGTGTCGGTCGGATTCTTGTAGGAACGTAAAAGCAGCAAGCACTCTCCAGTAGTATAGGATAATCGTGTCGCCGGTGCATTTATGCGGTGCTAGGATTTGGCCGGTTTAGGTGGGCGAGTGTCAGTAGCGGGTGGTGGCGGTCACCGATATTTCCAATTAAGTTTCCGGCTCGCAAGGGCTTTATAATGGTCGAGAGATATCGGCCTGTACGATACTTTCACGGATTAGAGAGGTCGAGCACGAGCTCGACGGCGAGACGACGATCTTGCGGATGTGCAAGCGGGGAATTGCCACCAATAACTTGCCAATATCGGCATCAGTGCAGCGCGCAATATAAACGTTTATGAGCCAATGTGCTCCAAACTACCAGGGCTATCCCTGGCTTATCATTTCCAGCTTTCTCTCTCTCTCTCTCTCTCTCTTCCATCGCTAGAGCTATTATCTTCTCCTCCGATTTTCCAACCGCAACTTTTCTTACTTGCTTTTACTCACTGGATGTTTCTCTCTTTTGAACATAGAAAAAGAAAGAAAGAAAATCTGGTGGTCATTGTTATTTACGAGGTCGGATGTCGACAGGAGCAAGACTTATTGAAAAGATCCCCACGGGCCAGAGGCCCTCTGGTACTCGCTTACTTTTCGCGCGCTTACTATACTTAATGAACACTGATTGCCGTTGAGCAAAGGATCCTCGATGATTTGTGACCCGTCGACGCTTTCGATCCTGCTTTTTCTCCGCGCGTTCTCTCTCTCTCTCTCTCTCTTCTTTTCTCTCTATCTCTATCTCTATCTCTTGGTGAATACGTGATTCAACTAGGCAATGGGCTGCTTTTATCAGCTTATTGGACTTTACGATGCCCAGTCGCCCTGCTGATATTACTTTCTTTCAATAGCTACCTATGTTTACGGCTTTTTCTGGATTTCATCAGATTTGGCTCCCTTTCGCTGACCAACTCAATTTCATAAATTCCACGACGAATTATTTGTTCCGTTAATTCGATTCAAAGCTTGGCAACAACTGGCTGGTTGGCATTGATGATACTGGTGAAATTGTAATTGATTGGTTTGAGCGCGAGGCCCATTCGTTTGCACAAACTGAGCCGTAATTCGCTAACACCTCTAATTCCCGATGTAACGCGCTGTATTAGTTGTGATGCTGCCTCTCACCGAATCTTCTTTGCAGCTTGTCTGGTAAAGATTCTCTCTCTCTCTCTCTCTCTCTCTCGAGCGTCTGCCTTGCAGCTCGTGTTGCCAGTCCCTCTTTACCAATTTTCCTCCTCAAAGCTCCATCGTCTTTGATCAGCTCTCGCGACGGCTCTGTAATGTCCTCAGCCAACGTCGGTCTCTTTCCTCTTTATGCCTCTCTCTCTCTTGGTCTTCTCTCTTTTCTGTCGTGCCTCGCATCGCCCTCTCTATATATGCATTCTGCCATCTTCATCTATTTGATCGATTTATTTATTTGAATAATTTGCTCGCTGCATATTCACTGCTCGTTTTTAATCTAATAATACGCCTGTTATCGCACTTAATTCCTCGGCTTTTCTTATTTATAGCCTCGTTTTATCCTCGATCTTTCCCTCTTACACCTTGGTAATTTACTCGGGTCCCGAGTTTGATGAAAGGATCCCGTTAATTGGGAATACTGATGTCTACGGAGCGACTATCGGATCGATTCCCTTTTCCCCAAGTACATTTCTCTCTCTCTCTCTCTCTCGCTCTTTTCGTCTATAGCGCAGGACGACGTCAAAGGGACCTTATTTATGAGACTTTCGGCAAACAGATGGATAAATCTGATATTGCGAGATGAGACTCAATTTTCGGCACGATGCTAATCCAGAAAGCATTTTGTAAGCTTGATGCGCGCTATTACATTAATATTTAGCATCATATACTCATCGACTATAAATAACGATTACACGCAGACGCTCACGCATGTACAGTGGATTGTATTTTGTCCAGAAATGATAAGTTATCGATGCATGTATATTGCGAGAAAAATTCAATAATTCGACCACTAGCAGTATAGAGCATCGTTGATTATTGGAATACAACTTATATAAACCATACATGGGTCTTAGCAAAGCAATCTGCTTATTTTAATAGTCATTTGCAACTTCCGTTTATTCCTTATTCAAACTCGCAAATTATCTTCTCATTCATCGAGCATAAATAACGAGACTACCAGACTGCATCGGTTGGATTATATCTATCTTCGCATGCATCAGAATTATCCTCTTCGTAAACACGTGTGTCTTGTTTATCGATTCTACTTAAATCAGTAATAATTCCACACAACTGTTAAAAAAGAAGAAGAAGGAAAGTATTTTACTATTAAAAAGGTTCAAGCGCTGCAGTAGTTTACGCAATTAAAAGAGCACGCAGGCAGCAGTTGTAATATAAGGAATTTCGGTTCACTGGCTCTTAGAGTCAATAGAGAAAAATTATTGGGTCAAAAAAACTTGAATGCTCTACATATGAGTACATTCACATTACGATGATGCATCATCTTCGTGAGATCATCGACAAGTCGACTAACTGCACAGTTGGCCGTTATTTCCGCTCGGCTCCCTCACTCAACGCGTCAATGAGCCGTAAAATAATTGCGCAGCTTTTGCCTTTCGACACGAGCGTGTTTTTATAACCCGCATCTTTTAGAAATATATTTTCCGGTTTCGAGTCCATCATAGATATATTAGTGAATTGAAGAATTAACAACGATCAAAAGGTTGCTATTGAATTGGAAGTTATACCAAGATGTGATCTATCATAGCGGGGTATTGCGTAAAAGTAGCGAGTTCGTCGCGATAATAGGTGTATCTGAAATTGGGATCAGCGCCGTTTGGACATTTGCGTTCGTAGCATTTATAGCTGATCGTTATTATTCAACTCGATCTCTCGCAATGTACACGCTCTATCACTGAAATCTTGTCGGACGAACCTCGTCTTGCATGTACCGTAGCAGCAGCAGCAGCAGCAGCAGCAGCAGCAGCAGCTGTTTGCTTGTTTCCGATGGTCGATACGCACGCGTGTACACGCGCGTATAATGTATATTATATCGATAAACTGGAGTCGTCGATTGAAAGTATTCCGAGCGATCGATTGAATGGAACTAGCATCGTCGAATTCCAAACGGAAGCTATAAAATGGATGAAATAAAACTTCGAGGAAGATCGATAGTTTGAAGTAGCTTTTGTTTTAGTGCGCCGGCAGTCAGGGGCAAAAGTGCGCAGGTGAATTTGTCAGTATTAAATAAATAAGCCATAAAGGCGAACATCAATCCCAGGGAGAGGCATTAACGGTCGATAGCAGGAGCGCACGGGCGCGAAAGAGAGAAGAGAGCGGCTGTTATTTTTCATAGTGCTAACGTCTTACGAGCATCTTCCGCGAGTGCGTCCGCCAGTTCGCTGAAGAAACTTCTCGGCTCCCTCGTGATGTTTGGGCGCTCTCCGTGGCTTGCTGCTACCATGGCTTCGAGCTTTTTATGGTCTATAAGTTGAGTTATACACAGCTTGCCGTAGATCAAAACTGATGTGTCTATTACAACGTAAATACTTAACGACTCTCGGAGAGGCTTTTTCTTTTACCTTTTTTTCTTTTTTTCTTTTTGGGGTTTTCAGCTACGTTTTTAGTATATATGGCTATCAAAGGTCCATCAATCATAACGGCTTCAATTTGTTGGCAGCCGAGCAAAGTATCGCGCTTGCAGAGGCGAAAACAAAGGCCGACGTAGCAGAGAGAGAGAGAGAGAGAGAGAGAGAGAGAGAGCCGACTGCGGCGTGTTTGATGCTTTGGCCTTGTCGATATAAGCGCATACAAGGAGCCAATTGTCGGAGCTGCGTCTTTTCGCAACACTGCTACGGCTTGTGTGCAGTGCTCCCGATAGATTGCGATGCATATCCGCGATACGTACCTACCGCCCGCACCTCCTCGCGCTTCTACGTCCGAGTAGCCTCTTACTGCTATTGCTTTGTGTATTATACGCGTGTTCTCTTCTATTCTCCAGAGCGTCGCGCACGGCTATTAGCGCAGCCCTTTGATTGGCTTCGTTTAATGGGCCAAGCGACACGCATATAAATTGCTGCATTTCTCGGCTTTGAAGATATTTCGAGCGTACGAGCCGCATAACCTCTGTGCTAGTTCCCCTACCTGCGACCTGCTCCTCAAAATCACTGTTTCCCCCCAGACTCAACTTCTTCCCCCTGTCGTACCGTACTACATGCACCTCTTTATCCTCCCTCCCCTCTTACCTTATATTTACGATTTTCCAAGATTCAATCGAATTACGTATTATTCGTGTAGTTATTAGAGCTAATAAAAGCAAAAGAAAACAAATAATCATAATGAAGTTGGTTATACGCACGGCAAACAAATGTAGCTGACTTTACAGCACTCAATCTCCGGTGTATTTAATGGTTATTCGCGTCGCGGTGTTTTTAAAATCTCTTGCGAAATATTGCGCGATCTTAATAGCTAAGAAAACAAATCTTGCACATGCTCATGTTTTCGTATATTCAGTTTATTCGGCTACGCTTATTCTCTTCCAGTTTATATCTTTACACTTGTATTCTTGTATTATTAAATCTCTAGGCTAAAGTTCATGAATTACTTGCTTTCAATGTTCAGTATGTTGAAGAATAATAAGGAAGAAGAAGATTTTTGCCAACCGGATTTACGTGATACAACGAAATCCTTAGCAGCTTCTACATTGAAAACGCAAGTTATATTGAGAATTAGACCGCCACGTACACTTGTCAATAATATCAATTCAGCCGACATCTATGTAGTAGAAAATCCAGTAAGTTTGCGCGTGAGGAATATAAATGTAAACGATAGTGCAAGACGATCGAAGACCAATGACAGTTCTACATTTAAAACATTCTCGTTCAACCAAATTTTTAACCTGAAAATCGATCAAGTTCAATTTTTCGACGAGGCGGTAAAACCAAGTGTCGTTGAATTTTTAAATAATCAAAACTTTAGCATCGTAAGTTATGGCTCAGCTGATTCTGGCAAAACTTATACAATGTATGGCTCAATAAATAATCCTGGAATAATTCCGAGAAGCATAGCATTAATTTTTTCTTCGATAAACTGCACTTTGAGCCCTTGGTATAAACCGGAGCATTCTCAAGGGGTCATTAGTTTGTGCGAACCTGATCGTGATTCGGAAAATGAAGTCAGAAAAAAATTGTTATCTTGCCGTCAGATCGATAAAACCGCATGTGAAAAGGTTTATAGCGCTCTACAAGATTACGAATCGAATCATACTTGTTGTGCCATGAAAGAGTCCATGTTCTCATTATGGATATCTTTCATAGAAATATACAACGATACCGTTTCCGATCTATTGGAAGTTGACGAGGACGGACAAAACATGCCATTGAAGTTGTCAACTGACAAGCATGGCTCAACTTATGTTCAAGGGATGCGAAGTGTCTGCGCTACAAATGGTTTAGAAGCTTACGAAATTTTGAATGCAGGGCAAATGAGGCTTAGTACAGTTTCAGCATC
Source organism: Chouioia cunea (assembly GCA_030064505.1). Classification (NCBI taxonomy): domain Eukaryota; kingdom Metazoa; phylum Arthropoda; class Insecta; order Hymenoptera; family Eulophidae; genus Chouioia; species Chouioia cunea. The sequence goes on from JAOPFQ010000001.1 coordinate 1,370,816, forward strand.
CAATTACAAAAGTTCAAGGTCTCATTCAATTTTCACAATGAGATTACTCAAGTACGAGAAAGATTCCAGTCTGTCTGAAGTTCAGGTATTTCATGCGATAAATATGCATGCGTGATAAATTGTTTCGAATTATCTAATATGAATTAATCATTGAACGATAAGATGTCTAATTTTTATACGTTATTTTACAAATTATTTAATATATATATTTTTTTATTCGCAGATGAGTGCTATTTCATTTTACGATCTTGCCAGTACTGGAAAATTGCAAAAATCTACAAGCAATGATAAACAATTTAAAGAGTCTCGAAGCATCAACAAAAGTCTGTTGGCTTTTGGAAGATGTCTCAAGGCGTTAGTTGAAGGCCACTCCCGACAAAGTACTGGTCCGTTTCGGGACTCAAAACTGACAAGACTTTTTCAGCATTCATTTCGCAAAGAAAATCTTATCATTCTCATCAATCTAAATCCGACTTTTGAGCTTTTTGCGGAAACGCAAAATGTTTTGAACTTTGCATCGACAGCAATAAAACTTACTTCAGAGTTTGCGAAAGAAGACAAAAGATCGTTGGTTTATCAGTTACCGATATCGAGTCCAAAAGTTCTAGAAATACCGTCGTCGACCACTTCAAGAAGTCATCGTGATCAAGAAATCAATGATACTACGGCAATGAACCAACAATTGCTCGATCAAACAAAAGAGTTAAAATCTGCTGAGTTGAGTAAGGAGTATAAACTCCGACAAGATTTAGCTCACTTTTATGCGAAGCAACTGTACGAGTTAGAGGAAATTTGGAAGAATCGAATGTCAATTGACCAAGAAGAACACAAATACTTGGTTGATTTTCCTGTGGATAGAGTAGAAAGTTATTACAAATCTCAACTCAATCAGGATTTCAATCGAAAATGTAAAAAGGTCGATAAGGTATCGTCGGAAAATGTCTCGGACGCAAGCGATTTCAACGAAAATATTTCGAAAGAAGCAAAATTGGAAACATTGATAAAATCTGTGAAAGAGGAGAATAAACAGATGTCCATAAAAAATAAACAATACGTTTTCGAAATATCTTGGTTGGAAGATAATCTGAAACGAATAACTGATTTTATTAACTGTAGTGAGAAATATGACGATGATTTGACTGTCAACGATGTATCGTTGAAAAACTTTGAATGCTTTAACAATGATACCATTTCGTACATTCAAAGTATTATATCGTTTATAAAGTCTATTAAAAGAGCACAATGTAATTCTGATTTATCTTTGATATATCACCATTGTGAAAAAATTGAAGCATTATTCCATCCAAATGTTAAACTATCTCAAGAAGATGATTCTTTGGATTCATTAGATGAGCACGTCGATCAAGAAGCACCGTGTAACAGAAGTTTATGTTTAACAGATTTAATCGATCGTCTATCTCGAATAGGAGAATTAATTGCGAATTATATGACCCATCAGAACTTTGTTAAGATAGTAAATAATGAAAGAGAAGAAGAATTGAGACTTTTGAGAAGGAAAAACGAACAACAAGATATGGATATTTTACGCATGAGACAGCAACTCACGGAGTCTGAGTCTGCTCGTTCATCACTATTAAAACAGTGTGAAAGTTTAGAAATGGCCTTTAAATCGAAAGAATTTTTTAAAAATCCAGATTTCGATGCCAATGAATCAGAAAATGCATTACCTTGTGCACTTCACGAAGAAATAATCTCTTTAAAACAAACTGATGATACATATCAGACAGGCGCGCTAGACATGAGTTCGATGGATGTTGAAAGTAACGCAATAAGGTCTACCTCGAACAGTAGTAAAAATGACTCAGGAGTAATTTTAAGTTTTGATTCTGTTAGTACAATTATAGAGGAGAAATATTGCCAAACGGATAGCCAATGGAACGATGATCAGAATAAAGTTTTAAAAAATAGATTGATGCAATTAAATCTCGACTATAGTCAAATGGAAGCTCAGCATTTGCAAGGGTCCACGAGAATAGCAGAATTGTCATTAGAACTAGAACGTATTAGAAAAGCAATGCTACAGTTGAAAGAAAATACGTATCGAAAAGATCAAACCATTAGCGAATGTCAGAATAAACTTAATGATAATAAAACGGAAATAGATCGCTTGAATGCAGAGAAAAAGCAACTAGAAAATAAATTTAATGAGTTTCGAGATAAGTTAGTATCAGTGAGCAAGGATTATCAGAAAAAGCTTGACAAAACACAGGTTGAAAAAGATAAATTCAAATATTTGTTCAAAAATTGACTAAATAAGCAATACTTTTCAGGTTAAATTGAAAATTCACGAAGCAAGAGAATACAGAGCGACTAGATGTTTGAAAGAATATTGGGAAAAATCCGTTAATTTGAGTTGCGAGTTATCGATAGCATATTCTGAATTGGAAAAATTTTCATTAAGATGTTATAAAGAACATGTTTTGAAAATACATAAATTGGAAGAAGATTTGAACGATAAGGAAAACAGTTTGACCAATTTGAACGAACAAATGAGCATTTATGAAAAAGACTTGGCAGAAATGTTATTATTGTCGGGAAAAGTTGACGAATGCGAAGATGTATTGAGTCAGCTACAAAAACAAAAGATTGAAGTCGAACAAATAATTAGGGACAGATCAGAAACTCAGTTGATGATTCAGAATCAATTAAAAAATCTAACGGACGAAATTGGCAAACGAGATAATCAAATTGTAATATTGAAATGTCAACTTGAAACGGTAATCAAAGCAAACTTGTTAAATAGCCGAAAAGCGAAAGAATTAAGTAGAGAAGTGACGAAATTATTAGAAAAAATGTGCACAATGAAAGAAGATATTACTGAATCGGAAACGGCAAGAACGGATCTTGAGCGAAAGTCAACTAAAGAAATGGATAATCTTCGTGCTCGTTTGTTTATTTTTGAAGGAAATGTTGATCTGCTTAATTTAATACGTAACTCCGATGCAAGTAAACAATTCGAGATGGATAAGTTGAGGCTTAAAGTTTTGGAAAAGGAGAAAGAATTGGAATTTTTCAAGGAAAATAGAAATGCCACTATTCAAAGGTTGACACTGAATCTAAAAATTAATTACCTAACTAATAAAAATTTATTCTTGTGAATTATTTTATTTTCAGATATGAATGTCTGGTTCAGCAATTGCAAAAAGCTTTAAAAATGACTAATTATCCAACTAGAATAAAAAAGATATTGTCTTGCAAACGAAGTCATTCTTTCACTGACTTGAAAGAGACAAAATTCTACCATGTTCACGGATCAAATTCGCATATGCGCGATAGGACAATCAATAAAAAAAATAAATACTTGTCGCCGCGTTTAGATGTACAAGTGCTCGAAGTCTCGTCAGAAGGAAACTATAAAACGATGGCAGTTACCGAAACGGCGAATTGTTTGTTGTCAAATACCAAGCACAATCATCTACATCTTAAGGTAAGGTATATCAAAAGAAGAGAACTAATATTTGATAGAGAGACTGACCGTAGTACTGTTGCTTTCAGGCGAAAAATCAAATAAATTCAGTCCTTCGTTTGTCGCGTAAAGATGTTAAAATGTCGGAAAATAATTTTGAAACTTGCGTGGAAGAAAGCTGTTGTGAAATAGCTGATTTTTCCGACAACCAAGTCGATAGTCAGAAATGAATTGGCTTTTTTATTGGAAATAATTCGATGCTTATTGATTGTTTGATCAGTAGATGATGATTATGTAGGTCTATACATTGACCTTATCGTTGTTTTGTTAATCGCGTGTTTATGGATGTAACAAAGGAATTATATGAAATACGTTTCATCGATTGGTTAAAGTTAAATAACATAAATAGAAGCCAAATTGCAATGGTTGTTGTTGCGGCGAGTTGTATATTGCGTAATAAGTACAAGGGCCAGATAGATAGAAATGTAGGCGGGTGTGAAAGCAAGCGATAACAGGATTATCGATATTCGATTGTCAATATCTTTTGGCGAGCGAAAATAGAGCGAAAGAGAAGAAAGGAACGCGGGCATCTAGTCTCCCTCGAGATGCTATGGGTTTAATAGCGAGGCGTTGGGTCGTTCGTTACAATATAAGTTCCCCTTGGCCCTATATATAGTAGTGTCGTAGTCCGTGGAATACGCGCACGCGAGCAACAGAGAGAGAGAGAGAGAGAGAGAGAGAGAGAGAGAGAGAGTCTAGCTATTTGGGCTAGTTTTGTGGTGAATAGAGGGGCGAATCGTTGGATTTTATTGGCAATATGCTATAATTTCTGACATTAGATGCCGCTGACGCTTTTGGACTCATTACGCCCCTTATGGGCCTACGTGATCTTGGTCGACAGACTCTCGCGAGCGCCACACTTTTTGCGGATTCTCATAGGAAATTATGACTTGGCCATTATCGAAACTCGCAACGAGAAATCCACTCTTGCTTAATGGAAGGTATTACTATGGACATTACGCCTCGCAACATCGCTGAATAGGTTTTGGTAGGGGATGTGCTCGTTAAATATTTACTTATAACTATTTATACCCATTGTCAAATCAAACTACCGAGAAAACTGCATTTTTCCTCTGATTTTTTAATAGCTGTCTTTCCGTTCATCTATTTCTCGCCCTTGTTCATTTGATAGCCAAGAGCAAATGTAGCGCAAACTTTCCTCTTTCAATTGGCAATAAAATTTGATAGTTGCGGGAAATATCATCCAATTTCCTTTCTCTCTCTCTCTCTCTCTCTCTCTTTCTCTCTCGCTCTCTTAGCTGAGCGCTCTGCCGCTTCACTCAATCCCTCTTCCTTCAGCCAACGTCTTTTCTGAATTCGCTCTGCAGAGCAACTTTGCCATCAGCTGCCCATCCCCGAGTACGCTCTAGCTGCTCGCCAAAGTGCGAAGGGCCATCAAGCTTCATTCTCTCGTTTACCAATGCTCTTTTAGACGACTGTTTTTCTCTATTCGGTGAGAGGCAATTCTTTGGTACTCGAAAAATTATCTCTTACAGAAGATTCGGATAACTCCTGAGCAATGCACGGAAATAGGGTACTTTGTGTATTGAACATTTTGCTGTTCTTAAGTTATTCATCGATTTTGGCTTTTTTTCTCGATTTATAAAAAATTTTGTCAATCCGAGTAAACTACTATTATACAGCCAAGCAACACGGTTAATTTGAAAGCGACAAAGCCCTCTCTTCACGTTGGACTTTCGACTGGGATTGACGTAGATGACGAGATCGCAAGGCTAAAGTACTAGAGTAAGGCAACGCGAGAAAGAGACGAAGGATGGAAGGAAGGAAGCGTCAAACAAAGCGTGGACGAGAGCCTGAGTCGAGAGTGTGCGAATAAGAGAGGGTAGAAGGGAAGGAGGGAGAGGAGGGAGGCGTGCAGAGGACCGAGAAGTTAGTGCAATAAGTCGAGCGCTCGAGAAGTCGAACTCCTTCTCACAAGGGTGGCATAGATTATATTTCTCGTGTCATTTAGCCTCTGAGTTAGACCGATGACATTTCTCGAGTTCCTTCTTCCTTCAGAAATTCAAACACGAACGTTGCGCGCCTCTGTTTCGACGATCTACATGATATAGCTTTGGTTTGTCAAAGATTTTGAATGAGAAAAATCGTAGCGAAGGAGTGGCTGAAGCGAATAACAGTCGCGTATAAGCGAGCAAATGAAAAGACGACTCCGAGTGAACTCTAAATAAAGAAAGCGAGAGAGAGCGAGAGAGAGCGAGAGAGAGAGAGAGAGACGGAGAAAAGGCAAGCAAAGCAAAGGATGCATGCACGAAATGACTCGGGACGTCGCGTCGCGAGCTCTCGCATCCTTGATCGCAGCTCGTTAGCAAATTGGGATCAATGGCGAATCGTGGAGCGCGCATAATTCGGCGCCATTCAAGATTATCAACATATCGAGCATCGCTTGCTCTGTACAGCTAAAGAAGTAAGAGGGAAGAGGTGGGGGTGGCAGAGAGCAAAGGCCGAAGGAAGGGCCCTACGGCAGATATCGTCTTGTTAAAAGTAGCTTGCCTCATTGCCTCCAATATCTGTTGGTTTGCTTTCCACAGCGAGGGTGAAGCGAGCAGCATCTCAATAGCCACTCAACTTCTCCACGTGCAGCCGCCGCCGCGCTTTGCCTTGTCTCGCCTCGGATCTTGTTACGCACGCCACACATCTACACCCAACCACGTCTAAGCCTCGCTCGGCTCTCAAGATCTGCGTCTCTTGTATACGCACTGTTTCGGATATTGTCTATTCTCCACTCTATCGATTGCCCGGCGTAAATATTCGACTGGCTCTCTCATAAATGGTTACACTAGCTGTACGACCAGCCGCAGGCTCACCTCGAACCTCAAATCTTGTCAAATCTTTGTTCGTATTAGTTCAGAGAACGGGATTTCGTATCTTTTGTGTGCATATCAAATAAGAATGGAGGGTTTGTCGGAAAAGGAAAAGAAACAGTCAAAAAGATAGACGTTCAACGCGACCCCCGATTTTTTTATTTTTATTGCCAGTCTGCTTCTTAGGGCGACAATATGACGAAGTGTGTCCAAGTTTTCATAGGAAAATAAGAAATGGCCATAGCCAATAACACGTCCGACGATTTGATATTAACCATTGAGACCTTAGTGCCCGCGGCTACGTATTTTGCATATCTGAAAACGTCCACCATCAGGGATTGGACTTTGGAGACACGGCTAACAATCCAGATCGAGCAAGCGACACCTCGAGGCACGAAAAATGTGCCCTTTTAAACGCCTAAAATATCGGCTAAGCTGCTTATCGCATTTATGGTTAGCGCAGGACAAAAAATGCGCCGAGAAGAAAAAAAAGAGAAAAAAGATAAGACTATCGAACGAAGGGCTCGGCGGGCAATAAGGTTCAAGACGAGAAAACGGAAAATAAAAAAGCGAAGGAGAAAAATGAGATGAACATTTTATCGAAGAATAATGAAATGTGGTTTAATGAGATTAGTAAAGCTGATAGTGAGAGCGATCTGTCGAAATTTATTGAACGCTCGTACAGTGCGCGCGCAATTAGGCAAATAAGCAAGCTAACGTGAAGTAGAAGTGAAAGTGGAAAGGCTAGAAGGGTGCTGCGACAAACAATCTGTCTTTCTCTCCGTTTCACTCGCGCATATACACAGAGGGACCTTATCTCGTTCGTGTCTCTCCTTTTCTCTTTCAGCGGCGGCAAGAACATTTCATTTCATTTGTTCATCCCTCGGTTTCTCTTCCACGAGAGTTGTGCATGCGAGCGAGCATCTTTCTCTCTCTCTCTCTCTCTCTCTCGCTCATTCTACAGAACACCCTTCGGATTCGAATCTCGAAACACCCTCTAATTTGCTCGTGACGGTCTAGGCCGCCAGGATGCTCACCCTCCCTATCTCTCTCTATCTCTCTACTACTTTGCTGTTTCTGTTCGATCGCTGCGTAGCTATTGCGCGGATGACACACTGAAACAACCTAAAGTTTGCTCTCGATCGAATCGTAAACTTTGCGACACTCACATTTTCCCGTTCAAGCTGTCGTAATGCTCGATAAAATTGCTCCAATTTCGTTTGACACTCGAATCGACAGACATCAATTACAAGTTGCGTAAATAACTTAATCGAAAGAAGCTTCACAGCAAAGCCGCGAACACAGGACAAAAAGTACGTGCTCGAAACTGCGAGCAAAAACTGTCGATCGACCGCTATAAATTGCTTGATTGTCGCAACAATTTATTGGCTTAGAAGAGACGTGTGCGCGCGTGGCGCGTAATAAAGTAGCAAACACCAATAATCAGCAGTTTCTTACGAGATTGGCCGTTTGATCTCGCGAAAGGCCGAACAAAAAGCAACAATTGCGCGCAGGGTAGCAGCTGAAAGCAGAAAATTACCGATCAATTTCGCAATCAGCCTTGGAATTGCTGTACAATAAAAACAAACGCGCAGCATATCGCCGATATTCCATCACGGATTATTCGTCTGATTTGAAGTTAGGCGAAGCGGGCTAAACAAATGTTTAGCCAATTTAATCAATTTCAGCGCTGAATAGTCAATTGAGTCTGATGATAATTTAATGCAGTATGTTATTGTTGCAATTGTTATCTTCCTGCACGCTTGAAGCTGCTTGAATCTACGATGACCTCGTCCAATGCCTAGCCTAATGAGAATAGTCGAAGGGATTTTAATAAATTTGCAAGTGCATTGACGTTCCCGTAGGCTGCTCCTCCTTCAGTTCAGTTAGTTACATGGCTTCAAGGTCGTTTCCGGACTGATGAGTAAGATCGCGTGCGCTCGCGCTCGCGCCGCTCTGCTGAGATAATAAAGCAAGGATAAAAGAAAAGGGCCCCTTCGCCAATGAAGTTCTCGCGAGGCGCACCAAGACGGCTTTATTCTCAGCTGCGCAGCTGTCCTGTCATTATTCCTACATTGGCACACTGTTATATATGTTATGAGCCGAGCGCGTCGGCCGTTGAGCACACTATAGACGCAATGCGCAGGCTTACTGACTTGGCTGAATATTCAAGAGATATGCGGCATTTAGCGGCCTCTCGCTTCTTTCTAGCCAGCAAAAGTACCTAATAAAAGCGACTCTGATCTTCACTTAACTCTCATTCACATGAGAAATAGCCGCACTTGCCGAGGCATATGAATATTCTTTTGTCAAAAGGAAAATGAAGCCACCTTACTCGTAACTCGACTTTATTCTTTTTTCTTCAAATTCGCCAGGCTTTCTTCGGACGCCAAGCTTATATCTTTTCAACGCCACCGATGTAAATAAACTGACAAACTCTAATAATTTTTTTAGCTGCTCTGACATTGCGCAACGAGACGTGCGACGGATTTATCGTTTGCGATCTATAATTTGCTTTTTGCGAGAAAGCTATGGCTGGAGGCGCGAGCGGCAAAGAAGAGACGCCGACTGCCGGCAGATCGGCGGCGCTTTGTGCGCTCACAATCGTACGATCGGGCTCGACTCGCATTTTTTTCTTTTCTTCTCTTTCGTCTTTTTTTTACCGAGGCCGAGCTGCGTGTGCCTCTTATATATAGCAAAAAAAACTAGTTGCTAAATTGATGTGAGCAAACGAATCCAACTCGGCAGTCAGCTGCTGCTGAAAAACGCCAAGAAATCAACGATTAAAGACGAGACCGCAAAAAGCTGAGTAATTAGTACAGCATGGATTCGTTGCCGTTCACTTGATTTTCGATGAGCCCTGTCAATCGACACCGCAATCAATATTTCATCATTGCCGACAAGCATACAAACATTTTTTACCACATGCAGTAGAATTAAAACAATTATTTCGATACGGCGAGCTTTGAATAATAATCACAATTGTCGTAATACTTTTGAAGAAAATGTGTAGTTCAATTGGTTCAGTAAGAGTTTTAAAAGACCGTAATAATAACGGAGGTGTCGACGTGCCGGTTGTTGAGAGGATATGTTACGTTTCGTAGGAGTTAATAGGTTTCGATTGAGAAGATGACTAAGTCAGCGTCGACAAGGATTTCGTTCTCGTTCACTGGATAATCTCGCTGATTATTCTCTATTTTGTACGAGCTGCGTAACTCGCCTCGAGAATTTATATTTGCGACCGGATGCGCCAAGTGCTGTAGCTCTACGTATATGTCTGGCGTTTGGAATCTCGTAAGCACCACGACGACGAGAGACTTATGTAGGCACGGTCAGAGAGGTGCAGTCTTGTCAGTCGAAAACTAATTTGATTCTAGCATCAATTCAATAAAGTAGAGAGCAGCTGCACACCGATGGGCCGCCACTCTTTTGTTATTTTTTATTTCGTTTTATTTCTTGCCTCATTAAGGTCGCTCTTCCTCCATCGTTGTCCAACCTCGTAAATCGACAGATTCATCAAAAAGACGTGAGTCGAGAGTAAAAAAAGGGGCGAAGAGGCCATGAAGAATGGCTAGTATATGGAGCACGTAGGCATTGCGAATGATTGTGGCGTTAGTGCGGTCGGCAGCAACAGCCGCAGTGGGGCTTTTATTTGTCAGGCATCGGCTGATCGCGATGCGCGCGGGCGAGAGAAAAGAGGGCCCATATACGCAGTGCGGTGAGAGCGAGAGACCGAAAGAGAGAGAGAGAGAGAGAGAGAGAGAGATTTGTTTGGTGTCAGTTGCCTGCAGCGGAGCCAAGCACTCTCGTGCGCCTCTGGCCGTGCAAATGTGCAAAGTAGTATAGAGCGTGCGCATGTCGGTGCGGGCTGATATCGGCAGTCGGCTTTGGCTGTGCTTGCGTACGAGTCGCAGTTATTTGGTTGTGCTCGGTCTGTGTGTTTTTAGCTTGTACACAGATTCTGGCGCTGACAGACGGGCCAAAACAATAACTTTGCCACGGTTTTTATTCCAGTGCGCTAGCGTCAGCTGGCGTCAGCTAGCTGCGGATATTCGACTTGGCAATTTCTTGCTTTTAGCTCTTCCGCCCCCCTTGCTCGCTAATCGCTGTAAGCTTCATGCTGCACGTTCCGATAATAATCCAAAGGAGCCATACGAGAATATTGCGGATTAGGTATTAACGCACCAGCTCTGATGCCGCCCAACTGAAAATCTTTGGCCTGGCGTTATCTCGCGTCGTATTTTCATATTTCACTTCAATTTCCAACTGAAGCCGCTCCAACCATCAGGCGCGTAGTCTAGCGCGAAAGCTCGGATACTCATGCGCAATTCATAACGAACTCTCTCGCTCTCACTCGCGGAATTTACATCTGGTCTCGGCGTACTACTGTTGCTGGTGCTGACCAGGGGGCTGAAGAGGAGGAAAGAGTAGACAGCAGAGCGGTGAGGAACAGGGACAAGCGAGATATGAGCCTCGTTGCAGCCGCATCCCATCCAGGGAATATCAGCTGGCCGTTTGGCCAAATTATTTAGTAGTAATTACTAGCGCGCAACGTTTAATGATGCGTAAGCCTAGCGGAGCCCCAACACTTTTGCTCTCTCGCTCTCTCTCTCTCTCCCTTTCGTTCTTTTTCTCCCTTTGCCCGTACATTTTTCAAAACAGTTGCTGCAGTAATTATTAATAGAACTAGTAGCGCGGAAGCCAAACTCAGCTGATTCAGACTTCGCGCAAAGTATAATAAAGACGTCAAGCGGGAGCGTCTAATTAAGCGGAGAAAGTATTTGTGCAAGACCATGGGGCGAAAGGTGCGAAAGGGTATTTTCGCTCAATTTAGCCGGGCTATTGACGATTATGGGGAGGCGCAAAAGCCATCAAGTGAGTTTTGGACGATAGCGAAAATTAAGAGCAGAGAGGATGAGCAGCTCGTCAGTCATCGCGCAGTAGCGTTGCACGTTGGGATGACGAAAACGAGGTAGCGGCGGTGACGCAGTGGTGCGATAACATCGCTCCCGTTCGAAGCGCACTTATAATGCAAATTAGCGACGACACACTCGCCGAGCGGACAGAGTAATGCTACCGTGCAAATAAATAGCAACAAGCTCCCTCCAATCCGGGGCGTGAGTTTGTGCTTCTGATGGAAATATTGACTATTAAGCGCGCCATCATTGAATTGCAAGCGATAAATATGCTGCGATACGAGGATACGGCCAACCGCACTGCGATGCCTCTCTCGACACGCACTTTTGATTTATTCGCAGGCGCAGTCGAGCTTAACGAAAGCTCGCCGCGATGAGTCCATTGGATGATTCGAAACAAGTCCAGTCGACTCGTTGTATGACAAAGTGCTCTCCCACTCTCTGTCAACGACCATCCAACTTTATCTCTTACAGCTATTTGGCAATTTACATACGCGACGTGGTAGTAGCGTTCGAATTCGATTCGTCTCATATATCTATAAATCGTGCACTCGATTGTTTTGTTTATAATTGAAGCGACGCAAATATGTACGCGCTCAATTCCATAGCTGAATATTAATAAAGTTGCTGCGCATTGATAGGAGATCGCGCGCTATTGCGTATATCGTATATAGAAAAATGAAGCGTGCGCTATCGCCTAACTAATGACGCATTTAACGCTCGAAGCTTGATTCAAGCTAGGGTATAGAGCGAGACCAAGAGACAGCGCGAACGCTTCATTAAAATTTACTTCGTGTATGTATATACGTATATATACGTAAGCAACGGGCGAGCGGGTTGAAGCATTCAATCGCGGACATAATGGAGCCGCCTCGTTGGCTCAATGGGGAGATATATTTCTTTTTCCCTCTGTCGCGCGTGCTCTCTTTCTCTCTCTCTCTCTCTCTCTCTCTCTCTCGTGTATATCGTATAGACGTATTATATAGCTGCACTCTATTGCAGTTCAGATTCAGCCGACGGCGTTCGTTTTCCTAGTAATTACGACCGATTGCCCGAAAGGCACTTTTTGCAGGAGCAGGAATAGGAGCAGCCGACTACAATGAACTCGAGCTGAGAGAGAAAATCTATGGCCGTATAAAGAGGAGTCGATCGAATGTTCACTGACGCTTTATTTTCATAATTTAAATTTAGATGAAGCACTATCAAAATGAACATCGGCGCTCAAAGTGTAAACAAGGCAATTGCCATGGTTGAAAGTGGAATAGGAGATGGTAAATTTAAAGGAACGATTGACAGGGTGCAGTTATTAATAGCGAGCTATTGTGCATGTCGCTTTGCAGGCGCTTTTGTAAGAGACGCATCGTCGCGTCGATAGACCATCCGATTGGGTCTAAATCGCTCCGGCGAATTGCTCTGTAGCTGACGATCGTATGCAACGGATATTGATGCGATTATCAATAATTTCCTCCTCGGCGGTTGCAGCGCGAGTGAAACGGGTCAGAACGATAAGCGCGCGAACTCACGAGCACCGAGCTTCCCATATTTTGATCGGAGACTATGATGGTTATCGTTGTCACTGATACTGCGACGACATGAGTTTTGCCGATAAATTTTTCAAATAAATGACCAGCTAGTTAAACCGGTAGTGAGAAAGAAAGAAAGAGAGAGAGAGAGAGAAAGAGAGAGAGAGAGAGAGAGAGAGAGAGAGAGAGAGATAGAGAGGGAGAGAGAGGGAGAGAGAAAGGGGAGGGGGGGTAGAAAGGGAAATATACGAATTGCAGTTACAGTTTGCAGCGTGTCGCGCGAGGTCGCGGGGTTGCGGGGGATGCTTGATGTCACTAGTGGCGAAATTTATACCGGATGCCAGCCAGCTAATAACGTTATTGCGTTGTATAAACCGGCGTAACTCAGGGGCTGCTGGTAGCGAGAACCCGAGAGAGAGAGAGAGAGAGAGAGAGAGAGAGAGAGAGAGAGAGAGAGGGAGAGAGAATGCCATTAAAAGCGGCTCGTCATGCAGCCCACGAGTATAAATAATAGCACTGGTCATTTGCGATGCCGTATTTAGTTTATTAGCGGCCACGAGCGTTCGCGCGCGCGCGCGCCCACGATTCCGTCGGATTTTTTCGGCTCTATACAAATTACAGGATATACCAACTGTTTAGTGCGAATCGAGCACTATATAAAGCCCAACTCTGTGTTCCCGGAAGCGCGGGCAAGCTCGGGCAACCGAAGCAGCCGAGAGCTTTATGACTGTAGCGATGACAATTTGGCCATTTCTATGAACTGCCAGAATCAGTCTACAACGTTTTGCCGCCGATTGCTCTTCACTTCTATAATTATAGATATACGTGCCTATGCACCTCTCGTCTAGCGAGTGAGAGAGAAAGAGAGAAAGAAAGAAAGAGAGAAAGAGAGAGAGAGAGAGAGAGCTTGAAACAAGACAGATATGGGGGCCAATCGTATTTATATGTGGGTTAAACAAGCGTCAAGTGCGTCGCGTCTGTTTTTGGGGAGCCCTTGTGCAAACGCAATCCAGTCAGCCAACCAGCCCAGCTACGAGAGACTCGCGCTCAGATAGCTATATAGCTTTTCGTGTAAACAACGTCGTCCACATAAGATGCAGCCTCCTGTTAGAGAAATATCAAGTGCTGCTTTACTCGCTTACTTTCCTAAGTAATCATTCAATCTTATTCCGAATGTTTGTGCCTGCTACTTGTTTGTACTAGCGTCACTTGATCTTTCAATATGTGTGTGTTTATGTATCATCTTGAGTCTCGATAAATATTATAACAGGGAGGGGTATATCCGATGATTTTTCAAGTGGTCGCCACAAGAAATTTTAGACAGTACAAAGCTACCTGACAAATGATGAGTTTGGTTTACACGCCTGGTGGTTGGTCGAGGCAGATATGTACAATAGTAGTCAATATTGCGTGTGATTTGTGCAATAGGCGCGCATTGCAGGCGCAGCCGGCGCGCGGCACCGTGAAATCGTTCCGCACGGAAACGCGCGCCACATGTGTTTCCCTCTCACCCCCTTCCCCTTTGGTACTTGCGTCGTTGCAGTTCGACTCTCCTCCTCGTTATTATTATTATTAGCTTGGCTGTCTCTCGATACTCTCTCGACGGCGGCTGCATTCACTGCACGCCACGTCAATTTTCTAATTACATCGTGCTACTGCAGGATGTACAGCGTCGGAATAATCAACTGATGAACGCTGACGCGACAATTAAACAAAGCTGCTTTTCTTATTTTGTCGGTACATAGTTTTGTCATTTTCCATTGGTCGCGAAAGTCAAGTCGAAAGCAGTGCGAAGCTTAATTTCCAAGCGATAAAGCGGGCTCGATGAAGTTTTGAATAAAAAAACCGAGCGGCGCTGGAAAAAAGTAATTTATCGTTGCGCGGCATGCAATGAGCCTCGGCAAAATTGGTGCGAGCGATATCTCGTCGACGTCACATGGGCTGCACGTGTAATGCAGCAGCTCGTCGAATCGGCCAGTAGGAAAGCTTGATGGGTGGGTGGGGGTGGGGGGGGGGGGGGCAATGATTTGAATAAAAAAGTGCATATAGCATTGACGCAGCCTGCAAAATAGAGGGAGGGATTGGCGTCGCAGTGCAGCGGTGCGGCCGGTACTTGGACAATGACGCAAGTTTGCGAGAGGTCGCACTCTATGTGCACGTATTGCACGTGTGCAGCCGGTGCATCGAGAGAGAGAGAGAGAGAGAGAGAGAGAGTGTGAGAGTGCGCGCCGGAGAGCAGTCCATTGCCATTTGGCTACGCAACAGAATCGCATCGAGAGACTGACTGCAGCTATGAACATTGTGGCAGGGGAGAAGGAAGAGGCGAGGAGGGACACTGGGGGGATAGGATACATATAATTACCGGCTGCACGGCCGGCGAGCTGAGCCTGCTCCATTTCACACATCGCGCCCTGACTGCTATGATCGCGTCACACGCTCGACGCCTTCGCGTCAGCCATTCGCTCTCTCTCTCTTTCGCTGCACCAAGCAATTCTCTGCTCGGCTTGGCTCATCGATTTCCAACAGCTACACGCTCTACTCCATTTCATCGTACGCTTTCCATTTATCGGATAAACAGCTACAGAAGCAAATGCGCCCCGATAATTTTCAATAACCCCGCGGAAGCGTGCTAGGATGAATCGATGCCGCGACGCGGAGCCCAATTGAACGCACGGCGAATCATTCAATTAGTCAGACCGATGAGTTTGGCAGGTGGCATACGCAGCATATGACGCACATGACTCCAATCTCAAATCCGATCTGATTTAACGCTACGCATCAACTCCACACACTACAAGTATCGACAATCTGCCTCTCGTATACAGTACTTGATTACACGAGCGAGCAGCCCTCTTGCCTCTATATCATTTCACAACAACGCCTCGTTATTACGCGCACTCCTTTATTAACGGTTTGATAATCATTAGCAATCGACCGATCATCGATGTCCTCGTTGTTTTTTGTTCATATCGAAGCGAAAAATATTATCGCGCGAATAGTTAAATTACTGTCCGTTTTATCCGGTAGCGGAGGGAGGGTAGAATACGGCAGAAGAAACCGCAAGAAAAATCCTCGACCGATTTAGCGGCAAGCCCTTGGCTCTTCTTGGCCTTCTCGTGAACTGCAAAAATATTTTAGTGTGGGATTAAGAGGACATAAGCTTCGGAAAAAGGCGCTATATAGAGAGAAAGCTTCTGCCTTGGGCTTGAAATAAATTCTAATGTGCAAGTGGCGCTCGTTATAATTGCACGGTTTATCCAAGCCGCGCCGCGAGTGCGAACAGGGCCAAAGGGCTGCCAACCAAATTAGCGACGATCATTATTTATGTTTTGCCGAGGAAAACGGCTTAAAACCACACGAAATTCTCGAGCATGAGCGTTCGCCATAGACAAGGAGGTGAATGGAATGGTTAGTAGTTAAGTTATCATCGGCCGAATTTCGAAACGAAAAATTTTGATCATGACTATCAATATACAACATGACGATAACCGTAGAGTAGTTGTCTGATTGGAGTTTACTTTTTCTCAGCCGTTTGTTGCAATAATCATCCGAGTTTATCAGCCGTAATGTATCCAAATACGCGCGGATGTGTGTGTCTGTGCATTTTTAATATAAGGCCACTGTAAATCCAAGGGACGCTGTGACATGTATACGCTCGTAACGTCTGAATTTTATAACGCGGTTTATGGTCTAACGCAAACAGAGCAAGAGCGAGAGAGAGAGAGAGAGAGAGAGAGAGAGAGAGAGAGAGAAACCCTGATAAGTAGCTATCGCAGTGCCGAATAAAGCTTTGTTTTCTACTCGCACTCGTTCGCCTTCTCCTGATCCTCGATTCACTATAGCAATGCAGACCAGTTTTGCAACTGTAAACGATAAGCGGCAATAAGTAATCATTCAAGAATAATCACGAATAAAATGATATCCGAGGTATTATCAATGTTGATGACTTGATGGGAAATTTATCTAATAAAGCCGATGATATATGTATACAATTGGCTGAATGAGGTGGTTTCATTGTTGGCGAAGAGCGTTCGGATTTCGTTGGCAGTTTATCACGTAAATGGCCGATCAAGTCTCCTTATGGTCGCGGCAAATATAATAAAGTCGAGGTCCATATCTAGCTGCTTATGAGATCGGCGGCTTGTATCCTTCGTATCCCAATGAGTCAAGAAAAACAGCGGCGAGTATAAGTGTGTGCAAGTAGGGTGGCGGCTATAGCCAGCGAAAACGACTGGCAAACAATAGGGAAGATTCCTTTCGTCATATTTTCTGATTCGCAGCCAATGAAGCCCATGACTATTTATCAGGCTAATGCCTGCTCATGACCGCCATTAACAACAATCTATACAACGATACACCGAACGTATTAGCGAGCCAAATATATTGTCTACGAGGCTGGCGTGACGCAGAGAACTTTCTAGTTGTTATTACTTTTCAAGTATTATTGAAAGAGCTGAAACGTGCGAGAAGATGGAGGTGCAAGTAGTACGTGTGGGTGAAGTAGTGGAAGGTTAATTTAGGACGAGAGAAGAGCGAGAAAGGAAGATTTGAGCCAAGCGCGGTCACCGTGGGCTGTAATATAAACGTCGTAAAATAGGAAGCAGGTGAATCATATTTATTCGGAGTCCACAGTACCCAAGTAATTCTCGGCGTCCCTCGTTCTTTCTCTCTTTCTCTGCTTATGCTGGCGCACGTGCGTTGCCGCTCTCCTCTCATATCGCAAAAGTATAGCTGCGCGATACATGTAAGCACGCCAACGAGCAGCAACAGCAGCAGCAACAACGCCAGCAGTGGACGATTGTCTCTGTTTTATTCGAAACAGATGTTTCTGCTTTTATATAGGTTTATTTTGATTATTAGATTTTCCTGCTATCACTCTCTGCGCAAATTTATCTATCTTTTCGCAGGATACGGACAATATACTTCAAATCATCCTGCAACAGATAACAATTGATCACCGGGAGTTTGGACTGATTAGCAATCTTGCGAGCAAATCAAAGAGATAGTTCGATAAATGGCTGTGACTTTAATATGTTATGCAAAGGTTACTCTGTCAGGTGATAAGGTCGCTTGTAAAAATCTTCAGTCACTGAGAGAGTGTGAGAAAGGGAGCAACGTCGCTTGCGCGTTGGGATTTTATTTGCGGAGCCTCGGCTTATCGCGCGAACAGGTTGGCTGTTTCTCCTTTCTATCGAACGTTCGCTCTAGCAACAGAGAAAGAGAGCAAGTGCAGACGAGTAAAGATAGTCGAAATAAGCCAGCTGCATTGCTGACGGCACCTGCAAATATTAAAGTACTGATAGGCGCTCGCTCTTCTTTCCCAGCGACACTGATACAATCTGTTGGTCGGGACGGTTTTTGCTCCATAAAGTTTTACAGCCAAGCCGAGTCAAGAGAGAGAGAGAGAGAGAGAGAGAGAGAGAGAGAGAGCGCGCACGAACCGTCGAATTTTATTAGTCAACGAGCAAGCGCGCGACAACCGACCTCCTCTTTTTCTCGGCCTCGATTATGCACCTAGCTCATATCTGTCTCTCTCTCTCTCACATTCTACCCTTAGAAACGAGTTTTCAAATACCAAAGGCGTCGTTTCTCATTTCCGTCCGCTGAAATCTTTCAATTTCCAAGAATAGTCGTAAAAAGGCGAGAGAAAGCCAGCTCGCTTTGCACGAGAGATGGATAAGAAGATTGACGGTATTCGAGTTTGGCGAAATTAAAATGTTCTCCAGAATGTGCTACTGCTATACTGGATTTTTTAAAAGACTCACTTTGATTTTCTTTGGACTGCACTGAAAATATAGTTATTAGCCATTGGCGGTTTTTTAGCGGGCCATCTGCTCTCGAGGGCTGACTATATATTTGCGTGCTATTCGGAAGTTCGGAAGTCAAGTAAGTAGGCTTGCGTTTTGCCGTGTGGCAAGTTGTTGTTTTTCTTTTCCAAGAGAGGCAAAGACAAAAAATAGCAAAGCTGGAGAAAGGCAATGGAAAGGAAGGCAAAGGAATAATGAGCTTATAGAAAGTCTGTCGGAAGCGCTTCCTTCCTGTGCAATTCGTATTAGTAAAGGCTTGTGCGTGTGTGCTTGCGGTTTCCACCCGCGAAATCGCACGCGTGGCATAAAAAAGAATGCATTGCGTGCAGCGACTGATCCGCAAGCCTATATTGTATGTAGACCACCGATGACACGCCGCGGCATGGCAGTTCTCAACTGGTATACATATAATGTTTGTTGTTTTGTTTTGTTTCTTTCGGTTTGAAACCAAAAAACTCGGTCTCTTACTGTAGGTACACGTGTACAGGTAGCAATAGCAGATAAAATCGCCCCTATTGTCGGTATCATCGTAGTCGAGGCCTCCTGACCTACAGCTAGAGTTGTCTCTTTGGCCTGGACAAGTGCTGCTGCTGCTGTGGCTGGTTTTATTAATAATTAGGCGTGGGTAGAGAGGAATGCTGGTTGTAAGCTAGAGAGCTAGTCGGCAGAAATCAGGCGCGCAGAGATAAAGGCAAAGAAGCAGCTGAAATGCAGGCGGTTGGGGGACACAACGTGTGTGCATGAATTAACGCTTGTTTCCAAAAGCCCTAACGTGCCCGCGACAATTCTTGAGTGCTGTCTCGTGCAGCAGAGCTCTACACATAGTTGCCGCCTGCTCCCTCCCGCTCTCTCTCTCTCTCTCTCTCTCTCTCTGTCTCTCTTTTGGCGTTCAGTCGGGCTACGTAGTACACGCGCGGTAACACACGTTCTCTCGCCACCCTTTCTCCACTGCGCAACCAGCTTAAACGTCGCTAATGTTAACGTAAATAGATTATAACAGTCTGTTAAACAAGCGGCCCTCCTTACTCTCTCTCTCCATCTCTCTGGCTATTACTCACGGATCGCGTGGTCTGGCTTTTGCTTATCGTGTTGAATCCAGTAGCCCGCTTCCGGATCGTCCAGTTCTCTCTCTCTCTCTCTTGCTCTCGTCCAGCTTGAAAAATTCCTTGTTTTCAGCAAATAACCACGCCGTCGAAATTGAATTGTTGGAAGCCTTTCTCTCTCTCTCTCTCTCTCTCTCACTGCGTGAGTCAGTGTTTAGTCGGGCCAAACCTCAGCAAAATCCACAACGTTTAGCCCCCCAACGCCGACAATTGCAGACCGCGAGATTTCCGTAATTATTTACCGACACGGATGCATTTTAGATATATCCGCACACCACTTCCTTCTATTGCAGCGATTCAATATCAATGACACCGAGAGGGAGGATGAGAGAAAAAAGAGAGAGAGGAAGAGCTGGCAAACAATTGGTATTCGGAGCAGGCAGCCAGAGAATATAGCGAACCCGAATCGGAGACGTCGGAGTCAGAGTTGGAGCAAGACTCTAATCCTACTTTCTTATTATCCTCCCCTCGAATGCATTTGGCGCGCTCGAGACACTTTGCTCGTTCGCTCGGCTACTTTATAGTCCGTAAAAGGTTCCGTAGCCAGCTACAACAACGGAGCACGAGTAGACGACAGGCTTGACTACTCGAGGTGGTGGCAGCAGCAGGTCGAACAGCCAATGGATATATACGTATAGGCTCAGTGCTACGACGGCTAATGCATTTTTACGGGGGGGCTAAAATCATTTATAAAGCTGTAAATGCGGGCTTATTGGTCAGCTGCCTTATATATAGCTACTAATAAAACTTGACTCGGCCGACATCAGACGCTTTCTGCCTCTTTTCTTTCTAGCTTTTATCTCTTATTTACAACTGTTTTATTTGCGGATTCCATCTCAATCAAGCCTATAGCAGCCTAATAATACCTCCTCCCTTGAATAATTCTCACATTGGCGAGCATTGCAAAGCGCAACGCAAAGCGCAGCGCAAAGGCAACGCAATGCAACGAGCGAGTGACGTGCGTTAAGTGGAAATGGAGTCTACATTAGTGCTCGCGCGACGGAGGTTTATATATGTGTACATGCGCATGGTTTTCATACGAATCGCGCAGTAACTATTAGCGCCCGCAGCGATATTGCTTGCGCGCAATATTCAAATCCGCGCCAGGATGGAAGTCATGTCTGCTTGGTATAGATTGCTCAGCCTCGGGCGTAGCCGAGAATGCTCTGTGTAGCTCTTCAGCTATTACTCCTATATCCTCTATACAGCAGCAACAGCAGCTAGATAGCAGCCCGCTCGAATCACAATAATTCCGATGTATTGCCTTCTGTTCTTGCTGATGATCATCTCGCTTGTAACAACGACCAGCGACGTTCTCTATTCTACCATGCTCGTTCCATCCCTCTTCGTTTACAATTTACTCGTTTAACTTTTTTCTCTTCTCTCTCTGTCCCCTCTCCCTCCCCAACCACCTTTCCTCGTGTATATAGAACCATATCTTTTCTTTCTTTGTTTCGCCATCTATTTCTACGCTGATTATTCGCTCTACATGCCTGCCAGTCCATTCAGTGACGAGGCGACCGTGTGCCAATGGTGGTGGATACCTTTTTTATCTCCATTCAAAATTAGTATATTATTAATAATGCGGAGCACTTTGTTGGCCACTGTCTTTATTTCTTCTTCTTTTTGTTTTGTTTTTTTTTGTATTCGACTGGCTCGCTTTTGTTGTCTGTTGATGGCGAAGCGGCCGATATATCGGATGGTAAAGCTTGCTCAGCCGAAAGGAGCAGCGAAACAGAAGCAGCGAGTTTTTAATTTGGCGCGTGTCACGTGACAGAAAGAGATGGAAAATAAACGGAATTGCAGTAGTAACGGTAGAGTAGGCGGATGGCTTGCGAAGGGGCAAATCGGCGAGTTCGCATTGGAATGAGCCCGAACAGTGAAGAGCGAACGGCGTGCAGTAACGGGCACACACATACACAGTGAACGACAGATGAATCTATCTAGCGTGCGCATTGTCTGCCTCGCCACTGAATGGATGTACCCGGACCGCAGCACGCTCGTACTCTGCTCTGCTCTGCTCTCTGTTCCCCTTCTGCTTTATTTAGCTTCTCTTTTGGCTCAACAATTTCTCGATTCTTTTCGCGAGACGGCATTTTCGGTGACAAATATTATTGTCAAGAACAATGATCGTCCTCAATAGCTGAAGCTGGGCCAATGAGCCGACAACGATGCCACCGCCAACTCCGAAACCCAGCTACGTTCTATCTGACGCGACGTGGATTCTACTACTGCTTGTAATCTTCGACATTGTCTCCGGCGAAACTTGCTCCGGGCCATATTGGATCTGCTAACGTCGAACCACCGACTCCAATCAAGCTTCCATGAGAAAAAAAAGAACCTTAGTACTTACTACCTCCGTCGCGCTATTGAATCTCCAAAGAGACTAGCTGTGAATGACAAGTGATTAAAATCTTTTCAGATCCAAGTATTCAAACCACAGCTTTTCTCCTTAATTCCACATCTCTCTTTCATATTCTTCTTATTTTCACGCATTCTTTCAAGTTTTCGCTGTATTCATTTGCCGAAATCAAATGTTTCATAGAATCAAGTCGTGGTTTATTCTCTGTTTTTAAAACGTTATTCAAAATTGTCGTATACCCGAGCAAAAAAAAATGTCAATTGCTGACTAACATACGTTCTCGGCAGAAATACAGTTTTAACAGAATAATCGCGTTCCAGCGAGACATTAAATACTACCAAGTAATATTGATGTTTCCGATTATTATGGATAGCGTGCGAGCACATATGATAAGTAAATCATAATCGCGATGATGGATATTATACACACACATATATACGTATATAAAGTGTTATTATAGCGATGACGCGATAAGGAGATTATTGTCAGTTCAATATCACCGATGAAAAGGAAGGATAGAAAGGGAGGAGAATCATTGAAATGAGCAAGTGCACTTCAATTTGCCGAAGGGCAATCTGTCTTCGTGTGCATCACTACCAGCCAAGAAAATTATCGAGATCGTAGATTGTCAGGCTATCAAGATCCAATGAATGGCGCTCGGATTAATCTTCCGATTTTCTTGCCGCAGGCGATAATAACGACGCAGCACAATGTTGAATAGCTTTCTAATCATATTGAACGTCTTTGTCGTGTTACCATTTGAAATCAGGTAACTGGTTTTGTTACTTATTTGTGCGTGTGTGTGTAATTATCGTGGTACTCTCGAAAAAGAGTAAGGGCTATATAAAAGAAATTAAAAGGATTTGGCGATAAGCATCGAAACCATTGGATAAAGAATAAGTTTGATGAAGACGTCAGTCGAGTCTCAAAATTGACAGACAGCTGCGTCGCAAGGGAGTAGGTTTGGTTGAGATCGAGTTCGGCAGGCTTCGAGCCGGCGGGCACGTCGCACGTCGCGCCGCAAGAATCGGGAGACTAGACGCGCCATTTCATTCGCAGACTGCCGATATCGTCTCTCAAACCCTTTCCAAAATATCTCATTCCCAAACGCCTGGAGCTTACGATGGATTACAAAGCTATCTATTACTTCGAGTGTCTTATAAAGCTCAAACTCTTTCTGGCTTTGCCTCGCTTTCATTGTTGGTGTGAATATTCGCGTTGTGTGGATGAACAATCAGTCATACTCACGCATTACGTGAATTGCAAGCTTCACTTTGCTAGGGAGAATCCGCTACTGTTATTTTTGTAAAACAATGATGAAAAGGAAAAATGTCATTGGAGGCAAAAGCGCGCACACGCGTGTGCACAAATAAGCGTGAGTAGCGAGGATATAGGCTTGTTTGTACAAAAAAAGAGAGTAAGAGAGGAAAAAGAAAGTTAGAAGGAAGGAGGAAGAGCGAAGGGGGGTGGGGGTGGAAGTAGAGGTTGCAGTAGCCGAGAGTAGATCCAGTAATTCAAACTGGTGTGTATAGCGTATAGGTGTATCTGCAGTGGTGGCACGTCGTTTCAATTCGGAATTTCGCGCGAGCGCACGAGAGACGTTCGCCGTTGGGGTGGAATCTCGTCCGGCGTTGAGAAAGAAAGAGAGAATGTTGCTACTTGGCAGCGGTAAAGGGAGAGAGGGAGAGAGAAGAAACCACCAGCCAGCCAGTCAGCCAGCCAGCCAGCTCTCGGTGGCGGCGGCGGCAGCACCTCTTAGTCTAATTGAAAAGTCGGCAGAAATTGAAAATTGCGATCGCAAATTGCAAGCTGCTTTAGGCGAAAGCGCTAGAAAGAGAGCGTAAGGGGCTGGGGATGGGGAAAGGGGGGGGGGTCGTCGAGAATGAAGATCTGCAGTGTTTTGTCTTTGCGCGCGCGGGCTCAAGTCAGCGACTCGAAAGGGGTGCTCGCTGTCGAGAAGAGAATTCAACTGTCGTATGGGCTATTCTTTGAGAAAAGAGTCGTCAATTGTCGCGCGTTGGCTCTATAACGTCGTGAGGGTTGATTTTGCCGCTGGAGCGACGGTGCAGGCGACGACGAAGCTGCATCCCATTAGCTTCCTCCTCTCACGCTCACGCGCCCCGTGCCTGCTTGCACTCGCCTCCAAATTGGTCGCTAAAGAACTCAATGACGGTACTCCGGCGCCGCCGCCACACCACGTCTATTCGACGCCTTCTCGCACCGTGTAGACAACCTACAAACATTATATAAGCAGACTGCAAGCTTTTTTATTCGAAGATGCACTTCCGGAACATTAAACGATTACTCTACCTCTCTCTCTCTCTCTCCGTCTCTCCCTCTCTTTCTCGTTCTCTCTCTTTACAAAGTAACAAGCTGTTGCTCAAAGTAATTGTGTTTATGCTGTAGACCATTCAGCGCTCGCTTCTTTCACACAAATCTTACAACTAAGGGATTATCACTAGACTACGCGAGAGTTATTTGCAACTGTATTCATATATACTAGCTAGCTCGAGATACCCTCTTCTCTTCTCAACTTTATCTACTTGTCGTGTTTTCAATGAATACTCAGGGTTCCTTTGATGTTACTATTTTTAACTATTTCAACAGACTATCAAGTTCAAGTTTTGCTCAAAAGTTACGAAATCTAATGACATGATAAAACTACACGACCATAAATTTAATAAAATTACCTTAAATGCCGCACTGCAGACTAAACGAACAATCTTTCTTTACGATAATTATATCTTCATTCTCGATATTGACTCAGACCCAAAGACACGCGTTGAGTAATTACATTGCATTTTCAATCACAACAGCGTGCTTAGTTTGATGCGAATTTTAAGGAGATAAAAGGTGAGCATGGAGTAAGACTCTGGTTCGGTAGTATCGCTCCTTCGTCACCTCGCCTACGGCATAGCGCGGCACGGGCGGTTGAAATCAGGACTTGCGACTTTGTCGTCTTTGGCGTATTGTTTGCCCGCTTTTCTGCTTGCCTCGCCTCCAGCTTAGGCTTCACGTTCGTTTGCTCTGCTTTGCCTCTAATTTTCTTCAGAGTTTAGCTATGCTATGCTACATTATGGAATAATTGCGCGCAACGGTCGTTACGTTTACCCGTCTGTTTCCGTCGGCTCGTTACCTTGCCGATGCACTCAATTGTACCTACGTTTGCACAACTCCTCCGTTCGTTTTTTCCGCCCTCGTGCCTGTTCCATTTTTCCGTTTGCCACCTTTCTTTTTCCCTTTTCTCTCTCTCTCTCTCTCTCTCTCTCTCTTTTAACTCTCACTCGTGAATGTGATTCCGCTCACAATGTATTTTTCCCGCACCCAGACTCGCGTAATAATGACTTGCTTTTCGCTACATTATTTTTCAGCCGTTTTTTCAACAACAAAAAGCATCGTTAGCAAATGAAATGCAGTACGCGTTACATTTGGTGTAGAATAAAAGAAGCGAGAAATTGAGAGCATTGAAATCAATTGACAGGAAGATATTAAGATTTGTTGTGAGAGCTGAAGGAAGAGAACGAAAAATGCTGATTGCTCGTAAATACATCAGTAGGATGTGTCTTATTCCGTCAGTTGGCAAAGCGGCAAAGCTCTTATTTCTCAGGTCGAATCGAAAGTCTCTCTCTCTCTCCTCTCTCTCTCTCATCCAATATTGCGTTTCGTAATGAGTCAGAGCGCACAGCCAGTCTGAAATTCAAGGCGAGCGAGCGAGAAAGGCAGTGGCTCTCCGTGTGAAGGCTTGAGGGAACGGGAAGGAAGAAGGAGCTCCGGGGAGGAGAGGGTCAGGTTGCGAACAAGGAAATAACGGAGAAACGCCACTTTAAACGTGCAATTGCATCGCCAGGAATCAGACCCATTCCTCTCGAGTCGGCGTTTCTCTCGTCGCCAGCTTCTCGGCTCTGGGCGACCCTTCCAGATTGCTGAGCTATTCTCACGACTGAATGTTTCATTAAGGCCAGCCGGTATTGCTCTTAGATAACTCTACGAGGGGTAAATGAAATTTGCGCCATCTCCGATATCGCGAGCTCGCGCGCTCTGCTGTCTTTCTCCGATTTAATCAAACGCCAAATAAACCGACCTCTCGGACCTGGCAAGTGGGTGTTTGTGGAACCAATCGAACAGGAGCCAGATTGAATATCGACAAATGGCGAGAGGGAGAGAGAGAGAGAGAGAGTAGCATTTGACTGGTGGCCTAGATCGAAGAGTGAGACTAAGAGAGAGAGAGAGAGAGAGAGAGAGAGAATCCTCATTTGGCTTGTAGCTGCAGACACACACGTACATACACATTGAGAGTAGGAGGAGCTGCTGGCGTATAGGCATAAAGAGCGGCCTGAGTGGAGGGAAAAAGGGGTGGAGAGGAGAGACGAGATGTCTGCTCGACTGGTGCTGTCTGGCGCGACGCTTGGCGCTCATTCCCGCGATCTTCAATTAATGAAACTCGGCTGCAGTTGCGTCGCATGTCAAATAAATATGTCTCTCCTCCATCTCTATCTCTTTCCGTAGATACGTGCGCGTACTGGCAGCAGCAGCAGCAGCAGCAGCAGCAGCAGTCAACCAGCCCCTACTCGTTCTTGCCGCAGCTCGTCTTCCTTCCTGCCTGCTTGCTTGCCTTCCGTAGCTTTCGCGGATGAATCGTCGCCACCACCGCCGCCGCTCGGTTTGATCCGGAACGAAATCGCGTCTATTCGCTCGGCTGCAGTCGCTACGACTGCTGCTTTCCGCGGCAATCAAAAACCTCCCCCGCCCCTGCTTTTGCCTTACCTCTCTAGTCGTCCTCGTCGTCGCGCTGGCTTTTTAGTCTGTCTTAATTATACGCTGAACCGATTCTAGGATTCGAGCAGCTACATGTACGAACAAACCCAATGCAGCTGGCATTTGCCAAGTCGCGAAATTCATGAAAAAAAAAGAAAAACTCGGTACCGACAAAGCTTGCTCAACGCCTCCTCGCGAAAGAGCGCTGATTAATATTTTCTTTGCTGAGCCATCAAAAGAAGCTGTGTGAACTCGAATTTGTACAAAAGGCGCGTCAGCTCGCTCTCGTCTGATTGTGCCGACACCTCGACTACTTGTCCGCGAAGACACGACATCCGTAGAGCTAGCTTGGCGTTAGTGGCGAAATTAAAATTGCCCAAGGACGTACGAGATCTGTTGTTTCGACCACTCGTGTAGCTTGCATGCTCAGCTTTTTCACGTCAAACGCCCGTGCGGCGTGCTTGCAGCGCAGTGGGCGCATGCATCAGCGATTCTCGACCAGCTAGATATATCAGTTTCCGAATGACAAAGAGCGTGGATAAGAGGGGTCCTTGCGGTTGCCGCTTAATTTTCTCAGAACTAGCAAAGAGCAAGATTGACTTAGGTGTATGCGTATATAAACTGCGAGCTAGTGGGGTGGCGAGTGGCCGGCGAGTGGCCGGCGCTAAGAGCGCTGGAATCATTGTCCCAAAGGCCCTCGGGCGCAATTTAACGTAGGAGCACCCTCGGCAGTTCGCAGCCAAATTCCCATAGACAAACGGATTGCCTTTGACCCTGAGTCCAATGATAGCCGAAAGAGGGTGTTTGCTATCAAACGCTCGGTGAGCCACGGCATTCCTGGCCCTCAGCTAATTCCTCACGGTGCAGCTTTCTTGCTGCCGCAGATCGATGATCCGACATTTCTGTGGTTCGCGGCTACAAGATCAAGCCCGATTCTATCATCGGCTGCTTGCACTTTACTCGCACTTTAGCACGCATTTGCTGCTCATCCAATTCACCTTTCGTTTTCGCTTATTGCTCTGTACGTACTTACTTTTCGACAACTTCCTTACGACTTTCACGTATTACATGTAGCGCATATAGCGCTCTAACTTCGCAGTTTGATGACCTTTAGCGAGTCAAGCGAGTACGTTCGAGTGAAGTTTACATCAACATTTTATTATCAAAATCAATCAGAGCGTAACGTGGGAGAAAAGAGATAATAAAGCTAACTTCTTGCAGGATTAGCTGTCAAACTCGAAGCGATTCGTATCTCGTTGAATTCTAGCTGGAAGCTCATTAAGCCTCAAATAATCAAATAATAAAGTGTAAAGTGAAGGAAGAAGGCGTGTGAATTAAAAAAAGATGGAATAAAAAAAATGGATCAATGCTCGCTGAATGTTACCCGAATTGAAAATGCCGTCGAGTGGAGTGAGCTTACAGTTTACAGCCTCAAGTCTCGAGTTGGCGTTCTCGTTACCGTTAAATTTATTGTAATTAATTTCCCTATCTGTGCGCGCATCACCGGATGAACGCGCTACCGGCAGCACTTACGGCTCGCTACAGGTGTATATTAAGCGCGAGAACCGAAAGCCAGACAGAGAGAGAGATAGTGTTTGTATGTGCGCGCGCGTGTGGGTAGTTACTTCGTTCGATCCACTGCCCAGACGATTCTATATACTCGCTCGTTTAAATGCCGTTCGATCCACAACATAGAATTAAAGAGGCGCATAATGCCCATGATGGTCCGAGCAATCCTGGCAATGGGATCGGGGCAGAGTATAACGCGTGTAACGCAAATGCAATCTGTAATTAGCGATCCCGATTAAACTTATTTACGAGTCGGCCGCGCTCACACTGTGTCAGCCATTGTATTTTAATTCCGTTCAAGTGGTCTTTCGACTCGACCGTCAAGCAACGCACTTGTACTCGGGGATATTTTCATTTTCCTTTTCTCTTCCGGCGAGTATCGTTCACTGTCCAAAAGATACTTATAATTGTCCGTACTGGCAAATGTGAAACAGTAATGGAGTTGAATATTCGATAGATAGTGCTAGCTTGAGGTGAACGCTCGAGTTGCGCAGGAAAGGAAACGAGGTTTATCAGAAATCGTCCATCAGTCGAGGCGCTCAGTTCAGTTATCCACAGCCAGAGTCGAGAAAGCAACCTTATACAATGTGTGATTCATTAATTCCACGAGTGCGAGTACGGGTGTAAGTGCGCCGACGCTGTATGCCGATAAAAAAAAGAGTCAGCAAAGCAAACACCGGCTTCTTTTCTTTCCACACTGTGACGGATTCAGGCACTGTACTCGTATTATACAATGCTACTGCCGATAAAAAGCCAAGCACCGAAGGCTCTTATAGGTACTATTCCGATGCATATAAGTACAGTTGTGAGCTTGCCATAGTTATATTTATAGCGGCAGCTAGTACTCTCCCCCTCCCTCTCTCTTTCTTCTTCTCGGTATGGATGACTATATCGAAGCTAACTACCAACTGAGCACAAGTAATTATTAAATTAGTACAGAGGTTTAATCACGCTGAAGTCGTGCACTGCATAGATTGTTGCTTTTCAAATTCGACTAATATTACATAATGTGTTTGTATTTGAACGAGTGCTAGTACTGGTTCCCTTGAATCGATTAGACGATTCTCTGCTAGTGAGAGACACTGCGGTGGTGATAAATAATCGCACCAGCCTAACAATATGCAAACACAGCTAATGCGGGGCGCGAAATCTAACGAGTCTTGGTTGCAGAGAGCAAACCAGTCGATCCGTTAAAAAGCCAGCCCTTTACCCCTTGGGGCTTATCGCTCGGACCGTTCAATGCAAACATCGTGAAAAAGCCAAAGAGCTGGCGTGAGTCGTTATCAATCTCATTATTCGTCCTCGCTCATCCCCGTACTCTCCCTCTCTCTCTCTCTGTTTGCCTTTTCAGCAGAGAAAAAGATGGCTAGAGTGGCTTCTTCGGCTAAGGGGATAAATATTCATGTTCGCACAGCCGGTAGATCGGACTTCATTGCCAATCAACTGACGGCTGTTGGTAAAAAAAAAATTGATGAAAAAGTATATTATGGTAGTCTACATAGTGCCTCGTTAGCGCCCTCGTCCTCGCGTCGTCGATGAGCGTCACTAACGAAAAAGAATTTAGCGTTCCACGTTTGGTGAGCGTATCGAAGGCTTGATTTTGTCGTCTATATAGTTACGACGTTGGGTGAGGATGCAGTTCGCGTGTAATTGTTCTGCGAGTATATTTCTCTAGGTATGTATATACCTGCAGAGATATATAAGGATGAGAGCATAGGTATAGCAAGCGGTTGGTGGGCTAGCCAAGCAGACGCAGTTGCTATTAGCATATAGGCGCTCGTACGTAGACGCGTTTCCTGGTTGGCTTCGGATGCTACACGTATAGAGCTGCGAGCTGCGAGCAATTAGCGATCACTGATTAAGTCAAGCGGGATAGACGTTAGTCTTAAGCGAGAGCGGGGCGTCATGCGTCAGCCAGCGGGAGCCAGATGTTGAGCATTGATAGCAAAGAGGAAGACGCCCCGAATACCTGCCCAAATGCTCATCGCCGCCAAATCACTATCACAGACTATTGTATTGTATGCTAATGTAATTCAAGCTCGCTATGCTGCTGCTGCTGTTGGCTCTAGTTCCGCGTAGACTCTGCCTAGCCAAGCGAATGGAGCTTGATTCTTCGTTTGATATTACCCATACAAAATCATCTTGCGAGGGGCACGTATTAAATGCCACTCAAGTCTATTGATTATTGATCGTATAGTGCCCGTTTTCCAAATTTTCCACGTCGTTAAATAGCACTAGCTAGAATGGCTAGAATGGCTAGAATGGCTAGAATGGCCGAATGGCCAGGGTTTGTCCGAAATCGAAGAAAAGTCAAGAGTTTTAGTTGGAGGCGTATAATTAAGGGATTAGCCATCGAATAGATCAGAGCAAGAGATACTACTACTAATTAGTTTTGGAGCTTTCGCTATATCTTTGGCTCGGTAGCAGCCATCACATCCAATACGATAAATTGATTGGATTCGCAAGCCGAACGGACGACGCATCTCTCTCGATTAACGCGCTCGGGATACGAGGGAGATTATTAAATTTATTGCGGAGATGAATTCGGCGCGGATTGCCAACTAGAGTGGTTATAGCTATACGTATGTCGCATTGGCGTTACGTACGCACTCGAGATTCACTTGTTTATAGTCGTCGGCCTTTCTCTTGGACGAGCTTTTGCAAACCAGCTGACGAATAAGCGTTGAGAGGATTAGCACGACACATAGCAGCGTCGAAATCGCGTTATTGCACAGAACCTATACTAGCTGCAGAGCAGTTGCGGCTGTCTAAGCCGCTAACCGTGTGCGCACATGTACTAGCTTGTCGCTTGTCGCTGAGTATACACAATTCGGCCCTTATCTCTCGCCCCTCCCCCCTCTTCTCGCTCTTCATCTCTCGTTGGAATAAAATACATAGGAGCGCTTTGTGAAACAAAAAGCAGAAACGAATGCAAGTGAGAGGCAGAGAAAATAGAGAAGGCCAAATGTATGCGACTTGGCAAATGCAGCCACCAGTACGATGGAGAATTCGCGGATCTCCCATCGAGAGATTAGCATTTCCGCTTTTCTCTCAACAATTTCCCCCGTTTCTCTACGGATTAGCCGTTAAGCTGCAACAGTGACGAGTCGAGCTGAGAATTTCAGCCACTCGATCTTCTTCGCTTTGCTCTGGCGGCGAGTGTCAGACGAATGGAAAGAGCAAGGATGCTCCATCGAGCTATTATTGTTATTTCAATTGTAGTTTTAAAAAAATGCACGCTTCTATAGCAGCGACAATTCGGCGAAAATGCGTAAACGTTCCAATGGAACGTTAACAATCCAAATTGCCTCATTGATGCGAGGACGCTATGCAAGTTTATAAAGATTTACGTTGGTGATACGTATCCGTTGTAACTAAAATTGCGTCTGTAAGTATATAGTCCAGTTTTGGCTGGTGAAAGCTCGCCACGGTTGTCTCTTTGATAGATAAAGAGCTTGCAGCTGGTTTTCACCCTTTACAAATCAAAGCAGCGTGGCGCGCTGTTAATAAGCAGCAGAAAGTAGCAGGGGAAGTTGGTCGGAGGTGCGGCAAAGAAGTGCGAGAAGTGCTGTCCGTCGGGGATGCTATGGCGGATATGATGCATTATTGAGTAAGCGAGAGCAGCACAGCAGCCGAGGGATGTGCTCAACTCTGTAATCGTGCTCATATCCTCGCGAGCTCCGCTAATGGACTTCGTCCGAGCCAGCTCCTGTATGTGTGTGTTTTTTATCTTCTTTTTTACTTTTCTTCTTCTTCCTTTTCTTTCTCATTTTCATTTTCTTCCTCGGCTTGTCTCTCTTTTGAAAGTTAGATTTTTCCCATCTGATATTTATCATACATCATGCTCACGGAAGCTTTTTTTTATTCTCTATGGCTCTGTAGCTTTCAATATTGTAGCCGAAGAAGTGATACGATCTGCAGTAGTATTTGTGCAGGATAAGAGGGTATGCACGTGGAAAAATGATGAAATGTGATGGATGGAAAGGGTAGATACCTCATGGAGAATTTAATACTTGCGACCGAATGGTACTTGGAGAATTTTGGCTGCAGCTATAGGCATAATATCGTAAACAGCTGGCGGATGAAAAATAATCATGCAACTAATTTTATGGAGAAAGCGAGAAAAAATACTTGGTAAATGTGGCAAATAAATCCGTGAGAGCATGGCTATGTATACGTATGAGTTCGATTCGCGGAGGAGAGCAGTGAGCGGTCGGTGCTTGGCCGCCGCGGCGGCAGCCCTTTGGGCGCTCGCATCCTGGCGGCTTTGCGCCCGAGAGCTCGAGAGCTGGAGAAACGTATACACGTATTAGCTACTCCTACGGACATCAGAGACGCGTTATTATTGGATTACATTTTTAATCCGGACTCTCTCTCTCTCTCTTTCGCTCTCTTTTTCTCTACAGGCAGGCAGCGAGGCAGGCAAAGCTGAGGGAGGAAAGAGAGGAGAAGCTGCAAGGCTACAGGATCGAAAGCTCTCGAGCTGCTCGTTTCTCTCTTCGCGAGAGTATACGTATGTGTATGTGTGTGTATGTGTGTGTGCGCGCGCGTCTGGCGCTTTTTCTCTTTTCTACTTCTTTCTCTGCTTCGTTCGTTCGTTTTCTCCTCCTCGCTGCTCTGGCTGCTACGGCTGCCCTCTACTTTCGTATTCCGGATGGAATTACTATGCAGGAGATTTCATTTGTTATATATGCGCGCGAGCGCCTGCGTGCCGCTACAAACGAGCACATTTTCGCTTAGGTTAATCGAATTACCGGGCGGACTATGCATTTTGAATAGGTACAACTCTCTCCCTTTCCCTTCTCCACCTCATCCTCGTTCTCCTCCTCCTCCTTCGTCTTTCCCTTCACCTTCTACTCGTCGCAATTAAGTAGTCGGTCAGTCGTAGCCTATCGATAGCTTACAACCTATCTTCTTCTTTTCTCCCAAGGCTACAGTGTCAGTTTAGTTTGATCAGGTAATATCGCGGCGACTGGATATTGGGCAAATATTAGTCGATATTGCAGTGCAAAGGCACGCGCGCAACGTCTTTACCGCATACGCACTGTATAATATCAAATGAAAAGACCTTTTTCAACACGTCAGCGTAATTACTGGAAGCACTGGGAACTTGCTTTAATGATTTAACGCTTGCGTACACACGGGCTCCTTTAAATCCACTATTATAATCGTGAACACGTGCGGATGCATGACTCGCCCGAATCTATTACAATGATCCAACGATTTCTATTTCTGTTTTTTTTTTATTTTACTCAGTTCACATATTGAATTATGTGAGCTCACGTCTTTGGCCTACTATCAGAAGAAATATCTACGGCAAACAAGCATAGCAATTCGATATAAGATGAAGCAAATTTAACGCGTGTCGTAAAAGTAAATTAGCTAAGAAACAATAAGGTGCGCTTGGTATTTTAGGACAAAGATAGTGATGAAAGGCGAGCGAGGTATAAGGATCTGGTGTATATATTGGATTAGTACGAGCGTTAAGGAACTAATTAGCTCGCCGAAAGCTGGATCGGAAAGGCACTAGCGGTTATTAACGAGCAAGACTTAACGATCGTTACATTCGAGCTCATACTACATAAGATGCCGCCGCCAGCGATGTTTTTATAGGTTTTCGCAAGCGAGTGCAAACCATTCCCTCCTATCTACTTGCTCGCAACATCAATTCATTGTTAAAGATTTATCGTTACTGCTATTACTCATTATTCAACTCTGCTTAGCGAGTTAATCAATGTTTTTTTGCTGTTTTTCACTTGAAAACTTTGAGAAGCGCTCACGTATGAACCGCTTGTTTGTAATTCCGAAGTACTTGGTGTTGTATTTGATGCTTTTCAACTTCGATCACATATATTATAATCTGCCTCGGAGCATTGACTGATGGTGTTCATTAATTAAAGAGCACTTATAACGAAACGTTAAACAAAGTTATATGCTTGTTGCAATTGGCGGCAAGGAAAGCGAATCAATAGCAGCTGAATGGAGAGAGTGTTGTTTTGCAGGGCTCGAGCTTTCATTTGCGTAGGCGGCAATCTGCTACAGTGAGCGAGCCGCTCGTTAATGCTTGCAATTAAGGTGGCAAGCCCATTAAAATACGCAAAGCTAAATCAAAAAGCGAGCAAAATAAACATTCCAATACACACAGATGCATATGAGCAAGCAAACATATGTATCTCGCTCTCTTTGGCGCTTGAAAAGGAAAAAAAATACTTTACATTCGACATTTAATTTGAAGTGCAGCTTCTGATGTGAGATTTACCTCATTAGCGCTGATTTACATCTGAAGTACATCTGCGCTTTATAACGGATATGCGATTAAATATTATCCCTTCCTATTTAATGTGTACATCTTGAAAATCTATGGAGGGAAATATTAATAAACTTCCGTAGACGCTTTTCCACGTTAAAATAACTCTTTGTAAAAAAAACGTTAAAATATACGAAACGCGGTATTTCGCCACTAATAATTTATTGACGTGGCACAGGAAGTTTCCACAAGATAAGGTTTTGGTAGGCGCGGGTGTACGTATGGCTTGATGTGTTATTTTTTCGAGCGCTGCCACGGTGTACGCAGCGTTGTTCAAATATTATAAAGTTTTACAAGCGTATAACGTTAAAACTGTGATTTACGAAGCCGCCACGATACCTCGCATGCCTCTGCAACGTACGCACAACGAGCGATGCTTCGGATAGTTTATTCCGTTGTTGAAAGACATATTGTTATAGGTAAGGGAGTAAGTACACAGCGATTTGTATCTGTCTGGGAGAGTTGAAAGGAGAGAGACGAAAATTGGGAGCTGCAATAAGAAGAAGTAAAAGAGAATGAAGGCGGATTTAATTATGTAGTGTCTCGGTTGGATCAAGCTGGCGTTGCAACATTACGTATACCGAGATTAGCAGTAACGCACGGCGTTGAGTGCGTAGGCTAATGCGCGCGAGAAAAAGATCGAAAGCACCCGATAAGCGTTCGCGCACAGGTGAACATAGGCACGGTTAGCGCTTCCGAGTGATATCTCATTCGAGAAGAGATCTGGTTTCCGGGCCGGATGGGAGTCACGGAGAGGCGGCTCAAGTCGAAACGAGGCATGCAGGTTACATCAGACCAACTGACAGCTTTTCTCTCGAATCTGATTTTCGTTCCTTATTTAGATGGTATATACGTGCTGCGGTGAGGTGGTCAGAACAAGGCAGGATATGACCTTGTCCAGGCAACTTACTCTCGTACTGCAGCAGCCACCTAAATGAGCTAGCACTTTGACTGTTCAAGCACTATCACCGCGAGTCCCACACTGCGTACTATAGCGACGCTCATCTCGGAAATTACTTCCGGCGTTACGCCGCGCATGTCCTTCCATTATTACCCACTGCCCGCTTCAAAGCCTCGCCCCCTTGCCATGCCCTCCGACAACGTTCGCTTCCTTCGTGCTCTTTTGCGCTTTCCCTTGCTTTGTATACACCTCCCTTCTTCTTCCCTTTCTTCACAATTTTCCAAAGTAATCTGCTTTATACTTCTATTGAAATTTCGCCCGTGCACGCAACACGACACAGCTTATCTTCATGCGAGTTACCTTTCGCCTTTCCCCTGCGTTCGCAAGCATCGTAACCACCTCTTGGTCGCATTGCATTTTTTTTCTTTTAGCTTGTAATTGTGATGGCCAATTTGAGATTCAGTTGATTGAAGCAACTCGCCCAAGATTTCCTGCGTGTCTTGTAACCTGCGCGGAAAAAGTCTATTCATGGGAGTTGAAGTGAAAAGAAAGGATAAGAGGAATGATATTTGAAGAGGGCAGCAGGCATGACCGCGGTGGAACAATGGACACGTTAACGCGCAATTCGCTACTATACGGCAATCTGTCAATCCGTGTGCACCTCAACTAGGACCATGAACTCTGTCTTGTCTTCCTTATTTTTTTTATTCTCGTCTAACTGTAGCGAGCTTCCGGGGAATTTAGTATCGTAGCTAATCACATGCACCGATTCGCCGCCTTTTTTTCTCTCTCGCTCTCTCTCTCTCTCTCTCTCTCTCTTTCGTAACAGCGCTTCTTCCATTTTGTCAAGCGTTTTCTTTGCATTACTCCGACATTCACTTTATATAATCACGCTCAGCTCCATCTCATTATACCTATCGTGCTTCAGTACTCAGTTGAAGCTTACCTGAAATAAGTGCTTGTACTGATGTCCGATGAGCCAGTCTCGCAACATTGTTCGCGTTTATATTCACATTTTTTTTCCTTATTACAATTAATTTATACATCAAATACACGTTGACTTCCGCTCGTGTAATGTAGTCGCCGTTGAATATGCCTGTTGATATGATTGGCTGGTTTCCTCATTGTCTTTTGCTGCAGCGATCATTCCGCACAATTTGTTTGTCAAAGCATCCGAATATCCACGACTTGTTTCACGTTGTTTCACGTGTTGAGAAGCTTGCCAGAACGTTATTGCGTAAGTTAAGCTTGAACAAATTGGCGAAAGAGGAAAACAAAGCGGTAGATTGGTACGAATTAAAACGATGAAAATCAGTTTTTAAAGCGAGGCAAGCGACTCACAAAACGATCCTCGTTTCCTGACCCACAACCATTCGGCGCATCCTTTTTCACGCACTTCACCCTCCTGAAATTCGGAGAAAACGACGTGATTGGAAAACGCGCGCGAGTCAAAGGATCGTTGGCTGGTGTCTGGATATTTCCCGCAAGCCGCAAGTTCGAAGGGTTTCGAAGTGAAATGAGCCGAAGGGTCGAGGAAGTAACGTCACGTTGCCGCAAGTGAGAGAAAGAGAATTTTCCTTTCTGCAAATCTAGGAGTCTTAAAAAAGGAAGAAGAAAAAAAACGGATTTACAACCTGTTGCTCGGTAGTACCCACTTAAAGATTCCCCTCGATATTGAAAGAATATCCGAACGGAGGCGCGAGCCGAAGGAAGACGTAGCATGGCTTGTAAATATAAAAGTACGGATATCGAGTGAAAACGAGGGTGAGAAAAAAAAGGGATGCTGCTTTGCTTGCGCTTGATCTGTTTGCTTGAAACTCTCGGTTCTAAGTGTTTATTTTCTTCTTATTTTCCTCTGTCAAACATAGTTTTCAGTAGTGCTGATCGGCCAACGAGTTATGAATGACAGGAATAATCCGTTGAATTGAGGCAATAGACAATAAATGGATGCAGACGAGCACTAGGCAGGGTACGCTGTTCGTGTCCACGCGTGTGATTAAGGTAAAGTGGATTTGGTAGATTTGGCCTCTCGATATTGGATAATGCCTATATGTAGCTGTTGTCGGACTCGAGCTACCAATTAATCTTGAGAGGCTGCTTTCTTTCATTTCGTTAGAGCTGTAGCTGGAGTCTCTCAACCTTACTGTCTAATGGCTCGTGTTTATTTCAATCAGTCTGTGTTTATTTGCGCTGTAGGAAAAAATGGCTCTAATGCCAATGAAAGGACGGTGGGAGGAGGCGGTAGAGGGGGGGGGGGGTGAGTGAATTAAGCGAAGAGCAATCGAGAGTACGCGGGAGAGGTTTATTTAGCGAGTGCGAGAGCGAGAGAATGCAAGAGCAGGCAACAGGGAGAGGAGGTGAGCTAGCGTTGTTTGAGGTAGGAGGGTCGCTGGCATCGTTTCCCTCGGGAAGCTATCGGCTCGCGTATCGAGAGTGAGAGGGAGGCTGAAAACCGTTCGGTGTCCCGAGGGCGAGAGGTGCGCCACAGATCGAAGGGGGGGACATGCAACAAGTTGTTCGGTTTTCAAAGCCCATTCAAATTGATGGCTTTCCCATACCATGACAAACTCGCCCGGCTATGCTGTGTGCAGGCTTGTAGCGTGTTGCTGCTGCTGCTGCTGTTGCTTTTACCGATATTGCCGCCAAACGCTGCTCTCTGCCATTCCCGCAGGTGGCCACTCTCCCGGCCGATCGCCCTCGCTAATCGAACGCGCACACCTACAACCGTCGAGCATGAGGCTTTTATTTCTGCCTCTCTCACTCGCGTTTCGTTTATTCACCGCACTTTTATTTCTGCCTCTTGACTTCTCCACGATACTTCAACTCTTATTTTCGTTTTCTCTTTTTTTTTATCTCTATAATCAAATCTCGCCTATCACACTTATCACCTGCGACTTCAATTCCCTGCAATTCCATCGATACCCCTGCTATTCCAAATAGTCCTCGAATAATATCGTTGAATAAATTCATAAGCGCTGCGAACTGCTGTTGCAAATAATAGTACAAGAAATTGTCGCTCTGAAGCTCGTTAAATTTAAGGAGTCGGTGAAAGTGCAACTCGTAAACCTTGCACATGTAACTGAACTGCGCAGCTTATTGCAAAATCTATTTTTCAACAACCATTATTATCACAACGTTGCTGTGCTGTCTACACGCATCTTATATTTATAGATATTAAAAGATATCGCACAAAGAGTAGGCGGTAACAGATGTTCAATGGTTAATTGTATACTTGAGACAATTAGTGACAATTGACGAGTCACTACTAATGCCCGAGTTATTTTATTGAAAAAGCGTAGTATAATAAGGTATAAAATGACCCGATGATTCGAGGGCGAGGGAAAAAGTTAATGTTAGAGGTAGTGTTGTAGCAAAGTGATGCAGGAGTGGTGCAGTTATTGATTAGTTCGGCGTAGCAATCAGCAGCGAGCGATCCATCATGAAAAGCAAGGCCTTAGAAGGCCCAGAACGCCTCGTCGACATCATCCGGTTCCTCTGTCGATGCCCGTGTTCGCTGCTAGTGGCCTACCTCCGCGAAGGTCGGTCTTTAAAAACGCATTATCCAAGACAAAGTCCGCGTGCTAGTATGTTTGCTGCCTACAGGCTTACTTCTTTTTTCTTTTTAATTTTGTCGTTTTTTCACCGCCTGATGACCAATAAGACCGATAGCCGCGATCAAGCCACTCGATTGTTTGGACCATTCAATTATTTTGCCATCAAAGCTTCACCGTCGATTCTTCAGTGTCTACTGCAGATGTATATTCTCACATTATTCACGAATTCATTATTTTAAATTACTGCTTTTCATATGTATGTGTTTTTCCATAATCCGCTCCATATTTTGAGCCGCCAAGCGTATGGTTTTTAATTGTGTAATCGATAATGATATAGTGTCGAGTTGCGGAGCGAACTCGGCTCGAAAAGTCACAGTGTATAGCAGGGGAGCGAGCATGAGTCAGTAGTCGCATGCACGAATCGCCGATGAAAGTACAGTCCGCTGATAATCAAATTCTGGCGGGCCCATGACGAATCGGGCAATTAAAGTCCGATCGCTTCACAACGATAAAACGACAGTTGTGCTCGTCGATTCGCTTGCAGGCGCAACTGACGAGACTCATTTTTAAGCGCGAGCCACTCTTCCGTGCGCGAGCATGAGCACGAAACTCATTTATTCTCTCTCTCTCTCTTTCTCTCTCTCTTTTTCTCCGGCTTCTTTATCAATTCCTTATCGGATTAATTGCCATTTTCATCGCACGCCGCAACCGCTGCTTTCACGAGCTCATTGTTCGTGCGCGCACCTGCGAGCAACTCTAGCATTTGAACGAATACCCAAACTTCACTGGACCTTGCTGATTTTAGCGTCGAACAAACAAGAAAGCAAGATGGTCAGGCCTCTATTAAAATAATTATAATTCCATTAGAGATCTCAGTTATGCTCAAGTCTTTGAGACGATGGAATTTGCGTAACGTTGATGAAATAGTTGTTTTTAAGTTGAGCTGAATTGTTTTCAATGCGAAAGCCGAATGTAAAAGAAGATCGGAAGGAAGAAGAGAGCAAGGTAGAAGGGGAACAAGCGAGGAAGGGAAGCAGGGAGGATGAGGGAGGCTAGGGAGAGGAATTGTCGAGAGGAAAGTGCAGCACATAGAATAATAAGATTATTCGTATGGCGGGGTTTATCGTACGGGCGTTCGCTTGGTATTCCATTTCTGCGTCGTAAACAATAATGCTCTTAGAAGAGAAGAGAGGGGAAAAAGGGAGATTCAGCCTGAAATATCAGGATCTCCTTTATTTTCATACGAAATTCGAATATCGTGCCCTCGTGTGGAACGACTCATCGAGTTTCACGAAGCTCGGAAGTTGCGTGTCCATTGCGCGCGCTCGGAGTGCTCCGAGAGGAAAACAGTGCTACATGCTCGACTTGTCGAGTTCATTGACTGTGTTGTGCTGCGAGAGTCGTAAAACCGGGACTCAAAGCTAAGAGACAATGAAGTGAGCGGGGCTGTAGGCCGCGAAAAAAAAACAGAAAGAAAAGAAGAAACGACACTGCAGCCTCGTTTGGTTACTTGCGTAATCCAGCACTGTTCCTCTCTTTCTCTCTCTTCCTCTACCTCTCAATTGCGTGCACAAACCACCAAGCGTCTTCTCGCTTACAACCAAGCGACAAAGTAGCTGTGTCGTGAAATTATGCTGCTTTTTTTCAATTTCCACACTGATCGTGCCGTGCTGGTGTTGGCGCTCGACTGACGGCATACCTATACGTGCCGTATAAAGCTATGTAGCGCCACTGCACCGACAGCTGGCGCCGCCACTTACGTCGAACGGCCTAGCCGCCAACTAGTCCATCGTTCCAATTACTCGCACAAATTTCATTCACTTGCCTCACTATGCTCCCCGCACTTCCTTTTATGCCAGATAGATTCTGTGAGTTCAAAAGAAAACCCATGAAAATGGTCTGTAGACCGTGCAGTACAACGCACACAATGTTTAGTCAATCATGTTCATTCAAAACGTACCTACTGGTAAGTTCTACATGAGTAATCGTCAAATTATGTAATATAGTGGCTACTGTTGTTTTTGGCTGAGGCATACGCATTACGATTTGCTTGGTAATGGATTTTTCTAAAGTTTTGTCGTTTTCATTTGTTCTTTTCTTTTTCAACATTGACCTTGCGAAAAAGCAATGTATAACCATTTTGTTAAATAAGGTTTTACGCAATAAATCCCATTTTAAATATGTGTCATGAATTTTTTCTTTAAATTTTCATTATGGTCAAATATTAAAAGTTTTGGAGAATTACTCATATATGTACAATGTACATGTCTCTGACAACGCGTGGGAGTGGGTTGTTTGCCTGCGTCTGTTTGTCTGGTAAAGCAAACAACTTCTGCTTGATGCGACAAATGTTATATTCGTCATTTAAAAGACTGCTGGACTGTAACTATAAATACGTAGGACAAGTGGAACCATGCCGACAGAGACAACTGTCGAGATAATGCTCTGCTGCAACAGGTGAGGCAGGTGTTAGACCTGTATACGGTGTGAACTCACCTCTAATAGTTCGCGATCTATGGGTTAGCTATTCATTCGCGATCATCCTTTAACCGGCTTTCGAATTGCTATTGCATTCCAATCCACACGTGGACAGGTCAATCTAGAGTTCAATCAAACTTTGCTGTTGGCAAAATCTCTTTTGAAATCTTCAATAATCTCTGCTTTAGTCTGGAAATGGGCTTTTGTTTCGACAACGTTCTCACGTAATTACGACGACACGTGCGAGAAAAAAAAGTCGTCATTTGATAGAGTCAAACTGGTTTTTTCAATAACAAGTTTGTACAGAGAGTTTGAGGAAAAGGTAGAAAGGCAACTGTTGTAATCATACACGTTTTCGAGCTGTAAGAACGAATGGCCCATAAAAATTCATGATTTACAGGATTGTTTTTTTTTATTTTAAGCAGTTAGCAGGAGTAAACGTTTCCAGCGAATCTACGAAATCCAGCGATTAATCAAAACGATCGAGTTTTAACGAGAGCTCGTTGCAGCGCGCATAGATTCTGTTCTGCAGTAATCAAGAGCCTATAATTTAGCTCGATCGAAGCGCAGCGCGGGTCCTAACGAACAAAAACGCTCGTGGTTTTTCGTCTTGCAAAATCATTACGTGCCAGCGAAATGGCTTTCTCTCAAAGTCCTGCAGGTTTCGCGATATTAACGATTCCTTAGAAGAAGAACAATTTGCCAGGCATAAACTTTCTCGAACTGAGTATATAGGCTATATAATCGCGCGATAAAATCAGCTAATGATTGTGCTCTTTCGAACTATCAACTAACTCGTGGAACCGCTCATTCGGTTGGCATTTTAAAATTCGCTAGACTTTCGACTGGCTTGTCCAACTCTAAAGAATTTCAAACGAGAGCTTGTGCTATGAAAAGTTGCAAAGTCAATGGTTTATTTGAGTCTTTATTCGAAAAAGTGTCTCTGAGGAGTGATGTAGAACTACCAGCTGAATGTTGAATTTTATCACGGTAACCGGTAGAACGTAAGACGTAGCTTTAGATCAGTGAGTGATACACACAGACAATCGCGGCTAGGCTGGCTGGATCCGTCTATCATACTTTATCCCTGCGGAGCACGCTCGCTACCGTATGACAGCAAGCCTTGCGCGAGCTGATCTATCGCATAAAACATAAAGTGGGCTATTCCATTTCTCCAGTCAACGTCGACTCCTACTCTGCCAACGTGTATGTAACTTGTTACATATACTCCCCTCCCCCTTCTCCCATCTCCCCACACACACACAGCTTCAACCCTCTTTTAGAAAAAACATTCAACCTTCTACTTTTATCACATATTTATCAAACGTTCGATCCCTTACGATGCGTGGAGCCGCTTTTAGTCTTCTTTGAGGCTTTAATGAAATCGTAGATGAGTTGAGAAAATAAGTTACGAGAAAAGAATGGAATGAGAGAGTGAGCAGGATAGGGGGGAAAACGGAGTATATAGTATTATAAAGAGAAGGAGGAAGAGGAGGTGGAAGAAGAGGCAAGATAGAGGGATGGAATATTGCAAGCGGCAGAGTCGGGCGAGGCAGTGCGAATGCAATCCACGTACCGACTGCTTTCAAATATTAATGTCACGTGACTTATTATATCCTAGGCGAGGCGTGTGCTCGGCGGCGCGAACGCGAGCGCTCCTGGCAGAAGAGCGAAATACCAAGATATAGAGAAAGAGGGAGAGAGAGAGAGAGGAAAGATATTTTCTCGTCTATACGCAGCGGAGCCACTTATGCCACGCGCCAACACGGCAATACGAGCAGTAGCTCTCACAATCCTGCTTCAACGTTGATTCTTATACATTTCTTATTTGTTTTCACTTTATCAAATTTGGAATTGGTATCCTGATTAGGCTGCGAGTTTGTTGAGAAAATAAACCAACGAACAAATCGTGCGGCGCATATGAGTTCATTGTTAATAAAGTATGCCATTACTTTTTTCACGAGCATAATGTCGTTATTGAGAAAAATGTGATGGAAATTCA
Source organism: Chouioia cunea (assembly GCA_030064505.1). Taxonomy (NCBI): domain Eukaryota; kingdom Metazoa; phylum Arthropoda; class Insecta; order Hymenoptera; family Eulophidae; genus Chouioia; species Chouioia cunea. The sequence goes on from JAOPFQ010000001.1 coordinate 1,414,402, forward strand.
AAATTAAATAAATGACAGCCAAGTCAAAGTACACGCGAGGTAGTGGAGAAACAAAGCGAGAAACGAATTAAAGCAAGGGTTGGGAGAGCCAGCAGGCCGAGACTGGCTGGCGCAGACATATCAAGCAGAAAAAGAAGTAAGCGGAAAACACTCGAGTCAAGCGTCGCGGCGTTTGCCGGAGCAAAAGCGTACCTCCACGCGTTCGTTCTCCATGGATTTCTTTCTAATTTTTGCGCGCCAGCTCATGCGTGGATCCAAGAGTTTTGCGGCTGGAAGTTCGCGCACGGAAGCGAGAAAAAAAGGCCGCTTGGGCTGCCATTATTGAGTCGCCTGCCTACCTATCTACTGATATTTCAGGCTTAAACAGCTAGTAACGATGGAGGGGCGCCAACACTTGTGGCTCACTCCAAATTTTGGCGCCTACTGGTCAGCCCCCTGTTACTTATTCAGAAAGACCAGAGATACGAGTACTTTGTGGACTCGCATCGACTCCTTCCTTTACTTGTTAGTTACCCGTGCTTCTCCTCACTTCCATTTTCAAATTAACGAGACACGACAATGTCTTTAAAAATTGGCATGCTCCTGTACCGCTTGAGGCTCTTTCACTTTTTTTTCTTTAAAACATTTTTTTTGTCATTTTCGTTGTTGTTGCTTCAAGTAGAATCCCAAAATTGTATCTATAAACAAAGTTGATTATTAACGAATAAATGAAATGATTGATTGCGCAGAAATAAAATCGTATTGTCATTCATTTGTAATTGAATGGGCTTGCTCGTGATAGACAATTTTTTTTCAATTAAGCGAAGGTGAATAATAGCCTCGCTGACGTTCGATCCCTCGTGCGCAATGCATTAATGTTAGGAATCGCCAATCAAACAAAGCAATTTTAAAAGCTAGGTGGCTCGCGTGTACTCCGCTTGGATTTACATATGCGGCGTCGAATCAACATTATGACGTCAGAATTTGCTGTTACGAAGATCGCGTGCACGGGTACTCGTCAACCGGCCTGATTGTGGCTTTAGTTCTTCTCCCGTTTGCTCTTACCAAACGATAACTTTTAACCGATTCGGGGTTTTTTTCCTTGTAGATATGTATCGGGTGTAGTGAAACTAGCGCGATTATCAATGTTTCATTGAAAGAATAACATCGTAGTGCTATATAGCTATATGGTTCTGTGGAAAAACACAGGGTGGCGTTGGCGGTGGTGGTGGCAAGTGATTAATGAGCAAAAAGACTGCTATGCGGCGAGTGGAAAGGAAAGCAAAGTAATACATTTTTTTTAAAAATTTTTTTCCCTGAGCGAGCGAGCGAGCTTGTTTGCAGGGTAAAGGGTGTGAGGAGGTGGTAAAATTTACATGGGCGTATTACGCCTGGCGCAGCGCGATATAAAGGGGGACTGATAATGATCTGAAATTATCGATCCAATTGTTTATACTGGCGTGGCCTGGAAGGCAGGCTTCGCGCGAGGCGTCGCGATTCTATTTTAATGCCAGCTAGCAGTACGCGAGCACCTCAAGTCGAGAGAGAGAGAGAGAGAGAGAGGGAAAGAGAGAAAGAGAGAGAGAGAGAACAGGACGGCTGCACGCATTTACCCGCAGCAGCATTAAATTTATCGTCCCAGCACAATTTCAAGCTAACTGATTCACTCCCCGCTAATAGTCCGAGGGTTGAGGCCTGATTTATTTTATCGGAGGGTCTACGTACGCCCGCCTACAACTCGTTGACAACTTCAATCCTTCCTTTCTTCTCCCTTGCCTCCCTCGTCTATATCTCTTTCTCTAGCTCCTCTCGACATTGTCTCTCGCTTAATTCTCGATCGATCCTCTACATAAAAAGCTCCCTCCAGGCGGCTAATCGAAGCAAGTTTCCAGATCGCTCTATAAAACTCTATACACTCGACGCAATTATTTTTCCTTGCCTTCGCTATCATAAACAATACATATATAGACATTTCTCTTCCGATCTATCGTAAAATCACGTGTGATTAGGGGGATAAAAGAAAAAAAACGAATGCCAAAAGGTGTTACGTGCTGGGCATTATTGCCCACGAGTCGGGTTCATACGCGCGCTTTAGTTGTTTATCAGCGTTGTGTTGCGTGGAAAGGAGCTGACTTATAATTGCTAAACGTAAATGCATCGTATCGAGCAAGACAGAGATTGGCGAGACGAGAGGCGGGGGGGGGGGGGGAGGGCATGTAGAAAGATGCGAGCTATAGTAAAGTCTCGGCAAGGGGACAAAGGCATGCAGCATACACGAATGGCACGGGTTTTGGTGTGTGCGTCGGCAAGTTATCGCTTCGTTTGGTTGGTCGCTCGCATAAATAGGCGCTATACGGCGAGATCGCGAAATATAAGTTATAGAGCAGAGTTGAGCGTATATATACTTCTACTCGCTGCTATAGCCGCGATAAAATCTCAATTTATAAGTGTCCCCGGCGAGAGTGCGAGTCCGCGTCCGCGCAATATCGAAGACCGAATGGCTAGATAGGGCCATTCTTAGCTCTCGCTCTCGCGCGCGCTCTCTCTCTCTCTCTCTTTCTCTCTCTCGTGGTGTACGGTATCAAGCGCCCGATGATATTACTCGAGAGCACGCGACTGCTTAGCATGCAAATGCATGAAAAGCAATAAACTACTCAATACCTTGCCTCGCGCAAGCGGGAATTTACCCGATCGATTTCGCGCTTGCGCCTCTAACCGACACCAACGATACGCGCTATATTCTCCTTTTATAGGGTGACGATCGCCACTACTCAATTCTATCCAACAGTTGCTTCACTGATTGATCGATTCATTGATTTTCTGCTCAAGACAGCTTGTCTTGCGAACACTTTACCTATTATACCGTACCGCTGGCATACGGCGCTGATAAGTGTGCCTAGTCACCTCGTTCCTCGAGCAAAAAGCTTATTCAATGATTAAATGCGCATTAGCACTTCGATCGCCATTCGAATCGATCGATTATTTCGTGCCTATACCGTTTCTTTCACAATCACTAAAATTATCGTAATTTGCTCCTATACCATTTGTTTGATAACTTCCGCTGCTTCTATTCCACTTATTATATTTTTTTAATTTTTTTTTGTTTGCTGCATGCTAAGCCATCGAGGCATCGACAGGAAAGAAGAGGAAAAAAAGAACCGAACAAAAAAGTTGTTTCGTTTACCGTTTGTTTCTCCTTTCATTTTAAAAAGTTTAAAAACTCGAATAAGTTTTTATAGTATCCTTCGTCCAAACAAACTCAAGGCTTTATTTGATCGATAAATTTTATTAGCAGTTGATCAGTATCGTGCCTCGCTGCAGGCATTATTGCAGCGTAATATAGCCGATGCAAATGTCAATGTAAAGTCCAGGATATATATTCAGAATAAAAGAGTGTAATTAAATTTGACAAACGAGCAAAACGCCTGATGTGCGCCGTGTGTTCCATGCTATATGCTTCCAGTCGAATACTTGAAGAAAGTATTCCCTGATATTATAGCGACCTATTGCGTGTTCCGATATTACAAGCGCAGTGCTCGCAGCCCACCTCGCAATTTCCTGCCAGTGTAGCACAAAGCGATGTTATTCGTTTCTCGATTCTTCGAGTCTTAATTTCTCCTTGATAGCCAAATGACAGCCACCGCTTCAAAGCGACAGGCAGCTGACGTGTTTGTTGGTTTTGATTGGCAAAAGATTCATTGCTTGCCTGCGAGTACTTCCTCTCAATTAAATGTAGCTTTCTTGAAATGAACAAAATGCATAGATTTCGTATGATTGGCAGAGATGTGACTGCGACCGATGGATAGCTGCGCGAAAAAATGGGTAGGTGGCGCTTAGCGGACGTCTTGAGCTGCAGTCAATTAAGCTTTCGTAATCAGAGAACAATTAAGGCTGGGTAATAGATTGCGGCGTGAAGGGGCGCCAAGGCAAAGCTGCAGATCGGGAGAAACAAGCTGGCTTCGACAGTCCGGCGATTGCGGTTTAGACCCTCTTCTCGGACACCGCACAACTCGCGCGACACTCGCTTAATTGTTACAATTCGTACAAACTACGAATTAATTCCTTTTCCTTTCCTATATACCCAGCGAGAGAGTCCCAGCGCGCGCAGCAGCTCCCAACCAATGTCCCATTGCCTCAATTCCTTTCTTCCTCTAGCTTTTGCAGCAGCTGCTAAAAGCGTGAAATTGCAGCCGAGACCCCCTCCAACATCTACACTTTCAGTGTATATCATGACACGGCAATTAGCTTTCCATGACTAAGGACAACGACAATATTCTTTCTTATGCGGACATACACGTGTATTGCAATATTCATTTCGATCTATTTATATAAGAACTTTTTAAGTTGCTTGGGACTGTTTAGGGAAGATAGACTCCGTCGGGTATAATTGTGGATTTTATCAATGGAAGATCGTAATGAGTTGGAAGATGGTAGAGGTCTATCAGTCTTTCGCTGGCGCGGAACAATGATGGATGTCTGTGTGCCGGGAGTTATCGTGCTCCAGAAAAGGCTTTCGATTCACGACCCTCGATTTTGGATTCACGCGAGAGAAAGCGAGTGCGTCAATGTATCGTAGGCGTGCGTGGTGTGTGTTCGTGTGCCAACGAGCCTGATTGTTTTGTCGACACGCGACGCGCCTTTTGCCGCCTGTCGATTCTCTCCTATACAACGCGCCTCTCTCTTTCTCTTGCTTTCTACAGCTATATCCATCGATGCTACGAGGTAGTTCGCATGACGCGGCGAGATTAACGAGGAATTGGACGATTCTCCATACGTATATCGAAAATTAAGCAATTGATTTGATATATCGTCCCCTTACATCCTTACTTCCTTCCTTTTCATTTATTCACCTTCACAAAACAACAATTTTGCTCGCTGCGTGCGTGCTGCGTAGAGCGCTTTGCCGCCCAGAGAAAAGACGCCCGCAATTCGAAGCTATACGGTTTCAATCAGCGATATTTCAATTGATTTCCAGCTAGAATGATTTTTTTATTTTCAGCTCGTGTATAGGGATTATGACAGATGGATCGAAAATAGGCTGGGGCGGACGGAAGTCGAATGAATGTCAGAATTATAACGATCGTTTGGATGATTGTTTGTTTTAATTTGGCCGTGTTGAGAAAAGGACAGACGCGAGGACAACGGTCTGCGGCTAATTGGAAGATTCAGTTCTGGAAAAGAGCCTAATTGTCGTTGAATGTACGCGAGCAAATGAAGTAATTGAAGAGAAGCGTGCAAGTAGGAGCAAAAATATAGCGGCGACTGGTCGAGTGAGCGTGACCGATTGATATGGTTTTGCTGCCAAGGAAAACTAGCATGCAGAGAAAGAGAGAGTGCGCGTACAACGATTGCGATTCATCGTTGAAAATGAACGATGCACGACTAGAAGCTCCGAGTGAAATTAGCGATTCGGTTGTTCTGCCAATTACTAGCGTCCTCGAAGCATCGCACGTTTCTCGTCGAGAGATAAGAATGCAAATAAAGCCTTAAAGCAGCGCTATATAGCAGTAGTATACGTAATATGAAAGAGGTACGCTCGTGTGACTTATATATCGACTGGCCGCGCGTAATCCCGGCGCTATAATGCGTTAGCACGATTATATACCTCGTAAGAATAAAGCACTGAGAGGAAAGCGGGCAAAGCGGGCAAAGCGGGCAAAGCGGGCAAAGCGAGCAAAGCGGGTACGCGAGGAAAGGTTATAGGGTTAATATAAATGTTTCTCGGCTCTGCGCGGCCGGCTCATCGAATAACTACTCAGTCAGAGTACGAGAGGAACCTTCGAGCGCATAATTTATGCCAAGTGTTATGGATTTTAGAAGCGGGCGTTGCTCGCAATCGAGTCGTGAAACTTTATTAAGCTTGCCATAGCCGCCCGTGGTTATAGATTAAAAACAAGCTATGCGTTACTTGTAAAATAGATTTTACGACGAGACCCTCGAATATATAAACTGCCCTCACCGTCCATTTTACCTCTGTCTCCTTCTTCATTTCGAATCAATGTTATTTCACATAAACTATCTTTGATGACTCTTCACAGAGCATGATAATGAATGAAGGAATGAATTAATCAACTAATGAATTTCAAAGGCAGACGGCAGTGAATATTTGGAATTATGGCACTTGAGGCTGCCGATAATGAGAGGATCCTCGCGTAAGCCTTTAATAACAATCGTTGAAAGTTTAAATAGAAACACAGAAGTTCGAAGTGCAAGCTCGGAAATTGATTTAGGTCTGTTAGCCTTTGGCTTTGGGGGCCGAGCACTTAAAGCGTATCGCAAACTGAAGTCGACTGGATTTATAAGAGAGGAGCAAGGAAGATGGTTAAGTCGGGAAAGAGCCGGGAAACGAAGAGAGCGCCAAATTAGAATTGAATAGTTGATGAATTTTAGAAGTGGCTTGTAGATAAAGAGAAGGAGAGAGAAAGGAAGAAAAACGTCCTCTCTCTTTCTCTCTCTCTTTTGATTGCGCTTTATAAGCATGCGACCCATTAAGGCGTTCGAGTCTATGAACGTGCACCACAGTATAGGAGATGAGCGAAAAGAGAGAGAGAACGTACATCGCGAAAGCCGACTCTCGATTATCGCTCGCTCCCCGTTATTATTCTTTCAATCTTACGCTGCTGAGTACGAGCAAAAACTAAAAAACTCACACATTATCGGCATTACGGGGAGAACACAGTGCTATCCTGCTAGACACTGCACTCTCAGGGGATTAATTAAATCCCCTCAAACTTTGCGCGTGCGTATATCACGTGGATTACTGTTTCTGTAAAGAAGAAATGTCAAACATTTGTTAAAGCGACCGGCTGATTTTTATTGACCAATGACAATATTTGGGTGATGAATGAAAGAAAAAAAAGAAACCATTACATAGTCGTAGTAAGTATCAAAGAAGGAAAGAGAAAAAGAGAGAGAGAGAGAGAGAGAGAGAGGAGGGGGGGAGGAAAGAGAGCCAGAGAAGCAAAGGGTGAAGCGGGAGGGTCGAGTATGTAGTATTTGTAAGAGATCAAGAATGAGAATGAGACGGAATTCTAGAAGCATTATCCTTTAATCAAATACATTACTGAAAATTTATTGCGCCCTCGCGAATTAATTAAATGCCAAAGGATAAATTCTCGCCCCGTGTCCCTTTTGCTTTTCGCTATTCAAACGACAGTTTTCTCCCGCATAAGCTTTAACATTCTATCAAATAAATCCTCCGAATTCTGCTCATCTGCCTTTTATCTGCTTACTCTTTACTAATCTCATTGTCGTCGTTGTCGTGATGAGTGGTCGATCGTCAGCATTAATTTACGACGCTTTTGCAGAAAGTTGGCCTTGCGTGCAAACAGGTAAACGAATTGCTTGCCAAAGACAGGTGGCTATAGTAACAAAACGTATCGTAGAGATACGGGCTCGTTGATTTCTTTTATAGATCAATTGGCGTTCGTTAATCACCTCGTGAGTCTCGCGTTAGTCTTAATTGCCTTCTGCGAACTGCACCCCAAGACATGCTTGGCCGCGTCGCACCTTTGACACGCGCGACAATAGCAGCCAGAAGCTTGCATTTCGCGTAGACTCCTATATTAGCCAATACGTCATGTAATTTAAATAAAAATGCGTTAACACGGCTTGTTCCATCGAAAAGATTACGATCACTCTTCCGCGTATAATACAGTATAATATTATAGTCAGCTGCAACATTACTTTGATATATTTTGCGTTTGCTCTTTGAGCGTTCGAAGCTTGTTTATTTTGGAAGAGTTTTAACGATAAGTTTTAATGATTTCCACCTGAGCTGAGCGCTTGACTGCGCTGCACGCACGTGCACAATATCCGACGAGGGCTTCCGAGCTGCGAGGCAGTGATGGATCGAGCTGGGTTATCACCAGCTCAACGGCGGCAGGAGCAGAAGCAGCAGCAGCAGCAGTTCGCCTGCTCGGAAGGTCAGTAGTCGAATCGAATGGCTGCCTGGTTGTGGCGAGCACTCGCGCGCACTATCGGCTCTCAGCTTCAAGAGAAAGGGAGACACTTTACCTCGACGACAGCTACTAAATAGAGAACTCGCCCTTTCCTCGCCCCCCCCCCCCGCCCCTCACGGCGATTCCGATAATATTCTAATATAAATGAATCCCGGGAATTTGATAAATGGAGAAAATCCGGCGATCCGTATCGCAAGCTCTTGGCTCGGCTCGAGCTGCGCGAGCTTTCGCGAGCATTTGTCTGCTTGGGCTCTCGGGTCATTTGTAAAACTTTCAACTCTGATCCGTTGCAGATTAAGAAAAATTTATAAAGCTCGACTAACTCGAGCCTGCGAGCAACTAATCGCTTGACGCTTATTCGGATAATCTTTCAAGCTAAAAGTCAAGTTGCACAAGCGAGACAGAAAGCTGACAAAGAAGTTCAGACTTTCGGTTTACCGAAGTCTCCAAACAATCGGATAATTTGTATGCATACTATTGGCTTGGTGATAGCTGACCTCTTGCGCGCACGTCTCAGCGGGTGGGATCTCATTCCGGTGTGCGTGCGCGCGTGCAAATACATCGAAGGCCCGAATACGCGTTAGTTTCGGCGTGTGGATAATGAATGTGCATCCATAACTAATACCGGAACAGATTAAAATTTAATTCGGCAAGTTAGCTCGCGCGATCTGCAGTTGGAGCAGCATGGCTTGGGCTTCGGCTGATTAATCGAAAGCTAATTCAATTTTCCGCTGCGGAGGCATTAATTAAAAAGTCGCATAATACCGCCCGAGAGATAGAGAGGGAGCGAGGCGAACGAACGAACGAACGGCTGTAATATAGTGTGCAAAGGGAACGTTCGTTCGTTCGGCCGATAATCCTGCCTGTAGCTCTCGCTTATAGCTATTCCAAATGGACAAAATACGAGATCCGAAAGGAGTTTACGAGGATTGAGAGTTGCGACTTTGAGGCAGCAGCTCGTAAAGCGAAAAATACGTTCTCGCATAAAAGTACAGGCTACCGCCAGATAAAGACCAATTAACGTTTCGTAAATGTCCTTAAATGTCGCTAGGCCGAACCACCGACGTAGCTGGCAAAATCGAAAAAGCCAAAGCAACAAAAATTATCGGCTGTCCGCGGATTCTTTAAAACAATCCTGCGCTCGTAAAGTTCCTTCATTAAACATCAAAGCTGCCCCATAAAATCGCTGATCGCCTGAGCGAGAAGTGCGATGGCGGAGGGGGATCGGGGGAGAGCGGCAAGATATTGGTTGGTAGAAAGAAGCGCGAAAGCAAGTTGGATGCACGTGTCGAACCCCCCGTGGCGGCAGCGCGCCACGCCACCATCTCGTTCTCGCGGATCCCGGCCCCCGTCAGATCGTAGCTTGATTAAAATCCGCGAGAACCGAACCTCCGAACTTTATCCTCTCCGATGTCCTTCTTCTCCCACTGCTGCTCCCGTCGTCAAAAAAGAGCACAACAACCTCTCAAATGGCTATTGCCTCCTCGAGTCGAGGAGTCGAGGAGTCGAGGGTCGTCGTACCTTCGAATCTTTGAAGGATGATGCAGATGCCATTTCTCGAATGGTTTAGCAATTAAAATCGTCGTCGTTTTCGTTGCCTGAGAACCACCATTCAGCCTCGCGGTATGCAGCCTTCACAAATAAAATCTTATTTATCGACGGATAAACGCGTATTCAATAAAAATCTGCACTTTACGCAGGCTGATTGCAATTTGAGATAAATATTCGTTAACGCTGCTTGGCTCTCACTCTTCGACATCATTAGCGAGCGATACTCGAGTAAAAAAAGCAAATGACCAAACAATGCAAGCTCTCTCTCTCTCTCTCTCTCTCTCTATCTCTCTTTCTCGGCAAAATTAAATCTTGATTAAGGGCTGTTATTTTGTTGGCACAAAGAAAGCTTGACACGTTGAAGGAGAAGCCAAAGGCGGAGAAGAATAAGAAGAAGAGCGAGCAGTGTGGCGAGCAGAAAAAAGACGATAGAGAGAGAAAGAGAGAGAGAAACTCGATAGCGTCATTGTCGGGAGTTTTGTTGCAGGGTGAGCGACTATTATGATCGCAGAGGAAAAGACGAAAAAGTGCACTGGCGGCTGTGAGAGTGAGAGGAGGAAGGGAAGCAAGAGAGAGAGAGAGAGAGGCAGCTCTCTGACAAAAGGCAAGAGCCCTCGGGACGTGAGGCGCGGCTCCGCTACCGACTGACGGACAAACAAATATCGTAATACCATTGTTCTCGTGGCTCTTGCGCCAGTGCACTGGCCAGTCGACCAATTGAATATAACGAAATGCAAACAGAGCCATCGGGATCGCGAGGGACGTTGCTTGGCGCCCGTTATCCGCGAGGACGACTCCTTCTCTTCTCTTCTCGTCTCGTCTCGTCTCGTCTCGTCTCATGTCTTCTGTTCTGGCGGTCCACTTCAGTGCTATTTCACTTTTGCTCATTGACCCGAGTACCCACTTGTCGTAGCTATCAAAGCTTTTCCAAATTCAACAATTAAAGCTTTTGTTTTCTCGTCCACTTACCCCTCCACAGCTCAAGGTCTGCCGTTATCTACCGACTATTTCGAAAGAGCATGCTTTTTTTGTTGACTTGACAAAAAGGTTATTGTATATATAGAAATAACGAAAGCCCGATAGCGATTGATTACTCGGCGAAGACTGTTGAGGAGAGCGCCAACGCTGGGAAAATATATTTGATGAGCGGTCGTCTGCTGGCGTCATCTGGAAGCAAAAGAAATAGACCTAGAGTAGAAAGGGAATGTCATTAAGCAACCTTGTAATTTTGCTCATTTGACCGCTTAAGATTCAGATTCAGACAAGTTTTACCGCAAGATTTATCGTTTGGCTCCGGTAAGCGGAGCCCACGTATCAGGCTCAGCTTTCATTATTCTTGAAAATCAAAATTGGCAATATCGAGACGAGCGGTCGGTTGACCGCAGCAATCGATAAAAATCCAACACAAGAGAAAAAAACAATGACAATGTTGTGGCTAATGCGTACAGCAGCTCGCAAGTACTGTTAATTAAAATTATGGTGGTTGAGAATATTAGGATAAAAAGAGAAGAGAAGAAGTACCGTGGAATTCACACGGTACATTTGGGTTTCAGCGATTGCGCGAATCCGTCACTGACAGAACTGGCTACATCGATTAACGTTGGCCCCGGGCGGCTCTCTCGCGCGATTTGTCTGTCGCAACTCCTCCTCCGTTCTCCGTGTCATTCGATCAAGACGTGCTCTGACTTTGCTTTTCGAACAGCGCGACCACGTTATTATTACCCAAAGCTCGCTTCGCTGCAAAGAGCCACGCCAACTGCCATCCTATATGTGTATACAGATGTTTCGCGACATTTAGTTGCTAGATCGAGATTGAGATCGCGGTAGAAACGAGGACGCGGAGGGACAAAAAAAGTCACCGCTTGCGAGCAGTAGCAGAAGATGGTAAGTAATAAGTAGGATAGAATAGTAGGAAAGAAGCAAAAAGAGTTGAAGCACGGAAGATGATTGTATCCGCGATGGGTAGGTGTATATATATAGTTCGCGAGCGAGCAGCTGGGAGCTAAGGCCAGTAGATAATTCAACGCGTATCTCAGTAGCTGGTTGCTCGCTCGCTTACTCGCGCTTGCGGCCCAACACAAAGAAGACAAACCAAACCTCTATACACATAGAATCATCATCGTGGCAGCGCGTGCAGGCGCAAGATGCCTCTCTTTTCCCCTCCAACAGTCGAACAACAAGACTCGCGAGATTGCTGAGAGGAGCTTGGCGCCATCGCGTGATTACCAATTTGGAATTACTCGCTCCGAGGGAGAAGCTGCAGAGAGCTGCAAGCAGCAGATGATGCGAAAGAGAGAGAGAGAGAGAGAGAGAGACGCAGAGTCCGCGGATTATCAGCTGCTGAAGGCACCTCCAGTCTCATGTATAATGCGATCTCCCTGAAACATAACCCAACACACAATGCCAATGCCATTTCAACGGACATTCCTCCTTTATTCTTGTTTCTCCCCACACCCACGCTCACACATATACAATCATATAATTTCTTTTCTCCGTATATAAATATCAATCACTTGGATTTCGTTATTTTTCATAGGTTTTTGCGATTAGATATTTTAGCTTGGTTGTAACAATATATTCCAATGTTGGCATTGGCAAGTCGGAGGCTGCATGTTGTCAAGTGAAAGTAAAAGCAATGGTGTCGATGATGGGAATTGTCGGGAACGCATTCCCCGGACAGCCACACAATTCATCATCGCTTGCTACTGCGGAGTTGTAGCGAACCAGAGAGCGAGAGATAGTAACAGATCCACAGGCCGTGCGTCCAGCAGCTCAGTGTTTTTCTCTGTTTGTCGAGGAGGTGAGCTAAAGGCAAGCGAGACACTGATTGAATTGAAGTAATATCAGCAGCAGTGAGTAATGGTCTTTGAGAATGAGGATGGATTCAAATGTGGACCCTGTCAGTGATTGGTGCGTACACGCGCGCTGTATTATATGTGTGTATGCGTGTGCGTGTGCGTGTGTTTGTGTGCAGTTGCATGCTCGCGCGGATCAGATAGTGTGTAGTCATGCCAGGTGATTATATCGCATTATATGAGGAGTCAGTCTGCTACTGTGTATTCAGCCCTCCAAGATGAGCGCTGTTTCTTCTCCTTTACCTCTCTCTCTCCCTCTCTCTCTCTCTCCGTGTCCATCTTCGACTGACTTGCGGACGATCGAGACCTGCCTCACTTATATTACATCTCACCACGACTTTTATACGCTCGTTGATTGCTATCGTCTTTTTTCCGTGGCTGCAATATCGAATTTTCAAGAAATGCTGAATGCAATTTTGCAATTTGCTGCCTTTATGCCAATGAGAATATAAGTGCACGTGCCTCGGTGAATTGAACTCCAACTAGCCATTGAATTGAGAGAATAATGCCTCGGTTGGTGTATATAGGTGTTGGTGAAGTAAAACAATAATCCGTTCCTCGGAAGTATGATCAAGGCCAAAGAAGAAATGTGTATGTAAGTTGAGGCATTTCGATCGGCGCAACTTGGTATCGCATCAATAACATCCGTCTCTGCCGGTTCGGCCGCGCGGCTTGCTGCCGGGTGGTCTTTCTGCATAAAGCTCTCATACAGCCACACCATTATTGCAATCACACTATACAAGAAGGGTCAGACACTTGGTAACTAAAGGAAGTGTGCCGCCCTTTATTCGCCTTCACGCCAAAGACAATGTGGCTACCGATATGTTCATTTCTCTCGATCTCTCTTTGAATATACGTTCTGCTCGGTAATCAATCAACCAATCAACTTGATCGTAATGCTGCTCGAGCGGAATTGATTTGCGGCTTTGAGGATAAGTAAAGGGAAGTGCAATGATCAATTGAATGAGCATCGGCAAATGATACGAACACTTAATCAATAAGGTATTCATTTATTGGTATTGTACGGGCGCAGAGAAGCAGAAACAGGAGTCGAAGGGGAAAGAGAAAGGAAGAAGGAGGACGAAGAAGGAAGAAGGAGAAGGTAAAAAAGGGAAAAAAGAAGGGGCTGAAGTCGAGGCCGTCAGCCGATTCAATGATATCTCGTCTGGCGATGATTTATTCGGCGTAAGATAGCTGCGGCAAGGATTACGGATCGGAGCTCTCGCGGCGGGAGATACTCTAAACAGAAGCTATTGTGGGCCGCGGCGAGAGATGGACGTGGCCCACGCATGGGAGGCGTAGCAATATGAGGTGGTGCAGAGTTCGAGCTGTGTGGCTCGGAGAAAGAGAAAGAGAAAGAGAGCGGTTTTATTGCGCTCATCTGCATCAGCGGAGGTTTGCATTTCTGCTCTGGTCGATCTGCTATGCGATAAGATCGTTCGCGCGCGCGCACCCTATTCAATCTATCGAATTATTTATATTTGCTACCGCGAATTCTGCCCATCTGTTTTTATTCCAACGTATACATAATGGTCTGTAAGACGATGCTGATAGCATTCATTCACAATCATTCGATACAATTTTTCAAATTGCCGCAGTTGTATACTAATCCGGCGGTCTTGAGATTGAGCCATTATGTGCACTGTTACCGCGGTACGACGTATAACAATATAGAATACGTAAATATATATATATATATATATATGTGTGTATGTGTGTGTGTGTGTGTAGGAAAAGAGGCCCGTGCCGTGGCTGGGAAAAAAATCGCGTGCTCAGCCCAAGAGACAACAATAATGATAGACTCGACTTAAAATCAGTTTCCTTTTGAAAGGTCGATTGTTGAGCAGACCTCTTAATGACAGCCGGGCATTTCCCATAACGGGCTGCGGTGCCTGATTATACCTTATCGGCGCGTCACACACAAATAATGCTTCAGCAGCGGCTGTAGTATACATACATTCACACACACACACACACACACACACATATACATATGTACGTATGTGCCACCACGACTGTCGCTGCGCGCAGCATACAAAGTTTTCACTTGCCAAGGGTGTGTCTTCTGCCTTTCAACGTGCACGCATGAGACTTTTAACCCCATCGAACGACGACGACAACAACGACGAAGAGTCATGGGAAGAGAGAAAGAGTTGGTTGGCTTCTTTCATCTTGACCGAACGACGCGCCGATGGCCGGATGGCCCTTAACTATATGTTACATTACCGCGCACGCGTACATCAGCCAGTGCAATTATTGTTATTGCCTCAGACCGATGCAACTTGCAATACTACCATATATATGTACACACGTATATGTATATATATATATATGACTGGCTTCAATCAAACGCGCGCTACACTTGCCCACTGTGTATCTTTTGTTGTTTTGTAAGAATGCAGTCGATCCAATAATCGAACTTTCTCTCTCGCCCACGTAGCCTCCTGCAGGCAAACACTATAAAGCCTACTCTCATCGAGCTGCCCAAGCAAACTATATATTTACCAATGAACACTATGTATGGGTGGCATTCCAAATTGAGACTTGGACGCCCGCTGAATTTCAATCATTATTTCACACCCTCCGCTGCAGTTGATCGAGCGCGGACTCGAATGTACCCTCCTATAGCTTGGATAATAATATAAACAGTGCTATTGGAATGGTATATAGGACCACGATCGTCGCGTGCTGATCACTGATTTTAAGCGGGATTTCGAGAAACAAACAGCGCGCGCAGTCAGGTCGGTTCGAAGAATTGTCCGTGCTCTCGCAGTCTCTCCTCTTGGTAAATTAATTTTGAAAAAAAAGCTCGCAGTTCATTTGCTTGCGTCGTGTATTTTTTTTCAAATAAATGTCAAATCCAATTGTCCGTCGAGCATCAGGTAGTAACTTCGCGGTGGCCGCGGCCTGTTATACCAATACTAGCGAGTAGTGATAATTATAGAATAAATAAATTAACGTCGCTGGGTGTTGGTGGTGATGGTGGTGGTGGTGGCGGGCGGCGGGTGTATAATATATCTACGTCTGCCAAATGGTACCGAGATATACAGTCGTATATCACCGAGCGAGTTATAGTTTCCAGCCGGTAACTCATTGCCGCCGCGGCTCTTTGGCTCGAATCCACGCGCGTCTTATGGCGCGAATCGGCCGGCTCAACGATATCGAAGAGAGATAGAGTCCCGCGCGTTTGACTAGACGCTGCTTTGCTCTTTCCGCATGTTACGCTCAAGTCTTGCGCTCTCTGGAAAAAACAAGTCGCGACAGCCAGTCAGCTCAGTCGGGATTAATCTTTGCTAAATTCACTCACTCCCTCTACTGTGCCCGTGCGTATTCGCTGTGGAGGTTATACACTTACGTTGCCACCATGTCTCTGCATGTGCTAGCGCAAAAATTCAATCGTTCTGGTAATGAAGCCCGCCCCACGCTGCTGACCGCAGATCTTTTCTTTGGCTCTGCGTCCAACTTGGTCTCTCCTTCTCACAGCCGCAACAGCCCATGTCTGACTCTCGCACCTCTTCTCTCTCTTGCAACGGCCCTATGTAATATTTTATTGGCTTTGTTTATGACGTAGTCTTCCTTGACGGACCAGGCTTCGCTTCTCTTTTCATTGCTTCACTCACGTGTATGCATTCAACAATTTCCTTTGTCTCTCTCGCTCTCGATCTTTCGTGATCTTTGCGATCCAAACTAAACTATACTTTTTACGATTTTTGCTTACTTTGCGTCGCTGGAGTAATAAATAATATTGGCGTCGTTTACGACCAATAATACTACCTACGATGCAACGTAGAAAGAGAATACTATAGAAATATTGAAATTATTGAACTCGCGAACGATTGAATTTTTAGCACTTTGTAGGGTATTTTTCCACTAATGTACACATCAGTGCATCAATCAACAATTATAACGTTTCTGTTGCTCATTTCAAGAGAAAAAGTTAAGAGAACCAAGCGTAAATGATGTTTGTTTTTGATTTAAAGATGCGGCTTAAGAGAGGAAAAAGAAAATAAAGAAAAAACAAGCGAGAGGTGTTGGGTTGGAAAAGAGGCTGCATTGATGTAATTGCAGAACTCAGGCGATGACTGCAAGAACGGGCGCATAAAGTACCGCTGGTAGTAATGTTGCCAAGTGCCAGTGAGCGACACCCGAGGCAATATTGCTAGTGCGCTTTCAAGTGCTGAACAAGTAATGGCGCAGGGCTATGACCAATCAATTACTAATAGTCCAGCGCCCTTCTCCCTCCCGCCACAGATACTCACACATTTACCGCACACCGCTCCGATATTAGCCTGCCCATTACCTTTCGTCGGCTTTCTCTCTATCTCTCTCTGTCTCTCTCTGTCTCACTCTCATGGCTTAACTATTATTAGCCAACTCTTTCTCTTTGTGAACGTCGGCTCTGTCCGTTAGGCAATCTTGTGGCGATCGCTCGGCTATATGAGACAATCGAGCTTCATGGCAATGTAAAAAGTTGCGGTGATTTGCTGGCCAACTTGTATTTGAGCGTTCGAGCGAGATGAAGCGCATGGATAATATACGCATGTATACGGACAAGTGTGCACGCGCAGGTGAGAGAATTTCACGCGCGATCTCATCGATAAGTGAAAGGATCACCATCATCGCCGCCGCCAGACCGCCGCGGATCACCAACGTCGTTTGCTAGCCTCGGGCGCCTCCGATATGCGTATCCGTATTCTCTTGCCATCAGAGCTGCTCTATACATGCAACTCAACTGTGCGCTTACAGCTATACATACCCAGCTCCCATAATCGAATCGAACCGAATAGATACTTTAATTATCGCTCGCCTGGATCTTCGCAACTTTATCGCCCAATTGCCTGCCTGTTCGCCTGCCTGATTGTCTTCTTGCCACCCACGTGCTCTGCAATCTCGACTCTTCTCTGCGAATCTTCATTATGGACAGTAACACGCAGTTTTCTACCGAAACACACAATAAACGATTAGACATTGACATTTTATTTTTACGCTGGTGGGAAAATGGGAATTAACTTCGGATTAAACTCAATATTCTCATCGTTTATTTTCTATTATGCAAATTAATCAATCAAATTTTAGTTATTAATCTTGTTATTACTGTTCCAGCTAATAAATCGAAATACATACAAAAATTCACTCGCATTATTCCTTTTTTAATAGCGTTTTTTCAATGTCAAATTATTTTTTTAACCACACTATTGTATTCATTTATCTAGTAAAATTAAAAAAAGTAACATTCAGACAGCTCTTCAAGAGGTTCCATACAGAAGCAGTTAACATCGGGGTTTCATTATTTAGTTATTAATCTCAACTAAAGTTGGCGTTTGCTGAAGTATTATCGTATGATGCGTGCGATGAAAACGTGCAGTAAGCATATATTGTAAGAGACGAGTGTATGAAAGCCACGTGAAGAGTAACAAAAGTGTAGTTGACATCAAAGAGAATCAAACTATGTCTGGAAATAAGCTGAGAGTAAATTGAAGCAATAACGCAAGTCGCTGACAACTTTTAGCTCGTTCCGGTCAATTTTTCGCAAACCAGTAGTGGAGGGAGCAGGGAAAAAGAGAGCTTAATACTAGCGATAAATAAGTGCAAGAGTTTAGCGATAGTACGAGACAGACAGATAGAGAGGGAGAAAGAGAAAGAGAGAGAGAGAGAAAGAGAGAGAGAGAGAGAGAGAGAGTGAGAGAGAGAAAGAGTATTTGGCGTGTATAAAGTTTGGCGCGTTCTTAAATCATTGGAGTTGGCTTACTGGGCGAGTCAGGCCAACGCTCGTGTGTTGTAGGTATATAGTGGAGGAACACAGATCCAAATAAGAAGGATCAAAGGGAACGACTTTTGCTGTGTACATGTATGACGACTGGTATTGCCTGGCGCATACTTCGTCTTTCGACCCTTTCTTTTTCGTGGCTAGCTCTCAGCCTAAGATCCAGCCAAGACTGCAATTACTTCGTCGCCTACTCTATTTAGCTCTTGCGAAACTGGCGCAGCTCATCGACAGACTTTTCACCGAGTACAAAGAATCAAAGAGGCCCCAAGCTCTGCACTCTCCTTCAACTTTGTAACGGACTTCCTTGAACTTGCGCCAACAGAACTCGTTATTATTGCTCATTACGTGCAACTGCATACTCGTCACTCTGCCCGCCTGCTATTTGCACCTTATTATTACATATGTTGCCGATTGAGAGCTATAATGAGTCTACCTCAACTCTCCCTTCATTGGGTCTCGGGTAAATTGATTTTCGTGACGATTTTCATCTCCATTACTTCCTTTTCTTCTTCTTCTTCTTTTTCCTTCCCCTTCTCTTCTTCTTTTTCGCCTTATTCCAAGAGCATCGTTCATTTGCTTACCGCGATTACTCTTTTTCAGACGAGCTAGCTATATTAAGAACAAAGTACAGTTTGAGCAAACTACAATTAGAGTAGCTGTCAAGAGTGTTGGCGAGGAGCATCGACTCTATTTGTGGTATAGAACATGAATTGAAGATATTAATTGGTCAAAAAGATGAGAGTAGTGCACAGATAAAAGCCAGGTAAAAAGGACCACCCGGTGGAGTTGCGAGAGCGAGAGCGAGAGCGAAAGCTGGCTGGCGCGCGGTGGAGATTCCCCAGTTAAAAGTCCATTTGGCGCAATTCACTCTCGCTCTCGTGCAAATTCCTTAACGCAACCTCTCGCTCCACGCGCAGTCAGTGGCGGCAACAGCAGCACCAACACATTTTTGCTCTCTCTGTTTTCACTGACTATACCATCGCTTAAAGCTTAAATAAGCAATAAACTTGCGCGCTACTACTGTCTTTATCTTGCTGTTTCTTCGTGTTTGCCCTTTTCGTGGCTATAGCAGCAGAGCCGGAGCGTTCTTCTTGCTTTTCTCTTTTTGGCCATCTCTATTTATTTCGCCTGACTCTCCAAAGGGAGCTACCGTATAGCGTAACGCTCGCTCGCTGCCTTGTCGCCACTTGGAGGTCCACTGATTTATTAGTCGCGGACATATATGCAGTAGTATCTCGATCACTCGAATGGATCTCGCATGCAACGCTTGCCTTTACTCTGGACTCTATTTGACGAATACCATATCGAAATAACGTATGATATTTCGGAGACTGATTCTGCACGAGAATCGACGAGTTTTGGTTACAAGTCAAAAGCCGTTCGTCATCGCGTTGACTTGTAAAACAACCAGGTCGACACAAGCACAAAACATCATTTTTAAATATAGGTCGCAGCCAGCAGTATTCGCTGCTAAAATCACGCGTGGGATTAGCTTCTGTCACTTGCGTTAGCTGATGAATATGCAGAATATTGAGCTTCTCTATTTTCGACCTGAAAGTACAAAAGGGCGAGACTAAAAATCGACGGATAAATAAAAATAAAATAAAATATAGCGAAAGCGCGGGGTAGAGAAAAGTCGCATGTACGTACATGTGTCGCACGAATCGTTGCGTGAAACTGAGGCTGCTGGTGTGCAGACGGGATAAAGACAAGGCGTTGGATCTGAAGAAGCTTAAACGTAGTGGGGGTGGCCTGATGTTGGTGCTGCACCTGCTTCTCAGTCCATCATGCGACGTGTCACCATCGCTACTTTAGTGCACAGTGAACCGTGTTATACGTCTACAAGACAAGCCGTCTCGCGGCAGCAACATCTATGGAGGATTTATAAGCTTTTATAGTGAAGCAGAGCGATACCATGCCAAAAATCAATCATTAGCACCTTATCAAAAGCTCCTTTGGTTTTCTTTGAGCGGCTCTATGTAGGTTAATTAATTAATGCTACGCGCTAATGATATGTAATCGGGTGCATGCCGAGTGTGGCTTAGCTCCTCGCTTAGACGAGTGATTAATTAGTGGCCAATGACGAGCACCGCCCGCCCTCCCGCTCACACCGGTTAGAGATGGCGTGGCGCTTTCGAGTCCTCTGCGAAGCTCCCCACATTCGCAAGGAACTCGGAGACGTGTACTGCAGTTTCTGATCTGATTCCGTCGTCTACTTGAGCTAATCGAGAAAATAGACACACACACACACACACACACGCGTGCGCGCGCGCACGCATACACAAACTACGTAAATATACAGTGCTATGATTTACGGATACGTAACATAACTCAGCGCAATGTTTACTTAGCTTTTAGCGGCTCTAGCCTCCTGTCTAATAAATCAATTTAGCACTTGTCGCGCTCAAGCTGCAGTTAGGATAAACTTTGCAGTTCTCTAAAAAATATTGTTTAGTCGAATGAAATTCGAGCCAAATGAACGAGGAAAGAGATCGATTTAGTCGCGGTATGCAGCGATTTTGGAACAAATGTTCGGATGATCACAGCGTAAATCAGACGTATTGTAATCGAGAAGTTTGGTAACTTGCGTCGCGAATAGCAACCATAAGCTGCGAGATGTAAGGCAGCTGCTTTTGGTTTGGCCCTATCGACCATAATTAATCATTCGGCAGAGGTGCAAATTCTCTGTCGCTCTCGCGTGAGCTCTACACCAGGGCCATCCGGTACGGGCCGGCGCGCGCAGGCCTATACTTAAGCAACATAGAATATTCATATGTTGCTCGAGCGATAAGAGTTTATATAGTACGGGTTTCAGCTCGTATCTGCGTGTGTAGCACAGTAGCTCGTTGCAGGTTGTAGCTATCCACGCCGGGATTGCACCGTCGGGAATATACGGAGGAGCCACTTGTGAGGGAATGTGGGTCGAGCCCACCATCATCCGATCGATCTCTTTGAACATAAAGCAGCTTTTTCAAACTTTCGTTAAATTAATCTTGTCTCAACGAAGTGAACGAAAGCAAAAAACGAAAAAAGCCAAACAAAAATATTTGACGGTAAGAATAAAAGGTGAAAATTAAATGCTTTTCAAGTAGCAAGCGTCCAATGCGAATCCGAGTTTACTTAGGCAAATACACTAAGTATGTATTGCGTACTGACGGATGAGTTAAGCTACGTTTTAAGTCGCGCGCATTAGCCCGTCAATGTCATCTCCTCGAGCTCAGAGCCGCCAGACTTATCGGACACGTTGCAGCAGCTAAACTCGATGCTACACTGTTCTCTCTCGCCTCTCCTTTCCTTTCCTTTCCCACCCGCGCCGCTTCTCACTATACAGCTTTAGCGCTCTATCTTCCACGTACACCTTATAGGTCGCATGTTTGTCGCGCATGTCGTGTTGCATTCTCGCAATATTGCCAAATTCCTTTGGACTAGAATTTAATACAATAAATGCTGGAATTAATTGGTGCGATATCTCATAAAGAGGCACTACTTTCAAACAAATTCATAGGAATTAGGGCGGGCCAAAAGCAATGTGGGCTGAGCATATAATTACGTGCTAGACGATAAGGAGGCTTGGCAAGCTTGCAAGCGACTCGTGCTCGTGGTAAACCAAGTCGCGGCCGACATAATTGTCATTCGTAGACATGTAAATTACGCATACGGATATAAATGTCAATATGACAGGCTGCTGCAGTCAGCCGGCACGGCGGTTGTGTTGGCCACGGCTCTGGCTTGCCGCCCGTTCAAAGTGAAATCATTAGTTTGCTTAAATCAATGCGAGCGTAAACGTCCGAGTTATTTATGTCCCATCATTACGAGAACGTCCTTCCTCGGCACGACTCGGCTCGTCGTCGTCCCTCTTTCCTCCTCGGCGTCAACCATCTTTGTGTGTATCGCACCAAACTCTTCTCACTCGTACGTAGACGCCGCTGCTTTATTTAGCCAACTTATTCTTGCTTGTCTACGCAATTTTACAATAGTCGCAGTCATCTCTATTTCGCTATTTTCGTTCTTTTTTTCTTCCAATCGGTAGAGAAATTTCACGACTTTTTGTGTTGTGTTGTTTTCGGATGAATATTTTATAGGAAATCTGCACTTTATCGGTACAAAGATTTGTACCTCGTAGGCTATAGCTATAAATTGTCTGATGCAAATAAGGCATCAGAAGCTGTTTTTTTTTCACGTGTCGCTGTTGCTGCGCGATCGAGAGCCAGAGTCAGAGAACCGGTGGCTATATGTATGTCGGGGACCGTGCGAGTTTGAGCGCTGAGCCGTGATGTATAATCCTATTGGTATGCGAGGATATGCTCAAATCGCACATCTCTCTTCGGCTTCAATCAATTATGCGCTTTAAGCAGCGAGCGAATATCAATAATGGAATTTAGTTGATGTCGATCCTTGGAATAGTATCAATCAAAGTCGCACTCAACATTAATTATAAGCCATAGAGCAAAATCATTTGCTTTTGAGTGGTACCTGCTACTATGCAGCGATCCACCTAGATGTACTTGCTAATCAATAGGAGGAGATTGGGCCTTGTATAAGCGATTCGCGTCGTTTTTTTTTTTTTTTTTTTTGATGGTATCGTTTGCTAAAATGTCGATATGCTGATGTTCCAGCTGAATTAGCATATTTTAACGCCAACGTTATTATGCAGTCCCTAATACACTACGGCTACCGAAATCTATACCTCGCTCGCTCATATTCCATTATATCGGATAGCGACAAGAGGTCATTATTAATATGGCCTTAGACTTACGTATCTGTATTCGCAATCGGGGAGCCACCAATCGTCGTCGCTGTTTTGCCTGCATGAGAAAGCTACGATCAGCTACCGTCCAAGACGCGGATGTAAACGGTTCACGGACACTTCTCAATGGCTACTGTAGCATTTTTTATTTTTTACTCTACCACTTCGATTAGCAAGTCTCTTTGATTAATGTTTTATGTCGATTCGACCAAATCCACACAATAAACGACTATTTATCATACGTCGTCCCCTGGCGATGCTTCGCTGTGAAAGTTATGCGATAACATTTTTTTTATGTTTATATACCTGCATTATTATCGACGAAATGTCAGAGTAGAAAATATCATTAAAATAATGATCGCTATTTCCTCCCTAATAAAACAGTTGCGCGGGAAAACGATTGATCAACGACGTGACAATGACTGGTCAATTTCTAGTAAGCGTTGACAGATCTCCACAGTGTCAGAAAATTCATTTATAAAAGCGAACTCAACATGATCCCTTCAGCTCACGGTTCTACGTCAGTCTTTTCCGTCAACATCGGACGCTCAGGCGTAACACGACTAATGGTACTGGTAATGCCCCTTTTTTCTTTTCTTTCACTCCACCGACGCACACCTTCAGATCGAGAGTCTCGAGCCCGCCGATTAAATCGCTCGATTTGGAAATCCTCGCTCGTGATTAATGATGTCGATGCTGAAAAATGTTCGTTCTCGCGCCTCAAATTTTCAGCTCTATTGACGTTTGCATAACTCGAGGGGCGTGTCGATCTGACAGAAAATGTGTAAAAAACATGTAGTTTGGGATATCTTTATCACCGGTGTACCTGTATGGTTTAAAGTTCCATGACAACAATGTTTGTATGTATTTTTTTATGTTTATGTCGCTTTAATTTTCTAAACAAATATAAACGATAAATAATTAAAATTGATTTTTATTGTCGTGAAATTAGAAGCTGTGGCTCGTAAAAAGAACGATATTTTACCTTATAAAAGAGTGATTACATTGAAAGTTTTATTTTTATACTCGAGTCATTTGAAATTTCGAGTGCAATGAGGATGTTCATTGGGAGATGCATGTTCGATACTTGCGACTCGGGGATCCAAAGAAGAATCTTTAATTCTCTTGGGACGAAGAATAAACGGGGCTCTTGTCAAGAGTTGGAAAGAGAAAGAAAAAGTAAGAAAGTGGGAGTGAGGGAGAGGGAGAGAGTGAGAGGGAAGACAGGGTTCGCCTGCTGAAGTGGCATCGACGCTGCTCACCTTTGGTGGTCTGAAATTCTTTCCACTCCAAGTTTATACTGCTGCGAGTCGTGAGTGGAAATCGGTCAATGGACGTGTCAGTCTGACATCGCGTTAAGGCTTCTGTTTCTGCTGCATCCTAAATCCAGACGTTCAACAAATTAAATTGTGCGAGGGATACTTGAAATCTTTGAAAAAAAATCCAATCGACATTCAAGATCCATTGACAAGGACGTGCTCTTTTTGAAACTCATCAAACAATTTAAAATCAATAAGTCTTCTACTGGGAATGAGTTTCAATTCTCAATCGGTCAGAATTAATGATGGCTAACAACGAAATTTTCAAAAACTGTCTGATCATTCTTTAGAGGATTGTTCATCCCAGCGTGTAATCGCCGATTAGACGCTGATCACCGGTAGGAAATAGATGATGTTCCAGTCTATTACATGACGCGTTTACGAGCTCGAAGAAAAGATAAAGAAAAAAAAACGAGCAAGTCTGTAGCTGAGCTCAAAGGAGGCAAACAAAAAAAAGCAGAGAAGCACTGCAACAAGGCTTCAAATCAGCAAAGCGTCTAATTACGATCTTAAAGGAAACTGTAATCGTCCGTAATGGTTGCAAAGACAGCGTTGTTATCGTCTCCAGTGTCAACGCTTCCGAGTCTTTGGCTGTGTTCTCGTCGTGTCGTTTTGAATGTGCATATGCGCGCGGGAGCCGAATAGCATGCCAGTTAGAAGCAGCAGAGCAGAAGCAGCAACAAGAGGAGCCGAGGTACATTATATTACGCCTCGTCACTATTTTGTTTATTCTCTGTCACGAGTTCGCTTGCGTACCTATTCACTGAAAGGCAGCCGAGCTTTGACGTGGGCGCTGATGACTCGACTCATCTCGATCAGAAACTGACATTCGAAAGAGAGCAAGATAACTGGTTGGGCCTACACTCGACTCGACACTCTGTGTATGCCCTCATCAATCGATTTCAAGAGCTTCGACGAATTCTTACTCACATCTTCCAACAACCATTTGCTTGCCTAGCTCTCGTTGTTTTTGCATACAGTTGCATTCAGTCACGTATTTCTCGCGATTGATATTATCTATCTCAAGTGTCGTTGCAATATCACACCTATACTTCATCTCAGTATGTCATTTTAAAAACAACCATTAATTATGTCCCAGTAGCGTGCCCCAGTGCTTCAATGAATGGATAAATGAAAGAGTGAATGAATGAATGAACGAACGAATGAATGAATGAATGAACGAACGAGCGAAGGAATGAATATTGAGTTGGCAAAAACAGCGTCCAGTTCTGCATGAGATCAACGCAAAAAACTCTCATCAATGCAGATAATTATAATAAAAGATTAATGCTCCGATGGTTGAGTAAGGAATATGCGAGTCAAAATAGGTGCAAAAGGGCTACGTGTGAATCATTATTTTCGTATTAAAGCTCTGGTTGTCCATGATGATCGAGCTGCGCTTGATGAATAGGAGAGCTCCGCTAACAACGTCGTCTCGAGCTTCTTGGCTGCATTGTTGCTGCTAATGGGGGGCCTGTAGCCGCTACTCGGCTACCGCGGGTGCGCAACCTAATTATGATTTATAGTCCTCCGTATCTCGCCACAACGTGGCATCGAACATCTTAGCCCTCCTCCTTGCAACAGCCTGCGGACTGCGAATAGTACGAGCGCATCAGCAGTCGACCTCCCTTAGTTGAGAAGCGGCACAAGACGCCCTTCTGCTAATTATCAGTACTGCTTGCTTTGAATCTTGACATTATTGCGTTAATCGATCAGTCCATTTTCAAGCTGCAAATCAACAAGTTATAATAAATATTAAGAATGCAAATTTATCCAATTTGATAAAACAATGCGTCCTCTTATTCAATTGTATCGAAGCCATCAATTTGAGACAATAAGTTATAAATATTGAAATTGGTTTTGTCGTATCGTCAGCTTTCGAAGCACCAACGCCAATCGAAGTAATCCGGAACGAAAGGAAGAGCAGAGCAGATTTGACGTCGTCGCCCACCGCGATCGCCTTTGCAATGTCGCACGGCAAACATTAGTGCACGCATACATACCTACATATACACATACGTACATACACTTTCACACACACACACACACACACACACACACACACGAGTACATATATACGTGTGCGCGTTTGCGCGAGAGCTAAGCTGCATCGAATCTCCGATGCTTCGGCGGGAGAGCGACCTGGAGGTGGGGCTCGACTTCCGGCCCTCAACACCGGAGCCGGCTATTATACCCGAACGTTTCTCGCTCTCGCTCTCTTTTTCTCTCATCGGTGTCTCCACTGCAGTCTGGGTGTGACTATTCCTTCCTTTTTCTCCATTCTGTTTCTTCGACAATTGGCTTTCAAATGATTCAACAATCTCTTTGAGATATTTCGATTTTCTATGCCAGTCACCTTCCAATTATCCTCCATTCAAATGATTATCATATTCAAGCATTATTACGGAAATTTGGATAAGAAATGCTTATCCTCGTTTTACTCGATGATGAAACTGACGACGGAACTTGTTTGTATTGATAAAGATTACAAATAGAATATGCATTTCAAATTCATGAGCTGCTATTTCTGGTTACTATGATATGATGTGCATCGCTAGCTTTAATTTTCATACGTATATCACTTTAGCATACAGCATATAGCACATCACCTTCCCTTTTTCGTATTCGGCATATGACGGAGTATTTTTGTATTTGCGAGCAGCGGGCGGCCGTTGTAGGAACGCGTCTTTTCTTATGGTTTGTTCGTCAGTCGCTGTGACTGTTGCGTCGTCTCTACGATGCAGCGCATTGCCGTAAACGAGATAACGAGATCAAATTTATGATGTCCAGAGTCAGAAGAGCGAAGCTATGATGGTTAATGTTTGCGAAAGAGAAAGAGAGGTAGAGAGGGAAAGTGAGTTTTATTTTATTTTATTTTTCGCACGTGCCTAGAAGCGTAGGTGAGAGATTGACCAGAGATTCAATGAGAATGATTTAATTTTAGTGCTGCGAGGCGGTTGAATTTGCCTTATCCGGCAAAAATGAAGTCATTAATTTCCAAAGCAGAGATTTGGGTGAGATAGTTCGGACGATAGGCAGCAGAGCGTGGGGAGAGTCAGGTCAAGTGTGACTCGGTCGTCAAAAGGATTTTATTACATGGTATCCACGCAGATCGCGCCGTTGAAATCTTTATTTGGAATCATTCCAAGAACAATAAGGTATCTCGCTGGATGCGCGCGCGCGTCTCTCTTTCGCTTACCGAGCCACTTACGCCGCAAATGTTTCTTTCTTTCATTCTTTCTTTTCTTACTTTTTCTTTCCTCTCTCGCGCAAATAAAACGTAGAAAAGTGTAAGCCAGTTATTTTGCTCGTGCGATCATACTGGCAGATCGGCCAAGCAGAATACGCGGCAGTCGGTGACTAGCGCGATTGTACATATAAATCAGTGTTGTTGAATCAGATAGAATTTTGAAAAAAGTGGGTAAAATACGTGTTGATTTGAAAAAACAAAGGAAGATGAGAGAGAGAGAGAGAGAGAGAGAGAGAAAGAGGGAGCACGTGCAAAGATTTACGATGGATTGCCGAGCATCGTAGGTGATATTCTGGGAAGCCAGTAAAGTGTAAGGCAAGCTGCGCTGTAAGTTGATTAAAGGCGTGGAAAGAGTTGAGAGGAAAAAGGAAGAGGGCAGCTGGTAAGGAAGCAAGAGCCGCGTGGCGGTATTTGGTTAGCCGTCGAAAAGCAATTTGAGGTGGTGTGAAGGTATTAAAGGTCGTTCGTTGGCAGTTGGTTGAACAGTAGCTATACATGGAGCCATAGAGCTCAGCCAGGACAGCCTTCTCCTCGCTTACGCTACTGGCGTAAAAACAATGTATAATGCAGCCTCGCAAGCTCTTTACAGCCCGCCAACGAGAGCTGCGAGCTGCACTCAATTCATCAAGGAGTCGACTCACGCGCACGTAATTTAAGACTGCTTTTAACTCGCTGGCTGTCGCAATTTATGTGAGCTTCTTATAAAAGAATGGCCCCTCGGCTCGGCAAGCTACCTCTCGCAAGCTCGCAAGATCGCAAACCATTTCGTATGCCAGAGCAACATATCCAATAGCGGTTCAAGCTTTCAAAATATCACTAGCATGTTATATGCCTTTGCAGCTTGCAGGTCAGCGACTAGCTCACTCCTGTTATTATTCACGCTCTCCATTTCTCGATCTATAACTGGTTATAGCCTCTTTTTCAGTAGCGCTCACTTGTTACGGATTAACTGGCTTATAAATTAGCGACACATCATGTTTACAGCCTACAGATCTCCCCAATGTACGTGCGCGGATGCTTTGGTCAGTTTCTCCTCCTCTTCTTCTTACTCCTCCATACTAATGCACCGGTATTACGAGTGCAATACTTCTCGGGCCATGTAATAACAGGCCATCGATTATCAGATCACGACTGCTCGTTGCAGCTTTCTCCGCTACGTGAAGAATAGCCTCTGCACTAATCGGCCTGTTTATACCTCTTATTTATCCAGCGCTCGACAGCACCGCTTAAATATCTTCCGCCAACAGCCAACAGCCGCGGCGGAAGATATTCATTTGCATGCCCGGCTCTGCAGAATTAGTGCGTAATCTACGATGTGCGATGCGAACACAGATACTACATAGGCTGCCATCTCAAGTTTAATTGTCTTTGACTTTTTCGATTTTTCTCGGGGAATAAGAGTAAGAAGAGAGGCGTAGCTCGATCGTCGTGGTTTGCCTCGCTGGCACAAATAAATCATAGAAATTCTTCGGTCAAATTTGTTGATACGTTACTCCTTTCAAAAACATTTCTCGGCTCTGCTCTCTCTCTCTCTCTCTCTCTCTATCTCTCTTTGTCGAATAGTTTGACGACTATTAACGATGGGATGTGATGATGACTTTGACTGACATTAGTAGCCTGTGGCTGATGTCATGCGCATTGTATTGAGATTTGAAAAAGACGAGCGGCTCTCAAATTGAGAAAAAGAGCTGCATCTGAGCCCTGAACGTTATCAAATCATCATTTGTTTGTCCGCTTAATCCGAAAATTAATGATTAGAAATGGCCTGTCTGTCCCATATCCTACGTGTCGCATAGACTTTATAGAGGAGCCTTGTTGTAAACGTGATGTATATTTCATAGAATTTGCTCTCAACGTGTACGTCTCACTTGCGCTCGCTCGAATTAAGTAACCTGCCTCCATAAGCTTGTCACACCAATGCCATACCGCTTGACATCGATTAATCACCGATTAATGTAACAAAGTTGAAAAGGTTGCGTATACGACATTGTCGAGCTATAAATAGGCAGCTTGCAATCTAGCACGTGAAACAATGAGAAGTGGACCGAATTGAGTTGGCATGTTGAAAGAACACGCATGGAAAAGACTACGGGAATGGAAATGATGATCGCTTGCTGAGAAAGAAATGCAGGCAGAGAAGGCAAACGAGAAGATGGGGTTCGGAGTAATATACACGGGTGAGATAGCGATCGAGCGAGGCAGAGTCTTTGCGTTGAATCCATCAAAACTGCGCGTAGACTCAGTGGCCACAATATACTCCCTTAATTATCCTGTGTGTTTGTATGTATCTGTGTGTGCGCGCGCGTGCACTCTGAGTGTGAACTTTCCATTAATCATCGAAGTAGAGAGAGAGAGAGAGAGAGAGCGAAGGGTAGGTAGGTAGCAGAGGCTTGCTTGCATATAGCGATTTTAATTCAGACGCACACTGTCCGCTCCATATGTATTCGAGGAAGGGCCGCCTCGTACAGGATCATTAGTAACCTCGACCGGACACCGCCGAGTCGTTCTTCATCCTGACGATGCCACAGCTTCGCCTCCCTTTAAGATGCGCGACAGCTCGCGTCGTCATTGGCTACCGATCGTATAGCTACCGCGTGCACATCAGCCGTGAACAAAAGCCAGAAAAAAAGCGATTTTATTCATTTGCCTTTTCTGCCTACATGCTATATGTTAGCCGCTATCTCGTGTTCTTTACTTGCAATGTGAAAAAGTATTATTGAGAAAATTCTCCGCTGACGATAGACACGGTTAGATTATAGTCATGAAAGGTATAAAAACTGAAGGAATTCGCCGAGGAAATAAAGATAGGAAAGTAGAATCAAAGCCTAGGTATAGACTCGCGGACCATATCGAAGGGCTGGCATCTACGACGGGCGAGCGAAGCTTGGCCCCCGCGTTTCACGGCCGTTTCACGGGAAATAACGTATAAAATGAATTGGCTATAAAGCCACCGCTCGCGCTTCCGTACTATAACGTTGTACCTCATAACCTGACACCCGAGGCTGCCTCGCTTGGTGTAGGTGAGCCATAACATCTATACACCCAGCGCGATATTTCAGAATAATCTCTTATAGATGGACACGTAGCGACCTGCTGGACCAAGTTGCCGCCACTTCGCATACACGTCGCCGAAGCGATAAATAAACCAACCTCGCTTCGCGCGAAATCTCTCTCCCTTTATACTTTCACCTGAGCTATTGCCTCAACACACCATGTCAATTTCTAATTTACAAACCACTATCGACTCCACTGCTTATTCTCCAAATACAAAACTCAAATAAAACCGATATTACAAGCAACCAAGTTATCAATTCAATGGAACGATATCGCAAAGCGCGCTGTATCTAATCTGCGTGATTTGAAAAAATCATCACAAGCGTCAGAGCCACGTGCCCGTTGGCCTGAGAAAATGTTCGACAAAGGGGGAAGAGAAGCTCATAAAAAACAGACGCAGACCACACAGGCGAGTCGAACCGAAGGTTAGGCATTCTTATTCTCAACATGCGACCAGTCGGTCACCACACCACGATGATGAATGCATTCTCTAACCCCTTTTTTCTGCATTCGACAATGAAATTATAGATATAATGATTATTCACACTACATCTTTCCAGCTCTCGATGACTTTTTCTAAATCATGCAATTAACTCAAAACCACGTGCATTATACCTATATATTACAACTTCTAATCGTGATCCAGTCGCTCATTTCTGGCTTGTTTACTTTTTGCGCGCTCCTTTCTGCCGATTTTTCAACTCTTTCTTTTATTGAGAACTCGCCTCTTCCCCATTTGGGCTCTCTCGCTCCTCTGCCCTCTTCTTCTGATTATTGTCGGCGAGATCAAAAGTCCTTGCATGATTACCTCATTTGTTCTCGTTTAAAAATGCCATTTTTTTTCTTAGTTTGTCATTGAATCCTTTTTCATATCGTCTTCGAAGCAATTTGTTGCTGCAAATAGTGCGACATGCTATATATTATTTGACTAATCGGTTGGTTAAAACAATATTTCGATAATGATGAAACGATCAATAAATGTATACCACACAACTATCAATACCTACGGCACATTGCGTGAGATCTCGAGATGAAAAGTAAAGTCGGGTGTATAGTATACGAATCCAAACGAGATACATCAGCTCATCATTCATATTCATCGACGATGAAGAGCATTGTACCCAAGTGTATAGTTCTTTGTTGAAAGCATGCAAATAATCGAGGTATTTTAAGAAGAAGAAGAAGAAACGGTTTGATTGGGGCTTATTAGAGACAGAGGTCGGTTGTCGCTATAAGCGCGTGTACAGTGTATGCGAGATAGGAGAAGAGAAGAAAAGGAAAGGGAAGCGCAAGCGAGATCGCGAGCGTGAACGGGGAGACGGGAAGATGGGGGAGAGTCCTCAATTGCACAATGGAAACTTTACCTGTTGAGCTGCGCTCGCAGACAGGTGACACCCGCCCGAGGCTTTGTACTCGCCACGCACACATCCGTTGAGTCGTGTATACGTTCTATCGTTCGGAAAGTTTGATTTCTTATGAGAGCTGCTACGAAAGTCGGGTACAATAAAAAATCAGCCTGGCTCCCACGCCGATCGCCACTCAACTGCGCCTGGATTACCTTTATGAATTCACGAACGTGCTTCGCGTCTTTTTCTCCCTTTCTCCCCCTCCAATCATAATCTACCTTTCTTCGCTCGCTATCGAACTTGATTCTCTCTGCTTTACTCCATTATGTCCCATGCTGGCTTCGCTCTCATTCTCCAACTGTATTGTCATCGGATTAATCTCACACTACACACGTGTTACCAGCAATGAGAAATCCTAACTAAGCCTGACAATCGATCCACATTTTCAGTGCTTACTCTTCAATTCACAATATCATCAAGCTAACCTTTACTTCATATAACACAATAGTGACATTAAAAATTTAGTGAAATTCTTAAGTAAATATCAAAATAAAATAACATTTTGTATTCTTCAATCGATCGATGAAAATAATAGAAAAGCGTAAAAAAGAATAGAAAACAGATGATCCCTGAATAATTGATAAAGGAGGGTCTTTTGTTTAGGACGGATGAATTTGAAATGAATGCATAAGGAGTCGTAGGAAATAGTGGAACCGAACTTTAACGACAGGTTTTCCCATGGCTATTGTATCATGGGGGCAAAGATAATCGAGAACTGCATACGTAAGTATCGAAATCGATCAAAATCCAGGGCTTTTCCGAACTTTCTCTAGATTAGCATCACGTCCGGGAGTTATAATTTGTGGAGAACTCCCGCTGGGTCCGTCGCGCCACCGCAATAATAGCAGCAGCAGTAGAGCGCACGACTCAAGCATCTCTGCTCTCGAAAACGTCAAGCCACATCGGGCGAACAGACCTGCACCCTTGTCAATATCGATGCATCCAAACTTTCTTAACCTATTTGTCTATATATTTCTCTTTCGACTCGCGCCTCCTTTATTTTTCATAGGGTGTCTCGGATGGTCGGACTGCCGACGTTGCTTGCTATCGCTTGATATTTTTTTTGTAGCAGCAACGGCAGCAGAAGCAGCAGCTTCGCAACTCGTCCTGCTTGAGGATCACTCCTCATGCGAAGCAAATTAAGCCCTGTCCGATGAATAACACGGCGTTCGTCTCTCCCTCTCTCTCTCTCTCTCTCTCTCTCTCTCTCTCTCTCTCTCTCTCTCTTGTAGCTTTGTTAAAATTTGACGTTTTCGATTATACGCGAACAGGCCGTATAGGTACTCTTTGACTGTTCTGTTCGCCTCCTTCACATACTTTTTATTAGACTTATCAAGATGCCGTCTTTCTGCAACACGCCCGTGAGAGAAGAAGAGCAACCGAGTGAGGGAGAGAGAGAGAGAGAGAGAGAGAGAGAAAGAGAGACTTGCCAAAAGCGCGAGCAATCAAATTGACAGCTGGGAATGGCCAATCCGGGCAAAATTATTAATCTTGCTTGGGCATACCTCGTGTATTCTCGCTCATCGATTCGCATTCGAAGGGAATTAAAAATCGTTCGAGCTGCAAATTTGTTTATTCCAAGGTATCTTTAGCATTGCCTCAAGGTAAAGTATTCTCGACTGTGCGTCAAATGCATATCGTCCTCCCGACCCCAGCTCTTCTTTTGTATACTTATGGACTATCCCTGGTGAAATTTGTTGGAAACTCGCTCGAGACTTATCGGTTTTTCTTTCACAGCCAGCCAAGCCAACCAGCTAGCAAGCTGAAATCTCATCTTGGCTCATCAGAACTTGGAGGCTGCCTGACACTTGATTAATTTCGAGTTTACGACTAGATTGAAAGTCGGCTTGAGTGTACATGGAAATTCGATTGATTTTAATGCTAATTTCAAGAGCGCGAAACTCAATGTTCTCTGTCTCTGCGATATTTCATCAGAAAGTGGCAAACTTGTCGCGTCAACTTCCAAAAATTCAGGACTGAGTGCTCGACTGGCGGGGCTTTGGCGAGGGGCGGGGAGAAGACGGAATAGCAGACGAAGAAGGCAAGAAGGGAGAGAAATTGGAATAAATTTGTATCGACGGAGTGGTGCAATAGCGAGGCAACTTAAGTATGAGCTGCAAGGAATGGAACGAGCGAGATTGCACGCTTCAGTACTCGTAGCTATGGAGTGCGGCAAACTTTTAAACAAGACTTAACTGATTTTCAGATAGTTTAATATCTAAGGTGTATCGTGTGCGCGCGCGTTCGCGAGAGAGAGAGAGAGAGAGAGAGAGAAAGAGAGAGAGAGAGAGAGACAGAGGATAGGGTGGAGGCTGAACGAGTTAAGTCGTAGCGGCTGGCTCAAGGAAGGTAGCAACGGAGGGAGAGGGAGAGAGAGAGAAAAGAGGATGAGCCTGGGAGCGAAGTGGGCTGACTGACGTGTAAAGACACCTCCACGTCCCGAAGAATTTAACTAATTATAATATAGGATAAACGGTTTATGCCAGAGCTAAGGCTGGCAAGCTTCTCGAGCTCGAGCGATACGGATAGCTACTCCCTTTCTCCTTCCAGTACTAGTGTAACCTCCAACCTCCCTTTTACTCAGTCTGACACTCCGAAAGAGCCCTTTCTACTTCCTCTGCCCTGTTTGCTGTTTCGACTTGGCACACATATGCAAAGTTACGCTGACTCTATATGTAAGCCGAAGATTGTGTAACGCTGCACTTCTTTGTCTCATACGTAACAATAATGTATAGGACGACGTAAAAAACGTAGGTCGTTCATCAAAGTATATAGGGTTATCGCAAAATTTGTAAGTATTGAGGGGTATGCAGTCAATCTGTGCGGTAGTAATATGCAAAAACAATGTACAACAAAAGAGAGCGGCGCTAGTAATACTCGAGACGCCCGCGTATCTACGCGTGTGGCCGTGTGGCTGCAGAGCCACGCTATAAGTACGCGAGAAGAGCCGCGTATAACAAGTTATGGCAGATAAATTTATAGCATCTCCAGTGAAACGCCATTACTTTAAATGCACCCCTCTCTCTCTCTCTCTCGCACACACACTCTCACTCTTTTTCTCTTTCTCTCCCTCTCCATCACCATCACCATCACCATCTCCATCTGTTCTTTGGACTCCTTCTCGCCTCAGAGTCCGGCAACGAGTCGCCCGCGCTCGAGCAGTGCCGCCCTCTCGGGATCTCGTCTTTTACGATCTTTTCAAGTGGTCATTCAGCCTCTGAATTGCCTTTTGTTTCGCCACTTTTTTTTCAAGCTCGACGACGCCTCTCCATTTTTCTACCTAATTTATTGCTAATCCATTTCCTATTCGCACGGACGGAATTTGTTAGTCGGCCGTGGGCACAAGGATAGATAAAGCATCGCAATATTACTTATTCAATGGCTTGAACAACAATTCAATTGAGAAATAAAGGCCGTGTAAATATAATCATTTGAGGGCATTGAAGTGTGGCCATAAAAGCGAAACGGTGCCGGAGGTTTTATGGTTGCGCGTTTCAGCTTCATAGTCGAGGCGGTGAGAATCAATCGAAGGCCCATCGATATGGGCTTTTCAAGTGCTCGATCCCTCTGGGAATTGCAGTAAAGCTGCATCGCAGAGTTTGCAGCAAAGAGAAAGAGAGGGCGAGAGTATGGTAGCTGGGGCAGTTGGGGCAGTTGGGACAGTGCCTATAAGAACTGATCGTTACTGCTCGCCGCCCTATAATCTACGGGGGCTAATGACGTCCATTACGTTACTGCGAGAGTAGCGCTCCTTCTATTTGCTCGTTGGCAACGCCGGCGTCAGTGCCACTGACTGACCACACAGGGAATACACACATATACACATACAGAGCTCGCATCGTTTCTCCGTGAGTAACGCGGCGAGAGCAAGTCGATCCTATACACAGCATCCCTGTCTACGTATATAGCTTTGGCCTTTTTGCCTGACTGCCCGCTTGCCTGCCTGCTTGCATTTTTCTTCAGCTCGCGAGCGAACGCGTTTTATCGTTTCTTCGCTTCGGCTCGCTCCTGTTGTATAATGGCCGCTTTAAGTGTCGGGCACGGAGACAGCACCAGCACTAGTACCAGTACCAACGCTTTTATTGGTCGAGGCAGTTTTGTTTATCTCTAATTGGCGATTTGGCTCGAGGTCGCGCTCGAGCTCCAAGGGGAGAAAAATGGCTTTCTGGCACTTGGCACTGGCCTCCCTGACTGTTTGCTTGCCTCCTGCCTGCCTGCTTGCTTCACTGCTCATGTATAATAATCGAGCGAGGCCCTCGAGTGAATTGTTGCGAGAAAACATTATATCAAGAGACAAGTACTTGTACTAGTAACTGCCGTCGGATAATCGATTTTCTTTCCGTCTATTTAAAAATCTGGCAAAACTCTGCATCCTTGCCGTCTCGTTTATTATCCGGTACGTTTAGCGTTTTTACCAGAGGCTACAGGGTACAACTGCCTGTCAGGCAGCCAGGCGAGATCGTGAGAGGGTGTACACTAGGCCGCAAATTTGTTCGGCGGCCCATCCGCGAATCTTCGATGGCTCTACGCCAAGCCGTCGGCGGCTTCAGTGCAGACCAGATCTATACCCGTGTTTATATGTATTTCCGAGCGTTTTTCACATTGACCCGTATCCTTGGCCGTAGTCGTACGTTGACCGCTGTTGGCCACCCTCACCCGTCCATTTCCTCTCGTTCTCTCTTTTCTCTTGTATTTTTGTTTTGTTTTTTTTTCGTTCGTTCGTTTGCTCTTCTGTGCTCTTCCGTTTGGCGACGGTTCGTGAATCAGGCCAAGGGAAGGGCTGCCTCCAAATTCGTTCGAGACGGTATTTAGCCGCTCGCGAACGGTTGTGTGTGCTCTGTCGTGAACATTTGTTACCAAAAGTGCACTGTTCTCGGCGAGCTTTTTTCACGGCATGTCTGGACGTTTCCAGTTTGTACAGTATAGTATTAACTCTAAAAAAACCATGTATCGTGCATGCCTGTAGGGGAACAACGATGCGATCGAGGATAACATGAAGAAGAAATAGGAGTAGGAGTGAAATAAGCAGCTAGCAGCCACAAGACGAAGGCAAAGTTGCCAGTTGCCGACGATAGCTGCGAGGTAGTTTAGGGAATCTTGGGGTCTTCTGCATTCAGGGAGGAAGGTGGAGGAGGGAAGGCGCTGTATACATAAACTAATTACAATCAATCACCGTCTCGTTCTCTGCTGCTGTGGCAACTCTCCTGGGAGAAGAGAGGAGAGGAGAGGAGAGAACAGCGCATTTTCGATAGAAAGCGTGTGGCTGCGCCAAACCGCAAACATAGGAAGCCCGCGCTGAAGCTACGGAGGCGCGATCGGCGAAACGCGAGCGTTTGTTCACGAAGAGCCACGAGCGACGAGCGGCACCTTCTACCATGAATTAAAGATCAAGCTTTTATGAGGGTTTCTTGTCAGAGAAGGTTCACCGGCTGCTTACCACTGATCGATTGTTCGAATCAACACTTGTATCTTGAACAATTAAAAATTATCGAATACTTTTACCTTTGACGAGTATGAGGAGAAAGCCGAGAGAAGAAATTGTTGCTTGACGAATGGGAAAAAGAGCTAGATAAGTAGAATAGCATGGTCGTTAGTGGCGTTCACCGGAGAATAAGCCCAGGGAATGGGAACAATTGGAAGGGCAACGGTGAACGTGTCGCGAGTATACGCGTCAATATAAGTCGATGCCTGATTAGAGGCTGGCATTGTAATTTCGAGGACAGGAGTAGTAGCGTAGCCCTTTCAGCTGAATGAATCCCGCCAGCGCTTATTTGGCTCCTGTAAATTTTCTCAACCCCATCGCTGCTAAGCTGTCTATAGCTTCTTCCTGTATCTGTCTTCAGTCTGCCCGTGCTTCTCCACTCTTTGGTGTTCGAGGCTTCGTGAAACGGCAATAATTACAAGCGCGCCTTGACTCTCTCACTCTCTCTCTCTCTCTCTCTCTCTCTCTGCCTCGATCTCTCCCTTTCTCTCTAGCTACCAGCTCGTCTTGCTGCTTTGAGCTTATCGATTTCCCGGAATTAATAATTGCAGTTACCGTTCGCGTTCAGCCACCCTTCCAAAAGCCTATTGCGACTCCGAGATCTTGCTAAACATTAATATAATAGTCCTACAAACTGCACTTTCCATTACTTCGGCATTCAATTTCAAATTAAATCCTTTCTCTACAGTGTAAAATAAGCGATACTCAAAGACTTTGAAATCACTAATGAATAGTCCGTTGGCAAAGTGATTAATCGCTAAATTAGAGTGGAGTTTGAAAACAAAAAAAGAAACAAACGGAAGGAGAAAATAAAAAAAGCTACAACAAAAGCACAAAAGAAAAAGGCGTGACAGCTTTAAAAGAATTAGGAGTTGGAGAGATAGAGAAAAGATTCATGTTACGGGCTACAGGATCGCAGATTTATCGAGGATCGTTGTTGCCTTCGACATTCCTCGCTCCTCGATTTCGTTCTCAGCTGACGTAAATATTAAAAATTTAGCATTCTTGGCGACGTAGAGTAGCATCCCTGTCACGTTTCAAATGTAGTTAAAAAGAGAAACAAGGAAAGGCTTCGAAGGGCTACGCGTACACTGGGTGTCGACGTATGTCAGGTGCGTTTACTTCTTATTCTATTTGTCATTGTCTGTTATAGGCCTCAAGAGCAATCCGTTAGTACTGTTGACTAAAAAGCGAAACAAGCAGCTCTCGTATCGATATCCGAGTATATAACGATATCTCACGAGCCATCGAAACCGATAAATAACTCTCAACTCGTTGTATAAATTCCGTTTCGCTCCTTATAAATTCGCCCGAATAGCCCGACGCATGGCTTTGCTGACTGCCAGCTAGCAGCCAGTTCAACGTGGATTTTACTAATTTGCTGTCGTACAATCGCTCCTCTTCACTTGTCGAATGCTGCCTTCATTCCGTACTCGTGTAGAGTTGTTACTGCTGCTGCTGCTATGCGCGGGAGTGCTTCGACTTCACGACATGCATGCATATATATACTATAAATATTATTGCTCTCTCTTCTTTTCTTTTCCCATTCATAATGCGTATGCATGCTTTTGTTGCGTAGCTGTCTCCTTGAACCCTTTTTCGTAAAGCCATTAGGTGCCCACGTATATAATTTTTTACGTTTACTTGGTAGTGCTCCGAATCAGCTTCAACAATTACCGAGAAGGCGAGATTACATTGTCATTGAATTCGACATAATTTACATGTTCAAGTGTCCACTGTCGAGAAGTTGCCTCTTTCATGCTGCTTCTCGTTCTCCTGTCTTCTCACGTATTCCTGCTACTACTTGTCACTCGGTGTGCGCAACAAAAATTTGAGCCTCGGGGTCATTATAGCCGCAAACTCTTCGTTGTTTTTTAACAACTTTGTCCTCTCTCTTTTTCTCGCGTGCATCGTAAATCAGGCGCTCGAAGGAGCGAGAGCGCGCGCGTGAGAGCCGCGATTTATTGATTTCGAAAATCTACACCGCTCGGATAGAAATCGCGCCCAGATTAATCTCTCCTCCCTCTCTCTCTCTCTTTCTTTTGCCCACTAGCATATATCGCCATTCAAATTTATTAATATTAGAAACCGGTATATGCGCCACCAGTGCGCACGCGTGTGTCAATCTGATACTTACACCTACCTGTCCTTTTGTTCTTTTTGTTTTCGCGCGCCGCCGACAGTCGTCGTTTTAGCTGTTACATTACATCACTTTGCTATTCATCTTCTGTTCATTTCTTACAACGCTATCGTTTACATTTGATTCTAATTTTACAATTTCATCGCAGACTTACAATCCTACGAGCAGCTGCCGATGAAAAATCTAAGTTAAACAGAGCTGCTTTCTTTGAAAGGGGAGTCGAAGAAAAAAAAATTTTTGTTTGACAAATGCTCCTTCGAAGCGAGGAATTGTGAGAATATGAGAAAAAACATCAAACGATGAGCGTTGATATACATTGGAAATTTCAAAATTCCATTGGTTGCGTTGAAAATACAGTGAAAAATGTAGAGCAATTTTTCTTCGGGAGCGAAAGTTAGGTTTACAGGTGAGGGGAGGATTGTGAGCCTTTTGTTCGATGGTTTCGCAATTGACAAAGGGACTGCTGGCCTGATTTACCTGCTTTTCTCGCTCGGCAGGTAGTTCGAGTATTAGAACTCATTTACTAAGCCGAACTTTGGAATATAACTTTTCACGGGAAAGTTCATTCATAGATGACCCTACCAGCATGACAAAAGGTATCGTGAACAGGTTGAGAGCGAGGTTTTCTTTTCTAATTGCCAATGCCACCCTAATTGTGGTTTCGCTGACAGGAACAAGCTACCGAAAATTCCATTGACGCACGCTCAATAGTAGTCTTACGCAAATTCTTACTATGAAATGAGAAAATCCGCGCAGTTAAAATGAATGAATTAATGTATTTATTTATTGAATTAATACAGTCCATAAACAATTATTACAGTGACAACGTAATTTAATATTCATTCGATAAATGTCCTTTAAAATATCTTTCAAAACAGGTGCAGTCGTAAAAAACAATGAAATATTGGGGTATGTGAGATTGAAAATGATTAGTATCTGGAGATTATATTGCGGCATCCGTATTATCGATCTCTTGACCGTTGGGATTCGATCGGTTTTTTCGGAATTTTTTAAGCAGAGTCTGCAGAAGGAGAGGAGTCGGTTTTGTAAAAACTTAATTCCTAGACAGCCGCAGACATCCTTGAGAGGTCCACAGTCAGAAGATTGAGCCACGCATAATGGGTTCCAATAAACTATTGATTAAAAAATAAAAGTATTATTCAGGCAGGCTTATTCGAGGCTGGGAGTAATCGAATTTAGTAGCACTCGATGGGTTGAAGGGATTGGTCAATTTAAGGGAGATAGCGAGCGTGTCAAACAAATGGGTGACATCGTGACGGATGACGATGGTGAGCGTGACGAGGTTCTCTTCTCTGTTTGATTTGAAGCAGGCGCAAGGAGAGCGTGATATAGAGACATCAGAGTGAGCCAGAGAGAGAGAGAGAGAGAGAGAGAGAGCATACGAGTAGTGCTCGTTCGGGACAAATCGGTGTGCAGGCCTATTGGCGTGTATTCATTTGTCATGCGGGGGTGCGCCATTGCTCAGCGGGAGTCCGCGCGCTCCGCTGGCATTCGATCGACAGCTCGATTTGTTGTGCCGCGCGTTGCCGCTGACGAAGACGTTCGGTAAATCGACGAGTCGCCTCTTCATCGGCAATAGCTTACTTTGACTGATGATGTACTCTCGCGGTACCTTTGATTGACACGGCTGCTGCTGTTGGCCTGATTTTAATAGCGCCCACGCGTCCTCTATACAACGCCTCATGCTCGTTGGTCGAGCAATGTATCCAACTCATTTATTAATCAGCTAGTCAAACAATGTTGGCATTAGTGTCTTGATTTCGGTGAAGCATCAGTCTCTCAATGGTCTTATTTATATACGATGCATCTTTCATTATCTGCATCGACATCGCGAGCAAGTCAAGCAAAAGAGTACGGCTCAAGCAGTTATGTGGGTGGTAAATCAAAGAGAGAGAAACAAGACTACAAGAGAATTTGTTTTTATAATCTCGTGAATCAATTTGATTGGGCATACTCTAATAAACACATCGCATAAATCAGTCGCGATAATGGGCCAATGCAAGCGAGCGAGCGAGAGAGAGAGAGAGAAGAGAGCGATAAACCTGTTTGTTTGACTATAAGACACATTAGCGAGCGCGTGGGGCTCGTCGCGAGTATTTTCGGGCCGTTTGGCGCATTAGCGCGAGTCTTCGTGCGCCAAGGTATAACATCGTCCTACGCGGAGTCCAGCGCGAGCAATCAAACCACACCCGTGACGTATACAAGGAAAAAAATGAAAGAAAGAAAATAGTCAGAGCCTGCACATTCGCCTGCCTCGCTCTCAAACTGCACACAATGTGTACGGGGTGACGCATTGCTTCGCCGACTTGTCTCACTCTCGACTACTCTTGACTTATACATGCTGGAGGTGGTCTGTAGTGCTCTGGGCCCACGAGTTGCGATCACCCGTGGCGCATCGCTATACCTATAGCTTATTGTTGTGCAGGCGCCGATATCGGACAAACCTGTCGCGCTGCAGCTGTGTCTCTGTATGTATATGTACGTGTGCCTGTTACTGCGAGGTGTACACTCGATACGACCACTATTCCTCTCTTCGACGCGTCGTACAAAACAAACAAAACAGGCTGCACGAGGCTATCAGAGATACGAGCCCGATGCCACTCAATACTGCAGAGCCACCGCTTCCTTCCCGCGTCCCGTGTTCGTGTTTTACAGCCGTATCGCTACTTCTGTTGCTTCTTCGATCTCTCTTTCTCTTCCCAATACATCTCTCATCGAATTTCACCTTTCTTTTAACATTCTCAACGAAATAACAATATAATAATACGAATTCCCACGGCCATTCTTGTTCGTTACCTAAAATTCGTCAAAGAGTGCATTATGCTTATTTTTATCAATCCATCATCGCGAATCAACTGAGAAATCATCGTTTTTGGCAAAGCTTCGTTGAACTGCAATTTTTAGCGCCAACAATCTCATGGCTGAATAAATAACGAAAACTCAACCCGCAAGAAAATACTCACACCACATTCTTTTTTCAATACCACTAGTCGTTGTTTTGGGTTTTTGTGTTGAAAATACAAAGTTTGGCCGAGCGAGTACGAAACACTGTATCGTCGTTGACGCGCGAAAGAGCTGGCATCAGCCGTGCTCCAAACACGATAAATTTCCAGGAGGCAAGCGCCGTGGTTAGCGACAAAGGGGTAGAGGTGAGGCGGGCTTCCCAAAGTTTTCCATTCAAAAGCCAAGGCATAGGCAAGCGATATAGCTGCAAGCTGAAAGACGCAACGTACCTTCAACGTTAGCTGGATCCATGAATTATGCATGAAAGCTTCGATTCGCGTATTAAAGCGCTACGTGCATTATCTTTTTCAACGTGTGTGCGTGCATCATCGCGCGCTTCTATCAAGAAATACTTGCTCGTCGATCGACTTCGTGTCTTTCCATCGAATTAATCGACCAACCATGCAAGCAGCGACAACGTGACGGCTTGCACCTTTATCATTTAACTCGACATTCTTACAGCTTTTCTTTAAACACAACTTGGAATAATCGAGTTCACGCACATTAGTATTAGACATCGACGTGCAGCCATTGCGTACACGTGATGGAACTTGATGAAAAATCACGTAATTCATATAAAAAGTAACCATTCTTCGGTCTCTGGTATTTCATGGGTAGAACACGCCAGACTCCGAGTTGAAAGGTCTTGAGATACAGCAACAGAACGCTGAGCACAAAGATGCGATGCTGCCGAGCTGCGCCCGATGAGCGAAGAGAGAAAGAGAGAGAGAGAGAGAGAGAGAGGGAGAGAGACGAGGCGAGGCTTTATCTGTTGAGGCAATGCGCGCATTCTAGCACGCGTGGCACTTTTCGAGATGGCTATTTGATACGATGTGGACACGTAGGGCGTATATGCAGGCAAGCAGACGCAGGCTTAGATTAGGACGATATAATTGCGACATTAACATAAGTCACCGAGCCAAGACTACTGCGGAATAATAATTAAAACACGTGTTTTTTCTACAGTTGCTTGTGTGCTGTACTCTCTACAGCTTTAGACCCCCCCCCCCTTCTCCACGGCAATTTTTTATTTTACTTTAATTTCTTGTTCAACGTGATGTGCTACTTTCCAAGTTTTATTTATTTCGATCGAAAACACAAATAAACTCGTTATAGCCAAGTTTTTATGGATTATTTGTAAACGTAAAGCGCAATATCCATGCTCTGTCTTTAAAAATTAGCAGGCCTAATTAACGAAAAATTGGACAACTTTTTAAAGTATTTAATGTTGTATTTGATGTTGTACTACGAGCAGAAAACCTGCAAATTTATTCGACGTGCGTAAATAAAAATTTATTTTCTCATTTATCTGAAAAATCAATGTCATAAATACTACGGGGATTCTGTTTATGATATGAGCGAGTTTAATTACTATCTGGCCATTGGAGGGAAAGATTTGGAAAAGAATGGGAGAGAAAGAAAGAAATGAGACGCAAACTAATGAAGTGGTCCTACGTGCGGATCATAAAAACTTTAAAAAAAGGTAGTTTGGAGCTTGGCAACGAATGAAGAAATAAGTCTTTAGTTCCTCGGCGAGTGTGAAGAAAGAAAGCCGAGGGACAGATCTTTAGTTTTATCCGACTTACTGATCGCATAGATTCCAAGAAGCAACCGAAACAATATCATAACTTGTGTTCCATCTTCCAGCCCCATAAATAGGAGAATCCATGTACAACGTCACTAAGACGATACTTGCCATTTTTTCAGTTTTATTATCCGGTCCTTTTTTCAATGCATCTCACAGATCAACAACAAGTTCATCTTGTGTTGGCGTTGTTGACATCGTTACACCGTCGCAACTGAATTATCGCCCTATAGACCTTCCTTGGTAAGCTGTTTGTTTTTTCGTGTTCAAAACTCACTGTTTGATGTCTTATTAAAGTGGGCCAAAATTTTCCCATCGGCAAGAAAAGTCGTCAGCCAAGTGCCACTCGAGTTGAAGCTCTTGAAACACTCGCCGAATTCTCCCCACTATCGCCGAACGGTAAAAAGCTCCTAAAAGCGTACGTTTTTTCTTTTCTTTTTTATTTTTTCTTAATTTTTATTATTATTTCTTTTACAAAAAAATATTTTTTAATTTTTCATCATTGTG
The DNA here is from genome assembly GCA_030064505.1 of Chouioia cunea. NCBI lineage: Eukaryota > Metazoa > Arthropoda > Insecta > Hymenoptera > Eulophidae > Chouioia > Chouioia cunea. The sequence goes on from JAOPFQ010000001.1 coordinate 1,459,029, forward strand.
ATCAATATAAGTATTATTTGAAACGATCAATCGCCTTGTAATACGTCGAAACGTCGAAGGAAAGCCGTTAAAATCAGTTAAGGATTTCAACTATGTACGATACAGCAACCGCAAGAAGCGGGGATGCAGAGTACAGAAGCAAAGCAAGACAATGCTTTGAAATGTCTGTGGAGAACTAAAGAAAGAAGAAGAAAATTCAACGCATCCATCGTCTGTAAAAAAATATCGAAAAAAACAAAAATGTTAAACGCAGCAAATTCAGATACGAATAAAGCTGAGAAAATTGTCTGGTTATCAAACCATAGAGAAGTGAAGAATAATAAAAGATAGAGAAATGATATTATAAAAAAGAAATGGGAAGGAGGTAGCAGCAGAAGAAGAGGAAGGACACGGGAGAACTTGTTATGCTTTGAGAGATATGGCAGCGGCCTGCGGAATACATAATTTTGTAAAGACAAAAATGTTGCGGTTGTGCCTCTCGGCAGGCAAGCATTTTTCCTTGTTTTACAAAATGTTCAGCTTGCCAGCTTCCTCGCTTCTCTTTCTCTGCTCTCTACCCCTTTCGTCCTTTATAACTCTCTCTTTCTGTCCCTCTCTCTCTCTCGACCTCACTATCTAACCTACGTTCACCTCTACGGTAATGTGCTGCGGAATGAGAAACGTTTTGTAAAAAGTATATTCACATCTTCGTGTTTCCAGTGTTGGAACGAGCTGAGCCTCACATTCGCCAACTACTGACTCGTATAAAGTGTGCTTATCTATCGTAACGAGCATCTTAATTCTAAAATGCTAATTTTTGGCTACTTCGTCTTATCAAATAGTCTCTTTGATCATTACAGATTTGTATCTTTCCTGCATTCTTATATTAAATCAATTTAAGGATATAACGTGGTCAAATTATACGGATTCAATAACAATCTATCAACTATCGCAATCAATGTGGACGTTGGGGATGCTAATAAAGTAACGGAAAATAAATTCGATGACGATTACGATTGAAAGATATCTCGACCAAATCAATCGATGGGTATCTGAGTGAAATTTCGAATCCCACAGTAATAAATATAATCTTGATTTCACTAAGCCATATACATGGAAGAGGAAAAGGATATTCGAGGAATCGTACGATTAGAAGAGACTAGGAGAGGAAAAGAAAGTCAGGTCGATCGACTCTGGCCGAACATTTAGTCGACTGGTATGTTAGCCATACCAATGAGCGACTGTTTGAACGTGATTTTTCGATTCTTTGTAATCAGTTGATCTCTTTCCATTTTCTTCTCGATGTGAACCGAAACATAGGCTCTAGGCATTGAATGTGGCGTCATCGAGGAAGTGCCTCAAAAACTAACCGAAAATCACCTGTGAGTACCAAACAAGAGGAGGGTCCTCTCGAGACGTATACTTATTCATACTCGAAATAAATTTTAAGAATAATTAGAAATGGTTATTTCTAGTTTATTGAGCAAATCAGTTTCACGCCTGAACGCAAATAGTTACGTCAAATTTGGATCAGACTCAGTTCTTGTTGGTTTTTATAATTGAATCAAGATTGACAACGATTTATCTCGAATTGAAGCATAAAGAGGGTCACGTATCGAAGACAAACGCCTCGTTGAATTGTTAGGAGACAGCCGCTGCGCCGTATAAATCGATCGTTGCGCAAATTGCCTTGGCCTAACATCTGGCAGCGCGTATTTGACTATCAGTCGGATCACGTTCGCGGGCGAGTTGAAGGACGGCCCCCATCAGCAAAAGCCCATGTCCGAAGAGATCAGCATTCGATAAAGTAATTCGTGACCCTTCCTCAAGCACATTGCTACTACGTATCACCGGACGAGTAGGAAAGATATAGCTTACGATGGCAACTTCACTTTTCTCATTTCAATTCGAAAACCCCACATTATGGTTATGCTTTGGCTCATTTTATGCGCCAGATATTCTGACGACAAATAATTTCATGTAGATAGTTGTTATTTCTGTACTGGCCATTTTAACATGACTTTCCTCACGTGCAAGCAACGTCAGATGACAAAAGTATCATTAAAACGGTTTCACTAGTTAATGCAAATGCACAAGTTGAGCATGGTTACTGGAGAATTTTGTACCGATAAGGAAAGCTTAGATATCTTTAAAATTGGAAAAGTAATAGAAATATTAAATCTAAACTTGGTAATGAGCGGAAATAAAAAACATTGCAGCACAAAGATATGTCGAGTTTTGCATTGTGTAAATGTTGATTCTTCTGCTAAAGAATGCGGCCAAGTTCGCAGAATTCGTTGATGTGAGAATGGCTCGGCGTGGTTATACTTTTCGATAAGATCAAGCCCTTGCAAGTGCAGTTAAAGTCGGGGAGTGCGAGTCCTTTGAAATTTCAGCCGCAGATTATGGCGCATGTACAACTTGTATGCAGGCAACAGTGGAGAGTTTTGTAGCGCGGCGGCAAAAATGTCGTCTGGGAAGAGGCATTTTTATCGTTGTTGCGAGTAATTTGCTTGCGTGGCCGATGCAACTTAATATTTTGGGACGCGGCCCGACTGAAAGAAGCAGTTGGAGTAGTTAAATTTATAGAGCAGCAATGTAAGCTGTATCGCACGTGCCTGCAGTTTGGCAAGGGAAGCAATGAAAGCAAAGTAAAGATGAAAATCGTAGGTGTATCGAGGAGAAGACAAATCGGAGAAATAGACTTGATGAAACTGTTGACGAGTGGTCGGCCGTTAAATGGCTCGTCCGATACCGATCTCCTTTCTATCGACAAGCTTATGAGGCTATCGCGCGACGACGAGTCGTATTAACTGGATCCTGGAAACCATTCGATGAAGTTATGAGGCTCGTAATCTCGCGCACACTGTCGAATTGGACGGTTCTGCGAGCTAATTAAACGTTTTCTCACACAGACGCATATACACGTCCGTGGAAGTGGCAGCAGAAGCACTGATCAAACCGCGGAGATTGCCTTGGACACGGTGTCAGATTCTTTTCTGATCGAGGCGCGAATTTATTTCGGCGCGTGTTCCTGTTATGAGGCTTTTTCTGCAAAGTAAAAAAAAATACAATAAATAAATAAATGAAAAAAGAGAGTATTCAATTCAAGCCCATAAAATCCGGATAGAGTCGCTTATTAACTGACCATTGAAGTGCCGCTCTGCGTGTTTTACGACTGATGTTGACGCAATGAAATGGACCGGTGGAAGGCTTGGCTGATGGCCGTTTTTGGCTGTTAATTGATAATTTCTCACTGCTCAGAACGGCCAATTTATTCGTGAGATGCTTGTGGATAGTCGATGCCAGTTGCTCACCACAAGGCGGGAAACAGCTTCTCGAGAAGACTTTTGAGGAAAGAGACAAACACACAAAGATGTGCATCGCTCGACTGCGGAAAGAAAGAATAATAAGCATGTGAAAAAAAAGCAAAGCTACCCAAGAATGCGCTCTTTGCCGAAGTATAACGAGCCGCGTTATCCAGATAAAAAAGTTCTATATTGTTAATAAAGAAACTCGTAAAAAGAAGCACGAGCTAGCTGCTGTGGGTCAGTTTCGGCCAGCTTATTATATACCTATAGATTAACCCTGTTTCCTCGTACACGTATGTGTAGACGCACATCAACAATTATAATAAAAAAACCGCCCGTGTGGCAAAGAGACGCAAACAAAGATAAGTCCAGATAATAAGAACGCAAAAAAACCGGCAACAAGAGAAGGGACAAGGAGGCGCGACTACATGGCTTTTATTTTAATTTAAACAAATGGCCAGCAGCAGCAACAGCAGGGCGGCATCTTTGTCCGAGTCTCGTGCTTATTATTTATGCGCAGCAGCAGTAGAAGCGCACGTGCGCCTCGCTTTCTGTTTCATTGCTGACGTATTCTTTGAGCTGCCACGGTACAACTCTTTCGCGTCAATACTTTTCAAGATTGATTAAGTAGCGTTCTCTATTTCCTTTTTAATATCATTCTACCAAAATTTTTTTAAATTGTTTCGCAATCGTCAATCGATATTCTTTGTTTATTTTGTTGCAGTTGGCGATAACAATGACGAATGCTTGTATGAATTTGCTATTCAATTAAACGACTGTCAACTTAAGAAAAATGTCGAATGAAATGATAGTAGAATTATCGTCAAACCGAATGTAATTAATGGAAAGCAGCCGCACACTCGAGTATATAACTGAGCAATAGATCGTCGGCGAGCGATGGTCGTGTCGCTGAAAGCATCGCGCGGGTACTTTAATGGCGAGTGCACAATTTAAGTGCGAAATAATGAAGGACTTTGGTGGGGTCTTGGCTTCTCTGTCGTTCTCGTGCGATTGACATTCCAGCCGTGGGTTATTGGTACACAGTATGCGCGTCGAATTCCGCACACCCGCGTGTTCTCTCTCACTCGTATAGATATATATTCCATGCTAGCGTCCATGCACTAATTTTTCAATTTATTCCTTCAATTACGCAGACGTAAAACGAGTCGCGATATTCCTTTCGAGGCGCGCGCTGCGAAATTCATAAAGTGCACGAGAGTTCCTCGTTCCATGGGCAACAATCGTGCTTACTTCGTGCTGCTGATATTCATGAGAAGCGCGTCGTCGTCAAATAAAACACGTTCCGCGCGCTTATTATTTTAATGAGCAATATCAGCAAGGGCGTGGACCAAATAACCTCTTTTTTTCTTTTTATCTTGCTCACACTTTTATCGTCGCGACGAGGCGTTCAATTGCGCTCGTGCTCGTGTTCATTTAATTAATACTTGGGTGTTGGAAACATTGGCGAGTTATTGAAAAAAGTTTGGTTTTTGAAAAAGAGACGCAGAGAGCTATAGATAAAGCGCAAGCGTACAACGAAAGGGAGAGTGTTTTGTAGAAGGGCACCGTCTTGGAGTTGGCATTGTGCCACGTTAAGGAGTGCATATATCGTTTGGCAGTTTGAGAAAGAGAGCGAGAGAGAGTGCAAGCGAGCGAGATGAAGAGAGAGAGAGAGAGAGAGAGAGAGAGAGAGAGAAAGAGATCGTGTGCCATAGTCGTGAAATGCCGGGTACAATGGTTCGCTCGGAGGCTCACCGCTCGCCTTGTGCGGTGGTGGCGGCTGCTCTCCGACGTATAATGTTTTATGGCCGCGATCAGCCGTGGAAGTACGAAGTGTCGATAGAGCCTGGCAGAAGCGAAGCGGTCAAGATCAAAGGGCTAAAAGGGCCGCACTCGCGCTCGTGCTTGTGCTCTCTTCAGTCTGAATGCTATAGCTATAAGGTAGCTATGCATACATCCATCCACGCACATATACACCTACAGCTCTTTCTCTGTCTTTCGCTACGTAACGTATGTACATCAGCAGGACCTCCCTTCGAGTCGTCAAACTAGCAATTCTTTTTACCTTGTGTTATACGAACGAGACTTACTCTTTTTTTCTGGTGACTCGTACTCGTGGAACTCGACTATGAGATATTAACATCTATAAAATGACGAATCGACCATGTGAGTAGATTAGATTTAAAGAAGAAAAAAATTCGATAAATGAGATCATTATATAGCTAGACCGTCCGATTTGCCTTTGCAGCGAATCCGCCGTCACATCATAGGATAGCTGTCAAAGTTTTTCGTGGATTAGCGTCGGTGGTGAATGGTTGAGCAATTTGTTATGTGATTCAAGGTGCATGCTCGTGCTCTAGGCAGGGCGTAACTCGCGCGCTTCGAGATGCGTCCGCTGAGGAGTTCCCAGGAGAGATTCACCGATGACCGAATTAATTTTTCTACACGCTCGACAGGCAAACGCGCTATTGGACACGCGCTCATGCGGCTCTTTCACTGTTGAGCGTCGAGTCTCCAACCGGGAGCATCGGCTCGCTATTAATTAACCTGATAGACCATAAATAATTGCCTCCGAGGCTTCCCGCCATAGCTCGCGCGCGCGTTCTATCTCGTGCTCCCTCAGCTCGCGTTCGCGCTTCTCACTCTCTGGAGACGAATATAAATAAATAAAAGTCTAAGCCGATGGGCGGTCCGATGCGTTATGTTAATTGGGGCGTTGTCTGAGTTGACCGAGCACGCACCTATTCTCATTAGCTTTTGTTACTCGCATCGAAGCACTCGTTACGAACCCCTATATCAGTAGGTTTTCTCTACTTACAAACCTACCTCCTTTCGCTTCCATAGTTCTCGAATCGAATACGCGTGTCAGCTATCCAAATTACCTTCACCACTTTTATTTCTCCTTGATTATTCTTGACAGATCATTATTGATGATCCGACATACTAAAAGGACAGTATTGTTGGTAAATAGTAGTATTGTACGACTCAACGCAAGACAATTAAATTAACTTATAGATTACCTTTATTCTCGTTTATATTTCATTAATTTATCTTTCATTTTACTTCCAGATCATATACGATTCTATTTTGACAATTGTGGCTACTCTGAAGTAACAAGTATAGATATGTGACTAAGCACAATCGCGTGGCACGCTCTTTTTCGTGATCCTACAATATATTAGTTATCGTTCCTTTTTTTTCTCGTTTTAAGTGTGAATTAAACTCGACTCTGAAGTTTACGTTATTTTTGTTATCTCAAAATACGTCGGCTATTTGCACGTTTTTGGCATCTACTTTCGATAATTAAATTTGTATAGTAGACGTAATGATTGTGCTGGAAGGTGCTTTAATTGATTATACCTTGTACCCTATTGCTATTGTAACATCGATGAAGTTGGAGAAAACATTGGGTAGCTATTTTTTTGTTTTATTTAGTGTTTTAAACCTTTACCTCGCTACCTTGAAATCGATACGTATCAAAGAAGACGAGTCTGGAAAGTACAGGATAGGGTATAAGTTTTACCGAGATCTAGTAATAATCATGTTATCGGTGAGATTACCAGGTTGGCACGATTAGTTGTACATTTGTGACACGAATCAGCGTCACGATCCTAGGCTCGTCGTCAGCGTGAACTTGCTGGAAGAAAGGATTTCCACGCAGCGTGGCCACGACTTGATTATAAGAATGGTTCTCGTGATGTGAACGTTCTCGCTCGCCGCGGTGATCGTATGAACGAGGATTATCGTTACATATTATCGTAGTTTTGCGCAAATGTGATATCTCCCGTAGACTCGAGATTGGCTGAGCACTGATATCGATCTATCATTGCACCCACGAGCAAAACATTGCCGAGAGTAGTACATTATTGGCGCACGTTATTTTACGGGCAGAAATAACGAAGATTTTTAGTATTAGTTTGAAAAGACTACAGCCATAAATAAATATGCGTCAACTTAGAACAAATGGTAGAATGTAGAATGGCCGAAAAGACTGTAATATATGTTGCCGGATACGAAACAGCATGTCAGTGCGTAAAGTGTGTGCGTGTGTCGTTGCAAGTGGCTTAATTCCATCAGGCCAGACCAAAAGCAGCAGCAGAACTGCGATGCTGGGCGATCGCAGACAAGCGCCGGAAGCACGTTTTACGAGAGCATGTACGTTAACCGAGTCGGATTAACATCAATTTCAATAGCCAACAGCCGCTGCCGTCCAATGATCCAACAAACAATTAAGCTACGCATGAGATCATCGATGAGCAGCTCCGCAATTAACTCGCCGTTTCAATGACAGCTACTCATACGTATATAGGTATATACATATATCATATAACGCCCCACTAATATATCGTCAACCAGATTAATTAATAACGCGTTCACATCTCTCTTTGTCTTAATTATTATTCCAGTCAGCGTCCAAGCCCTCGCACAAAAGCCTGCCATCTCAGTTCTCGCAGCATCATCGCTATTTTCATCGGCGGTGAATGGAGGCGCGACTCATTAGCAAATAATTTTCCAATTTCACATTGGTGAGATACAACTGCGCCAAAGAAAAGCCTCTAATCAAATTTAAATGTAGAGACAATCGTTACCGCCGTGAGTCTGCAATCGTCGTTGACATACAATCTGTTAGTGCCTTAATCAATGATTAATTAACGAAAATTCGACAGACTGCCCGATACATAGCGCGAATGATAACAGCATTGTATTTAACATGAAAAAGTTAGAAATAGATGAAGGGCAGCTATCAAAAGCGAAAACGAAGGTAAAGACAAGATCGATGAAATATTTGTGAGTACAGAATTATTCGATGCTGCTGTCATCATTTTTAAGCAATCAGCTGTTGCCGGTATCGCGTGCGTTCGTATCGTTGACTCAAAGAATATACGAGCCCGCTTGGCCATTATAAACAACAGCAGCCACTGATCTTCTCGGTATAAGTAATCAGTCCTGTTGATTCGCTCTGCCGGCGTCTCTGACTTGACTCCTTTTGCGCTCATCGCCGCAGCAAAGAGTGTTAACGAACAGTCGGCCGAGTCGGGCAAGTCGGCTCACTGGCGCTTATCGTTCAGCTCACTGCGCATTTTGGCTCACGCGCGTCATCATAATTACGCCACACGCGCGCCCTGCGCACGCTTCTTCTCGTAGCCTGATCTGCGCGTGACTGGACTTTCTATCTCCAACTTAACTTAACTTTTTTTATTTACAATTTCGACATAACAAAAAGCTATGCCCCCTCCCTCCTTGTAGTTATTGCACATTTTAAAATGACATTTGTCAAGTTATTTGTCTGTTTGTAATTGAATTATCTATTCATCGTTCCTAGTCAAGGGTTAAGGAGCTTTCTTTTTTATACGTGCGCTCTTAATTAAATTTATGCATACAGTTATACGGACTGTCGTTCGCGCGAATACTCGGTAGATTCGGCAGTTTCGCCGGGATTTTCATCTAAATTAACGAAGAATCGCGAAATTTGCAAATTCATCTAGGGGCCGGACGAGAGTCATTTTTGTGCAAGTCGAGGGAAGTTGGTGGTTCAGTGGCGGGCCAAAAGCTAGGGCAGGGAGCATTTTCCCCAAGTTGCAGCTGCGTCTAGTCGTTTTCCACGCGAGGCTGCCGGCGCTGATGCCGTAAAGCAGCGGATCGGCCAGGCTAATACAGCAAAGTTTTCGCATCATCCGTCGAGCATCTTCTCCGCCTCAGTCCTCTCCACTCCACTACTCTCCGCTTCTCTCCTCTCCTCACTCGTTCTGCCACTCGCTCGCGGCGCTTATTAAGTCTCAACGCTGATTTCTGCCGCGGCGCGAGCGCCCCTAAAGGCCTCGTAGATTTTTTGAGCTCTCCCAGCGCTCCATCTCTGTCTGCGCGCGGTCTGCCATTTTTTTTTCGTTGTCTTCTCTTTTCCTCTTGCGGTACGCGCCTGTAAATTATAATGAGTTTACAGTCGTATGGAGCCGCCTCGTGGACTTTGTAGCACCGCGTGCACGCGCGCGCGGGTAATAAAAGTATAATCCATCGAAGGCCCACTGAAATCGTCAGCGCTGATTTTTTATCAGACCTAAGGAATTATCCCTGACCGTGCAAGGTTTTATGGGTTTATTAGAAGCCAATCAGCCAAGCTCCGAGCCTCTAATCAAATATACCTACTGAAAACTCGGCGTCTCTAGTATTACGGGGCATTATACCTCCACCCCTGCTTCCTATCCCTACCTTGGTCCTCATTTCCTTCGTCACTTTGAACCTTCTTATTTTTTTCTCAAACACAACTCGTTAGTAGCATTATACGTGTTATCGAATGTTAACATTGTATCGCTACCAATTATCCGCACTATACTTTATTTTTAATATTGATCCCATTTCTGAAACTCTGTTAAATCTCCCCTTATTTAAAATCTATAAATCAAGTTTTCATGGATATTCTTATTAAACAATTCAATACGATTACACTTGCTCTTGCCCACGGCATTTACGCTCGTATGACATATATCGCTCTCATTACATCTTTACGACACAGCTTTTTAGGAGTGATGAAGACTGTCGAAAAGATACGTCTGTTTCGTAGCCGCATAAAAGATTATAGCTGTGACTTATAATTACTTTCATTATAAGTTAGAGTTAATTTTTTTTCATGAAAACGGAAGGTGACCTTATGTGACGAATTAAAAATACGTAAATAAATGAAACAAGATCATAAATCAGTGATAGGCTGTTGGATTATCGCCAAACGGTAACAAAGACGTTGATGATTCAAAGAAAACCTGAATGGGCGTTCGATCGATCAATTTATAGAATTTTACCACAATACAATTTGGAATGCCTTTGGAGGTACGTAAAATGAAGGAAGAACGGGGCGAGCCGTAAGGCATATCTTTGATAAAAATAAGCAAAGAAATATTTCACATCAATCCTTTTTATTTAGTATTTGAATTTTTGGGTGTTGTGGGTCCTGCCAATGAGACACCCCGACCTACACTCAACACCTACGACTTCTCGTCGAGAAGGCAATGTTGAGAGGAAGAATGGAACGACAGGCACACCCCAGACGACGGGAAGTAACCTAATTGTGACTTATGGTTCCTCTAATAGAAACGAATTTTTTTCGCTCGTCGTTTTACCAAACCAAAGTCCTCCACTTACTTTGAATTTCAATAAGTAGTATTTTATATGTATCAAAACTAACTCATTTTTATACTATTCTGTTTGATAAAACTCTACTTTAATAGTTAAATTAACAGAATAATATTGAAAAGTAGTTTGAAATAAATGCTTTCACGAGTAATTCAAAAGAACTGAGAAATCGTGTTAGTGACAAGTTTGCGTTGAGCCTTTGGAACTGTTGATCGTAAAAAAGACAGTGGAACTTTAGTGAATGTAAGTAATGATAAATATTTAAAAAAATGAATATGTCGAGAGAAATGTATATCGATAACCAAGTGAAATTGAATAAACCAGAGCTGGAAATGGCTGTTTGAATGTTATTGCAGATGTTGATCTAGCTGAGAGGATAGTCGCTTAGCGAGAGAAATGGCGGTTTACATTTGCAGCAGCAATCAGCGAGCGTTGGACTGTAGCTCAAAAGGGGCGCACATCTGCATCGACGTAAGGCAAGCAAGAGAGTCGAGTCCAATGTCCGATGTATATACGAGTTAGCACGTAACCTGTTGTTTCTGCCGGAGGAACGGAGAGAAAGAGAGAGAGAGAGAGAGAGAGAGAGAGCGCGAGCGAGAGAGTGAGAAAACGACAGGTGCGCACTGCGCCATCCAGCTGCCGCTTTCGTCCGGATATCACTCGTACAATACTCACCTGTAAGTGAGTATTACCAAATACACTTTTCTCTCAATGCCCAGATTACACTATTGATTATTTTTATCCCACTGAGTTAGTGACTATAAAGCTCGTGTTAGCTACAGCTTTGATGACGCACCAAATGTTTGCGTGACAATATTATCACATGTAAAAAAGGATCGTTTGTGTCATCTTTAGTAGAGCAATGGGTACCGAATACAAAATAAAAGTTAGAAATATAAAATTTAGCTGGGTCCGTAGCAAGGTGAGGCAGAGACGTTGGCATGCAGTTTTTTTTTCTTGCAGCGTTTACTCACTTGATCAAAAGATTCCTTTTACCTCTTATTTCGTCTGGCTGGAAGTCTTTCTGCTTGCTGGCTGGTGCTATGCGAGTCTGCTGTTTTGGAAAGCCATATCAATTTCGCGATATTACTTTGAAAGTAGCGAGTGGTCCGCGAGGGCGTGAAAGACGAGAGAAGAGAGAGACGGAAGGCTGCAGAGAAAAAGAGGGAAAAGCAGCATACGTCGTTAATCCTTTGATTTTTGGAAGCTCTCTCTCTCTCTCTCTCTCACTGGCTCATGTCTCATCGGGCTTTTTGCCTGCTCTTTCTCTCCCGGGGGAGGCCACGCGCAGATATTCATCCCCAACCGTGAAGGCGCGAGACTGGATGTGTATCAAAGCCGCTATTTATAACGAGCTGGGCGCACATGCTGGTGCGCTGATATGCCTGGCACCTAGCTATAATCCTCTGCAAGAAGCTCGCTCGCTTGCTCGCTCGCGCGCGTACGGGAATGACCATCGTGGTCCGCAGTATTTGCATATAGAGAGCGTAAGGGAAATACGTGAGGCGAACACGTGAGCTGACAGACAGCGATGAACCCTTCCGCGTCTATTCGTCGCTTATTCGTTCGCTAGTCAGGCTCATCTCACGCCTGCAGCCTCTTATCTACTCAGGCAGCTAGCCCATAAAGAAACCTTCGCGGCTTCGCGGCTGATAAATGACCAAAGGAATAGGTCGCGACCGCGCGTATAGCGGCTTCATTAATTATAAGCGCGACGACAGTGCGCTGCTGCTGCTGTTCACTACGTAGCGGGGGAGGGATGCTGCAGGCCGAAGCACGCGCGACGCGCGCTACGTGTCTATTTCACGTTTCTAGGCTTCACGCTGCCATGTCGCGGACTCACGGCTCGTTGAACGCTGTTGCATCAGCTGCCCGCAGTGTCTGCAATGATTAGCGTAATCGCCGTCTTAATTTAGTAGATGCGCTTCTGCGACGTTATATACCCATCTATATTATCGTCGCAATTTGCTTTATTTGAGCGGTCAATTGCTTTCTTTTATTTTTAGTGCTACATATACTATAACCGATCTGTACATTTGCTAACGCGCCGCACACGCGTTCCTGATGAAGAGTAATTTTAAACAGTTGGAGATTTTGCGTGGGAGTTTTGCTTTTATGCTCGCATGAACAGCAAATACCTTAAATCAGAGTATATAGCTGCGAGACAGAAAGAGAGAGAGAGAGAGAGAGAGAGAGAGAGAGGAAAGAGCGTCTATGGCACATCTCTTGATAAGGGTCCTCCGAGGGTCGCTGAATGATTAGAGATATTAATATTGCTCGTGCTCGGCAAGGGTGAAAATTCGCAATTCGCTAGTCGCGGTGACCCTGCTTGCCTGCCAGATGCCTATGTCGGCTAATCTTACGCTGTGTTATTGTACATTTGGCCCGTGAATAATACATGTCTCTGGACCAAAGATACATGCACGTCAATCTCGTCTTTGCTGCTTTGTAGTTGTAACAAAAAATTAAATTACTCGGTCGTTTCGCTCGGTTATGCGATGAGCGATGCATGCGCAACTAAACATTCAAGTAGTGGATGCATGGATGCTTGTTTATGGACACTGCAGTGAATATTTCGTGGCGTAGCTTTCTCTCCCTCTCTCTTACTCGTTGGTTGGCTGGTTGGTGAATCTCGATCTCTCGACCCGATTTGCGCGCCGTGCCAAACAACACTGGGGAGAGAGAGAGAGAGAGAGAAAGACTACGCAAACTAATTCTAATCTGGCGCTACCGACAAATCGCTCGCTATAAATCTTCGGCCAAGAAACCAACGTCAAGAGCTTTCGTAATCGAAGATAAACCCTGCACCCACCCACCGTTACCAGCCACCTTAGTAGCTCACCTCCTTATTCACCCCGTTCCTTCTTCTTAATCGCGTTTTCGTTCTCGGTTCGGTTGCTATTATCGGAGTGTAAACTTGCACTCCTAACATGTGCACACGAACGTGTGAATCGACCAAAAATATCAAATGGAAAAAAACAAATTGTGAAGACTACCGGCTTGTACAAATAATACTACCTACACGTGTACAGCTGGCGTAATGCGAGAAACGTCCTGCGCACCATTAAACCAGTCAAATGTATGAGCTTCTTCGTTTCCTGAACGCAAAAGGTCTGTATCTCCCTGTCTCTCTCTCTCTCTCTTTTTCGATTGTTCACCCGGAACAACGAACCATCCACATCGCTTTCCCTCATCGTCGAGCCGTCCTCCCCCCCCCCCCTTGCCTAAGCTCGCAAGCTCGACTCTCGATGTCCATAGTTCATACATCACCGAGATTGAAACATTTCCTTATTATTACCGCTGTCGGCATAGATTAATTTGTGGAATTTGCATAGAAAGAGGCAAGTGGAGAGGGAGGCAAGTTTGCACTCACGATATTCCCGAATGGCTAGACATCGCGCGTCTCTTTGGTAGAAAATGTGTTAGTCAGATAGTGAGTGAGTTTATTGGACCGAGAGTATGAGAGAAAGAGAGAGAGAGAGAGTAATCGGACGTATTTGCCTTTGTTTAATTTCGTCTTTCCGGATCGTCCATCTATCCCTACTTATGGGGCTATTTTCCACATAATCCAGGTATTTTCCGTTTCTCTTGCTATTCGCTTGCCTTTCGAGGATCAGCCTTTCATTAATGTATCCCAGCTAATCAATTATATTCCATACAAGGTAATTAATTTCCTTGGAAAATATAATAACATTTTCAGGAATTCCCATGTGTATCTCCGACTCACTGACGCTCCTTATAATCTACTGATTACCAAATGAATAACGCTTTTTATCAAAGTCACGATTTTATTTATTTGTATTTTCTTTTTTTTCATGTGAGACCGAGGACAGAAAATACGCAGAATGCGTGACTGGCAATGAAATGTTTTCTACACGAATGATTATAGATTGATGACCTTGGAAAATCGCTGGGCAGTTTACCTGTTATCTTGATTTTGTGTTAACGAAATTTAACAATACCAATAAATTATCCCTGAACAATCGACATTCCGTGAGAATAACGATGCCGAACTTAATAGAATCACAGAGCGCGAATTCATAATGTGACATTGGTGTACACGCACCGGGAACGATGAATAACTATACGTATATACATATATAGTTCTGGTAGAAAATGTGACAGGTTGAGCCCGCAGCAGCAGTAGTAATGACGATGACCTTGCTGATCTGAATGTGGCGAAGCACTGGGCTTGTATCAATGCTCACCGGATACGACTCGATTTACTCAATGGGCGTCAGTATGCTTTTGAGCAGGGCAGACAAGCTAGCACAAAGTATCTTATTTGTTGGCACGCTAGGCTTCTTTCTGCCTGGTATCCCCGCATCTATAGAATCTTTAAGCACATCTCACACTTGTTTTCTCTCAATTCGTTATTGCGTATTACGAATTAAAGCGTCGTTCCGTGTATTAAATGCAACAAATATGTTGTACGTGCTTGGTTGACGTTTACGAGTACAGCGCTGACCGTGCAAATAACTTGAAATCCCTTTGACTTTGTCGAGGCTGAAAGTACGCAGTACTATTTGGTAATTTTTATCAGTGATTAGTCCGTAGTGCGTAGCATACATAGGGCGTATCTATCATGACTAATTTTTCCGCTCAAATAAGTTCACGAGATTAGTCTTCGAGATAGATTATAATAAGCTAAATACATCGAGCCAAATAAAAGATGAAGCATATATAGGCGAGTCGCTAGTTACGACAAGGAACGATGGAATGATTTAGCGAAGAAATCGCTTTGAAGGAACTTGCCGTAATCAGCTTTGCATTATTTATCGCTCTATTAATCCAGAAATAGGTAGCGATTGGCTGCCCAATTTGTAATCGTTAAAACCCAATCCAGATCCTTCATTTTGTTTGTTTGTTTGTTGGTTGGTTGTTTTTTTTGTATGTGGCAGTGAGTGTCGTGCGCTATACATTTAAACACGTACCGGTATTCCGCACATTATTCACTTCGATGCTTCCTTATGAATGAGGTGCTCACTTAATCCCTCGATAATTCATAAAGGCAACTCGTTCGCGAAATTCAAAATATTTAATGTAACTAAAAGACAAAAATTGTTCTATCCGCCGACTGTTGTATAGAATGTCAAATGAAATGCGGTGGTGGGTTTCTATGCACGATTAACGTCGCCTGTTAATAAATCATCATGTAGTAGTGCAGCAACAGAAAAGCTTCTGCGCGCGGCAAAGGGAGAAAAAGGAAAAGAGCCGAAGAGATACAATGAAATGGTCTTATTACCCGGACGAGGCGGCTTATGCGAGCACCTCTTTTTCAGGGCGTCGCCGCCATTCCCGTAACTCTCGTGGCGGTGGCGGCAGCAAATTTTAATATCGAGTTTCGCATCGAGCTGCGGAGCTTGACTGTGCTATAGAGCAAACGCAGACAGATAAAAGTACCAAAGAGAAAGAGAGAGAGAGATACTCGGCAGAGGCGCACGCTAGCTTCATCGCGATATCGCGTTTCTTTAATAAACGGAAACACAAGGTAATCGTATTATTTGTTCCTGCAGTCGACTTTTACACCGAGAGCCGACTGTGCGTCTGCTTCTACCTCTTTCCTCGTTGTCGTTTTGTTGCCGGTCCGATCTCCAATAATAACCTGATCTGCCTGTGGCCGTGGCGCAGGAAGCGAATTGCCTTCTCGAATGAGACACGGAATATTTAAGAAGATTTTCAACTTCCCTTTGGTCGGCTTGTTTTCTTCCTTTACTACCTGCCTGCTTGACAAATGTCGCACGTTATGGCTTACGCCAACATGAACAAAGTCACTTGGACAAATTGTTGCTAGACTGCACAATCACAGAATGGGCATCGATTTATTCGCTGACCGCTGTGCCATTCGTTAGACTTCCTCGAGTGAAAGACATTGAAACAAGTGTTGATAGTCTGATGTAACAGCGTGGAAGTTATGAACCTGGCGACGAAGGCTCAATTCGACTAATGAGGTCGAAGGTAATTGCGTCTAATGGATCCAACTAGCCAGCAGGGGCAGATAATAAAAAATATAAAGTAAATGACTAGTTAATTGAGAGGAAATGGATATCGCATGCATGGTTGATGCTTACGATGAGTCAGCTACGTTATTTTATTCCTTCATCTAAAATGACCAATACGCTTTGAGTGAGAAAATGTAACGACTTGCTAATGCGCGCATCTCCTCCCTCTACGCATTCCAAACTCGGATTTTCCTTAGTTGGTCTGGCATCTTTTATTCCTTTTCATTTCACTTTCATGTTCGTCTATCTTATTCAGGGCGAAATTCGTAGCGGTCGGTTGACCTCCTCTTTCTCGCGCCTCATTCTTATCTCTCTCCTATACGTTGAGCGCGTCAGCGCGGGCGTCGCTGTTATACGTATGTGCAGCCATACCGGGGAGGCTTTGCGCGGATATATTGAGACACGCGCCAACGCATTCTAATTATCATGTGCATAATGGTGGCCGCTCGCCAAGCTTCAAAAATACATCAGAGCGCTGCGGACCAGCAGACCAGCTATAGATAGGTACCATCTGCGGATTCCACTGGCGTTCGTTTGCCCCTGTCTGTTCTCTCTCTCTTTCTCTCTCTCTCTCTCTCTCTCTCTCTCTTTTCCTCATCTATCCGGTCTCTTTTCAGAAAAAAAAAAAACCGAAACGCAAAACAGATATAAAAAAGGAAAACAAAAAATGCTAATTGATTTCTCAAGGAGATTCTTTGAGCTGCTTGCAGGCATAAATCAGAAGCGCGTCTGACGTATTTGTCCGCTTCGCAGTGCAAGAGCAAATTTAGCGATCATTCATTCCTATATGCTTGTCTGATATTTAGAGTGTGTTGAAGGTTTCATGGATGTCTGCGTTCGAACGGCATGGCAAGACGGCAAAAATAGCCCATTGCCAGGGACAACTTTTCTTTCGCAGTTCGCGCGCCGCTTTCTCGCTTGTCGCTTGAGTGCGTGGGATTCGCTTCTTTGTTGATCAACTCACAACGAGATAAATGGTTTGGTCCCTTTCATTTGCAGTCCAGCACTACACGTTGGTTATGTACCTGCACGTATCTACGTGCACGGGATCGACGACATTAAGCCTTTTGAACGAGCTAAGCCATTGAACGTGGCTCTTTCTCTATTTTTGCATGCATCACATTGCAAAGTGAGAGCGAAGGGCTATAGGCCGAATCTTCAATCTCGGAGACTAGTGCGCGCTCGACTTGCCGCCCGAGAAGTTGATAGATGTGGAAATAATTATAGGCGAACTCACGCTCACTTGCCGCGCCGCGCCGACTCACTCGGCGCGCAACAAGAGTAAAAACCGTGTCAAATTTTCGACCGGTAATGACTTCGGCCATGCAACGCCAAACAGCCTGGCCAGACAGACAGACAGACAGGTAGGCAGACAGACAGAGATCGAGAGAGATTAAGAGGCCCTGCAACTACCACATATCCACCAATGTACATATATATATATATATATCGAGCGAGTAGCAAATAAATATAATGCCTGTAGCTGATACCTGACTAATCTGTAATACAATGTACTACGATTACGCCTCTCGAATCAGTGTCACTACTACGCTTTACACTACTCTCTGCGTACTAGCTGATTATTGATTCAATCCAGCGACTGATTGTTCAAGACAAAAGAATCACTGCCGCTTTTAAGTGGAAGCGATAACATTAATTCAGTGTACGTGAAAAAATTGTAGGCATTGTAGGTCTCTTTGTAAGCGTGCTCTTTTTCAACTGTAACATGCTTGTCGTATTGCAATCACGTCGTTCTGACTAGAATAAAAATAAAAACAAAAAATAACAGAAATAATCATCGTACAAATTAGTATGTATGTCGTCGGCGTACTTTGTCGTGGAGAGACACATCGCGCCGCGCGGTGCGGCTATTCCAAAATGTAGCTTGAAAATGATTTGACACCTGTACGTTGAAATGAGCGCGAGCGCGTCCAAACAGCCATAAAACGACCCTTCCTTCGAGAATAAATATCCAACAGATAAAGTCGCTTGACAAATCTTCCAAATTTATCTAAACGTCGAATCAACGCTTTAAGAGCGAGTCGGCTCGATTCCCACGAGGGGGAGAGAGGGAGAGAGAGAGAGAGAGAGAGAGAGAAATAGAGAAAGAGAGAAAGATCACTTCCTCGAACCAAAGAATCCTCGCGAATTGTCAGACTCGTCGACGTCGTCGACGTCGTCGACGAAGAGGAGTAAAAGGTCGATTGCTTGGCATCCGTCTATTTATCTGGCCAGGAGAGTCGAAGAGCGCGCGATTAATGTGTTCGTGAAGCCCTCGGGCGTTCAGAGCTAATGCCTAATTAATCCACTGAATCTAGCTCGGCGCACAAATGACCATGATAAAAAAAAGAAAGAAAGAGAGGGAGTAGTTCTACTGCTCCAGTCACTTGATGGGCTCACGGACACGGATCCGCTATTCCCAGAAATTACAGATTGTCGCTGATTAATCGCAATTCATCTGTTAAATAATCGAGCGTCATTAGCGCCCACGACAAAGATACCTCTTCAATCTTCTTATTTATACGACATACCACATCCATTAACATTATTTTATTAATTTTAAACGTATTCTTGGGCGATCGAAGCGACTGAGTATATTAATGAGCCGTGAAATATTCGAAAGTCATTGGGCGCTATTCATTCGATAGAGTAAATTGGTAGAAAATTGGTAAGGCTTTGAGGAAAAAGAAGCGGCTCCTCTGAAAGAGAGATACGTTAATTGTCGCTAATCCGTCATCGCGATGTGTCTCACACTTGCTTTCAATGCTTTCACTGCGGAGTCTTTTTAGTGATTCGTCTTTGGTGGCGATTGTTCTGTGGCGGCGATCGGTGTACTATAGTCGAAAGAGAATGGAAAGGGGATGGGAGAGAAGAGGTGGGGAGCGATGTGCGTGCAGCGCGCTCGGAATATATTATCGTTTTGCTCTCTGCTGGCTCGGTCTCTGTGCTCTGGCCGGGGCTGCTTGTCATTGGCTCATTTGTTAGATGCCATCCAAAGCATGCGGGACCTTGATTTAATGCCTCCACCTCGAACTCGCTCTACTCGGGCCGAGCAATACACAACCTGTACTGGCCGAACTCGTCCGTCCCGTGGCATGGCTCTTTTCTATTCGCTCTCTTTGCTTCTTGCGTTCTTGGCTTTTCATTTGTGAAAGCTCTCAAAGTCAAACTAATTAAACTACAATAGATCAAACAAACGTTTACTTTCGGTTCAGCTCGGTCAAAAGCGGCGTCTATGTGCTTCGCGAAGGCTTATAACGTCTTCCTCGAAAGCGAAAAGAGACGCGAGACGCCAAGAGCGAGGCGATTCGTCAAAGCGACGACCATTAAGTAAACGCGTATAATAACCAAAGTGGTCAACGCGAGGGCATTTTGCATCGCAGAACTTAATTTGTGCCCAGCCTGGCGTGCACGTGCGAGAAAAAGCACCGCCAGATTTATTTGTTTAGCCTGGGTGCCTGTACTCTCGGCTCAGATTGAGCTCGTGATAATTACTTGTCGTCTCATTGTTGCAGCGCCACAGCCGCCATCGCCGCCTCGCACTCTCAGCTACGGCGCATAGTCTTCGCCGCCGTCCGCGGACATTTTGATGATAAATAAACAACAGCACGGCAGATCTATCTTTGTAAAGGCCCGCAAGTGACTCGCTTCAGCTAGTAATAATAACAGTCGAGTTAATTATCTCGAATCTAAAAATACCTAACGCTCAGCAGCTATTCTCACAATGTCCCGATGCATGCATAAGCTTCGGAGATAAAACTGGCCGCGGATGATTAAATTTGCCAACGATAAATAGAGAATGAAGTTTGAGCTGCGAGCGATCATTCAGTGTCGAGATGAGCCCAATGCCTTTCGCTTCCCCGAAAATAGCTCTCAGGCATATGTGTGGGAATTGATTAGGCGCGAAACGGTATCAGCTGACATTTATGATTGCAATTATTCTTTAACTGCGCGCTTAATTAACCAATTGGCCGATAGCCCACCGCTTGTACCTTTGCCCCATGCGAAGCCGTCACCTTTGTCAAAGACCGAGCAAGCACACTTGAGTTCTCGGCCATTTGTTTCTTTCATCACGTCGCGTCGAGTCTTGAATGCAAGTGCAAGTTTTCTTTCATTAGCTCCGCGCGCGTGCACTTTCATTTTCTTCACTATAGCCAATAGCAGCACAAACAATTCGTTATATTTGTCAAATAATTTCCCGGCAATGATTTTATCGACTTCTGTGCGCTATCTTTTTAACTCTCGTTTCATTCGAAATTTCAAAAATGAATAATAACGGCAGCGCAGCAAGAGCACCAAAAAAACAAAACATAACAAAACGAGAGTGTTGTATATAGAAAAACGGTGTGCTCCGGGCAGCACACAACGACTCCCGCGACTATCTCCACCTGCAATCTCACATCGGTGCTAGGAGATAAGAGATAAATTACTTCGTAGCAGGTGTAGGTGGTCTCGTGCCGCGCCGCACCTGACTGACTACTTCCATTCTTTCTCTCCCCTCTCTCACGCTTTGCTTCAGTGTTACATTAATTCTTTTTTAAATACAACTTAAGTTTGCTCAATTATTTGCTTAATTATTTATGTGGAAAATGAATTCAAATATTTTCGCTTACACGTAGTTCCCAATTTTTTCAATTGAACTAGCGTAGTTGTCTTTCGACGTGCGGACCTATTGCTATTAAACATATTTAAGTATAATCGATGAAAATAATGGAGTAGATGAGGCTCGATTGTCGATTTGTCGGCGAGTCTCGAGCCGAGAGCGAGAGTAGACGTGGAGATAGAAAGAGAGAGAGGGAGTGAGAGTCGGGGTGGAGTGAAGGGTCGGGAGGGGAGCTTCACTTATACGGTAGCCGAGTAGCATTGGACGCAAGCGACGCCGAGCTGCAAATCTAATTGTCGGGTCTCGAAGGCGCCTCTCGTGCAGCTAAATTGCAAAAATAAACACGCCGCCCATAAGTGGAGTGAGGTAATGGATGAAGGAGCGAGCCTCTGTTTTATCGTCGTCTTCTGCTTCTTCTTCTTCTTCTTCTCCCTTATTTTTTCTTTCTTTTTTGTCTTTCTTTTGCACCGCTTACTTTCAATATCTGCCGCTCGCACTGTTTGTCAGAGGACTATCTTCTTCCTCGAGATTCTCTCCTTCTTCCTCCTCATCGGCTCCTTCGCGGTCTTTTTCTGTTGCTTGTTTTTTTGTTCCCAGGGAATGGAAATACTAATTTTGCGGAATACAGTGGCTGCTGGACTCGACTCCATTCGACTCTGGCTGCGGTAAGCGTCCGATCCTATATAAGACGCTGGTGTGGGTCGTGATTACCTGCGGATAATTATAGACGCTCGTACAAACTACATTGACGGGGGTGGCTGCACCGAGTCGGCAACGAACGTGCGGAGCGCCGCTGCTGCCGCCATCGCCACAAGCCCGTGTGAAAGACACCGAGCCACTGCACGCGCAGATGTGTTCTTCCTGCATTGTATAAAAGCCAAGCAATGCAGACACAATTGGACACGCGCAAACTATCCACAGCCACTTCCTTCCTTCCTGCCTTACCCTTACCTCCTCCTCCTCCCTTCCTGCCTTTCGTCGAACATTCGATCGCATCTCAATCCGATTAATCACCCAATAAAGACGCGTATTATAATTCATTCAATTAAATCGTTTTGCAACTCGTTTTCTCTTTCTCGCAAGAAGCATCGTCTAATAAAAATTTATTATGGTATCGTGTAGCTTTGATGAGCCGCGACCATGTAGCGTTGCTGCAGTTTTGGACTTCGAGGAAAGGTCATTATTGATATTACAAGAGAACTTGCCGCCGACTAATTAAGGAAGATGAGCTATGTATATCCAACAGCCGCTATACAACAAAAAAATCACGTGATTCTTCAACGAAACAATTTGGAGAGGCACAAGGACCCATTATTTTTTATTTTTCAATCGACAATTAGCTACTAGGGCAACGAAAAAACGAAAGAAAAAGTCAATCAACGAGTAATGCAGTTATATGATACGGGGATGAGATGCGTTGAGTTTTGGATAAATAAGTTGTATCTGCGACGAAGATTTGTTGCATTCAAGTAAAGCGAGTATAGGCGCTAATGGGTGTAACCGTACGGCGCTACTCCTAATGTCTCCTGCTGCGTCCAGCGACGACGTGACCCCCTACTCCATTCTCTGGTGGGTTCTCTTTCGCTAATGGCTGCTCTTTCATGACAAATATCAGGCTGAAAGAAAATATATAAATTACTTCATGGAAGTACTTCGACTACGCCCACCAACATTGCCGCCTCTGGCCTCTTACCACTCGCCTCCCGTTTTCATGTGCCTTAATGCTTTTCCTTGCCATATTTCACTCACCATTACATTCACATCCCGATATTAGAGCTTCATTTCCAATGAAAACAATCAATCAAGTCTGCCTGCTTGGCTAGTTCTATTATGTTTTCTTGAATCTTACCAACGTCTGATTCTTCAAAAAACTATTGTCCATCAAATTTCGACAATTACTGAATATCCATATATTTGCACCGTGTCATTAGAAAAAACATTCAGATAACATCTACATATAATGACTAATTTAAAAAAATATATATGCGATAGGGTCAGACAAAGAAAACTAATGAAAAATAATAAGGATCGAAAAAAAAATTCAACCAACGAAATAAGAACGAAGAAAGCGTCAAAGAAGGGATCCGCACTGCTGGATGTTTCCGTTCCTCACCCTTCGAATAGAAGTATAAGATATAGAATTGTCGATCAGCCTCTCGCACAAGCTTCGATTACTGTCGTCTGGCTAATGTAGCACATTGTGCGAAAACAATATAAGCCCCATTGACGTGAGCTGGGAGAGAGATGATGTACCGAATGTCTGAAAGATATTTCGAAAGAGCACTCGAATTTCTTGTACTGGTTACATTAAAAAAGTGTTCATGTATTACACGATCAATTATTGAAAGAGCAAATAATGTATTATTTGAGTTTGACAAAAATGACAGTTATTTGTTTTGAAAATAAAAACAGTATATATTTGGAAGTAATTTATCAGCGAGAGTGGAGTGTTTTTGAAATGTAAATCGTTCGCCCACAGATACTTAAACGAAGGTACTCAACGTTAATACGTACGCGTCATTAACGACCATAATGTCTGCACACACGGATATATTTTGAATGCGAAACTGGAGAGCTTTTTAGGCGTAACACAGCGGTGGTGGCGCGCCAATTATCGAGGCAAAATGGAAAATTTTGCGCGAAATAACGAGGAATGCGCGATTCGCATTTGGCGTTAGTATATGAGTTGGAGGTGGTGGAAGAGGAGGAGGATGAGAAGGAGGAAGAAGAGGAAAAAAGATAAGAGGCTACTTTGACTAAAACGACGATGATAGAGGGTGGGAGCTAGTTTATATGGAGGGCAGGGCGGGTGTAGAACGGTGGTGGGCAGCAGCCTACGGCCGTTCTCTTGTTTCGTATTAGCCGCTCGCTGTTCTCTCTTCCTCGGCCTAGCAAAGTGCGATAATAAGCCCGCGGGCTCTCTCCCTCCCTCTCTCTCTCTCTCTCTCTCTCTCTCTCTCTCTCCTTCTCTCATGCTCTCTCCGACGGATGCTTGGTCCAGGATCCGCAATTCACCTCCTACAAATTGAATCTTCTCCTCTCTCCTCTCTCCTCCGTTCGTAGACAGTGGCAGGTCCTAAAACGATAAACGGCAGAGCAGCCGAATCTGAGATCAGCGATCCGTGCTAGATCTCGAGCCTTTGTACTCTCGGTCTATGGCAAACTCATGCTATCAGGCTTTCTTTTCGGTAGTATTTTGGGAAAATTACTTTGATTGATGTTGCAAGCTGGCCCGTCGAAAGCTTTTGAAGTTTGGCGAGCGGCGGATATATATTTTCGAAGGATCTGCAGGTATAGCGATGAGACAAAGTAATAGTAGCTTGAGATGATAATAAGCTTCCAAGCTTGGTGTTACGAATAAATGCTGAGTATATGGTGGTCGAGCGTAAATGTATATACATATAGGATATATACGTAGGTATAAGTGATTCGCCAACGGGCTAATTTGCACTGTTTAAGAGCTCGTCCAATTATACAGTCGACTGAGCTTGTCGCCAGTGCCTGACGCTGACGAACCCGAGGGATATATATCAGCAGAACGCGAGGTAAAGCAACTAGCAGCCGTTGCATCTTTCCACTGCACATGCACGGCTGCACGCGTAAATTCCAAGCTTTTTCCTCCTTTCTAATCAACTGACCGCCAGTTGCGCGGCGATACGCAATTAGCAATGCCACCGTCGCTACCGTTGCGACCTTGTACGTTCCTCGGAAGCCCGACGACAGGCATTTTCTCATTTTCCCAGAACCGCATTGAAAAGGGCTGCTGCTGTTGCTGCTGCTGCTGCTCTGCTGCTCGCATGTTTGCGTAAACTGCTCAGGATATTACGTAAGAGTGAAAAATGTCAGGACGAAAAGACAACGGATGTGTGCTGCGGACAAAGGCCTCAAAAGCTTTCGCCTAGCGGCCGAAGGCTCTGCGCAATTAACGCCGAATAACGCCGCGCGCTAACTCGAAAAAATAAGCCCTTTGTAAGTCTTTATTTGCTTTGTGCGAGTCTGTAGAGAACAAAACAAAAAAAATAAAACGAAAGTTGCTCTCTTTATATCTCTCTCCCTTTCTCCCTCTCTCTCTCTCATTCTCTCTCGCTCGCATGCTTAGGTATTCCCTCCTTATTAACAATTATAAATTGTGAAAACGAGCTTCATTTCCAAAGCAATTTTCCATATTATTCGCTAGTGTCTTTTCCATTCGAGCAGCTTGTTATGCACATCGATAATAGCTGTATAGCAGAACAGATCAATGATATCGAGTAGACTATATCCCGCAAATATTTCAGTTCCGATGTGTTTCGGTATGAATAAAGAAAAAGAAAAAAAAACAGGTGTAATTGCTCGCCGCTGTTGACCGAATATGCAGGATGAAAAAGGGGGTCAGAGAAGCTCTAACTGCGCGCGGACTACCTCTACAGATGAATGTGCCTCTCAGGCGTTTAATTACGGGAGTATTTTATCGGCGTGTGCTGCCATTTACCGGGCTTCACTCGTCGACGCATCGCCCTCCCTGGCAGCTCGCCTGCCTCGCTATACGCCACTCTCTCCACGCTAGTACTATATGCTGTTTTCGTTCATCCGCGGCGGTGGCGGCGGGCATCGCGCGAACAAACGCGCGTGTATAGCGCGCCCGAATATTTATAGGCCCCCAAGTCAAATTAGTGGCACCGAGCGCGCACGCACTTTTTGATTAAGTATCTGTTAACCGAGGCTAATACTTAATAAAGTAACGCTGATTTAGTGGCGCACGCGCCCTCACTCGATACGTGCATGTCCTCCTCCCTCCAGCCTATCCCTTTAACTTCGACTCGTTCGTTTTCCCATTCAAAATCAAAGCCGATATTTATGAACCCTTTTTCAAATTTTTTTCAAGGCCCCCCTCTCAATCTCTTTCTCTCTAGACAGGACAAAAATAACGAGATTCGATTCATCGATCGATCGATCGCCTTGAACTACACCGGCGATCAACTCAATTGCTTACGCATGTGCATAATAGGATTTGTTGAACCGCCTGCTCGACCAGCTTAATATTTCTGCTGCTTTTCTTTCATTGCAATATATCACAGCTTGCGTCAATAAATGGACTTTGGAATTCGTATTTATTGCGTGAAATATCCGATTTGCAGATTATATTCTTTGAAAATTAAACGCCCATTTGTATTGGATTCCTTGTTGTGCGTTGGAAGGCATGCAACATTTTTTGTATTTAGGCATTCCTGCCGATAGCTTGTTTTATTTTTTGTTGTTGCAATAAGTATCTAACTAAAAGCTCAAGAAACACGAGTTGATTCTGGCAGATAAGAGCGCTTCCCCTTAAACAGGCGGCGGCAGAAGCGCGAGCAATCAGTCAGTAGAAGCTGACTTGTTGCGAGAAAAAAGCGAAAGCGTGTTTTTGCATGCGACTTACGGAAGACGACGATTAGCAAGCTTGAAAGTTGGCAGAGTGCAGGCCGCACGAGTTGTTGGTGGTGCCTGGTGATAAAGCATTTTTATGTGCTCGCGACTGTTTGATTGTCGAGATTAGTCGAGAATTTCGGGCGAACCCGCATATCAGGTCTGATTTACCGCCGATCGTCGTCGAATGCCCACCAAACTTGCGCGTATCTTCAGCCGAATAGAAAAGAGAATAAGAAAGACAGAGAAAAGCCAGTGAGACTCTCTTAAATTTCAAATTTATGCCGAGATCTCAGTCATAATCTTGATTCTGACGCGCACAGTCGCGCGAACCTCGCGCTTATTCGACCCTTGCTTCTCTCTTTCTCCTCTGCTCTCTCTCTCTCTCTCTCTCTCTCTCTCTCTTTTCTGTTTGAACAACGACAACGACCACGACCACGACCACGACGACGACAACGACAACGCGCCACGGTGGCCTTATTTGTCAGGCCAAGCGCGAGCTCGTGTTTTGCACGCCCGACAGCGATAAGATGAAATGCTCGTAAAGCTTAATTTATCGATACCCGATTAGAATTTACGAATGGTCTTTGCTCGAACATGATTAAGCGCTGACAGTTGGAGAACCGCTTGCGTTCAGAAAATAGCTTCACGCTATAAATATCTTCAACAAGTAAATGCAACTTACAATTTAACTGACAAGATTTTTCATTACAAATGTCATTATAAATGCAGGAAAAATTGAATAAATTTGAATTTAAGAATATCTGAACACAAGTGAACGTAGGATTAAAAAATAAATTGTATACATGATCAACATGTGCTTAATTAGTGTCGCTGAACTATTGAAAAAGGTTAACGGCCGTCAAGTAGCCAATTATGTAGAAACGTTTGCTTTCTTGATATCAATTTTCAAAAAAGGAAGAGTCGCTAGTACGCGAACGAACATTCGATTGGCAATCACCAATATTTCAAGAAGAGTAGGGGAGAGGGCATTGCGAAGCCGAACGTGTATGCTCCCTGCTGAGAAGCAAAAGATTTAGAGCCTACCGACTACGAGGGAACGGAGGGTATTCACGGTGGTCTATATTGGCAGAGCAAGAGTCACAGCCACTCGATAACGCTCGCGTATCTTCCCGTTGTTTCCTTTATCTTTAAAAGCGTAATAGCGTATTTTAATAAAAGCCCTCGAAATCTTGTCATCTAAATGAATCAATCGTACATTAGGTGGACTTTCGAAATCGGAGTAACTTTATATTGCTTATCTTGTATTGACGCATGATTATATATAACCTGGACAAGCATTACAAAATGGCATTCACTAGTGCGATGGTCATTAGAGCGACTTAATAAGTGTCGCGGGACATTAAAGAGTCGCACGCAACTCTCGATTCGTCCATTAAAGCTCAAATGCGACAGATCCATTCACTGCTCATAATTACATACATGACCGAGAACCGCTTTAGTCACGAGCACGAGAGTGAGTGAGAGAGAGAGAGAGAGAGAGAGAGAGAGAGAGAGATAAACAGAGAGAGCGAGAAAGCCAAACAGCCGTAAAAACTCGTCGTCGTTATTAAAAAGTTTAAATGTCTATTAATTACTCCGGCGTGGCGGCTACGCTTTGCTACGCCACAGCCAAGGCAAGCTCTGGGAACGCTAAAGTGTCAAATGCATTTAATTATCGCGAGTGAAGTCGGATGAATGAGCGAAATCAATGTGTTTGCCCCCCTCAGACTCACAATTATTCAGATATATGCACGACGACTATGAAAAACTTTTAATAGAAACCACAATTTCACCACTCTTATTTTTCATTTATGTATATATTGGATGTTCCAATGCAAAGCACTGCTCTGTAGTACCTGGCCATATACGCAATGTCTCATTAATGCCCTTTTCATTGGACCCTTTGATCATAACGCGTTGCTCAATTCGAAGAGACTCGGCATTGCAAAGGAAATAATTGGAGTGGTGTTTTATTGATACATCATTGAGTAAAGGTAGAAGGAGAGAGGAGAGAGAGAGAGAGAGAGAGAGAGCTATAACTTGTCTGGCGTTCGGGAGGAAGAGCGCGCGACATCGAGCTGATACACATGCACGACCAAAGAGAACTCGGCAATAACGTACATATATCTTGCAAGAGGGTAAGGTAGGTAGGTGTCGGGACTCGGGAGTCCAAGGAGGCAGAAACTCCAGAAGTGTCAGCAAGACCAAGCTGAGAGAGAGAGAGAACTTGGGACTCTGGGGTGTCCGGGAGAGAGGAGGGGGTCTCGAGCTGCACAGGCTTGCTTATACATGTTATGTGTTGTTGACCCACGCCGCGCCAGAGCACTGATATATGGGCATCTGCGAGCTCGCACCACCACACAACTACACACACATTCACACACACATGCACATACAATCACTCTTCGAAATCGCGATTGTCGCTGAAATATCGATTTTCGTGTATTCGAATAATGGCCCAATAAATCCCTATTTTTCGCGCTCTCGACGTTCCCGACACGACAAATATAACTATATATGTATATTTGAACCTGCTCGACGGCATTCGAATCCTTCGAACAAAGATTAACGGCCCTCGCCTTCTCGCTCACCTCGCTAATAATAGTTATAAATCCGGCTGCGATGCATCAATTTCGACGTCAATAAAAAAGCCTTTTTATAGCAGACCTGTGCAGAAACAATAAAATGGGATGACGATTGCTTGATTGATGCGCAGATTAACCTCCTACAAAAGAAAAAATACAAATGACACACACACGAATACTTTCCCATCGAAATTCCAATTGAATTGCGTCATCAGAGATCGAAGTAAAAAAAGCTATTGGCTATAAAAATTCTATTCCAACCGTTTTCTCAAGTGATAGTTGTTTGACTTGAAGGTATACTTCACGTGTGTTTTCCAAGTGACAATTAAGAGCATCACGCGATGAACTTGCGAAACGATATTATACACTGACAACACTACTCTACTAGCTTTTCTCCAAAGTCCGCTCGCAATCTTCTAGTTTGAGTAAATGAAATATTTGGAGACAATAAATGTTTGTGGAGCATTGCTCGTGGAGTGTTGTAAGTAGTTTCGGAGTGAGGTGCAGGTGAGGCGAGCGCAAAGGACTAATTTGTGCGCAAGTTGTCGGCTGCTGGTTTGACAGTGCAGTAAATACGAGCTGGCGATAGCGTTGTATATCACTGGGCCAGCAAACTCACAGAGAGACGGAGAGAGAGAGAGAGGGAGAGAGAGAGAGAAAGAGAGGGAGAGAGAGAGAAAGCGAACAGTGGAAGCACGCGGTGCGAGCTTGGACTTTGCCAAGCAAGAGTAAGGACATGAATATAGAGGCGAGGGCACTTGTAGCATCTACACGCGCGCATACACACACTAACAGAGACACACGTCGAGAGAGACAGAGAGAGAGAGGGAGAGAAAGACAATAGTTGCGCACGGCAGTTTCGCTCGAGATCCCTCGCAGCCCGGATAGATTTAGTTGAGGCTTCCGGCTTGAGACTCACAAGTGTAGCTCGTCTTACAGTTATTGCGCGCTAGCTGCCACCTAATGAGATACGATTTCATGCGCGAGTCAGCTCGCCGGGACTCAATATCGACCTGAGGCCAGCGCCAGCGCCAGCGACTTGCTCAGTGTCAAGGTTGTGCGGCCTCTGCTCGCCAGCCGAACGATCGTACATGCGACGACCATGCTTTCATCGTACATTTATAATCCATAAGCACACGCAGATATTGCTACAAACTCTAGAATATCTCCTTGTTATAACTAGTCGTTTAGCGCTTGTATATGCTAAACTCCCCATCGATTCGACGCTTAGACTTTTCGTAATCGCCTTGACTACAGCTATAGATTGCCCCTTTCTACCAGAACGATCCAAGATATTTCATATTTATTGGTCCCACTTCGTTTTGCCAGATTTTTCAAGATTAAGATACACGCTAGCAGCGGCAACAGCAGCAACAGCAACAAAAAGACCTGGCTGTGCATAAATAGGATGGATACCGCAATGAAAGAAGCTACATCAAGTGGAATCAGTGTGTATCGGCAGAGAGTCAAAAATCGGAATGCTTCGAGGATCGATGCTCAAATTCCTCACAATTTACTAGCCGCGCTTCGGGCTCTTTCATCCCCAGCTCGACTCACATTCACCGAGATACCAACTGTAGCAGCGACCATTAATCGATCGCATGTACCAATTCGTATCATCGAAACCATATCTCCTCTCATTTGTTTCGCCAACAAACCATCGTCGCTTCTTGATTACGGCTATTTTTCCCTATCTCTCATCATTTATTTTGCATTTCTTCCCAGCTGTTGCTGCTCTTGTTGCTCCTGCTGTTGCTGCTGCTGTTGAAAGATGTAGCTGTACGATAACTGGTAAATATTTACCAAGTCAGCGAGAAATTAATGTAGAGCTGCAGCATCGAAGTGCACGAGTCGAGCTACCTAATGTTAAAGTAATACTACAGTACTAGGCATCGAATCTCTGTTTCGAGTTCCCTTCCACTTAGCGAACTCGATCTCTGTCTTTGCGATTTACACGAGCGAAGAATATTTTGGGTTAAAGCGGCGAGTCGCGAGAGCGTACTCTTCTCGTGCTCTTCTCGCTCGTGGCTGAAACTGAAAGAAGGGGAGGAAAAGTTAGAGTGGAATATGCCACAACGAATCCTCGTTGCTATTGGAAGCGCATTTTAATGCGAGTCTAATTTTCGATTTAATTTCGGTAAAAATGATCCGGGGATTCCTTTCTTCTGCCCTTCTCCTCCTACACATCCGTCCGCTCGATTGTTCTTCGTAGTTCTCTTCTTTCTCGACGAGGACGACGACGACTACAGCGACGATTTACTACGTTCCGTCTTATTTCGCGCTTGTTTTCTTTCCTATATTTTCATCAAGCAATCGCTTTTTTGAAAAAGTTCCTAGCACTGTTTGCGTTCGCTTAACAAGAGCCGTTATTGTATCCTCGGGTCACAAAAAATGAACTTGAGAAATTAATAAGGCAAAGAAAATTGAGGCAGCTGAAAGAGAAATATTGCGGGAGAAGGATAGCGAAACTTTATTCTTGGAAATGGGAGCTCGGTCAAGTTAAGTCCTTGACAAAAGCAATTCAATTCCGTCGATATTCTTTCAGCGACTCATGCTTTTTTAAGAACTTTACCTTGTCGTCTTGCTCGACCCCCGAGGATCACCACAACGCGACGACGGAGCTTTCTTATTAAACAACGCGTGAGAGCTACCTCATCTCTCGCGGGAATCGCCAACTTCAACCCTTTCTCTCTCTGTCTCTCACTCTCTTCCGCTCTCTTCCCTTGCTCACAATCTCCCTTTCTCTTACGTGCTTTGGCCCATGTTTTCATAACGTACTAGACAAAAATTTGACTCAATTATTAAAAGACTACGCTGCTGAATCGCGATAGGACAAGATATTTTTTTGGCCAAATTAGCTCGCAGATTTATGGTCCTTTGTGTTTCTTGATACGCTAAGTGAAGGCGCGTGTCGATTCGTTGGTCCGTGTCTCGCTTCTGCGCCCAGATGTCGCCAGGCATATCGAGTTAAAGGGTTGAAGAGCGTCGGGTCTGCGCCAATATCCGACGAGGGACGCCAGTCAAGATGTATGCCCTAATAATCGAAGAAAAAAGTGGCCAATGAAAGAAATTTACGAGCGGCTCTAATTAAGGAAGGGCGGCTGCGACCAACTGCTCTTTTTTTTGTCGGCTCCTACACATTTTTCCCTCTCGAAACAAGTGCAACCCTTTCCCTTCAAAGGATTAATTAATTCAGAATGTATCAATTAAGAATAAGGTTTACTTTTGCACACCAATGGCCAACGTCAAGTTCGTGCTGGATGCCTTCTGGCTGGCTGGTTGGAGCTGCTGCTTTTTATTGCAAATTGGACGTGAAAAATGACGCCTTGATTAATCTCGCGGATAATTTAAAAACGAAGGGGTTGCAGAGGCTCGGATAAAAATTCAAGACGCGAAATTGGCAATCAGCGAAGGGCGACAAGGAGTGGTGCGGGATGAGTAGCAGTAGCCAACTCAGGGCAAGGGCCTGTAGCGTAATAACGTTAAAAAATTATCCTTGGCGCGGACTGAATTTTATGGGCACGCTTTGACGCGCCCTGCTTTTCTCTCTCTCTCATTCTATAACCTTCTACAACCCTCATCGCCCCGAATTAATCTCTTTCTCGACGTTGAACAAATTCTGATACACGTAAATGATTCGTTACGAGTTGACACGATCGGTCGAATATCGGCATGACTTTCTTTCCGATTGAATGGCGAAAGTTATCGCATGTTACTGTCAAGTGAATTTCTCAAAGTTTCATTAGTATTACGCCGTCACAGAGAAGACTCATGATCATAAACGTCGATCGCGAATCGTAGCAGAGAAGAGGTGACGCGAGCACGTAGAGTCTCGTTCCAACAGATCTTTGCCGACGAAGGTAAAGTCTCGTTAAAGAGACGCGACTCTGTGTCTCGCGATTGTCGATTGGTCTCTCTCTCGCTCTTTCCTTCTTTCGCAGCAACAAGCAAGAACTTAATTTGTCTCTTGGAACGCGAGCGCGTATCGGCTCGATCGACCAGATGTGGCACCGCCCGACTTCTTGCTCGAGCTCTCGACTCGACATTGTGCACCTATATATACCACAGTTTCATCTTCTCGCCCTTTCTCACGTACTTTCTTCCACCCCCTCTCCTTGCTGGCCTCGCTCAAAATACGAACATACTTAACCTTTTTTGCCATCGACTGCCACACGGTAAAAATCATGTCAAATATAAAAATCTCAGTTTTTTCTTGTTATTCGATTAACGTTAATTTTTTATATTTTTTTTCTCTTCACTCGACTTATCTGGTAATTTTACCTATAAGTGAAAATAAGACCCGGCTAAATACGATTTCAAGGGCAAGCTCACACGCTTCGACAAAAGGCTGTGCCTGCCAACGCTGCGGTCATAAATACGAGGGATAGTCGATAAGTTAGTAAACTAATTAGCGGGCAAAGCCGACAAAGCCGATCTCCGTGGAAGGCACGACGCCTCTCGCTCGTCTCTGTCGCCAGTGTTTTTGCCTTTTGCATGTCTCTTTCTCGCGTGGCCACCAATTTTGTTTCTTTTTTCCCGACTGCCCGTTTGTTCCACACTCTTTCTACTATTCGATTTTGCTTCAACTCAGTGTTGCTTTTTTTTCTACATTGTCCTTCTCACCTTCACCGCTCATACTCGCATGCTCTAACCATTGCCATTCCAACTGTTAAAGTCATTCGAACACAACTTGTTATCGAAATATTTAAAAAGCTGCAATTACATAATTTTGTTCATGAAAATAATCGTCATTTGGGTTTTGAAGTGAAGATGAGTAAAAAGAAGGTGCGGATGATAATATGAGAGAGAGAGAGATTAGATGCATAACTGTTGCGGTAGAGGTGTACAGAGCGAAGGCGAGAAACAGCTTGAAAAGCATGATAAAGGAGTTCGGGGCTGTATCCTCCGTCCATATAGTCTCTTTGATACGGTAACGTATTTAGTTAGACATATCATTTGGTTTGGCGCTATTGTATGTACCAGGAACAAACTTGCTATTTGTTTGAAAGCTCGAGAGGGTAGCCGGGTTGTCGGGTTGCTGCGTTGTCGCATTGCCGCGACCTACAGAAACCGGCCGCGAGTCTTTCGTATCAGCGAGGTCGCGAGGAAAAGCTCGCTTTGTCAAATAGATACGTATACGACATACACACACGCACATACCAATATATGTGTGTGTGTGTGTGTGTGAGTATGTATATATATATATATATATATATATATATATATGTATGTATGTATGTATGTATGTACATATAGCTACATAGACAGATACAAGCTCTGCCCGATTATTATGCCCGCTTTTCGCAATTATTGTTATTATCATTATCATTATTATTTCGAAACGGTACGTCGAGCGCAGAAGCGACGAGTGAGCATATAGAGAAAGAGCTCCAGTTTGATGCATACAATAGACAGCACTTGCCAGCTCATATAGATTTTCCTCTCTACTGCTTTCTCTCTTTTCACTCGCTGAATAGCGTTTAAATGGATTCTAACTTTAACAAATTTTCTCTCCCTCTCTCTCTTTCTCTCTTCTCCTGTACATGCTCTATCTCTTACTTCGAAATTGGGAACGAGTCCACCGTTCTTTTCCTTTCCGATAAACGACAAATACTTTACTTTTGATTGGCCTTCGTCAGGTAACAATCAATTTGTTGACAAAATTTTAAACAAAGCAACAACTCGGTAAGGAATTATATCATAGTGTGGGTAGACATTTTAAGAGAGAAAAAACTGGAGGAGACTGTTACGATCAGAACTAGAGATGTAGCAATAAGGCGTCGAGATAGAATTGAGAGGCGTGTCTCGATAGATTCGTCGAATGCTATCGAAGGAATTTGGCGAGCAATCGACAGGGGACGGCTTGGGAACGATCGATCGCGAGAGGTATGGCCAATCAGTATGGTTGGCAGCCGAACAAGAAGCACAATGTAAATGTGCGGTAGCTGAAATTGGCGTGTGAGAACGAGGCGGCTTGGCCCTAAATCAAGGAGAGCCTAATTCCGACAAGAAAACGGCAGTCAGTGTTGTGTTCCCAGGATCAGCTGGCCGATTGACGACATACCGTCCGTGCCTCATCGACCGGTTCCATTCGACGACTCGCTCTTTCTCCCTCTTTATCGCGCGCGTTCACTCGCGTTTCTTGGATTTTATCCACGTTGCACGCGGATTGTAATCGAATATATTCGCGCGCCTGATTCTGGCGAAACTTTTCTTTTGATATTTTATATGTAACGCCAATTTATCCATTCAGCCTTCTTTTGATTCTCTTGTCAATTAGTCCTCTGTGTGTGTGTGTGTGTGTGTGTGTGCGTGTGTATGACCAGACAATTTTAACGTCATCAGCTAGCTATTGGCATTGGCCGAGCGTTAATGTACGAATCCGCATCCGGCGATTCCTACTGCGCGAGAATCGGCTGTGTCATCAATGCATCTATATATATAATCTCGGATAATCTCTGTAAAAACACGTAGAATGTTGATCGGGCGACCTTGACGAGGTCGTACGTGCGCTGGCCTCCGATTCATTCGCACAAGTACAAAGTAAGCCTTTTTTCATGATCATCTCATTATGTCATATAGTTACGCGCACATACTGTCAATCTCAATCAGCTTCAATTTGATGCGATTTAAGAGGTAAATAAATAAGTAAACTTAAGCGCCGTTTTATAAACAGACGTTCCCCCGTTTTATCAAATCACAGATGTTTGCGATTGTTCCGTGATACTAAATGTACCTCAAAGAGACGATAATCCTACAATAACGAGTATGCCAAACAAAAAAGGTTGCTTGTGCAGCTGCCAATAAAATCTGGAATTCGGCGAGAAGAAGTTAGCGCGTGGCAAAGCGAATGTGCAAAGCTTAAACTTGAGTGTAAAAGTAGATCCGAAGTATAGGAGCTCGCGATAGTTACGAGGGGCAACTAATAAGGGGCAGTAAGTGCAGTGGGTACTAGGAGCAAAAGCGAAAATTGAAGGAGGTTTGCGTTCGAGGAGTATCGGCAGGTCGTTTTGCGAGGCGTTAAGTACCGCCACACGAAGCGCGCACGACAGCCAGTCGATGAGATGCTTTACACCTATAACTATCTACTGCGAGAATCTTCCGGGTGCGAGTTGGAATTCCAAAAGTGCTCATCACTTGCTTGCCAGTTACGCGCAATAATAAGGCGCTGCAGCTTTTATAGGCGTGCAGCTGCGAACCGATGTTCGCAGCGGAACAAAACAACGAGGAAAAAAAAGACATACGTTAATTAGCTCATTTCAATAATTGACAGGCCGACCAGTCCAGAAGCGCGTAACACATCTGACGCTTTCGCTGAAAGCTTCATAAAAGACAGACACGTAGTACGCCTGCGGCCTACCTTTAGTTGTGCAACAAGAAACAAAACAAAAATTGGCGTCGGCTGAGTCGACTTCTATTCCCGAGAAGACTCTATGCTGCTAGTCGAGCTGCAGTCTTTACGCGGCAATAAAGCTGCGTTACTCACTGCCGCCTTCATTGTTTCCTCATGAGCTCGTAGGTCGTCGTACACTGCTCTGCTCTCTTCTCTCCTCTCTCTCTTTCTCTCTCTCTCTCTCTCTCTCTCTCTCTCTCTATACCTATATATATATGCCTGTACATACATACAGTAGGCACGTTCCAGTCAGCCCGAACGTACTTGCTATAAAGGCTACGATGACGCTCCGCCCTCTTGCCTAATGTCCAAATAACTTAAACTAACGCAGAACGAGCAATCGTTCGAGATTCGTTGTTTGAATAGATGATCGAATGGAATGTAAGGAACAGATTGAAATGATTAGATTTGAAGGATAACGGTAGGCTTTATTTGAGAGTTGTAGGGAGGAGGGCGAAGTTGGTTTGAGAGGAAAATTGGAACTGACTGTAAGTGTGCATAGCGGGCAAATTTAAATTTATCCGGTAGAGTATAGTGAAGCGCGCCGAGTGTTATCGCATGCAGCAAGCGAGCGAGAGCCCTCTACTTTTTTGCTCAGGCGTTCGCGTGGGCGGACGCTTTTTATTCGTTTTCGCCGTTTCTTTTTTTTGCAAGTTAGTTGTACAATTTATTTGGCCAGCGTTAAATTTAGCGCCGCTGATACTCAGTGCACCCTGACACGCTATCGTCTCGAGTTTTAGTTACGTTACTTTCATGACGATTGCTCTAACGGGCCGACGCCTTATCTGCCAGAAATTAACTCGAGCCCATTTTTTTTCCTCCTTTATTTTCTTTTGCCATATATACCGTAGCACCAGCAGCCTGTAATCTGTAATCGTAGCCACTAGCGTACTGCAGCCAATAAACTTCCTTTAAATATGGCCATTTGCCCAAATAAATCGCGGAATTAGAAAAGTTTATTCATCGCGCATATTTTTCTGCGGAGGAAAAAAGAATATCATGGAAGAGGGGGTTAAAGATCGCAGGAAGCTAGCAGCGGTCGACGCCTCCAGTAAAAAGGGGACGCGCGACTTGAGCGCAAACCGAGAGTGGTAGGGGGAGGTACGACGTCGTTAAACTTCTTGAAATTGGAATGCAAACAAACCCATTATCGTAAAATCAAAGGGGAAGACAGCGCGGTTCGTTTAAAAGCACACGTCGCACAGACGACAACGATCACCACGACCACAACACAGACCTTCAACGCCGCAGGCCGCATCAAAAGTATGAAAAGTAATTAAATCCACGTTTAGACTTTTGCTCCGTGGATTACAATGCTCCACCGTTCAACACAACTACAAGCTCCACATTTTACAGCAACGATTTACCTTTGTTCAACTTTTTCTTCGTTCCGTCAATCGTTAACTTTTCGCAAACGTCACAACTTTCACGCGCCGACTAATGGGAGCTTAATTGACGATAAAACGAAAAAAGAAAACAACCAATGAATTGTTTGACGCAGTACTATTAGTCATTCTGCTAGTGAGTTTCGCGACAAGAAAGTTAAAAACAATATCCTCGCAACTTTGGGCCAAATAAAACAAACGATGAAAGATAAAGTTAAGCTGAAATAATTTTCAAAGACATTTTTTGGCAATATTGTTCAACATATATATGACACTGACACTGTGTATTCTAGAACATCTGTATTCGAATAAATTTCATCAAGTGAAAATTGAGCACGCTAAGGTATGGATATCGTGTGATGTAACTCCAAAAGATAAACAAAAATGTTTCTACACGGCTCACAGGTGTTTCTCATAAAATAGTGGTAAATATATATCGACGATGATTAGTCGTCTTCGTGGCGAGAGCAAACGATTGCACGCTACCCTCCGAACACGTGGGCTTTCGTTTCCCATTAGCCCTAGCTGAAAGAAAAATAAACACAATATGAGATAAAATTCTACGTCTTTATCGTTTGAACTTGCAGAATCATTGGGTAAACGATCTTCATTAAGGGAGCCGAGGGAAACAGGTAGTAATCAAGAAATGATAGCCATCTCATTGTGACGCGGAGGAAGCATTTATTTTCGAGTTCGTGATAAGTTTCTTCTCTTTTTTCCAGTAAAACAATTTTCATCTCGTGTTTTTTTGTCGCTGTTAGCGATAACGTTTAATGGATATAAAGAAAAATATAACTGTTATGATAATAGAGAAGCCGTTCGTAATATTGCAGAAAAAAATTTTAGATTTTATAAATCAATTACGGCAATAATGATCTTGTGTAACGCGCTAGTTTTTCCGTTAATAACTGAACGCCTCAAGTTTCTTAACAAGGTGTTGGTTCTCTGCCGTTTACGCTCGGATACGCGCAACGGAAGAAAAATAATTGATCGGTAAAAGATATAATAAGACGTCCAAGATTTCTGTCGATTTCTCTGACTGGTAAATTACTTATGTATAAAGAGAAAAAAGAAAGGAGAAAAACAACAAATAAGGAAAGAACTTGGATGAAAATGGAAAAACATACATATGGTTTTTGAAACAAATAGTTTGAGAGCCGCTAAGCTTACGTGTATAATTGCGTGCAATGCGTTCCGCATGTCTACCCATAAATCATTCGTGTAACGCAAATGCAAAACATAGTAGCCTTTTGCGATTGTTATGCTAACAACACTCATCCGGTGTATCTACTTTTACGTAGTTTACAGGCTTCCTGTCAGAGCAGCTGCTTTATATTAAACAATATATGCATAAATGGCTGTTGGTGCTCGTGCAAAGTAACATCATCGATCGACATCCACACTTACTTGATATGCGGCTAATCGATACAACTCACGTCAAATGGAATTGCGTGTTGCTCGATTAAACTGCCATTCAGGTGAAAGATGTTCCTCCAAAGTACGATCGATAGACCTGCTGCTGCTGTTGCTACTTTTGGAGCAATCCATTATCACTATATTATGTGTAATCAATGTTAGCCGCTTTGCTAAGAGGTTGCAAATGGTTTTTTTTTCTTTTTTCCACGGAGCTCAGCTATAATTATTGTAGTGAAGAAAATAGTGGTGAAGCACGCAGAGGCCAGTATAATTTGATGTTTATATTGAAAAGGTAGTGAACAAAGACTCGTAAATGAAATCGTAATGAGAGTATACTCGCATGAGGACAAGAAACTTCGTTACGCTCGTTCACTTTTACGTCTGTAATTGGCTCGCGGTTTCTTCGTTCCTTCCGATGTAGACGGACGTTTCTTGCGTTTCAGAGTAGCTATACTCGGGCAGTCGTTCGCCCCCTCAGGAAACTATGACTATAAAAATGCCCTGGTGAGATACGCAACTGAAGATCCGCCGCCGCTGCCGCACATCGCCACTCAAACGAACGAAGTCGGTGCGTTTTTAATCGTTGGATGGACACCTGCCTCGCTCTCTGCTTCCAACGTTCGACACACTGATCTGCATTTCTCATAAACGTTCGATATATCACATCCGAGCCTCGACACTAGAAAAACCTGCAAACAAAAATTGTAAATGATGTTTTAACTTGTATGATTATTTTCGTTTTATAAAAATAACTATTCATATCTTGTGGAAAAATTAGTAGAGGACTATAAAGTAAAAAAATCATCTCTCGGCCTATAAGTAAAAATGTCGAATTAATATCGAGTAGTACGCGTGCGTTTGTCGACGCAGAATGAATTACAACTCGGCAGAGGGTAGTCGTCAGAATCCTGATGGTTAAATACATAGTTTAAATAAAAGAAAAGGAGTCAGTGAAATAATCGATTCGAGGAGTTGAGTTTGAGTGGAGAATAAGGGAGGAAAGTAGTGACTTCCGGCGGATACGTGTCATTTTTGTCACGATCAGGTTGTGCACCGAGCTCGACAACGAGCTTCTTTATATTCTTATCGATGACTGATCTGTAACCGTCGTCATCGCGTTCACCGCGCGTAACTGCGCACCGGACTCTGTGACCTCGGCTATCTATACTACAGATGTACTCCTTAATTTGATAATCGGAAAGACAACTGGTCGTCCTTTCGAAAAGGCACTCGTCATTATCTAACATTAGCGTTCATGTGAAATTTCTAGAACAATTATCGTGTTATTGTAATGAAATATCTAGGTTAGCAACAATAATTTCGAGAGAAATAACGAGAGCAGATCGAATGTTGTTCCAAAGGCGTCGTAGCCTCACGCCTCATAATCATGATTGTAGAAGTCATTAAGTAGTGTGAGTCGCGGGACGAGCGTGTGATGTGCCAACTTTTATCAGTCAGGAGAAGTTGAATAACGGAGGCGGCGAGGCAGGTTACTACAGGAGAGAACGAGAAAAACACACACGTATAACCAATCGAAGCGAGAAGATGGAACGGGAGGGGCGGCAAGAGAAGCAGCCGAGCGGACCAAGAGGTGGTAATTAGGCCTGGCAAGTGACAAAAAGCAGCGTCATAATGCAAACGCTAGCGGCCGTAACTCGTTAATTACAGGCCGCTTCCGATTGATCCTTAGTCAGTCTATTGCCGACTTATTGCTACCTCTCTGCTACTTGCAATCCCCTCGGCCGATGCTCTCGCTCCACTTTTGGGCGGGTTTTACTAAAAAATTAATTGGATACTAGATGAATGTAGACTCCCACTAATTTCTTGGTTTTTTGCTCTACGTTAGCGCTTTTATTTTTATTGACACTCGTAAAGAGAACAGTTTTCGTTCGTTGATAATACCTATACCTGTAGCAAAGATGCTTTTGAAGCTTGCTAATTACAAAAATAAATAAATATATGTATGTATTTTTTTAAATTTGTTATCGGACCAACAGTATGAGATCTTTAAGGATGAGAGGGGGTAAAAGAAAGGTGAGAATCGTTGGTGTTTGTGTTGGCA
Organism: Chouioia cunea; assembly: GCA_030064505.1. Classification (NCBI taxonomy): domain Eukaryota; kingdom Metazoa; phylum Arthropoda; class Insecta; order Hymenoptera; family Eulophidae; genus Chouioia; species Chouioia cunea. The sequence continues at coordinate 1,500,278 of JAOPFQ010000001.1, forward strand.
AAATAACGTCGATGCGCGGGTACGACTCGACGAGCAATTTGCAAGGTGCAGCGCGTCTCTCATTAGTCAAGGCACCTATCGCTGCTCGGCCATCGCGTAACGGTAATGCGCTGCTCTCGCGCGATTCGTTCGTATTCTCCCTCTCTGGTATCGCGGCGCAGTACCGATGATATTAACGATCTGTTTAATTACCAAATGACACGAAAAGCTCTCTCTGCTATTTGCTAAAAATGTCCTCTTTCCCAAAACTAGCGATATCTTGTGGCTGACATTACAGTTTTAACATATAGTTTACTATATGTCTACTTCTGACATTCTCGGATGCGTAATTAATCAGCTCGCAATGAGCATTTCCAATTTGACGTCAATCAAGCGATTGACTTATGAACGTAATGCAATTGAAATTCAGTTTACCAGGTACTCTTCGTCAGATTGGCGCTTTGATTAATTTCCGACTTGCACCTCATCTATTAAGCAGTCTCGCAGCATTTTCAAATGAAAATACGAAAGAAAACAAGCAAACTAAAAGAACTACTGCTAATTACGTTAAAAGTGTACTTCTTTAAAGAGCATTAAAATCTACATTTGGTCAGAAACAAATGAAATGTACAACCGAATTCGAAGCACTTGAGGATATAATATTCGAGTACATTATGATGTTACGTTGAATAGTAGCTTAGTTTGGGGTTAGCTCACAGAAAAGGATGAGTAGCCAAATTGCATACACGAGGTAAATGGTAGTGCGTGGGCTCGGCTCGTAGGCAGTACAAGTATTCGCAGCACGTGGCTATCGGAGGGGGCCTTTATTATTGATGGCGTATTGAAACGGTATGAGCGCGGTGATAAAACGAGCCGGGGCCCTAGCGCCAAGGAGGTCCCCACTTAATGTCCCAGATTATATATGACGGGCGTGCTCGCGTTACTCTTTCTTTTCTTGAATCTCGAATGCACAATCGAGCTCGAAAGATCGACTCGCACGAGCTCTCGCACTTTTGCATCGACTAGGCGCTGCCAGCGTCTTATCTGATAAGTCAAGCCGAGAGCGAGTCTCTCATATTTATGGCCAGTCGCTCTTGTGCCTATTGTGCTCTTTCTCTCTCTCTCTCTCGTCCCCAAGATATATATTAGCCGATCCATCCTCCGTCTGTACACAGCTGCCTTATTTTCGCCTCTGATACAATGAAGATTTTTAAGGGGATGACTAATTGAGGGACAGTCGAATACATCATTCGCCGACTTGGAATTTATCGCGCTCGCACATCGAGGGGGAATTAAAAATTACTGATGCTTTTTATCTTAGAGTCGCTGTTGGTTGGGTAGAAAAAAAGAAAAAAAAACGAACGAAGCCGCCGCCGCAGCTTTCGTTATTTATAGGTCGTTCGAGAATTACGAGCCTTCGGCTATCATTATTTTTTTATTATCATCCCTCGACTTTGTTTCTTTTGTTCGGCCTTCTTTACGTAGGCGAAATTGTCAATAACTTCATTTGTTTAGGGTCTCGTTAAGCAAGCTGCCGGCAACTCGTTAAATAAGCCGAGAGAGAGAGCGGCAATGACGAACGGACGTGATCCAACGATTTATGCTGGACATCAATTTCCCTCAATTTGTCGTCGGATTCGCGGGCCCAGCCCCAGGGATTAGCGTTAAGACGTCGTCGGGGATGGTGGCGGGTGGCCGGCCGCGAGACTTGCTTCGTAAATTAAGTAATTTGCTAATGATATTCTCACGTGACTCGTATTTTAGGTTTCGCGCATGCCACCTCTTTTTACTGCCTCGTCAATTCAGTTAGCGGCTATGGCTATGCGCACTACAAGCTTCATGACATGTCAGCTCTCAGCTTTTTCTGCGGCAATACAACAGCAACAACAAACGACATTGAACGCCTGCGCGTTGCTCGCTTAATAAACACAATGAGTCGTTGCAGCTCTCGATCGTAAGCAAACGTACTTTTATTTTGATAATTTATGAATATTCAAGAGACGAAACGCTGGTCGTTTTGCACGAGAAAGACAATGGGACGCGTATCCCTCTTGAATGTAATTAAAATTTCAAACTACACGAGAGAGTGAGTGAGAGAGAGAGAGAGAGAGAGAGAGAGAGAGAAAAAGAGAGAGAAAGAGAGAGAGCGGAGCAATATCTGGGTGTGCATTTTAATTTGGTACGGCGGCGCGGCAAGGCATTATCCGGATGTTTTCCCTTCTGGGTATCGGAGCTTTTGTCTGCGAGGATACAATCTAATCAGGGTCGCCATGGTCGCAAAGAGCGTCGGGATATTTACCGTCATATTTCAGAATGGGATTTGTGAGTTGCGCTTCCTTGGCTCTACGTAGTAATAAACGCACACTTCCTCGCACCATCGTCTATTCTCAGCGCTGCGTGCGCGCGTCCCCTTTTTAGCCCTCGCGTTTTCCTTTCGTATACTCGGTTTCCACCAGCACTCGCCCTTAAATATCAATATTGCAACTAATGCTAAACATCCTCGCCTCTCTAACATGCGGCTTGTGCCGAAATTTACCAGCTCATTCATACTAAACGACTCCTACCGCTCGACTACGTTAATACTGTAATAACATAATGAATATTAGGTTGCGCACCAAAGGTGTATTCGTCGTTGGCAATGTCGAAAAAAGATAAGGTCGACAGAGTCATCAAATTGAACAGCTCTATCGTGTTGATGTTTTCGTTGAGAATGTAGCACCAATTAAGTCTATCAAGCTAATGCGGTTAGCACCAGTCGTAATAAGTAAAGCGACTAATAAGGATGTTATAATATTGTTATATGTTTAAAAAGAAATAGAGAGAGAGAGAGAGAGAAGCGCATATTGTCTGAGTAAGACTCGCGTGTGTCGTGTGTCGGTTCTCGAGGTCAAAGGTGAGGGTTAACGAATGAATTGCCGGATATTCACGGATGCGGCGTCGGTGGCGGAGCTGGCGCGGGTGCGGGCGGACATCCCACAAAAGGAACAGCACGAGTATATAGGCGGGTCGTGCCCTCCCTTAATTAATATAGATTACTTTCGATTGTATATTAATCTATTAATCCATATTAACGATCGCACGAAAGGTCTTGTTCGGATGGCGCTGATTCGACTTAATCGGTCGAAGGCTTGTAAATTGATTGATGTTACTAGATCTGCCTGCGCTTGCTTTTAATCCGCTGATGGCTGGCTGAATTGTCGCTCATCGCGTTGCTTGCCATGCTTGCCATTTCATATTTCACGGTATCAATCATCCGTGCCGCTGCTCGATAGTCTGCCACGAGGACTTAGGACAATGGCACAACGACACAGAGCGAGTCGAGTCATCAGCATTACATTCGCATCGACATTGCGCCGAAGAAAGGGAATAAGAATCAGCGCTGCTGTTGTGAGAGTTATCCTTGGCTTTCTGATTGAATGGCTTCGCCGCAGGCACTCCGTTCAGTCTGGTCTCTCTCTCTCTCTCTCTCTCTCTCTCTGGCACTCCACTCATCTTCTTGGTCTTTGTTTAATTTGAAAGAGGAGACATCGCTCGCTCTCCTTTCAGAGCGCACGCCCTGGATATCTGAAATCCCCAATATTTTTAAAAGCTCACAAGAAACGTGGTGCGCGAGCTGGGCGCGGAGTTCGGGACGGTAGGGGTGAGATCGGGAAAAAACCCAGAGACAAGGGCTTGCGTTGCTCGCTCACCTTCAAAGGCGAGCTGCGAACGTCGCCCATTAAAATACGAATAATAATTATGCGAGAACGCGAGGCTCGCAGAGTGATCAGTCCGTGCTTAAAGCAGCAGCAGCAGTACGGGGCGATCGTTCGTATCAGGCAGCTTGGTTTTTTTTCTATATTTTTCAGCTCTTGCCGCGCTTATACTCCCCCATTTTTTTTTATTATTATTATTTCGTGCCACGCGCTCGCTCTACCGACAGACTACTGCTCACTGCTCACTCGCTGCTGCTGGCTTTTTAGCGAATATGACGAGCGTCATTTTAACTGCGAGCGTGACAAAAGCAGAAGATGCTCACGCTTCGATACTGCCTTTTTAATATGCCCGAGAGGCAGAGAGATACTGCACGCTAGCTGACAGCAAGCAAGCAAGCAGGCAGGCAGGCACTTCTGTAGCAGACAATTTCACGACGAACCAAATTAATTGTTTTCACCTAAACAATCGTTAACGAACATCCATTTGGGTATAATGAATAATCTCAAAGAATGCTCGTCGATACGGTATACTTATAGCTGTTTTACTCTGGTGAGTAGTAAGCGCGTAAGCCGCGATAAACGGCAAACGTTATTGTGAGGTAATAATGATGGATTTAGCTTTATAATTATGTTGGGACTGGCCAAGAAGGTAGCGGACTGCGAATAAGTGAGCGACAAAGCGAGACGCGTAAGAAATGTCGCGTCGCGTCGCGCGGGCCCCGTGATTGCTCGTTAACGTGGCCACGGCCCCGTGTCTGTCACGAAATCGCTGATTATCATCGTTCAAGGAAAGTACGCGTTGCCACCGTCACTGTAGTACCAGCAGATCGTTCTTCTTGACAACAAACACCTTGAGGTCTCAACGTCACTGACACAAGTTCGCTGTCAGCTAACTGCTGATCGAAGCCAATTATCCGTTCGATTATCTCCTGATTGCTTCATTGGCATTGTCAATATAATCTCCTTACATAATTTTAACGTAAAAAAGACACCGTCAGAACGAGCTGCGGGTACGTGTGGTTAGTGAGAGCTCAAGTTGATAATCGGTCGTTCGCACATCAGCCGGTGAACAGAGGCAGCGAGTCACGCACTTTACCTCCATCGGTGCTGCGACACGGCGCACCGCGCGATTCCGTCACCAACTTGAACGCCCCGCAGAATCATCAGGGAAGGCGCTTATTATTTCAGGCTTCGGTTATTATTTCGCATCAGATTTTAACGAGTGTGACGTACTGTCAAGACCACCAGCTCGAGTTTCCCGCGATAAAAAGCATTAACGAGAGTCAATGCTCGCTAGTATTTGTTGCGGTACTTGTTCAGCTCTCTGCTCTTACTCGTTGGTCTTCTTCTTAAAATACCGAAAGCCAATTGTAAGTTGTAACATTTTATTGCTAGGCCTCGTATATATTTTCAATACAATTTTAACGACATACTAATTTGGGAATTGATCTTTTGATAAAGTTGTCTTCACGAGCGGAAAGAACCCGTTGATTCGTCGGGAGAAACGATTAGCCATGCAAAAAGTGCAAACGATAACTGAATGAAAAATCGGCTAGTAACGTTTTTGAAAGTGATGTTTTCGAGTGCAATGCCGTCAGAACGATAGAGTTATTCGTGAGAGATAACCAGAGACGGCATCGGATACTGCGTATGTAGCAGATAATGCATAAGATTATCCCAAGTGTCTTTTCCTTTTCCCATGGTCGCCGACATTGCTCATTAGCTTGCTACTGTATGACAGTAATTATTAATAAAGCTTTCTATACGCGTTCGTTTTGTTGCTTGTCGAGTCGCAGACTTTCCCGATGACTGTGCGCAGTCTTCCCTCCCCTGGTTTTTCTTGCGTCGTGCGTGCCTGATGTAGTCATGCCACGCGGGTAAACAGCGCGGTCGATGAAAAGGACTTTTGATTCGATGAGAGCGGATGCCAGGTAAAGGGACAATTGCGTGTGCTCGGGCATTGTTCTGCTTGCAGTCTACCTCTTTCTCTGTACCTTGAGATAAGTACAGCGTCCGCGTGTTCAAGGCGGTCGTTCTTTTTACACGCATGTACCTCTCGTTCGCGTTTTCCACGATTTTTTTCTCTTTCTCCAGTAAAGCGGCACGCAGAGGTTAGGGGACAGATCGCGACGAGCGGACCTACTTATCCTTTACTCTCTGGAAAGAGAGAGAGAGAGAGAGAGAGACAGAAAGAGAGAGAGAGAGAAAGAAAGAGGGAGAGAGAAAGAGCATAACGTTATAATTTATCGCCTCGCATTCGCTCCATTGTGGCCGTCGCGGAGCGGAGGCGGTGTGACGGATCGGAGAGGAAGGGGTCACCACGACAACACGACCACCATACTCGCTTCTTCTTCGTCGTCGTCTTCTTCTTTCTCCTTCTCGGCTAGGACGAACAGCTCTCATTCCCTTTGTTTCTTTTATTTATCATGTGAAACGCGATGAATTTCTCTTATTTGTACACCGAGCTTTTTTTCCTCATTTTTATTTAACTGACATATGCACGGCTGTCGTATGGCTGTTAGTTAATAAACGGACGATTCAATTCTCGAGCTCAATAGATTTCCTCGAAAAAAAAAGCAACAGCGTTGAATGCGATGAAGTGCGCTCAATACGGCGGAGCGTGAGAACGTCGTTGGCTGCAGTCGACAGCGAGTGAGTCTACAATTACGAGAGTTTTTAATTAGAAAAATAAGAGCATGTGCGTAGGTTGAATAGAAAGGACTATCTCCGGGTGGAAAATAGGATGACGTACGGCATGCACGTGGAATAAAGAAAAGAGTTAAACGGGGGTTAAGCGGGAGTATAAGAACGGACGACGGAACGGACGGACAGAGTATACCGGATGGAAGCATACGTTGGCTCTGGCATTATCAAGAACAGTCGGACGTACGTAAGCAGGGTCGTCTGGCTGGATCGTCCCACGCATCGACAAAGCGCCGAATGCATCGCGAGTTAAGCTCGTAGCTACGAGTAGCTTTCTCTCTCTCTCTCTCTCTCTCTCTTTCTCTCTCTCTCTCACTCTCTCTATCTGTACAGTATAGTATGCCTAGAGATGGGCGCGCGTGTTATATATTTCCGCATATACGTTATACGAGGATAGCGGATCGGCTATGGGCACACATGTATAAGGTAGGCGAATTCCTGCGGTCGTCGCATTCGGCCTTATTGGAGAACGTTCGCCGAGCGTTACGCTCGTAGCTCGCCAACCACATACGGTTATGGCCCCGAAAGAACTATAGCCCGCACCTATAGTTATTGCCGGTACATTCGTATTATTGCGAGGACGCGCAACTCGTACTTCTCTCCCTCTGCCTCTACGCTTATCTGCGCTTGCCTCGCCGCTATATACCTATGGGCTCAATGAAACTATCTCGAGGTCCCATTACTCCTCAACTGCTTCATCGCTACACTCCCGTCCACATGCCATCACGCCAAAATTTATCAATTGCAACGACATATCAGACTTTTCGTATTTAAAAGTAATTATGTACAGTAGGAAAGAAGGGAGAGAGAGAGAGAGAGATAAAGAGAAAGAATGATGACACGAGAGCGGACTTAGTTGCGTGTGTAAGCCAATTCCCATCGCTTAATTTATGTATATATATATATATATATATATATGTCTGTATGTATGTACGTACGTTTATATATATATATATATATATACCGATCGAAAGAAGCAGTGAAGAGAGGTGAAGAGAGGGTAGAGGTAGGGAGGTGAGGCAAGGCGAGGTGAGGTGAGGTAGGTGTATGGTAGCGTGGCTACAATATGCTCTGGCGCAAGGCTATCAAGCGCGACCGCAGATCGTGACTCCTGTGGGAAAGGCAAAGAAAAGTACGAAATAATGGCTTATGGGGCGAGCATCCTCGCGATTTTACCATGTGTAATCGTAACGTTTGCAGTGCTCGCAGCTCGCAACTCGCGGCAACTCGCAACTGAAATTATGGTGGTTGAGCAATTGCCAACTGCAACTGCACGGCTAATTCAAAGAAAATGTCGTTGGCAATGATTGTCTCTGGGAGCGAATTCTCTTAGCGTAGCCGATGCAACCAGACCGAGCGACATATCAGTTGCGAGTACTCAAGAAAGAGAGAGGTGGAGAGAAAGAGACAGAAAGAGAGTGCAACGGCGTATGTGCGGGCGGAGCGGGCGTATTGCAGGCCGAGGCCCGAGGCCGAGAGAAATATCAGAGGAGAGTCAGTGGACTGGAGCCATCAAAGCGATCACCTGAGGCTTCCTTAGCCAAGTTCTTGCATACCGTCGCCGATATTAAATGACAAAGGCAAAGGCATACCTCGGCGCAGTTAGCTAGGAGGAGCACCACAGTAGGAAATTCTGGCGATGCGGCCTGCACCTTGCCACTGAGAGGGAGAGAAAGAGAGAGAAAGGGAGACAAGCACGGGAGCTTTTTCTTGCACGCATCTATCGGCATCTCGCCCCGGCACAGAATGTTTTAAATACAGAGCCCGCGGCTGCAGCGAATTCCGCTGAACAGCATAAAATCCCTCTCGATAAAGGGTGAAAAAGTTTAAAGAAGCCCAAGAGAGAGAGAGAGAGAGAGAGAGAGAGCGAGCGAGAGAAGCGAGCGCCTTTGATGTCGCGCAACTCGAATGCCTCGCCCTCTACTCTCTTACTTGCTTGGCTTCTCAAAAATGAGATTTGTCCTGTGCTAGAACAATGCAAAGGCTTTTTTCAATCGCCAACCTGCCTGCTAATTAATTTGTTCGTCTCGCGCGACTCCCATCTCGAGCCGCCACACAAACAACATTTTTCATTAATTAACTGCAGCTAAATTAAAATTCAAGTCTCGCTCAATTGTTGTTGCTCTGCTCTGCTCTACTCTGCACGCAAAACTTGGAATAATAAAAGAGAAAGAGAGCGGGAGAAGCGTCTGCGAAAATTGGATAAGAGGGAAGAACCGCGTGCTTTTATTTTATCTAGGGTGCAGGTAGTATTCAATGAGACGGAATTTTAGAAAGGGGTGTGGGCGCAAGCCCATGTGCCTCCGTCGCGGCTCTGCTCGACTCGACTCGACTTGACTTTATATATATTCTCTCGCTCTGGCGTTGCCATTACCATGAACGTATAGAGGAGAGCGACGGCAATGAGAAACCGGGACAGGCAGATATCGACTTTTGACTATTTGATGAGACTCGTGGCGCAGAATGGCAAAATTCCCAGGAGCACGCTGCACTCTTACTTATCTCGATCTCCTCGCTCGCTCGCTCCTCGCGCTCGCGCGCTGCCTTCCTTTCAATCTCATGCAATAATACTGCCGACAATCATGCTTACACTTTTTGCCTTTACAACTTGTTCTTGTCCGCCATCTTTTCCACGCACAACACGTATTACATATATACAGCTTTAATTTATCTTTGCATTGTAAACATCCTTAACTCGAGATAATGCATTAGTGCAGTCGTGACTGTGTCGCTGACTGTTGTTGATTCAGGATATCAAGCTGGAGATGAAACCTATGATTTATTTGTCAAAGGCTCCGGCCGCGTGGAAAAAGTACACATTTGCCAAGCAATTACGAATTTATCAATTTTTTCTCAGGAAACACCTGGCGACAATTGGTCAGGCTACAAGTGATTTTCTCAACAATAAAAGCCATTGTTAGCTATTGTTATTTGTAAAGGCTCGAAATACCATCGTCTGCCGATATCTTTTTTTTTTCGTTTCCTCTTTCACAACAGCAAATGCGTGTCTACGTCTATAAACACTCTCACACCCAACCAGCATGGCTCTGTTGGCTTCGATTCTATTCTACCAGTTATCGTACTTTTGCGCGCGCAGTTAAATACGCCGTGCCGAGGCGCTTAAGAGAAAAGGAAACGTGGAATATATTGGCCAATGCTTGAAAAGAGGCGCGATATGAGTTTTATGAGCGCTGTGGCACATTGTGCATCGCAGACAGCGTCAATGAACGAAATAAAGCCACCTGCAGCTTCGTTCGAAATAACCGTTGAAATGTATTTACCAGCCAGACATATATATTTTTTGTATGCTCTTCATTTATTTCCAAAAAAATATATAGTTCAACATATGGTGCATTCAAATATTTAAAAACTTTACAATACCGCCTACGTATTGTTCATCGAATCGCTATTTCTTAAGTTTTCAACCCTTTTAATGTCACATACAATATCTGCCGCGTTTACAGCATTTATCCTATAATTACACTTAATAACCTAATGACATGTTGCTCAAGTCTATTAGAAGAAACGTTTTGCGACTTTTTCAACATTAACTATGCGTTTGAATGTTTCACTAAATTATCGATTTAGCCGTGCAATTTGTCACGCGAATTAATTGGACAATGAAGAATAGATAGAAGCAGGGCAAACAATCTATCGGCACGTATTTGTGGGTTTCCCCTAACTCTTCACAGGCTATTGATTCCCAATTTCAATGAAAATAGGCAGGGTATACTCGTTCTACTTTTTTTACGAGGATACACTTGTTGAACGCACTCGGCTTTTTTTGTGCACGAGGTGATCTCTGACACCCCTGAACAGGGGGAACGAGGAAATTCTCCCTCTTTTACTCTCTTTCTATCGACAGGGTTGGCTTTTTTTCTCTTTTTCTTTTCTCTCTCTGTCTCTCTCTCTCTCTCTCTCTTTCTCTTTCTCTTTCTCTCCGACCCCGTCACAGTTTCGCGCACGGGGATGGCGGTGGCGGCGGGACTGCGGTCAGGGGTGATTTTTATGGCGCGTTTGGGGTGAATCGCATGTAAATGCACCGAATGTGAGAACCAATAACTTGTCATGACCTTTCATTATCTGGCGTCGATACTTTTATTTGTTTGCTGCGGCTTTTCATTAAGTCTATTTTAACGCTTTGTCGGCAAATACTGGTATTGAGGAAGGAATCGCGTTGGAATCATAATTGGAATCGTCACAAGGGTTTGAGACGCACGCGGTCATTCAGTTGCAGGACACGAAAAAATTTAATTCAGCCACGTAACGAGAATGTATAGAGGTCGAGGAAGAGAGGAAAGGACATGTTTATTTAGCGAAAAATAAGGAAAAAGGGTCCGAGTGAGCCCCTATCGGTCCGAAGCGAATTCTATATATGGTTGTGGCAGAGGAGGCGGCAGTGGCGGCGTCTATTTAAATAAGGAGGGTCCCTGATATAAAAGGGTTGGTCGCGGAATTAGAGACGAGGCCACGAGAGCACGACGCGGCGCGATTATTATACTGGAGTCGTTGCGAAACGACATTTGCGGGGAGTGGGGGGAAAGGGGTATGGACAGAGAGAACGAAGCGGGTGCACCCTCGAACAACCGCAGGAGCTGGTCGGCTCTCGGTTTTTCCTGGCGACGACCAGATGAGAAGGTCTTCCTATATAAAAGTACGCGATTGCCTTTTCCAGAGCCGAATAAAGGTCGCCTCTCTCGGACAATGGGGAATCATTTCCGTGGTCCGCCGCCCCCCAGCGGCAAGGCTTGCCCCAAAGGCTTGTTTTTGTGGGCATTTCCGCCGGAGCGTTAAGCTCGTGTAAAGTCCGCCTTCTTTATTGCTCCATACTCGCTCGCTCTGTCTCTGTCTTGCTCCCGAAATGGACTCTCTTGGCCTCATTTGCATGTTAAGCACATAAAAATGCATATTACCGAAGCAAGAAAGAGACTGGAGATTAAAGCAAGAAAAATAAAGCGGCGGCCGGGGAGGCATACAATCGTTCGGCATGCGCTTAGCGATATAGAGCAGGTCTCTTGATTTTTTGCCAACAAACGAAAATCCGCGCTGCGCGCATTAGAGCAAAGGAATACAAGTCGAAATTCAAAGAAGGATCGAGAATAATTGCAGGGCTATGTGCTGTAGAACCAGGCGAGTAGCTTTCTTCCATTCTTTACTTTTCCGTTCGGTTCGCTGAATTAGCCTGTGCGCAAAGCTGGAAACGCGGCTCTTTGACGCTCGAGTACCTCGGCGCGCAACTGAAAAGGGACTGCGCTACGAAAATTGCTCGGAGAATATGTCGCGTTACGATTAATTATTAGCCGGCTGCAAGCAGACAAAGCTCGCCTCTCGCTCTCCTCTCGCTCTCCTTTCCTCTCTCCCTCGCGCCCTCTCTCACTCTCTCGTTCTCTACGTGCGCGCGCACGCGTGTGTGTATGTGTGTGTGCGTATACAATTACAGATGCCTTTCCACGGCCAGCCAGCAGCCGCTATTTACCAAAAGTTATCGAAGCGCGAGAGACGTAGAATTAAAGGAAGCCCAAGTGGGATGAGAACTGATGGCACAGCCAGCTTTCGCTCTTTCCTTCGATCCCTGCAGATATCCAGTCTAATTACTAATAAGTTTTCGACGCGAAATGAGGTGAGGAAAAGAGAGGGTTAATCCAAAAGTACGAGCCAACGCCGGCACAGACCAACTCAAGCCCCTCCCCCAACCCCGATTTCGACGATAAAGACGAACGACTTGCGCAAGCAGAGGGAAGCAGAAGCCTCGAAAACGCAGTTAAAGATTTGCGATGTCTTTCGATCCCCGCCCGAGATACTCCTAATTACTGTTTGCCTTTCTCTCGGCTCAGCTGCTATTTATTCTTTCCAACTTGGCGGCTCCCCTTTCGCACTCCCTTTCCACTTTTTTCTTTCTTTTCTTTTTCACTCCAGAGCTAGCTCCTCCAAGAGCCCTTGCCTCCGGAGGAGTTGCGCGATTTTTTGCAGCCCCTTCCAACTAATGGCCAAGCTCGATCGCTTATCGTACGCCTTGCCTTGGCCAAAGAAAAATTCCTTGTAAATCCATTCGATTTCCAGGCTCGGCAGACTTACAACAAAACTCGCTCCTAGTTTGTTTGCTTACTGCTCGAATTGTCCTCAGGCTGATGAAGAAAATGTCATCTGGACGGAAATAAGCTGGTTAATAGTCCCATTTGGCTGTGAATTTGCATGGAGCGAATGGCAAGATGCGCGAGAAGATTTCTTTTTGAATATTAACAGGGCGAAATTGATGGGCAGGGACAGGGCTATAGGGCATAAAAACGAGAGGAGTGAGTCTGGCACTTGCTTCTGGGTGTCGCGTGATAATTGTAATGAACGCCTTGAGACTGCGCGAGCCCATCTGCGCCCTGAATCCCTTCCAAATGAAAGAAACATACTCTTTCCTCTTCACGCCTCCCTCCGCGTGTAAGCACAAAGTCCTCTCGCACGAATCCTTAAGTACCAAACTTGTACGAATTGATTTAAGTGCTGAATGCTAAATCAACGAAATACACGGCCAAGGGAGTAAGAGACCGACAGCTTGGCTAAATTTACGAGTTTTCTGCTGCTTTGGAGGGAGCAGCTATAGCTCTACTCGCTTCCTCATCCTTCAGACTTCAGGCGCCACGATCACTTTCTTATTTTTCAACATCTTCTTTATATCATGAAAATCACTGATAATCAAACAAATTGTTCCGTCCCCGTTGCATTTCAAGAAGAAACATCGCCTATTTTGTACAACCTTATAACGCATGTTTTGGTGTATCCCCGCGTGCACGTATATGCGTGCCACGCGCTGCCGTAAACTCGATGATTATCGCATGCGGCGCGTGTTCGAAGCGCAAAGTAAAGTCTAATTGAAGCGGACTTGGTGCACTCGTCTGCTGCTCGAAGCGTAAATCAGAGAGCAAGAGAAAAGCGAGCTTGCAGATTGAATAACTGTAATCAACGCTTCAACGTTGATTTAAATCTTACTAAGCATCAACATTTCGACTGTTACGTCACCTTGTGAACAAGGGCAAACGTACATAAATATGATAGCAATTTTTTTTAGAACGCCTTCAGTTCGCAGGAAATTTAAATGAGCTTGATTTATTTATTTGGAAGGAAACAAAGCGGAGATACAAAAATTGAAATTCACCGAAACAAGTTTTGAAAGAGCTAAAATCTGTGAAAATAAAGGATCCAAGTCATGCCCATTGTCAGTAGATTCCCATCAAAGCGAGCGTGGAAAGTTTCGAGCTGAACCAGATTTCACCGGCGTGGTACGACGGCGCACGAAATTCACCGGTAAGTAGCTACTCTAAGTAACGTCAATTATTACCACTTCTTTGTGACACGGTTGACACAGAAAAAGCAAAAAGAAAAAAAACATTCGCCTGTCACATCGTAAATCACCACGTACGATCTAGTATTTTGTGTTCTCTAATTATAAATTCCGTTCGTATAGCGCGTTTACGTACACGATATCGCGTCGAATATGAGCGGCCATCTACACACGCGGTCGATCCCCTCTTAAGGTAAGCTGCTTTCCAAAGCAAATTCGAGGAACCTACCGCTAGATACTACTGTTGCTGCTGGTGTTGCTATTACTGCTTCGATACAACTTTCGGAAATTTTCGGGACACATGCGCCACGATTTTTCGTGTCACGTAGAGACGATTTTGTAGTCCGTCGAATTATGTCTCGAAACTTTATTAAATTAAAATACTTCTAGGAAATGTTGTTCCCTCGCAAAAACATATCGGTTATTTCTTCGTAAAGTTGTGTAAACAGGAATTCATTTACGTGACATCTCAATTAATTACCGTGGGCACGGCATGCGCTCGAAAGTCGAATCCAATCGAAAGTGGTGATTTATGATTATCAAACTATAAAGTGACTCACCTGTTGCGATTTCAGTTGTATATAAAGCAAAAAAAGATTACCACGACGTTCTTAGAGCTAATTAAGCTAATTAAGCGGCAAGTCGTTAGTATGCGTCAAGTTTTATTATATGCGCGCGAGATCTAGTAGCTAAGATCTTTAAATTAGAAATATCGCTAGTCGGCAAGTATCACTCCTACCGATTTCACGCGACACCTGCAGAAGTTCATTCATAGACATCCTCGTGAGTCGCGTACAATGTTGTTGAATAACGCCGATGCAACTGCATGCTTCTATTTTCTTCTCATATTTGCAGTAATCGGTTTTTGCATTTTTATTTTTGGGGAAAAAGTGTTATAGGGTTTTCGAGAAAATGCTTTACACTCTGTGAGAACTACAGTCGACTAAAGAACAGTGCACTCTACTTCGGTAATTTTGCCTAACTATTAATTTTCTCACACTACACATTCAATGTTTTCATCTATAGTAAAATTTAATATTATGACAAGAAAAGAGTAATAAAAAGAAAAAGAATGTTAGGACTGAAATGCCAAAAATACAAATTATCGCTTGGACTGCAGCCTAAATTAAAGACGAGAGACATGTGTCGAAAATTGTTTGAATTAACACTAAACTGTTTGCAAGATCGTATCGTGTTTGCAGTTATAAAGCCATTAATTCTGCATCAGGCAAGATTGTTTCAATTGAGAAAACGATAATTAATTCCGAGTACAGAGGGGCGAGGAGGGGAGGATTGTGAAAAGTGGGTGACGAGCAAAGGGGAAGGAATTGCGAATAAAAAGTAGGATGTTATTCGCAGCCTAGTGGCAGTTTAGACTTACATGGGACTTTGTCGGAGATCCTTTCGTCGGCATAAATCCAAGTTCTAGAGACGAAAGAAAGCGGCAACGTTAATTTGTGAACGATTACGGACACCTGGTACGCGCATCAAAAGAAGTGTTGGCTCTTGGCTCTGTCGCTAAACTCTGTAGCGCATTCTTTTGTGAGGCGCGATGCAGCATCTTGTTCTCACTTTCAGAGAATTCTAAACTACTTACATCGCGCTAGCTAATCTCTAATCTCTGATTGTTGAATCAGAGTCAATATTCAGATGTGATGCATGTATAAAAGTTGCGTACAGAGAACGGAAACTCGATGTATAAAACTGCTAGATAGCGCTAATAAATGCCTATAATTATCATAATTAAATTTCTAAGAATAACCTTTTTAAAGTGTAATTTTCAACTTGGAGCCAGCTGTAAAATCAATGCGTAACGAGGTATCATGGCTACTTGGCGCATCTAAGTTATCTTGAAAACTCAAGAAGATTCACGTGTTTATCTTGCCTCGTGAAAACGATGTTGAATGGCCACAGATTCTTGGATTTCATAGCTATGATCAGCCGTAAACTGGAGCGAATGACTGCACCGACACCGCGCCGCGACGACGATTGCGATTAATTAATTTTGCTCTGCCGAGACACTTAGTTTCCGTTCGTTTAAGCTTGTTAATATCTCGACTAAAAGAAAGAAAGAAAGACTTGCCCCCACCGCACCCACACAACACTCCCTCTTTTCTCTTTTTTATAGCCACGCGCGCATCTTCTTGGAATTGACAATTTCCGAAAGATCGCCGACGAAATATGTAACGTAAAGTTCAATAATACATGAAGAATATACGTAACCGAGGCAGACTGCCTTGAAAAAAAAATGCAATTGCGTATTCAAGTCAGCCTCAGTTACTAAAGATCTTTGGGATTGGAACAGTAAAAAAATTAATAAATAGCTAACATAAGAGTAAAATAAATAAGAATATGCGTCGTATTACAACAGTTGACTCTGAGTCTAAAAAGAATGATGGGCAACCGGTTGCGATAGCGTAATTCAAAGTGTTATTACGTAGCGGTGGAGTGTGCTACTAATGAATTTAAGAAAATGAAGTGGTCTGGATCGCACGTTGTCAGCTAAAACCGTGGGAAGTTGCTCGTGAGGGGTCAAGCTGCCAGCTATGACGACTTTCGTATGGCCAGTGTATTTCTTTGGCATCATATCGCGTTGCCGCGATGCTCGTAAAAGTCTTTGCTCGGCCGACGATCATTGTTGAGATTAAGGAAACGAGCCCCCCGACTATTCGTTCGCTCAACGCGACTTTTTGCTCGTCTTTGTGGCCATTTCGAATCGCCTTGCTTCGTCGCTCGATGATTCACGCATGTACAGTAGCTTGATCATCGTTCCACACTCATCTCTACCTCATCAATTCATAAATTTGCCGGCAGACAATATCGATCAACCGACAGTCTCGCTAATTCGACGTATCATTGATTAAGCTTTTTAATTACTCCACATCGTATCGTTTCATTTCATCGGATGTTGCATCTCGTTTTTTACTCGATAATCCTGTACAAGAAACTACTCTCGTTGGAATAACGTCAACAAAGTTTTATGGCGCTACAAATCTTGCCTAACTATGGCGGTTTGTGCATCTTTCTTGATCGTAAAACGTCGAAGTTTCAATTTTCAAAGTTTTATGTATAATTTTTATGTGTTTTATAGCGCATAAATTATGATCCTTGTTATTCCCATTAATTGTGTTAATTTCGATTTTAATTGCTCATTTGTGACTTTGTGATTTCGAAATAAAAAATTTGATACTGATCGAGCTGAGTTCCGTCCAATGTTATGAGACTATAAATTTGCGCGCACAAATATATAACACTAATATCTGTTTGGTGTATCTATATATAGAATGAAAAATGCTCAATTTGACCGAAACTAAATTCATTGTTAACATTCCAATGCACAGATACATAACGC
This sequence comes from Chouioia cunea, assembly GCA_030064505.1. Classification (NCBI taxonomy): domain Eukaryota; kingdom Metazoa; phylum Arthropoda; class Insecta; order Hymenoptera; family Eulophidae; genus Chouioia; species Chouioia cunea. Next base: position 1,517,337 of record JAOPFQ010000001.1, read on the forward strand.
GAAAATTGATTGCGCAACATTCGCTCGAGTGCGAGTTGCCGCTCGCTTCGAGATATTCAGCTAAGGATATAAAATTAATAGCGATCTAGTTTTCTAAATTGCGGAGAATGTGGCAATTGCAAGTCGTGGGAGTACGCATACATGTATAGATACATATCTGTGTGTATATGCATATATATCTATATAGATATGTATGTGCACTCATGAAATTTCATATCTTCGACGCGGAGAAACGCGGCCACGCATAGAAAGGATCATCAGAAGGAGAAAATAATACAGCGAACAGAACAAATGCCATTCACAACTCACGGTGCTCGTTGCGTTATTGCTTGGCTTCAATTAAACTTTTATTTCACGAATATATCGCGATCTTCTTTCGTCGTTCACGTATCATACTGCCTCGGGCTAATGCGCATTTATTTGGAAACCTCTGATCTCCAGTATATTGAGATTCGTTCGTTCAACAAAAAGATAATTTGATTGATCTTATTAATATTAACGGTTAGTTATTTTTATATTGAACTCGCACGATATTCTATATGGCAAAGTAAATAAAAAAAAAGAAAGATAAAGACTTATGAGGTGCATTTGACGTGAAAAATGCGAATAATTCTGTGAGTTCAATTAGTGACGCATCTGCCGCGTAGAAATCTTCTTTACACTAATTGCAAGTTTTGCGCTCCAATAACATCACAACGTTTTTCATATCGCGCTCCATTGATGCATTATACCAGTGCGTCCTGTTCTCGACCAAGCTTTTTGCTTTTTCACGCTCATTGATGCTGACCGCGGTGTCGGGTAATTGGTTAGCTTGGGACGAAAAAAAGCCATGGCCACGCAGAAGGATCGCCATAAAACAATAAATACCGAACTATCGCGAAAGTGCCACAGTATTTGACGATGCTGTAGAATCTATCGTACAATCTCGAAAACAAATTTTCCAAAGTGGTTTTCTGCTTCATCAAACAAACATCAAACAATTAACTATTTTATTTAAAATCTTTAGATGACTTTTAATAAGTAGATTCCATGAATCTTCATCCGCGTATAAGTAAAAGAAAACTTTAAGATCTAGGGGACACTGACAAAAAGGCACAAAGTGGAAATTGCATTGGAGGAAAAGAAAAACCAGTACTGTATATAAGATATCCCATTAATTAAAACGCTCCAGATGTTCCGAATTACTTTATCTCTACTACGTGTCCTCCTCGACCTTCTTCTTGATTTCACACCGACTATTAAAAAATTTTCAAAGTGTTGATTTTTCCATTTGTATAAATCTTATTCTATTGAGCCAACTATTAGTTTTGAAACAGCAACGTTATTGGCATTATTGATCGAGCTACTATGATAATATTTTACGTAGAAACTTCAATAAATGTCTCTTGATCATTGGAACAATGCCGATAAAATATTTTCAAGATAACATTATCTCGATGGATCAACAATGCAAACGTTATCAGCACAAGTGGCGACCAGAACCGGATAATTTTTCTTCGCAGTTACTCTTCAGAATTCAACTGAAACTTGACAACGCTTGACAAATTAATTTAACTTCAAAATGGATATTCAAAATAAAGTTATCATCATTACTGGTGGTATTGGAGGGATGGGTTTTGAAACCATCAAGTGTCTCTTGAATAATAGTGCAAAAGTAAACAAACTTTTTATAAATTTTAATGAGTTTCTCTTAGTGATTTTATTGCAAATATAATAACCGACGAAACATTTAGTTTGTTGCAATATTCGATTTACCAGAGTCGAATGGTGATGAGGCAATGGCGGAGCTGGAAAAAGAATTTGGTGACAATCGTGCTCACTTTTATCCAGGTGATATTTCTGTAGATAAAGTGTTGGAAGGTACTTATGAGAAATTGATATGCTGTTATATATAAATAAACCTGTAATGGCGTTTAATAAGCTTTTGTAATAATATTTTTTCAAGAAAATTTTAAAAAGGTTATTCACGAGCACGGGAATGTTGATATTTTAATAAATAATGCTGGTATAGCAGACGAACGTAACATAGAACAGCTCGTTGGTGTCAATGTGGTAAGTTTATAATATAAAAACATGTATAACGATACTTTCTATATATTAATTTTATGAATATTGCTAGAAAGCTGTATTAAACTGTAGTTTATTAGCTATAACGTACATGGGGAAACATAAAAGCGGCAAAGGAGGACTAATTGTCAATGTGAATGCTATACTAGGCCTCACAGATTGTCCTCTTTTGCCATTCTATAGCGCAACAAAGCATGCCATCATCGGTTTTACAAGATGTATGAAAGTAAGCTTTATATTTTCTTCTTTTACATGTATATATACATGAGTACTCAGCGCTGAAAGTGATAGCAACATAATTTACTTTACAGGAAAATTTTGGTACAACTGGAGTTCGAGTAGTATCTTTATGTCCTGGTGTCACTAAAACTAATCTGATAAAGCAGATACCAACTCATTTGTTAGATTTTGTTTCTGACAGTATAAAAGAGAAAGTTCTAACTGAAGTGCCTGTACAATCGTAAGTACTTACAAACGATATGCAACGTAAATGCAACTGAATGAGATATGGCGCGGTATTATTTCATTCTCATTTTTTTTGTCTCTTTTTTAGGCCAAAGAGTGTTGCATTAGCAATAATTGAGATGATAACAAAGGCAGAAAATGGAGCTGTATGGGTCGTTGAAAATGATAACAAACCTTTTGCTATAAAACCGACAGATCATTATATACGAATGAGTATACCAATTGACAAATAATATTCATCAAATATGACTGCTTATAACCGTTCAACAAATATTATTATGCGTTTTTTATTCTAAACATGATAAGCCAATAAACATGAACATGATAATCCTCGTTTTTAGAATATCATTCGTATGCATGTATGACAATATGGCTGTGAATGAACTTGAAGGATAGGGGTGCATTTTATGCAGATACGACTTGTTTAATGTCGCTGAACGATTGAAAGTTTGAAAACTAAAGTAAACCTCATGATGTGAAAACCTGTGCAATTAAAGAGCTTACTGCTTACATATCTCCGAATCGAACTACTACCATAAAAAGTTGGTATATATTGGATAATGGTGGTAATAAAAGTATCCTTTAAGCCATAGCCATGAAACCAATCAGACAGTTCGTCGAACCACAAGTAATTAAAATTGAAAATGAGGATTCCCTCCATTGGAATCAATTTGATAAGCAGCTTTACTATTATAAAAATAAACGTATAATGATCTTGAATATTCTTTATTACAAACTTTGAAATGGGTGCTCATGAGACGGTTGTAATAGAAGTTATATTACACTTTTTCCTACACGCTCAGAAGAGAGGGGGATGTGAATAAGTCATAAAATATTTTTCGTCCGGCATTAACAGGGAAGAGGGAACCAAGAGCTGGTCGATTTTATTATTTTATAGGTTCTTTTATGAAGCTGTCGATTAGATTGCAGTCGTATAACCCCTAAGTTACACAGCATTCATGTTTAAAGAAAAAATCGCAGGTTTTATGCTTTACAACCTCGTGTAAAGATGGGATTGATTTTTTTCTTCACTGAGTTTATTGAATCTCGATCTATTAAATTAATTCTTTTGTAAACAGCTTTTTACCGAAGTAGTTGAAATGATGAAAAACCTGCAGAATGAATAATACATCGTAGAAGTAGTAATTAGTGGTGGCGACAAAAAATTGATGCCTGTCAGTGATTGATGTATTTGCCGGAGAAGACTGACAAATGAGGCAAAGAGACAAAACAGAAAGATGTAATAAAGAGCGAGTGCGAGTGCGAAGCGAAGCGAGGGCGCAGAACGGCAACGAATCGGAGATTCAATTTTTCAGCTTGGTTGAACTGGTGCTGGTCTCGCGAACACAGCCGAGACGAATGGTCTTGTTTCTGGTTGTGCGTGGGCGCATTTCGGCACCGACCAATCATCTCTGATAGACGCGTAATTCATCGTTCACATCAGGGAGCTCCTACTTTTTTTCTTTCTTTATTCGATTCTTCGTCGAGTATTGTTTCAACGGCAATTTCCGTGCTGGTGAATAACGACCGAACGACAAGTAAACCAATATATATATATATATATGGATCTCTTTTCTCGTTATAGGCTGTTTGTTAACCGCTGGTTCTACAGCACTGTACTTCGTTGATTTTGCCTGTATATTGTGCGTGTGTGCGGGCACGTACGTATTCACAACTTCACGCTGCATTTAGCGGAGCAATTGGCAAGCTCTTTTGGAGTTGTATTCTTCTGTGGGTGGCGGCTCAACTCGACTCGTCTCGGCTCGACTCACGGACCAATTGGCTCTTTATCCGGTGTAGCGACTCGGAGAGTTGGCGTATTTGTCTGGTACGCGTGACTCGGGGGACTTTATCTACGGTCACGTACGCATATACACTGAACGCAGCCTCGGTCATATGGGCCAGTGGAGATAATACCTCGTCCACCTACAAACCAATCTAATAGGCGCCGCTCTTTCGCTCGCTGACTGCTCACTTGCGCTGCTCATTGTCAACTCTTAATCCCCGCGAGGGCGCTTCGCTTCTTTTCTCGGATTCGTCGCACACAATATGTACGAACAGAGCGGAAACGTCGCACCGTGGAGACGCTTCTCTCTCTCTCTCTCTCTACACTCTCGACGGCCAACGACTCGGAGCTAGGGCTCGCCTACGCATTATCGCTGATCGCGATAATGCAGACATCCGTAGCACTCGCGTAATTTTTCGCCGCGAACAAGCCTTCTTTGCCAATTGGCTGCTTTCCGCGACTTTACGAGAGAATAAAGTCTGAATTTATCAATTATCTCATTGGCAATAAGTGTCGTCGGAGCTCATTTACGAAATAATGATCACTTGCATAGTGATGCAACGTCATATGAAGACATTGCTTAAATTCATCATCCTCTCAATTCTGGTAAACAGCTGCGTTTCGAAATTATTCAGGCCCAAGTGCTACTATACTGGCAGATCACGTTGGCATCAGCTGCACGACTAACTGCCATATAGCTAACTGCCGGCAAATTAGCCAATTGAGGGCTTCGAGTATCCGCGGATATCTTATTACACTCACACATAGTCCGCGCATATAGTCAGAGTCACATATATGCATCGTACAATGGCATGGCGCCCGAACGATCCTCTTCCTCCGCTTGACGGTACGGCCTTCGCTGTCGATTTCTCGCTCACTCGCTCGTTAATCCTACTCATATCCGTAGATTGACCTTTTCTCGCGCCATTCTTTATAATGTACAACTGCAGCAGTTTTGCCACTATGTCGGCTAGAAATAGATATCAATTCACGCAGCGCGATTGATTGGAAAAAAAACGAAAGAAAAAAACGTATGGCGCGATCTTGACAAGTTCGCGCGCAAATCTAAGTGCGAGCGCGACGCGTATACGATGTGCGAACACTGGGCGGGAACTAATACGTGTTTCTAGGTAATACAGAAGCGCGACTTGTGAAGCTCGGCAAAACGATTATAAAAGACGACGCATAGTCGGAATTAAATATAAGTACAACGCAACACGTAAGCGGGCCCTTCATGCAAAACCGGTGTGTAAGCAAATTTATATTCTCGCGCGTCAAAGTAAAAGAGAGCTGGAGCGCGTCCGGCCATGTCATTACTCCCTTTCACGATCCTCGTTAGCGCGCTCGCGCATAAACGACTTGGATATCCTAATAAGCGAAGGTGCCAGCCAGCAAGATAGTAGCTGCACAGGTAGCCTCGAAGAACGACTTGTCACCCGCTCCCAAAGCGCAAACACTTTCTCACGCGCGTGCCACCACTGACGGTTCAGTTTTCACGTGCTTATGCTTACTCTTCTTGCTCCTGCTGATTATTATTATTATTATTATTATTATTATTATTACTATTATGAAGGGGTAGTGTCGATTACCTTTTCGGAGAAGAAGCTCCTCACCTCGACAAGTTTTGATGGTTACGAGATCTCGATGCTATTTAATTCCAGCTCGTTTCTCCCATTCGTCATCTGATAACGATAATCTTACGTTTGCAAATAGCTTTATTTGAAATGGACTGATGTTACTTGATAAAATACTGAGAAACGTTGGCATTGCAACTTTGTTATGAGAGGTTATCAGAATGCACGAAGCCCATTGATCGCTAAGAACGCTTGCAATCGTTAACAATGAAACATTACCCAAAAATGAGAAAAAAATGGAGGAATAGCTGAACGGGAACATCCGCTGAAAAGATGGAGCGTTATCCGGAGTCATGGTTGGACGATCGCCACATTGGCGACAGCTCGACCGCAAGCTGCTGTGCTCGAGTCGGCTAAAATCGATTAAAGCTTCGTTGTAAGCTTTTAAAAATACTAGTGCTTCGGTCTAGTTGAATTTTGGCGAAGCATCGCTCGTTTCTTCCGCTCACAACAGCAGCAGCAGCAGCAGCTCGTGTCTTTTGTGTTATTAACGCGCGCCCGCGAGTATGCGGATGAGCCGCACAAATGTTGGTGGCTCATCGTGGCGTATGAAAATCAGGCAGCGAAGCTTACAAAGGCTGTCGTCGTCGTCGTCGACGTCGTCTAGCTGCACGCAGGCAGACGCCCGCCGAGTTTGCTAAAGCGAGCGAGCATTTACGTACGCGCATTCTCTCTCTCTCTCTCTCTTACTGTCCCGTAATGCGTCGTAACTCGAAGTCAGCCTGCCACTCGACGTCTTTGCTCTTCGTTATGACCACCTCCTCTCAGATTTTCGGCGAAATTACGAGCAAAGCTCAAGTCGTTAGCATTACTTCTAAAATTGAACATCATTGTCTGTTTGCTACACTGTGTTGCGATGTGTCTTGTTGAAGTTAACAGAGACCGATTTCTCGAGGGTATCGCGATCAAGGAAAGGGCAGACATTAGCACAACTATAATAACAGTGGCACAAGATAACAGGAAGATTGTATTTCGGAAGGCGTTAGAATGCTATCGCGAAATAATCACAGCGGCAGAGAGAGAGAGAGAGAGAGAGAGAGAGAGAGCTGGTAAGTCACGTCGATTAAGGAGAGACTCATCGAGCACATAAGAAAGGAACAAATAAAAAAAATCACGAGGTTGATGCTAGCTGCTATGTCTAGTTCCCAGCCCACTTCGGACAAAAGCGAGGCGATGCGCGACGAGAATGAGCGAGACATAAGCGCGGAATAAAACATTTCCCACAGATCAAAGCAAGCATACGCGTAAATTATATAGCGAGAGCTGTTTGCGGCTGCACATAAGCCGGAAAGTCGACGAAAAAACAGTTATAGCAGTCATCGTCGTTCCGCTAGCCACCATAATAATGATTCGCACCAAAGAAAGTGTATCGAGAAAAAGAGATGAGTTCAAGAACTGGAGAAAATTAGGGAGAGAGAGAAAGAGGAAAGTAGAAGTAGGTAAAGAAAAAGTAGTAGACTTGTGTCCACGACTCTGTTGTGTGTGTTGAGTGGCGGCTAGGCCAGAGCCGGTATAATCGTGACGGACGCGATAATCGCCGAGCGCGTTACTAAAGCCCGCAAATCTTCGTCTCCAGAGCGCACAAAGTGTATTTATGAAATCTCTTTCTCTTAGAAGGCCTTTCTCACGCATTGCCAACCAGCGACGAGTAACACGGATTCACCATGGCGTACGATTTGAGACAGAGAAAGAGTGAGAAAGGAGGAAGGGGGAAGGGGGGGGGGGAGGAGGAAGAACCTAGCGAGAAAAATCACTCGAGTGTTTTTCTATTTTCTGAGTAATTACGGAAGAAAGTCGTCTCAAGCAGTGTCATATGCACAAAGAAAAGTCGAATGGCGCGACGAAAGCCTCTCATTAGGCTATTAATAACGGAGGTGGCCGCGGCAACGTTGGCCACTAAGACCACGACAACCACGACAACTGGCACGGGCGCAAAGAAAAAAGAATGACCGTGGGCTCTGGCAATTCGTTTGCTTCGTCGACGTGGGTGCCAGTGGGATAGAGCTGCAGCCAATGAGAAAAGAAAAGGCACATACCATATCTAATAGCGAAATAACTCAAATAATTCAAGAGGAGTTATGCGGATGCCTTATCGTGTTGACGCTTTGAATTACCCGGACCGACGACGCCGACGACGACCACGACGACGACGCCGAAGGCGACGACCAAGACGACAACGACGACGACCACGACGACGACGAGCGCGAAGAGCAAGAGACATGGCAAAGTGTATTCTAGTGTATTTTTAGAATGATCTATGCGTTGGTTTGATTTCGAAGATTATCAGTCGCTGGTGGGGAGATCGAGGTAGATCAAGCAAAGGACGAGCAGGAAGATCTGGTTACCGTGCTTTCATCCTCTGCATGACACGCGCCTCGTGTTTTCGGATTCCTGGATTTCTACAACAACTCGGTCCCCGTCTATCGGACTCGCGGATCTTTCCCTCTCGTACCTTTTTCTCGTTTACTGATTCACGGAATCTCAGCACTGATGCGACTGATTTACGCGAATAATTCAAGCTTCTTCCCTATACTCGCCACGTACAGTTTTTGTCGTTTTCCCACATTTACATATTCTCGCACCTGCGAACCGTTCGCGCCGCGACTAGATTTCAGATTGCGAAAATGTGAACGAGATTGACATAACAATAAACACGAGCCAGTAGCAGGCAGATAAAACCGAGAAAAAAAGCTTGCGATTGTTTAGACGCGACGCTCGTAATTGGCCTGGTGCGGCGTTTCCCCTCACGTATAGAGGCACATACACACGCCCGCACGCGCGGGCAATTTAAACCGTCACTAATCTATGGTAGAGCGTGGTGCACTGAAGAAGAATCTTGGCGCAACTTCTATTGGCGCTCCGATGCAAGTAGAGCATACGCTCCCTATACTTGAGCATATAGACATTAAACTCGCTAATAAAACTCGAAAGTAGACAGCAGATATACCTATGGAGCTTATTAGGTGTGATAAATCGAGGAAATTATTATTGATAAGCGCTAATGAGTGTAGTCGGCTCGACTCACGCAGCTCTATTGTTCGGCGAGTAATTAAATTTCCAACATGGAATACGCTGCATGTATCGGGATCGCTTCGATAAATTAGCCAAGCGATTTATAAATATTTCATGCAACTCGCGAGAGAAGAGAAACCGTTGAGCTATTCATTTATCGAGAATCAAGCCTCCCTTCCAGAATCACTAATTATCCACACCATTAACTTTTCTCGCCTCGAATTCGCGAAAGGTATATAACGTCGTTAATTTTTTACAAACTGCCTACAGAGAGAGAAAAAGAGAGAGAGAGAGCGCGAAAGAAAGACTGGCGCTTATTGCGCTATAGTTGCGATCGTGCAGGAGCTCTCAAGGTAAACCAACTGCAGCGTGAAGTTCAAGCAACTTTGAGAAGTTGTTCAGTTTTTCCGTTGGATTATCGTCAAATATGGTATAGCAGGCAAAATGCATTTAATATGATGGACGGGGAAACGGGGCAGAGGGACTATGTTTTCTTCTATCTTCTTTTTCTTCGAGCGTTGAAATCGCGTCACAAGCGACTGGCTACACCGGCGGCAATTTAACGTACGCTTTGGAAATAATCAAGTTGCGCGTTGGAACGTATAAAAAACAGATTAAGCATGCATTAAGCTGGCGCATGTAACAGTATGGGTAGGAAGGCGTGCGCGCTATCGCCGTAAGAGAGTAAATAATGCATAAATAAATCAAGTTGCATGAGACTGGAGGGGAACGTAGAGCACAGACAAAGTGCAGTCGAAGAAGAAGCGTCCAATGAGATAATCGTAATGTGCTCGCGCTCGAAAGAAAGAGAAAGAGAGAGAGAGAGAGAGAGAGAGAGAGAGAAGAAGAGCGCGGTTATTTTAATTGGCGGCCTAATAGCGAAAATTATTCGCGCCGCTGCCTGGAAATTACGCTTCGCGAGCAGATCGATTCGACGTTCGGCTCATCATTAGAGTCGGCTAAGTAGATGGGAGTATTCCCTATAGTGCGAGGCTGCTGGCAGGATGCGGCATTACTACACCGGGGATCGGGAAAACTCGGCCGGTAGATCGCCGATAAATGGCCACGATGCGCCCGCGGCTCTCAGGCCTCGATCTTGATCCTGGCTGCCTACCTGCCTGCTCAGTCAGTCGTCTTTCTTTTTCATTACGCATTAACGCGCATCCAACCAGTGGAACTACCCGTGGAATAACTTAACGTCTTGAGCAGGGGTACGATGCGCCGTGCAGCTCTCGCCGCACTTGTGTTGTCGGCCATGTACCCTCGATACATGTACGCGTATATTGCGCTCTCTACTCTCTATCGCAACTCACCTGCTGGCTGACGTTTCTCCTCCGCACATATACTACCGAGTGACATGGGAATCGAGACTTATTATAACACATCGAACGGAAATTCTTCCCCTTTCCACCTTTAATCAGTTACTTTTTATCGAGATCTTATCTCTTTCATTAAATATTAACCGTAACGCCATTCCAATGAGCAGTCTACTCCCTCAGACTGACTCTCCGCCGCGGACTTTTAACTATCCCATCTACACTCCGTAATTGACTTTTACGATATTGAAGCTCTCGCTTCGCTGCGACGTTGAATACGACAAACGCAATAAGTATAGAGTTCTCTAGCTCGGAGAGATTGAGCGCTCGCTTGGCTGGACGCGAATTAAAAACTTTTAATAAACCGCGACAAAATAAATCAGGCCAGCCAAGTTTTTATTCGCCTGAATCATCGCCCGATTTAGCTTGAAAAAAAAGAAAAAAATATAATAAGAATGATGTTAATGCTCGACTCCCGCTTTCTAGCCGAATTCTCTCCACCAGTGTTCCGCCCAGTCTGGCGACACAGAAGCTTCGCCAACGAAGGGCTGTTTTCTGCACTATATTAATTTAATTCTTTGGATACTCGATAGATGAGCGGGACGGGGCGCAAGTAGTCTCGACTGCTGGCCCGAGTTTGAATATTCATAGGAAAGAGGGAATAGAGATCGGCCATAATAGAATTTAAATGAAGTAAGGGCTGCACAGAGAGAAAGAGCGTCTATACTGCCTCTCTATGACTCCCTCCAAGCTCTTCAACGCTCCTCTTTCCTTTCCTTACTCCTTTTCCCATCAGTGCTTCGCGTCAAGAATCATTATGTAAGCTTATGCAATAATGCGAATTTTATGTATCGACAGAAAATAGTTTATTCTTACTTTTATTCGCTCGTGCTCATTCCGGATTTTTCGTTATACATCTGAAGCTTTATAACGTATTGAGCGCGTAGCGTGTGGTATCGCGAATATTATTTGACCTCGCGTATGTGTAGGCATTAATAATAGTGAAGCGCTATGGTTATTTTCCAGCGAGCTTTCTCAGCTCATTACCTGCTTGGCTTTGTTTGCATTACAAAAAAATAATCATGAGCGCATGATTCCTAAGAAGCGTCGGTCGCGGCATCTCAATTAATTCCGCTTTATATACGCTGCTCGGCTATCTGTTTTCTTTGGCTTCGACCAAGACAGATCTGTAATCATAATGATCACAGCAGTGGCGTCGATTGTTAATCTTTCCGTTAACGCGGCCGAGGCGTTTAACCTTGTTAACGAACTGGCGCTCGCGCCAGCGTGCTCTCTGCCTCTTTCTCTCTCTCTCTCTCTCTCTCTCTTTCCTTCTCTCCCTCTTTCTTTCTCTTGTGGTGTGTTGGCGACAATTAACACATAAACGAACATAGGTACACCTTTACAGTTTTCACAGTTGCTCCAGAGCTGGTCTTGCTCTGTTTCTGGTTCTGTTTGTTGAGACATCGAATATCGTCCGCTCAACGCTTTCTTGCTTTGCTCTTTCGCTTCGTTTGGGCCCTTAATTACATCCTTTTGCCAGCCATTTGATTTACCCATGTGAATTAACCACTAATCTAAAGTAGAGCAAAAGTCAGTGAAATCGCGAGGTTACGCAGATACGCGTACTGACATTCGGTGTGCTGTCCATCGGATTCGAAGCGCATCCGTCCATGCAATGTTTATACGGACACCTATATGCAAGACGTATGCTAGCTACCAGCCACGACACTGTTGGTGGCGACGCCCGTCGTTCACACCTGACCTATCCAGATACGGATTTCTGGCCCGAATGCGTGAGTGTAGCCATGTCATCGCTCGTTCATCCTGAACTCGTTTCGACATCTAAGCTGTAACTGAGGTAGCAAGCCATTCTTGGCCGATATTCGAAATCACAACACCGGAAAATGCCATTGACACATAATTTTGTCTAAAAATAGAGCAACGAAGTATAAAAAAGTACAACTAAATGTAAAGCCTAAAGTAAATAATATTTAATACTGCGAAATGTACTTATCCACCGTTAGTTTTCAAATAGCAATTGTTTATATAGTATCATAATCGTATGTCGATTGTAGTATAAAATTATCACATTCGCAACGTTCACAAAGTGATCAAGCTTTTGCATGAAACATGAAATAGCAGAGTACTTTGAAAACGAGTTGCCGTCAGTGTTATATTTAAAAGGTAGAAGGAAATTCGAATAAAACATTAATGACTTGCTAGTAGAGCGGACTCGCTTCGGTCGACACCTGCGCACAAACTACGGTGTAATAATTATCTTTGTCTATTACACGCTTATATAGAAATTTGCTGACATTACAAGTGGTTTCTTTGGCAAGCTTAGCTGGTCGGAAAAGAGAAAGAGAGAGAGAGAGAGAGAGAGAGTGTGTGTGCGCGCAACTCTCGCGAAGGAAGGAGAGCAGCGAGGTAGATCACCGTCGCGGATAAGCTAAATAAAACTTATGCTTCTTATTGTTCGCACGGCGCGGCGGCATCTAATTACGCACATGCGCACACGCCCGTCTCGATAAGCTCTTTGCTGTAGCTGCTAGACTTGATGCACTCGTGCGATCATTCGTGCGCCTGAGGCACAAACTTCCTCGTTTTTATGCCAGACTAAAATAAATCGAGACAGAGAGAAAAACTCCGTGGAAGTTCACCTGGCCAGTTTTCCAATTAGCACCAACGGCAATTAGTCGTCATGCTCTTGTTAATCCAAATCGATTAAATAATTAGACGTAGCGCGCACATGGATACACACATACGCCTACACATAACTATGCGCTTCCCCGTTTTTAACAAACAACAGCAACGCTTAATATTAATAATCGTAGCTCTCACGTAATAAATTACCGCTAATTCATCAATCATTCGTTACTCGGAAGAGGTGTTTCCTGCAGTGATTCCAAGCTAATTAAAGTAGTTTCTATTGTTTTCCATAAAAAAACCACTGCTCAATCAGTTGATCAGAGGTTTTCCTTATCTCACTATAACTATACTTTAACACATTAGCGAATGTCGAGGCTGGCAAAAGAAAAGAAAAGTCGCGTCGTGGAAAATCGTTGTGCAATGCAAGCGAAACATACGTGAGGTTAAATTAAAGTAAGGATAGAGTACCGAATCCGAGTAGGACGTGTGCGCAGATCCGCCAGTGATTTACCGGCTCTCGTCATGTAAAACGGGACCGCGCCGACGGATAGATGGTAGAGGAGAACAAGAGAAGGCTGATTATCGCCCAAGATTGTTTACTCACGAAGGGAAGAGAGGAGCTAGAGCGCGTTTTTCTCGCTCACTTCTACGTGATGAACAGATTTTGGTATGTGTGTGTATGTGTGAGTTGGCCAAGACTCGAAGCGCATCTCAAGATTCAGATATTTTTTTTACGAGCTCGCTCTTTCTTTCTCTCTCTCTCTCTCTCTCTCTCTCTCATTCTCTCATTCTCTCTCCTTCTGTGTCTTTCCGACCTTTTTCTTTCTTTCTCCTTTTTCCAGCGGCCCCGCGGTGCGGTTCGTGCTCGGACTGCCAACGGGCCAAGCTCGCAGCTCGCAGCTCGTAGGTTGGCAGCGCCAGGTCGATTGGATTATCGCCGGCGCATCTAACAAATGAGATGGAAAGCGGATGTCAGATAAAGCTTGAATACTCGTAAAATATATTTGCGAAATGTTGTTGCTCGTAAATCCAAATTTTATTTATTTCTTGTGCATGACTCGCAATAAGCAGTATGCAAAAGTTTATTGAATCGCTCGAGGATCAAAGCGCAGTTTAGTTGCGTTGCCAAAGGACCGATAGTAATTGCAATCTGACATATCTTTGAGTTCCATTCCAAATGCCTGTAGTCTAGCCAGTAGTCTACATTTAATGTTCTGTAATGAAACTCGGTAGCATATAGATTGCATTCTATTGGTGATTTCATTTACCTCAATGTACTCCCATATTCAAACGCTACGTATTCAAATTGTTCCTTTTATAGATAAATAAAAATGTTATTAACGTTTATTTAAAATATTAATTGGCATGGTGTATTTTTATAGTGCGTCATAAACATTGTCCTCAAAGCTAAAAGGTATTTCATTATTGGCTTATTTTACATGCGCAAATTTCTCGATCCATTGGCGGGTAAATAAAAAAAATGTTTTTGCATAATTAGACATTGAGCTGACGGAAGTGTTGTTGTCGCGGGAGAAAAAGTTTGATTACAAAGTTGGGAGCTGTGCGATGATGCGTGAGTTGGCTAGCTAAGCGAGCTGCAATCTCGTTTAACAGCTCTCCCTCTCTGCCTCTTTCACCTGTGTTCCTTCCTCGCCTCACAGGAGTGATCGCGTGAACGGAGATTGAGTTCGACTCATCTCTCGAAATGTAGAAAGCGAGTGGATCCTATTCGGAGCTATATAGCGGCTGTACCGGGATATATAAACAGTAAGGGGTAGAGAGCAAGAGAGAGAGAGAGCTATATACGCGAGTTTTCGTGTATATCTATTTGCCGACACAGATAAACAGAGATAAAGAGAGATAGAGAGCCCCTCTCTTGCTCTCGCGTTAGAGAAGAGAGAAGAGGAGAAACGGAGTAAGAGTGTTCTTATAGTGGAACTTATTGATCCAACAAAACTCATTTCAAGATACAGTGCAAAGTCTCCAAGATACTACTCCTACTCCTGTGTCTCCGTCTTGCTCTCTCTCTCTCTCTCTCTCTCTCTCTCTCTCTCTCTCTCTCTTTCTCTGTCTCACTCCATACAGCGATCTGTCCTGGCCGTTCTTTCTCGCTCGTGCGACTACTCTCTGCCGACTTGCTCTCTTTCTCTACACTCTCCCCCCTCCCCTCTATAGCCGATTGCAGCCCCATCCGCTCGAGCCAACGGCTCTTCTCCTCCTTCTCAACCTCCCGAGCTTCCTCGCCACCCGCCCCCAACTTCGACTCTCGTATCGTATCTGAGATGCTGCTTTCTCCTTCTCTATCTTTGTATCTCTTGCCGCCGCGTACACCTATAGACGCTTAATGCGTGTACAGAACCGACGCCAGACTAAGATACCCAGTCGACGAGCAGACGCAGAAAAGCCATATTTGCTAAGCTTGCAGGTGAGTGCAAAATCGCGCCTCAACTGCTACCCTCATCTAGGCTCTAACACGCTCTAACGTGCCGAATTTGCCCAGTTAATTTAGTCGTATTTACTGATTCCTTAACGACCATCTGCCCTGTAGATTCAATGAAAATGAGAAACAAAAAAAATGACTGCAGTTTGTTTCCTTTCTCTGTCTGCAAGTAGATGCAAAGTGCAGACAGGATCAACAGCTGATGAAAAAAGTAGCAAAAGAATGAGAGCAAGTTTTCAATGAATAGAAAAGTAAGACAGAGAGCGAGTAAGCCAGCTGGGCGGCTCTTTGCTCTGCTTAGGAAAAGTTAATAATTAGAGTCGACGCGTGACCTTGTAGTACGACTGGGTGATCCCCGCTCAGCGTCTGGTCTCTCGAGCGTTTCCTCCGCTATCTGCGTCTCTCTCTCTCTCTCTCTCTCTCTCTCTTTCTCTCTCTTGCTCAGAACTGTGCGCGCTTACCGCGCGAAAAGCTAAAGTTTGCAGTGCGAGGCCAACTCAACGGCCACACTGAAAGCAATTTCGGCAGCTCGTGGCCCCTCATCTGGTTTTACGCGCTCGAAGAAGGAAAGTGCATAAAGCTCTCGCTTTCGAGTGTCCTCTCTTTCTCTTCCACGCTTCCTCACTCTCCTTCGCTCGATCCTTTTTATTCCTTCGAGGAGCCTCGGCCTTTTTGACGCGTTCTCTTTGCTAATAACTGTTGCCAGCGACCTCTGGTCTTTCCCCTTCCCTCTACTTTCACTTTCTCTTGCGCTACCATTTCAAAATATAAATTTCATCTGCAATAGAGGCCCCATCGTTGTCAAATATACATTATATACGTCAATCAAAAGGTTGACTTTTTTGTTAGATATCTTCTGGATCGGCGTAAAAGAGAAGAAGGAAGAATTTCTCGTAATCCCATCGCAGAAAAAGGCCATGACGAGCGTGCAGCAGCCAGCGAAGAATCGTGACGAGAGGTAAAAAGCATAGGGGTGGACTCGGCGAGAGGGCGGCAAAAAGGTAGACGACAGAGGGCAGAGAGAAAGAATGGCTGCAAAGTAGGGAAAGAGGAGGGCGAGCGGCGGGGCGAAGAGGAAGGTGAATCAAAAGATAAATCGAAAGAAAGAGATATCGAGTCGTTCGTTCGCTGCGGCTGCTGCGCTGTTACGAGAGGGGTGGAGTGAAGTGGGGTGGGAGTGGAGTATAGGTGGAGTGTAGGTGAGTCAAAGGTAGGTGGTTGCTGGCAGGCGCGGGTGGCGGTGCGGGTAGCGGCGACGGCGGTGGTGGCAGAAGACGTGCTCGCGAGAGGAAAAGAGAGCGAGAGCTCGATCGCGCGCTAGCGATGGAGGAAGGGGTGGCTGGGGGAGGAGGGAGGGGTCGCGCGCCGCGAATGTCGGAGGGAAAAGAGGGAAAGAGAGACTTTGGGCGCGAGGGGCTGCGCGGTGGAGGATCCGAGGCGGACGACGGTGGTGGCGGCGGCGTCGGTGGCAGGTGGGGGAGGGAGAGCCGGAGGAGATAGATGTATGTGGGAGGGCCGCTCGATACAGCCCCAGCAAAACCACCTCATCCTCCAGTCGAAGCCAAAGCCAAAGCTAAAGCCAAACCAAGCCAAGCATCGCGAGACTCAAGTGAGAAAAGTCAAGCCCAGTCACTCAAGCGGTCCTTGCATCTCGCACGACTTGAACGTGTTTTGCGTTAGCCCAGCCCATACTCGAATTGCATTGCCAGCCAGCGGCCGCTTCGTCGCGGCGCTTCGGTTCAAAGACCTCTTGGCATTATTTAGTCGATTGAAATGTACAACTCGCAAGAAAATGTGACTTATAGCGGAGCTCGCGAGGACGATAGGCGAGTTGGATTTACCACAATCGGTAGAACCACTTGGTGATAATTTTGCGCACGAGTCATTGATAATCGAGAGCGAGGAACGAAGATCGAGTCACGATTTGTAGGTTGTAGGTCGTGGAAGAAAGGCGAGAGCGCACGAGATGCCATGGCATGCGGGGCAGCTTTTATCGAGAGACTTTTAAGCCCACTTTGTCGAGTTGGCTGGCTTTCAAAATTCAACTCGAGAGTAGGTGGGGTGCTAGTCAGCTAGTCAGAGACACACGACGAGCTGCCGCGATGTGCCTGGTGCAGAGCTTGGGCTTGTCACTTGGCTGGTTATCCAGGCACTTCCATGCCCGGCCACGCGGATACGAGTGCATAAACACGCGAGAGATCCTAGCTAAAGCGAGCCAGCATATAGCTTTATCTGGCGGCTGCGGCGCACTCTTTCTCGCCAGTTCAAAGACTGCACGCGACTAGCTCTCGCTCTTTCTCTCCTTCTCCCTCTTCCTTTCCTTCTCGCTCTCTCTCTCTCTCTCTCTCTCTCTCTCTCAATTTCTCTGGCGTACATGTGTATGCGCCTAGTGCGGGCGGAGCAGAGTCTACCTTGCTCCTCTCTCGCGACGGCAGCAGCAGCAGCCGCCGAGGATATTGTGATTTTAGCGTCTGTGTAATTATGGAAATTAGCGACATGGAAAGCCTAGGATAAAAGGGTTGATTATAATCCAGGCTTCCATCGCTGAGAGAAAGAGGGCGAGCGAGATAGAGAGAGTGAGAAAGAGTGAAGCATCGCCGTAGTGCCTGACCATAGATTAAAATGCTCCTTCTGCACTCTGCCGTGCTCTCCCATCTGCATATTCTGCCGGCAAGCATCCTGGAATGACGATGATATTATAGGATCAGGTTCGGCGAAAAGGAGCCAAGGACGCGACGTGAAACGAAATCCCCGCACGTCATATTCCTTTTCGTGCGCCGGCATGGATATGCCGCCACCGACGCCGTTGCCGCCACGTCCTCGCCGCCACGAATTATCTTTTATTTCCAAACTTTCCATCGGCGCACGCGCTAATCCTCCTTCACTTTGACCCACGCCGGATTTATTCGGCGAGAATACAGACTCGCTGATTTCTCAGCGAATTTTCGAAACGAACGAGCGAGCGAGCGAGCGAGCATTTTTCCCAATTCCGACGTAATTATGCTGGAATATCAAAGGCAGAATTACAAACTATTAGCCAGAGTTTTTTCTATTTTCCTTTTTTACCAGAGCACTGCTGCAGTTCTATAATTTTTTTATCCGAGCTCGAGTAGAAAGTACGAGAAAGTTTTTCCAGGAAAAATTGCCTGCCAGAACGGATATCGCCGATTGCGTGGATATATAGAAGCTGCCGTTGCAGTGCGCGAGCTCGGCTGCGGGCAAGAGAAAAAGAAGGGAAAGAGTGAGGGAGAGAGAGAGAGAGAGAGCTTGCACCTTTTTCCTCGGTACTACCCCTTCGGGCATCGGCTCCAGTTCCCTCTCTCGTTCGCCCGATATCTAGTTTTCCTTTTTTCTCCTCCGGTGCGCTTACGCTCACCCGAGATAGATCCCTCCTCTGACACGGCTGCTGCTGCTACTACTACTGCTGCTGCTGCTGCTGCTACTGCTGCTACTATATGTATTCTCTCCCTCAGGCCTCGTCCCTCATCGATTCCTCCCTCTTGCGCTACAGCGACACAGCTCTCGGCTCCCCGTTTTTTTCTTTTTCAGCTATCAGCCTGCCGGATTGGACACGTTCACCGAGCGGGTGACTCCCTCCTCAAAGCTATCGCCTGATCGGCTATCGAGTATCGGCTCGAGCTCCCATTGGCTGGCGTGACGCGCAGCCGCTTATATACGACTGATTTGTTACGTAAAAACGTCGATAGCTTCTATACTACTGGTGGCGCGCTCGACGCCAGCGCCACCCACTCGGCTCGCCACCAGCCACCCCCCTCGACAGTCACTCTCGCGAGAGGAGAGTACGAGAGAGAGAGAGAGAGAGAGAGAGATAGAGAACGAGAGGAATAGAAATAGCGAGAGCTGCCTGCCGGCACATACACTCCTCTCCTCTTCTCTTCTCTTCTCTTCTCTTTTTTATCACCCAGCCCAGGCTACCTCTTGTTCGTTCAGCCGGGAATAACGCTTTGACGAAGAAATGGCCGCCCAACGTCGACCTCGTCAGCAAGGAACGACCTCTACTTTTTTCCGTCAGCTTCTTCTTCCTTTTATTCCAGCTTCGCAGTCTCCTTCCAAAAGCTGATCTTCCAAGCACACCACCCTATATATATATATGTGTGTGTGTATGTGTGGGTGTGTGTGTATATATATATATATATAAGTCTCGGATAAGACGTGTACCAAGATCGATCTCATCTTGGTACCTATAGTCTCACATTCTTTTCTTAATTAAACTTTTTTGCGGACATTTTTTTACATGGCGCCACTCCAACTTTAAATTGTTTAGTCGTAATTTCAGCAACAACCTTTGTTACCAGCTCGGTCAATCTTTCATTCACAACTCTCTCAAAATAAAAAGCGATGAGTTGATTCAATTGACAGAGTTTTTGAAAAGCACTGTAGCGAAACTACACAATACTCGCACATTTTATTAGCGTGGTTCTTTCTCTGGGTATATAGCACAGTTACACTCGATTAAAGGCAGCTGGAAAAGTTTGAAAAAAGAGTGGTACTAACTGGAGAAAATCAAAGGAACATCTTCATAAATAATATCATGCACAATGTGCAATGTTGTACAATGGTACAAAAACTATGAGTAGATAATATATACATAGCGAAGGGGCGAGAATGAAAATTCGACTCGGTTGTCCAAACTTTTACGGGTAAAAAGCGGTGCGTACACGCATATAGCGTTCCTCTTTGAGACGATTTCGTAGCGACATGGAATCATAGCTTCGTGATAAAGGCGTTGGGTGCCATAGAGAGAGAGAGAGAGAGAGAGAGAGAGAGAGAGAGAGAGAGAGATAAAGAGGGAGAGAACAGTTTGCTGGAGCTCGAAGAAAAGTAGCACAATGGCGTCGCTCGCGCATACAGTCATACGCACACACGTGTATGAGTATCTGAAAGCGAGTGAGTATAGGAAGGTCCGATATAGAGAAAGAGCTGCTGGAGACTCGTAAGTGGCTGGCGTTGGCATTGTGTTGGCACGCGAGCGAGAAGGTGCATTGAATGGCTCGAGCGCCATTTAACGCCTGGCCCCAAACTGCACCACCTCTCTCCCACACAACAACTTTGCCGCTTTGCACTACCTATTGTGCAAATATCTGAGCGTCGGCGCGCAATGAGCTATGACCGCGACGACTTACCATGAGACTAGAGCTACCGTACACATACTCATACACACACACGCACTCGATTGTCCCAGCTATGTACCGGCTGCGCATTATTTTCATGTGCAGCAAAACCGTCGCATCCTACCTTGGGAACCAAGCAACTCTATATAGAAAGACAAAATGAAAGTACGATTATTTCGAAATCAACCGGTTGCCTCTCTCTCTCTCTCGCTCTCTCACTCGTTTCTGTCATTATCCAGCTTTATTGTGTACCATCGCACAGCTTTTTGTGCTCGCTCATTACTCGGCTTCGTTAATTTAAAAAAATAGCTTACAACAAAACATGCCTTGTCTTACTTTTTGAGATCTTTGTAGTTGGCAGATTTCAGACTTCAATTTGATAAATACACGATGGAGCTTTAGTAAAAGTTTTTGAAGGAGTTAAAAAAATTGGATATGGAAGCAACAGCAATGATTTGAGGAAGGAAAACGGGATTTTTGACGCCAACTTTATTGCGGAGCCAGTGCAGAACAATTGATTTTTCCTGTGAGCATTGGAGGCAATGGCGGAGCAGTAGCAGCAGCAGCTTTAACAATGGGAATAGGAGAAAGAATGGGATAGAGAGTGAGAGAGTGAAAGAGCGAGAGAGAGGAAGAGAGATGAGGCGAGAAAGGTAAGAGGCGTGGAGAAATCGGAGTATAGAGATAAAATAGGGGAGAAGGAGAGAGTGGTAGCGGCGAAAAGCAGTAGCGAGTCGGTGGTGCAGGCAGCTTGGCAGGGTCGTAACGCGCAGACTCAATATCACCGAACCGAACCCTCCGATAGGTCGGCGTTCGACTTCGAGGGGAGGGAATAGATTTCCAATCGGGCGAGGGTGGTCCTCCGATGAGGGGAGTGCATACAGAATGCGCGCTCGGGGCGTTCGGTGATCGGGCTCTTTCTCTCTTTCTCTCTCTCTCTCTCTCCCTTACTCTCACTCGTATAGGTGGACCACCAAGCGACGCATTCCACGCATCTCCATATCGAAGAGTATTCGTTCTCTCCCACCCGTTTGATAGGAGTGCTGGCGAGGCGCGCATCCCGCTGCTGGTGCTTCTGCTGCTGCTGCTGTTACTACTGCTGCTACTACTACTACAACTGATGGAAGGGAGCGAGGAGTACAGAGAGAGAGAGAGAGAGAGAGGAGGCAAGCGCGCGCTGCCGCGAGAGGGAGTGAGACCGAGCATCGCGACTCTATTGACCAGGCTTCGATGCGCGCATCTGGGCGTAACCCATTCGCCCGTTTGTTCGTTCGTTCGTTCGTTCGTTCGTTCGTTCCTTCCTGCCTTCGTGTCACCGTGGCGAAAGAAGCGGCAGGCGGGGGAGGGAGTGAGCGCCAGCGGAGAGAGAAACGCCGCGCCTGCGAATTGTCGCCGCGCTTGCGGAAAAATCGAACCCGGATAAACCGAAGCGCTCGCGCCCGTTCCCCCTTCTTTCTCTTCCTAACGCCAGACGCGTTCGCCATTATTGCTACCAGCAGCCTCCATTTCGATAGTCTTTGGTAGCCCTCCATTGTTTTGCCGAAGCTCGTTTACCTCGTTATACACTTTCGAATGCCGTCATCGCGCCAGCATTCTGCAAGTTATGTGTCCTTTGTTGTTTACTTTTGTTGATCGAATTTGGCTTGGCTTAGCTTGGCTTGGCTTGGCTTGGCAGAGCGGCAGCTGTCGAGCTAGGATCGCGCGCAAAAATTAATGTTCCACTTTCCATTAGCTACTTGAGTCTAGCGAAGGGAAAAACAGATCGATCTTCGGGGGCTACGAGGCTGTGAGAGGGAAATAAATAAAAGCATCTTTGGCCAAGGTGGCAGTTAAGAAAGCGAAGCGAGTTGTACGTATAGGGGCCGGGCTATGGGGCTATGGGTTCTAGGTGGCTCGCAAGCTCGTACATCACCGAAGCTCACGCGGCAACTTTCAGCGAGGATGAGTTGTTGGAGCGATTTAGGCGAGCTAGAATGGTCGTCTTCAGGCCTTTTTCCTCTTCCTTCAAAGTTCTTAGTCGCGCTCGGGCCACCGCCGAGTATTTACACGTCCAGGAGCTTGCAGCCCAGAATGCTGTGCGCCAAAACAAAGAATTATTGTTGCTATGCCCTTGTGGCTGCCAGAGGATTTTCCAGTTCACAAACAAAGTTAGCGCGCGAGCAAGCGATGACGAGCGCACGGTCTCGCTGGGATATATCCAAGCTGCACACCTCCGAATGCTCCCTCTCTCGCGCGCTACTTTATTCCCTTACATTTTTATATTTAGCTAATCGTGACGTGCAATGTCGTCGGATTTGCACTAAGCAAACATTTTACTCCCGTTCCTGCTACAAACCCAACTTCAGAAGACGGAGTTTTCGTCTCTTCTCATTACTTCGTGGAGTTTGTCGCTTTCGCTGCAAGCAACGCCGACAATACGCGAAATTATGCGTGCAGATTTACAATGGAGCGAGAAAAGTGTGCAGGCATAGCACCTTTCACCGAGAAACAAGAGATGCAGGCTTAGTGCGTGAAAAGGAGCAAATGGAAGGAAGTCCACGTACAAGTATGCGTGTATGTATGTATGCTCTCGAGCTCGTGGTACGGCAGCCATTGTGCTTTTTTCTGCAGTACCGACGCGTGCAAATACCCGCTCGTATAAATCGCCCGGCTGAGTGAGAATATCGCGATACGGCCGAGCTCTTCTGGATTAGATTAGCTGTGAGTTATAACCTCGCCAAGGAAGCCATCCAAGCTGCTTGCTACAACTGCTGAACCAACACCTAGCGCCATTGATGCTTCGATTATTCCCTGCGAGTCGTTACACAAAACCAAATAATTATGCAGAAATCAATGCAACAAACATCAAAGCTAACAATTGCATCCTACTTGTTAGTCTCTCGGCAAGCTTTGATTTTCAAAGCTGTACTTTCAACGTCGAGATGTATTTTTAATTCCACGGCAATGTTCTCTTTTTTCAGCAAACTTTTAATTGAATTTTACGGAAAAAAGCGCAGTAAAAGTACACATATAGCTGTGGATTGACTTTTCGTACAGAACAGATGTATATGATTCTTTACATTCCCAAAAGAATATATTTGGCTCAACTGACACGACTTAAGAATACCAGCGTTTCTACTATGCATCCAACTTTGAAGCCTATAGTTTACCTGCAAAATGTCACGAAACGTTGTGGTCCAGTGCACATAATATATTGTGCTCAGAGTATTGTACCTGCAATCCGAGGGACACTGATGCATTATTTGCAAACGACGCCGACCCGAGTCTGCAAAAAGTATAATGACCGATGCAGTACCTCATCCAAAATAGATTAATTGATAATTTGTTGATTGTTGGATGATACAAACTATCGAGTGAAAATAGTAATGAAAACAGTTAAGAGGAAATTATTATAAGATCGGCGAAATAAGAATACCTGGAAGAAAAAGAAAGAGAGAAGCCGAGTCAATCGAAAGTCGCAAAGACATGGATAGAAGAGAGGAGGAAGAGGAGTATTCGAGCAGGACAGGGGGTGGGGGAATGCCACCTTCTTACTCTCGGAGGACGATGAGGTCGGTGGCGCGGGTGGCAGCGACGGTAGTGGCGGCGGCGAACCGGAGTGGGTGGCCGCTCGCTCGTTCGTATTGATCTCTCGACTCTTGCTTTTCTCAACTTTTTATCCGGCAGAATCAACCGAGCGCGGTCCTCTCGAGCAGCTGCAACTACCTACCACCATTCCAACGCTCAACATTCAAGTATTCGACTTGCGACTTTACTTCAAATCCTTGTTCGCGTCCTTATTCCTTCGCAGACTCTCTGTGCGCTACAGAACTTGTGAACAACTCGAGCCAATCAACAGACTCGGCCGACTCTATTCTCTGTTCTTCGTCAGTTTTATTCTGCTCATCTACATATAATCGACTGTGTATTTTCATTCTACTTTGCGCTCGAAGAAAAAGTTGACCTGATGCAACGCGTTTTTTTTCAGATGTAAAATATCTAATACTCTTGCGTTGCAGCGGTCAAACATTATTTTATCAGTTATTTTATAACTGCAAAATGCAAACCTTGAAAAATCAGATGCATACTCGTACGAGCGTCGGTAATTTAATCAGAGATTTGATTCTCAAGCAAAGAAATCCCATGACTTATATCTTCACTCACGGCCTCGGTCCCACTCGTTTTATCAAAAACTCTCTGACGGGACTCGTGGCACAAAAGGGAAACAGCGAGTGGGCGTGTGCCGAGCCGAGGACGGAAAATTAAAATTTAGTTTCGCAGTATCGCGCTTGGATTGAAGCTTGTGCTCGGCTGTTGCTTGCAAGCTCTCTAGTTCTCTCATTTCTCATTCGGCGCTCAGAGATATCGCGTATTTATTTGTCGGCGACGAATCTACGGATCCTCATCTTCTTCCTCCACTTTCTCGCGCAGCTTCCTCCACTTGCGCGTTTCTTCTTTTTCGAGACATTGCCAGATATTTATATATCTATATATAAATATACTCGGTTTCCAAGTCTTTTCGCTAGAAGTTGCTGTGTGCATCAGTCGCTCAATCCCCGGGCCTCTCTCTCTCTCTCTCTCTCTCTCCCGAAATTAATATATTCCGTCATATACTTTGCATATTATTGCAATATCCTGTAGCTGTTACTCGCTCTTTTACTCAAAAGCTTCGAGCTTTATTCAACAAGCAGCTTATTTATTTGCTGCTCTGGTTGGATCCACTTTGTCAGTGAGTGCCTCGTTATTAAAAACCTTCGACCGAGTAACAACAAGCTTCGCAGCGGATGCTGATTTAAAAAGGCACAATTTGATTGATGAAGCTTGATGGGTTGGCGGCTCGTAAAGACGTAATGTCAAATTATAGAAATTGAATCGGAGACGAGGATGAGAATGAGAACGAGTAGTAGAAGGAGGAGGTAAGGAGAGAGCGAGGCGATAACGATTCGTAGTAATAAAAGGCAATTTTAAAGATTAGATCGTTGCTAGGGCTGCTGCCTCGGCGCGGGCGGTTGACTCCGAGCAAAGTTGTCTTAGCAGAGAGAGAGAGAGAGAGAGAGAGAGAGAGAGAGAGAGAGAGAAAGCCGAGTACGATGCTCCGAAGCCATCCAATCAGCGGGACAGTTTAATTTAAAGCCGCGTGCTACTAGGGCTCGATCGCTATTTGCATCTGCTAAGTGATAAGTAAAGCCCGCAGACGTATATCCGAGCGATGGCGCGGCGCGGCTCGGGGAAAGCGATAAGCGCCAAATAAATCGCGCGAACTTCAAGTATGACTTATAAATCTGTAGTTAGCCATCCCCGACCAGAGAGAAAGAGAGAGAGAGAAAGAGAGAGAGAAGGAGAGAGAGAGAGAAAGAGAGAGAGAGAGAGAGAAAGAGAGAGAGAGAAAGAGAGAGAAAAGTCAGCTGCGCGCCGACCAAAAGGAAAAGCGAGATTATGAGTATGGAGAAGTGGAAGAGCAGGAGGCATAAAATATAATTGCATCGGATGGCGTCAGTGGCTGTACGCCCTCCCGGCGCTAATAGCACGCGCTCTCTCGCATTTTAATGTCTAAATTATGTTCGCATTGAAGATTGACGAGAGTAGGCTTTGCACGCTCGTCAAAGTGGCCGCTGCTTCTGCCTCTCAGGCCGCTCTAATAACATCATCGATGTTCACCCGCTCGCGCGGCCCTTTGACACTCATTACGCGCCGCTCAATTTCGCGCCAATATTATTCAAAAAGCTCGTGCTCATATATTTTTTCTTTCTAGTTCTTTTTTTGGTTTTTGTTGTTTTTACACTAACTACCCCCTGCTCTCCATTCAAAAAAACGAGGCTGCTTGCTTCGTGGCGCACGACGTTGAAAGCCATGCAATAAAAACATTAATTAGCACCTCGACAAGACGATACGACGAAATCTCGCGGATTTATCTGAGAAAATATTACTGTTGTGCACGAAAGATTTATGAAAGAAAAAGTCAGATCGAACGCAAAAAGAGAGTAAAAGAGATGGTGAAGAGAGGCGTGAAGAGGGGGAGGTCGGAGATGAGCTTTGACTTAAATATAGAAACTCGTTTGAGTGCGCTTTGTTCGATCAGGCTGCAGACAGCACGCAAGAGCAAAGAAGAGCCGCTCGAAAGAGAGAAGGAAATAAAGAAAAACACATCGGCAGGCAGAGAGAGAGAGAGAGAGTATGCGGATTTACGAATGCTGACGTGTACGCGCGCACGCATATGTGCTTAGAAGAGAAAGAGAGTAATGACGGGATGGGATAGGCCGAGGGAGAGACGAATACTTACGAGATTAACCTCCCACCGTGATATTATTAAAAGACAGAGACAGAGAGAAAGAGCCAGAGAAAGAGACGCATACCGCTAGCTAGACGCCTAGCAGCATACAGCATTGTAAGAGCACGCTTTATTTTAATTAAAGAACCGAATCTCATCCTTCTAACAAATTCAAATATTTTTATCATTTTTATAATACTTTTTTTTATTGCAGATACAGTCAAAGACATGACAATAACTTATAACATTACATTTTTCAACTACTTTTAAATACCGTTTTATCAAATGAAATATTTATTAAAGCCTTACCGTTTATCAACGCCATAGTTATCATTTGCATTACTACAAACGTATGTAAATTATAAAAAAACAAAATAAAAAATCTAAGAAAGCAATCGATCGACCAAGAAATACGTGTTATTAGTAATAGTCAACAAAAGTTAAAAGGTCAATCTGTGGTGTTGTCGTCGAGTAGAGGGCTCAGACTTGTTGCCCCGCACGGGGTAATTTGTTTAATTAGCTAGACTAAGAAGATTGGTCGGTCCGTCAGCAAGAGTCTCGTGTCACGTATATGTACGCGCTGCGCTGGTTGACTCTTCTCCTCGGTTCGGGGCGGCCTAATAGACTCTCTCGCGCCTCCAAATGGATTTCGAGATTTATGCTAACACGCCGCATTTGTGAGCCGCAGTCGCGGATTATAGGTACGCGCGCGTGTCTAAAGCCCCCCCACCCCCATCCCAGTACTAGCATAGCTACGTAGACGCTTACAGCATGCACGGTCTCTCTCTCTCTCTTTCTCTCTCTCACTCTCTTCTCTCCACAGGCCTTTTAATACTTGTGCAATATTTTCACGCGCAGCCAAACTGCGACTCGTAACCGCGCGCGTAATTTTCATTCAGAGCAACGCCCGCAACAGCGTCGCCACAGCCGTCGTCTCGCCTCTTTGTTCTTCATCTTCGCTTCATTTCCCATTCTTTCGCGCTTCACCCCACCACAATTACTCATTATAGAAATCGATTTTTGTTTTCCAAGCGACTCTAATAATCATGTCCCTTATACAAAATCCCGTAACAAAAAATGATCTACATTATTACTTGATCGTGGGGACGATTTTTACCGCCCAAAGCAGCAACGCAAACGTACTGGCTAAGCAAGATTAATTTGCGTTAAAAAGATAACGAAGAGGAGCGATTCGAACGCTCGCCCTTCGCACTGCATCGTGATTGTGTCTCGTTTTGTCTTATGCTCGTCTAACAAATGTATCTGCTACCACCACCGGCATTGTGAAAGAACAATCTTTGGTACTCGCTAACCCTCGAATAATTTTCCTTCGCCCTTCGACATCTCACCCTCAGTACACCGCGTAATCATAAAATATAAGCGTTGTCAGTTTCAGTAATTAGCAACTCGATATGAGTAATCTATACTCCTTGCAGAGTTTCTCGTTGTTTTCAAAGATATCCCACTTTTGTAGATCTAAGATTTTTTTTATCGATATATCAAAACATATGGTTCAAATATGCGTAAAATTGTATTTGTTTGGCTATTTCCGCAGTGTACCACTTGAAAGACGGCATAATTCATTTGAATGCATTTCGAACACGATGCTAATAAACATGAACGAGTGAAGCAGTTAGAAATGTCCTCTTTCTCTGCCAATTCAAACGAACATGAATATACATAAGCCACTTAACTGTCGTGAACACACATACGCGTGCTATAGGTATGTATATGTAACGCGTCCATCGTCAACGCGTCTCGCGCACCAGTCATTTTGCCAAAAATCACCGATGCTTCAATAATTCAATTAAAGTGTCTCGGAATAGCTTGGCCAAAAATTGCTTCGTTCCTAACTTTCGAGATTGTCGCGAACGATCTTCGTTCGCCCGAACACGAGGATAAATGAATGCGAAGCGAAATTTGAGGTTTGGACAGCTTCCGCTATATTCGAAAATCGATGTGAGACGTGAAGCAGGACGGTGTATCTTTAGCATCGGGGGCACATTCCTTCATTGGGCTACGTTTTGGATGGGTGACCGCGTCTACGAGATCGTTAGTAATTTCTTTAAATAGATCATAATAAAAAATGTTATCGATTACTGCATTTGTCAGTACTGATTGCGAGATACTAATCTCCGTAGGTATTTTATGTTGTATTTACTTTCAAGTAAACATATTAAACTAGATGCAGCGAGGCTTGCAGCAGACATCAAAGTGTGTACCTAGGGGCGAGAGAGAGAGAGAGAGAGAGAGAGACGGAGCATTCAAAAGCCCCTAATTTATCTGGCGCTAAACAAGTTAGTGAAAAATACAAGATTAAACACGCTCGAAAATTAGCGGACTAAGTCGAGTGCATCAAGTTGGCCGGGCCAACTTAGCTCGTATCGGTTTGCGTTTGCGCCAACAGAGAAATGTAATAAGATGGAAAATAGCGTGGCTGATGAAAGGGAAGAAGACAGGCGACCTAGAGGTGAACGTGGAGGTAGATTGAAAAAGGCACGTATTTGACGACAACGGTAACGGCAACGGCGGCATGACGTTCGTCAGGCATATAACTATATAGGCCAAGAGAGGAAAGTAGCAGGCAGCTAGGCGGCTGTATTCCAGGAATAGGCTGTCACGAGCGGTGCCAATGCAGCCACTAACCCATAACTTATTTCACGTATCGTTTGACGTGATGCATTCGATCCAATAATATCTGCGCGTCGTGGAGTACCGACCAAATTCATAACGCAGTCTCCCTCTCTCTCTCCCTCGTACACACGAACACACATGCACGCATATACATCCAAACGTACAGCGACGATTCAGCGATTCGATCTAGACGATTAAGTGTCTTTGCGCGGAGCAGCGTACAAATTAATGTGCGCTTTATTTTCGCACCCGCAGCACTCAAGAAAGAGACGAGCAACTGACTCTTAAATATCTGGCCCGTGGATCAAAGAAGTTCGAGGATTAGCCGGTTCGCCGCCACTGACAGCAGCTCTTCCTTCAGCAACAGCAACTCTCTCGCCTCGTATACTTTTATGACTTTTATGCGCTGAGTGTTATTAACAATTGCCACTTGAGTCGCAACTCTCACGGCTCATTGCCGACCGGCCACTTTGTTCCGCGTTCTCCAGGCAAAGGGAGATACCAAGGGCCGGAACGACAGAGACGCGAATATCGTCAGTTTCAAAGAAACCCCGAAAAACAAGGCAAATCGCAAAGCGACAAGCCGGCCAAAGCAAAGCCAACGAGGAAAAGGTCGCCGCTTGAAAATCGCATTATGACGTATGCCGGCTATTTCGAAAACAAGCTCGACCCGACAGATTCCTGACTAACAGATTATTTACAAGTGGCAAAGCGAGATTGTTGGCACGACAATGGCCAAAGCACATATTTCCACTGGAGATTGCTACAAGCCCGATGGCCGTGCGCTCACGCACTCGCCGTTCTCTTGCTATAGCCTATCTGGCTTCTATATACTCGCGCAACAGAGACAGAGCGATAGGGAAAGAGAGCCTCCCGTTGTCAAGCCTCAAGCGCCGCTCCTGCTTCTCCTCTATTATGTCTACGTGGAAACATGCATCGAGAGCTTACTACCTCCTACTATTTCATCCCGCTGTTTATATCTTTGATTTTCGCCCAGGATCCAACTTACAACACTTGAGACAACTCCAACACGGCGCAACGCAACTTGCCTGTCTCGAAGAAGACCGAGCAGCCGTCTTTCGTCGCAATTGTTTTTTGCCTCTTGTTTCCGGCGCAGCGCGGGTGTCTTGCGAGCGCGAGTGCATGCACGGCTGCGACTTATCCATCAGGCCCTCGTAAACATCATCCGTACACTGCCGCTACTGCATGCGAAAATCGCTAAAACAGCGAATGAATCGACGGGCATTGCAGGCAGCGGATAATTGCGCCTGAGCATTCCTCCTTTTTTCTCGTTCTTTTTCAGCCGCACCGCGCGCAATTGCAGCGAGATATTTATTGAGTGGAATTCCAAGCCGGGTTCTCTCCCCCTCCCTCTCTTTCTCTCTCTCTCTCTCTCTCTCGCTCTCCCTGTCTTGCTCATGTAGCGTCGCGACATTTCAGATTCCTCTCTGCAATTATTCGCATTTTTACCAACGCTTACTCGGATAATCAAGTGCAATTTTCGAGGACTCTTGAAATGTAGGTCGCAGCTGTCGGTATAGAGGGCTGTTTAACGCGAGGTGCTGGCGAATCTGTCGGCGAGCCGATTCGTTGAGCTTCTTTACGCGCGCGACACGGCTCGGCTCAGAAAACCGCGACTTTTAGTGCTTGCGATCGCGCACGCGCTATGACGACGACGATTTCGCTCCGGATGCGATTTAACGATTTAACGATTTAACGAGGGTGGACCAGTCGAGTTGCAATGCCGCCATGAGCTGCTGACGTTTACGAGCACGAGTCTGGTAATGAAGTCGCGGATCGACGACTCGCTTGATTCAAATCTACACTCGGCTCCGCGGGTTTCGATCATTCATTTTTCCCTCTCCACCCTTCAACTGCTCGCTAGCAGCTTTACTCTATTAAGTGCTGCTACTGCTGCTCCTTTTCGTCGATGCTCTCCAAATAGAACTTTATCGCCTAGCTCTCTGGCGATTTTATATAAAGCTCGTAACTCGTAGCTCGGTTCTCGCGCGCCACGAGCTACTTTCGGCCTCTAATAAGCCAAGCTTATAATATCCGAAAATAGTACGCTTACTTGATCGTAGTGATTCGACTTAGGAGCCAATTAGCCCCATAAATAATATTGATTCTGAAGCTGCGGAGGATGGAGGTTTGAAGGGAGACAACGATAATGATGAGCAATTAGCGGAGGAAAGTTTGATGTAGCGAACCAAAGATCGCCGGGGAAATTCATCCGAGGTGGCTATTAATTCGCGAATACAGTTGATCCCAAATCCAAAGGTAAGCAAGTAGAGCGTTAATTGGTCAGTCACATGCCACGGCCTGCACACTCCTCTCTCGCCACTGACTCTTCCTTAAAAAGCATAAGCGAAGCGTTCATGAGCCGCGCGCGAGGAGAGGATCGCGAGCTATTCGTGGAGGCTACAGTCGCGTGCATGCACTAGCGTAGATCGGCATCGAGACTCGAAGAGAGAAAGAAAAGGAGAGATAACTTGCCGCCTCGTGCTACTAACGACCCCCGGGGAAAAGACGAATCGGTTCTCTAAATAAAATGACTCGGTTATTCATCGGAGTATTTGTAAGCGTCCCAACGGGCGCCTATATATTTCTTGAGTGGTGAACCCGCCAGAAAGAAGCAGCAACGAATGAATGGTGAAGCTGCTCCTACTCTTTTATGCAAGTGCTTCTTTCGCCTGCCTTGGGCGTATTGTTTGTGGTGGAGAGAAAGAGTCGCTCAGCCGTCACGCTCGATCGGTCTTCACGCCGCGGAATTTCGTTGACTTACCTTCGGGCTAAGCAAACTTTGTGCTCGTGCTCTAGAAATAATGATGAAACGCCCAGAATAAAAAAAAATAAGAGGAAAGAAGACCGAGAGAAATAATCACTGCACGAGAGACGTAATAGGAAAGTTGGGTCACTTTGAATCTCCCTTTGTGCGCGCTATACTCATTAGCCATTGTCGTTTGGGTCCAAAAACCTTTTTTCTTCCTCTCATTTTCGTTCGTCACGAAGAAGTAATCTTTGATATGCTTGCTCACCCCATTGGCGTTCACACCTACACTCAGTCACTCCGACAAACCCATCAGAGCAAACGTAGATCGTCCAAATTGATCCACTTTACGGATACGTATCCGCCAAAACTTCCGCCGTATTTTAAAGGAATAGAGCTCAGTATTGAGTTCGTAAAGACGTCAGTCTGATCGGTCTCTTAGCTCGTCGTCTAGCTACCTGTCCACACAAGATGCCGTTAACTATTAACGTACACATAATTACTTGGAAAGATTCTGTGGCAAATAAACGAGCCTAATTGACTCCGAAATAAACTCACTTCGCTTGGGGCTTCATAACGCGACTCGGCCAAAAAGACGATGACCCAGAGAAAGGCGAAAGGCACCGAGCAACAGGATGAAATGTCGTGCTTCTAAACGGCACGCAAAGTACTTGGTAAATACGAGCAACACCTGAAAGGTCGGAAACTATTAAGACCTATCTAGATATAAAGATGCTCGACTTTCTAAAAATATGAATAATAGAAACAATTATAATAATGAAAATAATGTTTCGGATTAATAAACAGACTCGGAAAATACTGCCAAAGTCAATTCCTCTTCTTTAGAAAGACAAGATCGGAAAGCAAAGTGCAAAGAATAAAGGAAGATGAGAAAGCGTTGCCGAGAGAAGAAGACAGGAAAAAGAACAAAGGGGTGCTTGTGAGGTCACAGTGTAGCGCGTAAAAAGTGCGTAGTAGGTTTCAACGAATGAGAAAACGATGGATCTGGCTTTGAGTAACTTATGTCGGGATTGTTCAAAAATTGATCTAAATAATGCTGCTATTGGTTTGTATTGCTTAATTAAGTACACAAGAAAAATTGCAAGCGCTATAATTACAATCAAGAATAAGTAATAGGCCGGCTATAGGTGGCGGTATAAGTGTCACGCTACTCGCTAAATATATACGGTCGTAAATATAGATGGTATTTACAAGAGGAAAATATTCGGCAACACACGATGGTTGTCTGCAGTCGACGCGCCGACATTGCAGGTCATGCAGAGACAGAACGACAACACGCACCCGCACGCCGCCTTTGCTTGTTGCCCTCGACTATTGTAACGCGTACCGTGCGTCTATTCGCCCAAAGATCAACTCCCTCCTTCCCTCTCTCTCTCTCTCTCTCTCTCTCTCTCTCTCTCTCTCTCTCTCTATCTCTTTCTGTGATGCTGTACGCTCTATTTTTCGCTTTCCAGAGCTCCAAAACACTACCACTAGAGCGTAACATTATTTATGATTTATCGTGACAGAGTTTGCTCTCTCGACAACACGAAAACAACGACTAATTTCACTTTGCTCGCATGCAAATGCATGCAAGCACGCGGCAGCTTCCCTTCATGCCTTTATTTTATACTGACTATTATAGCGGTAAAAAACAATGCCCTCTATTTTTTCTTTTGCTTAAGCTCGATGAATGATAAACTTGCGATTGTCAATCCCTTTAAAAGATCAACGGTGTCAAGCGATAATTGAGTGGGTCATTGATTGGCGGTAAGCGAACGTATACGCAAATGGATAAACGAGCGAAGCGAGAGTCCAACCCGTGAAGAGGCAATCCGTAAAGTCGAAGCACGACTTATGGTAGTCTGTTGTGGTGGTCGGTACTTGCTATACCGATTCATCTTCGCAGATCAAAAGCCACTTCTCAGAAATCTACTTGCTGCTAGCTCGCTCTTTCTTTTCGCGAGAGCGGCATCCGCTACTACTTACATGCCACGTAGAAATAGATTAATGACCTCGTGAATCATCGTGTCGATTTGAAGTTCAGCCGTCTCCTTCTCATTGGCACCATATATCGACCACTTCCGTGCAAAAATCTATACTTCATACCTATACATACCTGATGATTAAGTCTTTAGTGAGCAGTAGATATTTTTCCGGGCATTTCATTTGATACTAAAGAAGGATATGGGCAATATATAAAAAAAAATAATTGATTTCAAACATCAACAGAAAACATGAAACGAGCAGTATAATGGAAAAAAAACACGAAAGAGACGGGAGCAGTAACGTATTTCCAAGAGCAAATGAAAGAGAAGAAGAAAGAAGATATTTTCGAATTAGTGATACATGAGAAATACAAAATGATGATCGCTTTAATTTAGAGCTTGCGGCCGTTGCAAGCTTTTCAGCTGCGTATTTCGAAAATGATCCATGAGGATTAGCGATGAACAGAATGAAATGAAAATCAAGACAGCTACGAATTTGGAGTTTTTATCGAGAAGTCTAATTTGGAGATTCGGTAGTGATGCAAGCGACAGAGGTGAATGTTAGATGACAGGTGGGTGCAAAATTAGTCTAATGCAAGCGGCGTGGCGCAGTGGCGGCTTTGCGTTTGATTAGATCGGCTGTGATGAGAGCGATTTGGTTGAGCTGGAGAGCGCTGAGCATGGCCAGGGTGGCCAGGCTCGTTTCACAGAATTGATTAGATTCAGTTATTAATATTCCCTTCTATCCCTCACTTCATTTCCGGCCGGGACTAACTCGGCGCTAATAGCGTGACGACGAGCAGTTCTCCTCGCGCCGTCGGAAACTGCCAGCGCCGCGCCGCATCGGGAATCGGGAGCTTTGCTCTCTGTCTCTCTCTCTCTCTCTCTCCTCTTCCCATTATCTGCATCTCCTTTGCTGCCAGCATACGCATCTCCATCTCTTGTCGACTTCACTCCTTCTTATAGTTTGCCGTTATTATTGGACAAATGCTTTTCGTACGTTGTATCTACTGCGCCGACAATGTACAAATGTCAAAAATCAAACAAGGCGTCACTCTCGTAACTGTTTGAATAGTGACCAAGTTTTACTACACAACTATGAAATTGAGCACATAGAGAGTAATCGTCGAAAGGATTGTGGCTGCTAGTATCTCGAATATGGCGCACGCGAACAAGACAGCTCAAGCGCACAAGTCGGCGAGCTCAGAGAGATCTCCCAGACCGACAAAAAACTCATGTGGCGAGCTGAATCTCTGCGGCTATCGCAAAAGGCCTGCATTATGCCCGATGCTGCAGCAACCTCTAATGATTTCGCCCCCCCCCCCCTCTTACTGTAGCTCGTGTATTTTTCACTCTCGATACTAATTGCAAGTGACGTTATTTGTTTCTTTTATTTCGCAAATGTTCCATCGCAGTGCTGCCAGATCTAAAATAACATTTGATGTATTTGTAGCTCAGAAAATGAAATGTTGCCTCTATTGCCAAAGCAATCAACTTTTCGAGAAGCATGAGAGATGCCATTAAAGACTTTCGTTTGGTGCCATTCGTCGGCGGTGAGCGTATTTATAGTTTAATTTGTAGCATAGAGAGCGACGCTGAGGGTCGGCCAACGTATATTTACTTGCAAACTCCTGAGCACTTCTCCGAGCAATCTCCGGAATTGTGTAGGTCATATGTCCCGCCATTCGTGCAATAGCAGTGGCAGCGAGGAATTTTTACGAGTAGCTCGAGCAGGCGCATTCAAAGCTCGCTATCTTCGAAAAACACGAGCGTCAAGCAGTACAAGCAAGATCGATTGACTCGACAGTCTATTTCTAGTTCAGTCCTTAGCTACACTCACAACACAAAGCTTCGAGAACAGCTTGTTCACTTGTAGCGAGTAGGCACTTGAGCAAAAACAAAAGAAAAGACAAGAAAAGACAGGAAAAGAAAAGAGGAGAAAGGAAAAATAGTGGGAGTCATTGTAAAGGCGTAATAATTCGATTTCCGCGACATTAACGAGTCTCCGAGTTAATATAGCGGGAGGAAACGCATTAGAAGCGAACGCTGTCTGGAGGAAAATAAGTTATTTTTAGTGGACAGCCTTGGTAGTCAAGTCGTAGAATAATTCGGGAATCCAGGCGAAATTCGCATCCACTCGGTTGGGTACTTTGTGCTGCAAATTGTAAATCACGAGTTTACGATCGGCTATAGTCTAAGCACATCTCTACCCAACTTGCGCTTCGTTGCCGAAAATTAGCGTTGCTCGCTAATGAATCATACCGCGCGGGTCTTAAAGTGGCCTCTGGCTTTCGATTGAATAACGGTAATCGTAAAAGCTCTGGGTGCTATCGGTGCAGCATCCAATGCATTACAAGGACGGATACAACGATACGATGGACATGCTCTGGCGCGCTCGCACGACATTTATTATCCGCGGCTGTCGAGTAATTTCGACACATGGTTGAGTTGTATACGTTGCTGAAACGATAGACTCTTACTTCCTTTATGCTTTATCTATCTTTTGTTTGATTTCCGCTGGTTAACAGTGGTGCTGGTCAACGGAAGTGTATTATTTGATTTGTGGATTTATCATTAAGCACAATTCGGATGGAGCAGCCAGCTGTATGTGCACGAATGGTATACGGAAAATTGGCTTCAGTAGTGTGTGGTAGCAGGAGTAGAAAGGGAGAGTACACGAAGTAGCTTGCTCGTCTTCATCGGCTCGACGAGGCTTGGCTTGTCTACTCACTTTCATCTCGGGCCGTGATAAGCAGGGGGTGGCCTCCCTCCTTTGGTCGTGCGGCTGCAGTCGCCTCGGCGAAACCGCAAGCATGTACGTGTGGAAGAGTAAATACGTACAAGCTGTGGCAGCAGGAGGGCCTGGCACGGGCTGTTTGCGCGAGTGCAAAGTAACGAGAAAGTTGGCGCTGCCACCGTACTCGCAAAGAACACGCTAGCTACATAACGCTGCACATATAATTATAATGAATTTCGCCCGACTGCTGCTGCCTGCCTCGGTGCCTGCGAGATTATATTTGGCGTGTAGGTGCCAGTTATTAACTAATGTCGTTAATTAATTGAAGGCCTCCGCGCGCGATACTGGATTTCGAGAGAGAGAGAGAGAGCGAGAGAGAGAAAGAGAGCGCGCTAAAGGAAAACGATTTACATTAATGAGAATTTTTCGCCCCCTTGGCTCTCTCTCTCTCTCTCTCTCTCTCTCTCTCTCTCTCGAGTTTCTCCAAATCATTTCACGCCTGTTTACTTTTCATAATTTTAATTACTCTTTCTCTCCCCCTCCCCGGCCCTTTTCAATGGCCTCTAGCGCTATTTCGTATTCATTAACAAACACCCTCAAATGTCAAAAAGAAATAAACAAGTACGCATTAATTACTCGAATTCGTAATCGGCGTGCGTGGGCCGCAACTGACTCGACACTCAACGAAAGCTCCTCGCACTTCGAAAAAGAGCATTAGACAACTTTTCGTTCTTCTCATTGTTGGCCCGCGTATTCTGGCAAGCCGCTATAGCGAATCTCTTAGCTGCAGCGGAGCCAAAGATTGGCTCGATTCCAATAGACATCTTAAGTATAATCTAACGATATTTCCACCATCGTATAGTTCTCTCACTCACTCCTACCTCTTCTCTACTCTCCTTTGCCGCTCGAGCTTACAAAGAGGGGCGCAAGACGCAAGTCGAATCTTCTGAGTCGAAAACTTCGATATTGCAATGGCAAAACTTCCAATGGAATTTCTCCTCGTCTACGTGCTGCCGCCAACGCCATCCTCAAGTGCATCGAATAAGTCTGCTCTCGTACTTTCTTGTTATCGCAACATCATTATCAAAAATTTTCGAGATACACCTCTCTATATTTAATTATTCTCTCGGCAATAAGTAGATAGGTCGGATTGCTAAACGATTTTCTTCACGAATACTCCTTATTTCTTATTTCATTGTCATATTCAAGCCCGTCAAACAGATGCTGTCCTAAAGCAACAGACTTCTGTAGTATAATTTATAAACATGGTATTTACGCAACTCATTAACTCGTTTGTCGCGATGCTCAATCGTCTTCTCCAATCTTTCGTTTTCATTAAACTTTTATTGAAATTCTTCGTATCATTTTTAGCAATCTCGAGAGACAGTCGCAATACTTTGTTTATATATTTGTACCGGTGTAGAAAAAAGCCATTTCGTTCCGGTTTCTCTTCAATATGCAGAGTGCGACATTTGTTCATAAAGCACGTCTCGGATATAAAAGAGAGAGAGAGAGAGAGAGAGAGAGAGAGAGAGAGATTTTGCGAGACCGAGAAATGCCCGGCAGAAAAATGTCGAAAGGAAGGGAGGGAATTTTTATATAAAGCACCATATCACGTGGGAGGATAAAATCATTTGGTAGATCCGTCACTATAGTTAAAGTTGTCCTTCGACTGTTATCTTTTTCGGTCATCGATCCGTGCGAGGCTCGAGGCCACTTTGAACGTTATACGAGTGCTTCGGGTCACTCTAACATATCCACACACATTCACATACGAGAAAACTTTTAGGTCGTAGTAGAAACGCGCAGGCTCGCGTAACGAGAAGCAATATTAATAAATAACAAGCGGCATTGTCGGCAAAGATAGAGAAAAACGCGACGACGTCAGTTTGGTCTAATATTTTCGACTTTGCTTATTGTGTTTTCAGAAAAAGGCTCAATAATGCAAGAGATAAACCACTCCTTGTTGCCTCGAATCGGCTATAAAGCTTCTGTTATTCGTCTTATTGAGTCATCGCCACTTTTTGCCGACATATCTCACAGTAGAAATAAGCAATAAAATCATTGTAGTAACTTGTTCGAACATCTATACCAAGTTCTGCAAAGAAATTCATTAATCGACGAAAATATCTAGCGAACATTGCCGATTTCAATGCTTCAGTTTTACGTAAGAAAACTGGTCGACAATTATTGTGAGGGCAAGGAGATTGAAAGAGAGAGAGAGAGAGAGAGAGAGAGAGAGAGAGAGAGAAAACAAAAAGTCTTACGAAAGTTAGTACGACGATTTTTTTCTCTTTTGCCATTCTCTATATCTCGATTTTCATCCCTCTTTTTTCTTTACTCCCCTGGCGCGTGGCTGTGTCGAGTGTGGTGCAGCAGAAAAAAAGGAGAACGCCGCGCACTTGAGCCAGAGCAAAGGCGCGGCACAAATAAAGAGACGAGAGTCGTGCTGCTAAGTATGCTGTAATTAAACGCTAGCTGAAGGAGAGTTTCGCTGATGAGGGCCCCCTCCCCCCCCCCCTTCCCCCCGACGATTTAAACCTATCCGACAAAGTCGTCACTCTCGAATAATTCCCAGCCATACACACTTGACCCCAGCGCCACAAGTATTAACTCGTCACTCGATGGCCCGCTCTCGCACACTTAAAATCTTATGACATGGAACTCGTGATTTCATGCAGCATTTAATCACAACGTTTGCGACACGAGGGCTCTCGTCAAGTAAGTCCGTCGCGCGCGGCACATTTTAATTAAATCACCTCGACGTTTTTATTCGTAATATCCGGCGATCTACGCCCTCAGTCTTTTGCCAGCCAAATAGTTAGGATATGCGAGAGGGTCCTTGCGCTAGCTGCACGCGTACCAATTATCCGGACAACTATCGTGCGGCTCTCATTAAACGAGGCCAACAAATTCGATTACTTCTGCTTCCAAATTTCGGGGCACAAGCATATAAAGGCCCGCACTATCGCCAAGGCACAAACAGAGAAACGACGGCTGAGGGGTAGGACAATGGTGGAAAGGGGCATTGGAGGACGGGGGCAGAGGTACAGCCACACCGAGGACCATTTTCCCCAGCTCGAAGCACCCGGATGCCCCGGCAAATTTATTTTACGACTAAACAGAAAATTAGTGAACGTTTCGGGTTTGCGGTGTTCGAGCCATCTCAGCCGCCGCCTCACCCCCGCAGCCGACCTTCCCACTACCTCTCACTTTTAGCTTTCCATGGCCCCAAAGAACGCCAGGAATGCCGACATAAATGCTCTCTCGTCTGCATCGCTGCCGATTTCCAAATTAATCGAGCTGAAAAATACGCTAAACCTGTACTATCTTTTGTCTTTCTAAATGGAAGCTCACGTCGATCATTTTTCCGGCCAAATTAACTTGTACC
Source organism: Chouioia cunea (assembly GCA_030064505.1). Taxonomy (NCBI): domain Eukaryota; kingdom Metazoa; phylum Arthropoda; class Insecta; order Hymenoptera; family Eulophidae; genus Chouioia; species Chouioia cunea. The sequence goes on from JAOPFQ010000001.1 coordinate 1,557,608, forward strand.
GACGAAATCTGAATACAGCTATTTATAGAGGACTAGAAACATTAAGAAAAACAGTAGTATCGGAGTGCTCTAGTATCATGTCAGCGATTTACAATTTAATTATCTGGTCGAGTAATTTTTAGCTGTTGGGCGTCGGGCGTAAGCGCTTTGGCCAAAAAGCGCAACAGCCCCCTGTTAGCGTTTACCATGGCTCTAATGGTTATGCTCGTCATTATCGCCTTGTCGTGTTAAGCTCGCATTACAACGCACTAGTGGAGCTCAGCGGTGGCAAATGTAGTCACATGTAGGTGAACCCAAAATAAAACATCCGAACAACAACAACAACAACAACAGCACCAGCAGCACCAGCAGCAGCACCAGCAGCAGCAACAGCAGCAGCATGCGAGCTTGCAGCAAGCGATGCGTATCGTTTACATGGCGGTGATCGCAGTAACGTTAGACCGAATTTGCCGCTGTGGCCATAGCCCCCTAACGAAACCATATCTGATGATCTCACCCATTTGGCCCACTATTTACCATCATGATTTCGAAGCACACGATGCAACGCGTTTTGTTTCTCTTCAAAATATATCACGTTTCATTCGTTTTAACGAGTAAATTTTGCTTTTCTGCGCAGCGGAAAAAACGGCCCGTATAATTATATTTGAAGCGCAATCGTAGAGTTTGCATGGGCGATTAAAGCGAGGCATTTGAAGAAATTCGCGAACAAGTCGCTCATAAAAGGGTTCTAAAACGGGGGCAATCGTGAAAACAAGGAGCAGAGAGCAGGGACATTCGATGCCATTGTGCCGCGAAAAGTTTAATGACTTTTTGTTAATTAAAGGCCGACCGTGTGTACGCTTGCGGGGCTTAACGCTGGAACGGTCAGTAGAAGCTAGAGGACACGAACTGAAGAGGAGAAAGAGAGAGAGAGAGAGAGAGAGAGACAGCGCGAGCCGCAACTCCACCATTTGCCTATAGCACATATACACATGCACACGTGTAAGAGCGAGAGGGAGAGGGGCACACGCTAAACAATTTGCCAGTCGATAAATTTTTATAGAAGGGCGAAACGCTGGCCGAGAGGGAAACTGGCGATGGAACGGGAGACGCATGGGGGTTACATGGACATGGAGGTGCACGTTCCAGCGGCCAAACGGAATTGAATCGATGTATTTATGTGCCGTTTACACTCACCGGAAGGGTTAGAGACTCGACACTCTCCGCAGTAATCGCACTATCGTTGACGTTTGCTGGCTGCTGCATCGGACCTGCACTTTACAGGCAAAATCGCTCCCCTATTTTTATCGCGCGTCTGCTGCTTTTTTTCTGCCTCTTTCCATTTTTGCCTTTTTTTCTTTCTCGCTGCTTGTAGCGCATGTTGTCCCTTCGCGTTCGTCCGGCCGCTTTTAACCTGTGTTTGACAAACAGCAAGCTTTGATTTTTTTTTTGGTTTGTGCTGTTGCTGTTTGTCCTCTCACTCTATCACTCTTTTTCTCCCTCCACTCTTCTGTTCACGCTTCTTTCACTGGTTTATTGTAAAGATGACAACGACAAACAATGTTTTGTCTTTATGTAGGCGTATCATTGTTTAGTTAGTAGAGTAACAAAACCAACGAAAAATGTCACTTCTGCGAATTTCGATCATTTGGATAGGATGAGCCTTCAGTAATATTGCTCGAAAGACGATGTGGTCTGTCACATTGGTTAGAAAACAAAGTAACGATATAGGTGTTCATAAAGGTACCAGTTAGCGTTTGAGATTGGTAGAAATTAGAGCCTATTAGCTGCAAGACACGCAAGTAAGTCGCGAGTGGAGAAGGAACGAACCAAGAACGAAGAATTGAGAAAGGCTGGCTGCTATGGAAGTTTATAGGAGTTAGAGCGGGGGAACCGGGAAAGCTCGAAGGCAGCGGGGACTGAAGAGGCAATATAGAAGAAAGCTTATTATTGGAGTTCGCCACTGCTCTGTGCAGCAAGAGAGAGAGAGAGAGAGAGAGAGAGAGAGAGAGATAGATAGAGAAAGATAGAGAGAGAGAGAGAGAGAGAGAGAACAAAATAGAGGCGAGCAGTGATTGCTGTTTCCAATTGAACCTCCGCCATGCTCGCGAAGCGCACGCTTCACCTGAATGAACGAGCTAGCGGAAAATAATCAAGCTACGCCCGGAGCAAGTATCCCCCAGCTCCCAGTTCTCTCTCTCTCTCTCTCTCTCTCTCTCTCTCTCTCTCTTTCTCTTTCGTGTCCCCAGCAACCAACAGAACAAATGAACGAACGAGTCTTCCTCTAGCTATTGGTTGCACTCGTACGCAGCTTCTTCCCGCAGCTCAGCGTATAGAGCTTTTTCCTTCGTGGTAACATTCTAATTTTTTTTCTCCTTCATATGATTAAACTTTTACAGTATTGGTACATACACATCGTTAAAAAAAATTTTATTTTAGCTATTGGTCTATAAAAGCACCAACGCATAAACAAAACTATTCGAACTGCGTGAGAGTCGCAAGTGTAAAAAGAAAAAATTGGCATCAAGGAGGGTGCATAAAAAAATAGGATGAGAGAAAAGGTAAAAGAATGCAAGTGGTCATATGCACGAATAAGGTGGCTGTCGAGTGACATAGAAAGAGAGAATAGAAAGAGAAGAAGCTGCGAAGTTGTAGAGTTTGCTATCACTATGCTTGCTTATGCGAGAGCTGCAAGAGGAGAACGAAAAAAAGAGTAAGCGAGAGAAAAAGAGAGAGAGAGCAAGGGGAGTAGAATAGGTAGAAGGGGTAGGCCTACTCATCCGCTGGTGCTGCAGTGTAGTGTGCAACTAATGAGACATCGCTAAAGGGCACAGCCTGCCAGGGCACACACGCGCCTCTGCGATACGCGTACTCGACGAGTCGTCAGCGTCGACGAGAGCCCACTGGAGACGGGGCTGCTGCTACTGCTGCTCCTACTACTGCTATTGCTGCCTGAAACATAGACACGGCCAAAGAGAAGACTGCACAATTAAAAGTGACATTCCTAATGGCAAGTCAAACGCCGACGGGCTCGAGAGATTCTTGACTTTCCAATGAAGCGATTGTTTCACATTGCTCGCTCCTCCCTCAAAGTTGCCAGAGCAGCTTCTTTTCCAAGCGTCTCTTTCACGAGACATGCGTTTCTTCTAGATTCTCCCAAATAAATCTCCATTCGCTCGTTTCCATGATTGACTTGGTTCGTCGCCGGCGTTGCACGTATACTCGCTTCTAACGAGATAATGGAAAAGAATTATGCTAACTGTGTACTTAGATAATTACATTGCAACTTTACACAAATCAACCCATCCGTAGTGCAGCAATTGGTTGTCATTAGCTGATCATTTGCCCAGGTTACTTTGAAACTTTTCTGAACAACTATTTACTAACTCCCACAATTATTCAATACTCGTACAAACAAAGAACAGAGTACGCAATAGAAGAGCGTTTGTTCTGGCAGTTTGCGTACTGAGAGTTTGAAAGCAGCGAAAGCCAACAATAGAGCAAAGGTCAAGACGCATGAGAAATTGCAAGAAAAAGGAAAAATCATAAAAACGAAAGAAAAAAAAGGCGACGCAAGCGGAAGGGGTGGGAGGGCGGAGGTAGGGGGTAGGTTTGCTGGAACAAAGCGCAAGTACTGGGACAGTTTAGCGACTGCGACCGTATTTCATAATTGCAAAGGTATCGCTTTTGTACTTCCGCATAATAACCTCCCAGTCCGACTCCAAACCATTAGCTCTGGCAAATGAAGCAGGCTGCCGTGGTAGAAAGCGGGCAAAAGGGAGAGGGAGGCAAAGGAGTAACGACTGGCGTCTCTTTCTTCCCGCTTTACTTTTTCTCTGCTCCTTTTCCTCGGATTGCCGGCGCTTCATCATCCCATCATCATCCCCGCAGAGCAAATCTTCACCGAGCAATGTGTGCGAAAAAAGCCGCGCTCGCGATTGCTTCTGCACCGAGCAAAAGAAAGAGAGAGACAAATTTTAGTTTTCCATTCAAGCCGTATTAGTCGGTGGGAGGGCGGTGACTAGCATCCGACTAATGAGGAGCAAATCTCGAGATAACTGCAAGAACTTGCGCGATGAACGCTGAGAAATAAAAAGCCACCCGACCAATGTCTACAGTTAACGAGAGAAAAGTGTTTGTAGGTTGCTAGTAAGTCTTGAGCAAACATTGCCTCGAAAGAGAGTGAAAAGCCCTTTTAAGAGTATCTATCTTCGATGCTAATTCACCTCTTCACAATAACTCAGGTACTTCAATTTTCAGATGTGCTTTTTCCGAAGGTAGATTAACTGCCTCTCGCCATTCGATTATTCAGACGCAGAAAACGAACAGTCTCTTAGGGTTGTCTCTGTTATAAATTGGTATTCACGTTTGTCCACTGTAATCATAAGAAACCCTATGTAATAGCATCGCGTCGTGTTGCTGGGACACGAAAAAACTTGTCGCTGCACACGCTCCGATTAGCAAGTTCAATTTTCCCCGGAGTCTATTTTCCAGCTGGCTGATGCAGGCCCGAAAAGGGTTGGAATGTGTACACAAGCCTGAAGCACAGCGTGCACTTTTCGCGCACATGCACAGTCAGGATATTCGCGCCTCTCTCTCTCTCTCTCTCTCTACTCGGCTCTCCGACTTCCGTCATCAGGCGCATTGTGCGAGCGAGTTGCTTTACAATTACTGAAGTCTGAAGTTGCCGAGTGCCCTCGACCGTGCGGTCGTATTACCCCAGGCGACCTTCGCGACTTTTCCTTTCTTATTCCTTTTTTTATTCGCGTATGTTCTCTTTGCATTTTCTGCGGTAACTTTATTTCGACTTGTTTTTTTATTTACTTGCTTACTTGTCGACACACGTCGCCAGTTCTTTCTTTCTGCCATCGAAGTAGCATTACTAAACGTAATGTACTTCTTTTCTTGTTCAAAGTATTGTTAACCCGACGAATTGTTGCTCCGTTACAACACATGATGAAGTCCAAACAGAATTTTGACTATAGCCCAGCTAGAAATGTTCAAGAAAATGGTTCGACTAAAAAACAAAGCAGTACAAAATGCGAAATGCATAGTTTTCGAGGAATTGAGGAAGCTCATCTCGGTGGCGACTGTAGAACGAATGGTATATATCAGCAGGGCAAGTGTTCTTCTATTTAACAAGCTTTCGCGTATTGTGAGGGAGTGTGTTTAAAAGGAAACCAAAAATGGGGACAAGTAGCCAAGAGCAGAGAGGCGGCTGACAGAAGTAGCGGTAGGTGTTGTTACTGAACGAGGCTTGAAGAAGGGACGGGGGCTGGGACGACAAGGAACACGAGGAAGGCGAGGAAGGAGAGGTGCGAGAATCAGCGGAATCAACGTGATACCTCGCGGGCAGCAGACTCTTGTATCGCACCAGCCAGCCCGAGATGCTTCTTTCACTCTCTTTTTCTTAGCCGAGTGTCGCGCAAACAATAACAAACAGTACTAATGAGACTCTTCAATACGTGCACCGAGTGTGTGCTCACAATTTTCACTACTCTCTGACGCGCTGCTGCACACCACTGCGCTCTATCCCTTATATTTCAAAATCTTCAAATGTCGCTTGCTTTTTGGATCGGCACTAAAGCACGTAACTCTTTACGTTAATTATTTCTTCTGTAGCATTGCTTCCTCAAATAATTCTTTCGTCCGAGCCCAGCTCGATACGCAGAAGACAACCACACTTGAAAACAGAAAGTTGAGTAAACTTTTCGAAAATGAAGAAAAAACATCAGCCCTTGTTCTAGGGCTTATTATCGGGCATTTTCTTTTTACTTCATAAAGATACCCGAGTGCATCTTACAGTATCTCGAGAGAAAGAGAAAGAGTAAGTTTGGAGACAAGTAAAGTCGGTAGATTTTCTCGCAGGAAAAAGCAACTAATTGGTTCCCCGGAAGATGGGAGTTTCGCGCAGGCAGCAAACAAGCCTACCGGCGGGCTAAGCAGAGAGAAAACGGTGAAGAGAAGGGGAGAGTGGCAGAGGAAAAACGAAGACGAGAAGAATCTCGTAGTATCTAGAATTCTGGAGCGGGCCATTGCTGTCGTATAGCGAGTCGAGTGTGTGTACTGTGCAGAGCTACTGCTACTGCTCGGCAAAAGATATAGTTGGAGTACTCCAAAGATAAAAGGACAAGTTTCTTTTTTTAGAGAATGCAAACGAAGAAATTAGAGCATGTCGCGTAGGCAAACGCTACTTCGCCTTTTTTATTCGCCATCTAGCTCAAGCTTATCTATTCCATTTTTCGAAGCAACTACTCTACTCGTCGGCCGCTTAAATTACTCGACATTGCCGAAATTGGCAAAGAATCTCGAGATGATCGTCTAAAGCTCTCGCGCGGATATTGCAATGGCGAAGCAAAACATTCGAATTGGTGCAATAGTACGAAGACGTCAACGGCAAGCCAATGATCGACATCATTAATTCATTGTCTTCCGAGCGAAAAGCAATTTGGAGCGATTTATCGGCGAGCGAGGAGTAGCTGCGTATTATGGATCGCTTAATGCGGATAGACTTAACAATACACAAAGCCAGAGAGTGTGAAGGGTTAGAGGTGGAGATGGAGCAAGAGGGCAAGAGGCAGCGGTGCCGTACTATACCTCTAGCGAAGAGCTGAGGGCGCAAAGAGGGTGGGAGTTAATAGGACCTCATTGTTACGGGGAGGAAATTCGATAATCGCTCGACACACACACACACACACACCAAAGTGTGAGCGAATACAGGAGAGGGAGGGGAGGGAGGGGGTCGACGCAACTAGAAGAGCCGACCGAGCGAGCCTTAGAGAGAACTTTGACTAAACGCTTGCACGCTTCCTTAACCTCCCATTAATCAATATTATATCGCCCAAAATGCTCCTTTGTTTATTGACTTGCGAGGCTAATAGCTTTTAAGCGGGCCGTCACTCTCGGTTTTTCGCGCCGCCACCATCATAGCTGCCGCCTCGAGCGACGAGGCAACGCCGATCAGCCCGCACTCTCGTCGATCGAGCCTCATTAACTCCGGAATAAAGCTTTATTCGGCGATTTATATCGTTAATTGCTCTATCTCCAGCCACCAACTCTGTTTCGTCAGCTTTCACAACATCGTCGACAGCCTGCCATAAATCCAATTTCGCTATCAACTATAGGTATAGTAAAACCTATTCACTCGATCGAAAATTCTTTGTTTCGCTGTGCAGTGGCTCATATCGCCCGCACAATTGCACCACAACGTCGAAATATCACGTCGCTAATTTCTAATTACACCAGCGAAATGGAAGTACGCAGGCAAATGCGATCCCGCGTGATATTGCGAATTACAAATTGCGAGCAAGAAACGAGCACGTTCGGGCCGTTTCGGTTTAAGGGAGAATGAAGGGGGGGGGGGACTGTAGACTTCGCGTGGGACCGAAAATTAAAATGCTATCACGGACGATTTGGTCTTCTTGTGCGTTTGTCGAAAGAAAGTCCGTCGACCGAAGTCGAGCAAACAAAGCGCAGCGCGAGGGTAGACCTATACTACCTCGAAGTCAACGCGACCACGCTAATTGCAAATTAATTATTAGCCAAGAGCGGGAGTTAATTGTGCTGGGCTCCAAGCATTCCGTTTAATGATTTTTCTCTATCTAGCCTACTGGACGGACTCTCCCTCTCTTTCGCGCGTGCTCTCTCTCTCTCTCTCTCTCTCTCTCTCTTTCTCTATTTCTATATGAGAGTCCCCGTGTGGGCTCTTTTCAATTAACCAACAGACTTTTTGACGCGACGCGCTGAGGCTTCTCTCGGTGCGAGTGCACAATGAAAATTGTGATTACCGTTAATAGCCCAGCATTTGGCGCGTCGCGCGGCCAAGTGTGTTTTCGGCTCTCTATTTCGTCGCTACTGTAGCTTTGCGCTGTGAAAACGAAAATTAAATATTGCTAAATTCGGGACAATTGCGAATGCAAACGTACAATCTCGTATTTAATTATGCGAGGGTGCACAGACAGCTGCTAAGCCGCTGTGGCAGATTTGCGGGGAGAGAGTGAGAGAGAGAGAGAGAGAGAGAGAGAGAGAAAGAGAGAGAGAGAGCAAAAGTGCAGCGCTAATGACAGTAATGCCGTTTTCGAGCGCCAACAGCGGCACCGCAAAACGGCTCTCTCTTCTCTCTCCCTCGCAAGTAATAATAAAATGTGAGTCGTGGCTGAGCCAAGACTAGCCGACACTTTTTCGCCGACGCAAACAGTGCACGTGCAATGCTCTCCTCTCTCTTACGCAAGCTCACTCTACTGACTTACTTTCCGATTTGTCTAACCATTGACTTTTATTTCAAGAATGCAATCATTTTCTTGATCGTCAGATTAGTTTTATTGATATTTTCCTTATTTTTTTTCCTTCACATATCGAAAATACGCAAAAGAATATGCAATATCTTCTTTGCGAACAGACTCGAGAGAACGAAGAGAGCGAGGAGAAAGAAGCACGCTGAGGGAGTAGAACGGGGAGGGGAAGAGAGCTAGACGCGCGAGCGAATGAACGCGTCGGAAAATTAGCATCGATAAATTTCCCGTCGCACCCGCGGCATCTCGCCCGCGAAATGACACGATGATGCATAGGCGACTGCTTTAAGAATTATTTATTATTTATAGCGACGAAGGAACGGGCTGTATAGCAAAGTCCCAGTAGCAGAACAGTACTCGTTTGCAAATAAACGGCCTGGAAAAGAAGATTTCCATGGATGAAGCAAGTAAGGTAAAAAACGTGGCGTTCGCGCCGCCTTTCGTCGAGAACATTATAATGGCCGCACGAGTTTTACTGCCGCGCCTGCCGCTCGCCTGCATTAATACGTTTTGTAATAACTAATTTGCCCATTATTATTCAGATAGCTTAGCTCTCGCACGGACGAAACACATTTCTTCTGAATAGCTTCTCTTAATTACTTACTACCTACGCTTTTCAACGTCTTCGTTATAGAACGAAGAGACATGCATAGTCGCAAAAAACTACAGCCAGAGTTGGGTTGAAGTGTATTTTTGTAAGATGACGAGTGAGGTGGTCGGTACCTATTTCTTGTCGTTGTTCTCGATGTCGATGGCTGCGGTAACTGCACAGCGATTCTCGCAATCCGAATGAACTGTCGAAGTGCAGGTCGAGTCGAAATGATGTCGCGACGAGAGTGGTGATTAAGCGCAAAAGGGACAATTATCGCGTGGCGTTCGCAATCGCGGTTGGCGCTTTGAAGCGATTACAACTGAGAGCGGCCGCATGCAGCCGACCCAATCATAATCTTATAAGTTTTAAGTAGACGGTCCGCATTTTATACTCGATCCTTCCGCGAGGCGACTTGGAACACGAAGGTTTAAAGCCCTTTAACCGAGCTTTTAACTGCGATTGGCTTCACTCGCGATCGAGTGTGTACTTGATTCATATTCAATAAAAGCGTAATAGTAGCAGCAGACGAATTTTTTAAGGAAGGTTGAAGGCTTGTGTGCATAGCTAAGTACGCCGCGACGTGAATAATGTGATCGTTCTTACAAAGTCTCTTTGCGACTGTTTGGCGCTGCAACACTTGCAGAACACGAGAGAGAAAGAGAGATAGACTATGTGCGTGCGGGAGATACGCTGTCGACTCCCTTCGGCGGGCTATAACTTATTTTATTTACGAGCTGCCTCGCCTCGAAAGAGCATTTCACACGAGCGGGCTCGCCAACGGGATATGAATATGTAAGGCATTTTGCTGATTGAAATTTTTCTTGGCTTCTTTTCTCATTCTCGAGACCATTCTCGGCGGCGCTGCAGTTCAGCCGCTCTGGCAACGGGTCTCATTATTTATATCTTTGTTTTTCTTTACCGCCGCGGCGTTTCGGGTTTCCAAGTCGGCAGTGCGCTTGACTAGACGATGGCTATATAGCTGAATTTTCCGCTAAATCGCTAATAAAATAATCTTTCGAAAGGCAATCCGAGCTCGGTTGCTGCTGCTGCTACTTGCACGCTCGAAACAATTTGAACTTGGCTACATTATATCTTGGCGCATCGAGTTTCGCGTGCTGTGGAGGAATGCAGCGAACGATATACATATATATCCAAGTCCGAGGGCTCGCGAAAATCTCGTCTTCAACTTATTGCGTAGTCACTCGCGCATACACAGGAGTGAGAGAAAGAGAGAGAGAGAGAGAGTGAGAGAGAGAGAAAGCTGGCCCCCATAGCAAAGTCCATGCACTGCAATAAACTACAATCGCAAATTACCGACTCGAATAGTTTCGGCTGCTGGTGCTGTAGCTGCTCTCTCGGTGGCGGAATGTCGCGCAATTTCGAGTCTCCGCAGGCAGATAGTTCGAATATGCGAGTAAGCAAGATTCTCGGCAAGGCAAGAAAGCAAGAGGGGGGACATGGAAATTAAGGGCCAGCATAGTAAGGGAGAAAGTAAACCCTAATGAACTTACAATAATTGCCAGCCATTGATCTATGGGCCTTGGTGTGGTGTATTCGCGCTTTTCGTACCATTAGGCGCCGCGCGAGTTCGCGAGTGCGAGCAGCCCTCACCCTTCAGCCTTGTATTTCCCCGTACAGTCAAGCGCTCTAGCGCGCGAACATGCTCAAGCGAGATTCTCAGTCAAGAATTTATGTGTTATTACGCCACCTTTGTTTATCTTCCACGAGCCAAGCTAATTATCACTGGCATCCGATCCTCAATTCAAAGTCTTAATCAAGCGCTTCCCTCTCCTTCTCTGGTCTATTACATATATACCGTACAGTTCAAACTTATTACATTCTAAAATTATTCATTCTTGTCTTGTTTGTTTCTTTATTTTTTCTTGTTTTTTTAATCGAGTCAAATGATTATAGTTGCTTTGTTCAGCCAATTGATGCGTTCGCTAGGAGGTCGATAATTGAAGTAGTCAATTAGAGCGCTGAGAGGAACATCTTAAATTGAGTGTCTTGCTGGTGACCACGAGTGCACGGGTATACGTACGGTGCACGCGTGTGAGTAATTAAAGCGAGCGACTCTGTCACATCCGGCGACCCACGCAACGAGGGTGCGGCCAAGCATAATCGGCCTCTTTCTGTACACAGCCTGTGCCGGACGAGCCGGGAGCCCCGCGGAGCACGCTGCACGTCAATCTGCCTGAGCGATTTCTTTTTCATTTTCTTTCTTCTTTTTTCTTCATTTCTTATTGCGATCCGAGTTCGATTCTGCTAATGGAAGTGTAGACTCTCTTGGCTGGCTTTTACTATTCCTTTTGTCGAGCCATTGTTTACGATTAAAAAAAAAGCGACGTATTGTTTCTTTGTCGCAAGTGTGCACCGCTCTCTTTCTCTTTCTCTTTATCCCACTCTCTCTCTCTCTCTCTCTCTCTCTCCCCTCTACTCCGCGCTTATTCCAACGCGTGTACCGGGTTAAAAATGTTTTTCGGAGATTTAAGCGGCCACATAAAAGTTTTAAAGAGCACTTTCGCCGGAAAAGAGACAATGGCTGTGCTGGTTGGCGTCGTGGCGGCGTGCTGTGCCGTAACGTGCCACCTTGTACTGCTAATAAATAATTAAAACTTTTGTTTCGAAGGTGGCGCCGATGCATGCCGCGTCCTCCCGCGCCACCTTGAATAATCGCGCTTTATAAATTAAAGTTATGCCTCACCTTAAAAGATTCGCTCGGCATCTGTTTCTAATTACCCGCTAATGGCTATAACGCGCGCCGCCGCACGCCCGTGAGACATTCGTTACCATTACCTCTTCTCTCCCTCTCTCGTACTCTATATTTCTCTTTGTGTCAAAACTCCTTCCCAAATCATTCATCAGTCGTTTTGTTCTTCTCCCGGCTCCACCCGGCATATCAACCTCGATACTTTACAGGCTTACTAATTGATTTTTTGCTTTTCTTCTGTTCATTAGAGGCGGACGGTCGGGAGCACTGCCCGGTTGCTGGAGAATAAATTAATCTATAAAATCCACAAATAAACCCGAAAGAGATTCCATTGGATCTCATATAACGTGATGAAGCAAGAGTAAGGGTCGGTTGGTTGGCGTTTTAAGAAGGTAGTCGAGCGCGAAAGATGAATAGGTCAGCTTTGGCAGTCGTTAAGTGCAAGCTTGAGATCGCAGCTTGCGGACAGGCAGCGGTGGCGAGGGTCAGAGGCAGGAAGGTAAAATGCCAGTGTCGGGGTAAGCTCGCTTGTTAAGTCGGGGCTAAGAAGGGGTTCAGGCGTTATCTCAGAGAGTGTGAGAGGAGGGAGGGAGGCGAGAGAGCAAGAATCCGTTCGTAAATCACGGACTTCTTTTAACAGGCATTAATTGTTTTTGCGATAGCGAGCATTCCCTGTGCTTACCGATTCTGACGCCATTCCCCGTAGTCGCGGCCCTTAATTTTCTCAAGACTTAGGTTGACGTCGATTAACCAGTCTGCAATTATTTATGCGTGCTGATTAAAACGGAAGAATACCGTTGAAATCGAAATGAAATTTGAGCAAAGGCTTAATTGAGTAAAGACGAAATAGAGGAGTAGTAGAGGTAGAATGATAATTGATAGGAATAGCAAAGGAGAAAGGAGGTAATAATGATTCGGCTAAGTGAGCCAGAATTATCGGAACATGTTTACCGCGACTGGTTCCCCATCGAATAGACGGCGTTGCCGTTCGAACTTTCTCTCTTTGTCGAGAGCAGAAGTCTTAATTCGGCAATTAGCCTAATGGAATGTGTATAACAATTAGAAGTCGCGCGACGGAGCAGCAGCAGTAGCAGCTAGTTCGTGCAGGGCGTGCAAACGCCTCGCGTATATAGCAGCTGAGCTGTAAAAGTGAAAAGAGGGGGTGAGAAGAAGGTGGACTAGAGCGAGAAAGAGGCGCGCAAGGGTAGCAGGCTGCGGGCTTACTTACCCTCTTACGCTCCTCATTATAGGCGTCGGCTTGTAAGAACGGAAGCAACGAATGAGAGAGAGAGTGAGAGAGAGAGAGAGAGAAAGAGAGAGCGTCGTATCTTGTAATTACCAGCTGATAATTTATGTTTATGCGGCTAGGAGGCAGCTTACCCCTTTTGCCTGCTGCTCTTATACACGCGCGGGAGAGAGCGCCTAGCTGGCCTAGGACTAGAAGCCAACAAGAAAGGAAGGGGAGGAAGGAAGGGGTTGTGCCAAGTGTATTACTACACATTCTTCGCGAGAGAGGACTCCGACGGCGAATAAGGAAGGAAGGAAGAAGGGACGAGTGTAGCCGACTAGGCTGCAGCTCTTGCGAGCGCGCGTTGTACATCCTTAAAGCCCGGCATCCATTACTTCCGTCGAAATTTACTGCCGTTTTCGCACGTTACCAGAAGTTAATGGCCCTGCGGGAACGACGCGACGAATTTTCAGCCAAGACCTGCTCCAGCTCCCGAAGTTATTGCGCCACAGCACTAGCATGCCACCGATCTACTAGAGCTTTCGATTCTTATTCCCGCTATTGCAATCAACGAGCGTGTGACTATCATTACACCCAGCAACATTTATGTACGCAGTTTTACACATCTGTTGTACGTTGACCATCGGAGTTCACCACCTTTCATTGTAATCACGACTATGAAACACCTGTATGCATTCATCATTACCCTCTGACAGCCAATCGGGTGATCTGATGGATAACTTCCATGTGCGGCTAAACGTATACCCGCACGGGTACACAAGTTCCCTCAAACAGAACAAACAAACGTCTGTTAAAGATAATGTTAAAGGTAAGTCTTTACTTGTTGAAGATCCGGAAACCTGGCTGTTTTTTTTTTTGAGAAAATCGTCTTTTAATTAGATTTAAATCGAATTGTAGATTACATTGACATTGACGGTGAAAGTGGTCGTCTGACTGCAAGTGGAAGTGAAACAGTATTACAGAAGAATAACAAGAGAAGGCACATAGGCTATGGCAATTGAGCTGGAACTCCATCGTCCGGAACTAATGGCGATTGTCAATTAGGAGGCACCAGCCGAAACGAGTCAAAGTATTAATTATCGATGGGTGCTACCTGCTCCGGATATATATCTCCACGAGTTCCTTTCAGCCGCGACGAACCTTACCTGCAAAACTGCCAGCCGTTATAGTCGTCCGCCTGGCTCTGCCTACGTATATCCGCTTCTTATTCCTACTGCCTTCCTCCCTTCATTCGTTCGTTCCTTTGCTCGTTCGCTGGCTCGTTCGCTCCTCGCACCCAAGCGTGAACTTTTACCGAAGACATTTGAATTTGATTTTCAGGAGATAACCGTTATTGCCACCTGGACAACCACTTGGCCGCGCCGTCTAATAGATACTTTCAATGAATATATTGAATATCTTACATCTATCCGATAACAGCTGAATATACAAATTATATAGCCTATAGACCTCGTGTGAATCAAGCGAAAGAATTTATTACAACCCAACAACTTGCCGTCCATCAATTTTCCATTTGATCTCATTTTTCCAGCTTATAGAAATGATTTGGAATGCATTAAAACATGTACGTGGCGATAAATCTCAATTGTAGACCGTTCATTGAATCAATTAAAATTCCGAAAGCAGGGTTACAGTACGTAGCTCTATAATTGAACGAATAAGAAAAAGAAGAAATTATTGGTTAATAAATAAGGGGAAGGCAATTGAGATCAATAGCTGCGGGTAATAGTAAAACAGACCATTCGATCGGCGCATTGACAGTATAGAGCTGACAACGAGGGCCCTCTTTCTTTCTACCCGGTCTCGAACGTTTCTCTCCGTCTGTCGCGTGTGCGCTCGGCCCTAGCGCAGCCCGGCACGTCGGCACGCAATTCCCGTGTGTAACGTCGCTAAGTAAGCAAGACTCGATCACGCACGTACGCACCTGAGATATATCTGCGATCTGGCTGCCGTGCAAAGGAAACGGCCGCAGATGTCGCTGAAAGCGAGTCACTCGAGCAAAGCCGCGCGCATAAGTGGACAAGCCTATCCACTTTCAGTCATCTTCCTTTATTGTCGTTGTTTTCACTTAAAGTTCCCCACTATAGCCGTTGCCGAATCACCGTCCGAATACCAAGTGATTCCAATGAGGAAATACTCACCTCTTTTAAATTGCACGCAAAAGATCGAGCTACGTATCGCTAACGAGACTGAGAGAGACTAACACAAAGATGCCACGACCAACCTACGATTATTTTCCAATTAAGAAGCAGTAAAATTTCAATAATGGTCATTAAAGAGCGGACGTTATACACACTTCGAAGTAGGGTGGAAGGAGAACAAGCCGAAAAAAGTCGAAGGAAAAAGGGAGAGAAGAGAGCCGAAAAGGCGAGCTAGATGGGGCGTCAGGTGTGCCAGATGCACGACTGCCGGCTTCGATACCAATCGTTCACCTACATAACACGCGTAGCTCTATAACTCGAAGTATATAGTCCTAGTTGGCGTCGGAGTCGGAAGGAGGTGAGCTATGAGCTACGTATACTGCATCGCGGCGTAGCGATGGCATTGGTATATAGTGAGAGTGTTGATACGATTGGCGATCCCCATACATCATATACGACTGCACGATATCTCGTATCTACATCTGCCAACTGCACAACTCACCCATAAAGATGTTTATCTTTTCAGCTCTGTGAGCTTATTCCTGAGAAAGTTTTACAGCGCGTAAACGGTTTCCGGCTCGACTTTTCAATTTCAACGACGAGTCGCTGATTAAAATGTAATAATGCTCATATTATAGCGACGAACGCGTGAGAGGCGTATTTTAATATTCAACAACTCAGGGTGAACTCGAAAGAAGTCTTGCTCGCGCATCAGAACGGAATCTACGAGCGCAGATTAGAAATTAATTTTCATTCGAGGGATTTATTCACTGTGGAGAAAAGAATTTCGAGAAGTGGTGGGTCGGTCATTTAAACAACAAACTCGGCCTGGCGATTCCTCGTAATTGTTCTTTCGTCGAGGAGGGAAAGGGAATCCGAGCGTTAGCTCTCCCGTTTGCCGTGTTTATCTTGCGAATAGGAAAGCTGGGCAGTGCGCCAGCCTGGCATTGTGTTATAATTTACTTACCGATGTTGTAATTACAATTTCGCCAGAGTGAGAGAGAGAGAGAGAGAGAGAGAGAGAGTACGCGCGCGAGTGAGAACGGAACCTGCGCTGAAGCTGCAGAACAGGTGAACTGCTACTGCTGCTGCTGCTGCTGTTCCTTCGCTTCGCTCAGTTAGCTCACTTGGCTGCTCGGCGCCACGGCCGCTCGCTGCTGTTTACTCAAGCCGGCATAATATTCAATTCCAATTCGTCCGGTATGAAGCTTGCATGGCCTGCTCTGCTCTGCCGCCAGGCAGCAGCGCCTTCAGCTTTGCTCTGCCCTGCGCCCAAGTGAACCACCGCTGCAGCAACGTTTTGCTCTTTTGCTCGCACAATCGTCTTGTATTTCTAGCCCATGTTCAAACTTGAAGCCTTTACCTCTCTTTTATTGATTCTCTTCCCTTTTTCTGTTTTCACGAAGCGCGATTTTATGGCACCAACCAGGCTATTTCTCACACCTTGCAACTCATTCCAAGCAGGTCTGCTTATTGCTTACCTGCGACTTTGTTTGAATAGCCTCTTTCCCGGCGGAATGAGCAATAAAATCGAAAAAAGAAGAAGAAGCATGCAGGAAAGGAGGTAAAGGTTGGCCGTGGCAATGATACTGCTAGTCGCTCGGGTGTAAATCATTAGCTCACCGGCCAACGTCGGGTGCACGGAGCGATTGTTGCCAAGGCCGACAATGCTTCGTCCGAATAACTTTGGTTTGTTTGCGGCGGCGTTGGCGGCTGTAACCTAGCCAGATGTACACATGCACTACAGCACAGTAGATTACCAGCCTGAGTTATGATAATTTCAAAGAGGAACGGGAGGATGTTGCTGGGGCAATAATCAAACGGCTGAGTGCGGCCCTCACCCAGGCTCGATCTCGCTGCTGCCGCAGGCCTAAGGCGTATAATAATTTCACCGCTCATCCTCTCGCCTCTCTCTCTCTCTCTCTCTCTCTTCTCTCTTGGACTTAAACTGCGCGCCCTTCAACCTGCAAAACGTATATAATTAATTCTTAGCCACTGTACTGCGCACATTGGCTCTCTTGCATGCGGAATATCGCAAAACGGTCAATTTTCGTCAATACCCGATGATGATTAGCAGCTCATTCCGAAACGATTAGACCTTGAGAATAAATTGTGTTGAGGCAGCCTGTCGAGCGTCACTCTAATGAAAAGGAAAACATCGGAAAATAGAGAAAATAAGAAGACGATGAACCCGCTGACGGGGCAAACACGAGAAAAATAGCTCGGTCCGCTGGAAATCTTCATTACGTCGGGGACGCTCGTAAAGTTTGCTCGAAGCCAAACGCATCCAATTTCCCGGGCGTCGTTCAATCGCTGTGCGCTCCCAACCGTCATTTACTCGACGTTGCTGCTGCTGTGAGCTGTGAACGACTCACAACAAGCGCGTAGATGAACCGCTGAACGAAAGAAAGAACGAAAGAAAGAAAAAAAAAAGAACGAACGTTTAACGAGTTTTCGTGCCGCTAAAGTACTCCGATATCGAGGCCAGTGGCGCGCAATCGCGCGAACGAGTGAGAGGGCAGAGCGAGAGTCGAGATAGCCAGACAAGGACGAACGGACGGAAGGTGAGCGAGCCAATGGAACCGATTGAACCAATGCGCGTGGACTGCCACTTTACCCCCAACGGCCAATCGTGTTAAATCGTTTCCCGAGCCTCCTCTGTTGCTGCTCCTCTGCCCGATCCTTCGCCCTCCCGTTTTATTTGCTTGCCCTACTGAAAACTCACGATAATCATGCACATATCCCATCGCATAAAATTTACCATTAACAATTTTACTTTTTTTCACTCTCTTTTTTTCCTCAAATGCTCGTTGGAAAACGAAAAATAGAAAAAAATCAGTATTCGTAGATTTTTTCCACGCGTGTCATAATAATAAGTTTTCATTATCTCGGCTCGACTATCGTTATGCTCCTTCTCTCGTTCTCTCTAGCTTTATCGGTAATTGGAAAATCAAAATAGAAAGCGTACACTGAGACTCGCGAGCGAGTTATTTTTCTCTCGCTGACTTGTCCTTTTTATACATTAACCGATATTCTATTTGCTCATATTTAGATGGTCGGGATTTATTTTGTTATTTATTTTCACCTTTGATGCGGATGCATTTGGGTTTTTCTGGCATCAGCAGAATAATATTCAATTTCGGTATTAGCTCTGCGGTAGTGACACAATCTCATGCACTGGCCGAGAAAGCCCGCAGATTGTAGTAGAGGTAGCTGCGCGGGAGTAATGCTCGCGAAACGAAAGAGAGAGAGAAAGTATTATATGGGCTCGCTCGCTATCGACTGCCTCGCCAGAAAGAGCGAGAAGGAGAGGGAGCGACTCTGTATTGCGGGAGTGAAGCGGAGTAATGGAAGCTGAAGTAGATATTGTATGGCATTACTGGCGAACTTTTCGCGGCGGAACATTGCGATATTGGTTTCGCCAGCGAGCTACCCGATTGGCCGCTCTTTTTCATTGCAAAGCCACTCACACACATACACACAGAGCAAAAGAGAGAAAAGTGCTCGTTCAGAGGCGCACGTGCACGCAATATCGCAAAGCCGCGATCTCCGCAACCTCTAACTTTCCGCGCATCGGCTGTAATCTAATGATTTATCGTTAAATATTTTTATCTTTCCTCCATCAAGACCTCTTACGACAAATAAAAATAATCAGAATCCATTAATCCATGGCACAAAATAGAAGCGAAGCAATAGTATGATTAGCAATAGTCATTTAAAGTGTAAATTGTCCGCGAGTCTTGCGTAGTCTGCATTAGAGACATATTAGGCGCAGACTGTCCAGCCGACTATCGGCTCTTTTCATTGTGCGTGGTATTATTTAGAGTCGACCGAGTTCGACTGTAGCCAATACCCGCACGTATTATTGTAAAGGCAACTCGCGTAATGCTCAGAGCTGCTGTTAGTGATATCTATTTCCGCTATTTCCCCAGGCCCCTTTTCTCCGCGAGCTGTTCGCTTGTTTTCTCGCTGACGCTACCTGACACTGTATAGCTGCAGGTGCACGGATGCACGTGTTTGCATGTGTTTCAATCCCCTCCTCGAACTCTCGGCTGCAACTTTATGCACTAAAACAGATACTAAATTTCCAAACTTCCATTTAAAGGTCCTTTAAAATATGCCTTTTGATTTCGTTTGTATCGCGCTCCATTGTTGTAAAAATTGCTAGATGCACGTACATATCAAGCCGCCGCGATGTCGCAGCCGCTTGTCGCAATCTTGGCGAAGCTAAAAATTTTCGGAGCGGATGACAGACCGTTCGTCGGAGTTCGTTTTTGTGTAATCCAGCGAGCTAAAAAAAAGAGAAGGAGAAGAAACGCGCGAGTCAACAACCCGCGGGCATTAACGGGCATTGTTTCAAAGCCGAAAGAACGAGCAGCGACGATAAATGAACGGGCGGAAGCGACGTCGTGTTTCGCTTTGTCGCCCAGAGACACATTTTCGTAGAAACGATAACGAAACGCTACATAACATGAAATTGTACGAGTTTTGCAGCTTGACGAGGCGAACCTCTTGCGTCTACAATGCTTGACGACGGAATTAATTTGCCATCGGTCAGGCGTATGCGAGGTGTACTCTTG
This sequence comes from Chouioia cunea, assembly GCA_030064505.1. Lineage (NCBI taxonomy): Eukaryota > Metazoa > Arthropoda > Insecta > Hymenoptera > Eulophidae > Chouioia > Chouioia cunea. Next base: position 1,577,150 of record JAOPFQ010000001.1, read on the forward strand.
CTTGGCTGCCTGTCTATCTTAATGAAGGGGAGACGTAGTGGTGCGAGGAATGAAGGCCTTGAGTGCAAAGTGTATTCGCGCGCGCGGCGCCTCAATGAGTATCGTCAAATTTTATTATTAAATTACCGAAAGGAAATTGCGTATGCTCAACGTACTTTCCTCTCCGGCTCGTTAATGAAAAATTCATAGAGTTTGGAAAAAAAGTCGAGCTATAACCGATAATTTTATATGAGTCGAGGCTCAAAGAAAAAAGGAGGAGAAGGTAAGTCGTTACGAAGAAAAATGAAAAAAAAAATGAGGCGAGGGAGAGTCGCGGCGCGGCGTAAGGAGTAGCACGTTCGCACGTATCAGTGAGTCGAATCTGGCTTCGCGTAAAAGAGCAGCCGAGTATATTTGGTGCACGCTTAGGGAGACACAGAGAATGCAGTAATGACAGCAATGGTACAAGTCGAACAGATATACTCGCTGGATCCCCCCATTTGGCGCTGATCTTTCGCTTTGTGACTGACTGCTGCAACTGTGAGCACGACACAGACACAGAGCGAAAGAGAGAGAGAGAGAAAGAGAGAGAGAGAGAGAGAGAGAGAGAGATGGAGACAGAGAGAAAGAGAGAGACAGAGTCGCCTGCTTGTGCTTTAGCTGTATAACTGTGCATGTGCTTACTGTGTGTATGTGCCAAACCCGAGCGTTTTAAGCTCTCAAAGCTCTCCTTTGCAAGCGACTCTGTCTCTCTCTCTCTCTCTCTCGACTGTCGTTGGCTCGATCGGAATATCGCGCACGCTCAAGCTTTTACCGGGACACGAAAAAAAACTATATGAAAGTACGCACTAGACGAGTCGAACTTTAAAAGCGAAATAGCATTGTCATCTGCGTTCGAATTTCAGCCTCGAGCTCCGCGCGCCTTTCGCTGGCTGCTTTTCGCTGAAACCTCACTTGAGTATAATATTAGCGGACTTTTACACTTTTTTCCCAGATATTGAGATCGAGTTAAGTAGTCTGCTCTTCTATAGGTATTTTGTAATCGTCCAAAACTGCCATTCCCGTTTTCGCTCTGGTTGCTACTGCACCGTAACTGCCGTATTCCAAGTATTTTAATTCTTGCTCTTACAATTATGTCTTCTACTTCTCTATTGGTAATGGAATATTCGATAGCTGAATTTAATTTGCTTTTTATTCTGCTAATCAAGGAAATTCTAATCAACAAGTACGGATCATCCATGCGTGAAAGACTTCAGCGATATGCAGGCCGCTATTGCAATGCACGAGTCTCAGGGGCACTCGCTCGCTCGCTTATTCACTTACTCACTCGGCAAGTTGCGCACTTAATCTGGCAGACACGCTCACACGTGCGTAATTCACGTGTGCTAGCTCTACACTAGCTCTTGTTCCGTGTTTTTGAGTTTTGTTTTTATTTTGTTGTTTTCTTCTCTGTAGCGACTGTCAAACTGACATAGTCTAATAATCAGGTAATTTATTAATTTTTATTGTCGACCTTGCATGCATACTTTTATCTAATCATTTGTCTACTTCCGAAGTAAGTTTTAACAGCAGGACGAATAAATTGCTTATTAAAGTGTCGAAAGTGCTGATTGCCATACATCAATCGTACATCGACATTAAATAGGAAGTGAATCACTCATCGCTGACGAATATCAGGTTTCCGCTGTCCACACAGAGCTGTCATCAAAAAGGCCGAATAATAAAATGAAAAAAATAAATTGGTCAGAAATATAAAGCGAGGGAGAGTAAAATACTCGTCGGATATGATGCAACGAATATCGGAACATTCCAGGCAGGCGTCACCGTGTGAACGTAAACGTCACACTGATTGTCTATAGGAATAAAAGTCTCTCAGGCGTTTTAATAATTTCCTGTGTTGGCACTCTTCCCTTGTCGCGCGCAAAGTCTGAGGCGCAAAGTATAACGTAAGCGTCTGACGTCTTTCTCTTTTCTTTTCCTTTTTTTATTGTTGTGCATCTGTAGACGTACATTCGACGACGTAAGCTAGCCGTGACGAGCCGAGAAAACAGAAATTATCGCGCTCGCATCGAATGCAAGTATGTCCGTAATTTCCCGCAGAAACAGGCGCAAGTTTGAAGCTCAGCGCTCGATAGCACAGTGAATGTGTATAGAAGCGTGTTCGTGCTGTGCAAGCGCGAAAGATGGCATCTCCATGGCTCGGCTCAAGCTATTTTCATTTGGTTACTTCCTTTCGATTATCTCGCTGCGTCCTCTATTAATCAGGCAGACAGAAGCTCTTAATGATGCGAGTGCAGCTCTTTTAAAATACGTATTATGGTTTGGCGATGAAGGACTCGTGGGACTCTCCGCAGTAGTAAATATACTATAATTATGCTATTGACAGTTTGATTGTGCTGATTTATTTGCCGTGTGGATGAGAACTATGTATGTCTAACCAATAGCAATTAATAACTCAGAAGAGGTAGAAAACGGCTCATTATGGCATGTTGTTCAGTGGCGCGTGACGAGGGCACTCGCTCGACAGTCGGCGCTGTTATTCTCACGTGAGCCACACGAGTTGGCGTTTTTCGCGCTTAGCTTCGCGGCTCAGGTGGTGCGTGTTTTGCGCGTGCAAGACGTGCAATCGGGCCGGCCAATCGAATGAGAATCGGGGCGATCGGTGAGGCCGATGGTCACTGGATCGAAACGAGTTCGTTAGCCGCCTGGCAGACGTTACGGGGCACGTACGGCCGATCTCTATCGAGCAACTCTTCCGTCTTGGCTTGGCCGCCACAGAGCGTACTGCGGCGGCGCCCTCATCAACGACCTAAGTGCGTACAGGCACACGACCACCGCAACTCATTTGCATTTGCACGCGCACACGTGCACACGGCAGATCGATACCTTTCCTTGCTTGCCAATCGAATATATCAACCATATCTCCTGAAGCCAACACATTATTTGCCCCGCAACTTCCGCCAAACAACGTTCCTCGTCTGTTTCGTTTCTCCATTTACTTATAATTATTACGTTTGATGACTGACAATCGTCTCGATAGTCAGCATTTTTTATCAACACAACTGCCACCGAAATTCAACCACCAATTCTAACGTCCATACATTTTTTGCATTTACAAATTTACTCAGAGTTACGCTTAAATGTTTACGGAACATTTTTCACGTAACAAAAGTCTATTCTTGTAAGTAATATACATCAAATTGATTATTTATAGCAGTAAATTTATTAAAAGCAAGAAACCGTGCTTACGTGTACATGACGAACATGTCATTACACCAATACATCGCGATCATTCACAGTTCGTTAAAATTGCTACATCATGGTAAGAATAGCATTCTCGCACAGAGCGATTCTGACCTATAATTCGTAGACAAAGAATAGTGCAATCTGCTGATGTCAATTTGAAAACTTGCTGAGGTATAAATATCGTACGTTACAGCTTTAATCAGTCATTCAGCGGAATAAGCTTGATGCTCGCATGTCTCATCGTTTAATTTTCAAGATACAATGAAACTTTTATTACTTACTTGTAGTTATCTCATCATTTGTATGGTAAGTATCTTTTCATTAAATATTCATAAACATGTCTATATACGGCAATGATTAACTGAGACTCATATAATGTAGAAAATGAGCACATCTGCGCCCAATCACGAAAGAGTAGACGATGTTGATTTGAACGATAGCATCGATCAATGCGCAGCACAAATTGGATTACTCATTGGTAAGTTCGTTAACATTCTGTGTTGACTTTTTATTCCATCTTTTATTTGAAGAAGAAGAAGATTAATAGTGAAAATTATCTACGCTAGAGGAAACTAGAAGAAGTTTTACAATGCCTATAGAAGCTCCTGGGAATTGTGTGATGGCATGCGTTTGGGATAAAATTGGACTGGTAATACTTTTTTTCACATTTACAGGCATTTTTCTCCGCAATACGGTTGATAATAACATCTCCATATCAATTTGCAGATGGATATCGATGGAAAAATTATCAAAGAGGAAATGATTACGAGCATTCATCCCACGTTGGAATTATTGCCAAATATCACCAGAGTTACCGAAGATGATTTCTATCAATGCGTTGACGAAGGTATTTTACGAGTTATTCACAAGGTTTACTTACTTTGAACAATATCAACAGATAAATATTTTGGTTTTAGCAAATCGATTCGGCGATCCTTGCACAGTGATATCCGAGTATTTTAAATGTTTAATCAAGGATCTATTTATGCACAATACATAGGATCAGCTGGAGTCGACGCGATGGAAATATATGCGCGTAGTTAGAAATTATATAGCTCTACATATAGCTGGTACGATATGTGAATGCTGCGTAAAATTAGTGATTATGCGCACTCAAGGATTGTGATTCAGTGTGGTCCGTATTAAATTTAGTTTTGCGGCTTAGCATTTCAAATCGTCAGTTGGGGCATCTCTTTTTCCTTTTGAAGGCAAGTTTGTTCTCACGCGTTAACAACCCTTATGCTAATTTATCTACCTAAGTGAATAGCGCTGATGATGCACGCGTGACTTTGATATGGAATATTATATGTGTATATATATATATATGTATATATATATACAAACGCGCGCTCTCACATAATGCGAATGTTTTTATGTACATAATCGGATGTGGCTACTCAAATTGTTATTTTTATAAATAAAGTTATACCCATTACCTCGTTATTTTTTTCAATACCTTTTTGACCGCTACAAATTAATTATCACAAGAAACAATGGTTTAAAAATAAATATTGAGCTATAGAGTGTCAAAGAAAAAGAAAAATAAAAATGACGCAAGTAAGATTAAGTATCGTGAAATCAATAGGGCAAATCTCATAATGGTATTGATCCCGATCGTAAAATCCGTGGCTTCCGTTCACACAGTGCCTCCGTCAGTCGGTTGGTCGGTCGATTGGTCGGCCGATGAAAATAATAAATCTGAATCGACTAAAAGAGAGCTGCATCTTTATACGTGGCTATTAATAAGACGCTTACACTCGGCTTCCTCATCGGCTCATTCCCGCCCTCTTTCGATCACTATGTAGATATATTTTTGTCAGTGCGACCGATTTCTCTTCGCCCTTTCCTCTCCCTCTCTCTCTCTCTCTCTCTCTCTCTTTCTCTCTCACTCACTAGAGAGTTTGTGTACGTTTCATGCATATAGGTTCCCATCGAAGTTGCCGTCGCAACAAAACTCAAATCTAACTTATTTACATATCTGGCAATGGTGGCGCTCCAGTAGCATTAGCATATTCCACATAGCTATAACGCGCGTTCGCTCCTGGATATACGTGCCAACGCATGCGAGGCAAATACACTATATGTATATGCGAAGCTACGAGCGCGCACTCCACAGAAGAGAGATAGAGAGAAAAAGAGAGGGTGGGGGGTGAAGATCTACCAAAATGAAGCAAGCTTGTTTAAAAAAAACGTAAAAGGAGGGCGAGACTGACTCTCTTTCGCCTCGTCGATACGTATATATAGTCACGTATTTGCTGCTCTCCTCGCGCGCACACTTTTCATCATCAAACACGCCTATTTCATTTTCCTATCGAGGAGCCCCTTTAATTCATGCCGGTTTCGTCATTGTCCCTCGAGCTTTTATTTAATCGGAAGAACGACAAAAAAAATTGGATATCGCCGCAAAAAAAAGTAAATAAAGAAAAAGAAAAAAATACGAATACGATCATTGACGTAATGGGGTATTCGTCACGGGGATTCTCGACTAGGTAGAATGAGTTAGCCTATAAAGAAAAGGCTAGTATGTCGCTATATAAATTGGTATGCCTAGGCAGGGCAGAGGCGGAGAAGCTGCACGCTCGCGAGACAGCTCAGTACTGAAGACTGTGAAGAGAGAGAGAGAGAGAGAGAGAGAGAGAGAAGGGGGAGGGGGAAAAGGGAGCTCTTTTATTGAACCAGGTGGAGAGACAGACCAAGGCCGCTTCTTCTCGGTCTCGCTCATAATGTCTTTCGATCAGACCGCTCAGAAGAAAAGGGTTGTGGATCGATCGAGTACCGGATTAGCATTACTAGCTTGCTTCTCGGCCTCGTAATGCTTGCATATTTAACAAAATTCAGCAGCACTTCCGATATGTGAGAACCTCCAAGCCACCCAAACACCCGAGGATGATACATCAAAAGGATATTGCAGATGCCACCAAGATTTATTCCTATGGGAATGCTCAATTTGTGCATGCTAAACGTTAGATTATTATTGTTCGTTTTCTCACTCGCTCTTTCTCTCCCGTCATAAGCTATTCTTAGCAGCCGCCAATGTTATTAAATAATCTCAAGCAGATTTCTTTAATAAAAAACCAGTTAGTCTGCCGAGAGCTTTGCTAATATCGCAAAAATACCTTAAGAAAATTACCTGCAGCTTGCATAATACATGTAAATAAATTAACATGATTTCTGTTCAATAAAAATGTATTTATGTTTTTTCTCATATCGCATTTACAATAAAGAATCATATTTGTATGGATCATCCATTGACAGAAGCTAGAGTAAAAGTTCAATGCTCCCAAGACACATGCTCAATTGTCACAGTGAAGAGAGCTACGATAAAAGTCAAAATGTACTGTGTGGGCTGAATAGTATAAGCAAGCAAGGAAGAAAAAGAGAAAGAAAAGTCAATGAGTTGAGTTGAAAAGGGCTTGTTGTGTCGTCGCGATTATACACATAGTGTGTGCGAGTGTGTATATATATAGGATAGAAATCGAGAGCGGAAAAGTCGTAGTGGTGGGTGCACAGGTATATCTATACGAGAGTTCGAGTTTCCATTGTCGCGGCTGCATGCGCTCGCGCGCGCGTAACGCAGCTAGACTTGCTCGGCTATCTATGTGGATTGGGAGATACATGAAAGAAATGTGCGCCGCGTTTTGGAGGCGAAAAGCGATATCCATTCAGTAAGCGGGCCCAGCTCGCTGACGGCGTGCACATCGTGCAATTGGAAACGTGATATGTCGCGTCGCTGTCGCTCTTGTCTAACAAAGACGCTAGCGAGAGAGAAAGAGAGAAACATAGGTAGAAACACTTCTTAGAGTCCAGCGGCACTAAGATTAATTCAACGTCCAGCACGTATCTCTACACCGCTCGCGTCGCTCTTCACTCCTCTTCGCTCTTATTCTTTCAGTTACTAGTCTTACCGAACAAGTTCAACTTGGGAGATATATCATTACCCTTACGTATACATACACCCATACGCACTGACACCACTTCGCTTTACTTGCGCTCAAAAAACTCGTTAGTTTTTCCGGCTCTTTGTCTTTCATCCTCACGAGTCCATTCCCTATTAATTACAACTCCCCGCCGTCATTTTATGTCTGTATGTATATTTGTATGTTTTTTTTAAATACACGCGTCAACAACGAAAACAAAAATTACCTTAATGATGACTGAAAAAAGATGTGCTAATAGGATTTAGGTAAATCGCTGGGTCGAGTGTTTATGATCCGATTGGATTTGCAGCAGGCGACAATGAAGCGTGAGCGACGGCTCGTTATTGTGCTCGAAGAGGGCGATTATTGAATGGCTCAATGGTACCGATTTGGAATAATCGAAAGATCCCACTCGAGAAGTGGGCAGATTGGTGGTGAGAGAACGAGAGAGGCTGCGGCGCGAAAATGAAAGCAATATACAGTGGATAATCGACGGGAAAAGTCCTCGGTGACAAGCATTAGATCAGCTTTAACCCTTGACATATTATTCGCTGCACCTATTCCGCATATGTGATTCCATGGGTTTTTGTCTCGATCAGGGCGCATCTCGCTGATGAGAGAACGGCTGTTTGTGCGCGCGCGCGTGTATATATGTATGTGTGTATGTATCCTATAAGGATTGGGCTCGAATGCACGTACGATGCAAATTTCTTCGTATGCAAATTGGCCGGGAGCTATGCAAATGGGCAGAACATGTGTTCGTCTTCGAACCCTTCTTCTACGGGGCGAGTCGCGCGACGCGGGATATTCGAGCCCCTCTCTCTCTCTCTCTCTCACTCGCTCCCCTCTATAGTCTCGCTCACTTTCTACGCCCTTTCGAAGACGATCGGAACTTAACGCAACAGCTAGTTTGCATATCTTGGATATTTCCTCTCATTGTATTGGAACCATTGTCAGTCTCACTCGCGTGGACGCGACACTCGATGCAAACCATTAATCCGAATCTCCTTTATAGCCGCCAAGTGGATTGACAGATAGCTATGCTTGTTCCCAGCAGTTCACCATCTCGCCCAGAGCCTCCCGGCCTCCATTGCAGATGCTCATTCACCTCTGCCCTTCTCTATCTTACGAAATTCATCGATCGAATGTGATATTAAAAAAAATAGAAAAAAAACAAGTTTGATTTTATATCAGGGTTACGTAACAAAGGCTGCATGGTTGTCAAATTTTTTGTTGTTGCTTTTTTCTTTTTCTTTTTTTCCTGCATTGACGGTTGCAACGAACAGCTTCAACTGTGGCGAACTCGATGAATACATTTCTTTGTCGCGAGATCCAATATAAACAGATTTGATAAGTTGAATCGACGACGAATAGCAAGGCGGATAATGCAATAAGCTGAAGAAAAACAAGTTAATCTGCTGGTTGCGACACATCGGTAACAAAGATGAGGCATAAAAAGGCAGAGAGAAAGAGAGGAGAGGGTATCGAATCGAGTTAACGAACTTTGCGCGACTTATTGAAGCTTCGACCGGAAAGGAAAGGCGAGTAAGCAGAGCACAGCGAGAAAAGTACCGATGTAAAGAAAGAGAGAAAGAGAGACTGAGGGAGAAAAGGGAGGAGGAACGTGAGAAAGCGGCTGAAACACAACCCTAATCCCGATGCGAAGGAAGGAAGGAAGCATGCAAACAGCTCTATGCACGAGCGTTCGCTCTCTCTCTCTCTCTCTCTCTCTTTCTCTCTCCTTTACTGTGTCGGCTCGAAGTGTCTCATCGCTCTCTGATTAGCATATCGAAATTACGAAATAATCGAGCGCGAATCGAAGTACCCGTCCGAACAGTAACTGGCCGACAATCAAACCAGTATTATAGACGCCAAGCCAACTGTGGTGCATTGTTCATCGAACCAGTTCACGCCCGAGCGCTGCTCCTTTTAGCATACTCGTCCTCTTTCTTACTCTCACGTATTCTCTCTCTCCCCCTCTTTCTCCCCAATTTATAATTGTCATACGTATGACTGCACGCATTGATTATCAAATACCTTTCATTATGATGATGTTTAAACGCTGTCGGATGCAGCTTCGAAGAGAGCTTTTAATAGGCATCACGACATATAATTGACTTTATTTTGATTTTGACTATAAGAGAAGAAGGAAGGCTGCTCGCGAGGAGGTGCAGCGGGAAGGTTATTTGCGGCGGGCTTACACGGGGATTTAGCAAATGCGCGAGTAGCGTAATGACGAAGTTTCAATAAAAAAGGAGCGCGAACCGGGTAGAAATTACACAAGGAGTGCTAGCGTGTCGCGGCTGATTGTTTAGCGCGCGAGAGCTCACTGCACTGAGAATGCTTATTTGCTTGCAGAAGTGTATTGCCAGTGGCGCAGCGGCGCGTCGCGAATTAACGGATCGTCGCGCGAGTCTCCGTTTCGTCAGCCGGAACAATTTGTTTAACCGCAACGCGCGCGCCCGCGCACAGCTAAGCCAGAGCCAATTGTTTTGCAATGCGCTGAAATCGTGATTGCCCGAAAACGCGCTCACGCTATATTTTACCTACTATAACCAAGCTCTCATCCGCTTCTTTCTTCTTATTCGCACTGCGAAATCCCAACCAACTCTGTCTCTCTCTCTCTCTCTCTCTCTCGCTTGCTCGTTCGCTCACTCTGCTAATCCCAATTATACTCGCGACTCTCGTTCCCGCAATTATTTATTGCCCACAGACTACTTTAATTTCATACAACCTCCTGGACTGCTACAGCTCCTACGAGTGCTCCGGATTTTCGAATTGTCATCAAGTACATCGCACAACGTAAATGGAACGTGTACTCGACTATGCGCGCGACAGACAGTTTTAGGTTGAAATGATCGATTCGAGCGGAAAAAAACTTGTTGCACGCACTGAGAATGCACGCCTCAGCGTGGATTAATGTTTTGATCGCGTTTTTTTAATTAGCATAAACAACATTAAATGCCAATGATGCTCGCTTTTAGAGGCGACCCGAGCGAGTAGTAATTTTCACACATAACTCAGGCACAGGCAAAAGGGTTGCGCCACTCACCTTTCACCTGACAGCCGACACGGCAGAACTATAGGCTGGCACGCAAAAGGAAATATCCAGGATCCAAGATGCTCTCCGCAGCATCACAATGACAAAGCTATGCGTACAATTACTCTCTTGGGCGAATAATTTATAAGAGGCTGTTCGGTAAACCGGATTTTTCCGATATTTGCTGTCGTTGATCCTTCTGGAGTATTAACACCATACCGTCGTTCATTAATATGCTTAGTTACTAGTTTCCTTTCCCAGCGTATTCATATTGTAATCTAGTCGAAAAAACCGGATAGGCTCGCCAAAAATGAGTAGTATATGTAGATAACTGTGGCAGCATTGCCTAAGAGACTAGCAAACAAAATGTTTATAACGATGATATAGCTATATATACATCAGCCAGCAGTTATTCGTTCATATTTTATGAATGACATTAACGAGGCATAAATTCAAAAAGTGCAGTTCATTTAAATATCGCATGACTGTCGATCAGTTGCCGAAGCGATCACGAAGAATCGTTGCTGAATGTATCGTACATGAAGATGATTGCGTGCAGCTCGTAAAAATGCTGTTGGAGTTTCCGCTTGGCAACTTTCAGTCGGCAAGTTTACGTTGCGGTCGCATGCAATTCGAATGATCGCCAAAGCGCAATATGTTTACGGAAATTGCCGGCAAGTGCGTGTGCATACACCTTTTTGTGATGAAAATGGTGTTTGTATATGTATACATTTCATAAATTTAAACGCGAGCGAGCACTCGAGCTCGGCCTCGTTCGTCATCGAATTCAATTATACTTATACTCGTCGATTCCTGATCCATGACGGAAGTGCCATTTTCTTTTTTTTTTCCTTTTTTTTTATTCGAATAATATTCAACGATACAATCAGCGTACTTCATTGTTCGTTCAATGCTTTGGCTCGGAATCGGAAATTCAGTGACCTACTTGAAATATGTGAGTGACGCTTGATGTTATCTGAAATAATGTTTGATTCGGTGTTACGTGAGCATTTCAAAGAAATATATTAAATAAAGTTGACGAGCAGAATGCGAGTCAATTAATTTGAGCAATAGTTGCGCAAGGTTCGACGCAAAAATCATACGAAAAATTAACATACGTGTAATGTAATAAAACAGAATAGCACACGATGATATGATCGCTGTGAAAAAGGTACGAGTTCTAAGGTACAACTATGCATACAGCGCGTACTTTATCACGAAGAAGAGTATCGCGATTGATGCAATGTGATGCGAGTCGATTAGTTGGTTATATCGAACGAGTTAATTAACGAGTTTATAATACGCGGCTGATGGCGAGCTAGCTTGGATTCGGCGAATCGACGACGCGACGTCGCGAATTACTGTCGGTTGTAATCGTCTATTCCCTCTGTGTATGAGCGGTGTTAAGTGTCGCGCGTAATGCGAAATATGATTCCATGGACATCCTGGCCTACATCGCCAGTCGCGTTATGATCGCAGACTATATAGTACAAACGACTACTGCATTATTATAGTTTCGCTGATGCTGATCGCGGATTCCATTCCAAATATATATCTATATACATGACCCTCTCTCGCACAGTTTCTCATTATTTTTGTTATGCACTGCGCCACGTCGTTGCGAGCTGCATTCCATTGCAAAACCATTGGCGCAATTATAATCATCGGTTTTTGTGTCCGTAATTGTCGTGTCGTTATTTGTAAACAATAACAAACACTCGATGCACTTTCGATGTTTGTTCGATGCGAGCCCGTTTACAAACTGTACTCGAGTGCAGTTCTAAGAAAATCGACGGAAAAAAATGAGGGAAGTGTACGTACAATGGTTGTGATGAGTTGGAAGAGGGTCATGAGCTCGACGACCTCGATTCCCGAGAAATCGAGAGTAACAATAATAATTCTGGGAGCGGCGGTGGCGGCAGCGACATATGCATATTATTTCGCAGGAGAGAGAGAGAGAGAGAGAGAGAGCGCTCGCAATGTCAGTGGCGCGCGTTGTACAACCGTGAATATAGCGCCGGTTTTGCTACTGTGCAGCTTCCCCGCCGCGCGCCATCGGCCAAATCAAGACGAAGGTAGCTGGATGTGCAAGCAAGGGAGCATGCACAGCCAGATGCATGAAATACATAGGTACGGGATCGAAGAGAGTTGGCTGCAACTCAGGCGCCACCACCACCGCCACCGCCGTCTGCATCTAAGAGCCTCAATCTCGATTTAATCGTCGCAGCTTTCGCGCTGCAGCTATACTCGCTTCCTCTCGACACTCCCTCCCTCCTCTTCTTAATACGCAACTCCTATGGGACTTGAGCAGGAAGTGCTTATATACCAGCGCGAGTATCCTATCGGGCTTTCATGCGCGCCCTTTCGATTTTAAATGCCTCCCCCCTCTCTACACCTTCTGTTTCGAGTTCTCTTTCGATTCTTCAGCTTCGTATCGTCTCTATTCACCGTCGCCCGCGGCCGCATTTCAATAATAAAGCTAGGAAAATAAATCGATTCATTACGAGAGGCATTTTATATGCCTATACACACATACAAATAAACACATACAAACACACATACACAAGGATCGAGACTCTTTCGCATTACAATACGCTTTATCTCGCATCTATAGGCTTCTTTTCTGTCTCGTTTATTCGGTGTCTCTGTCTAAACATGCATAATAATTATTATAACCAACTATTTTCTTTCGAATCATGAAGAAAGTATATAACACGTATAAATAGCATAATAAATAGCAAAGCTTGCAAGAAAAATAATGAAAAGTATATTATTTATTAGGCACACATCAGGTGTGTGATTTGAGGGTAACGAGACCGAGATTGGTCGAGGAGGGGCTTGTAGAAAAGTTTTTGCCGTAAGAAAAAAATAAGTATTGAGAAGAAATAAGAGGTGAGCAGAAAAGAGTCCGCTGATCTGATCGAGGCGAGACTGCGCTTTGGCTCGAGTAGTGGGCATGGAGGGGAGCAAGGCCTCTGTAATTCAAGTTCTCAAGCGCTGGACGCATGCCCAACATCATCACCCCTTCCACTAACAATACAACTATTGGTTGCCGTGACTATATCCACGAGCTTTAATTCACAAATTCGTTAGAAAACGAATTTGTCATTTAACAAACATCATTTATTATCCACTTGTTGCCGAATTCACTTGTTACTCTACTCCGTTCTTCGTGATCGGAAATAAAATCGAATAAGATTTTAGTAAATCATTGATTACTAATACAAATTGTTTGTATAACGTAAAGAACATCTTATTAATAAAACATGGGCCAGCAGCCATCCAGGTCATATAGCAAGCGATTATTATTCCCACGGTAAATTAAAGGGGTGAATATCAAATAGATTTAATTTATCGTGGAAATTGATATTATTTAACATATTACTATTATGAATATATCCAGCCACAACGTGAATAAATAAGCATCAGTATGAATCGAGCGAATCGATTGTGTAATAAATTGACGTTGGATAATAAGGGAAAATATTTGAAATATTTGCATGCACGATTGTTCATTGTCGTATCGATGAACTTTCAACAACTGTTATCCGAGTATGGTTTTCGAAATCAAATTTGGCTCTGTCCAGTCGTCATTTATATATTGTCAGTCAGGGGTCTAACTTAATAAATGAGTGCATGCGAATAAAACAGCAATAAGCAGAATAAGGATCGATGAGCTGTGAGAGCTAGAGAGAGAGAGAGAGTCATAAATTTGGTCGACAACAGGGGCTGTCGAAGGCTCGCACGTCACATGCTGGATCATCCTAATGACAGAGTCTTAATTCAGCCCCCTAAGTATAGTGCTCGGAGCGCCCCTATAGATAGTGTACTGCAAAGAGAGAGAGAGCGGCGCGCACATTGTGTGTGTGTATATAGGTAAGAGTGTGATCGGCGGCGCGTGCGTGCACCCTCTTTTCCGATCACATCCCGTTGAAGTCACCGATACTTCCAATAGCATGGCATCCCCGATCAGCCGGTAGCAGCTCCCCCGGGGGGGTCTATCGCAGGAGAGAAAGAGAGGGAGAGAAGCGCGCACGCGGATCGCGGGAGAGGTGATCGAAGGGGGTGCGGAGAGACGAAACAAGAGACTCGGTGGTGGCGGCATCGCAGTGGGGGAGTGCTTGCACCCCCGCCTCCACCCCGACAAACTGCGAACTTGCGAAATCAACCGGCCGGCGGCGCCACTCTACGGCCGAGCCTCGTGCTTTCCCTTAGCGGGTTGACCAAGTTTCGTCTGGCGATATACACGCAAAGTGGCCGTCGTGCGGCCAATCTTCAATGAGAAAAATCGGCCTCGCCGACAGTGGACATTCAATGAGTACGAATACGAGGTAAGACGGTGTATAGTGATGTCGTCGGTTGATGAGGTATGCCAGGTGTCAAGACGAAAATAGCACCGGGACTGGACAATAGTTGTACCGCGGGAGCGAAAGTGCGTAAAGCCAGCACGGAGCGGAGCAGAGCCGAACGGAGCGAGGGATGACTGGCGCCGAGGGCTGCAGCCTGTACAAGCGCTTAGTCGGAGTTTAGTCTCGGTCAGAACGCAGGCCTAGCAGCAGCTGCGAAGAGCAGCAGCCAGTGTCGCGCAAACTGCGCGGCTCCCTAACAAAGCTGCCTACGCACAGCCCCTTTAATATATATATACATATATATATATATATATATATATACACAATCACGCACTTGACACACGCGCTCACTTCACTCTACTCTCTCGTTCTCTTTCACACTCTCTCTGCCGATCGGAGACCAAGTAAGTTATAGCAGTGTACGCAGTGATACGCGCAGTCACGTGCAGTTCGTGATCGCGCGCTGCAGCCACTAATCATGGACGAGTCGAGTGCACGCATTGGAGCTGATCCAACATCCTGCAGCTGATACGAGCCTGAGTAGCTGAGCACAACCACTCACAGTACGTCTCTCAGAATTACGAATTACTTTGACGGATCCCTAATCAAATTAGCGAGAGAGAAAGAGTGAATGACAGTGCACGCGAGCCGCCGCGAAACCTTGAAAACGCCACTTCACTCGACTCACTGAAGGTCCCGGGACACCGCGATTTCATATCTCTTCCCGCAGTGAATGTGTTTTGTGACAACTTTAACATTTTATTTTTCTCTGTCTACCTCTCTCTCTCTCTCTCTCTCATTCCCGTGTCGTCTCCATCTCTGTCTTTTCTAGAGTACCTCGCTCGCAGCCGCTCTTTCTCATAAGTTTAAGATTTTTTTCACTCGTACACGTTGATATGATTTATTTTGTGTTTGTTCCGCTAAAATGAGATTTTTGTGGTAATTTTTACGCGCTCGACAACAAGACTATATTTTTCAAGTGTAAATCATCTCGAGTGAAGACAAAATTATTGTGCAAATTTTTTCATAGTTGAAAATACTTGGCGTTGTTTGAATCATACATCTTGAAATAAAAAAATACTAAAAGTACACGAAATAATAGTTTTTTTTTAATGAGTAATTAGAATCAATTGTTTAATAAACATCAATAAAAGTATATTGAATGTGATGAAAAAAAAATGAATTTGAAAGATTATCTTCAACTTAATTGAAAGAATGCAGTAGAGTACAGAGATGGATATAAAGAGACGTTCCGAGGAAAGTGCTGATAGTCGTGAAAAAATGCGCCAAAGAACGGAGCGTTCGAAAGTGATGGTGAGTAAGAAAGAAAGAGAAAAAAAGAGAAAGAGATGGAGCATGCATGTAGCATGGAGTTGTGGCTACAGTTGAGTGAGAAGGCAAGTAAGGAAAGCTCCGCGGTCCTTCATATATGTTGCTCACGTAGGTAGGTTGTCGCGCGATGATCGCGAGCGGGCGCTCACTTTGACAATTGTCTCGAGGCTCGGGGGCTCTCTCTCTCTCTCTCTCTTCTCGGGCACGCGGGCGGCAAGCGACACGCGTATTATTACAACAAGACGATCACCCGGGCGGATTTTGAGTAGATCGCAGCCAGCGGCTCGATGATTTTATCGGCTTCCGTGACTGGAAAGTCAATTGCGGTGAATCAACTCGTGACCTGGTAGAGCTGGGCCACGCGGACAAATTCGCTTAAATGCGGCATTGGGAGATCAAAGCCCACGGCGCTCCTATATATGCTTCGCCTATCCTTCTTTCTTATATCGCTTTATTTTTTCAAATCAATTTGCCGCTTGACTATATATGTGTGTGTGTATGTGTGTGTGTGTGTAAGTATCACTCGACGACGACCATTCCTATGCTAATCTACTTGCGTGTCTCGTCTGTGACAGTTTTGCTTAATAAGTTGCCGCACAACTCAACGCGTTTGTACATATATATATGTATATATATTGTCATCTCTCAAAATTACGTCGAGTCTTGAACATTTTTCTGCGAGATTTGATTTGTGGATATCGCGGTGCGGCTTGGGAACTTGGTGGCTAACGCTCTAAGAATATGTAGTATATGAACGTTGGGGGCGGAGAGAAGGGGGAAGAAGTATTTCAAAGCGAAATTCAAAGTCGAAACACGGTCGACGGGTACGTGACCATAGCTCGGATTCTTGATTGTTCCCGGTAAGCTGCTACTATAGTAGTACATACGAGAGAGGAGAGACGGATACTCGTAAGGTTTATCTGGTGTCGGTAGCGCGGTCAACCAACTTCTCTCGTTGTCTGCCGTGCGCGCGCGCTGCAGCTAGGCATTAGACAAGGCAAGAACCTTTGCGCTGATAAGAGTATAGTCGCGCTTTGATAACCAGACAAGAGTCATCATCCAAGAGTTTTCTCGTTTTACCTCGAGCAAGCACTCACTGCGCAAGACGAATATGCGATAAATAAGAAATAATTGCTCGTAATTTTCGCTGAAATTTTGACAGCTGAGGAGGCAACGTTGAAAACAATTAAGCCGTTATTTAAAACGACACAATAATTTCTGCTTGTTAACTGTTGGCGCTTTATCTTTGAAACAATTAAAGCAAGAGGAAGCGCGCGCGCGAGAGAAAGAGAGAGAGAGAGAGAGTGTAAGAGAGAAGGAGAGACCGAACAAGAAAAAGCTGCTCATGCTTGACACAAGAAAGTCTGGAAGCGCTACGACGATGCTGCGCGGAGGGAGGCGAGCTCTAATGAGTGTTGGCCGGTCGCGCTGATGGCCTTCCCTCTTCTCATGGCTGTCGTCTCTATCTTATCCATCCTCGTCCGCGACTCGCGGAAAAATTCGCTCGCTACGCGAAACGCCCGTACCGTGTGTCCCTGAGCGCGGCTCTTGAACTTGGGGCAAGCAACGTGTATATATATACATGTATATGTATATATATATATATATATATATATATATATATATGTATCTATATACATAAGCACACGGGCCAGAGCATCATCGTCATCCTTTGCTGGAGAGATATTGTTACTGCATGCTCGCGGCTCAGCCTCGATCTCTCTCTCTCTCTCTCTCTCTCTCTCTCTTCTTATCGCTATCGTGCACGGCTATTGAGTAGCGTGCGACCGTGACTGTACGACCGACACCTCGACTGCACTCTGCTGCGGACAGCGGAATTTTCTGACGTCGCTTCTCTCCTTGTCGACGCGCGCCCGTCTCGCGCCCACAGTCTCTAATTGTTTTGCGTTTTGCGTGCGAAAAATCAGGCCGCGTGCCGCGCCGTTCCCGGAATCGCTCGACCGAGCTCCCCTTTCGTCGAGGCGAGTAACCTTTCTCTCCCGCCCTTCTCATCACTGATCTCTCTCTTTCTCTCTCGAGCCGCTCAAGAGCTGAATAAACGACAAATGTCAGAGCTGTGAGAGCAATTTCTTGTGATAGTCTAGAATTGAGTATGTATGTATATACGTATAAGTCTGTAGGTCTGGTAAAGTCAGTAGGTGAAGCTCCGCAAACGAACAAGCGAGTGAACGACCAAGTGAATATCAGCAAAGTTGCAAAGTGCAGTTTCGGTTGCGCGTCTAGGCGTTGACAAACTAATCCTGGCGAGCCGATCACGACAGTAAAGACCGCCCGGCAATGGTGTGCGAGGATACTTTGGTGGGCGTCACCCGGCGGACGATAAATATCGGTCACGACATATATTCATAACTCGCTCTCTTGCTCTCGCGCACCTTATATATGCCGATATTACTCATATGCAGTTGCCTTCCCTTCTCGATGCGCGCGCTTGCGGTACGTGCATGTGTGTGTGCTCGCATGGAACTGCAGTACTGCGTCGCACGCGCTGTCCTTATTCATTCATTATGCCCCTGCAGCCTGTACGCGACGTGCCGAGAATCGATAACTACTTCTTATTTCGCTCTCCAACTATACGTATACCGCGTATATATCACTTACCTATATATGCGTCGTCTTACTATAATATGTATATATATACGTATGTACATATACTCACGTATAAGCAGTATGCGCGAGGCCTCAAACTTATCTTTCCGATCCACAAACAATAAGCCAGTGACGCCCTTTGTTAATGCGGACCAGGCCCCATTGATGATCGCGCATCTCATTATATAGACCTGCTTCTACTCCACGATCCACTCGACACTCTACTCGACTCCGTTTCATCTCAAGAGCGCTGCAAGTCAACATTTTCACTGCAGCCACGATGCTGCATTTCAATTTTTCCACCTATTTATCTAGAGCCAGCCGATTATACACGGTAATTTATAAGCTTGTTTTTAAATGTCTACGGATCAACAACAACCCTGATGTATACGTGTAACGTGTCGTATGTACGCCGCGGTACGCTTTTGAAAACATTTTGTATGGAAGCGTTCAGTTTTATCGATTTCGATGCATTCAAAAGAAATCGATGTCGCGTTTGCATTCATAACCATTGAACTTCCTGGCACCTGCGTCAATCATCAGAAATCGCATGCAACATCTGTGTCTACAGAGCGCACTATCAAGTATTATACATACATACATATCTATATACGTTCGTCTGTGTACGCGCCAGTAGAGCATGCTGAAAACGCTTAACCTGTCAATAAATAACCCTTTCACGGCAGTCATTATCTGCACGCGCTCGCTCTTAGCCTATGTTTTATTTAATAGAAATACAATGCACAAATGACGTAATAAATGTACAAACTGTCAACCTTATGTCGCGATGCTCATTTGCATTTCGCTCTCGATGTAATGTTTTGATATATTTTGATCGTTTTTTTAATTTTAGCGATTGTTGACACTTTTAAGTAAACCACCGACAATTATAAATTGAATCGACATAGAGCTATTCTATTAGGCAAAAAAAATGAAAAAGCGCCGAAGCGCGGCATCTCTTTGGTGAAACTTTTCGAGAATTCGAATGAATAGTAATAAAGTGGAAAATCAACCCGTATATATACGTTATGTTAGTGCACGATCGCGAGCGGAATTATTAGTAGGACATAAGAAATGCGTAATCTGCATGAATAAGTCGTAACTCGAAGAAAAATATGCGAAAAGTTTAATAAAAAGTGTAATTGCCGATATTGCACGTGAGGGATAAAAGTGATTATTGGTTGAAAATGCGGCGTATGTCCGGGCGGGAATGTCGTAGCGAGCGTCCATATAAAGAAATTCCGTGGCTCGGTTGGCGCAAGAAAAAAGCGGAAGGAGCGGGGGTGCGAAGTAGGGGTACAAAGGAGAGAGAGAAAGAGAGCATATCAACACATGAAACTGGTGGACGGGGGAACGAAGGAGTTGGCTTGGGCACGACATAACTTGTGCCGTCGAAGGGCGACCGATTCGCTTGGGCGCTCGCATACGGAGTCGTAACGGGCATTCGGGAAAAACTAGCGATTGGCAGGATGGGGTTGGAGGCAGGCCGGGAGTGGAAAACATATCTAGCTCTCTCTCTTTCTCTCTTCTTCCGAGGTACCACCTAGCCAGCCTCCGCTAGCGGATCGCGCACTGAGTGTGTACTATGTACGTAGCCGAGTGTGAGCGCTGCCGCCGGCGCTTCTCCACTCCCCACTAGATCCGAACGGACGGCGGTAACGGCGGCTCCGAATATGCCCCCACCGCTGAGCTGCTCCGATCGCGACTCTTTCTCTCTCTCGCTCTCTCGCTCTTGCTCTAGATCGGGCGTATTGGTAGGAGGGGTGGGGAGATGAGCGGCCGCCTCGATTGGCGCCTCGATGGGCAGGCTTACCCCCACGAGCGCGGTTGCGACTCCGCCCATCCCCCCACTGCAACGAGTATCACCCTCCTCCAGTCAATGTATCGGTCCTCCGGTAGCTCTTAGTTTCAGGTTAGGAGCCTGCTAGCACGGGTCTCTCTCTTTCTCTTTGGCGAGCGCCAACTTGGAGCGCTCGTGCACGGCGCAACGCGCTCTCCAACGACACTTTACTCATCCTGGCCAATGACACCGCCAGTCAGCAGCCCCTCAACTGTCAATCTGCCGCTGACGAGGTCATCCACGACGACGAGGCTGTTCACCGAGCAAGGACTTGTTGTTGATGTTGTTGGAATGAGCGATTCGTGATAGCGACAGTACAAATGATGCAGCAGCAACGGCAGTAGCGCCCGCGACAACTGCAGAGAGAAGATAATGAGAAGTAAATCAGTGCTTTGGACGACAGTCGACTAGTGATTGGCCACTGACTGTATGTTACATGCAGCCAGGTGCGAGTGATTTGGCATCAGAGTGTGTTCGCGAGTGATAGGAGAAAGCGCGCGCGATAAGGGATTGTCGGTGGTTGGCGATGACAGGCAGCCGAGTACGTTCGCGCTACCGGTACCATCGCCTGGTGATTGTGCGAATGCAAGTCGTGTGAGGACGTGTAAGCAAGGGACAAAAGAGACAGAGACCGTGGAGGCGCGATCGAGCGGTGGTGATCCGGTGGCTCGAGGAGGAGGTGGTGGAGGCGGCGGCGGCGACGATAGCACCAGGAGACGCAGTAGCAGCAGCGTAGCAGGTCAGCAGCAATCGACAGTTTCGGGCACGGCGAGTACGCAGGCAGCCGTCAAAGTGGCTTCGTCACTAGGGCTCCAGGGGCCTGCTGCGCCGATCGGGGCCCAACTATTGCAGGCGGCCGCCGCGGCCAGTGCCAGCTCCCCCGAAGACCATGCGAGCGCGACCGTCTACCACGCGAACTTGCTAGCCGGCACGAGCGGCAACGTGCAGGCAGCCCTTCAGCAGCCGCAAGCTCTCCTTGCGAGCCTCAGCCCATCGGCGACCGCCGCGGCCCTCGCCGCAGCCAGCATGCAGGCCTCCGCCGAGCCCAGCAGCCTCGATCTCCAGGCTATGCAGTCCATGGAGTATCTCTTCAAGAAGGAGCGCATCTATCTGCTCGCTCAGTTCTGGCAACAGGTAAGTGTTCAACAAACTCACGTTTACAAGTGCACGCGCGCGCGAAGCATCCGTGAGCTTTCAAATATGTACAGCCAACGCGTAGTCGTGCGACTTATTACCTCTTTCGCATTGTTACGCAAGCGAGCTGTGGTGACGCGCGATTTATCGAGGAATCGTAATGCGTTTAGCGGCTCGATCCTCGTGATGCACAAGTGCTCGCGTGTTTAATTGACAGCTCGGCTGCCGCTGCCGCTGCTGCAAATATCGCTCGACGTCGCTCTCGAGAATACTTGACATGGGTGCACAGTGCGAGAGTGTTGTACGCAGCGACAAATCGAGAAAAGGATTTACTTTTTAATATTTAATCGAGTAACGTTTGCTTTCCTGTTTGTGCACAATTATTGGTCGTGCGAAACTGACTGCTGCTGCTCTGTTTACTCAATTGCGAACATCGCGACATCCGGCTTCGAGCCGGACGATTCCGATTTTGGGTCAAACTCGGCTCTAATTCGCTATTAATTCGTTATCTACTAATTTGCAGTAGCGTCATTAACTTATCCGCGTCTATCTATCGGTAACGCTGGCGACGAGCCTCACAAGCAGCAATTCAATAAATATGAGTTCGAATGAGATTAAGGCTGAGCAGTCGCCGAGCCGAGACGAGCCGAAGTGACAAATCGAGTCGGAATACACTTAATTCTTAACCGTCTCGATAATTCGATTTCACAAATAAATCCCTTTATTCGAGATGATTTGAATAATTGGCGCAAGCAGTTTCAGCTTGAGCTTCTGCGGGCGCGAGCTCTTTTCGATCCTCCTAATTGACGCGCTCGACAATTATCATTTCATTTAATGATTGACGTTTTGACGTAGCTCAACTTGAAGCGCTTTTATATTTTAATAACCGGCTACCTTGCATCGATTGCGATTTACAGCAGTCAAATATTAATAGACGCGGCGGCGGTGGCGTCTGTTGCTGCTGTTGCTGCATTGACAAAGTGACACGATTAAAAGTGCGCCTTGAATTATTGCAGAGTATAAGTCGTCGATTCGTAATGGAAGGTGAAAACGAGCCGATGAGGCGCGAATAAGAGGCTGAGCGATCGTCGTGAAAAGCAACGCAAGTGACACAGATTGCGGCGTTGTGCTGGCAAGTGGCTTCGGGTTGCTGGTGGCATGGCCCCGTAACCGGCAGTAGAGCGCGCGGGGGGTAATTGCTGGTCGGTGGGATTGTCGGTCAGTCGAGCGATTCTGCGGGGGTTGACCATGTGGAGTGAGGAAAGGCCAAGCTCGAGAATCCGGCCTTTTCGAAGTTTCGCACCCGTTTGCGCACAAGCTCAGATTACACTCTTCGTTATATACTTGGCTCCAAGCTCCAAAGATAGTTTGAACAATTTTGGGGCGGCACGCGCCACCGACACGACTGAGAGGGCGAGTCGAGCGAGCCGAACGACTTGCGGCCAAGTGGCCGGCGACTGGTGGCAACAATTGTCACGCCTCGACGTCTCCCGTTTTCCCTTACATTGGCCTTTGTAAACTATCATCTCCGGAAGAGGAATAATAGAGAGCGCAAGAGCTATGTAGGAGGCAACTTTAGTCGAATAACTGCCATAAGCCAAGTGGTCGAATCGAGGCTGAAAAATTAATTAAATCCGAATGCAAGTTGACAAGTTTCAAATGGCAAACAATTAAACGCAGAAATGGAGTTTGCCTGACGTTCTGTCATCGGCGTTTGCAACGCACGGTTATAATAGGTGCCGCGTGCGTGCGACAATATTAAGCGATCGCTCTGGTAAACGCTGCTAAATACACGTGCGTATGTATACAGGGGGGAAAGCGAGGGAGAGCAGAGCAAAGCGGAGCAAACGCTCGCTCGGCTATATTGGCTGACTACCTGTTTCCAATAAAATAAGCCCGCTTAATAACGCGGGCGTGCGCGCGCGCAAACTAGTCTGGCCTGCCTGGTTGTCGACAGAGTGTGTGAGAGAGAGAAAGAGAGAGAGAGAGAGAGAGAGAGAGAGAGAGCTTATACGCTAAATAACTGCATGCACACTGTGCGCACAATGCATGTGTCGCGACCGCCAGCTCGCCCCGCATAGTTTCACGATTATCCCCGTTCACGCGTCCCATCACCTATCTGCGCGTACTCTCTGCAGCTATGACGCGCCTACATATATACATACATATGATAGCTGTATCTTTAACGCTGCACACAGCTAGCCGACTGAAATTCGACTTCTCGATTTATTAACGAGACGGCCTTGCCTCTCGCTAAATCTTCCTCTAATATCTCTCCTGACAATCTCTCTGTCTCTAATGCCAATAAAAGACCTTACGTACGTCGAGGATAAATGATACTTCATATATATATACATACTTATTTAATACGTATAAATAGATATTAAACGGTGCCGATGAAAATCATTCAATATGTAAAGCCGTCTGGCTGCCGTTGTTCGTGACAATGAAAAATTTGTCAGATATACATAAAGCAAGGGGCTGCGAATGATTTACCTCGGAAGTACAGAATCAGGCTGCTCGCGCTCCAACGGACAGGCAGATAAAGAAAAGTGATCGCGCAAGCCAATTCGTACTAGCTGCGCGACTGCTCCGAGATGCTGTTACTGCTGCGGGCAAGTCGATGGCCTAAGCCACCGCGTTCTCTGCAACGCGCGCGCGCGCACTCTCTGCACGGAGAACGTATTGGTTTCTATAAATATTGCGACACTGAACGAATTCCGAGAAGGAAAAAAGAAAGAGAGATCTGTCGCGAAGACGTCGCAAGGCGCGGGTGCGAGACGCCACCGCCGCAAATTTTACAACAGAAACATCGAGGAAAGAGCTCTCCGCCCAAAACGTCCAGACAAAATAACATACAGATTTATATATGTATATATATATATTGCCATGCACTCGCGGCTAAAGTGTCATTGCTCTCGATCTTGCAAGGGCGTGTGTGCATCGTATACGCATGCCGATCGCCCATCACTGATACTCCAATGTCATTCATTTATCTTTCTACTGCATGTTCATTATTTCAGCTCACCACCCCATATCTCTCGTTCGGTCAAAATCGAGACGTTCGTCAATTAGCAATGAAGCACCGGCGCGGCCATCTACCTCTTCTACATCGCTTATTTCTATCGCATTTTTTTTCACTTCATTAGAGATACCCCTAAACGTACATTTTTCCAATCATATTTTACTCTTCTCACTATGATTTTTCCACGTAGCGTCTATACATTATAATCGTCGGTTTCTTCTCAAAAATTTTTCACGTCGCTCACAGTGAAATTGCGAAGAGCATTATATTATCAATTTAAGTAGTGTAGGGCGAGCATGGATGTACAGTCATGATTCAGTTGGATATGTGTCTTTGAAGATAGTTTTTCTTGATTCAAATTAACATGAGGGTAGAGAAAATGGATGAACTATTTTTGGGTTACAAGATCGAAGAGAGCATTGACGGCGTATTTTAGGCAAGCTGACAAATCAAGTCTAGCACAAAGGAAAAAACCCAATGTTATCGATAATTGAATAATGAAGAAATAAAAACTTGTTCTCGGCATACATCGAATGAATAGAACATTACGGCTGAGCGTCAAAAATAACTAAACTAGTGAACCAATGAAGGAACGAACACCGATCCCATCAATAAAAAAATATTAATGCTTCCGGTGGTGTTGTCGTCATTGTTGGTGCGCATACACATCTACCAAAGATGATTCGGTATGTGTGGGTCCTCGGAGGAGAGAGAGAGAGAGAGAGAGAGAGAGAGGACAAAAGTTTTACCAGCTCGTGATTCCCCTCGAACACGAGAAACAGCGGCGGGGAAACTCCCACTCCTTGAGACGCAATGTCCACGGGATCACGGTAGGGGAACTTCGACGCGGCTGCAAACTTGCCGAAATCCCCGTGTGGCGGCGACACTTCTCGAGCCAGAGTCGGAGCCACACATCCAAACAGACAAGCAAAGTTGAGTCACGCGGACGGCTAGGTTATCTCTTTTTATCTCTCTCTCTTTCTTTCTTTCTTTACTGCTGCTGGCCAGACGCTCAGAGGCAAGCACATTCAGCCCAATTACGAAAACAAACAGCAACCAGTCGACAAAAAAAAGAAACCCCATCCCATCGACGTCGCTGTTTGTTTGATAAATAAATTGGGATTATTGACTCGCGCCAAATATCCATCAATGTTCCCAATCAAATCAACTTCGTGTATTAACAGCTTCGCACATACATATAATTGGATATTTCTTTAAAATTGTAGATATAAAAGAATTTGGAAAATGAAAAGTGATTATCAAAATAAAAAAAACGAAACAAAATAAAATATTGTGAGACTGGATATTATGAGTGCTTGCATAGCTGAAAAGACCGGGGGCGAGCGAGAGATCGTCGACGTTTGGAGGTTTACGTTGTGTGAATGGTTGACGCCGAGTAAGCTGGAGTTGGAATTGAGTCGATCACGTGCACCTCCATACGTAGGATGCATTCCCGCGACGCAACTCGCAACTCGCTGACTTTGCGCTCTCTATCTTTCGCGACAGCCTTTATTGTTTTTTATTTGCTCCTTTGTCCGCGCAAACTCGATCATCATAATAATAACAGTACTGGCAACAAAGCAAAAAATACTATAAACCGCATTCGTCATAAATATGTATATGCCAACTCGACTTTAAGCACTTACTGTTTGATTATGTTAGTCCTATAACGGAAATTGCACGTTGAAGCCATCCTATTTTGATCGGTTGAGAAGAAAAAAAGTCAAATCGTTTGATCGAGCGCGTTAAAGTGTCGTTTGTAGTCGTTTGACTTGTAGCCCCGAGGAAAAAGTGATACAGCTGCACAAAGAAGACTCGTGCTTTTGAGTTTGCAAGCGTGCCGCCGCTTATGCTTATGCCGCTGGTACAGCCGCAATAGAGATACACCTATTAATAGACGTTGCCTCGCTCTCTTGCACTTGCACATGTGTGTTCTCGCTTATACACGCATGCATACGAGCGGCAACGAGATAGAGAGAGAGAGAGAGAGAGAGAGAGAGAGAGAGAGATAGAGAGAGGGAGGGAAAGAAAAGGAGTATAAAGTACCTATATCGAATCTCAAGATCGTTGGCAAGTGGGATATTATGGCGCTCTTATTCGCCGTTTTCTTCTCGTTTTGCAAAGTGCCTGCATGGAAGCTGAGGCCCCGATAGCCGAATGCACTTTTGGCTAATATAGCGACGCAAAAGAGGCACGCGGTTATTAATTTCGCGTCGCAGCGTTATTTCTGAAATAAGTGATTTAGTTGCAACGAAGAAAGCGCGAGATAGAGAGAGAGAGAGAGAAAGAGAGAGAGAGTGGATTTTTTGTTCCATCTTTTTTTTCACTCGCTCGCTTATTCGGCCCGCGCAGACTCCGCCTGTGTGATTCACCCACACTCCAGAAATATCGAAATAGGTAGTGCGTGTGCTGCAGTCCGGGAACTGCAAGTCTCGTTCTTAAAAAGAGAGAAAGCATGCGCAGCGTCTCGCTACTTAAGAGTCCATTTACCGCCGCGGCAGCGCGGAAATCAAACGGCGCTGCTACCGCGGCGATCCTCTGCTTTATGGGACGCGAAAATGGGCTCCGCAACGTTTCGCCCAAAGTGATTATGCTACGAGCAGCAGCAGCGGGTTTATTCTTGGAGACACTCATTAGACGTCATTATTAGACGTCGCGCGGTAGCGATGAGGGTCCGAATGCTCCTCCCTCGTATTTGGCACTATACTACTCGCGTATAATCTTGAGTCTTTGTTTACTTTGGCTAGCTGGACACTATATACGTATACTGCTGTCTACATAGTGATGCTGCTCGACTTTAATTCGACGAATCGCTTCTTTATTGCATAATGTGCCAGAGCGAAGGAGAATGTTAAAGAAGAGACGGGAAGAGAGTAGATGTAGATTGATCGGTGCATCGAATTAATCGCAGCACAATGCCCGTTTTCTTGTTACGTAAACTCTCCAGTCTCGCGTACTCGCTCGTGCGCACACACACGCACCAAACATCATTGTATAGACACAACTCTCCTTTTATCCTATCCTCTCGTCTTCTCTTCTCATCTCTTCTTCCTACTGCGACGTTTCAAAATGTCACTCGAATCTTTCCGACACATAGAAAAGCGAGAAATACATTGAGGGTGACGCGATCGATTGACGCTTTCTATAATTAACTGGCGATACAGAAATGTTTTTCTATGAACGCTTCTAAATCAAGCTTAGCTAGCTACCCTGGTGCTTTTATTAAAAGTCGATAAATCGTTGCTGTGATTGGTGTGTTGTGCAAAAAATACGTATATCCACGACCTGCTAATGCTTTGTTTGCCATATAAATATTTCGGCGTGTTGGGTATATATGAAAGCGCGGGGGGAGGGGGGGCGTGTCGAAAGCCGTAAACTTCATGCACGAGCAAGTAAAACTCTCGTGTCGGTGGGCGCTAATTCTCAGCTTTCTTTCACTCTCTGTCTCTCTCTCTCTCTACCTGTGTGGCAAATTGGTATTGACCACACGCATGATAGAGAAGTGAAAGAGCGAAGAAAAGATTTTGTCGCCTGATCGACATAGCCGCAGCACGACAAAAGTCCGCCGCCGCAAAGCGAGGTCAATAAGCGAGTTTGTTAAAATGATAATGAAAAGAAAAATATATCGAGTTATCGTTTATTCATTCCAACTGATAGAGACCTTGTACATCGCCAAGCCACGCACAATAAATACACACATACACACTTGTTGAATTACAACCACCGATGAAGTAAGACTTATGGTAAAGGCATTATTCTTTTTCTTTCTGTACTATTTGCGCATCAAATATAAATAGTTCGGAAGTAAGTGACCCTCGATAAATTGCAAAGGAAAAGTGGTCGAGAGAACGAAGTTTTGTGGCATACGTGTACACGAGCGTAGCGGCGCGTGCACGTGTAGTGCGCGCAACAGATGTGCCAGGCACGCGAGCGCAGGCACGCCGATGAGAAGAGCTTCGGGCTGGGCGCCCCCGAATATTTGGCAAGTCCAAATGCGCGCATAACACCCTTGGCCACCACGATAGGCTCTCGCTTACAAATTGTTCTCTTTGACTAGGTCTATCTATTCATCTCTCTCTCTCTCCCTCTCTCTCTCTCTCTCTCTCTCTTTCTCAATGGTCAGAGAACGGCACGCGACAGGCAGCTCTACGTCATTGCGTCATTAGCTTTCGTGACGATATTATTTTTATAATCGGCACTGTTATCGATCGTGTGTCACAAATTTAGCTGAAAAAAATTAGTTCTTTCTTTTTCATTGGCGAGTCGTATATTGTCACTGTTGAGCAGCATTATAGAGCTGAAAAGCGAGTGTCTGAGTGTGCAATTACGAAAATTGTGGTTTGACAAAAATGAATAGTGCCGATGATTGAGTGTATCCCATGAGTCATTGCGTGCACGAGGTGAGTAACACGTCATAAGGTGCTGGATCGATTTTTATTTCAGGACTTATCAAAGCGACAATGAGTAATAGCGCTTCGAAATGAATTCTCCGAGTTTGAGATTCCAACAATCGATTCGGTCGTGGTCGCCCGTCCCGCTCGCTCCCAAGCAGCCCAATAAATTTCATTCAACCTTATCAATCATCTTATTTAAAAAAGCACTCCCACGCGATCGCCTCTTCGCTCCTAACTAAGATAAACTAACAGAAAAGAGAAGTACTTTATGCTAAATTTGCTATCGCAGGAGCGCGCATATCAATCGTTTTTAATGGAAAGTCAAGCAGCTTTCTGCTCTTGCATTTGTACGTGTATGCTCTCTTCTCCCTTCTCTTTATATGTACATATATATATATATGTTTCTCTTATTCGAAGACTATATTCAAAGGTCGCTTGGATCGCTTCCAAATTCCAAGTCGTCCCCTGGTGGCAACGGCGGCGACGCCGTGGCTATCGTAGCAAGCCGCCCACGACGATTTTTATTGGATAAATCTCTTTTCGATTTTCCTTCCACATCTAATTTGATGTTCTTGCACTTGCTTGATTATTGGCTGTTAAAAAGATTATTCATTTAATATGGCAGCGAGGATTACTTATTTAAGTTCGAGCTGGTTAAACAATGTTATAGACAATTATAGAAAATAAAATTGCGTAAAGAATAATTTATCGTAGCTGAAGTATATAGACTGTTGTAACGGCAAGCTACAAGAAATTTGACGACGATTATGGTAGCTACTGTTACAATTCGGTTGGGCTGATGATTACGATATGGCAGCGCGTTGCGAGAATACGCAAACGCAGCTCGATATCGCGTCGATCCATCTCGTTAGTACAGCGGCGCGAGCGCATCAAGTAATAGCTATTGAAAATCGTTAAATCATGAATAGTCATCGTATATCGCCAATTAGCGCACTGCCTGGCTAGCTATATTGCTGCGGATGAATATTCAAGCGGCTCAATCCGCTCGTCCATTCGCCCGAGCGGCTTGTAGCACTATGTTTCCCTCGTTCTCTCTCTCTCTCTCTCTTTCGCGTAGAAATACTCACACACGATATATACACGCGTACAGCACCCATCGGAATCGTCACGCGAGTTTCTGCTCGACAGCCCTCGCGCACATCGCCCTATGTGCGCCCGCTGCTAATATTATCGATAGATCCCTCTTCCTGTACGAGCCACAATTTCCATTGCTACCTAGCTAGCTCTTTCCTTACTCGCACCCACGACACCTGTCCTACATCGCATCTCTCATTGTATCTATCTCTACGTCGCTATCGATTAATACCATTCCAGGAATTCCCATGAATAATCTTTCTGCAGATAGCTGCACTATCAGCCACTGATTCGTGATGCATGCTATTGTCGCTCTTCTTTCATTTAATTTCTAGTTGCTTTCATGTTTTATATCGTTCAATCCTTTTTTTCCTTTTCAATATAATTGCAGCTGGTTGATGCTTTCGTTTTGAACGTATAGGCCGTGTCTCTGATAATTTGACTTGTTGAACACCGAAACAAATGCGAACGGAAATTGATAAGTCAGACCGGAAGTCGCTGGTTTACTATCCTTGTTTTTACGATAACCAACGCAGTCGCTGCTTGAATTCGAAAATAATTCATCGATACGCATACTTTGGTTCGTTTACTATACCCATCGAGTAGGCCAAGTCGCCACTTGATCGGTGGTAAATCAGAAAATTTTTCGTGTTGACGTTAAAGCCACAATTATTGTTAGGTTGACTGATGACAGATTGGAATTTTAGAGAGAGAGAGAGAGAGAGAGAGAGAGAGAGAGAAAGAGAGAGAACGATTGAGACAACTACTTTCAATGCTGGATCAAGCGAGAGTCCAATCGGCGTTGAGCAAATCTCAAAAGTCGGTAGTCTCGGACTGATCGGTCGAAGGGCCTAACAAAATACAACGTACAACACAATTGACATAGCTGGATCGTTCCGCATGAAATCGGCGCTGGCGGCGGAAAAGGAACTCGCTATCGCGGCCCGACGAGCGTTGCCGTGCACGGCTGACTCGGTTTACATGTGTAAATTCATCCGGATGTGACGTTGCTTAGATGGATTCGGTCGAGATTTTTCTCGATCGAAAACAAAGCGGCGGCGGCAGCGTCGGTTGACTTGTTTGCTTGCTTGCTTGAGCGTCGCGAACACTGCACATGAGAGATATTATGGGGTTAGCCGGTGTACTCCGGGTGCTGGGTATTCGGGATTTTTAAATTGTATCTATTGGCTGATAGCGATTGAAAGTAATTGAATGAAGCGGCGGCCGGTTATTTACGAACGTTTAAGCCGTAAGGCGAGCAAGAGCAAGCCAACTATCTGTCCATTCATTCGTCTGTCCCTTCATTCATTCATCATTCAGTGACTGCTTCGCTTAGCTTGGCGTCGCATCGAACGCGTGGTCCGCTCTCGCGCGCGCTCTCTCTCTCTCTCTCTAGCAAAGGCCCATTCAATTGATCGGTGATTGTCTAAATTATAAGATTGCCATACAATGGCTCTCATCTCGACCTATTGGGGTCCCGCGTTCGGCGCGCTCACGCTTAGTTACGTCAGCGCTCAGTTTAAAGCTCCAGATCGTCTGAAGCTTTGCCGGGTAGCAGTGGCATCGCACACTCAGCTTGCTCTATCTCTCTCTCTACCTATGTGTCCTAGAACGACTGTCTGGCCGGCTGGCTGAATTAATCCGATTCGCAGTCTCGACTGCGTCACTGTTTTCGTCCGACAATTGGATCAGTCGGCGGGATTTTTGACGGGCCGCGTGCAAGCAGCCCTCGCATTCGAAAGTTAACGGCTTAGTAGTAACAGCGTCGTGCAGTCAGACAGCAGTCGGTAAGCTGCTGCAGCCCTCGGAAAAGTTAGCCAAAGGTAGCTTTCTCCCTTCTATCTCTCTCTCTCTCTCTCTCCCTTTCTCTCTCTCTCTCTCTCTCTCTCTCTCTCTGTCTCTCTATCTCTCGCTATGTACTTGACGAAACAAGCTTAATTGGCATCCAAACCGGATAACGTGCGACTGCTATACTCTGTATACTATACTCGGTCCAAACGCGAGCGCGTGAGTGCACGTATGCATGTATGTGTATGTATGGCCATCCCGTGTCCAACTAACTAGGGCCGGCGCCGCGAAATCGGTTTACCATTGCGCCAAGCCAGTTGTTCGTTCGTCACCAATGTCGCTTGCGAGAACTTTATCACCTAATATATAGCTGCACTATAACAACGCGCGCGTCTCTCGGCCTCCTCCCTCCAAACGAGCTTAAAGTCGACGAATAGCGAGTAGCAAATGGGATCGGTATACTGTTGCTTGGACGCTTGGCGCTTATAACATTGCCATTAAGGTCCCATGAGCTACGACGAGCACCCGTCTCACACCCAGCCTCAAATGCGCTTTGGATTTCAGAGCTATATACCCTACTAGCCGTTCGTTCGCTCAATGCATCACGAGCAGCGCCGACTAGCTATGAGAGCGGAAAACTTTGAAGCGCATTTACCAGTTTTCGATTCCTCGAAGTAATTAGTGCTAGTTTCCCATGGCGTCTAATTGTACAAAGAAGGGGGAGGCAAAAAAATAAAACAACAAAAAAACAACAACCGCAGCATTGATTTTAATTGCAAGCGAAGCGAGCGAAGAGTAGTTATACCAAGGAATTGAGTCTATAGCGCGCATAACTATCTCGGTCGGTGAATCGAAAGGGTCTCGTACTTCTGCGGCTGGTGAAATCGCAAAGCGATTACCTCTGGATGCCTCTAAAATATCTACATATATGGGCTGTTGTATCGCATGGGCACGCAGAAGCAACTGCTTTGGCACTTGCGGATCGCCGCGTGGCGGCACGGCGCGATGGCCCTCCATTGCAATAGTTGCGCTCTAAAGCAAAGTGATTTCGCGACGAGCTTAACGCTATAACTTAACTTGCTGCGTGCTTTGGGCTTATCTGCGCATCAGGCCGTAAGCATCCAAGTGTGTTCGATAGCGCGGTTACACATTAATTACCGCTCATATTCCTTCACTTTCTCTGATTTAAAAGAAAAAACTATTATACATAAATGAACTTAAATTTGATAGATTATTTACTTAATAAATTGTATATGTACATATAAGGGCTACGAAAATCATTCGGAATACTTCGGCTTTAACGGGCCACCACTCGTCTTTCGCTATTCGACTCAGAGACAATGGGCGGTGGGTAGCCCTCTTTGGCAACGTAACATTTGTCAGGCAAAGGCGGCATGCAGATGGCACCGGAGAAAACAGGTGTATCGTCCGCTCTCACTTGGACTGCCAAACTATTACACCAAATATAAACCGTCCGCAGTGTGCAGTCGATCGACGAGCCAGTTTTTTTAACTGTTACTTTCTGGCTTTTTTTCTTTTCTCTCTCTCTCTCGCTCTCTCATTATTATCCAAGCGTCGCTCTCCTTTCTTGGCCACAAACGGCCATTGTGCCATACGGATCGTTTGCCGGCCAATGCGCGATAATTCTTCGAACGGTCGAAAATAGAAAAGCGTTCGGCGCTTCGTCTGCCGTTCTACTGTAGTCTGCTACCTCGTGTGAGCCTATAATGGGAAAATATTTTTCCAATTCCAATTACAAGTAAAATAGTGCGAGAAATTGGCGTGTTTTCAAACAAAGCAGTAGGCAACAGCAGCAGCCTCGGCGGTGAATACGGCGTCTGTGACGGCAGTAGGACGCTGGAATTATGAAAAAGGAAAGAAAAAACAGCGGTTTGTTATCGATCCAGAGGCATCAGAGCGATTGTTTCCAACTACTACGTTTGATTTTCTAATAATAATAATACGGCTCAGCAGTAGCGGCATATATCAGGATAAGTCCCACGCACGTTGCGTGATCTACCTGGCGCAGCAACAACAGCAGCAGGTGACGCGAGGTCTGTCCTATCGTACATTAGATATATATACACATACACACGCACACACATGCACAAATATACACACGTGTATGCTAGCGTGTATGTGCGCGTACATACATAATATAAACATGAAACCGCGTGCGAACTACACTTTGCCGTGGTAGTACTCTTTAACTGTTGTGGCCCACTACCAAGCACTCCGGTACTTTGCGCAAGTCCCCACGCTTCCAGTACCGCTTCTTCCATGGCGCACTCGGCCTTGCGAAATACGCGCCCAATTAAAATGCACTTTCTAATTGTAATACGCCTTGCGCTCGTAATTACAATCAATGAATTTTGCAAGCGAACAAATTCAATTCGCAGCCGCTGAGAATAGGATTCCGTGCGAATGCGAGCGAGAGCAACGATATAAAGTGTAAAGTGTAAAAAGGAAGTGATGCATATGTAAGGGTATATACGAGAATTAGGGAACGATGATACTTAGGTCGGCCTTGGCGCGTTAACGTAGCTTCGGACGTCGCGCCGAGAATGAACGGCGACGCGCTCTCTCGTTGATAAGGAATAGGAACACCTCGAGCGTACTTCCGCTTCGCGAAGTGGCTCGAACCGGACGACTTCGTGCGTCCTCGCAGCTCCGGACACGCAATCGGACGCCGATCCACAGTACTCACTGTGTACGATTTATTGATTTCTGAGCTGTTGCCAGTAGCAGCTGGCTTTGTTTTTGACACGGTACAAGGCACACGAACGCTTCTTTTTTTTTCGCACGCGCCTCGCAGATCAAAGATTTGGCAATTCGGTGCATCCGCTTGGCGCACGCTTAACGAGCTGCCACTGACGTTTCTGCGATCCGTTAATGACCGCTGCCCTAACCGTCGCTGTCTTGCTGCCGCTGTATGTTTTTCAGCTTCCGAAAGACATAAAGTGACGACGACGATGCATCAGGCTCCCCGAGTACGTATCCATGTGTGTAAGTGTATGTTATTAGAAAAAAACACACACTCACACAGAGGGAGATCACGCATATAGGGGCGCGCACATTTAGAAGCAACATCACTGATTTATACTTGGCACGTTGGCCGCATGGAGTGACGGCACATGCAGGGGAAATAAAAAATCATGTCTTTCGTTGGCCGTAAAGTGCTTTACGAGTTTCGAATTAACAAATTTATTACTTTCGTCTGTTGATTCTATTTCAATGAGCGAGTAGCCGCCATGCTCCCGGGCTCGAACCGCGCCCGATTTCATTGTCGATGATTCTGATTCAAATGAGTCGAGGAGTACATGCAAGTCAGCGATAAATCTCGCGGCTGTCTCTTTATGCTCCCTATAGTACCGAGGTGAACTGTATAGGCGAAGGGGCCGGATTGAACCGCAGAACTAGCAACTATCAATGATGGCTTTCTCTGCTGGTTCATTCGATGCGAGTCTAATGTGGTATCGTCGCACGCTTTAACAATTAACCTATAGCGCAAAGCCGTTCGCTCGCGGGCTGGAAAAATTTGGAGCTCCGTTAACCAATCGGCTCGGGGCGATACATCAAAACGAGGAGCGCAAGGGAGGATCCTTTTTTCTCGGGGGCTATGGCCAATCCCCCGGACCGCTATAGCTAGGCACAGCAAGGGGCCACCAGCCTGTACACGTCTAATTTTAACGACACCCGATATGCAGATCACAACGTGCACGAATCTATGCAAATTCAAAACGGTAAAACGCGCGATCATGTATACAAACCCGCGCGAGCTGCAAGGACCAACCGAGAGAGAGAAACAAAAAGAACGACTCAAGAGAACGAGAGGGAATTGGCCCCCTGACAAACTGGTTCTTCAGCTGAATGCTAAACGCGGAGGACGACGAGAGAGAGAAGGAGCGAGATAGACGAACTTTCACACGTACGCTCGCGCGAGCACGAGTGAGAAACACGTTATAGCGAGCTTCCTTCCTTTTTTCTGTTGCAGCTAACTCTCTATCGCGCGCAAACCCAGCCATTTGTACACGTCTCGATAATATATATCAGCTTCTTTCGCTTCTTGTACTTTTTGCGATTTCTTGGTTCGCTTTGTATTAGCTGCCCCTCAAGGGTAGCCGCAGCGCACACACGACACGCGAATGCATGCCGCGAGCATTATGCCGTTCGAATGTATTAAAGCTCGAGTATGGACATGTGCGGAGCAGGTCGTTTAGCCGCATGACGGATCGAGGCTGGAATCCGCGTGTGAACCCCACGATCCACTCGTCGACGCGGCTGCTGCTTTTGCTACCGCCACCACCATCGGGAGAACCTGTTTTGTGGATTTTCCTCGCACACGCGCGTTCGCAAATTTTAACCGACTGTGTGTATGCGTGAGCTGCAAATAACTCCTCCATGCGTTTGTACTGCAACACGACGAAAAAACAACGACAACTTCATTAATCCAATATAAGCAGTAAACATTTCAAACGGCATTTGTCAATCGACTATCAGCTCTTTTATTTTCATTGCTGCCAGTTGTATCGAAATACCGGTCAAGTTAATCAACATAACTCTATTAACAAGTGAGAGGAAGAAAGGAAGGAAGGAAGGAAAGAAGGAAGGAAACAAGCAAGGAACGAGAGACAGACTTGCAAAGTTATTCAAAGTGAAAAATACTTCCCCTTGACCCTGGCACGGGTGCGCAGTGCAGCGCGCAAGGAGGTTAGCGGGACTCGGGAGCCAGCTCTGTGCCACTTCAAAGTACCCGCGCTAATTGGATTTACAATGAGTCGTGTTCGTGCACTTTTCAGCGCTGACTGCTCTATTACGCTCGTCTTAGAAAGAGAGAGAAAGAGAGAAAGAGATAGAGAGAGAGAGAGAGAGAAAAAGTAGAGCCACCCCTCATGCCCCGACAAAGACCATCCAGCAGTTCGCCGATTAAGTGACGCGGATTCTTTTTCTTCCTTCCCAAGATTCACTCGCGTGAACGCGCTCGTTTAAGAGGTCGATTTCCTTCGCGAGGGTCTTCTTACTGCCGATGCCATAGCGTACTACTACCGAAGGAAAGCCCCAAGGGTGAATATTGATGGACCAAACTGAGGCGAGACACCATCCTTCCTTCCTTCCTTCGCCCCGTGCTATACTTCAAGGGGGTATACTAAGTCTATGTAAAACCGATAATCCTTGCCTCATCTCTAGCATCCTTAAATTGATACTTGGCCAACGGTGCGAGGCCAATGAATTTCTTTTTCCTCCTTTCTGGTTACGCTTGTTACCTCCGATCTGTTTTGAAATCACTTTTGGTTATATTAGAGAGACAACAATAAAAATATACCGTCAGTTTCCAACTTGTGATATCGCAGAGAATGCCATTGCTCTTTTATCTCGCAAACAGTTAAACATTAGCTTTATCGCAGAGTAGAGTTACTTATCGGAGACGCTTCGACTCCAAAGTAACTCGTGTAAGCAAAGCAGGTGCTTCAAAGCCATCACTGAGTCGAATAAGTGTGCGTGTACGCGTGTAAGTGTACGTCGGTGCACACGTCCAATACTGACAGCCAAATCGACCAAGGAATTACGCTCGGAATTACGTGGGGAGAGAGAGAATTTCTTTAGTTTTTTTCTCTCTTTCTCAAGTTCATAGACTCAGTGCTAAAAACACCATCTGCGAGCGAGCGAACGAGTGAACAACGAGTGGCCAAGAGTAGTAGAGCAAGAGAGGGAGAAAGAGTCGACGGTGTCTCAGCGGCAGTGCATTCTAACGCGTGATTATGCCACACGCATACAAACACGAATCACATATACGTAAGAGTGGAGGTCAGAAAGGATCTACGCCTGACTGCAGCGACGTCATTAGCAATGTATCTACCGACAGATCGCGAAAATGAAAAGTTTGATAAGCGCACTCTGTCGTGTAGCGTCGTAATATTTCTGTTTCCTTCTCTTCACGAACAATACCAAAAAAAAAGTAAAGAAGAAAAAATAACATTACTGCATGACGACAAGCTTTATCGATATTCTCAGCCATCAATTTCACGTTTATTGTGTGAGCCGCTTAAATCAGAAATCACAGCTATAATTCTTCAAAGCGGCCACGGGAAAATTAGTGTGCATAAAAAAGGGATACAAAAGGAAGCCAAAAGAGGAATAAAAAGAAATTATGTGTAGCACTCAGTAAATTGGTGTAATTGGAAGATACGTATATAAAAAGTTGAGCAAAGAGAGAGAGAGGAAGAGGAGAGGAATTAGCGCGTGCGAGATGCAATATCGGTTATTGAAGTGTGCATATCGTATCGAGAGCGCGAACGAGAGCGAAAACGTGCAAAAATTATTATCCGGCTTCGTCGAATTACACTCGATCGGAGAGCTGCAGCAAACACCAGTTGCTGCATGCTAAAGAGAGAGAGAGAGAGAGAGAGAGAGAGAGAAAGAAAAAAAAGAGAGAAAAGAGCTGCACTCTGCTTTTTTTTATTCGATAGCACCACTGACACGGGGGATGAGTGGCGCTTGGGATATCCGGAGAATGGAAGAGTCAAAGAGCAAAAGAGCCTGTCGGGGGATGGAAAACGACTGGGGTGGCCGTGGCCTACACTGGCCACGTGTCTATGCTCTAGCTCTCTCTCTCTCTCTCTCTCTCTCTCTTTATCACATATACACGTACGTCCATGTACATTTTCAGTTATAAGCGAGGTGTTAACAAGAAACTGTGTTAGATTTGGCAATTGAGATTTGCATCACGTTCGATTGCACATCGTCCAGGTTTATTGTTTGCGGCGCGAAGAGAAAAAAAAGGAGAATAGTGTGCCAACAGCGAGTGGCTGGAATCGCGATCGCGACGACTAGAAAGAGTTGCAAGCAAACAGCTCTATAACAGAGAGCAACAGTGAGTTACCTCCACACAAGTGTATGCGTGCGAGAGAGAAAGAGAGTGAAAGTCATGCGCTCCCATTTCCGTAGAGTTCTCACCCCTTTTCGTAACTTCCGTTCTCTCGCTCTCTCTCTCTCTCTCTCTCTCTCTCTCTCTCTCTTGGCCGACCGCCTGCCTCTTATGCAAAGGTGCATCAGCTGACGGAGAAAATAAGCGAGGATTATAGGTGTACACAAGCTGCAACCCTCGCAGGATCTTTTTCATTGTTGCTCGGCCGTTTAGCTGCCCACTGACACTGATGCCGTTAACATAGTCGGTGAGCTGCCGCCGCCACGCCAGCCGATGAGCGGGCTTGAAATTCAAATAGGCTCGTGCTCACGAGTGGAGAATATATGACTCACGCGCACTGGAGTAATGCTCATGCTAGTATCTCTATAGCTACTTTCAATGTTTTGCTTTCTTTCAATTCTCTTTCTATTATCTTGGAGCGACTAACAAGTTGCATTACTGTGATGCATATTTTGTTTCGTTTCCTTTTGTAATTTTTTTTCGAGCGGCTAGCACTCTCGTTTCATAAGGATATTTATATAATAGAAATATTTGTTGCCGCGATGATCGAGAGCTTGGCCGAAGACAATGAAGTAGCAATCGAAAATGCAAGTAAAAGTCAAGAAAACCAGTGAAGCACGGCAGCGTGCACATCAAGCTTCGCGGTGCTGGACGCGTTTGTCGTCGTGGTATCATCATCATTTTAAAGCGGTGACTCGCGGGAAACGGGTAATTTTACGTTCTTAGCGCGCGGTGTCATCTGCCCGTGGCACGGTTTTACGTAACCCACGCAATACACGTCTCTTCTCTCTCTCTCTCTCTCTCTCTCTCTCTCTCGTCTCCTCTTGCCTCGTCGCCGCCGCCGCCGCCGCTTCAATCTGCGTGCCATGCGCTACAAACACCTACGCATTACACTTATATTTATATATATATATATATATATATATATATATATATATATACACGCGGCATCAACAAGGCTTGCCTTACAATGTATAATAGCCCGGTCAGATCTGCTCTTAATACCGTGCACTAGACGCGCTGCTCAAGTTTTATGGCATGCCGATAGCTGCTACTCCCTCGTAAATTTCCTTTAGATCATCATCTCGACCACGGTCGCGTTGTGAGCTGGAGCACGCACACCTGCCGAAAATCACGGCTGATAAAGCTATATCTGTATTTTCTTCCAAATCTACTTTATCAACGTTCAAACAAATCTTACCAAATTTTACGAATAACGCGTGTAATAGCGAGTTTATGCTTGTTCTCTTTAAACATACACCTACACACAGCTGCACATGTTGTTTCACAATTGTAGATAACAAAACCGCAGAAAAAGTAACCTGCTTTAGTCAACAGCTCGACAACGCTTTTTTTTAATATCTCCAACACTTGCTGATCCCAGAGTATATATAAAATGTAACCTCTTAGCGCGTTTTGTTATTAATAGTAGAGTACATTAAGCGATGGTTAAATAAACAAAATAAATGTGGACAATGACGAATGTCGTCGAGGTGGGTTTCTGGCAATAATGTGAGAGCGAGACATTACATCTCGGTGGGGACGAGTGCTGGTATATAAACGAGATGCTGTCTTAAAGTTGATTGTGCATCGGAGCAGAGTGCAGTTGTGTATAAAATATACACACCTAAGAAATGTAGAGAGAGAAATCGAGAGAGAGAGAGAGAGAGAGAGAAAGAGATCGAGGAGGCGTGGTTTAAAAAAGGGAGGCGGGCTCGGCTAACTCTCTATCTTTCTCACCCCACCAAACAGCCCGTGTCAGACTCTCGCTCTCGATTGTAAGCGGTAAGGCATCGAACTTGGCCGCTCTGATCCTTCAGTCAGCCACTGATATCTCGTGCAGCGCGTATACATATGTACTCCTGTTGCTTTTAGTTTCGTTCGCAGTAATATTACTTGCGCGCCGCTCGGTATGGTGAGGTGAGGTGTGGTGAGGTGGTCTGCGTGTGCGGTGAAAGCAAGCTCCACGAGAGAAGAGGAGAGGGAGGCCCTCACTCTGTCTGGGCCTCGAGTAAATATCAATCGACAACCGGATAAGAGCGCCACCGCTCGCGAGCCTGTGTAGCACTGGCGACCAATGATACTCAGCAGCACTATCTTCGCCGGTGAAACTATTGACCGAGCAACGGTTGCCGGTGATCGGCTCCGGTTCGCAACACAGGCCCCCCGCCTCGATTTTTTCTCTCTCTCTCTCTCTCTCACTCACTCTCTGCTTGTTGTTGCTCCTGTTTCCTTTGCTCTCCACCAACAGACTATTGTTATACCTTGCCGAAGGATATATTATGCAGTCTGCACGCGTCCTCTTCAGTCTATGCTGTTGCCGATTTAACCCAATTCCCGAGCACCAGTCATGGTGAGGATCTTATTAAACTTTATCCTTCGATAAAAATAATTAATTATTTGTTATTTATTTTTATTTATTTTTTTGTTTTCGTTATTTTTTCACAAGTCTAGCTATATTGGTTTTAGTTCTTCAGTGATTTTTATAAATATATACTACTAGTACTACTTATATACTGGATAAAGTACGTGTTAACGAATTAACATTAATACTTACTTCCTCAACGCGAGCGTATATAGACACTTTACTTTCTTCATTTATTCATGTGATTTCTACTTCTTTTATACTTCTTTTCTGTTCTTTGCCCGTTGTTGCAATTAAAAACCAAATACATATTCTAATAAATAATGCGCAACTATCAAAAGTAACAATTATGTTTCAAGCTATACTGAGTAGAACAAATTATGGAGCTGCCTCGTCGATAAATTGAAACAAAATTGCGTCTTATATATCGTTCACACAAGGTTTAAAGAAGTTTACAGTCTATAATATTGTTTTCGTGTAATCGTTCAGTCGCAAAGGAAGAATAATTTTTATAAAGGTCATAACTGTCTGAACGACCTTCTTTGTTCATTGTCATTTAAGCGTGACACGATGTATTATTTATTTTTTCCATCCTAGTATTACAAATAACTCGTATAATAGTTTGTAAAAAAAATAAATAAGGCATTCATATTTATTCAATTAACAGGCATATTATTATTGTTTTTAAAGTAATGCTTATGAGAATATTTTCGAAATGACGAACGTTGAAAATGTTTTTGGAGTATTCAATTTTATTTAAAAAAGGAAATAACACCATATGTTTTCGCAGCATCGTTAACGCAGCATTAAATGTAACAGTAGATATTTCATGGGTACATATGTATAAAGAATATCGAATTGGAAAAACAGAGAGATAGAAACGATGCGACTGAGGAGTCATTCAGTTGGTTTTTCAGGCGCACTTGTTTATGCATAGGTCGCGTGAGAAGGTAGTGAGGGGGGGAGCGGGCTCTGTAGCGAGTAATGAGAGACGAAGGCCGGAAATACTATACATTTTGTCATTAAATGGTATGAAAGATCAGGAGTCTCGAGGACGTATGTATTGAAAGTTTGAAAACAGAGCAGTAGCAGAGATGCAGCCGTGCAATCTATCGCAGCGGGGGCATCATAAAAATATTTTTAGATACGAAAACCTCTTTCAGCTCATGCTCGACACAACGCCGATGTAGGGACCGTAAGACGATAGGAGAAAAAACAGACAAACTGAGAAAAAAAAGGAGAGAGACAGATAAAGAGAGGGTGGAGAGAAGAGGAGAGGAAATGGGTGATCGGAACGTCGAACCGATGTTCGAGACTGTGGGCCACGTGCAACCGATACGTCTCAGCTGCACCCCGTTAGACGCAGTCGATTCGGATTTATTTTTTTCTCGCCCTCCTCGTCATTGCCGCCATACCAGCTTTGTTTTGCTTTTGACTCTTTTTAGCCAGACTTCTCTGCTCTGCTCCATATTCTCTCAAGTATACAGTCACTTAATCTGCTCCTCGTTCATCTGAGTGTAACCCATGTGTAGTTTAATCTTACTTGCATGATCATTTATCAATCTCATTCGATCTCATACTGCAGTTAAATGAAAATAAAAGACTAAGCGCGATCGCTTCCTAATGTGTTTACTCTCGAAGACTATTGGCTTTATATCGTCACGTTGTGAATTGGATCCATATGCGTCCGAGAGCATCGATTCCCCTCGATGCGCCTGTGTATTCATTTATTTCGAGAATTGTCGAACGTCAGTTTCTAATGACATCTTGTCTTTATATTCGTTGTATCCCTATATCGGCTCTCGAAATTCCAATATTGGTATATATGTGTATATTTATCTTTACATATATAACAAGTCACCATATATATATATCCGCTCGTTTCTCAGTCTCAGTATTTTATTTTGTCTTCGGATTCCGATCTCTCGGATTTACGATTCTCGCACGTATTTATAGGAGCAGAGCCGCACGAGAGGATCACTGAAATAAAAAAAACTATTGTCGATATGTCGTCGTTATATTAATAGAGGCGTCGCGTTCGGTTAACAGCCGAGGTGCGCTGCTCGATGAGATCTGCGATGAGTCTTTTATTTTTATCCAACACATAACTCAATAAATATGAGAGCAAGCAAATTGAAAGCGTAATTCGAGAAGTGGCGCTAGTTAACGTTTTTCGCGAGCACATCGCGCTCGCAGATGTTCGGAAAGGAGTCGTATAGTAAAAAAGCAAGCATTGAGAAACATTTATTTGGCATCTGCTCTTCCTTATAGACCTCGTTTCAACGCGCAATTCAGTTCTGTTCTCCGCGGCGTCGTGGCGGCTTCGATTGTTTACAATTTTCACGCGCAATTGGCTCCGAATAGCTTTCAACTCATAGATCGATCATTGGATTCTCGGCTAGGACAAAATAAAGACACACGGAGAGCATCGTCGCCAGGGCTTTGTCGAACTACTGCTGGGGACGCAAGTGCCGAGTCACGCCTTGGCAAACAGGGATGTCAAACAGATGTCTCGCTCTCAAGAGAGAGAGAGAGAGAGCGCGAGACAAGGAGTCGCTGCTGGCGTTGCAGTCCAACTCTCATTATCTCTACAGCTACAGCTCTTCGAACAGTAGTCGAGATGTCCTCGGAGATATCTTTTTTTTCGGTTGCTCGCTCTCTAATGATCTTTATCTTGTGAATTAAAACAAGATATTTAATGTCACTTTTATCATGTAGCCATTTCGTATCTCTCGTTTGCTTTGACTGACGTTAATTTTTCAAATTGATTCCCCAAAGCTCGAATAACAGGCATTATTTTCAAGCATTTATTTATATATTTTTTTTTAATCTTCATGACAAATAGGAAGTCTCATTCAACGTGTAAATTCCGTCAAAAGCAACGTCAACGACGAACAAAAAAAAAACAAACAAGAAGCAATAATTATTTCCACGTAACGGCAAAACCGCGTCGATATTCGATACCGTATACATTGTGTGCGGCGATAAAATAAAACAGAGAAGGTAGCGCATCGGCTCTCGCTGTCAGTGTGTATGATTAGCTGTCGACGTTCGCGCCTGCAGGCTTTGGTCATTTTACTGGCGCGCTCGGTTTATGCGAGATTTGACAAGCGACACATTGGAGCTTTGCATCTGACGCAAGTCGTCACAGTGGCTTTCACGGTCAACGGAATAAAAAAAGGGAAAAAAGAAAAAATCAATCGCCACGCGTGGGACATACAAGAGAGTAAAAATCGCAGGCTAAACGCAAGTGTACGCTGAATCGGTCGATTAACGAGGGCTTGAATGTTTAACGAGTTTCACATTTATAGTCGAACCCTTGATGGATCTTTAGTGCAGGGCCAACCCTTTTACCTGGTTACACAGGCGGGCAAAAGAAAAAAAATATTGACACTGGTTGAGTAATAAAACGTGAAATTCGTTAGAAAATGAAGGGAGCAATTTAAACCTCACGTGCTCGTAACAGGAAAAAGGAAGCGCGGTATATTTATAAGAAACGAAATCGATGTTTGTTTTAGAATTGAAGGTACATCCGTCGAGACAGTGGTAAATGAGTGAGAGAGAAAGAGAGCATTATCGGCTGTTGCCCCCTCTCCCTGCTTGATGACGTGTTGTCTCAGAAGGATCGTTTTTCACGAGCTGCAGGCATGCTGGAGATAAGCTTGTCGATGATTGGTATGCAACGCAGCAGAAACAATATGCCAATGCTGTTGTTTAGCGAAAGAGGAAACAGAAACAGATCGGTTGGCATGCGTTGTTTAGCCTGTCGATCGGATTTGTTATGGTGTCAGCCCGGCAATTGTAAAAGCTCGATTGGCGCCGCCGCTCGCCACCCATCACCCGAAAGCCTGCAAAATCACGCGTCTATTGTATACTGCTGCCTTATTCCCTT
Organism: Chouioia cunea; assembly: GCA_030064505.1. NCBI lineage: Eukaryota > Metazoa > Arthropoda > Insecta > Hymenoptera > Eulophidae > Chouioia > Chouioia cunea. Next base: position 1,622,078 of record JAOPFQ010000001.1, read on the forward strand.
TCGCTGTAGCAGATGCCAATTGAATATGCCAACCACGTATCTACAACCCTGCGCGCACATACGCGCGGCAGTCAACGAGTCTTACGAGTTGCTTCGACAACTATACACCTCTCATATATGTTCCTCGTAACGTACAATAGTTTGTTTTCAATCTCCAACTTTAGAGCGTACTCATCCTTCAATTCGATATAGGTCACATTATTGCTATACGACAGAGATTGATATTGCAATAAGGAAAAGTTGTGTTTTGAATTTCCCGGTACACGAGTTAATCGCTGTTGACAACACATTATAAAACGACTCGAGTCTCGATAACGCCCTATCGCTACTGATAACCCGAGCGATTACGGTCCAGCAGGAAGACAAAATACTTTGCTCTGGTCGGCTCTCGGATAATGTAACATATATATATATACACGTGCACGCGCGTGTGTCTGTATACATAATTATCACTTGGGCACGGATATTCTGAATAATTAGCCGATATTTAAGTAAATATTGATACTTTTCAACGGCAAAACATCACTAATAATCGACTGTTTGTGTTTTTTGTTCACAGGTGAGTGAGAAGCTGCAAGAGAAACCATCCGTCATGCACGCGGAACAGTTTCTTGTACGTGAGTTAGCGTATATTTTCATTGAAAGATTGAATGGGTAGTCGAATGAAATGGACGATGCGATTAAAGGAATGCAGGCTACAAAAAAGAGAACCCCACTGCTTCCGATCGACCAATTAACATTGCTGAAACGGGATCTATCGAGAGAGCGAGAGCTGCTACGCGACGTTTCAAGCGCGACAATGAGTGCGCTGCGCGTGAGATCGCTAGTAGAGAAAAAAAAATTGGATTCCCGAACCGGCGCGCGCGCACGCCCCTTAATTTTTTTTCGCAAAAAGAGTTAAGAATTCGCTGGCTAGCGCGACAAAGCCGCACACGAAAAAATGTAGTAACTGCGATCGTGCAGTGCTGAGTGCTACGACGACGACGTCGCTCATTACCCCACGTACCTACATTCGTTTCACACATCCGCTTCCGGCCTAGCTCGCTTTAGCTCACACTACCGGGCATAATATAATAATCGCCGCGGAGTACAATGGAGCCGATATGCGACAAGGAATTGGATCAAAAAATGCGTTGCAGAATTCCTCATCGAAAGCGAGAGCGAAAGAGAGAGAAAAAGAGAGTGAGAGACGAGGGGCTGCAAAAGCAGATCAGAAGAATGGTAGCGGGTAGAGCGGTCCAAAGGACGACGACAAAACGAGAGAAACGGGTAAAGAACGGGAAGAACGAACGGAAGGGAGTTAGTGGTGTGGGGGGGTATTTGTTTAATTATCAACGGTAGCACATTAACTCGTTAATTGAGCGTCAGATGGCGAGCATTGTTAGCCGTTTGACACGCTTTGTACATCGATCTGCATACACGCGGGAGCTAGCAGAGATGTCGTGTAGTCGGCCTCTGTGGGAGTTTAGGTTGGTTCTCCCCCCCCCTCCCCCTCCCCCATCGCCATCCCGTATTCGATGCCGCGATCTCCTCTAATGCGTCTAGGTTTACGCTCGACACACGCGAATTCCAATCGTACACACTTTCACTGGTAGCTATGTAAACACTCGGTGTGCATTGGCAAACATTACAGGCGTAGGTGCACGAACGCCATGGGGAGAGCGGGAGAGGGCCCGGCAACAGCAGCCACATGCTCCCGCGATCAGAATCGCTCGCGTTCAGTTTGGCACCGCATACGAAGAACGTGGTCGGCTCGGCGCGTACGTTAATCGTATGCGCAAATTAGAACAATGATATTGCCTGGCATTATATTCGGGAGGAGCGGGAAACAAGGCGGCCTTTGAATGACACTTCTATACGAGAACGGGGATTCGCTTGCTCTCTGCCACTGCCGCCGCCTTTGTTGAAATATTTCGAATTTGTATACGGCTCGTCATGACGAGACGTCACTCTCTCATCGGTACCAACCAACCAGAACAGCCCTTAATTGCCAGCCCAATCAAAGCCACTGACGACCTAACCTTCTGTCTAGTGCAACAATTATCATTGCTCACCTTACCACTTGCCTCACGCTCATTCTTATTCATTTACATGCCCTGCTATTCAGTTCTGTAGCTATAGTCGCATTCTTATTATATCTTATATACCTGCTATATTCCAACTTTTATATTTATTTCATTCTCGAGTATCTTATTAAAATTATTATCAATTTACTTCATTAAATTTTTAAAATTCGCCTCGAAATGATGGCAAATGATCTGGTAATTATCGGCGCACACCACCTGTCTTTTAATTAAAATGTGCTCCCACGTGCGCCGTTCTACGTGTTGTTTTTTTACTCTGTAGCATGAGCGCGCATGCGAGAGAGAAAGAGAGAGAGAGAGAGAGAGAGAGAGCGCACAACACACTTTATGCAGATTTTCAATGATGAGGTAACGAGAGGAACGCCTGCTGATATCGAGAGCCTCTCTCTCTCTCTCTCTCTCTCTCACTCTCTCGGTAACGGAAGTTTTCTCTCTCACTCTGGTTTTTAGCTAGGCAGGCTCTGACGCTGAAAGTCTTCGATATTTACCGCAGCCCAGCTCATTAATTATCGCGCCTCCCGTTTCAACATAGCTCGCAGCTCTTGATTAGCCCCGAGCCTTCGTTATTTTCGTTACTTACGCCATTTTTCCCCCCTAATTACTTTCATTCTACGACGCGACTCCTCTTACCTATGGCCCATTATTGCTGTTTAGGCCCTTTTCACCCTCACCTATCAATGCACTCTTTTCATTAGATTTCCCATTCCAACGAATACTCGCTAAACCCTCTTTGTTGCAACGTCAACATTATTGATAATTAACCTTTTCCTTTTCACAAGAAATATACCGATACGCGACAGCTTGTATTTATAGCCGCTTCTTTTTTTGCCTTTGTATGTGTGTCGAGGCGCTTTGAGGAACGAAGTATAAATAATAGAAGCCGGGAGCTTTTAAGGGCGCGGCTTTTTAAAAAAGAAGCTTGCGCTCGCGTCCGAGATTCGACTGGTAATCGAACGAGAGATTCCTTTGTGATGAAACAGAGAGAGAGAGAGAGAGAGAGAGAGAGAGAGTGAGAGAGAGAGAACGAGAGCGAGAGCGAGAAAGAAAGGCTGCTTTATACACGTTGGAAATTAGACGCTCGCGGCCGAGGCTAAAATAATTAAAACGTCCCCGGGATAAAAGACAAAAGCCGTCCGGTTTATCTATCTCGTCGTCTCGTCGTAAGGGCTGAAAGAGGAGCAGACAAGAGATAAAAATCGCGCGGGAGGGCAGAAGAAAAACATGGACTTGATCAAAGTGAAATACGCATTGCCAGGCATGTGGGTAATTATCGCGAACCTGTTCGTAGCAGTCGACGGGCTCGGTTTCCTTCGCTTTTCGCCCTCGGCCTCCGCAACATCTCAACCCCGTTGCCAAATCCATCCATATTCAAATGTAGGCGTTACGTGAGCTACTCTGCACCCAATACAAGTGTTTGCTAGTTTTGCCTTTTCCTTTTTTGTATCCTTACCTAATCCTAAGTGCCACTGCTTTTCCATTTCGTATGTCATGCATACACAACGGTGCATCGTTAATCAGACGCAAGCAGCTGCATGTACCCTTTCAAGCGTCAAATTATATCATTGGCTTTGTTGTACGACTACGTTGCCGTTGCCGTTCGTCGTAGCTCTTTGAATTAGTATTTATTAGCATCCTCATTCAGATTCGCTTTTCTCGATTCGTTAGTGTCAATATAGTGAAAGTTCCTCCCTCTCTCTCGTTCTCTCATTCTCTTTCCTCTCTTTCAGTTCAGGCTCGCTTTGAAAATAATTCAATTAATTCGACTGCGAGGAATGTTGATGCCAAATGAATTAATACACTGCAGAGTCGTCGACACGCCGCGGGCTTTTAAGAAGGCAGGGGTGCAAGCTCAGGCGGAAAGTGAGGAAAGGGGCCGAGATCGGCAAACAGCCAATACAGCGCATTTTAGATATATGTATGTACATATATACATACGTATTATATGCACGTAGTGCATTACAGAATACGCACACGTATAGACCATCCATTGACAGGCAGCAGAGAGGGCCTAATTAGCTAAGTAAAACTCAGGCCCATTATCGCGTATCTTATTCGAACCCCTCTTGTGTTCCACTCTTTACTCTCTCCCTCTGAGCTGCCTCTTTCGCACGATCGTTTATTCTTTTATCCTCTATCGCTGATCCGTATTCGTGCACCTTGCACTCAGCCTCGAATAATCGAGTATCAGGCCGATCCGTCGCGCTCATAAACTTTGTACGCACCTATTCAATGCACTCGCATTCGTCGCACTCCAATTGGAAAATCTCGTATAAAGTTCGCGCGTATACTCTGGCGCCTTTGCCACCTCTCCATTCATGCAGATCGAGCAAGATAGGTTTGTAACCGATGCACATACAAACACACATACTCGACGCAGCGGCTGCTACAAAAAGTTAAAAGTGCACGCGGCTGCCGGATTATCGGCGGACGCATTGAAATCCACTTTTTCCGCGCTTTACTGGTGGAGCCTGAGAGGCATACTGAAAAAAAATGAGAAAGATACGCAACTGATAAACAGAGCAAGAGGGAGAAGGACGCAGAGATTTAAAAAAAGAGGAGACGACAAATGCGGATGGAGAGGCGCGAAACTGAAAGGATATGCTTCGGGCGTCTATACGTAATTTTGTAAAAACGTTATCGGACCGCCGCTTTGAAGTTGCTGTCGGTTTCGCTGCTAAAAAAATCTATAATTTGGATTAAAAGGAGAGAATCGTAGAAATAAAAATAAAAAGAAAACAAAAAAAAGAGTTTGAGCCCATCGAGCAAGAGTTTTTCCTCGGCTCAATGAGGGCTGAAATCTGCGGGAGCAATAAATTCGCATTTGAACCAGAGCCGGGTTCTTTGACGAATGGATTTCTAATAATTTATAGAGATAATTAACCGAGTTCTCCTCGCATCGAGCTGCTACGCCTCCTCTACCCCTTTCTCGTCTGATGAGCGCAACCCTTTGATTCACAGCGACGATTCCTCTCAATCCTACCTCAGGCCTTCATCAGCGGATTTCCAATTCCTGCTACTTTTTTCTCTTCGCTCTCATTTCTTTTCTCTTTCTCTCTCTCTCTCTCTCTCTCTCTCTCTCTCTCTCTCTCTGTCGATATTCCAACTGCTTTCATTAATAAGACTTCTAACGAGTGGCGCGTCAATTAGCTTCGCAGCCCATTATGTTGATTACACAAGCTATAGCTGGCAATAACAATAGGTCAAATAAATCCAATGGAAAAGCCATTATTCACGATAAATATGCATCCCCCGTTTTTCTCACGACTGAATAGAGTGTGATGGCTGAGGAATATTGAAGTCGCGTCTCTTTTTCCTTCTCTTTCACAACTGCACGCGTTATTGAGGATGGCCTGAAAAATTAATAGAGATAGCTTTGCTATAAATGAAAGCCTAATAGGGTTGCGAGAACATAAAACTAATAGCTGCCAATGTTTTCCTTGGCGGCACGTCTCTAGTATCTGGATGAAAATCTTTGCTGCACGTTGTTCACCCCTCGTCTTTGTCTACCCTCTGACTAGTGCTGCACTGCTCGGGAGAACAATGAGAGCCGGGTAATAATTTAAAACACGGATAAAATCGATACGCATATAAGCCCTTTTTCTCCCTCGTCATACGCGTCACTGACTGTTGCTGCTGCGGCTGCTGCTGCTTCTACCGCTGCTGTCGTCGCCGACAACTTTTGTGTCTGTGTGTACATACGAATATACATGTACCCGCGTGAGGTACTTGTCGTCGTCGTCGTCGTTGTCGTCGTCGTCGTTTGTACTACTGCAAAACACTCGCGTCGACGGCTCACGTGCGCCTATGTATACAACACGGTGCTTACTGTACTTTCGATCAAGTTTTCCCCCAAGATGCTCCCCTCTTTTATTTTTTGCCCAGCACGACAACGATCAGCCCTTTTCACTGTAGCACTTATGATAGTACATTACAGTAGTATAGTGCAACGACAACCCGTTCACCACCAAACCGTCGACTTAATTCATATATAACAATCATTTGCCACACGTTATGCCATTCGCTGACTCATTGATTCTCTTGCCACTGCATCAAATGCAAACTTCAAGTCGTCTTTGTTTCTTGTATTTTTCGATCACTCTTTTATTTATACGTGGTAATTTATTTCACCAACGACGATCTGACGTTCACGCTGCTGCTACTTTTACGCGATATTCGCGATAAAATCATGATTACGAGGTGTTTGATTAGCGCGCGCTCTTTTACGTAAGTAGTTCTGAGTCACTTTATTATTTTATTCTCTTTTCTTGCCATCATTCGCCAAAAGTACATAGAGCAGCTCGCCCGCACCAGTAATTTATGTCGTGTCGAAGGCTTCCTTTAGCGTCATTCCGAGATTTCTTATCGGTCCTCGCTCATAAATCATCGCTCGCGAGCACGTAGCAGCTGCTGGTTCTCGCTTCCACCACCACAGCCACATTGCCTCTGCTACTGCCACTTCTTTGTAGTCCTTGTAGATCAGAAATCAGTTTATATGTCTCAATATATTGTGTCGCTTTACCTCATGGCTTATTCCATTTTTTACAGCTTTCTGCATTATCTCGAAAATTATTATTGAGAAATGTTTGTCAACATTTTTTTTAATAACGTCGTTTGGTAATGATCGAAATATACATTTATATGAATTCCCCTCGATAAGGTTTTTCATTCCACTTGTCGACTTATGCCCAAAGGCGTAAGTACCAATGTAATTGGACAAAGTTAAAGGGATTGAATTAACCGAGACACGAGAGGTTTCATTATCGGGGCATACAAAATTTTCCAGAGTCGTAATCTCAATCGATCCAGGAAAAGGAAGAGAGAGAGAGAGAGAGAGAGGAGGAGGAGGAGGAGGAGGAGGAGGAGGAAAGCGTATCTTTGGAAGGTAAATTAGCGGATTATTCGAGTTGATTGCTTGGATTAAATGATTTTCCGCTTGATGATCATCGAACAGGAGCATACGAAAGAAAAGTGGCAAAAAGAGGGACGATCGCGTTGACCGGTTAATTATCGTCGAGGGACTGGGGATCGAGTGCGCGAAGATTGAACGACTATCGAGAGAAAGTAGCTGCGCTTTGGCGCGCGGACAATCCCTTTGAAGAGGGCCGTATAGTATATAGTTAAGGCCGCGGCGACGGCGGCCCACGAGGTCGGCACGCCGACGACAATTAATTTTTATTATCGGCCCAAGAATTCACGCGCTAATTGCGAGACAATGTGACTGCTTGGTACTGCATTGCTGCTCTGCACGAGAGAACCCTCTGGCCCATCGTCATTGCCTATACATTGTAATTATCTTTTATTCGACCTCGTTGATGAAGTAAGTTGTGAAATCACTCTCGGGCCTACTTTTTGCCCTGTTCCACTTACTGTTAATTTAGGGCCTATCGATAAATTTAACTAGATCTTATATACAATAAAAAAAACAAACGTTATTCGACAGTTGCTTGCACTACCTAATCTAATTGAGAGAGAGAGAGAGAAAACGCGCAAGCTTTTATTAAGCATGACATGTATACACTAAAAGCTATTGCAAATATTAGAAGGTCTAAAATTATCTATGATAATTGATAAAAAAGCAAGCAAGCGTACAAAGTATATAAAGCCGGTAACTTGGGAAGAAGTGCTCAAATGTTGATGCGGTCGGCTGACGAAGCGCGGATCTTGAAATAAAAAAAATGAAGAAGCCGAAGCATGCTCGAGCGTTAGGAATTGATGGCTCGACGAGTATTTCAAAGTAATATCGGCTTTGTTTGCCGACTATACGACGTATCGGCTTCCTCGCGCATTCACTTATTCATCGGGGAGCTTTTAGCTGGTCGTATCGGCATATAGTCGCGCTCTCGCGCGTCGTAAAAAAGAAAAACCACGGGTCCGATTAGCGGATTTATCGAGAGAGCGAGAGAGAGAGAGATAAAAAGTGAGAGAGTCTTTTTTGCGGTGGATGGAAGTGAGTTGGAACGAATTGCTCTCGTGCTAGCGCGGATTGCGAGGTCTGAGCACGTGCTTGCATTAGTATTGCCGGGCGTGTAGCGGGAGGAGCGAGAAAGCGAGTAAGCGAGTTTGACGTTTTAGTGGCGGTGGCGGCAAGTATAGATCTGCCTCGCTCACTCGCCACCTACACTCCGCATCCTCATTCAACATTCAGCATTCCCCCTCGATATCACACAAGTTCTGATTAGACGCGGAATTAATGATTTGAAAATCAATACAGTGCCGCCACGGCAGTGCCAGCAGTAGCAGAAGCAGTAGCAGCTTCCACTCGACTCCCTCGGGTATTAAGACACTCGAGGCTCTCGCTCTCGCCCAATCAGACCGAGAATGGGTCCGCTCGCTCGCTCGCTCTCTTACTCTCCTTCTTCCCTCTGTTCTATTTCTCTCGCCTCAGTTACACTTGCACTGCTCGTACTTCTCGATATCGGCTGCTCCAATAAGATGGAATGGCAACGCGACACTGACAATAACTGATATTTCATTAAAACTGACATCTTGCCGTACTCTATCATCATTCCGGCCTTCGGACGACCTCGCGGCAATCTATCTCCTTCGATCAGCTACTTCCGAATAATCTCGTCGAGATTCAATTAGCTCACCATACTGACAGCACTGCAGAGCAGCGACAGTAAAGGCAGTAGCTACTTGTATCAATAGTCGCTCGAGTGTTTACTTTGGCGCCGATTTCTTACAAAGTGCACGGGACTGAAGGGCGTAATCCTTGGATAAATGACGAAGGCGAAGACAAGACTCGGCGGAAGTAGGGAGCTTCTTCTCTTTTCGAGTGAAAGGGGGCCAAGAAAGGCTTGGAGAAAATTTAAGCTACTGGAGGCTGACTATTTTGTCACCAAACCCCTTCTCCGCTCTTTGATAACTAATTAGTGTTTTACCCCCTCCCAGAGGGCTCTTTTATCGCTCCAATCGGGGCCTCCAAGAAGAGGACGAGTAGCAGTAGTAGCAGCAGCGGTAGTCTGGAGGCAAGGGGATCAAGCGAAAAAGAAGGACAGCTAGGGTGGTCTACTCGTTGGCTCTCGTTGGGAAGGAACCCTTTCACTGCGGGATCGTACATCGACATTTTCAACCCCTCCCCCCTCGAAAGATGGAGAATCAAAGGATTTCGCAAAGAGAGAGAAAGAGAGAGCGAAAGAGAGTGGGAGCGAAGCGTCAAAAGTGCGATGGGGGGTTCCGGGCAAAACGAAGACGTCGAAATGTGACGAGGGGCCGTTGCTGTAACTGGCGCTGCGGGCACCCATCCCATCCGAACCCATCCCTAACAACGCAGTCTGCAGAAACGTCCTTTTAAAAAGCTTCCGAGAGTTCGACGACGCTACTCAATATAAGCTCTGCCCGGCACGCGCATACATGGTTATAGGTATAGATGCAACGAACAGCGTTATACCGATTGCCTCAAATAATCCATTCTCCATTTTCGGTGTGCACTCGACTGTCGAATCTTTCCCCGATGATCCTCTCCCCAATCTTTTTTGCGTCTTTTTTGCGTGCTCGGCGCGCACTGCAACCGCGATCGTGACGAAGCCGAGTCCAAGGTAATTAACGCCAATTCAGCTGACTAACAAGGATCGTTATTCTTTTCAGCACTTGCGTAATTACGCGCAGAAAAGAAAAAAAGCTCCCTCTTTTTCCGGCTGTTTGCCCAATCAAACATTCGATTCCTTGCGCTCTTGCCTTTTTCTCATCTTTTCTTTGGTACTGGCATAGCCTCCAACAATACCAGCAGAATACTCGAATTCGAAGATTCGAGCGTGTAAACAGGTAGCCGTGACAGCTCGCGGGCCAAACGAAGACAAAGATAAGCGTATATTTCAGCACGGGAGGGTGGCCAACGAGCGACAGCGGGGAAAAGGAGAAGGAGGTGAAGTAGTAATAGTAGGAGGAGGAGGTAGAGGAGGCGAGGCGAGGCTTGTTTCCCTAACGAAGGGCTGATGTTCCAAAATGAAATATCGAGGAACGCGAGTGAGCGAGCGCGTGTTACCGAGGGAGTTTGTGAGCGCCCTGCACTACTTGTATCGAAAATACCTGGGCGGCTTTATAGTGGCAGTCGTAGGAATGGCCTCGTAAAAACAAGGGGTTGAGAGAGGCGCCATAAATATCGGGCCGATCTTATATTTTCATCACAGGCCCATCATATTAAAATTTATGTTATGATCAGAAGTGAGCGCGCGCGTTCGTACATAGAGAAGAGCGGAAAAGCACGACGGGGCGCTGCACGAGCGACTAGCGAACGCGACGAGGCTGCCTGGTAATATTGTAATCTATGTGTGCAAGAACGGAGACGCCAAGAAGAGAGCGCCGATGAAAAAGTGGCTGAAGGGCTGCTAGTTGCAAGGGAACACCGTCACCACCACCACCACCACCACCACCGCCGCCGCTGAAGGGTGTCGAACGCGCCAGCAAACAATGACGTCTACGCCCAATCCCTGTCCTATTGCTTCTTGTTTTTTTCCACAACCGCGGGGTGCCATTAGAGTCTCGCTAAAATATAGCTCGGCCATTGTACTGCCGTGTTTTTTTTTCAACAGAGGAAACGTTACCTGTCATCCACTTGGCGATGTTCTTTCGATGTTTCGCACAACGCTCTTGTAATTCTTTTTTTTTTCGATTTTTTCCGATTTCCAACTCGCTCTTCCGAAAAGCATTTACCAAGCAGATATTAATTCGTACAATGACATGTTCCCCAATTGTTTAGAGCGAATATTGCTTTGGCCACATCAATAACGCAGAAAACAATGCATTGAATACGAGAACGAGAACATATCAATAGGTTCAACGAAATGAAATGGAAATCGAGCTGAGAGCAATGGGTCAATCATTAACTTTTCAATTTCCACGTTCACGGGAGATCACGCGAAAATTCTTTGTTTAAGCTATAATTCAAGTAGCTATAGAGAGAGAGAGAGAGAGAGAGAGAGAGAGAGAGAGGAGGTGAGTGAAAATCGACCGTCAACTCGATGATTGACTCGCTGGAGGGATGAAGGAGCATTGTCGTCCATTGGAGCGAGCAGAATCGAAATGGCAAAGCGGTATAAAATGGTAACGCGATTGTCCGTGGCAGCGTCCGTGCGAATTGCGAATTATTTGTCCTATACTGTACGTACGTGCGGCAAGCAAACAATCGTGATCGATTCATGCAAATTTGGCCAATTGCACTTCTCTTATTCTCTCGACTCCCTTTTTTCCGGGGCTCCATTTGCCGATTTGCCTATCAGTCTCTGTACAGGGCGCATTGTTTCGATCGCAGTAGCGCGTGCTTTTTCACTTATCCCCCAAGATCAAACAGCCTCGTTCTTTGTCAGTTGTATACAGTTGTGGCAAATTTTTCACGACCAAGTAATAATCTGTCAAATTTTTGTTCGCGGTATGCCAGCACGTCATACAGAGGCGTAACCACGCGAATAGTTTTTGCCCAATTCTTCGACGACGAGTTGGCTGCGAGAACTCTCATCGAGTCGTCGTCGTCGAGTCGGCGAGTCGGCGAGTCGTCGAGTCGCCAAGAAGAAAGTAGCGTATAGGCTCTCGTTTGTCGCTTATTTCCGTCTTGCTCGCTATGTCCCAACTGATTTATCGTCGCGTACGGCCTGGCGTGAGAATAAGCCTGCGCTCTCTAGCGAAGCGGAAGCGCCACAGTCCCGCACATATTATACGATAGTCTGTGAAAGTCCGTGCAGGAGAGTAGCGTCGAGGAAATTCGCAAGTGCTGTCCGCCACTACTGTTGCTGCTGCTGCTGTTACTGTTAGCAAACAGAGGGAGTCCTGTGCGCCACGCGGATAAGTCGAAGGGAGAAAAGCCACAAGGAGCTGAAGAACGAGAAGCCGAGCGGAGAGGGATCGCGAGAGCCTTTGAGAGAGAAAGCATTCGTGTCTAATGATGTTTAAGAAGGGGCTTTAATTTTTCATTAGCTAGAACGAGACAAGCACATCAAAGGGGTTTCTTCATTTTTTAGTGCTGTGCGATGACTGCGAGGCGCGCTCGCTTGCGACGCTCTTGTATATAGTAGAGTCAACTGCCCCGACCAATGCTTCCGTTCGATCTATTGACATTTCTTAAATATTGCCTCGCTGCTCGATGGTATCAAGCCCTTTTTTTATTTCTTTCATCGTGAATGCCAAGAGCACTTTGGCTCCCTCTTTCTTCCTCTAGAGCTCTCATGCACACGTGGGAACAACACGTGTCGGTTGCGATGCTCGGCGATCGGCGCCTAATGTAAACTTTGCTCGGTCGATGAACCTTGGAAACAGATTTTCTTGTCCTCCCCCACCCTCCTCGTTAAAATTGAGTAACACGTGTCGTTCGAAGCTCTCGAGGAGAATCAATTGCTATGCTCCAGACTGAGACTCCGTTTTAATTGATTATCGTAATTTACATCTGGTCTGATGCTCTGGTCTTTCTGGGAAACCAACTCTCCTAACATCTTTCGAGAATCCGAAATGTCTCTTTGCATGCCATAAATAATCGTGACTTTGATGCTGCTACGTCCGCTTTTTTTCCTTTGTTTTTCTTGTACTTTTGCTTCTTCTTTATTTAATATGAATAATAAAAACAAGTCGATTGAAATTGGTAAAAGATGTGGCAGGAGAGCGTGGCGTTAGCGTCGATGACAAGTTCGGGTTGAGAATATAGGATATGTGATACAAAGAAAACGCGGGGACGGGGCTTAGCAGGCCGGTCGATATCTTAATAATAAATACGAGAGAGTGAGTAAGTGAGAGAGAGAGAGAGCGTGTCTGATGGCTGCTTGGTGTAAGATTGAACAGAGGGTGGCCCGGGGGAAGGGGGTGTGATTGGTGGCGTCGCATGCAAAAGAGAGAGAGAGAGAGAGAGAGAGAGAGAGCGCAAAGAGAGCGCCCAAGCGAACAAGGGATCATTCGCACCTCGCGCCCGCGCGAGCAGTGTAATGAGAAAATTTGAAATATCGCGCCTAACAAAAAAAGCCCGCCGCCGTCACTGCCGCGCGCAGTCATATAACCACGGCTGATCCGTTCTTCCCTCGGCAGATTATAAGAGGGTGCTATATATAAGGCATTTGTCTGTCTGTTTTTCTCCTGCTCGTGGCGAACCGCCAACGATACTTTTGCATATCTTGGCTGCTATGAGGGTGTAGCTATATAAATATTTCCAAATGAGCTCTCAATGATCCGTCGTTCTTGCGACAATTTTGTTGCTTGATTTTTGTGATGAAGACTAGGTAAATCGCCATTGCCCTTGCTTGTTAAGAATTTAGCATGGTTCACACAACTACGAGCATGCTCTCAATTAAAACTAAAGCAAATAGCGGTGTAAACTCGCGCACAGCTAATTTACCAGATGTTAATCAATCAATCGATTGATCCGTAATGACTGTGTAAAGACCCGAGCCTAGATACGGCTATAGTCAAAGATAGCGGTCAAAGCAAGTCTCGCAGCGGCACCCAGAAAGAGATGTAGAGTCAAGGTTGAGGCTGCTTTCCCAGCGAATTGCGCCGGGTGCGTCTGTACACTCGTCCCCTTCTGTCGTTTTTTTCTTCATGCGGCATACGGTAGGTTTCCCTATGGAATTTGCGATTTTTCACGCGCTCGTACTAATAATTTTCAATGAATACACGTGTATTCGTTGGAGTGATCAAAGAAGTGGCAACTAAGTAGCTCATCGCCCCAAATAATAATAATTTTCGAAAATGGAGCACATCATTTTTCTAATGTTTATTTTCGCCGTGTTTTATCGAGTCTGAAGAATCAACTGCGTAGCTATGCCAAGTTTGCAATAACAAATATTTGCCAAGAAAAATAATTCAAAGCTTCAATCGGCCAAGTAGACGCTTCATGATCATTATAATTGATATTCGCTGAAGCGTGCCCTTGAGTCTCGATGCTATCTATATAGCGAAGCTCGTCCTGCTTAACATGCCAGTAACAGCTGGCGTCGCCGCGATATGCTTTGCATCTCTCGTCAGTCCACGACATTCAGCGAATTCTTTATGTAACTCGCTGCCAGATTTACTGCTTTCTTTTTTCCTCTGTTTTTTATTGTTCTGTCCCTGTTTTTTCCTGTAGCTTTGATCAATTCGCGCGAATCCTCGTAAGTCTTGACCTCTCCTCCAAAAGGAAAGAAGAAGGGAAAGCCTGATTGGAGGCTGAAAAAAGGAGCAGACGCTCGAGACGTACAAATTGATTTTGAGCATAGAGACAGAAAGAGAGAGAGAGAGATGACTAATGTTGACGAGTCGGCAGCAGTAGCCGCATCTCGCAGTTTTAATGATAGCTGCGAAACAGCCTTCGCTCTGGTCGTTACCACGAAAGGCTGCCGGCAATAATGAGCCGCGTCACGGCATCTCTCGATCGGCCCATTACTGCACTTTTGCCGAGGCAATCGAACCGAATCATACGAGTTACGAGCGTTTTTCTACAGACTCCTTACATGAAGCTCACGTGACGGAAATTTCCCGAAAACAATAATCCAAGCGGGTAGCTCGCAGTACAGTGCAGCTTGAAGTGATTAATCGGCCGAGCAATTTGACTCAGGTAACTTTACAATCGCTCAATCTGCCGTACTTTATTCGTCCGCTATTGGACGTTGCATTTGTGCATGACGATAACATCATCGTTGAGTTGGTAATGACAAACACATGCGCGCAACACGGAGAGCGTTCACTCTCTCCTCTCTCTTTCTCTCTATATCGGCTGTTGATCTATACAGAGCAAGCGGCATATGTTTAGGTCATTAATTAGCATCTGGAACCAATTAAAGTAATTACGAATTCGGCAGTAAAATATCGTCGGGCGAACGACGCCGGCGACCCGCTCTCCTCGTTAATCTTGCATCAAATCCACAGTAGCACAGCATTTACAACCGTTTTCGCACTTACCGATCCCATTGTTCGATTCATTTCCAAAATTCGTTGTCCAAATTGCCAATCCTCAGAGCAAACTGTCGTTTTTATCGTAACGAATAATTACCATCAGTCAACAAACTGCTACTACTGCTGCTACTGCTGTTATTGGCGTTGACGCGACTACATAATGCGTCAATCGGTTCCAACGATTTTCGAGATATCATCGTCAATTTTCGACCGAGAGAAAAAAAACAACACGAAGCGAAAAATAATCTAACCAAACTGTATAATTCACGCTGTTGTTGCACGTTGACATCGGTTTCCGGCGGACGTCTTTGCAAAAACAAAAAATAAAAAAAAATCGGCGCGCTCGTAAAGATAATTCTCGAGAGAAGCGTAGGAGTTGTCAATTGACTTACGTCGCTGTTGGATAGTGCACGTGACAAATATTTGCCGGATACGCTAGTAGCGACTATCGATAGAGCGGTCGACTCCGGCATTAGGTATAGAGCGGCAAAGTCTTGTATTAGCGCGAGGATATGTATTTACGCTTCCCGTATCATTTCGTAATTATCGATAACATCGTCAAGGTTTTTTGCAGAAAACAATGGGTCATTACTAGCCGCATTGGCACGATCATTGTTTCTCTCTCTCTCTCTTTCAGACTTTACGTGCTCTCTGTACCTTTCAGCAGTCAGACAGACAGTCGGAGAGTTTCTTTTTTTTCATGTTTTGCTCTTATTTTAACCTTTTAAAACGGCAAACGCTATCCAGTCACACTTTGGATACATATTTATATGATTCATAGCACCAACTGTGCGTTCTTGGTCGATCGATATGCGAATGCCATGAAAAGGCCACGATCGAATCAAACTTTATATACGCAGCCGCGGCACGCGAGTTTCTGTCGTAACTTGAATTATGCCGCATTAATTTATTCTTAAATTATTCACCGTTTTATCAGTTTGCCCTCGCCCTTTTCACCCTCCTCTCCCTCTCTCTCTCTCTCTCTCTCTCTCTCTCTCTTTGCCCCTTTTCCATTCTAAGGCGAGATTTCCAAACGTTGATAAGTGTCCCCGTGTAAATCAATTTTGTGATTAGTCCAGCAGGGCAATCGATCCCCTTTATTAAAAGAAAAAAACACGCTTGCGTATGTACGTATATGTGCGTGTGTATGCGTGGATCGGTGGGCTCTACATTTTTATTCCGACTATAAAAACAATTCTCCGAAATGGTCTGAAATAAAAACGAAGAATAAATTAACATGCAAATGGCTTTCAAAGTGATTAATACAAAGTGTGTAGTGTCTGAGCGACTTATGGTTACGCCGCTCTCAATTATCATGCACCGATTGCCAATTTCGATAAGATAGCCTCTAGCGAGTCTTGCGCCTCGTAGCTAATTGTTGCAGTTTATCGCATGCAGATTTGCGACGCAAGAGGAAAAAAAGAGGAAAAAAGAAAAATAAAGAAAAATAAAGGAAGGCGAGAATTGGAGTCGATAAAGGAATTAGCATTTATGAATGTCGACGGGCGCATCGAAGCGTTCGTACTGGCGTCAAGTGCAAAGGCGCACTTGATCCGTACGTAGGTATAGGTATATGACGATAAGTGGGTAGAGGATCGATGGTCAGTTTATCGCGCATTGTGTCGCCTACATCGCGGAAGAGGAGCAGTGAAATGACAAGAGAGCTGAAAGTGCCGAAATTACGTTGGGGATGAAGGATGCGGGACGTGCAGTTGGTGGAGAGCGAGGGATGGGGCGACGAGCCGCGACGCATCGAGTCCGCCGATGAATGCCTAAGAGAGCGAGAGAAAGAGGAGGAGGAAAAAAACGCGAGGGGGACTACTTTGAATATAAAAGCATCTATAATTAATATCCGCGGCCGAGCAGAATAGCGAGAGAGCCCAAGCTCGAGCAATATTTATTAGATACTTTATGGGAAAAGTTTAAAAAGGTAATCCTCGCCTTTGCTACGCGCGTACAGCGTAGACAAAGCTACTCGGGATTTGGCGGATGGTCGTGGGAAGGGTAAGGGACGAGAGAGAGAGAGAGAGAGAGAGAGAGAGAGAGAAAAAAAGCTTGCATAATTATGGGCACGTAGATTTTCAACATTCCCTTTCATGTCTCTTCTTTGGCGGCAAAATTGATACTTGCAGCCATTGGTCCGGGCGGTTTGTCAGCTTTTTCCTCGACGATGCTCGCTCTCCCTATCCATTGTTTTATTCATTTGACCGCGCGTATTTATTCCATTGTTTGATTTTTCCAGTACTTTGCTACGCGCTCGCAAACCTGAAAGTTTTATTGGTTATTTCAATTGCAGAGTGCTTTGTAAATAAAAAAGTATCGATATGGATTGTAAAAACTTTAGCTTTATTTGACGGCCGACTCTTCATAAAGTTCATCGACACGAGAAGAAGTTAATAAAGAATTCACCACCCGAAAGCACCGATTTACATTTGGCTTTTGATCGCCGCAGCGTCACTTTTTTACCCCCTGTCCCCTCTGCGCTCGATCAATTCCAATACTTTGATCTAAAATTAGGTAAAATGCTCTTATATTATCCTTTTTTCTCGGCAAAGCTATCAATTGGCGAAACCAAGCAGAGTCGAACGCGTGCACTCGATTGAAATTAACAATTGATTGAGTCGAATAAAAGCCGCCACGGGCGACGCTTTTCCAATGGTTACTGCAAGACACACGTAGAGTACGCAGGGAGTGAGAGCCGCATGCATCGTGCTATTTCGGGCGGGTAACCGCACATTATAACGTGGCAGACTCGAAATTAGCTCGACTATCGAGAAGTCAAGGAACGAACGAGAGAGAGAGAGAGAGAGAGAGAGAGAGAGAGAGAGAGAGAGAGAGAGAAAGAAAGACTTTTGATCTTGGCCGACAAATTTATCGTATTTATGAAAATCATTTGATGATTGATTCGTCGTGAATGTAATGTTTCTGCTACTTTCAGAGGGCTATTTTGGCGGAAAAGGAGAATACCGCGCTGAAGGAGCAGCTCGCCGTGTCTAACGATGGCAATTCCAAGACTGAGGGACAACAATTGTCCCAAAACGCCCAGAGCCAGGAACAGAGTCAAGACCCCAGCAATCCCAGGCGGACGCCCAACAGTAATCACGAACAGGAGCTACAAAGCAAGGACAGAGAGGTTAGTTTTCATTTTAAGACACTGTGGCTTCTCTACTTTATTCATATAATTAACACTTCTAATTTCGATACCTATATGCGACTTTGCGACTGACGTTTGCCCGTAGAAACGTCTTTCCTTTCAATTCTTTTATTATTTGCTTTTCCGGTCACTTAAGTATTAATGGAATTTCATACGAATAAATGGAGCAAAGCTCTTTAAAATTTGTCAATGTCCTCGTGAATCTTTAAAGTCTACGTCACTCTGTCATATTTATTGAACCACAGTTATTAGATTAAAAACTATTTTCCATCTGTCGAGATAGTTGGTCCTCCACTTCACTATAGTAGTTGTTAATTGATTTCGTAAATGAAAGCTTAATGTAACGGAAGATGCTTAAAAAATCGATTATCGCCGTTGAAAACACTTGAGTACCGATAATTTTGGCGAGCTTACGATGAACGGAGAGAAAGAAAAAGAGAGAGGTAGCGAGTAAGCTCGTGATGTAGACAGTGTTCGGGCTTAATCGGAACGGCACGTGGGACCGAGTGTAACAGCCGCTCACCAGGCCAGTTTACATGTGTCGAGCGTTCGTACGAGAACACGCGTGTTTGTAGCTTGGTTGGCGATCAAGAGAGAACGAGCAAGAAGGAGATAGTAAAGCGGATCGCACTCAATGACCAGCGGCTCACCCCATTCAACTCTTGTGCACAATCTTTTTTTTCGTTTTTTTTCGCGCTCTTCGCCACCCACGTGTACAGCGCAAACAAGAAAATGAGTCGCGGTATTAATGATCGCTAAATATAAATAGGAATCATTAGCTTTTACCGTATCATCTCACTTCCTTCGTCAAGAGTCAGCAGATATCCGAAGAATAACAATAAGAAAAACAGCCAAAACTTTGCGAAACGACGCTTTTTCGCTTAACGCGCGGCGTTCATTAATCTTTGAACCAAAGCTCTCTCTTTTTCTCTCTCTTCTGAGAATTTATATTTAGCATGAGA
This sequence comes from Chouioia cunea, assembly GCA_030064505.1. Classification (NCBI taxonomy): domain Eukaryota; kingdom Metazoa; phylum Arthropoda; class Insecta; order Hymenoptera; family Eulophidae; genus Chouioia; species Chouioia cunea. The sequence continues at coordinate 1,641,124 of JAOPFQ010000001.1, forward strand.
GTCGGCATCTGAAGCTTTCGAGTGTACGGTCCGTTAAAACTTTGAAACGCGCAATCCCCCCCTCCCCGCTCACCACTCTTGCATCTGCGCAAATTGGAAAATAGTGTGAGGCATCAGCGCGTGCGACACATGCTCGCTTCGCGATAACATTATCGTATATTTATCGGCAGGGTAAATAACCGAGCGGCTCGTTTATTCAGCGAGCGAGCAAGCCAATTTGCCTGCGCAAGTACAAAAATAGCGCGGAAACGACGGGGGAGTCACAAAGACGCGAACGCGTACTCACACGTACGACGCGAGGAGGGCGGTCTAACGACGTCGTCTTTGCCAATTTAAATTGCGGCGATTCATTCGATTGAGTCTCGCGCAAAATAAGTCAGTCAGCTCAAGCTGGCAGTCCATAAAAATCCGACACTGACATTTGGCGCTTAACGAGTTTTCTCGAGTCGAACGAGTCATATTCGCGAGCTCCGAAGCTTTTCGTCGAATCGTTTGGCACTGGCAAACGATTTGCTCTCGACGAATATAAAAATAAGATTTACGCGATATCAAGCGCAAATGGAGCGGCGGTGGCGGCAGAGTCGTAGCATCGACTCACCATGAGGATTCGAGAACAGAGCAGCTTGAACAAAAGCCGAAAACACTTAGGGCGATAAAAAGAGGGTACCGCCAAGAGTTCAATAAGCATCCTCCTCGCTGGAGTCAATCGACAAGGCTACTCCTTTCATCCCTGCTCAATGAAGAGAAATCGTTTGCCAGCCGATAATCGTTGTCAAGCGCTTGTTCTCTTGGGGACCGATAAGCATTTGGTTTCGCTTTTTCGCTGCAATATAATGGCTTTATTGGAAAGCCAGGCTTTGGCAGGGGCACTGCTCAAAGTCGTTAGCCAAGCATTGTTCGAGGCCGGCCGAGCATCAAAGAAAACGATGAAAAAAGTGTCCCCTCTTCGCGTAGCTCCTTCAGCAGCTAACTTTATTGTCGCGACCGATCGCCTTTTAATTGACTGCCACGATAAACGAGCTCCCTCTCCCCCCGGCTAATGCTCGTGAGAAAATAAAAAGCCGTTCATCGTTTCGTTTAACCTCCGCCACTGCATTCGTTCCTCACTCTATTCGTGCATAACAAATATTGATCCCGCTCGATTAGCATTCTCCTTGGAGCTTCGCGCGAGGATGCTCTAAAAATTGCAATGCCACGTGCTAATCACCCAGCTCCCCCACTCGACACCTCGTTTTTCATTAGCAGCAGCAGCAGCAGCATCAGCATCAGCAGAAGCAGCAGTATTTGCGTCATGCGCCGAGACGAGCAAACAAGAATGAAAAGAGTGCAAGCTGCTGTCGCACAATGACCATTTCAAAGTATCAAAAGCTCGCATGGAAGAGTCACTAAAGACGCACAGTTTCTCAGTTGTTGTAGCGAGGCGTTGCTGCCGAGAGACAGCAAATCGAAATTAACCGCGGTGGAAAGTTGACAGAGAGACTGCTGGGCACACAGTAGGGAGGATCGAGCTGCAAATTAGCCGTGCAGCAGCTTTTCGAAAAGAGGCGAGCTTTTTCGTCTGAGGAAACTGAGGGATGGAGAGAGAGAGAGAGAGAGAGAGAGAGAGAGAGAGCGAGATGAAAGAGAGACACGGAGCCTCGAGTCGTTGCCAAGGCAAATACGCAGCGCGAGTGTTTCAAAACACGTCAGCTAATGTACCGCCGGATCAAGAAATAACTCCCGCGCATATACACCACAGATCTTGCTCGGCCGTTTTGTATTCTCCACAAATGAGCTGATCTTTCGCTCGTTCGGCCTCTTCTGGGCCCCTCCTTGATCGGATTACACAAACATTCTCAAACGATCGTTGACGACGTCTTCTTCTTGCTCCTTCTTCCTCTTGGGCGTTGATGTGTTCTCTATTTTCTTACGCGAAATATTACGAGAAAAAATAATATTGACTCGCGGCTAAATCACATCACATTTTGGTAAGATATAGCCTATTCGAAAACTTCTTTGTCGGCCATATTGGCACGCCCAATATACATCATTAGCCGTATAGCTATTTGTTCTCGCTTCGAGCGATAACGCGGCGAGATTCTGGCTGATATTCGAGCGCCGGTGATAAGGCGACTCGCTCTTAACGGAGACGTTTATTAAATACATGAGCGATAAGCAGCTGTTGTGAAGAAATAAATACATGAGCTATTTATTAACAGCCGCTCAATTTGGCAAATATTGCCGCAAAAATACAAATAAGCGTTCGATATATGTCGAATCGCGCGAGTTCCAGGCGTAAAGACGATTAGCTGGCAAACGAGCACAGCTATTTATTGCGTCTCGATAACTGCTGCAAAGACTAACGTAGCGCACCGCCGGCCTCTTTGCTGGATACCTTTTACGTTGTATGCAATTTTTCATTCGCGTATTAGTGGCGCGAACTTATTTGGCCAATGAACAAAAGGTTTGACTATTTTCGAAGCATTCAATTATATAGAAGGAAAATAAATTGCATGTTCAACGATACACTCGGAATTCCGATTGTAGTTACAGCCAACGACATTTATCAAAGCCGATGGCAATTAATGCGCAGTTGGCATTTGCTATCAACGTCGATAAACAATTTTATGAAAATCGAGCGAAGGAGAGAGTGAGAGAGAGAGAATGGGCGGGAGAGGGGGGAGGAAGATAGATACGACATAGTCTTTCTCGAGATCGATCAGACCTTGAAGACGCTCGATCTCGATTGGCTGTACAGTATTGTCGCTGGCGAAACTTTGTTTCCGCGTGTTCTTGTTTAATTTGAGATTTGGTGCATGCCATCAGAGCGCGATAGGAGACAAAGGTGACCTAGATTCTACGTTATTCCTTGAACGCGACAATCCAAATGCGCGACGTCTTCGATGATTTTTAGAACGAGCGATTGACGGAACGAGCCGTGTACGTCGCCGATCTATTTATAAGTGCGCGCGACTAGCGTCATTGCCCATTGTGTCGAACGACAGACTAACGGCCGCGGTGTTTTATCTTACAGTCTCTCTTCCCCACCCTCACCTCTCTCTCTCTCTCTAGAATTCGAAATGTTGGCAGCACCGATTCCCTCTATCGTTCGAAACGAGGCAATGCGAGAGCTATAAAAGCTCCTTTGAATATTTTTCAGACAAGGCAAAGTCAGCCGGTTACCCAGTGATTAAACGGGAAAGCAGATCCGCAAGTTCTTGAGCGAAAAATGTATGTAGAATGGTAAAAAGAATAAAAAGAGAAGAAATGGTCGAAAATAACGAGGAATATTTGCGCTCGCGAAATCTTTTTTTTCTCCGCTTCGAGGATGAAATTACTCGCACATATGGATGCGGAGACGGGGCGGTTTACGTCGAGCGGTTGAGCCAATATCGTTAGATATTCATTTCGTAAGTTTGAAGTAGAACAAAATATAGAAACTCGCAGGCCGGCAGGTCGGCAGGATAACTCTGGCGTACGTTGGTTGCAACCCCTTTTCGTTTGCAGAAATTCCTACCCCATTTAGCAACTCTCAGCCGCGTACTTTTTCTCTCTCTCTCTCTCTCGCGCGCGCGCGCGCGTTCACGGGCTTCCTCCGGCGCCAGAGCTCAGCGGCTTTTTTTCTGCTGCTCTCTTTTTATCTGCGTCTCAGTCGAAATTGCGTCTGTTGCGATGATGCGCCTCGCATATTCAACGTCCGAGCCACGCTTTTGTAGGGCCTCCTCTACTGGCCTGGCTGGTTAGCCTTTCTCTTTCTCTACCCTGTCTGGCTAATACGATGCCAATTTCTTCTTATTTTGCCAATTTTTCATTTTGGATGCGTAACTTGAAAAAAAAACTGCCCCAGAGTCGTCTACAATAGTTCTGTCAACTTATTCGAAACTAATTATTACGATCCGAGCCGACTCCCTAATGAGCACGTGAACCGAAGATTTCTTTTTTATTGTGTATTTATTTTGTAATAGCTGAACTCGTACAATCTCACCGCCTTATCATTTTTTCAACATTTAATCAATGCTGTGATCCTCTCCTGTCACTTTTACGCTTATCACTGATTCACAGCTAAAAGCTTGAGCATTCTTGCACGACGCGTATCGTAATATGCTTTTTTGAAATTTCGGTTTCTTTTTATGAGCTTCAAATATCTCAATTTATTTTCAGAACCATTAATTTATTGTCGTTTGATCTAGTACATTCTGGTAATGACGCTAACTGATGATAAGTACGTGGTATACTTTGTTTCAACGAATTCGATTTGACATTTTTATTTATTTTACCTCAATTGAATTGAGCTTGAAACGTAAGATAAGGATGCGATAACGCATCCAGAAAAAGAGCGAAATCAATTTTCGCTCTTTTTATTTTTCAAATAAGTAAGCCTCATTAGCCGCAACTCATCGATAACTCGGAGAGCAGAGAGGGCAAACTCGATTCATACATCAGGATATTTTTTCGTCCGATTCGTTTTTCCGAAGCTCGAAAAGTCCTCGAGGTGGAGTAGGAGAAAGACGGCAAAGGGTCTGGTTCGCACTCCATCATCGTCGGCCGAAGCGTTAATTAGAAAATCTGAATAATTAGAAAGTTACTTTTACGGATTCCGCGGCTAGCCCATGCACATATCGTCTGCTGTTTTTTTCTTTCTTTTATTTTTATTAATCGTTTTGGCCGCAAGCCACTGCACGAACAAAAAACGAGAAAAGCCAGGCCAGTGCAAGGGAGAGGGAGAAAGACTATCCCGGAGAGTTTTGTGCATACGTACGTACACGTACGTATAGGTGAAGGGCGAAGGGTTTGCTCGTTACTGCAAGCTGAGGGAGGAGTGGGTAGGGTGCTCTTTCGTAAGCTAGCGATTCGCGAACTTTAAAAGCTCTCGAGTTTGCTGGTGAAATGAATCGATCGCCGCGAGCGTACAGCGCCGAATAAGCTCGCGCGTGGCGGTATGGCAGATGCGTATCTGACTATACGGCGGCGAGGCGCCCGTCTAGCGCGATGCGATTGTATCGGTCTATAGCTGCGGCTGCAGCTTTAAATATATTTCGTTAAGCACGCAAGAGAGCGGGGGCTCGCGAGTAGAACGATAAAAACTTGCCCTTCGATTTTCTCCCATTGTCTTTTTAGCGCAAGCTCACTCACGTATATATATATATATATATATATTGTGTTGTATTGTACCACTTTCCAATACATGCACTGCTCGGACTTTAAAATCAGTTGATGAATAACCATTGCGTGCAGTATTATTCGTCCAAAATCAAAGCAGTGCAGCGATAAAAATCTCATAATTGACTTTTCCGCAAGTTAGTTGTTGTGTAGTATAGTATACACACAGCTGTGCCGACGAAAGTCGTGCATATTGCAGTTTATTGCGATAGGCACAGTTAAAATGCGCTTGGCAATCGCAAGTAATATCTGCAAAGACGTCAGAAAGAAAAAGGGGCCGCGGAGTTGTGCTACGATTTCGCATGCTACCTCATATATATATTGGTCCCTCTATGCTTCGTCAAATTATAGAGCCAGTTCGTTGGCGCACTCGCAACCGATAAATCACAGTGCCTTTTAAAAGTCTACTTATTCGCGCGACCTCCGCGTCCCCATACCATATACTACACGCATCTTTAATAGAAAAGTCGCGTGGCCACGTTAGTTCTCCATCCCTTCTCTCGTTCTTTCTGATTTCCTTCGATTCATCAGTTCATCGATAGGTAATCCTAACTTTTCTTTACCTCCGTAATAAAGAAAAAACTAATAAAATGATATGTGTCGCATGATTTGACTGTTATCGGCGACGGGAATATTGAAATTGGAAATCTTCAATCGGCGTATAATTGGATTTCCAATCATAAATTATGCGAGAAACGAGAAAGAGTAATTTTCCATCGGCACATTCGTCATCGTGGCATGGCGGCCAGTCGGAATCGGCATAAGCTACAAACCAAAGGGGAGGTAGCGCGATCGCCGAAGCCTGATAGCGCGCTCGCGACTTTTATTTCTGCACATACATACATATTCTTACGTGTATAGACGTGTGTATACACATATAGAAGCGGTCGTTGGTGGTGCTATAGTGGCGCTGGTCGTGGCAGTGATGCAAGTGGTGGGGCTGTATCGTCGATAATCACGATAATAACAACACGACGTTTGAGCGAGTGGCGCGCTGACGGGCGACCTGGGGTCGATAAGTGGAAACGAGGCCGTCTTATATTACTTTGCTAATTCTTTTTTATGCGCATGAAAGTAAAGATCGTGCTCGTAAAGATTAAAGACCGCGAGTCTTTATAGGAGTTGGGCCATTTTCTTCGATACTCGCGTGCTTAATTATCGGTACAGCCACTGACTCAGCAGCCCAACCCATTGCGCAAACAGTAGACCGATGAATTGGTGTGTGCTTGTCTGCGCGCGTGTACAAGAGACGACGAACTCTGCGAGGAAAAAGCTGCGCGAGTTGCTTAATTATTAATCAGTGCCGTCTCTCTCTCTCTCTCTCTTTTTCTCTCGCTCTTTCGTGCAGCTGTTATACTGCTGCTCCAGCTACTCGAGAGTGATCCTTGATGCAAGAAAACTAAGGCAAATCAGCGTGAGCCAGCCGATAAATCGGGGGTGCGCCTCTGACTGGGGCTTGAAAATCGGAAAATTAATCCTGCTAGCTCTGGCGATGAAAGCCCTAACGAAGCAGTAAAGCAAACGGCCGCGAGCGTGTCGAGTCGAGGCAAGGTGGGCGCGAGATGGTATCGACGAGTGAGTGGTGCGAGTGCCTGGCAAAGGGTATTACAGCAGATGCGAAATTAGATTCATAACTTTTCTGCGCGTAGCCAAAGGGAAGAGTCGTGGCCGATGCTAACTGCTTGTTAAAAATTCCGTGTACCACCCACGTATATCAATCCACAGTGGCCATCCCTCAACTCTCTCACCCTCACTTTGCCTTCCTTCCTTCCTTCCTTCCTTCCTTCCTTCCTTCATTCGTGGCGTTTTATTTTTCGCACGCATCTATACGCGTCGCTGGCTTCCTCTCTTGGAGGCGTTACTAGAATTATCTCTGGGTTTCAGCAAACGCGATTATGCCGCAGACAAGCTTGCTTTTCAATCTTAAGCTTAGCTAATCATTCGTTCGTCAACGAACACATTGTAAAACATGGAAATTGAACAAACGAATTATTCGCTGCAAAGCTCAGATCGATAAAGACTAATTATTGAAATATCGCGTATTCATGGAAAAGAAAGAGCTGTTGGCTCGTTCCTTTGCATGGACGGCCATCCGATAGAAGTTTTAATATCCTAATTGGACATCATTCATCGTAGCGAATCCAGGAGTAGAGAAACGAACGGACATATTAAATCCCAATGGGAGTGCGAGTGAGAAAGAGAGAGAGAGAGAGAGAGAGAGAGAGAGAGAGAGAAAGAGAAAGCGGGCGTATCGAACGTTGAGATATCGCGTGGCTCACTGGGTATACGTCGAAAAAGTACTGTCCGTGACAATTTCCTTAGACAATGGGAGCACGGCCTAGGCTCCGCTGCTTAAGGGACATTTTGTTAGCTGCTGATGGCGGCTGTATACGGACGATATTTAAAATTAATCCTTCCTTTGAGCTTTCGCTCGGCTCGTCTGTCTGTCTTTTTATCGTGGCGATATGGAGTCGTATAAATTTTACTCCATTATACTCGCCGACGAGAAGGGTCGCGCGAGATGCGCAGGGGGTGCCGCAAGCTCGTCTCTCGTCTCTTGTCTCTCGTGCGTACGGGCTTCCTCTCGGTTTTTGTCTCTTTCTCTCTCTCTCTCTCTCTCTCTCTCTCTCTCTCTGCGGCTTCGAGCAACACAGACAGACGAGCCTTTCATTTGGAATCCTCAATCACCGCCGGTGATCAATCACAATTGAACTCGACTAAAAAAGGAAGCGAACGAGAGAGCGAGCTAGCGAGTCGCGCTGAGAGAAAGATATGACTCGACGACGCCTGCAGGGGTTGGAGAGGGACAAGCGAAATAGAGCGCACTAAAGCTGCACGTGTACTTATCGAGCTTTCTAAGTGTTGCGCACCCAGTGAAAGACCGAATCAAACTGCCGTGGTGCTGAATCATTCGAACTCGCTATTTGTTCGCGCGGGCATATCGCTTTCTCTACACTGATTGCCGCCCGATTCACCGACTCTTAATGCTCCACTGCTCGCGAATGCTCTCTCTTCCTCTCTCGCTTTGGCTGGATTTGTTTTCCATTAGCGAGCTACCTCTTCGACTATCAACAAAATGTCTCAGCCATCATTAGACTTCCAGTAGAGTTTTTCTTCTTGTACAAGTAGCAGAAGTAATGCGCCAGTCAGACGCGGAAAGACACAACAGCACGACTTAATATAATCGATATGAGATCGCATGAAATCCGGTCAATCTGTCACGACAAAGGGCAAATAAAAAGCTAGCTATTTAAAAATGTATTGAACCTCTACCACAGCAGTTTCCTACTGTTGGTTGTAAACTTAGCCGCATGTACACATCCACTGGGAAAGAAAATGTAGGGAGCAGGCTCTTTTGTGCGAGATCAACTGGCACGTTTAATAAATTACACGTACTCGTGATAGTACACAAGATACTTATACGCTTGGCAAATGTTCTCTCACTCTCCGAGGACTTATATAAGCGAAAAGCGAAAATCCAAAGGGGATCCACGACCCTGCTGGAACGTGAAATTGTAATAATTAAGGCAAAGTTTGCTTGGCGATGCGCAGCTGTATATCCGTGTATTCTCGCGACACTGCTGCAGCGATGTCGATTTACGAATGGCGTCGAAACGCGCCATAATACCAGACTCTCTATCTCTCGTTCATAGCAACGAGGACTTTTTGTTCGTGCGTGCGGTATGGTTTTTTTTGTTTCGTTCGACCACGGTCTCGTGGATCGTGCGGTCAGCCGCGCCCTCGACCCCGACTCCTCGTTTTATCAAAGTCGCCGATGCTCAACACCTATGAAAATTTTGGTCCAGCTTTTTTGTTCGACTCTTTTCTCCTTATTTTTTTACGTTTTCTATTTTTTTTTCATTTTATGTTTCTGCTGCAGCGAGTAAATATTTTCACGAATCACGCGGGCTTTTAATTAATTAGTTTCGAAAGCAGAAGATGCTCCCGATAAAAGGATAAGCTCGTAGCAAGTTTGTATATTCGGCAAACTCGTTAGAGTATTCGAAAGCAGAGGCCATTAACGAAAATATTAATCTATGGAAAGGAGGCGAGAGGTGGAGGGGTTATATGATTCATGGTAGCGTCGTTAGGCGATCCGAACTCTGGCGGCCGCGGCGAGCGTATTGTAAGCGAGCGCGTATCTGCAGGGATAGATGGATGAAATGTAACTATCAAAGTTGGCAATCGCGTGGCGTGGCAGAGAATCGCGCATTCTCCTTTGCCTCTCTTTCTTTCCCTCCCGCAGTCCCCGTGCCCACGCTTCCTCTCTCATTTCCTTCTATTTCTCTCGCTCGCAAGCTCACAATTTATATTATGGACGGACTGCGCATATAATTAATTTAATTAAACGTCTGCCGACGAGAATCGTCCTATTAGTTGGCCAACTTTTGCCACTCGCGCACTCTTGTCCCTGTAGTAGTAGCAGGAACTCGTCGTCCTCGCGAACCTCGATCTCAACCACTCGATATTGCATTTTATTATATGTGCTGCACGCCAGCTACATATTTCGTTCAGTACATTAGGAAAGCTTTTTTCTATAACTGCTCCTTGACAATTTTAGTATCCTCGTTAAGCGTATTCGATCGTTCTGTTAATTTGACATTTCTTGTACGATTTGATCGACGAAGTAGAAACAGCAGCAGTAGGCAGGCAGACAGGCAGGCAGGCACGTCGTCCAGCAAAAAGTCTAATGCGATTGTTCAAGCAGATGGGGCAGCAACAAGCGCGCTGCTAAGATAATAGCGCAACAAGGAGGGAAGCGCCGATCCAGATATAGGGTTCCCTTGAAAGCTAGCTTGAACGTGTATTTACAGCAGTCGAGGTGAAGAGGACCAGTGTCCGAACTTTGGCATACCGAGATGTCGTACAGGAAAACATCGTCTCTCTCTCTCTCTCTCTCCTATGCTTTACGTTATACTAAACGGGACCGGACAGCAGAAGCGGTCGCGATACCACGCCTACTGCCTACTCTCAGCGTTTCTCAAATGCCACCAGATTTACTTAAAATAAACCGACTGTGTGCTTCTCCGCTAGTTCGTGAATTTTATTAGATTCCACGCATTTCTTCAGTCACTTGTAATCACTTGCGAACGCGTCTATAATTGTAAATGGACAAATAAAATACACTATTGGAAGAAATTGTTACGATTCGAAAAATTACCATGAGATTATTTTCTTTTTTTAACTAAAAGCGATAATATGATATCAATTGCTGAGATATGAAAAATGCGAGAAGAAAGCACGAACCAGTGAAATTGAGAGCCGCTGGTAGTAAGCGATAGATAGGATTGGAGTTGATTTCCGGACAACGTCCGCCCCCGCGCGTCCCGATAATATATATAAGGGGACGAGCGTCGTATCGTCGGCTCGAGTAAACTCGAAAGGACCACGCCGGGATTCTTGCTCTTCGACACTGGACAGACGTTTGGACGGACATAGATTGTAGCTCGCTCGAATCTCTCTCTCCCTCTACAATCCTTGTTGGGCATTCCTTGTTTTGTCATCGACTCAAAGACAATCTCTGCATACGAACTCGAGGGTCGATCGAGTACACAACTATTCCTGCTTTTCATGCATACGTTTACCCCCGCAATAAACTCTCTAGCTGAATCTACATATTCCCCATTATTCAATTGCTTCATCGACTTGTTTTTTTTTTCGATTCAAAATATTTGTCCTAATGCCTACGAATATTACCGTAGGACGTTGATTGAACATGAGAGAATATTTAGAAATCATCGTTATCGAGCAGACGAAAGCTAATGAATGGTTCGCGTTCATCAGTGTATCGAATGGTCTTACGTCAGATTTCGAACGATCCGATAAACTCTTATGTATTTTTCATTCGAGACTTGGCTTGGGACTAGATGAACTTAAATATAGACATATTATTGGTACAGCCGCAGAATCTTTATCTCGACGATGCGATATAGCATCGTTTAGAGACGCGATAGCGTCGATGGTGTTTATATTTCGAAAAAAAGCACTACATGACATTTGACCCTTATGTCGATCAGTTATCGACTAAAATTTTCCTATATCACTGACATATGAGTACAAGTTTTTTTTCCATTTTACTTCCGTACTTCATCATCTCATTTTCTTAAAATGTCACGCGAGATAAAAATAGATCAAGTGATTTGATAAATAATGAAAAACGCGTTTAAATGAGGCGAGGTGCTGTCATTTAAAAAACTAAGTTAGCAATTGAATGAAAAAATCAAAAGATAGAAGGCCTCGGTTGACAAGAAAGGGAAAAACGGGAGGTTATCTATCGCGTAATAAATAAGTTGAAGCAGCATTTTCGGCTAATCGCACTCTTAGCACTATCTCACTTATTTCTACTCGAAGAGTTCAAATTCATGAAATGACTTACTGTCTTCTCGGCTCCAATAAAACTCTTCGACTCGAAACCATTGGAGATAAATAATTCGGTGATCTACGCCCGCTTCATTTAGTTTGTGACTACGGAGCTTTGAGCAACGTGGGAAATTTGGTTGAAGTCGAAAATGCCACGACAATTAACATCGATTATTGAAAAATCATAGGAAAGAGAAAGAGAGGGAGAGAGAGGGAGAGAGAGAGAGAGAGAGAAAGAGGGAGAGAGAAAGAGGTAAATCGATGGATAGGAGATCAAGGCTGACCAAGAGCGTGGAGTGCCGATCAGGCGAGAAATCGCAACTCCAAGTGGCTTGCAATCACGCGCGCCCCATCGGATTTTGCCTACGACGAGTAAGTTCTCGAATTTAATTACGGCAATTAGAATGTAAAAGTTTCCTTCTCGAGACGGGACTTGGTGCACTCGATCAATCGAGGGAGCCCCGGGGACATTTGCCAGAGGTGAGCAAGCGCGAGTAGCACTGGCACTGATTGACAGGAAAACTTTTCAATCACATTGCTTCCCTACTTCGTTCACCGCTCATCACGAGAAATTCTTTCTATTGATGCGAAATCGACTACCAATATCGTGGCTTAGATTCACGGTTGTCGCACCGCTCTTGTGTTTTTCATGTGAATAAATTATTTGTAGCTAAGTCCACTTTTGAGTTAAGTCCACTTAATGATTCATAGATTAAATTAATACAAGCCAAGCATCAAGTTCTCGAAGCGTCACAAAGAACTCGCGATGAACAACTTTGTGTTTCAAGCAAAGCACGTTCCGAAAAAAAGCTCAAGCTTTTTCAAATCTTGAAAACAAAAAGTTATAACATACACGAGCATGCGGAGTGTTGACAATGGTGAGTGGCAAGTTGTGTGCAAAGTTTGCAAAGTTGAGCTACGAGTAAAACAGAATTAGGAATTTGTTCGAAGTCGCCGTATGTTTGATTGATTTAGTTCCGTGGTCTATTGCGAGAAGGAGAGGGGGGAGGGGATCTATCGATGGACGAGACGCGAACACGTGTACCGTGGCTATAGCTAGTTGATGGAGAACAAGTAGTCGACGCGGCTCTTACGTACGTGGCTCACGTGCATACGCTCGTAGTCGAATGCGAATGAGACACGTCTGTCTCGCGGCTCGCCTCGGAATCGAATTCAAATTTGCGTGGAATCTCGGCCGATGTATAAATCAGCTTTTGACGCGAGCCGCCTTGTCGCTACTAAATTTCTGCATACTTGCAACTTTCGAGCATTTATACGCAATGTCAACGTTGGCTACGGGGACCGCGGCGAGGTGGCAGCTCAAGCGGTCAGTTTGCGCGTGGTGCGCATTCGATTACGAGCTTTCAATTTTTCAGTACCGCTGTTGACCTTTTGTCGCCGAGTGTTTATGCACAAGTCGATCGAGTAGTTCGGAGGTCTTGTCACAGAAACGGCACGGCAGCCAACTATTATGAACAATGTAGGCGAAGAAAAGTTTGATGTGCATATGCCATTGAAATAAGCATGAGGTGAATTGCGAGCAGCCGATCGCCACGTCATTGTAAGCAGTCTCAAACTAGCGGCATTACCAGCGGCTATATATGTATACATATATATGTATATGTATATGAGTGTGTGTGTATGTGTGCGCGCGTGTGTGTGTATATGTATATCTACGTATATACCTATACACGCGCGGTGTCTACTCACATGCTGGCGCCCGCGTTATAGTCTATCGAGCGTTATAATAACGGATTGACTCGCTCGCTTATACACGCCGATGACCGGCCGACGCCGCTTACACCGAGAATGTCCGGGGTGATATAGCTTATAGGTCGAGCGCTGATTGCTACCTCCTTTCTTTACAAACTCATAAACTCGCTCACAATGAAATCACAATTGACGCTCTACAGGCTTTCTGTCTCTCTTTTCACTCTTTGTCAATCGACGATGCATCAATTTTTACTTGCGATAAATATTTTACGATGCGAATGAAATTGATAGGAAGAAAATTAACATGAGAATCATAATAGTAGATGAAGGAAAATACGGTTGTCTATATTGTAAGCGAGTACAATAAAATTTTAAACGCTGCAGTTATCTACAGGAGAGTGAGATAAGGCAAACGCGATGTCATTCCAAAAGTTTATTGTACCGAGTGTACGCGCACTTGACCAATTATTTCAAATGATCATTTCAAATAATCGATTAAAAAAAACAGCGACCATTTTACACGTATTTTTGTCGATAATCTATGCTTGCTTGTCGACAAGGGAGAGCTGAAAAAAAACCAACAGAGACACGTGAGTTGCGGGCGGACAGCTGTAGTTTAGATATTGCGTTATCGAACGCCTTGGCTCAACGCGTCGTTCGTTAAAATTGGGAGCACCTTCCGGGGAATCGAAATTCGAGAGCCGATCGTCGATCTTCGCCAATTAAAGATTCGATCGACCCAAGCTAGGCGCCCATGAATCCACTCGGTGTAACGTTGCGGAAAATTAATCGTGTCCAATGTAGCACGAGATAGAGTCCATGCATCTAACTTCCTCCGAGGGTTTCTTTACCCATCACACTTATACGAGCTGCAGCTGCGCTCATTTTCGCCTGATTTTATGGGAATTTAAGAATAATTCAATTAGGACCCAGGGATCACTTTTATTCAAGATATGCTAATTCTTCCTGCAAAAGAAAAAAATTAACTCGAGAGTAAAAGAGAGAGAAAGCTACCAAGCTGCCGGTACTAACTACGGGTTATAGGTCGCTGCCGCATACCGAGCCGAGGGGTGCAGAAGCTAAGGCGTTCGTTCGTTCGGCTTCAATTTAAAAATCCAATCTTCAATAATCGTTTGCGTAGTGTCCCCCCTGCACACTCGGCGAGCCGGGGAGATCTTGGGCAAATATACGACTCGGCCTCATTTTCATTCGGTCTGATTAAATTCATTAGTTTAATAGCCGGGTATCAATATCAAGCCAGCCAAGTGATTCCTTCCTTCGTTTTTCCATCTACGCTTCGTTTTCTTTTAGCCGCGAAATCACCCTTGGGGACTCACTGGTGGATTCATCTTAGATGAACAGAGAAAGAGAGAGAGAGAGAGAGAAAGCTTCCTAATAAAATTTCAGTCAAATTACTTATTTAACCAGCCGAACCCCCTGCAACTCACCAGAACGTACTTGAGATATTTCTGCCTCGCCGATCAACGCGACCACTCAATATTGGAATAAGAAGGCTCCAATGGCTGCACGATTCGTCTAATTACGAGAATAAATAAACTGGTAAAAACAAAGAAAGAGGAGGGAAATGAGAGAGCATAAAAAATGATGAGAATCCGAAGAGCGTAGAGAGTGGGATGATGGGATGAAACAGAAAAAGAAAACAGAAAAGCTTGCGGAGCTTGATAAAGCTCAGGTAAACATTGGTTAGTCGGATTAAACTGAGATATTCTAATGGGCGAGAAGAGTAGGCCCCCGGGGTGCCGTGAGGCTTGTATCGGCCCCCTGTATCTTAGCGGAAACTAATGCCTTGCGCCTGTAAAACTCCGAGCCATAAAAATGTATATTCCCGCTTGGCCAATACGTGTAGCTAACTCTCGCGGAAACTCGATTCTTTCAAATCGACTATGTAAATTGGGTCGTGCAATTAAGCGTTTTTCAGTGGCAGGTTCCGGCAAAATTCGTGCGAGCAATTTTGGTCAATCGACGACAAAACAAAACCAAACAAACAAAAAAATCAAATCCCGTTAATCATTAAGATAACTTGGTGAAAGAATGGCATTCTGCTCCCAGCAACAGCAGCAGAAGTAGCAGCAGTAGCAGCTTGTATGTAGTAGCAACTGCAGTAAAGCTTGGGAAGGTTCGAAAGCGCGGTAAAGTTCGAAGATCGGTGCGCGTCAGCTGTCGCTGGCCTGATGACGTCGATAAAGAGGCTGTAGCGGCGGCGTTGCGAGGACGATCCTGGGATGCCAAGTGTTCTCGTCACACGCGGAGCTCGTCGTGAGGCGAGGCAGTCCGAACAAGGGGCCGCTGCACAAAAAAATCCTCGGACGCATTCTCTAAATGACACTAATCGCCTTCCTTTATCTTCCCACGGTTTGCGCGATGCCGATAAAAAGTGCCGAGAGAAAGAGAGAGAGAAAGAGAGAGAAAGAGCGGAACCAGCCGCAATCTATCCCCACTGCTTCTCGTTACGCATCTCACTCGCATACAACTGTGCGCTCCTTTTCACTTGATTTTTCAACGCTGATTCTATAATTATTTTAAAGTTCCTGTAATACGCTGAGATACCTTTCCGTGCGGAGACTATGCAAGTACGTATGTTGCACATACATGGTCAATCGTGCTCACAGAAATCATTCGATCGATTAGTCTAAAGTTTACGTTGTCAAAACTTATTCAAAGATTAGAGCGCAGTATTGAGAGAGACAGAGAGAGAGAGAGAGATAGAGCATAATCATAGGCTTCACGTGGCTCTCTTAACTCAAGAGCACACAAAGAGGCGAGTTGGCGAGCAAGCGCGAACGGTCGATCGGCCAATGAACGTCTATGAGGATATTGGTAATTTCGTTGGCTCGTCTCTTGAGCCTTGAGTCTTTGTCGGAGGCTACTCGGCTGCTCGACTCTACGTACTAACTGGCAAGATAGCTCTGGCCCTCGAAAGCCAATGGGTGCGGGGTCATTGTAACCGATCAGAGGCAGACTGTGACTCCAGCACCCGCATGGCTTGCCTGCCAAGTGCAACCTAGCGGTTTGCTGATCGTTGCGGAGTTATTGAATTCTCGGGTATTACATCGATACGGGACGCCTTCAAATATACCAGGACATTATGTCAGCAAGAGAAAGAGAGTGATAAAGACTACGCGCTCTCGGCCGCCTAAGGCGCAATCAATCACTTCGACACTGTGGACGCCGCTACCGCCGACTCGTTAGACCGCTGCTACTTTAAGTGCTCCTCGATGTGTCGTGATGTACGCCAACATGTGCCGTGTCAGCAGTCCGCTACCACTACTGCTTCTTCGTTATCGTTCATTCTTCGTCCGGCGGAAGTCACTAATAGACCTAATCATTTTTCCATTTGCACCGCTCTATTTTTTCCCCTCTTTATTGCATTACACTGACTAGCCTGTTGATTTATAACAAGGAATTCCGATAAATACAGCTTTACTCATTAAATCGAAAGATTGCTGTGAAATTTGTAAGAACGGTTCAATAAAATTCAAATGCCATTGGCACAATTCCAGCTGCTTTTTTATTTCTTTTTCTTCTTTTTTTCGTTCTTCTTCTTTTTGTCCTTCGTATGCTAACAAAGAGCTTACGTTCGATTAGTGTGTAATAAAAGAAGTAGTCACCTCAAACAGCTTTTTCTCTGGTTCACTCGATTTTTCCAATTCACGCCTGCATATCAAATAGCTCTCGGCTAGATCGAAATATAGATATGGATGAGATCGCTCGGCTGCGAGCTGATTCTTTTCCTCTACGGCTCGCTGATCGTAAAGCCGTATTTATACGCGTGCTCGCTTTTGTTTAGTTTTCTCGTTTACATTCTTCCGACATATAACCCTCTCTTTCCTCGTCAGTCTGTCCTCTGCACACAGAACGAAACGGCAGGACCGCGGCAGTGGGAGAGAGAGAGAGAGAGAGAGAGAGAGCAGGGAAAGAAAACGCGATAGAGCCGCAGCAACTCGTCGCTTCTTTGTATTCCCTTTTTACGGCCCGTGTGTGGCATTATAAATTCAAGCGATACTCGCATGTACCTCCTTCTCCCATGTAAGCGTCGCTGCTGATAAAAAAGGGAGAGGGGGAGGGAAGGAAAAAGTAAAAGGAAAAAAGCGTCTCTCTCTCGCTCTCTCCCTATTTATTATCAAATTTCTTTATGGCTTTACAAGGCCGTCAGCGGTGGCGCAATGCCTCTCACGTGCTGCGCCTCGTAACATTTTCCAATCGTCCACTGCGCTTACGGGCGTTGAATCTTGTAAAGCTCCGGTTTACAGCCATACAATTTTTGCGCGATTCTTCTTTGCTTCGTTCATTTGGCCGAACATATACTTTGGAGCTGGGACTTTTTTACGAGCTGGTGGAATAATAAAAAAAAACAACAAACAACAAAAAAATTACTGCTGCAAGTGAGCTGGATTAGAATGGAAAAGAACCCATGGGCCGCCGCGAGGCGATAAAACGATCTCGTTCGCGCAAGATTAACGTCAGCCATCGAGCTAGAGGCACAGCTTCATTAGTCTGCCTCCACACCTCTTCAACATGTGTATTGCAGTGTAGTGTGTTGTGTGTTTCCATTGTAAAGAGTGAAAGAGATATATCGAACAGCCATCGATTTTCTCACCCCATCCACCCACTACCTACCCCCTTCTCTATTTCCCAATTACGAAACACCTCTCGATAATGACATGGCACTCGATGATGCATAGCCTTGTTTTTATGCCAAACCCCGCGGGGATTAGCCGCGGCGTGACTCGAAGGAATATCAAAGCAAGTACGAGCTCAAGTGCTATCGATGAAGCTGGAGTTCGAAACTCGATGTTCGATACCCCTCACGAATGGTTCACTCGTGCTTACCTGCATGCTAATTAAGCGGTTTTAAAAAACACTTATCCTCTTTTTCCTCATTAAAATGCATAAGTTTACGAATCGCGAGTATACAACAACAAACGGATGACACGCTCGATAGAGAGAGAGAGAGAGAGAGAGAGGACAGATGTCAATTAACGCGAGCGTGCGTCCCGAGCGCAAGAAAGAGCGAGCAAACTCGTGTCGAAGTAGCGCCTACATATTCATTGGCTTCATCCCTCCTCTTTCCCTATTCCTCTCACCATCCCTCTTCCTCTCTGTCTCTCTCTCTCTCTCTCTCTCTCTCTCTCTCTCTCTCTCTACCTCTCCATGCAATACGTTTGAAAAAGTGATTGATAGGCCGATATATCGTTGAGTTCTGTTGGTGGCCGCGCTATCGATATTCGATGCTATGAAAATTTCATTATCGAAGTCATAATGATATAAAGGCGATGTCGCACAGGACGAATGAGGGTGGCTCGTACGCGGCACACCTCGTCGACACTCGCTCGAGCTGTCGATTAACTTCGTTAATTATTCGACATTGCCCTCACTCGCGGCTATAGCTGACAATCGCCCAACGCCACTTTCTATATATGTGACGCGCCATTTTCAATCGGGTTTTAATAATCGCGTGGCTCTCTCTCTTTCTCTCTCTCTCTCTCTATCCCTCCCTACCCGATCAACCTCAGCTCATCCCCTTTGTCGTATGTATATATTTTCAACCAATTCTTTCACATCTAGTTGTTCTGAATTTTCGCGTCAAAGCTCGTAATTGAAAGCACCCTTTTTTCATACTACTTATCAAGAGACATACTTTTCAATCGAACACTTTTTATAACAATGAGACCAACCATTTAAAAGTTTTATGATTCTGTAAAAATAGGTCAAATGAAATTGTTTATTTAGATAAAAAGTCTGGGCAATAAAGCAAGAATATAGCATAATTTATAAGTCGTACCTTTATCGTATTTAATGGTCCGTTACAATGAATCAATAAATCAATAACAAATAAATGATATTATACAACTAATAAGACTAATTGTACATTTTACTTTGTGTTTTTTCAGGTAAGTTGAACCCTAACAACAAGTACTTTTCGCTCGTTAAATAGAGGCTAAGCAGTGAAGTGTGTATCGTGAGTAAGATGCTTTACGAAATTAAAAATTTATCGCAGGAAGCGGATCTTCGGCTGAAGCTCTCGACTCTGGGCTCGATAATAATTAATATCGCAATTACCTATCGGCGGACGCATTGGCCGGGGAGCCAAGTTTCAGGGTATCTCGTTAAACATTAACCTCCAAACATGTCAGTTTTTATGTAAATGATACGCATTGAAAAAAGAAAAAAAGGAGAAAACAAAAGCGGGTAAACGAAGAGTTTCGCGGAACAGGGTGGCAGCTAAAAATGCGATTGACCGTTCATTTGTTCGTTCGCTTTCGTTTTGGTACAAGGATCAATAGCCGACGTTAATTAAAGATGCGCGATAGGTGTTGCGGTAAGGTAATTTAATAGCGTGATTGCGAGTTGATTTGCGCGAGTCTCGACAACAGAAATATGAAAATCCAACGTTGCCAGTCGTTAATTGACATGCGATCCGACACGGGAGCCGCGAAATTGATTAGCGAAGAACGAATTAGAATCGATTGCCCGTGTCAGTTTGCTGGCGGCACAATAAAACATCGGATCGGCAAATAATTAACAAGGTAATTAACCACGACAAATGAAACAGCTGAAACGACTTGTAATCGAATACGGAGAACGAGAGAGAAAGAGCGAGAGAAAGAGAGAGAAAGCAAGAGGTAGCAGACGAGGAAAGTAGCTGCAGGGTAGGCAGAATAATTTGGCAGAGCTCCGGCAAAGAGCGAGGAGGCAAAGCGGTGATGCACTAATCAAGGGCCTTTCGAATCGGAGCTTACACAAGTCGCGAGGGAGCTGGCGATGCACAGTATACCGGCGCAGAAAGCGCTTCGGTATTGTGTGTTGTTGAGCTGCAGCATGCAAATTTTGCCAGTTGCTGGCGCATATTGAGAGCACGTGAGTCAGCGGGCGGCGGGTGTGCGGAGGAGGATGGTGGGTAGCGAGCGGCGAATCAAATCGATAGACGAGCTAAGATATATCTATCAGTGCAATTGTCAGTGCGAGTAGGGGGCGCAATAAGGGGTTAGAAGGGGGTTGCGGGAATGAGACCAAGCGGAGCAGCGGAAAGCAGAAGCGTCAGATCGCTAGGGTGGACGGGGCAAGGGAAGTGGGAGAAAGAGAGAGAGAGAGAGAGAGACCGGCGTTGTGGGAGGAGGTGCCCGGGGCATACAGCTTAATCACCCTCCCGCGGCCACGCTCGCTCGCTCACTCGCGTTCTTCAAGCTGCCACCCCTTGCTTGGCCGCACCACACTCTCTATGGCTGCTTGCCTGCCGAATACTCAGCCGCGCGACGGTTACTCTACTCGGCCCACCGCTCCGTACACTCCAATAATCAATAATTATACTCAAATAAAGACAGACAGACGGGCGGGAGGGCAAGCGGGCGCTACCGAGGAGAGGGATGAAAGGATTGGCTGCCCGCCACCAGCTAAGATAACGAGCCATAGCTCTCTCGCTCTCTGTATACGTACATCTGGCGATGTCAATTTGTCGCTGCTCCCCTCTTTCGCATACCGGACCAAAGGAATTTCGACCGCGAATAGAGAGAGAGAGAGAGAGAGAGAGAGAGAGAGCTTGCACAGCCAGTCAAGCTCAAGACGCTGACGAGCAGCGACTTTACAATAGGTCAAACTCTCCGCTGACACTTTGCTTCGCTCAATCTTTGGCCCCCGATTATCGTAGCTGTTTGCCGAGCGCTTAGTAAATGCAAAGTTTTCGAGCAACCGCGGGGAAGCAGACCTATGCATCTTTGATAAGGTTTCTATCGGAGCCGCAAGTTCGAGCAACTTGGCGAGTATCGAGTTTGGAATCTGGCCGCGCTCACACAACTATACGGGATCCTATTGAGCACAGGTCGTACGCAAGAGAGCGAGAATAATTAATTTTTCAGGCAAAGCTGGCGGCGTCGGCTGCGTGATTCCGGCGTATTCCTTTAATTAATCCCTGTAATAAGCGAGTTTTAGCGAATAGCGCAGAAATTCCACGATGTGAGCCAAGCCGAGGCTTGCTACTGAGGCGGGAGGGGGAATGACTGAGCTTATAAATCATCGGTGCGCTGCTCGAGCAACAGCATATAGGTAAACAAAAGAGTGCTAAGTAATAGTGGGAGTCGGACTTGCTGGTGGCAAAAGCTCGCGTAACTGGTGGCTAAGGTGGGGTTGATCGATGCAAAAGCCGCTGAAAGTCGCGTGTCGCGCCGTCCTCCCCGCCTAATTAATCACCCTAGTATCCAATATGGCCAGCTCCCTTGGTTGGTCTCTCTCTCTCTCTCTCTCTCTCTCTCTCTCTCTCTCTCTCTCTCGACACGACACGTTTCCTTCCCGCCTCCGCCCCTCTTATATCTATACTCCACCAAAATAAATCGCGCTATCTAAATCAACGCTCCGCACCACGACATTGAACAACGACCCCGATCGATCCCTCAGTCCTCTTTCACTATCTAAACTCTTCTTCGCTCTGCTTCTTCTTTCTCTTCTTCCTCTTCCTTCTCTTTTTTGCCTGCTTGCTTGACTTTTTTTATTTGAATGTGGACACTAATTTCGTGAGTCGCCGTTTTAAAGGCACCGATCGTGAACCGACACCCTCACAAGTTTGAATGGAGTTGCAAGGAAACACAATATACTACTGCGCCACTTGGGCCAACTCTTGTGAAGTAGCAGCGATCCCCGACTTCTCGCGCGTAAGCGGGTCAGAAACTTCTTTCGACCCTTCCTTCCATCCTTCCTTTCTTGAACGCCTTCGTTCGAGGTTAGGGAACTCTCTAACTGACTTTACATTAACACGGGATTTTCTGTGTTTCTTGATTTTTTTGTTATTTTCGATTTCAGTTTGCTAAAAGGGATCCGTGTCGCTTGGCTTGGCAAGCCTTGAGCAGTGTTGTGCTCGCGAAAGTATAATTATGCAGATTCGCGATATCGGGCTGATTGATTTTTGGTTCGCGTGCGGGCGACAGTTGGAGAAATCAATCTGCTGTCAAAAGGTCGAGGCGGCAGTCGATCTTAACGAGCGATGTATGCACGCTTCGGTGCAATAGCGCACGAAATTCAGCCTGCCGCGACTGCCACGGCATTCAGAAGCAATTTAGCGATTACCGATGCTCCCGATTGCTCTTCGCTGCGAGAGCCTATTGACGGGGCTCCCCTTCCATCATTTACAGCTCGCTGCTTTCTCTTGCTACTGCTGCTGCATTATCTCAACTTTCACTAGCCGATTCCTTGCCGCTATACCGTCTTACCGACATTGCGTAATGCGCACGCTCGTTCACTTGATTTGTTGTTATTGCCGCAGTTGTAGTTATTTCATCGCTCGTTCGCCACTTTTACTTTTTTTTCGATTAGCTAATTACATAGAGTTGAGATGAATAATCGATAAACGGATAAGAAATGGAAAAATGCTTTGATTTAGAAGTATAGGGCACGAGTCGGTAACAATAGCGGAAGTGTGAAGCGACAGCTCCGACTTGAATGCATATTGACATTTGTCTCGGAGATTTACATTGTACGTACATTACGTTATAAACCATGGTAGTTGCAGTGGTGGCGGTGGTGGCGACGGTAACACGTGACGACACAGAGAGGGCAATTGATTCAATCGAGAGCGAGCTGGCGCTTGCCGCTTGGGAAGGAAGCAGGCGCATCTGTGTGATGGCCGCTTGAAAGCCGATCGATGGCCGCTCGATACATTATCCCCCGCACAAGCAAGCAAGTAAGCAAGCTGGCAAGCGAGCCAACCAACGAACGAGCAAACGTAACGCGCGTTTGTATATCGATTCCCCAGTCACGTGAAACTGCAACGTGTCCATACTTTCAAAGTGCTCCCTTTCAACTCGAGTCTTCGACGGATTTTCACCTTTTAACGCGAGAAACTTTCTTATCGCCTTACAACTCCACAACTAGTGCCCTTCAATGTATCGATTTCATATGAAATATAGAACACCCATCGTTTTCAACTTCATCAAACATTCATGACTAACTCATTCTCTCTCGGAGTATTTATCATCATTCAATTGACCTATAGTCTGGCTTCCTCGAACTTTCATCGACAATCTCTTCATCGTTCCTGCGTATGGATCACTCTTGGTTCTCTTATTGTCTTGTTCTTACTGCCTCTGTCTACTTTTCCTGCATTTTTCACCCTGATTAAAAATGATAAAAGTCGGGGATGTGAGGGATGTGTGGGTTATGCTTTGTCAGCGGATCGAAGAACGGATAGGAACCCCCCAAAAAATCGGCAGAGTAACCCGAGATTACGCGCCTCTCCCTCACCTCTTTTACCCACTGTCTCTCTCTCTCTCTCTCTCTCTCTCTCTCTCTTTCTCTTTGCTCCCGGCAGAGCCACGGGGCGGCTATTCCTCAAAGGGTTGCTGCGGCTCTACGCGAATATACGCTGGAATCGCATGCTTCGTCCCCTTAACGAGTCCACTCGAAGCCCGAAAGCCGAACTGGAGCGATATTAAAATTAGAGGAAGAGAGAGAGTGAGTACACACAGAGGACCTTTACGGTCGGCGAACAGTATATGTAGAGATGGATGTACGGTGGCAATATTTCGAGAGAAAGGAGAGAGAGAGAGAGAGACAGGGAGGGAGAGTCGAATTCGACGGGCCGTTACGCTTTCTCACTCGCTTTACCGACGAGGGTGCCAGTTGCTCCACGATAAGGGCAGCTCTGAGACGCCACCGCCGCCACTGGCAGATCAATGCTGAAAGGGTTGAAATCTGCCTGCTCTGGCTCTCTCTTTCTCGTAAGGGGAGATCGACGCCAGTCGAACTGATCGCAGCGATAGGCAAATTTCGTTGCTGAAGGATACAAACGAGTCCCCGTAAAAGTACGATGCGTCACGCGTTGCTCCACTACGTTACTTCAGGCGGTAAATCTCGCCTCAGACAACTCGCCATTAGCTTGTAACAAGAGTCGAGTCTACTCCCAATGAAAACAAGCTGATATTTATTATTGCTAAACTGCTATAGCTCCCTTATCAAACCCAATTGTCTTGAGAAACGATTCAATCAGTTGATCTTTTATTTTATGTTTTTTTTCTTCAAAGTATTGATAGCCTAAATGACGTATCTAAGTATACCACGGGTTCGATCGAATCTATAAAATAAAATTATAGACCTGGAAGCTAGCAGCTCTATAATCAGAAACAAATACAAGGCATATGCTTCGATTCTTCGATCGCTCGTGGCAAAAGGTCGAACGGTGCCGTTTAATGTATTCAAAGCGCAAATGTTTAGACGATGACACGATAAAAGCTTTATTGTAAAAAAAAAGAGATGCGCGACAGACATCAGACGTATTAACTAAATTTTAAGTAATCAATGAAAAGTTCATTAGCCCGATATATAGCCAGTAAGCAGAAGCAACCCTTGAGTCCGAGGCGCGCAACCCCTCCACTTGCCACCACCCCCCACGGCCAAATACACAGTCTTACCCGGACCATGCCGAGTGCGAGCAGGGTAGATCGCGAAGCCGCGATAATAAAGCCAGCAACGCAAGCATCGACTCACCGTCGAACTGCCAACTTTTTTTATTTCTGTCTCTCTCTCTCTCTCTCTCTCTCTCTCTCACTCACTCTCGCTTCGCGATTTTTCTGCTCGATAAACGCTTTTAAGCTCCTCGCTCGTCTGAATATATATATATATTTTTTTTTGCCTTGTCAGATATTTACTCGATCCCATTTATATTTACTCCCATCCTAGCCTTACAAATTATTACCTTCATTCGTTTCAACTTTTCCAAAATTATCCAAATGATCATGTTCACTTGTCGGAGTTCTGATAAAAGTTGTTACTGCTATAACCAACCAGATAAATACGGAATAGTTGTAGTATTCGTTTCTTCGTTAACGTAACGGACACGAGTTAGAATAGATTAGATTTTTGGATAAACAATCAAGCTCTCTTGGGTAAAATTAGCGTATAGGCGTCTCTATGGATGTCCGTTTGTATAACGAGGCGGTGGGAGCGGTAGCGAGTGTCTGTCGAAGGGGGCTTCGTCACATTAGTTATTCCCTCGGCTACTGCGGGATTCTCACGAATACGTTTTTTTGCGCTGTCATTTGTCTCCAATATCTCTCTTTCTCTCGGAGTCCGTTCTCTGACGTGCCGACCGCTGCTTTGGGGAAAGTCCCCCACCCACTTGGCTCTCTCCGCCACTCTGGTTTGCGTTTATATTTGCGTTTGTGCCTCCTTTGCCTTTGCCTTTGCTTTTGCGTTTGTGCGTTGAGGTCGTCATCGCGCCCAGATGTATCGAATAATATACACATATACATGTATATATAAGCCATACTGCGAGCATTGAGCAAAAAACAGTCGGGATGATAGGGGGAGACAAGGCGAGAGAGTAAGTGTCGTTATAGCGCCTATGTCTGAACCATTCACTGTTGCCAATTGGCCGCCGTACACAAATAACACATCTGAAATATTCAGTCTCTTTCTCTTGTCCACGACTCGAATGGCTCTTTGCAATAATAAATATTTCCAAGAAAGGAAATGGCGTTCGCAGGTGCGGTTATACGCAGCCCCATTGAATATAGATATAACGGTATGAATATTAAGACGATATTTTCCGGTGACACTGTCAAACAATTATTTGTTAATGTTATAATGGTGATATTTTAATATGTAAGGTTGAAGTATCAACGATACATCGAAAATGGCAATGGTAACGAATGCAAGTTTTAATGAGTAGATGGATAACGTGAAAGAAATAGCAAATAAAACGCGAGGAAAGTTCGAAGGGTATATCAGAAAATAATAATGCAACGAGACAATGGGAAACAGCATTCGATCAGTGGATAATTAGCGTGGATATCGTGAAATCTGGGAATTCGCCATCTATTCGAGCGTACTTTTCTCACTCCCTCTCGCGGTGGCAGCAGCAGCAGCAGTCGCAGCCGTTCTACCGCGACGCGACGCCGACGCGACTCAGCCAACTTTCTCATTAGTCGGCCGACAATGCAACAACGTTAGCAGTTGCTATATCTGCAGCCGAGTATAATAACGCGTGCGGCTTCAGACGACGATCGCCGATTGTCGCACCCCTCTCTTTCTCTCTCTCTCTCTCTCTCTCTCTCTCTCTGTCTCTGTCTCTGTATACAACCGCATCATAGCTATAACAGCAACGGCTCTCTATTCTTTCACCCTTTCCACCCTTTGCAAACCTCGATACGGAAACGCAAAATACGGCAATATCGCGCAGTTAAGCTTGTGCCCGTGAAAAACTGATCAACCACAGCAAACAAAAGTATAGCGAATCGAGACAGTCGCGCGTTATTGTCAGATTATCGAGCGCCAACGACACCTTTCCCGCCCTCTCTTTCTCTCCATTCCTCTCTCTGCCAATAATCGTTACAATGCCATCACGCGTCCAAAGCTGCTGATTATGAAATAAACTCAGCGTCGACCTCATTGACCTGAACTTTTGACAGCCGATCAGTTCGACTTTTGAGCTTTCGACTTTTTCCAAATCGATAAAATGCCTCGGGTTATATAATACTCATCCAATTTCTCTATGTGAGAAGCGGATTTTAAAACTAATCAAAATGAGCGAATAAAATGCCTTGGTTAATCCGACAAAGGATATTTTTTATGCGCGAGAACTCTTATCGTGCGAGATGAAGGGAAACACGTTGAATACGATGGGGAGCTATTGTTTCTCTTGGCCGGAAAATTACCACCATAATTTTTTGTTCTCTCTCTCTCTCTCTCTCTCTCTCTCTCTCTCTTCTTAGGCGAGCGAACGGAGCTGGCTGAAAAAAGTAATATAGGTGAATCGGACGGTGGCAGCGAGGTCCAGAAAAAAGGATGAAGAGCAGAGAGCCGAGAGAGAGAAAGAGTGAGAGAAAGAGCTTTGGAGTTGGGCATAGAGAAGAGAAGCCACAGCGCAAATTTCAGCCAATATTACGCACGCTCGGATGAATGTCTCGATGTCCCTGTGGTGCTGCTGCTGCAGCTTGGCCGCTTTTCCTTCCGCCATTCCGTTTCTCTCGTTTTAATATTTCTCCGGGCGAATACCTCAACTAATATATGGCTTCTACCGAAGCACGAGTAGAGCCGAGCAGAACGGAGCGAAGCGCGAAGCACAGACACAGACTGACCAGTATCCATATAGTCGTAATGCAAATCAGCCAACTATAGGTATATGTGCGGTTAATATTAATTCTCGGGCTCTCACATGCCTGATCGACTTTCCCTCCCCTTACTCCCTTCTTCCCTCCTCATCGTCGCAGCCGTGGCCACACACAGCAGCAGCGCCTCTCAAGTCGGATGCAATCGCCGGAATTTGCTCACCCTCCATCACGCCCAATTTTCCGACGTCGATCAGTCTACTTCCTCCCCTATCCTCCGAACCTCGCTCCACCTCCTATATTTTAAAACAAATGCATTTCCCCTTGCTCACTCGCTTATTCTCTTCCTCTCGAGTGCGTACTTTGCCCTGGACTTTTATGAGCGCTCCAACGTGTTGCATTTGCATTTTATATTCTTTCTGCGCAATTGAGTGCCCGCTGTCCACACTTCAACACACTATTTTTCAAGCAATTAAAGTCATCGAGCGTCCTGCCTCATTTTAAATGCCATTCCTTCTTTTCTTATGTACTCGTATTCTTTTACCTCGTTTTATTCCTCGCGCTTTTTATGCCGAGTTTGCGGCTAGTCTAGAGTGAGCAAAGTCGCTGTTCGCGTATCCGATCGATTTTGCCGCTGTCAGGTTTGCACATCAAGCGGCAATCGGCTTCTTCGATTCCATAATACCTTGCGCCGCTGTCCATTAGAGTTGTTATTATCAGCTGGTCGTCATTCGAGCGCAAGTAAAATGATTAAGAGGAACTATTGGGCTGTTGTGCTCTCTCTCTCTCTCTCTTTCTTTCTCTCACACTCACTCTCCCTCATTGATCGAGTCGAAAAAGCAGCGGCGTTGGCGGCTTCGTGTAAGCTCTATGCTCAAAGGCGAAAGGGGCGAGAGCGAGAGAACTCGTAATTAACGAAAAATATTTCGGATCAGCGAGAAATAATTCAGCGGGCGCCGTTTCCATTATAAAGGCAATAACCTGGCTGGCGCCTAGCTGTCTCTTTCTTTCACCCTCGGCCAGTTACAAGTGCGCTCCTCTCTCACATAATCTGCGATGTGTATTATACGAGTGAACGCTCGTGTATACGTTAGGGCAAAAGAAACAGCGCCCAAAGCCCTTCTCGCGCGTAATAAGCATAAATCCTCGAGCGGCAAGCTTATCTCTGCGAGTCGGCCGCCAGCAGAAGAACGTTCAAATAAAAAAAAAAGTATATCATACATTAATGTGGTGCTTGCACCCTTTGCTCGCTGTTACTGCTGTTGCTTTAGCTAGTTGTTACGTATAGCTTTGCGTAAAGGGCGCGTGTCAATATCTACTTAAATACGTATAGCTTGGCGCCTGTTTTTCCCTCGAGCGCGCAGCACCCTGAGTGCATTGTTGGCCTACCTGGCGCGGCGCCTCAGTTCCCCAAGCCCAACTACAAGTGCTTCAGCTCTCAATCGAACCACGCGAATCTATTGTAGCAGTTGAACGTTGCGCGCCCTTTTCTGCTTTCCTGCATACCACCGCGTGCCGGGAACAAAAAAAACATCAACGTAGTCTAAAGCAGCACTCTTTTTCTCCACCACAACTCCCCGTCTCAATGCCTCTCACTGTTTCACCTCAATAGCTTTCTTTCTCTTTCGCTTTGGCACTTTGAAGGCCTCCAGGAATTTCCGACTCTTCGCAGTCAAAGCAAACGTTTCTTTTACTCCGAAGCTTTCGATAGAAGGAAACCTTCTATGTAGGTTACCTAACGCGAACTCTTTTTCATACTTTCACGTGGACATCGATCCTATAACACCTCGTGATGTATTTATCGGTCAA
The DNA here is from genome assembly GCA_030064505.1 of Chouioia cunea. Classification (NCBI taxonomy): domain Eukaryota; kingdom Metazoa; phylum Arthropoda; class Insecta; order Hymenoptera; family Eulophidae; genus Chouioia; species Chouioia cunea. Next base: position 1,670,196 of record JAOPFQ010000001.1, read on the forward strand.
AATATATGGTTGTAAGGTGTTTCTTTGGTAACGCGAATAAGAAAAATCAAGCGAATCGCAGCATCAGGGAGCCTTGAAAGGGTAAAGTACAGGAAAAGGGCGGCCCTGGAAATTGCCCGATCAGTCATTAGACAAGTAGGTATTCGCATATATCGGGAATTGTAAAATCGATAGGGGTGTACGTTGGCCCCTGTAAGGAGGTAGTTGTTGGGTGGGGATGAGATGAAGCGGAGGGCATCGCGCTACCTCCTCGCGGCACAGTAGCAAAACACACCCGCGCGCATCACCGCGGAACCCCTTTCTATACATTTCCCCGTCGACCCTCTTTGTTGCCTCGACCACCCAAGCATCGGGCCAGCCGTCAAACCACCCGACCGCCTTTCTCTCTCTCCTTTCGCGCGTCCATAGGCATCCTCCTGGCGTGGGCTCGGCTGAACGTATCCAGTCCTTGCATATTAATCCTACCCATAATTCCCACTTCCAGTTTGGGCAACCCTTCGCTCAACGGAATATAAGGGGGCGAGTGGCCAAGCTATCGATTGGGCTTTCTTTCGCTTTCGTAGTAGTTGGCGTCGAGCGGCGAGAGGCCGGCTTTTAATTGGCATTCTCCTGCGGCGAGAAGAGAAGCGAAGCGGCGGAGAAGCCGCCTGCCAGATAGAGAGAAAGAGAGAAAAAGAGAGAGAGAAAGAGAGAGAGAGAGAGAGAGAGGAGAGAACGAGAGAAATGAGATTAAGAGAGAAAAGAGGGTGGCTGGGTGGGTGGCTGATCTGCCTATGGGGACGCAAAGGGTTGCCTCGCCATGCCTCATGGTTTCAGGTATCTGGCGATTTTCTTTTTCCCCGAGCGGCCTTTTTTCCGCTAATTCTTCTTTTATCTTCGCTTACATTTTTTTACTTCCATTATCCAGCCCCTCCTAACCCTTATTACGCGCCCTTGTCGCTGACCAGCCCGGATAAACCCGAGCACAGCTCACACAAAGATATGTATTATATGACCCACCCGCTCCTCACTCACTCTCTCTCTCTATCTCTATCTTTACTTTTTTGTCTTTTTTGACCAAATGTCGCTGCATGTGCTTTGTGTGCCTCCCTTTGTAAGCTCTGGCAAGCTTCCGAAGCTTGAAGCTCGGAATTTCGCGAGTTCGCATGGGGCTATGAGCGAGCTCGCGGCTGCCAATAAACGTCGTGGCTTTGACGGCTCAGGCTCGCTACTTGCTTGCTTGCTTGCTTGCCTGCTACGGGTACCCATAGCTAGCAGTCAAGGCAGAAACTAAGATTGACACCTGTCATCATGTTTCCTTGGCAATAATCGAGTCACTTTATGTTCGAGATTCGTGAGTAAATAATTTGAAAAAGTTTCGTGCCGATAATCGAAACTGAAGGGCTGGAGAAGAGAAGGCAAGCCCAGTGAAAGATAGAGCCGTTGAAAGCTTCTGATATATAAATACACGTACGTACACACGTACATATACTAATATGTATATAACGTACCACAGACTGTTAGAGCACGCCATAAAATTAACGGGCTTCCCAGAGCGCCTGCCTATAGCAACGAGCGCGGTACGCTTGCTCTTGCTGGCTTGCTTGCGTAAGTGGAGGATGCCGCCAGAGGCGAGATCCTAACGTGCGTGTCCGAGGCGAACGGCTGGAAAAAGAGAGGGAGAGGGTTTTGCATATGGGTAGCTGAGCTGCTGTGTGCTTGAAGATTGATTATATGCCGCGGGAGAAAATTTGATCAATAGCCCGGCCAAACAAAGGCTCCTCGAATGAACGGACTTTGCTGCTCCCGCATTAGCTTGCCCCAATGCGAGTAGCAAAAATCAGCCTTCAACGCGCGGATTAGACCTCTTTTCACGTTTTTTCTTTTTTTCTCGCGACCATCTATTTTTCAACGTGCAGTCCACTTAGAACAATGGAATCTACATCGCTTAGCGGACACGATCAATCGCGACTTCCGGTTTTCGGTCACCTCGCACTCTCTTTGTTTGTGCGAATCGATTGTCCGAGCTTTTTCGCCCTCGCAACTCTCACAATTACCATTCAATTCAGTTCATTCCAGCCACTGGCGGAGCTACCTCTTCTCGTTGCTTTTTTATGATATTTTTTTCCTCCTCGTCTTCGCGCGCTCGCTCGCATTAAACCGGAGCCGCGCTCCCGTAATCGAATTAAGATCGCGTTGAGAAAAAATGAATCTTTCTCAGCCAAACACTCACTCATTCAACGTATACTTTTGCATTCCTCGAGCCTTTGTCCCCGTCCAACCGACACAATGGCCCGTGTCCACTAATGACGAATAATTCAAAGTGTGCTGTTGCTACTTCAGTTCGGGTCTTAGATTCGATTATACACTATAAATGAATGGTAGTAGCAGCAGCAACAGCACGTGAAATCAAAACGCTTTGTGCGTGTGTTGAATCAGCCGATGAAGCTGATAGAGCTTGAGTGTTGCCGCTCGGGCGAAAATTTATAAAGTGCCTGAGATCGCACGCTTCGACAATTCAATTGGCGTCCTTTGTCATACCTATACGACGACGTTAAATTCAACTGCCAAGATCGCGATGTCTACGTTCTTCGGTCGAGCGAGCGTTATTAATTCTATCGATATGCAACGTCCTCAGTGCGCAGATTTGCACCGATCGACTGTGGCCTCGATTCCCAAGTGCACGTAAACGGCAAGTACCTTCCCATCCGTTACTCGCTCAGCCGAATCTTCCTTTCAATTTGCATACGACTGAAATGTTAGTTACTCTCCAGCCGCTAGACAATGGAGATCGGAAGAGAAACTTGTTGAAAAAATGGAGGAATCAATTAATCAATGCAATTATAGAAATCTGTGACAGCGAAAGCGAATTGAATGTGCGAGCTATGATGAGGGCTCAGTGATTATAAGTCGGAATATAGGCGATCGACGTTGACAGTATTATCGAGGGGATCGTCGAATGGTATGGACGGAAGCAAGCTCAGGGTGTTAACTCCACCTGTCCTTTACTTGCTCGTCGTCGGTGCCGAGGGATCCCTTAACGATACTCAGTGGCGACGCCGCCACCGTTCGGCCGTTTAGCGACACTAATGGCGGACGCGATTACGAGCGATCGTAGCGCAACTTTGGAAACTCGAGCTACACCCATCAAACCTTCGCCACTTCGGTTGCCTCGTTGTCGCATCGATTATATCAAAAGCAGCGAGAAAGAGTGTCGCCAATGCACTTTCCTTAAAGAACAAAAAAGCACATGGATTACGCGCGTGCCAACACGGAGCATCGTAATTGCCAGCATTGATTGACCGTCAGTGCTAACTAGCTAACGCGTGTCGACACCTGCTCGCGTGCGGTAAATTAAAAATAAAGCTGCGAGAGCATGAAAAAAAGCCGGGATCGTCGATTAACCTGTTTGCTCGGACGTGTCGGTAGCCATGAAAGAGCGAAGAGGGGAAAGGTGCGAATCTGCCGATGCGCGGAGCGCATCGCCTCACGTCCTGAGCTTGAATAAAAAAGTATTGGCACGTGAAATATGCAAGCGGGAAATCAGTCGTTCGCACTGTGTACACTGTGCACTTAGAGAGTGTGTCGAGAGCGGTGCAGAGCAGCGCACGTGTATGCGCTCTAGCGTGTGCGCACGTGAAAAACGAGAGCGCGAAGGGAGGGAGAGCGCAAAGTACACGTGGATAGGTTTCGAGTGGTCGATTTCAATTGATCATGCACTCTGGTTGTGTGTAGGTGTAAGCTTATAGAAAGCCAAGCCGTCTGCAATAGTCAAGAAAGAGCTTGAGTATCGACAGCACTTGCCGAGGCCGATAAGTTCAGTGTCTTATCGCTCCGTATAATTTAATCGAAAGGGGTAATGAGAGGCAACCTCTTGTTTGAAAAAAAAAGAAATAGCAGACCATGGAATTGCCTGCTGCCTGTGTGCAATAACTTTTAATAGCGATCAAATGCACTGGCGACGGCGGCGGTCATCGGATGCACATGAATTTTCAATACTATTTATTAAAAGCTGTTAGACAGATAGCGAGGATGTGTCGCTGCGATCGATTACCTATAGATGTAGCGCGAGCGTTTATTATTCGACGGTGCAAGTTATGACAATAAATGAATTATTGTGCAGACATTCCGAAGCACGTTTGGAAATTGTCGGAATCGGATTCCGATGAACGCCGCTCAACTATGGATGTTGCGCATTCACTCGTAGATTCCGTCGCGGTATTCATGGCCATAACGATGGATCGCAACTGACAATTTTCTTTTGCCAACAGATCAGCCAGCTGAGGGAAGAAGTGACGAGGTTGCAGTTGAACCTGCAACGACTACAGGAGACGAGCGCACAGGCAAACGCGCGACTCGAGGAGGAGCTAGAAGCGCGTAGACAACACATCAACCGGTTGGAAGCAAAGCTCGACCGGCAGAAAGATTATGATGAGCTAAAGCGTGAGATTAGCGTACTGAGGTCAGTCGATCTCTCACAGATACCGACCGGTGAAGCTGGCAAAAGCCTCGAACAGGTCCTCATCGAGCGCTCCAAAGCTCTCCAGCAAGCTGAGAGTCTCAAGCCGCCCAGCACGCCCGATGCTCTTGGTAAGTTCCAATTATACAAACCACGTTATACATGCACGCGCGCCTACGGCACACACTCATACTTTTAATATACATATACTCACAACTTACGCGCATCAACTACGTCTCTGCTACGACGGCGCTAGCTATCTTCTCTAGTTGAACGCATAGCTAAAGCTTGGCTAGTTGAGTTAGCGTAAGAGACGCACGCGTGCAATAGACAAATTGTAGCGCGTATGGAGGAAGATTGTGGAAATGGGTAAGAAAGCTTTGCTAATGCTCCTGTGCTGCTCTGATATACTTAAATTAATATCTATCGACCCTGACTCTCTCTCTCCGAGGCTCCGTTATAGCTTATAAGTACGAGTCCTGACACTGATTTTTACAATTTTTATTATTTCTCCATTATTATTTTTTTTACTTATTTTTTTATATTCCACACACAAGTCGAACTTTCATTGAAGAGAATAGTGTGACAGCCCGCTTGCGATTCTCAATTCGCATATACCTATAATCATATCTCACTCTCGTCTCCAGTCTCTAACTCGCTTACTCGCATCATCTCTCTCTCTCTCTCTTTCGTTTCTGTTAACGTCATGTGTACTTTCACGTTAATCCTCTTTTTAACATTTGATAATCTTCTCGTTCACTCATTATTCTCCATTCTCTTTTCCTCACGGCAATCTCTTCCGCTGGCTTAATCGCAAAAATTTTCTTTACTTCTTCTCTTTCTCTCTTTCACCTGTCTGTCTATCTGCCTGTCTGCGCGTGTTGCTTAGGCTGCAATTTTTCTCTCGTATATTGGCTCCTCGGAAAGCTCTTTCTCCCTCCTTCCTCTTTCTCTTTCTCTCTCTCTCTCTCTCTCTCTCTCTCTCTTTCCCCCCCTCGTTTCTTTTTTCATTTGCTTTTCGCGCAATTTTTTCGACATTTTTGTTGCCCATCTACGAGTACACCCAACCAAACACGCGTTCGACCCTCTCTTTTCTGTCTCTTTCTCTCTATCTTTTTTTCTCTTTCACTTTTCGAGTCTCTCCAGGACGTTTCCCTCTCTTTATCAAAGCCCCAAAAGCTTCCATCCGCCCGGGCGGCGAATACGAATCACCACCAATATACCGAGCTCGTCACGCGCACATAAGGCCAACCTTCGAGCAAATTTGTGGACGATATTCGCAATATTTGCCTCGAGTAGCGGGCTATTGTTCGGGCATACCCAGTTTATTATGAATCGATCGGAGAACAGCTAGTGAGCAAGAGAAAGAGAGAGGGACAAGAGTTGCAGGGGAGATACTGCATCGTCACCAGCCCGTTGACTGAATACGAGCTACTGAGAACTCTCTCTCTTCCTCTCGCTCGCTCGTTCGCTCTCTGCGGTTTCGCGATTTGTCCCATCCTCGCTTCCTCTTTTGGCGTGCTCGCGTGTCCCTCGCGAGCCTGGCCCTGTCGAATTCGATGCCTCTTCCTCTCCTTCTACCCCACCCCAACTACGCACACAGACTCTCCCAAAGCCAAATCTCCAAATGTCGAGTGGCTCCACTCTTCCCCGCCTTCTCCCTCACTGTTATTGTTCAAGTTTTACTTTCGCGAGTTTATGTGATTTGCTCTCCAGAATAAAAACTTTTACTTTTATTGTGTACGCCACTTGCGAAAGACTGATTCAGTAGTAGTGACACCGCAATTACCAAATTGATTGTCATACACAGAGACTGGCTTCACGTTATTTGCTTTATTATTGCCGTACCATCTACTTTATTTTCTTACACAATTTTTTTTTTTTTGTATTTTATTTGTTTCAACTGATCACACACAATCACTCGATGGATGCATCGAAAGAGAGTGTCGGGAGATGATTATAAAATTTACGTTGAAAAGAAAGCTTATTGCCTATTCGGGTGAGCGTGCGAGTAACACGAAAGACAAAGAAATTAAAGTGTGCCGGGTCGAGAAGATGTTCGCGAAGTGACGGGTTATTCTTCTTGGGATTGCAGGTGGACTATCGTCACCCCTGCAGCGGGCCGCGACGGCCTCGCCGCACGGCGCGGTAATCGCGCCTCCATCGTCGTCCCTATCCATGTCCATGTCCTCGCAGTCCGCGCTGCCGAGCCGCTCCACCCCTACGCCCTCGTCCCAGGCGTCGTCGGGGCCAGCCGTCACCCCCGTCGGCTCGGTCTCGAGCTCGCTCCTATTCCCGCCGGGCCTCCAGAACGTCGAGACCTTCGGCTCGTTCCTCGGCGAGGAGATCGTCGCCAATTGGAGGCGTTCCCTGGAGAGATCGATCATGAGTCAGCAGCAGCAACAGCAGCAGCAGCAACAACAACAACAACAGCAACAACAACCAACCACCCAAGCATCCACAATCGGACTCCATCCGCCTAGCCAGTCGCTCAGTCAGGTCAATCACGCGCTTAACCACCTACCGTCACCGACAGATCTCCCAAGTACGCCTGCCAACTCGGAACCTTTGGAGAAAGCGGTGACGCCTCTGAGTAGCGGTCACGAGACGCCGGCTCCAGCGACGCCCTCGTCCACCGCTACTCTCACATCGCCACCGTTAATTCAGCCCAGCGACGTGGTCGCCGTGACGATGAACGGGCCCCTCATTCCGGCCAAGAGTCCTGCCGAGGAGTCTGCCGTCTGCCACAATAACAACAACAACAGCCACCATCTGGCTAACAACAACAACATTGGGGGCTTAAGCATGTTAGACAGCCTCAAGAGTCCGTTTCGATTCGACGAGCGCACACATCCGTTCAGATTCGGTGACGAGTTTGGGGCGGCTGGCATGGTCGGACGCCTCGGCGAATCCCTCATACCAAAGGGTGATCCTATGGAGGCAAGACTACAGGAGATGTTGCGCTACAACATGGACAAGTACGCGTCGCAAAATCTTGACACTCTTCACATTGCCCGGCGGGTGCGGGAGCTACTCTCAGTGCACAACATTGGCCAACGACTCTTTGCCAAATATGTGCTCGGCTTGTCACAGGGCACCGTCAGCGAGTTGCTCAGCAAACCTAAGCCTTGGGATAAGCTTACGGAGAAAGGTCGAGATAGCTATAGAAAAATGCATAGCTGGGCCTGCGACGACAACGCGGTCTTGCTGCTCAAATCCCTCATACCCAAGAAAGGTGAGTTCATTCGCAGCTCTCTCTCTCTCTTTCACTCTCTCTCTCTCTCTCTCTCTCTCTCTCAGTGTCTTTCTCTGTCTCTCTATGTTGGTTTTTTTCTGTACCTTTCAACGTCGACGGACCTACCCACACCTACACACACACTCGCCGCGTAGCAAGAATGCCAACTCTCCTAAGACTCTATCGCCTAAGCACTGCCAATGATTAACCTTTCGCCGACTTGTACTAACCAAATTGCCGAGCTCTTGATTAACCGCAAATACATGTAATATATTGATTTTTTATTGTTATTGTTGTTTGTTTTTTTAATATTTTGAAAAAGTTAATCTGTTAACAAACAACAAATGTCTGTCACTCTCTCGGAAAGTAGTGTTAGTTTAAGTGCGAGATGCAGCAAAGAAAAAAAGTGAATGGACTCGCACGATAAAGTAAACAATTACTTAAGGTTGAAAATTGGGTCAGACCAATCAATAATAGGCTGCAGAGGTGCATTATATGGAAAGCAATGAAACTTGAGAAACGTAGGTTCTAAAAGCCATAGCTAGCTCAATCCAATCAGCAGTAGCTATCGGGCCTGTCTGCCCATTGATTGCCCCACGGCGCATTTGTCAGCCGTATAGTTTAGTCTAATAGCTCCTGGGAAATAGTCGGCGGCGATGCTGCACAGGCGGCAAAAGGTACGAGGGAGTTTATTATCGTGGAAGGGTGGATCTCTCGCGATGCCGAAGCGCGTCAGGATGGATTCCTTGGAGATTCCTATGCTCTCGGCGCAAGGACAAAGAGTTGTCGTCCTTCTCCCATCTCTCTGTCTCTCTCTCTCTCTTTCTCGCTCTTTCTCTCACTCTCTCTCTCTCTCTCTCTCTCTTTCTCTCTCTACAGTTGTGCGGTACGAGTAATTTACACTTTTGCGACTGATTGCGACTCGCGAGATTGCCCTCCCACAGCCGGAAGTCCCACGGCCTGGAAGCCGCCGGCCGTCAGCGCTCGATCAACGCCTCTTTCTTGGCTCCGCGAGACTAATTTAGCTGCATTTGTCGCGCTCTCAACTCCTTCATCCCTTTCTTTCTTTCTCTCTCTCTCTCTCTCTCTCTCTCTCTCGGTCTCTCTCGCTCTCGATCAAACTTTTTGGAAATTTGAGTAAACCGGAGCGCGATAGAAGTGCTCTATAGTTGGTAAGCCTCGAAACAATTTGCGTAACGACGCTTGGCGTTCATCGATGTGTGAGAGGCGTAAATGTTGCGAGCAAAGTTTGAATAGTCGGAGATTGAAAATCGTTAGAGCTAACGAGGCTCGCATGCGTCGAAATCCGAGTGGAGAATCACGAATTGTGTAGGGTATGTACGAGCGTGCAAGCAGGCAAGCAGGTAGGCAATACACTGTACCAGTAAACGTAGCTGTTGCCAAAGTTGCGTGAAGAGGGTCAAGGAGGCCAGGAAGGAAGGACCGTAATGAGAGAGCCTGTGCTCCAAAGCTAGGCAGAGTTGGCTACCCGCGAAATGCGACCTTGTAACCGGCAATTGTAGAGTACCCCTTTGATCGATAATACGTGAAGGAAGAAAAAGAAGAAAAAAGGTCGTAGCTCGTCTTGGGTGGCGCGCGGCGCGTCATCTTCTTCGAGCATATAAAGGAACGCGGGACTCAATGGAATGAATATACCGGCAATTTTGCCACGCTGAACCTCCCTAATCAGTTAAGATTTATGAGCGCTTATGAGAATCATCGACCTCACGTCTGACAAAGCGCAAAGGCACTGATCGTCTAGCTCCTACCGGGGATCTTTTATCCTGTCGACAACAAGTCAGCCGACTTCTCACCCGTAAATACTTGCAGCAGAGCCTTAACGACTTCTTTACAATTGAAAAATCGTATCGACTCTATTAATAAAATATCGAAAACGAATTTAGCCTAGGAAATACCGGACCGACGAGCATATCACAAGAGATTCTGCAAGTCGGAATGTTTTTCGAAAGGAAGCGCGAAGGATCGGAGTAGAGGAATTCAGTGTCGTCGTCGCTATTGCAGTTACGCGCAGCGTTTTTCCGTATCCCGCGAAGCAACGCGTCAAATAATGTTGAGCCGGTCAGTGAGTTTACGGCGACACGGCAGTCGAGTGATAGCTTTGCTGCAAACGATTCGCCTTAATTGCACGGTAGTTCTCTCGCGAAGACAAGAGAGGTGCGCGCGCGCGCGCGTTTGAGAGTCAATTACCGCTGTGGCTGGTTGCTGCTAGGAGAGCGCGAACGAGTTTGGTCTCTCGTTCATTAGCTGTGCGAGAAGCCAGATATATATCTCACATACGCGCAACATGCGTAAGCATCTGACTGCTACTTCGGCAACAATCGCGATCGCATTCCCACGGAATTATAGCTCGCGAACGCGCGTTTTGTAACGCCAAAAGAAAGAGCGTCCTATGCCGCGACGACCACTTTACGACAATATAATTGCAGCCGCGAAACGCGCTTTCCGCCGTTGTTTTCTCGCACGCCGCCACCGTCAACACAAGCTCTCACTCCGCTCGGCAAACCTAAAAAATACAAAAAAAAATAACACTCGACGCTATTGTTTTGTTGGCCGATCGGACTGATGATTCCTTTCTTTCTTTCCTTCTTCCTCGTTACGCTCATCGCAATAGATTTCAAATTTGGTTTTTTTCGCTTCTCTCCGAATTTCGAAAGAAGCAGTACTCACTGTGCTCGCTCGAGTGATTTAGTTTACAATGCGCATGCAAGCCCGCGTTGCGCGAGTGCACTCGCTCTCACGGGAAAAAATCTATCGGGCCGGCACGCATTCTTTGCCCGGCGCGTATATACGGCACGACTCATCATTGTTACGCGCACGCGTTGCAATCATCGCGTAATGATCGCTGGCTCCGGCTTCTACCTCCTCTATGTATACCTACCTACAAGCGCACGATTTTTGCGGTCTGAAATTCCCGATTCCCGGTTTTTCGTTAAGCAAAGCAACAAACGAACCGTGACTCACGTGCTCATACAAATAATTGTGTTATATTAATAAAGTTTCGTCATCCTGCGGAAATGAAAATCGGGCCCTGAATCATCGAAGCCGCGATCAGCCAAGCGTGATTCTTGCGCGCCGCCCGCCGGGAAAGGTAAATAAATCCCTGACGGCTCAACCATATTCCTTTCTCCGCGAATGCGAACTAACATCGACTGTAAGTAGTGCGTATACCGTCGTACAACGAGAAATGTGTGAGAACCATCCTTACTTGCTTGTAAACCGCGAGAAAAGAAAACACATACAACCAACAACTGCCAACGAATCGAGATAAACTCAACAATGTGCAATAGACTGCGGCTAATCAACTTCTTCGGAATGCATATATTTATCATTCACTGCGCTTCAATTTTCACCTCTCTAACGGGATTCATCGAGTTTAGTTGAATTTTAATAATATGCCACTTTGTTAAGCTACTGTAGACGTTCGATAGCTAACTCGAATATTCAACAAGTGAAAAATTTAAGCTCGCCATTCGCAATTTCAATTATGTTAAACTTATACCCTAATCAACATTGATGAACTCGGTGAAATTCAGCACAGAGCGTTTTATCAATAAATCAAGCGCTATGAATACAAATTTTAGGATTCAGAGCCAGTGAAAATATCACTATGCACAGTAAGAGAGTGTACGTATATTACGAATAGATAAAAGAAAGATAATAATGAAACGAGCGTCAAATCATAGTTCGTCATCAAACGTCTACTGATTCGTTTAAAGTTTAGACGGCGGTTAACGCCGAATGACGTGCACTGCAACAACAATCTGGCAGCGATTCAAGCATTGCGAGAATGTTATCACACTCGTGGCGGCTACCGTCCACTGCAAAGAGAGAGAGAGAGAGAGAGAGAGAGAGAGAGAGAGAAAGAGAGAGAAAGAGAGAACGAGTTTATCCACGCGCTCGATGGCTCACGCTTCTGGCAGAGGGCAGACTCCTAATATCAGACGTCCAATTATCCGCGAAATCAGACGGCTTTAAACTCTCAATTTCGCTAGCAAGCGCGTGACCCATTTACGCGCCCGCGCGAGGATTCAATTTTAACTTGAAAAAGCGCAGTCGCTGTTACGCAATAAAGGGGTCGATTATTTTGGATTACGCGATATTTTCGAATCGGCGCAATTCTTTGTGATCTTGTTTCACTCGTGCGCATGTTATCTGACTGCAATCGTCCAAACAGACAAAACAAGGATGTACATCCAGATATATAAATTTCGTCGGTTCTATAAGTTTTACGTTGAAGAGCAATCAAATTCCGCTGATCGATGGCTGATTTGTGCGAGAATCGTGGTTGATTGGTCAATTAAACGGGAAACACGTAGCCGAGAGCACTCGTGTACTTTCGTGGATAAGGGACGACCGCGAACAGAGGCTGAAAACTCGGTACTGGGGGGCCGCGGGACAAAACCCTGCAAGGGGATACTTTAATTATCGCCAAATAGATCCACTGCTAGCCGCTTGTCATCCCACCGATCGATCGATTTTCGTCTTAGAACCTCGATTGCCTATAGTCGTCTGTGCCTTCTAATTGAAATCCTCCGTCCGCTATATGCCGCGTAAATAGTTGCAATGCATAAATGCATCTATTATAGTTTTTCGGCTATACTTTTGGCTCCTGCCTACCGCAGGAACACTTACAACACATGCTTGATCCTTCTGGACAAGCCTATCATTTTCTCTTACAGAATGAACTAAATGTCGAGTTGTAATACCTCTAAGTAGTAGTGATAGATCTAGTCTTAAGACAACGAAAAAGTCAATTTGAGAACGCACCACAAGTTGTGCCTTACCCGTAGAGTATGTTTCAGGCAAGGAGCAGGGAATACCTGCATTCGCTCGAGGTCCACAGGAAAGTAGCACACCTGGAGCTATGAATAGTAGCAGTAGCAATAGCGCCAATCCTAGCGCTAACCAGGAGTCGAACGAAGCACATATGCTTGGCGACTGCGCTAGACAAATCGAAGGACCCGAGGGTTCGAACGACGCGGACAGCAAGAGCCCCAGTCGACTCAACTGCCCGAGTCCCTTTGGCAAAGATAGTCAAAATCGCAGACTCAAAAAATATGAAAACGATGACATTCCCCAAGAGAAGGTGGCCAAAATCTACCAGGAGGAGCTTGCCAAAATAATGGGCCGCCGGACAGATGATCTCCGCGGACCACGCGACTTTGCTGCCAGGTAAACATACGTTTCTTGAAAATATTCGTTAAAAAAATACTTCTTTTTTTTATCTTTTTCCTTAAATAGCGTTAATCGTTGTTGAATGCGACGGTCCAGATTATAAGAAAGCAATTTTCAAAAGGAACGTAACTTCTTGTCGAAAGTATTGACTAATAATTGACGAGGCCAACACTTCTATTTATTGTCATGTTAACGGAATTTGTCGCTGGATCCTTTACCGATAATGAGTTGTGCAGGATTTAAATTGATTTCTTATTCGTAGAGCTTTCAAGCGTGCATTAAATCAAGCACTGTCAAGTGTCTTTTTGAAATTCCATTATTTGATCGTTCCCGATGAGCTCGCGATAGAAACACGATTAATGCGTTACCTTCCAGCGACTAGCCAAGTGTATTAAACGTCATCATTCAATTATTCAGCGGCTTGAATTAATGATTGGATGACTTGGTTTCGTGGCAGAGCTTGAATAGTTCCTCTCGATAAAGATATTGAGCGAAGTATATTTTGGCGCGCGCATCTATTTAAGATGCAAGTGTCACTTGTATGAGCATCATCATTGAAAGAGCAATGATCCCAAACGAAACGAATTATTAGACACTATCAATTGATTATTGGAGGCAATCGATTTGAACGAGGACAGCACGAAATCTCAATTGATCGTAGCGCGATGTTTCCGCACTTTTTCAGCGGGCAGAACCTGCAAGGCATCGAGCGCACGCTGGACGCATATCACCGCGAACTTCAGAAGCTAAACGCGGCCCAAGGACTGTCCTACCCACCGCAACTGTCAGGACTGCTGGCTCTGCAGCAACACGCCATTCAGCAACACCATCTGGCTACCAACGGCGCGGGTGCCGGACCCGCAGCAGCCGCAGCCGCTGTTGCTGCTCAAGACTTGAGCCTCGGCAACATTCTCAGGAGCAAAATGATCAACGGCGTGTCCGAGGAGGACAAGGAGAAGATGGAAGAGGCCATGAGGCACGCGGGCAGTGCGTTCTCGTTGGTCAAGCCAAAGCAGGAGCCAATGCCGGGTAACCAGTCGACCCCGGGTGGCTCGAGCGCGAGTTCACCTCTTGGTAACTCGATCCTGCCGCCGGCAATGACGCCCAGCGAGGAATTCGCTGGTGCGGCAGCAGCCAGTCCTCTGCAGAGGATGGCGTCGATCACCAACAGTCTCATAAGCCAACCGCCCACGCCAACCCATCACTCTGGCAATCAGCGTCCGCTCAAAGCGGTGCTACCACCGATCACGCAGCAGCAGTTCGACATCTATAACAACCTCAACACCGAGGACATTGTCAAGAGGGTAAGCATTATTGTATGTCAACGCCGAGACAACATTTAATTATGCCCTGCAACTCGAAACTCGAACAAGTACTTATACCAATGCAATTGCATTTGCAATTGTTAACGCAGGTTAAGGAGCAGCTATCACAGTACTCGATCTCTCAACGTCTCTTTGGCGAGTCTGTCTTGGGTCTGTCTCAAGGCTCTGTCTCTGATCTGTTGGCTAGACCAAAACCCTGGCACATGCTCACGCAAAAAGGCCGTGAACCGTTCATTCGCATGAAAATGTTCCTCGAGGACGACAACGCCGTACACAAGCTGGTCGCCAGCCAGTACAAAATTGCACCGGAGAAATTAATGAGGACCGGTGGCTATGGCGGCCTGCCTCGTAAGTTTAACTCAGGTCAATATAGATGTTTTGTTACTTCATTTATTAATACGTAGCTCGGCAGCTCTGCATATACATGCCTTTAATACTTTTAAAATTTTTTTTATATCGCTGAAATCGATTTAAATGTGCTGTCCTTTTCCTTAGTTTCGTTTATTCATTTGATAATGAGACACTGCAACGATAGAGCACACATAATTCCATGCTTATGAGAGCTTTTGAGCTATGGCAATTATCTTTATCTATCTTAAGAACGGCAAATATTGAACGAATATTGGTGAATTGCAGCATGCGGGACGCCGATGAAACCGATGCCACCAACGAAGCTCGTACAAGAGCAGCTTCAGAACGCGGCGAAAGCGCAAGCAGCCGCCCAAGCAGCCGCTCAAGCTGCGGCGGCGGCAGCGGCTGCGCAGCACCAACAAGACGGCCCCTTGCAACTTGGACCACCACAGCAGAGTCCACAGCATCCATCGCATCAGCAGCAATCGGCGATGATGTTGACCCCACCGGGAAGTCTGTTGTCCCACAGCCAACAACTCAGCATACAAGAGTTGCAAAAGAAGCAACAGCAGCAACAGCAGCAACAACAACAGCAACAACAGCAGCAACAGCAACAACAGCAACAGCAAGCCCAACAGCTAAACGTCCATTCGCCGCATCAGATGGCGCCGTCGGCTCTGCGCGCCATCCACCCGCATGTCTCGCCGAGCGTTTACGAGATGGCCGCACTTACGCAAGACCTCGACACGCAAACCATCACGACAAAAATAAAGGAAGCCCTGCTGGCCAACAACATCGGCCAAAAGATCTTCGGCGAGGCAGTTCTGGGACTGAGTCAGGGCTCGGTGAGCGAGTTGCTGAGCAAGCCCAAGCCTTGGCACATGCTGAGTATCAAGGGCCGTGAGCCGTTTATCCGCATGCAGCTGTGGCTGTCTGACGCCAATAATGTCGACAGGCTGCAAGCTCTGAAGAACGAACGCCGCGAGGCCAATAAGAAACGCCGCAGCAGCGGCCCTGGCCACGACAACAGCAGCGACACCTCGAGTAACGACACCGCCGAGTTCTATCACGCGGCCTCGCCCGGACCCGGGCCCACCTCCGCCAAGAAGCAGCGCGTGCTCTTCAGCGAGGAGCAGAAAGAGGCGCTGCGACTGGCTTTCGCCCTGGACCCCTACCCTAATGTGGCGACCATCGAGTTCCTGGCGAGCGAGCTCGGCCTCTCGTCCAGGACGATCACCAACTGGTTCCACAACCACCGCATGAGACTGAAGCAGCAGCCGCCCCACGGCCAGCCGGAGCCCCAGTCGCCCCGCGAGCCCGGCCAGCCCTTCGATCCGGTGCAGTTCCGGCTGCTCCTCAACCAAAGACTGCTCGACATTCAGAAGGAACGGCTGGGCCTGGGGGGCGTGCCCCTCGGCTACCCACCCTACTTCAATCCCAATCTCGCGGCTCTTGTGGGCAGCGCCCTCAAGGAGCAGTGCTCCGGACTCGACCTCTCGATGGGCTCGCTCAAGCGGGAGCCCAACCCCGAGTTCGAGGACGATGACGGTGACGGCGACGCGGACGCCGACGGGGACGCCGATGCCGACGACGCCATGAGCAACCTCGGCAGCGATGACTCGGACGGCTCGGCGGCGAGCATCAAGCGAGAGCACCCTTGCGCTTCTGAGGTGCGAGTCCTGCCGAGTTCCACGACGTCGAGCGCGGCCGCCGTCGCTGCAGCCCATGCCGCTGCCCACGCCGCCAGGTCTAGTCGTCGCAAACCGGCCGCTCCGCAATGGGTCAACCCCGAGTGGCAGGAGCCGTCTGTGACCGCGGCCAGAACCGGTGACGAGGTCATTATCAACGGCGTGTGCGTCATGCAGACCGACGACTACGGAGTGAAGCGCGAGGCTGAGGAGACGGTGAGGGTGGAGCCGACCCCCGTGCAGGACCGCTTCGACGAGGACGCCCACAGCGACGCCTCGTCGAGTCCCTTGGCCGCGAACGCGGGCCCGGCCCATGAGCGGGACAGCCCCTCGCCCTCGGGTTCGGCCAAGTCCGCGTCTCGACACAGCCCGGCGACCTCGCCCGGCCTTGGTGCCGTCTCAGCGACCGCCGAGCAGTCCCAGCGCGACAGCCCCAAAAGCCTTGTGAAAAATGAGCCCGACGAGCCCTGGGACTACTAAGGCCGCCGTGGTCTACCTTCTCCCCTCTCACACATACACACACGCAATCCTCGAACCACTCGACGCTCTATATTTATTCCAAAGCTGTGAACGCTGGCCAAGCCAAACTACGACGGTCGGTCGATTGATTAACAAGACTGGGTATCGCTCGAGTACTCAGCCAGGACCACCAGCCTCTTTGTCGATTTTGTTAAGTTGTTTTTTATCCATACTATAAAATACGAAGCCAGCAATAGGATTCGGCGCCGCGCGAGCCGAGTCCTGCCTACGCTTAGGGCATTAACCATTACGAGTACGAGCGAGAAGAAGAGAGTACGCGGAGTGCGATGCGAGTGGCCACTGCAGCGGAAACCGAGCACAATCAAAAAAATGAAAAAAATGAAAAAAAAATGAAAAAAAAGAAAAGAAAAAACGGCGCTCCATAATACTATACCTGCACGATGGAATCCCCCGAGAGTTGGCCATCTCTCAGCGCTAAACGAGCAACGAATCTACGGAAGAGCTGACACACAAACTCGACACGTTTATGCGGCGATTCATAGAGCAAACTATTGTCATTTAGTCGTAAGCTATCGAAATTTGAGAGAATCCCTCTCATCCGTAGACTCTTCCAACGAACTGCTTATTAAATAGAGGAAGGGCTGCAGCCGTAGACGGATTCTCTCGATATACAGTGCAATCTCTACGTAACCAATTGTTAGATTGATTTTTTTTAAAGAATGCTAAGAGAGAATGAGTCAAAAAAAGTATGATATTCGCCTATTAAGCGAACCCGACAAATTGCATAATTGTGATTAATGTTATCGTTTTAATCATCGGTCTCAATTTCCCGTGCGAAAGCTCGATTTTTAGCTATAAGCTGTTGACGTTGTTGCATATATTTCAATCTCGAGTTGCGTAAATTAAAAAATAAATATATATGAACAGTCGTCGATTCATTTTTTTTCTTTGTTAAAACTTGCTTAAACGAAGCAAACAAATTCGTTTGTATTGAAAAGTACATTTCTTTTTGTCCAATTTTCCCTTTTTGCTTGTCTCCTGTTTATATTGCGAGAGAGATACGACAGACGCGATCGCTTGCGTCGATCGCATAGATACTGTTACCAATGTTAATTATTACTACTATCATTATCATTATTACTATCATTAATATTATTGTCATTTTTATTATTATTATTATTATTAATAATATTATTATTACGTTTTGATTATTATCTTTGCTACGATTATTACTATTCTAACGTAAAACGAATGAGGAATGTGTATAGTAATTATTGATATTTTATTAAATATTTTAGTTGTGATTAGCGAAAAGGCCTAGCCAAACTAAATAAATTGAATGTTGACGCAACTTTCTATTTTGAAATTGTTTTTTTTTCTTTTTTTTTATTATTTCCGATGAGGGAAAATGTACGAATGCAAGCGTAGTCGATACGAAGAACATGCACATTATACTGCAGGTCCGAGCAATCGAAATGTTGTATAGAATAAAATTATATTGTAGCAAGTGAAAAGGAAAATTTTGAATTTTCATTATTATTCATTGTCATTCGAGCATATTATAATTATATGACGCATTATAAATTATTATTAATTATCATTATCGTAAGATAAATAAGCTAAGCACACAAAATTTAAACGAAACGGCTTGTGAAGCCGATGTGATAGAGCTTACGCGCTACGAGAGGCAAACTAAAAAAACAGAAAAATAAGCATCCATAGTAATCGTCAACAGTATCACGTTTTAAGGATTACGAAGGCGCATCTAACCAATTTGCCAGCAGTGTATAGCGGTGTGATGATGATGATCCATTTATCTCGAAACGCGCAAGCAGTTTTCTTTGCGAAAACGTCTATATTGTAAATAACTTTGTAAATATAGCTAATTATGAGAATACAGACACAAATACACAATAACTAAACTTGTATAAATATTACTCTCTCTCTCTCTCTTTCTCTCTATCTTCTCTCTCTCTCTCTCTCTTTCTCTCTCTCTCTCTCTCTCTCTCTCTCTCACTTATTGCAGTTAAATCCGTAATATCGTCTATGTGCGCACGATCAATAAACCAAACAAAACAGTTATTTCGTGGAACATTATTGTCAAAACAATTGAATCTTCTTACATAACAACGTGAATGATGTCTGATGTCTGACCGTATGATAACGGGATCGAGTGAATGTGCCCGTGAAAAAATGTGACATGGTTAATCGGAATGGGACTAAATCGTTAACTTCGTAAATATCAATTAAATTAGCACCTACCAGATTAAGCAACCTTTCTGGCTCCGATCAATTTCCATTCCGCGTTCAAAAAGATAATAGGCGAATAAGGAGCAAAGTTTTGAGCCGAAGAGTACATGTTTTAAACACAGACTTGCAGCAAATTCAGACATTATTGTTTTCTCATAAATCACATTTTCGACGGTTTTAAACTTTATACGATTTTACACGAATAGCCGACTATTATGTCGAAAAGCAACGGAACAACTCAGACAAATCTTATTTAAATTTTACAAGCCAGTCTTTCTACCTTTAAATTCATTTTCAATTCACACATGAATAAAGAATAAATTTGTACAGAGAAAGCCTTGACTGAAAAATTGGTCCTGCTCCGGAAGTATTTGATTAGCAGCGGATGATGGCCTATCATTTCTCATTCATTGAATCTGTATAACTGCGTTCTTTGTAGATATTGCGGTAGTCGAATACTAATAGCCAATAGCTTCAATCACTTGAGACGAGAAACAAAGAGGAAACCTACCGAAGAGCAATGAAGATTTTTCATGATAATGATTTGTAATATAGATGAAAATGAATGTTTTGTCGAGAGCGATTGCCGCGAAATTTGCGATGCGCAATAGTCAAACATTCGTATTATGATAAAAAAAAATGTATCGCCCGTAAGAGATTCGCTGAAGTTGAGATAAGAGCGGCATGAAATAATCATATCGTAAAACTAACAAATATTTTACAATATACAAAAAATGTAGATAGAATATTTGAAAAATACATAGAATTATCAAAACGGCTCATTTTCCGGCCTTTATGCAATTTATTTATTTCTTTTCACGAACGACGATAAAGATATTTCGGGGGGAAACCTAAACGTACACATTTGTGAAAGAAAACTCATTGCAAAAAGAGTCTAAGCAGCTTTACTTAAGCTCATCGTCGTCTTTTTAATAAAAGGATGTAATAAACAAAACAAATGAAGCGATTTGTCTGCAGTAATACATATATAGTTCAAGGATTTGTATTTTCATTTGAAAAGTGTATGATATAGCTTAAAAATATCCTGTACATTGCATAAATCACTACTGCACTATTGTTTAAAATTGTACGTTTATGATTATTATATGAAGATTACAAGAAAAATAAATAAG
Source organism: Chouioia cunea (assembly GCA_030064505.1). Taxonomy (NCBI): domain Eukaryota; kingdom Metazoa; phylum Arthropoda; class Insecta; order Hymenoptera; family Eulophidae; genus Chouioia; species Chouioia cunea. Next base: position 1,690,292 of record JAOPFQ010000001.1, read on the forward strand.
GTAATACAAAATACTGAAACACCTGGGAAATTTATTGTCTCCAGCTTTTCAAATCGAACGAAAACTTTTGATCACCGAAACAGAAAATACTTCTGTTCTTCTCGAAAAATTAAAATTAAACATGAAAGAGAGCTTTATGAGCTAATTGCATTTACATTTTTATCTGTAGCTACGAATCAGACCCATTCATTGTATATACATATACATACTCACACATATAAGATTATATTATTCATATCATTGTCTCATTGAAAGTTTCTAAATTAAAAAAAAAGTGTATTACAAAATTATAAAACTCTTTTATTCTAAACCTCTTCGCTCTCTTCCATCTATAATTCCTCTCGTCTATCTTAGATTATTAATTTTAAAAAAGTAGCAATATGTGTGTAGTTAAATATTTTTATCGCTAACATTGCGAGATTTACTTTAAATATGTCAAATGATAGCAAACAAAAATAAAAGAAAAAGTAAATACCGCATTCTTGGAAAACTTTAAAAAATTATATTTATTGAGCCGGTAATTCAATCTGTAGGGAGAAATGAAAAAAAAATGTGACGGTTTATATACAGCCGATGGTTATTCCAATTGCTGATACTGTAACAACAGTCGGTAATTGAACTATTACCTGAAGGTAAAATTTTGAAAATATAAAATAGATAAGTTCCGAAAGGAAGTGATATTAATAATAAAATCATGACTTCAAAACGCTAAGTTACAAATTGAAATATTATCAAATAGGATATATAAAACGTTTTACAACCCGTATTGAGATCTACAAGAGTGAGGAATGCACCAACGTTTGCGATTAAATCAAGAAGTCGCGAGTATGACCACCGTATAAATTGTATTGAAAACATTGATAACAAAATCTAGATGTATTTGATGCAGATTGTATGTCTGAGTTATAAAGCAGATACCGAATCTGACTTATCCTCACAAATACTCCTATGAACTGGCTTAATAAGATCGCCTATGCTAATTCGTAGGATCTCAACAATTGAAAATGACGTATTAAAATGTAAATAAGGTTTATGCTTTATCAGTGTTTTACAAACGAAATAATTAGATACACCAAGTGCTATAAAATACTTCTATTAGAAAGTAATACAATGCGCAAAATACACAAATTTGAATAATTTACAAAAATTCAAGTTCTATTGATGATTATGCAATTTCATTTCATTTGTTTTAATTTGAACACTATGTCATGATTACTCAATTATTTAACTTAACGTCTGTTTGCATGTAAAGTAACGTCTGAATTTGCTTTATTTATTTTTAATTTGCTGTGTTTGGCAACTTGCGAATTAAAATAGATATTTAGAAAAGATAAAGTACATACAAACGTAGAATAATTTCAACTGTTTGCAAAATTCTACAGGAAAATATAAAGCCAGACAATCCCGACAATCCTTTTATATTCTACCGTAGAAAATAAATTATGTAAAATGAATAGGTTTCTGTTATAAAAATGAAATATTTGTTGCTTGTGCTTTTCTTTCACTCATAGAAAATTTGCAAGTAATTGAGCACTGAATTCTCATAGAGAATCTCGCTTACACTCATGAAATTATGTCACGAATGCATTATTGGAATCGGCGTGATGTTTATGATTATTATTACGTCATAAAGTAGTAATTCATATGTGTATTTTCTTCACTGACATTACATTCAACGATCGTTATTTTCACTTCATTCGACTTTACAAAAATTTATTCATATCATACGAAAGTAAGAAAATATGAAACGACGCTACGGAATTAGTAATAAAAGTAAACAAATAAGTTTTTTTTAATTATATGACAAGGGTATTTAAAATTGGAAAAAATTTTGGTAAAATTTCGTGGAAAATAGCAAGAAGGGAGTAGGTAAATTGTATGACGTTAAGTTTACAATAACTGTTAATATTAAGGTAGCATTCGTACAGACGATTTTTTATATTATTAATAGTTGTAAATTACTTTTCTTAACTGGTTTAGCAATTTAATGTGAGTTGCATATGACCTTCCATCTTTCTGTTTTCCAGTCAAGAAGATATCGTGTTATGTCAGTAGCGGCCCAAAGATCTTCACAGAATTGTGTATGAGCTTTCGACTTTTCGTAGCATTAGGATGAGTTTCAGGCTTTTATCCATGTTTTGTGGCACTGTTTTTCGTTAGCTTTATGCGTAACTTCGGTCGGTTTTCACAGTGCTTACGGCTCTCCTGAAAATAGATCATTTTAGAATTTCGTATTTTCTTAAATTTGTAATACCTAGTATGGAAGTATATGTACAATACATGAAAAGGTTAGAATTATTATTTACAATTCAAATTAATGTTTGTTATTGTTTGTCTTATAATATAACTTCCTGAAATGTATTTTAACAATCTGCGAATTAAATAGGATAAAAAATTAACACAATAAATACTAAAAATGATGTACTTATGAATTCTATGCATTATATGCAAAGTATATACAAGTAAAAATAAAATTAAAGTTCTGATATAAAAATGTTCTCACATAAGTTTTTAATTATGCACAAATAACAATAATACATAAAGTAGAATTTAAACGAAATATCTGTTAATTATTCTTGTGTGAATAATAATGAAAACCATTTCTTTTATAAAATATATCAACTTACCAGAATTAAATAACCACTCAAATATTTGTTCATACCCTACATACACTCTTCTTGGCTTTTTCTGACACATCTTGCAACTTTTCTTTTGAATTCTGTATAACTTTCCCTCCATTCTTTCTGTAATTTGAATTGAAAGCTAAGTTTTAAGAATATGTTAATTAAGGAAGAATTCATATCATAACTTACGGCAGCATCAACGTTTGCTGGACTTTCATCATTGGGATCTGCCAGCATACTAATTACGCTGATAAGAATTGTTTCAACAGTGTGAACTGGCAGCCATCGCTCTGAAGCTTTCTCATAACCCCACTTGTCATCACCAGGCTCATGTAAAATGGATATACACACATCACCATTTTTTTCAACTAAAACAAACAATAAAGCATAATGACTAACTACTTGTGAGAAAAATCATATTTAATGCAACATATACTGACTGTTCGGATGCCAAATTTCTGTTATAAATTTCATTCGTGGTGGCCTTAGTGGGTATTCCTTAGGGAATTGTAAATGTGCTTTGAAGAAGCCACCCTCACTAGAATAATAGAATGCTTACATACTGGTTCACCATTTAAGTGGTAAATAGTATAATTAGAAGGTTACTTACTATAATGTATCCGGAGGTCCAATAATGAGCACCTCCCATCTATAAATATCATTGTCATCAATTAGACCAGCGGAAAACCCTTCAACTGGGTTTTTATTCAGTTCTGTAATTAAAAATATTCAAATGATTTAATGTTAACTCAATTCTTGGATCATGATTATTTATCATTAAACAATTTTCGGAAGTTTGACAAATCAATATAAATTTCAAATTGTTATGTCTGAGCAAAAGGAGCTAGGAAAATGTGGAAAAATCAATTGCTGTGAATATTGTGAAAGTAATGACACAAGACACAAATTAGCGTGGAACGTTCTAGAAAATAAGAAGAGTCGTGACGATTCATAATACAGACAAATTATATCAAGTTTTCGAGGTAATAGGAAGATGAACGCCAGTCTCTCCCACCCCCTGGCTAACAGAATCGCCGTCGGATTTAAAGGTTATGTTCATGTCGGCGTTGTGTTCCTAGTGTGCAGGTCTCGTGCAAATCCCGGGCGTAAGCCGGCTTTCAACGATGACTCTCTCTCTCCCTCTTTCTTTCTCTGTCTCTCTGTCTCTCTATCTCTTCTCTTTTCTTTTGCCTTGTTCCATGCGACAAAAATTGAGGAGTCAAGCCGAGTCAGGGACGAGAGTTCGTCGACTTTCGTCCCTGACTAACAGGAGAACATGAAAGACGGAGGCGAACCACGGAAAGGCTGACCTTCGCGCGTTGATAGAGAAGCGAAAGAAAATCGCATATAACAGAGAAAGCAATCGAGCCATATGTATCATCATAATCTTACAAAAAGAGGTTCTCGCGCCAGATTTGACTCTATAAATTGAGCTATAAATACACAGCTACTTCTATGTATTGCACGAATGAGCCGAGCTATTATTTTTGACTTTCTAGGAGGATATGTTTAAACTACTCGTCGTGGAAACAGCCCAGACAATGCAAAATTGTTGTTTCATCCACCGAGATACATACTTTGATCGAAAAGCGTTTATAAAAAAAAAGAAACAACTTTATTAGCAGGCGTCGAGAAAATGGGGAGAGAGAGAGAGAGAGAGAGAGAGGTAGCGAAAGACAGAGCGGACAAGACATACAAGGCGCCAACGTGAAAGTGCTGCTCAGACATTTTTTTAGCATGCCAGAAAGAAGCTATAAATGATTTTTATGAAAAAGATTTCTAATTGGGTACAATCGGATGTAAAAGAAAGAATACGTTTTGAGGTTACGAAAGTGAACGATTCGCAAATTGGAGCTGGGGAGCGCTCTCCTAGCCGCTCGTATTGATTTTCACGAGGTGATCAGAAAATCGAGAAAAGCGTTGACAAGAACATGAGACGTTGAAACGATCGTAAATAAGCACAAAAAAATTAACGCCTGAAGATAAAAAGCATCGAGGGCAAAATTATACAAAGCTACCTTGCGCGTGTTGACTCGGCATGAAAAGCGCTTGGCTATATGGTCAAAGATTATCGCAAGTTTTGGCGTATGCAAGACAATGAAATACGCGCACAAAACACTTTATTCGAAACACTAACTATACCTGCTAATTGTTTTCTTAGTAGAAGCGCGGACTGTGGTTCTGACATTAATAAAAGTTCCTTTAAATAAGACTATAGTTGAAAAACAATCACTTTTGGCTTGACTGGAAAGATGGCTAGGTAACGTCGCGCGGAAGCGTTTACTGCGCTTGCGCCACTCGTTTTTAAAACATATGTTCTTCCGTCGGCAGCACTGAGCCTGCATGTACTGGGAGGTGGAATTCGGATTAATCAGAATATCCACTACTTTTTTCTTTAATATATCTTGTCATATAAATAAGCCTTCCTCATCGTTTGATTTTCAATTTATCACGTTTTACTAAAGCCATTATTACGCAACTTTTAATTTTTAATTGTTATTTCGCATGTAATTTATTTATAAAAATGATGGTACATACGTGCGTGCTTACCATGAGTCTTACCCTTAGATTTATTCGCGGGATTTTCGAAACTCGATGTATTTCTCAAACCTCAAAATAGAAAGAAGCTTTCAAAATAATTGTTCGAGCTCGTAACATTTTGGTTGGCTTTCTGGAGTTCTCCGATATCTATTACAATTATTTTGTACGTAAACAATACATGTCTATTTTCCGTTATTTACAGTGATTTGATTGCTAAGAAATATCGATATTTAACGTACATCGAGCAATGATTCAAACTGATTAATTACGAAATTTTTGTTAGAGATATTCATTGATATCCATGTTTATATTTAACGTATTGTCAGATGGCAAACGGTCATTCTTTATTAAAATCAGCGACATCTGTTGTATTATCGTGAAAACTTGTATCACATATTGTCGATAAAATGATATCTATATTATTTTCCTTTATTTGGAAAATAATGCCTAACGTTGTTTGCAATAAAACAAGAGATAAAAGCGCTACCATTGACAGCCTCATTTTTAAGTTTGCCATCAAGATTTTTCATTCTTAATAATTTGCTTATATTTTCTTGATTACATTATTCTATTTTTTATCTCGTTATTTAATGTTGATACTAATGACGATTGTAATAATAATACTAAAGAACGAGAACCTCCTTCCTACGGCATCTTATTTAAAATCTTTATGTTCTGAAATGGTAAATATTACAATTCAAGTATTCCTGCCTTTGTTTTTTTAAATTGTACTTAATGACGATAGATATACAAGTGTTTCGCGGTCTTTTAGAAAAAAAAGTTCGTTCATTCGTGTATAATTGTTTTTCCTCTCCGTTGGTTTTTATTTGGATCATTACTCGTGCAAATACGCGCAAACGAGATATACAATAGTACGCAATGATAGCAGATACGTACAATTGGTATAGTACCGGTTAAAATAAAATGATTAATGAATATGCTAACTTATTATTGCCAGTTTTACGAGGCTGAAAATTGCAGTGAAATTTCGCGGCAATAAAACGCGCAATAACGATTGTCGTTGCAATAACGCTTTTGATGAGCGATCAATCTGTGAGGTGCAATTTAGTAAGATGGCTTGATGGGGCTGCAGTCTAATGGAAAAGTTGTGACTAAAGATTATGGATTAGCCAATGGCGAGCGTGTAAGGGAGAAACGCGAGGATCGACTGCCGCCAACGCATTTACGCCTCTGAGCCGATTAATCCTCGCGATCGCTCGGCGTATAATAATCCAGGCCGTAAATTTTGAGGATTACGTTATGCAAGCAACCGAGGGTCCCATTACTTTTCAACGCATCGCGTCGTTTTGCAACCGCTCTCATTCGATGCACTGGTCAGTTTTTTCACACCTAGCACGTTTGCTTTCTTCGTTTCGTTTTTCTCGTTTCGAATTCATTTCCATACACCTTCACATTTTGTGTCCTCGTTGTAAAGCCGCTTCGACCATGAAACCGCTGTACCGTGTGTACGTGTAAAATAGTTACGATTCTAGTCTGACTCTTGCAAAATATGGGCCAATGTGAACAATACCAATATAACGAACATTGAAACATCGACGGCGTAATTTTATCAATGCTTTTTATTAATACTTTAAGATATACATCATTGCTCGACAAAAGATTATACAGACGTGTATACAATATTGTATTTTACATCGGGACGTCGATTTTTAAATAAAGTATATATGTACAGTAAGAAAAGGAGTTGCCTCTTCAGTTTTATTCCGGGTACATACGAATCTTTGCATATATAGGAAATACATTCGACGTCGAGGAATAAACGTCATTCGTAAAACGTGTCGCATAGCCTGATCTTCATCCTGACATTTCCGTGTGGAAATATTGTTCAAACCACTTGTCACGGCTCCAAGCGCATACACAAACACACAGATGAGCACTGGAGTGTGACACGTGTGTATAAAATATCGATTATCGTCTTCAAGCTTGCGACCGATGGCTTCTCGGCAGTACATCGTGCCTTCATCGCTCTCGTTCATCCATCTGTTACATTTACTTTGCATAACATTTTACTTTTTTTTGTTTTTTTTTCAGTACTTATCTACCGGATCCTCCCTTCGACTTCCTTACACAAAACGTTGAGATTTGATTTTTATTCTTTTTGCGTCATTGTAAGTAGAAAGACCACTTGTCGAATATGTCAATGACTTTATGCGTTTGAATTTGAATGCGTGCGTTATTTTGACTGCACCTCTAGAAAAATAATGTAAAATCTCGAAATCATTCACCTTTGAACGACAAATATTTTCTTTCATTTTTTTTGATATTATAATCATAAAATATTTTAATCACCAACGTAATAATTTTCCTATTTTGGAAACTGTTTTAAATCTGTTACACGGTTATCGCGTTTTATACAAACAGTATAAAAGTTTACAAAAAATCCAAACCTGTTGTAACAAGAAGTTTTATAAATTTAAGTAAAATCTGTATTATCTTTAACGTTTTATACAACACTTTTTATTAGCTGCTTCGTTAATCTTAATTAATAAATTTCGAAGTAGGTTCACCAAGAAAAAGAGACGTGTGCTTAAAAAAGTTACAGTTTTTTATGTTGTGCTAGATTTAAAAAAAAGATACGTTATTATTCGTAACTATTGCTGGAATTAATGAACTTAATGTAATGGGAAGTTAATCGCCGTTTTCCTTTATTCGAGTATTTACATAAATTTGCGACTATTGAGAAGATTGACGGCAATTGTTTTAGTTTGAAATGCAGTATTCAACACCATCAATAAGCTGACAAGATAAAGACAATTTGTTTATTTACAATACAATTCTTCAAAATTTTATAAAATCGTTTACTTATGTTTCATATTTGACTGAGCGCGAACGATTCGGAAATTTTCTTGTGATAATTTACAATGTTATTATCACAAACGTATGACATTTAACGTAAATTACAAGTGATTTTATGCTTATTCGTATTAATTCGTCAGAAAATACAGTGAAAACATTAATTGTTAACAAACCCAAAATAAATAATTATGTTGCTCACTGTTTTTGTTTCTTATTTAGCAGCCCAACAAACTCTGATGCTACCTTTACAGATTATAACTGCGTCAATTGCTTACGCAAGTTCATTACGCAAAGTATAATAACCAAACAAGTACTATGTAGGTGGCTAAATGAGATCTTAGCGCGAGAAGTGAAGATAGAGGATAGGACAGTAAGCACAAAACATGGCGAGAAAAAACAATTCCCAAGTTGTCTGACTTTCATTGGAATTTTCCTCGTAAAATTGGCAGATAAAGTTTTAGAACAGCACAACCGAGTATCTTGGTATCTTGGACACGAAAGACTTCCTTATATTTCCCTGGGGAGATTGAAGAAGACGAAGAAAGAAGGAGAGAGAGTGAAAGAGGCATCTTGATCGTGGACATACGACAGGTTGAATTTGCATGGTCGACTATAGGCTAGAGGTGAAAAAGACAGATGATGTCGACAAAAAAAACAAGAGAACAGAAAAATGAGATGCACCTAATTGGCTGCTGTGAAAAATTTGGCATTATGAATCTAGCCTGTGCTCCATTTTATTTTCTCAGGCAGCTCGTCCATCAATTTGGACCCAACTCACGCAACAAGCGAAAGAAAGTTGCACAAGAATTGAGTGGGAATCAGTCATCGTTTTGAGTACCGTAATCGTGACGTATAAAACGAATACAATATTCGGTGATATTGAAAAATATACGAGGTAATTGACGTATTCGAAGAGTTAGATAGCGAGATGGATAACGAAAAGCTGTCTTACTTTGTCCACGGTTATTGGCTGCATTTAACTGTTGCTGCCGTTCTCGAGCATAAAGTTTGTTCAGCTTTGGCAGTAATGACAATGGTCGGCGATAAAGACTTGTGGAGGCGTAATTGGATCAACGCGCCTGTTGCGCGAGCAGCGCAAAATCTGCGGAGGAGGGTCGTCAGTGACAGGGACAGGGGAACAAGGATAAAGGTTTTACATCTCGGTGTTCTCCTCGTCGATGTCCTCGTCTAGCTCCGGCAGGGTGTAAACATTGGGCGGAGGTACCGGTCTCAGATGGTCCTCGAGCTTGAGGATGGGCTTACAATCGCGCGTCACGTCCACCTGGTTATACGAATCCTTGAGTATGTTAATCTCGTTGTCGTGGGCAAACAGGCTGACGGGCGGCTCGCTCACGCACAAGCTCTCCTCGGTGAGGTTGCGCTGGCACAAGGTACTGCTCGGAAATTGTCACGAGGTCATAGCAAACGGATCGTGGCCAGCCTGTGACAACTCATCGACGCTCGAGCTTGGCTTCAATTGACCGTGGCCATGGGAGTGGCCGTGGCCGGTGCTCTCGTGTCCAGACTTATCCGCCTGGTGGGCCAATCGATGCACTATTTCGTCGTGTAGGATGTTGAAACACATAGCCGTGAGCGCCATGCCCGACATTATGTAGCACGAGCAGAACCAGACCGTAGGGTTGCGCGCTTCAAGCGCACTGAAACTTGGGTACGAGCCCGGAACGATGTCGCCGAATCCGATCGTGCTCAAGCTCATGAAGCAGAAGTAGCTCGCATCTGAGACGATTTTTTGACAAGGTAAACATTTTTTGTGTAAACATTGACTCGTACGTAGATACGTATTACGTACCTATAAAATCCCAGCCCTCGAGTTTGTGAAGAGTGAAGGCGCCGGCGACGATGTAGCAAAGCATCGCACCCAAGCAAATGCTGATCGGAGCTAAAATAGTCACGTTTGGACGGTCACCCGAACTCAAACTCGACACCTCGTCCTTGGGGCTACACTTGATCTCGACCGAGCTGGGATACGTCGACGCGTTGGCTCTCACGTAGAACGGCTCCTGCAATTGAAGCTGTTGTTGCTGCTGTGCCAACTCCTCCTGTTGACGTCTCTTGCGCATTCGTCGCTCCTTCTCCTGTGTGCATTCACCAAACGTTACCTCGTTAGCACTCGCTATCACGATAGTAATAGCGATCTATTTCTAGTATAGTTAGTGTATATATGTATACGTAATCCACCCTGTGTTTTATTTTTAAATTTAGCTCGATGAATTGAGCGTGTCTTTGTGCGTGTGTGTAGATGAAAAGAGAGTCAAGAGAGAGAGAGAGAGAGAGAGAGAAAAGAAGAAAAGCGACGCTTTGAAAAATGAAACTAAACGCGAGGTGGATTCGACGCTCATATAAATAGAGGAAAATGCAACACATACGCTCACCTGCATCCGCCTCTCGTCGTAGCAGCAATAGCCGCAGTTGGAACAGAGGCAACAGCAAAGGGCTCGCGTGAATACTCCTCGAGCGCATCTCGACAGTAGTCCTCCCGCGCTCGACAAGTAGACCAACGTCAAAGGTATACCCAAGAAAGCGTATCCCATCGTTACCAATTTTCCCAACGATGAACGTGGTGCTATACTTCCATAACCTGCAATATACATATCAAAATAAATCACTTACATCAGCATTTCAATCATCGGTCATTGAGATTCGATAGTAACGTAATTAGACATGTCCACATGATTGTTTTCCTTTGTTTGCGGGTAATTTTTGGCTCTCTTTAAGAATTGATATTGCAGCGTTTTATTTTATTTATGGTCAATATACAGAGACCTTAATTTCGCGCCTACAGACTCGTATCCTAGTTTCAATTCAAGCACAACTCATTAGCGAAGTGCATGCAATGCAACAAGATGACATCTGGCGCCAGTGGCAACGGATGAGTGTGTTTCTTCGCGCTTCCATTGCACACCAAGCCAGCTCACTTGCGGTTGAGTGTGTACCTACAATTATCCTCGTCATTTGGACTTATAATTAATTTCGTAAGGTATATATATATTTATTTATATATGTATCTAGTGCAGTTTCGCGTGAGCATGCACCCCTAGCTTCACTAATTCTCATTCTAAAGCTGCGCTCCAACACACCGTCGTGAAAACTCAGTTGTGCTAACAACCTCGTTTCAATGTTCTTCATTTTTCTAATTAACGACATCCCTCGCACGCAGGTTATTCGCGCGAACAAGTGCAATTTATAATATATGTAAATGCCGTGTGAATTAGATCTCTCAATTTCTTGCCTGTGATGAAATATTACTTCTATAAGATATCTACAAGAGGGGGTTATTCTTGGAAAGGTTCGCATGAGTTCTCTTGCACGAATGTTCATCAAGCCATAAAAACCATAAAATATATAGTAAAGAGGCGAGAAAGACTGGCTCATCGGGTGAAAATCGTCATAATAAAGACGACACGGCCTGTGTAAGCCCCCAAGCATTGGATAAAGTAATCAAGTGCCAGCTGAGCCGAGCGGTTGGCGTATAAGTCTGAAGTAAGTATACGACTGTAGTACAACTGTGCTGAACTGAATGAAATTCAAATGGACAGCGTAATTACAGCGCGAAGCTTTTAATGCATTTTCCCGTGAACGAGAAAATTGTTTTTTCTACGGTACGTGAGCAGCAGCAGCAGCAGCAGCAGCATCAGCGACAGAGGATACGGCGCTGAGCTGGAAAGCAGACAACATTTTTATCTAGCTCAGGTGATAACTCACGAAAGCCCCCGTTTCAAATGTGCACGCGTCCACCGTTTGAGTTTAAAAATAAATTACTCTTTTTCCCAGTGTGTCCGCCGCGCTCGTTATTACAGTAGCTCGGCAAATTCTCCATCCTGACAAACACGTAGTTCCTGAGCTGAGCTGAGCTGAGCTGAGAGAGAGAGAGAGAGAGAGAAGCAGAGACGAGGAAGAGGAAGCGTCCGGGCATAGCACCTCTGACTCGACTCTGATTACGGTATCGCGGACGCACGTGGAAGCGTCCGTATATGCGTCATCCCGTGAAACAATGACAAACGAAAAAGCGTTACGTAACGAGGCAACGCGCTACGTCGTGAAGAAAAAAATGGCGTGAACGACCAAACGGAACTGTTGAAAAAATAAAACAAACGGGTTACAAAGAGCTCACGTGAGATAAAGAGGAGGCGCAACAAAATGTAAAAGATAAAAAAATAAGAAGAAAGCTGCGATAAAAATGGCTCGTGCATCATGGATTATTTATCACATCAAAACCGCAATCCGCTTGCACTAGCGGCTAGCGTAGACTAGCGGTAAACGAGAAAAAAATTATACCATAGCCCGAGAAACGAAGCTTATAACCCCACGATTGCACGCGTATATATACGAGTAAATGGGATAAACAAACGGAAGCAAGTCTGTGGGTAGTTGTTGATGAGAATAAAAAAATAAGAAAGAAATTGTCCACGTGCTGGTTGTATGATACAGCTGCGTCTTGTGCAAATATTAATACCGAGTAAACAGTAGATTGGTAAGAGGTACCCTGCGGCTGTAAGTACTAGAGGAAAGAAAGTATTGAGCAAAAATCGCGTAAAGAAAAAATTCAACTTTCCAACTGCGTAAAAAAGATAGCTCTGTTCAAAAGCTACCGAGCTATAATTATATTCGTTGAACCGAGAAAACGAAGGAGACGAATGTAATGTAATTGACAGAAATATCGGTCGATTGAAGTTTACACTGGAAGTTGCATTCAATCAAGATGAGAAGAGATAAAAGCCAGCTTCTGTGAATACGAGTCAAGTGTCAAATAAATCAACGAGTAAAGCGAAGTGTTCGAGTCATTTGCCTGATGTTTTTACTTTCGACTAGACGGACTTGAACGAGCGCATACTTAGCATTTGAACAATATTTAGAGCGGATGGAATTTTCATTTGTGCACAACGGTAGAAGGACGAGCTGAGTGAGGACGATTAGTGAGCGTGCCAGTATGTGTATTTAGTGCTGCTCGCGACGGCGCTCGTTCGCTAGCTGGTAGCAGCATTTAATTAAGCCCTCAAATAATTTGCATAGAGCTCTCACTCTCTCTCTCTCCCCCCCCCCCCCTCTTGGCGCGGAATCTCGCAATAACATCTCGAAGATGAGCCGTGCTCGCATGTGTCTCTTTTAGGTGGGCTATCTAGACAGGCTTAAGCGCCGATGCTCTATACACACATACACACACACACATAATGAGCTCAAGAGACCTGCAGGCACTGCAACTATAAATCACAACGCGTAATGCGACACCTCTTAGCATTGCGTAACCGACCGTAATTTTCTTATAATATTGCACTTGCGAGTAGCCGAGTAATAACTGACAATTCATATACACTTCTATCTCCGTGATAAATTAAATAAAAGCACATATAGCTAGAACAACGATATTCGCTAGATGTACGCGTTTTCGGTAAATTGATACAAGACACCTCTTGGCTAAAATGCATGCTGGCGTAGTTCCCTCTACTTCAGAGGTAACGTTGCGCCTACTATAATTAAGACGATATTAAGATCCAAAACACTTGCTATATTGTCTTCTCGACAGCTCCAAAAGCTAACGGAGCTTTCGCTTCGCACCTACCGCTAGAGCTTTATGCGCGTCATGTCTTTATGGGCTGCAGTGTTTCGTACTATATACTTGAACGTCCCATCAAATGCTATATACTTGAGAAAGCACCATTCTCTCGATACAAAAGCACACGACACCAACGCATCTCTTTGTGCGTTTATTTAGTACTAACGAGAACCCAAAGCCACGCGCGTCGGTCAAAGCTTACTCTCATATGCCTCTGATGGCGAGAAGATTTTTATTTGTCACTGGATTTGGGGGTTTCTCTTTCTTTCTTTACCGTGCGTATCTCTTGTTTCCTTACTTCAAGTTTGCTGTACTCGAAGATTAAAGCAATTGCACCCAATGCGCTCTTATTTACAAAAACTTACCCACGGAGAAGGAATCTTGCGCGCAAGCCTTGGCCGGAAAAATGACAAAGAGCATTGCTTGCCGTTTGTTACAGTTTGTTCTGGAAAGATCTTTGAGAGCTAGTTTACATTACGAGTTTAACGTATAATATACATGTATGCATGTATATACATTTCTTTACAAAAGTATAAATCAATAGTGTATTTGTCGTTGTGGAATTATAGCTTTGGCAAAGAATGAAATTTCTACCAAGTCCGTTTGAAATATTAGTGTATTTCGGAACAGCTAAATAAGTATTTAGCTTTGTAAGTTATTTGAATAATCCTTCGAGCTAGATTCGACTATAGTGGCGAACAAATGAATATGGAATATTACAGTTTGCGATCGTGCATGCAATATAGTCACGGGTGCAAAAAAAAATTAAGAAAAATCGGGGACACTCGTATACAAAACAGCAGAAGGAAAATCAGAGGTCAAAGGATTTCAGAAGACCTCCCAACGAAGTTGGTTTCAAGTACGATATGTGTGATCGGCTGGTTGTAGTAGACACCACCCTAGGAGTCGCGCGAGAGTAGCGTGGTGTAAGCAACGGCATGAGGATTCACTTGAAGAAAACGCGCACTGGTCAGAACTGACGAGTGAGGTACATCTCCACTCATCCCAGCAACGATAGATCATGGCTCCAATATAATCAGTCGAATAACTGCGATGATATAGCGATTTTTTCTTTCGATAAAGTAGTTTGCATAAAGCAATACCTCATCGACACTGCAGTTTGCCAAAACATTAAACTAAATCTGTTACACCCGTTAATTTGGATTTTCGAGTATGCAAAGTGATGAACAAATACCGATGATAAATCTAGAGCGATGAGCTTTGGCAACGGAGCTCGTGTAAAATTGATTTTCCCATCTCCTAGTCTTGGCGCGGTTCGCAAAAGATTTAGGAGGAGAAAACGAAAGGTGCTCACTGTCGGAACGTTCGTTATCTGCGATTTCTGCTTCCCAACCGAACGGAAGAGCGCGAAAACGAATTTATCCATCCGTGACGAAAGAGAGCTCTGTGCGCGTATAACTGCAAGAGGGCTATCGACAGTCTGGAATTAAAGAGAATCGCCTTGGAAAATTTATCCATCCGCTGGGAAGTGCAAGTAGCAGCTAGAGAGCTAAATGTTTCTTTCAAACTTGACCCGTTGAAAACGTTTCATAGTCCGAAGCAGAGATAGCGGATATTCTCAAAGCGAAAATGTCATAATGAAAAGAGCATTTTTTTGTTTGCTTTTTTTTCATTCGTCAGCCGAGCGATTCCTGGAATGAAATGAAGAATTGTCTGGGAAGTTTATGGGATAAGCAAACGGAGAACGAGGGAAAAGTCTGTATAACGAGAAACAGCTCGGCTAAAGAGCGAGCATTTACAGGCGTTCATTTGCCTAATTAACTTTTCGAGATTTACATTCGTATTATTTTTTAACATTCTTCCCACGGAATAATAAAGAGATGCCAGTCATGCCAGTTAAAAGAAGATTGCGCTTTGCATTAATAGACTTGGAGTGTATAATTTTTTGAACAACCAGTTAACTTGCACTGAGAAAACACCACGATTAAAAGAGATAGGGCGCTTAATTCGTCATGTTCTATTTATTTTCTTACACTTGAAATCACGAGTACTCGGCAAGGTGCGATAAACAGTAGTAGCAGCAGTATACTCGTGGAGATACAAAACGTAAAAGAAGCTTTCGGAGAGCTCGAAGGCGATGCCTCACAGAAAATCGAATATCGGCGGCGACGCAAGATAGACGAAGAACTAGCAGCACAGACAGGGAGGCAAAAGTATAGGTAGGTCGATGTTTTGTATTTGTGTATGTACGAAGGCCGGGATTCTGCTGTCGCTCTTTTCTCGAGCCGCTGAATCACTCCACAAACTTGGCCGGCGGCGGCTGCGTTCGGTTCATAGTTTCCTCTGTCCGAGCACGTCAAGGGAATCGACGAGGAGAGGAGACATTCCTTTCTCCGCACTAAATCAACGATCTTACTGGCGTCAAATAAACAAACAAACAAACAAACCAACTAAACCCAAAAAAAGAGTTCTCGCAACTCATAATCGCAACCTCATTCTTGGCTGGAAACATCGAAGGACGAGCGAACGAACTCTGACTGTATTAAATCGTAATAGATGATGAAATATACGAGGATATATAAAGATCGAAACTCGTTAAAGTTTGCCTTCCATCGAGTTGCCAAGGTGTATGTACGCGGAGTATTTGATATTTGAAGCTGCATCTTAATTGGAGTTATTGCAAGAGGCGCAAGCAAGTAGGTTTATAATTAGAAACTGAAAGTATCTGTCATCCAAATAAGGGTGGAAATTGGTTAAGCAGCTGGAGCCACGGACTCGAATTAAAGTTGCTCGAGTCAAAGTTATTGCAATTGCGACGCTGAAGGAAGCATTAGCATTTTGAAAGTTCATTAAAATTATCAAGACTTGCAAGATCGGCATCGAGTAATGGTTATTGCACACTCAGCAAACCGTTTAGTTTGCCATTTTCTAATTGTTCAATTGTATTGGCCTCTCGTTACCTATTTGCCATAAGCCTGCTCCGAGTATTTCTATAAAACCTCCTCTGTTTCTCCCTCTCTCTCTCTCTCTCTCTCTCTCTTTCTCACGACTCTTTCACTGCGTTTTTTCTTGGCGTCATTTCGTCGAACTGCGAGTTAAGCTCGGAGCTTGGCTGCTAGGGGAAATTGATGCGAAAGCGTCGGCGTTGTTTCAGCGTTAAATTGAATTCGCAGAGCCGCTCGTTCGTAGCGAAGGGCGATTCGAAGGCCCCGAGCGCGATGTTAAAAAACGAGCGCACTTTTTCTTAATTTCCAGGAATTTTCTCCGACTAGCCCTGCTCCTATCTGCTGACTCTACCCGACGAATCTCCGTTTATCTGGTGAAAGTCATCTACGAGAGAGTGAGGAATTGAAATTGAATTGTGCGATATACCGCTCGACTTGGCTAATTCGACGTGTGCAACCGACTGTGGAAAAAAAGAACAAATACACAATACATATAAAAAAAATATCAGTATTTAACTTATCAGTGAAAAATGAGATGTCGGAGAAAAATAGCGCGAGTTGGAATGGATATACGAGGAGAAAAGATCGAGCAAGCCAATCTTAGTTAAGCTTCGGACGAGTAAGCGCGCAACTGGGCAAAAGAGAAACTCGTCGAATAACTTGGACGCGCGTGCACGCACGAGCGAAAACAAATAGGAGAAAAAGGGGAGCAAAAGCTAGGCGGAGAGGATGACCAAAGCAGATCAGCATTGCGCTAGCCGTAACGAAAACTACTCATTCGACAGATAATCCATCGATTGGCCGTTATGTACTGGACTGTGCAAGCTCCGACGATGCTCACTCGTCCGCACCGAATTGGCCGAAGCTTTGCTAAAGCAACTGCACTAGCGAAAACGAGCAAAGAAAGAATAAGAAGAGGAAAAAAATAGAGAAGCATCGTCCACAGCGACGTTGGCTAATACAATTTCGCAAACGATATGTCGCCGCGGCAGTTGCGCGCGAGCTACGAATTCAGTAGCAGTTGCTCCTTTACTAGTAGGGCATAGACATATACACACAGAGTCCATCGAGCGGCAATGATACGCCCAACAACGGATAAGCTCAGCCATTTATCTGCGACTGAAAATCAAACGAGCGGAAGAACTGAGAAAATCGCTGAAGAAACGCAAGGATGCTCATCGACTGTCCTAACCACCAGAAGGAAAACTTCTGACATCAAATTTTTTTTTCATTCAATTTAGTTATAAGTTGGTCATCCAACACATTACAGCATCGAATATGGCTTCATAGGCATAATTATTTTCGTAATTGAGTCACTTGCCTATGGAATTCAGTCGTTTTTTTTATCAGAGTATTGTTAAGAGTATTGTTAAGAGTAATTGTTGCAGCTACGGCAGTCATATGTCGATGTTATTAATAATAATGTTGTCAGCTGAAAATGAGAAGCGGCTAGGTAAATGACTTTTCACTCTTCTCGAGCACAATGTCGAGTTATTCGTTGCCGACGAAGATTGGCTTGGTTTTCCTGATAGCCTGTGAGAAAAGCTCGTGGATCGATCACGTCAAACAATTTTCACTTTATCTCGTAAGCCGCGTGTTTTCTTTCCAACAGTAATATACGTGTACTTTGTAAAATAGTATTTACTCACTTTTTTTTGAAACATCAGTTTTGATATATTCTTAATCGTATATGTGTAGGCTGAAATAATTAAATAGAGTGAAGACTGAATAAAGAGTATAATGATTGAAGAGAAAACAAAAGAGTGGCGGATGTTTATAGGGTCGTTTATCAAAGCTTGGCTAACTGGAACAAGGGAAAGGGCAAATGGGGCCCTAGAAAGCGGCATTAACTTTATCTGAAGGGCACCCGAAGATTAGTTAGCGAGGTCATTTGTTTTCTACGTCATCGGCAAATAAGTACGGGGAAGGAGAAGAGGGAACGGCCCAAGCGTATCGCCGAGCAGGCGTGGCGAGTTTAATAACAACGCCCGATTAAGCAGCCTATCTAAGGATTCATAAAGAGCACAACGCCGAGTTGCGCCCGAGTCCGGATAAATCTACGAGGTGCAGGAGAAGCTACGTATACCTACAAGATAAGAAACCCCTTGCTCTATAGCAGTCGCTCTCTCTCTCTCTCTCTCTCTGATAAACGAGGTCGTTTGTCAAGCTGAAGCACTGTTAATAGCCTCGAGGGCGATTACAACTTACTGTGGACTTGCTCGCGTCGAACTAAAACACTTTACCGGCGCATAATTAGATGAATCGGTCAAAGCTTGCTCGTTAAAGATTTGTATCCGAGCAGCGTCCGTCCGATATAACTATATACGTGTAACTGCTTTTAGCTGTACCCGAACAAACCTATATACGGCTAGCAATTTCGTGAACAATCTTTGACGAGCGTTAGAATAGGTGATATGCGGGTGTGTCTCCACCATTGTCAGCTGTCACCGCGAGAATGAGAGAACCCCCTCTATGCAACCTAGCGCCCATCAAATGCAGAGAATGTGAAAGTCAGCGAGCTTTCAACGGCTCGTGTAGGAATGCGACCAATTGGAGGAGTGTTCATTTTTCATGTCCACCCCCATTCTCCTGTTCTTTTCTTTAACGCCAAGTCATCGCCGACAAAACCAGAATGTATCCCATCGCATGTTCTTTTTTAATTTGTAGAAAAATCGTGTATTTTCACGACTATTTTTATAATCATCGACGCAAAGTCGATTGAGTGTCACGCACGGCAACGATAGACTTCAACATATTTGCTTTCTTTTCTGTGCTAAAAGTACTGAAAACTCGTTATAAGGAAACGAAGCGCGATAGCGAATGTAACGAAGTTTGAAAAAGTAATTTTTGGGAATGGCCAACTAAGCGTAAGCTAGTTGACTCGGACAAGTATGTTTAAAAAGTCTTATCACCGCTGGCTTTCGTTGTTATGCTGATTTACGCGAGTTTTATCAAGACCATGAGGTACGTTGATAGTAGAGCTCTAGTAGCTTCTCTTCAGTCCGTGGATTTGCCATTTGTCGCAGGATAGCTGGCGAACTTTATTATATAATGTTTGACCATAGAGTTTTACTATGAGAGTGCGTCGTATAACAAAAGCTACGCAACTGTAGCAGTAGCAACAGCAGCAGTCGCCGCCGCTGCCGCGGTCCGCGGAATTCATTAACCGGAACAAGTTAGAGCGCGAGAGAGAGCAAGCGCCAGTAATAAAGTTAACTAGCGACGAGAGTGGACGGCAACTCAAGTTTCAGTTACTAAACTCTTGACGGAATGTCCAGGCAGCGAAATTACAGAGAACCACACCCATCCTCGTTCTGTACAATTTTTCTCTTCTATTTTTTTATATACTATATATTTTTACTTTGCAGCGTAATGAGCTGGACGCGTATGTTACCCGAAAGATTCACTGTCACCTGATATCATCTTAGATCTCTGTTATACTGTTGAACGAGTTCCTTGTAATAATTCAACGCGAAGCTTTATGTAATGAGAAAAAGCGTAAAAACTCCTAATATCAAGGTCCATGTATTATTAGAGTAAAGCAAGATTCGAATTGAAGGTAAGTTAAACTACGTGACAGAAAAAGGTCTATGAACCCGTGAACGTTGTTTGATGGAAAGAAAATTGAATCAGTGAAAGGAAATGATGGCTGAGCTGGTTTCTTCCTAAGATGGCGTGAGTCTAAAAAGTGTGTAAGCTAGGAGCTTGCGTCGAGCTTGTGTGACGCAATTTTATGATAGGAAAGCAGCACGAAACCCCGTACGCGAGTTTTGTCGCGTAAAGAGGCAAAGGCTATATCCGGGCATCGACATCGTAAAATAAGATCGGCGTGTAAAGCTGAGCCCATCTCGTTTCACTTGGCTTGATCTTGCCATAGCTATACGACGTATTCTTTCTCTCTCTCTCTCTCTCTCTCCCTCTCTTTCCCTCGCACGCTGCTTCAGTTCGCCAGATAAAAACTGCCCAGTACCACCGGCATGATTGATACACGGAAACCCAAGGCGGTTATCTGACTTGCGAGTGTTGAAATAAGCAAGAGAGAAAGTACAATCCAATGAAATTTTCCATTTCTTCGCTTTTTCATAAAATTGAACGCTTGTTCGCGAGAATGAAACTTCCGTAATATACATACAGTTACTTGTACAAATATTATCTAATTATATAGTGCTGTTGCTTAACGTACCAATGAAACTTCAATATGGCTAAACAGAATGGCATGTAAGGAGAAAAAAAGGTCTTGTTCTCTCTTATCGGTGGAAAGAAAACAGTATAGTTTGGTAGTAAGGTAAAATGTTAAAAGCGGTAAGGGCAAGAGGAAGGAAATAAAGAGAGAGCAAGTTAGGTTTACGTAGAGGACCAGTGTGAGACGGAGAAAAGTGGGGAAGGGAGTCTGAGGCTCACTCGGAGAAACAAACAGTTAAGCGGGTAATTCGAAAGAGCGTAAAGTTTTATCGTGTTACGACGTTCGAGCAAAAAAAAAACAAAAAGAAAAACAAGTAAGCTTCAATCTTGACGATACTGGGGGTTAAAGTGCATAAAAAGTCACCCATTACGCTCCTTGTTATCCTAAGCACCAACTGCGCTTTAATTTTCGATTGCTCGCCAAGAGTTTGATTTTCATGAAATTCATAGCTTTTACTTACGAAAGCATTTTCTCTAATTCACGATAAAAGCGCGAGTGGCGTCATGATTAATCGTCTTATTCGATTTAAATTCATCCGAGCGTCGTGTAATTCATCGGAGGAAGTAAGCAAGCAAGCAAGCAAGCGAGTGAAGTACACTATCGAGGGAGGGACGGCGAGTATGGGTACCTCCTGTTTTAGGTCACACGGAGTAGGGATTTCAATTTAATTAAGAACGCTATTCAATTTGCGATTCAGGCGCATATAGGTTGCTGCATACTCGCATAACACCATTACCTCATTGCTATCGACTATACGAGTACGATAACGACGATGACGACGACGAAGACGACGGTACAATAAATTTCACATTGGATATATTGATAATATTGATCATCCGCTCGACTACACAACCTCTTTCGCTCGCGAAATTCAATCATTCGCTAATATTTGTCTGTTTTCGATGCAATAACGGCAAACTCTCGAGAGGGTGAGAATGCTGCTCAAAAGCTATATCGACAAATGAAATCGGAGCACAATAGCGTGGCCGCGCGATATCGGCAGCATCGGAATGCGCGACGAGCAGTGCACTAGAGTCGACAAATTCCAAAGCATCGCGCATCGTACGCTAGGGACTGGAAAGATCAGGCTGCAACAAAGTTCTGCAGCTGAATTATCCATACTAATTTGGATAGTTGTTACCGATAACCTAGGTTGCCAGCTTTAAAAACGATCGCATAACGTGAAGCGTGGTTCAATGCAGATGTGATTAACGAACGAACCGACCAGTCGTCAAATACCGTATTGTCCCGTTGACAAGCGATGACGCAGTTAAGCGCGTTGCACTTGGCAACGTTTGAAAAATGCTATATACTCGCGGTACTTCAATTAAAAGGATACACAAGTGGCTAATTAGTTCAAAACCTGCCATATTTGTCACGTTATTTATATTCTATTAAATACTTGTTTTGCGTGTTGACTAGGTTTGCATTAGCGCTGCTTATTACGCTCAAATTCTATGCAGCTTATCGTGCATTTGTTTGCTATATGCTATAGGCAGCACGAGTCGTTTATTAGCCAAGTTATTTGCTAAGCTGGTTGATGCGAATTTAATGTTTTGCGTCGAATGATAACTGGATGGAGTAAGTGGATAAAAGCTTAATTAGCAAAAATATATGTAAAACTTAGCCAAGTACAATGAGAGAGATAAGTAAGGAGGTTTAATGCTGGAGCTTTCTCTCTCTCTCTCTCTCTCTCTCTCGAGTGCTTGGCGCGACGGTAGAAAAGGCGAAGGCTGCAGGTCCAGATAATCGCCGGAATAAATCAGTAGGGCAAAGCGAATACTGAACTGATAGCGATAGTATTCATTGGCATTTTATCCAGGCCTGAAACGATTTCAAAGTCTAATTAAGCGAGCATTAACGCGATAAGCGCGAAATTCGTTCGCGACGCGAAAAAAAGTCGTGCCGAGAAAGAAACTGCCGGGCCCAATTAATTCTTCGGTAAGGTGAGAAATGCATCCAGAGAAAAAAGAGAGAAAGAAAGAAAAAAAGAGCTACCGTCTTTGCCGCTCAAAGTAAATACGAGTAGACGAGCTAATTAAAACATTTGGTTGAGCCATTGGGCTCCTGGGCGCTACGCTTGGAAACTTTGCTTTGTCGCCCAAGCCGGAGGATGCTACTGCTGCTACTGCTAAAACAACGAGGCCTTTCCTCATTGTTTCATGAGGTCTGCGCAACAAAGGCAAGTCAGTAAGCGGTCTCTTTTTCTCTCTTCCCCCTCGCTTCGTCACGGTTTACCTCCTTTTTTCTTGTGCATATACCTTTAGTCGAGAGATAAAACCAAAGAAAAGCTGGCGTAAGTAAGTGCTGGCTGGAAAAAGCTCGGCGAGTTAAATAAGATGCCGTAGAGAAAAGATGAGCCAAGATATTATCTCTCATCAACAGTTATCTCCATTATTACTTAGAAAATTGACCTACTCTTAAAACTTGGATCGAAATGAAAATTTGAACATTCCAACGTTCCTTCTGTTGTGCTGCAAAAGAATGCTTATCCGGAATGATAATACAGAAACATCAAGCGTATAAACTGAAACGACAAAATCACAACGTACATGCCAATGGTTGTTTGAAAAGAACGCTGTGAATGCGAAAAATGAAGCGAACGCAAATGGAATGGGAGTGTAACTCTCAGTAGCTGCGTTGATCGACATCGCGTGCCGGGCATAACGAATATTAAACAAACTTCCAAATAAACAGATTTACAAGCACACGAGAAACTTGATATTTGCATTGTTTTGCTCTCAAGCGTACCATTATACCGACATACGTGTGATGTCTGTATGAATACAAAGCACCTCATTTATAGGTAAGCTAGGCTACAGGCGCCAGAGATCAAAGCCAATACATCGGAGCCTCATTTCGGCTTGGAGAGTGTGTGTGCGATTCTCCAGAGTCAATAAAGAGAGGGAGAGAGAGCCAACTACATCCAGTCCTCTCTTCTACTGGTCGCTCGTTTGTCGTCCTGCTCAAATATAAGCAGCCATTGGCGATGGTGGCAACTCCTCGGGCTACACGCCCAGGAGATGAGGCCGAGTGTTTACACGCTCGCGCCCATGCAACATTTTCATTTGACAACACGAAAGGCACAGCAGATACACATACACACGCACACACACGTTCATATACATTGACGGAAGGACGAAGAGATAGAGAGAAATTGCAATCGCATACATGCGCAATCGCCTCTTCCTCCAATGTCGTCGCACTAAATATTTACTTGACAGGTTAATGATCAATTTGTACTTTGGCGCCCTAGCGACCAATCAAAGTCTACTATCATATATATATATATTTATATATACATACATATATATATCTCTCGATCTGGATTGAATACAAGCTCTTGGCCACCTTTCAACTTTTCACTTTGACGCGTTTTTCATGATTTCACCGAATCCTACTGCTCATCAGCTTTTCCGTTTGCTCGTTCAATCATTACGTCAAATTTGATGTACTCAAACCTTTACTGCCTTTTTCCTAGTTAATCCATTTACTCCCTTCCTGTCAATGTTAGATTTGATAGAATTTTGTTTGTACGAGCGTAAATGCATGCAAATTGCGAATAAGCTCTCAATTTACCTCGGCTGAATAAATATTTGTCAATCGAATTCTGTTGCTCTGCAATGTTTCGATTAGTGCTTTCAGAATGTTATACCGTCACATGTTTTTCGCCTTTCATTCATTTACATATAATTGACAATTACTATGCATCGATGTATGTTATTGCATATAGCACTGATTACATTGACGACTCACACGTTAATGTCATTAAGACTTTTGTGAAAAACGTACTGTGTTCATAAACTGTGTTCAAAAAGAACACAACATGACCAGCACAATTGTAAATTTGTACGATTTTAATGTGTTCAATTTTTATTTCCTAGTCCAAGGTGACTCATTAATAAGAAATCATTACGTCATTCAATGTAAAAAAAAAACCCAAGCAATCATATACAAGACAATGAGATTGTTCTCATCAACATCAATCCATGTCAAGAACGTCCATCTAGTGCAACAAATGCATTTTGCATTTGATTTTTATCGAATTTTACTACGTACCATTCAAGGGAAGGATGACAAAAAATTGGCGTGAGAGGGTATCGGAATATTTGACGACGTAGATAACGGAGGATATATGTCGGAATGCTAAAGAAGTTTGAAATACAAAAAGCGGACAAAATAAAATATGAGAGAATAAGATGCAATAATGGTAGACATCAACAATGGGAGAGAGATGCAGTTATTCGCGGAGACAGACTTTTAACGATAGCTGGAGGGGAGGGGGCCGGCAGACATACTCGCTACGGCTGGAACGCTCTATACATTGCTCTAAAAATATTCTAGAGCAAAGCCTGTAACGGCCGCTACGGATTTCCAGACGATTTCACGTTCTACAGTGTGCATGCGACGTAATAATTAAGTTTCAGCCTGTAGGCTTCTCTCTCTCTCTCTCTCTCTCTCTCTCTCTCTTTTGCACACGCAACCTCGTTCCACGAAGGACATTAATTTTTATGGTAATTTGAACGGCGCGGCGTATACATCGTACTCGACCAACACGAGTGCCATGCATGTAGAAATCTAGAAAACACGCGCTTTGATCCCTGCACAATTGGCAACAGAGACAGAGGCTTTTATTTAGTCTATTTTTATCGTACAGCTTTGTATCGACTCAATTCATTTTACCATTGAATCGACACAATGGTTGATACATTTTCCTTTATATTTGTAGCGTTTATCTTATTAGATATTTATCAAAACAGCTCAAGTCTCAAGTAATTGTTTATCAATGGTATGAAATCCCATTTAGATGTTCGAAGACATTTGGGGTGGAAAGAATTACGGAGAGAAAAAGAGAAAGCATTGGAGTTTAACGTTTTTAGAAAGGTTAAAAGCGGTTATCGATCGTCAAGCATCAGCAGCAGCAGAGACAGTAGCAGGCCGTTTGGAAATCAGATTAGGCGAATGTTGTTAGGAAAATCGTCGGTGCGACAGGAAGCTCGTTCGAAGCGAGGAAACAACTCCGGCAGCGGGATAACGCATTTATCCGCGGCGCCCTTCTACCAATACCAAGCCAAGCCATGGTTGAGGTATTAAATTGCTTCCGGTTACATATAACTGGCAGATCCCAAGGAAGCCGTCCCCGTCATTTCGTTGCATTCTTCATTTCCCCAAGCTAACTTCATTGTTCTCGCCAAGCCAGCCCGTCTTACCAGACGCTCGTTATACACACGCACACAAGCTACGTCTACAGGATATTACTTGAAAATTAACATTTCACCTTTCTACCACTTGCAGATTCGATCTATCTTTAAGTTTTTTTCTCGCGTCGTCATTACTTTTTTTCAATACCGCATGCTGCGTTGCATCGTAGAGACTACATATGATTGGTTAGATTCGTATGAATTGTGACTGAAAACGAAATGTTCTATGACAACTACGTCGCGTAGAATTACACTGGGATTTTCAACAAGTTCTCCATCTACTCTTCGTTCAGAACGCACAAGGTAACATTTCGACGAAAGAAAAGTCATAGCTACCTCCTTCAAAATGTTTTTCTCTTTTTCAACTGCCATGGTAGTTTATAACCAAGTGTATAGAAATACCTCTCGATTCAACGAGTTAGGCGTATATACCTGCGCAATACCACGTGAACGCAATGCACGTCTGACGATATTCGATTTATACTACTGAAATTCATTAAACTTGGGTGGGAGATGGTAAAAAACTTAATTGATGTAATTAAAGCTATTAACCAAATGGTGGCAGGGTTGAGCTTGGTCCTAAAATATATAAAGCCGCTTTCCAACGCATTCTGCTCCGACAAAACAACCCTATAAACCCACAAGAAACTATTAAGCGAGTGAGAGAGAGAAAAAGAGCATAATCCGCCTGTAAATTTTTTTGTCGCGCTAGAGTAAGTGAGAATTCATATCGCGTCCTCTCTCTCTCTCTCTCTCTCTCTTTCTTTTTTTTACAGAGAAGAACTACTTGGCTTATCTTCGTGTTCGTCGTATTTTGCCCTTTTACGGCTTGTTCAGCGGAGCAACATATTTCACAAAGGGTGGATATGGAAGGGAGAAAGTGAACCTCCAGAGGATTGCAACGCGAGACAGGATGAAGAGTCGCGACCAATGGGATAAGCCGATTAATTTTCATCCGCAGATGTAGGTACTTGGTCTATATAGTGCGGTTGCCGGTTGCAGTTGGCGTAAGAGAGAGGGAGAGAGAGAGAGTCGGGTACAGGCCTGCAGAGCAACCGATAAAAGCGTCGCGGCTGGTTTCCTCTCAAGCTGCGCTTGCAGCTGGAGCTTGTAAGACGACGCGGCATGTAAGTCGTCGGGGGGTCCGATCGGTTTTTCACTACTAAGCGCTTTATTTCGATCGATCAATAAATCCTAATAAGTTTAATACTTAATTGTTGAGCCTGATACTCGCCGATAATTCTTCATCTCCATCTGTTGTGGACATTGATAAATTAACCTTTTCAATCAGTCGACAAATACGTTAAGGTAAAAGGTGAAAAAGGTCAAGTTAAATTAATTGGCGTTGAAAAGGCATTGTCTGCTTTGATTGCATAGCTAATTATATCATTATACCCAAGCTGAGAGAATAGGAGGAACGATGAGCCGCTCTAGGCCTCGCACCGTACTCAGTCGTGCTGCTGGGACAAATGTACGCCTGGTTAGATTGCCAAGTCTAAGTCACGTGGGAGTCGCGCAATTTGTACGAGCGCATCGTTCGAGCATTACGGAAGTAGCGAGCGGCGCAATAATTAATATATGCGAAATGCCATCCGTTAAAGCTGCAGCGAGTGAGTAGTTGATTATCGTCCTATTGCTACCGGCTCTCGCTTCGTTTCTAGTTCACAGCTATATACGCATAAATACAATACTATCGGCTAGCTAGTTTGACACTTTTGTTTTCTTCGTTTGCGTCGAAAATCCAAATATTCCGATGCGTTTGTACTTTATACATACTGTTCTGTTGTATACTAATGGATAGGATATTAAAATTGACCAAGAAAAATCAACAAAAAAAAAGATAACAAATGTCAAAGAGTTTAGAAATGGTACGTTGCCGCAGGCCAGTAAACCACCCGTCGAATATTGCCAAGTGTACAGCCACTTTGATGGCGCGTGCGGCGTGCGACGGCCTCGGTAACGCCAACAAAATTTTCCTGAGGCTTGCGCTTTGCTCTCTTTGATGCTTGCCTGTAGCTCGATGTCGCTCTCTCGCGCCAGCTAACAGAATTATTTCGCTGCGGCGTCCTCGAGGTTTAATAACAGAGCCTCATGGCTGCTAGCTCTCTTACCCCTATTCCTCCCTCTTCTTTCTTCTCATAAAGCATATAAAGCTTCAAGCTCAAACTGCCAGTAGCAGCAACAGCGACAAAATATGTAAGGAGTTGCCACCGATAGTTCCAACGGAATGCCACTATATCACGTCGTGTATGCTCTCGGCAAATATTCCGCTAGAGAGGGAGAGAGAGAGCGAGAGTTGTTTCCCCCAGCTTCACCACTAGACTTATCTAACTTTGTCTCTCTTCGAGCTCACCAGCGACTTTGGGTACTTGGAAGTGTCTCGCGGAATTTCAATGAGAAAACCTAGTCAAGATTGATATATCTATACATCAAAAATCATTGCAGCTTTACACAAGTTTGATAATCAGTAGTAAAGAAACGATAACAATCATTCCAATCGAGGGGTTCAGCGGTTTCTCCTAGTACATGATCCGATATTTAATAATCGATGCTATATCAATTAATTTGACGTTAATTAAAGCCGTCGGCCACGATCGCTCATTGTCAAAGCACACTATGTAATTAACTCGCTGCTAGAGCTGCTATAAATGTTCGCACAAGTTTGTTGCGCACGTAAACCACTGTACGTTGTATTTGCGGCTTATGAGCTCTCATTGATGAAGACGTTAAAATGTCAAGTTTATTATGCGACTCAGTCTATTAGTAGCTCGACAACCTATTTTCATTCGACCGCTCAAATTTAAAAAAATTAGCTTTGTGTTATAATTTGTTGATTCCTTAATTATGTGGACAAGTTCAGCTACAGAGACAGAGAGAGAGAGAGAGAGAGAGCTTTGATGCACTTGCAGCGATGCATACGAAAGAGTATAGATACGCGAAGGTTAGACATTCGCAGACAATGATGTATGAGAATACAGGTGTAAAGGGGATATGTGCATGTTGTCAGCGACATTGGTCACTCGCCCTATGCCACTGTATAGCGTATATATGGCGTTGCAAGCCATGGTCGCGAAACTGCAATGTTACGCGCCAAACAAAGCGGGAAACCATAACTCATCTCACTTATATGAGCGTGGAAACATTTTCCATCGAGCTAACGGGGCGTAATATCCCTCTCACCCTCCATTCCTCTTCCTCTTTGCCGCCCTCTGCGCAACAAATGGACGCATCTTAATCGAAAAAAGATTTGCAGACTGCTTATATACGCTTCTATTGTGGTGTTATACCTCACTCTCTCTCTTTTTCGCATGCTTGTTTATTACTCATAAAAAATCTACAAATCAACGAGAGCGAACTTCGATAACCATATACGTCTTTCTTACGGATATGTCGCCTCAAATGCCATATCACTTTTACGACTTTTGACGTCAATCTAATTTCTCATTCATATTGCCTTCGCTCCTATTTTTCGCAACAAACAATTGAGATAAAACAGCTAAATGCAATTGATTTAACGTGAATTTGGAAAAATGAAAATATCGATAATGTTAAAATTATGTACGGAAGATGAAAATTTCAAGTAGTTAAGGGCCGATGTACACGTGTTATACGAAATAATAATTTGCAACAACAATTGCAAAGCTAGGTAATCCGAGTGAGCAAGGTAGAGAGCATGCAGTAGCAGTAATTAAAGTTCTCGGCAATGTGGAATAACATCGTCTAAATGTAACAAGTGACTCGGCGGGCCGCCGCTACTTGAAATTAATTAACGGTTGACATGTATTTTATTAAAACAAGGCAGCTTCATTAAGTGCAAGTCATGTCGCACATTTATCGTCGGATTGCAGAGAGCCGCGCTTCCTCTCTCGCGCGCGCTCTCTCTCTCTCTTTCTCTCTCTCGGTGTCGCCAGAATTTCGCCTTGGCTTGATATACGCGTTCACGAGAGCGGCAACAGCACTGAACCTCGTCTTGCCTTGCCTTAAGAGAATCAAGTTTTCAGAAAGGTAGTGCGCAGCTAGGTGTATATCTAATACCACGACTCGACATTGATTTTGTTCCGGACAGGTAATTACAGAAAGAAAGTCGAGTAGCGCAGCAGCTCGCTGTATTGAACATTTCTGCGTGGTTCTCGACGCGCGGCGTGTCCAGAATTATCGAACGATATTTTTCTTCTTTCATTTTTTTTTGTCAGTTCTCTCGAAAGTATAAGCTGGTAACGCGCTCTTGGATATGTATTTGTATCCGTAGCTCTCGCATGAGAATCCGTTTCACTTTATTTCTGCGTCGAGCGCCATATCGGGCAACGGAATTGCATTTACGGCTAGGACACGGAGCGCGAGCGTTCCCTGAGCATGAACTCGTACTAGTGAGAGAGAGAGAGAGAGAGAGCGAGAGAGAGAGGGAGCGAGAGAGAGACAGAGAGAGAGAGCGAGAGAGAGAGGGAGCGAGAGAGAGACAGAGAGAGAGAGAGCGAGAGAGAGAGGGAGCGAGAGAGAGACAGAGAGAGAGAGAGAGAGAGAAAGAGAAAAAGAGAGCGAAGCTGGACGTGAGTAAGTAGCACCACTCACTTTTATTTCTGGTCTAGCTGCAGACTGAAAAAGCCAAGTCCGCGCAGGAACGTGCGCGCATGTTCAATTTTTTTACTCGACTGCAGCTCGTAACGTTGGGCATATGTGAGGGTAGGGAGGAAGGAATCCGTTGAAAATACTTCTGAAAAACTGCACCGTGTAGACAGGCTATTTACACGCGCACTTTTGACGCCTTCGAGCTTGCCGGGATACTCTGATTTACCGACCGGATTGCAGACAGTTAATGATGGTAGCCATATAAGACGCGGAATTTACGAGGGCCATTCGAAACTTGAAATATCCGAGTCGGGTCGATTGTTACCGTAGCAATAGCAGCTGGCGAGTTGAGGCTAAAAGCCGTTATGCAATTCTTTATCGTACACGCGTGTTTACGAGCTTTGGGCGGTGACTTTTACCACGGAAAGCTTATTGCCAAGCTCGATATTCATATATCGAGCTACTTCTTTTACTCCTTTTCAAGACCCTTGTCTTCGTGTGTAACACACTAACTCTCTTGCGATTATAACTGTAGAAATGGCTCGACGACTGGAAGCTCAGAGCCATATACATTCAACGCGAGTTTGGAGATTATAAACTCAATGGTAGCAGGTGGCGTGGCATATAAAAAAAATAATAAACAACGCTTGAAATGAATTTTTTTTGACATAGCAAGAGCAGTCGAGCACGAGGCGCCGCCAGATGTTGAGAAGAACGTATAACCAGCTTAATCGAGCACTACGGCTGAGCTCGTAATGCTTATGGGAAGACGATGAATTTTTATGATCAGTTACGCGCCAGTCGAGTATATGTATGTATGTATGTATGTATATATATATACATTATGGGCATGCACGAACGTGAAATTAATTCGAATCGCGCGTAAACGTAGCAGCCGTGAGTCGCGAGACAATCGAAGGGAAGCATCGCGCACACCTACTGCGACAGTACAGAGGACGTAGCATAACGTACTCCCGTCACGTGCATGTGCAGTCTATGCTATCCGTAAAATAGCACAATCGTCACGCTGTGCTCTAGCTGTAGAGACGCCTTTATTTCGCGAAGAAAAAAAGCAGCTCTTCTTCAATAACATTTGCTGCGAATGTTCATTGTGAAAAATATCAGTATGGCGTAGTCGTAAAGATCGCTTGAAATTGTAAATGATACTGCCATTTGAAAGATGAAGTAGCATCTCAAAGTCTTTATGGCTTTGCACCATAATTTCGACTGACTTTTATTCAAGCAAAAAGCGGCGAACTAGAGAACGAAGTGAGTAAAAGACATACAGAAGTGAAGCCTCGCCAGGAGAGATGTATTCCCGTAGGACTACAACTTGCTTCTAACACGAGAAACAACTACGCCAGTTCGGCTTCAACACTGTCACTTCGCCTCAAACGATGTGTTCTTTTGTCCTGTTTTTGTTTATTTCTGGACGATAAGGCCCATAATCGTATAAATCAGTGCCACAACCTCGAGTATCCGTAATAATTATATCGTGCTAAGACTCGAGCGATATGGGCAAGTATAATACGACCCTTTGTTCGTTGAAATGTCCACGGGTACTGCACTTGTGCGCGCGCGTCGACGAGTGCTGTTTGTATGCGTAAGAGCACACACGCCGTCGACTAAATTATTTTGAGGATAAAAGCGAAATATAACTTTGCCGCTTGATTCGCCGTCCCCATACCACACGTGACCATCGAATGCAAGCGAGCGTCGCGCGAATTTATAATGCGCCCCGCCGCGACTCGACTGGTGGCCAACGAAAATCGAGTAAACTTGATGATGGCTTTATCGCGTGCGTTTACTATGTGTACTTTGTCCAAATTAACGCGAGCGGCGTTTGATTTTAGCTGTCGATTTTATTAAATCTAGTACCAACTATATACGCCTGCTACTACAATGGACATCGATTATAAATCTTATGCCTATATATAACCTTGTCCACTGATGAATTCAATTTCGACGAAATATGCTTTTTCACATCGTTAACACGCTCCTTCGTTGGTTGAGCAACGTGCAAGACAATTGTCCGGGGACAGGCGAGAACTGAAAAAACTCGTAGAATATATCGAAACGAGGCTATTGGCAGAAAGGATGACGCTTAAAGCTGACCGAGTAGCTAGCTCGTAGCTGTTCGTCTTGGCCAATTCCTGCATATTCAGAGACCTTTGCGCGAAATGCCAAGGACATTGTTATGCTAAGATCGCGAGAGGAGACTAGCGGCTCTTAGCATATTTTGACGATATTTTCGGTCGCCAAGCTCGAGCCGTTTCTGAATTCGCTCGCGCGCCTAGCTTCCATTTGGCCCGACCGCTACCTCTTTTTTCATTTCGCATTTGCATCTACGACTTTAATTAACTTTGCCATTATTTCAACTCGAGTGCTAAAGAAGAGCATAGCTATTTCAACGAAGCCCCTTCTCAAATCGTTCAATGGAACCTAGAATGGTGCACTCTCGCTCTTCTTCGAACCATTAGCGAGGAGTAAATAATTCAAGTGATAAGTCAAAGCTATGAATAAAATTGTAGGCGAGAAAGAGGAAAGTTTAAAGTGAAGTAAGTTTGAGCCGGTGTCGAACGTGAAGCATTCATATCGGGAAATGACACGCCGCGCAGCCTCGATATAGATTATAGAAAGCGTCAAGGGTCATTCCTACTCTTAAGCTATTCATCCTTTCATTCACGAGGGCTGCTCAGCAAGATGTGAAATAAACGGCGTATTAAAATAAATAAAAAAAATTACTACCACGTTATTGTAGTTGTCGCTTTTCAACTTTAAAATTGCACTCAAAAAATAATGGAAAAACTTTCCGACTCTCACTGACTCGTCATTATTAAACATTTTTAATTACGCTCGAGGCCACTGGTTATTCGGTGCACGCGAACAAAGTCGCTGCTTTCAAATTAAAATGACGTACTTCAATACTTCTTCGTACATGTACTTTTAAAAGGTACATCTGTAACGTTGTCGGTATTGTTCGCCTTCGAGCGCTAATTATCCGTGGTTTCCAATGTAATCAAATATTACATTCGTGCGAATAAAAAAGGTAAAACGAGAAATAACGATAACGAACAGCGAGAAGGAATGAGAAGGAGGCGATGTACTGTAACGGATAAGCGTGAAACTCGCTGATCGATCATCATATCATATCTCGCCGATGTATACTTATATGCGAAACTTAGAGTGCAGGAGCAAAGGTTGCTACTACCGATAGAGGATGAAAAATCCATCTTCTGGAATGGAAAGGTTGACGTACGTCGAGGCCAGAGCCCATATAAGTGCGATATAAAACAGTCCCGAGGCAAAAATCTCAGGGGATCTGGAAAATTTGTCAAGTTGTAGCCGCACTTTGCTGAAACATTGCTCAACTCCGACATATGTATTACTTTTATATTTTATTCAACGCCATACGCTGCTGACAATTTTTCACGGGACTTTTGATCACCGTATTATTTAGCACTCTATTCATCGTTCCCTCGGTGTCATTAATCATTCACGTGGATTACTTTAATCATTCGCATCATCCAATAGTCTAAATATGTTTAACATTTTGATTCGAAACAATATTGTATGCGTATCAAGCTGTCAATTCAACTTCCATACACAATCCATATCGTATTGAAATATGAGAGATTCATTGAATGGGATCTCAGAACTATAAGGAGAAACTTAAACCGGTTGTATGCTCGCTATACGCGAGTAAAAATAATCTTAAAGAACATTATATAGGTATTCGATATTCAAGAGACTATACGCCTCTCAAGCAAATTATGGACTGTAAAATCAATCAAATGGAAACAGAAGTTGACGATTGACAAAGAATGGAGAGAGAAAAGAATAACGCCAAAATATAAAAGACTAATATTGTTATCGTTCAACTTGTAGCTAACGGAAAAAAGCAACATTGACAATAAGTTTACGTGCTCGAGAAGTCAAACTCAAATAATAACAATGAAAAAAAACAGTAGACTTACTCTGCTTACAATGATTCAAGTCCATGGTTACAGTTGTGAGCCTCTTTCATATTTTGCTGAACACGTGGCGTACACGCGAACGATATTTTCAAAACGCATAAAAGTTTTATAGATATACGTTGTCATAAAAAAGCAGAGCTATTACGGTAAAAATAATAAAGTGAAATAAAAAAAAGAGAGTAAGGTCTTGGAAGTTTAATAACATTTCTGTTTTATAAAAGCTCAATACGGAGCAAAGTTATTTCGATCACTTGTTTTATTTGAGGAATGAGAAAACTTTTTCAATGAGCGCTTGCGGACGAGGCATCCGTATTACTGAAAGCACCTGAGGCTTTAAACACTAGCATTGGCATTTCCTTGGAATTTATATTCAAGCTAGTGCAAAAGAAAGTGAGAAAGAGAGAGAGAGAGAGAGAGAGCGAGAGAGTGAGGAAAAGAGAAGAGAGAGGAAGGTGGGTTGGGTCGAAGGAGGGAGTCATAGCTTTGCTTTTGGCACCTGTTCGCTTTTATTTTTCTCAATTTGTCCTCGTCACGCTGGAGCAGAGTCTTCGTCGCCTTAGTTATTTCGCGCCGCCCGTGCTCGGATTCCCGCTCCACTCGAGCGATCGAAACTCGCCGGCCGGGTGATCAGCCTTTCTTCTGTATTGGAGATGCAAGCACAGCTCGATCGGCTCTCAGTCCTCTTTTCTATTTTTTTCGCTCGTCCGGACTTTTTTTTTTGCCAATGATTGAGTGGGCGACGACGAGAGGATGGACGAGCTGCGAGTACCAACTTGCCGCAACTTTAAGTGCGAAGGTTGCATTTATTTTTCTTGTACAATCGACAAAGAAAGGCAAACGAGCTCGAGTTCGAAGCGTCGAGCTGACTATGATAAATGCAAAGCAACCGGCAATTGTTATTCCAGTTGTCGAGCTATAAATATATATGCTCCGACGATCGAGTTTAATCGTCTGTCAAGAGGGTCTTGATACGAAATTGTAAAAATGTACGAATTATTATCGACGAGTATGAGTTGACAAAAGAAAAAATGGTAGCAAAGTATTACGCAAGAGATGCAAGGCTGATGAACGAGTGCCGATAAGTTGGAATGTAGCGGAATCAACAACAACAGGAGCAGCAAAGCAAAGCTAATGGGGGAGAAATAGCGATTAAACGCTTAACGCTCGGCAGTTTGGTAGTTGACAATTCATTAGTACGTGCAGACATGTTTAAGCGAGGTTAAAGCTGTGGTCGAGCAAAAAAGCCCCAAAGCAACTCTTAATGGAAATTTAGCCGAAACAACGTCCGCGATAGTCTGTGTTTGTCTGGGAATACACGCGTATGGGTGTAATGGAATCGTTTGTGCACAAGATTGCGAAGAGATCCGAGAACGAGAGCTAGGCCGCGATACAATAAAGCGAACAAGGAAAAGCCGAGCGAATGAGAAGTTACGAAGGAGCACATAGCAGTCCGTGTGCTTTCTTTGGCTTCTTTCCTTTCTTACTGGTGGACGTTGAAACAAGACTCACTTCGGTAATTACGAGGCGATGCAATCGAAAATAACCTCTAGTTTGCCGGATGATTAATGGATTTACCCCGCGAGCTAGAATCATTCTTTGTCACTAAAGCATGGAAGCGAATTGAATTGTTTATTATGGCGAGGCACACAACCCGATAAGCTTTGCAAAACAGGCCTGATATATGCCACGAACAGTTTATCACAGCCTCGAGGCCTTGGCTTCATGTTAATCAGCGTGTTTTACTTTGCTAAATAACAGTGCAACTTCATTAAAAGCGTATTGACTGTTAATTTGCCTCTAATTGACAAATGAATTTTTCATTTGTTATTTTGACTTGCGTAATGGGTAAACTCACATTATACCGACCAGCTTGTTTAATTTTGGTATTTGAACAAAATGCTTTTAACTCTATTGAAATACCGTTCTAATAAGTTTCGCACTTGCTACAATATCAAAAGAATCTCAATATTGGCGTATTGCGCTAAGAAGCTCCGGTGCATCGTCAAAAACTATTGGAGAAGGGAAAACAGCGATCGAAAGTGCAAGAATGCGTGCGTATCGTGCTACGAGATATTGGAAATTGAGCGGAAAGTACATAGCTTAATATGGGCACTTTCGTTCGTGCAACGAAAGAAAAAAATACGTACTTAAAAAAGAGATAGCGTATAAAGTATTAGCTTGGCTTCCGATCGACGACACGTTGAGTGAGTAGGTTGGGCTTGGAAAGTTACGCGTTTGCAAAGAAAGAAAGTAGAAAAACGAAGCTCTTTTCACGCTCTAAACGCGCGTAATGCAAGCGCTAATCTTGAAAAAACTGTAGAAAAAGAGACTGAAGGAGATCGAGCGTGAGCAAGGGAATAGTAGCTCGAAGGAGAACAAAAAGCTGGCGATAAAAGCCTAAGGAGGAAAATTTGCGCGGAACCCAAGTCTTCCGGTGCGACACAAAAAAAAATAATGTAGCAGCCCGTTTGTCAGGGTGAAGCTGCAGTAGCAATATTTGCGGACGGCAAAAACGACAGTCTGGGTGTGCAATCGAGCTCTATATGTTATTTCACTTTCTTGGTGTGCGTCCAGAGACGAAGCGCACAAAACTCGGCATTTGGCCAAATATGCAGGCGACCCTCATGGAAAAATGCATCAACCAGCCGACACCTCACCCCCCTTTTTTGTTATTTTCTTCGACAGTTTTACCCGACATGGAATACGCAAAGTAAATTTTCAAATGATTGCCTCGAAGAAACGTGACCATTAATTATTCACAAATAAAGATGCCAGCCAAGAAAGGAGGAATTTTTTGTTGTATTTATTTTCAACACTTTTTGCCGCTTCTCTCCATTAATATTAGCTCAAAAAGCAATGAAGATGATTACACGTACAGCTAATATGCCTTGAAAACTGAGTTTCGAGTTGGCAAACTTCGTTTGAGTAAGATCGCATAAGGACGAAGCAAAAAATCTAATTTAAGTCTTAGGTGAAAATTCACGTTCATAACGATCAAGAGGAAAAGGAGAGAGCGATAGTTGCTAGCAAAAGGCAACCGGCGTCAAAGCAACTACATCGACGAGCCGCAGGCTGTTTGCGTGCCTTAGCCTTACTCGTATTTCCCCTCTTTTCCCTTATTATTTCTCTCCCTCTCTCTCTCTCTCTCTCTCTCTCTCTCTCTTATCCTCGTACTATTTTTCTCAATTTCCCACCATTTCTAAATTTTTCAATCAATCTGCTCCTTTTGTTTATTGTTGTAGTATTCCGTTTTCTACTCTTATAAAGTTGAAATAGGAGTATAACAAAAGTCAATCTGCATTTTCCACGTATTGAATGATTTTTATTTTACACGGTATACTGCCATGGTTTGAAAGTCATAGAAAATGTTGTTTAAGACAGCCAGATTATGGAAATTCATTCAGAAATTGAAACACAACAGAAAATTAAAACAGAACTCGACAGACTTCTGAATAAATAACTTTTTATTCTCAGCTCTAGGAAAAAGTTTTCCGATTTTAACGAGAGATTCTATAGTCTTATGAATAATTTTTTCTTGTCCCAAAACGACTTCAAAACAAGTAAATTTGTTTTTATAATAAAAAGTAAATACCACGAATTTTCAAGTTTTAAAATAAAAATGATGGGAAAGCTTCTTTCAACTTGAAGAACATAATCCGAAGAAAAATAGATTGAATAAGAACAACAAGTACTAAAACTGTTTATGCTGTTCTAGTTCTATTTTTACAATAATAGTGTCTCAGCCTTAGTGTAGCGGTAAGTTCGTTTGCCAGTGCTAGGTTATGCGTCTAGTTTTTTATTCATTTGTATCTCGTCCGGGAAATGTAGCAGCACGACCATTCCCCAACTTTTCACGTTGCGTTCGGCCTCTGCTTGTTTCCACTATCACGTCCCTTCTCTCTTTCATTTCTCTGTCTAGCTCGCTTTGTCCATTTTGCTTTGCGTTCGAATTTTCCGGACGCGACCGCGAACTAGTCGTCAGTGCAGTAGGTGAACTTTATTTTTTGTTTGTTTGCATTTGTTTTTGCAAACTGTATCGTTTTAATCGTATCACACGAGCGCCATTCAAACTCCATTAGACCTTAATAATACATTTTCGCAATGATTGAAGTTTTATTTTACAATGTTCTTTTCCGACACGGAGAATTAATTACATTTAAATGGCTGAATTGCGCGTTGTAACGAGAAGTCAAACGTCCAAAATGAGAAAAAATTTAGCGAAATAGTGCACGACGTATCCCTCACGTTCCAAGTGTACGAATTAAGCAAACAAAGAAATAGGTTTTTGTCAAGCTACTTTAAACGAGCGTTTTTTCCAAGGCTCGAAAACGAGCGTAAAAAGGTGAAAAGTGGGATTGCTCGGCTGATAAGAAATCATTGAGCCTAATTGATGCAGCCTCATTTTAATTAGTAATTCCAGTAGAGCTGTTGGGCTGCGCAATCCCTATAAAAGCGTTAAATAAATAGCCCACAGTTCTTTGGCAAACTAGCCAAGCGGAATCAGCAGAATTTATTCGTCGTCCTCGAGATAGCACTCGACGACGAGGCTGCCAACGCGCCACCGACGCCGCCAAGCATTGCTAGCTACTATTTATTGATCCCCTTAACGGCGTCTCCACGGTAAAAACTTTTAGCTAAGCAGCGCGTACATAAAAGCGACGCCTTGCGCCTTCCCTACCTTCCGCCTCGAGCGACTTTGCTCTCTCGTGCGGTCCCAACTTGCTCGCAAATGCGCAAGCGACTCCTTTATATACATGCTAACTTGCTTACTTCTATGCGTTATCCTGTATATACGTACAATAACTTTTATGCTCGAATGCGCCGATAAAAGGAAAAAGTTTTACTTCATCTTACGACTAATTAATTGTAAAAATGCTGACGCTTGTAGAAAATCGCATGAATATCTAACGAGACCTCGACGATAAAATAATGAAAAACATGCCCGTTTGAAAACTTAACTTTCTAATAAAATGCTACGGTATTATACAACATTGCGTTTATTTTCCTTTGATCTTTTTTCACGATATCTCTTACCCTTACTTTCTTTTTTGTTATATGTGTAAGCTCTTATTCGTACAATAGAATAACCAACTTACATCGAGTTTTTGTCAAGCAATTATTTTTCAATTTATCAAGCATCTCGATGTCGAGAGGGAAAACAGAAAGTACTGTGGGATCTTATTCCGATATTCCTGCTCGTTTTATGAGATCTGACTCTCCTAAAGAAATGCCTTGCAAGTCCGGAGAAGAGAAAACGCGTTGATATCGATTGAAAATCTCGCAGCGAATTTAATCATAAAATAGTAACTACTATTGCATCGAAAAATATCGTCAGTTATTTACGTAAAATCAAGCAAACGGAGAAAAATCCAGTTCATAAGGAAAATTTGAGGATAATGTCGGCTAGCCAGAGATATATCATACTTATGGTTTCTACTGAGCGAGTAGCGAAAGAAACTGCAGCGATATCTTGATATTTGCAAAAGTTTTGGCGACAGACGCAAGTGGAGAAAAAGAGATGAAACGACATAGCGACATTGAGTAGACGAAAGTTGAGCTCGAAAGCGTCATGGACAGCCAATCAGGTTATTTGCGAGTTAGTTGGCAAGTCTTTGGCTTCTTCTTGGGAGGGTAATGCCATGTCGCGACCCGGCGGCGCCTGCTAATTAAGCAATTAAATCGTAATTACTAAGCGAACGAGGTGGCAGGCAGGCAACGAGGGCGTTTCACGGGTGTCGTCGTTGTCGGCGTCTTTCGTCGAGCTTAGGAGAAAAGAAGAGTCGTCGGAGAGAAAGATGAGAGGAGGCTGAGCCGCAGAGCCACGGATGAGGGATCACGACTCGAAAGACGAAAGGAACTTGGGGGAAGTTCACTCGGCTGCGAATGTTTGCCTTCGCGCCAGAAACTCATTTCCCGTTTGACGTCCGATGGATGCTGAATCTCCACTTGAGCGCAGTCAGCAGCCTTCCTTTGGCTTCGAGTTTCATGAGCTAACCGCATCTCTGACTGGCGTGTCGCACTCGCCTCGCTTAAGTCGAGATTCTTGACCCGACGGCTAATCGTTCGCGCATAAGTGACTCGAGCTTTTGACTATATTGGGCCAATCTCCGGTAAACTGTCTACGAGTCGTCGTTTCAAGCGCAATCATTACCCAATTCATTTAATGCTCAAATGTTAATATTTTCGTCAAATCGAAACAAAATGTAAAATAATAGTAAACGAAATAGCAAAAAAATTGCTTGAATAATAGCGAATGCGACATCAGCAAACTTTGCTCCGTTCATAATAAGCCCGCGGCGACTGTTCGAGCGAATAGAGAACGAAAGAGAGAAAGAGAGAGCACGCGCGAGAGAAAGAGAGAGAGAGAGATAAAGCTAAAGTAGCAGAATGGTATTTAGTTTGTTAAATAGGAAAGCTGCGGCTCAAACATCGCAGCGTTAGCGCGAACTCAAGTCGAGGATGAGAGAAGAGGGAAATAGACTTGTCAGTCGAAGTTAAATTGTATAGTATTTGCTTCGGGTAATTATCTGACTGTGCGCTGCCGTCTAGCCGTCGAGCCAATGTGGCTGTGACGCCGAAAGCTTGACCCACTAATTACATGCAAATAGTCAGTTTCGTTTGCCCCCCCCCCCCTCCGACCCTCTCTAGCTACTGCGAGAGAATTCTTAAAGCCATCAGAGCCAATCACTATCATTTCTGCGCGACAATGGCGATCCTCTGTCTCTCAACGGCTATATCTTGGAAGTTAGTTTATTTGACGACAAGAAAATTTGATAATCGAACTGACCTATAGTGGTGAGAACGGTGAGGGAATAGAGAAAAGCCCTTGCAAAGTTCCACTCGTAGTTGACGATTCTTCTGCCAGTGACATCGTCGTTGAGTATGTGTGTGACGGAGCCATGTGGAGCTGGCCCGAGATTCTCGGTAAGAGTGCGCACCACCTGCTCTTGAAAGCGGATTATCTCCTCGGTGGCGAGCCTCGTCCAATTGTCACGGTACAAAATGTTTAGCTTCTCCGTGGTCAACCATAGATTATCTACCGTTTGAACTCGTGCCTTGTTGATCTGCATGGGCACATCATCGATAACATTAATTTGAAATTTCACCAAACTAAATCAAGTGAAACTTGCGAATGGCGCGATAGATAGCGGCCATTACCTTATCGATCCAACTAGCGTTGTACCTCCCGCCAGAGTAACCCGGTCCTGCGGGTATGGTTGTGGCGAGACTCCTCTGTTGGACTGGCAGCTCAGCCGAGCCCTCGATGTAGAGGAAAATGAAACTGCCTAGGAGGGTATAGAGAACGAGGATAGCGCAGATGGCGAGATTGATGAGGAAGCCCTTGAGGAAGGAGTGACGGCTAGCTTTGTCGGGCACGCCGCCGAAGCAGAGGCAGCGCACCTGCGTCGAACTTTTGGTGGACTTGCCGCCGTGATTGGAACCACAAGCACCACCCGCCGCATGATCCATAGCCATGGAGGAGGCCGCGGCAGCGGCGACAGCGGACGAGTGCGAAGAAGGCCGCTTGAGAGAGGAGGTGTTGCCGTTGTTGGCGGACTTGAGGCCCTCGTAAGCGCGATAGCAGGCGGCCGGCCTCGGCGCGCCAAGCGCGTCCTTCTCCATCCTGGCGACCTCGCAATCCTCGTCGTGGAGGATAGCCGGCGGCGGCGGCAGGGTCTCCTCCTCGTCCTCCTCCTCGTCCTCTTCGTCTTCCGCGGCGTGATGGTAACGCGGCTGTTGGTGGCGGGCGCACAGGGGACGCTGCTGCTCGTACGGTTCGGCCGCGTAAAAGCTCGCGTAGCAGACGTCGCAAACCGCGTGCTCGCTGCTCTCGCGCTGTTGCTGCTGCAGTTGTTGTTGTTGCTGCTGCTGCTGGCCCACTTGGATGACGGGCTGTTCGAGGAAGGTGACACGCTTCTCGCTCTGCCTACTAATGGTGCCCACGTGGCCCGCAGGCGCTAAGGTCAAGGGGTTGACCTCGCTGCCCGGCTGCTCCAGTCTCGCTGCTTTGCCCCGCCCAAGGTTTCCCTTGGCTGCTATACTCTAGCCGCTTCGAGGCATTTCTTCCAGTCCGTTCGCTCCGCTCACAACCTGCTTCTGCGACAACCGCTTCTACGGCTGCTGCTGCACGGCTCTTTCCTCGGCCGCCGTGAGCAGGGAGCTGCCCGTGCATGCATGACGATGACCAGCCGCACAAACAGCGGCCCGTTGAATCGAGCGACACTCTGTCAGCGCGAGCGCACGCCGACGCGTTCTGAATTATTCATTTGGAACCTGGCCACGCGCTTTACGCGCCGATTGTTTATTCCGCTGCGACAGCCACTGTTCCCTGCCTCCTCTCTAGCGCCGATTGCGATCGCCGGCTTTCTTTCCGCCGTGGCTCACTGGCACGAAGAGAAAAAAAGAGCCGCGAATGCGCGCACGATTTCACGAAAAAACTCCTGATGGCCCGTGCTACTATTTTCAAAACTGGCGTATTTGTTAACTCGTTCTCACGAACGCTTTTTGTAGCGCTTGCCGTCGGATTTCCGAGCGAGCGACGCTGCCGAGGGAGGAGGAGATTGAAAAAAAGTTGTCGACCTCCCTTGCACAACCCCAAGTTCGAAAGTGTGTAACGCGATTTCCC
Source organism: Chouioia cunea (assembly GCA_030064505.1). Taxonomy (NCBI): domain Eukaryota; kingdom Metazoa; phylum Arthropoda; class Insecta; order Hymenoptera; family Eulophidae; genus Chouioia; species Chouioia cunea. The sequence goes on from JAOPFQ010000001.1 coordinate 1,733,305, forward strand.
GTGGCACGTCTCAGCAAGCGCTTATGAATATTTTCCCCTGGCTGCTTCTCGAGCCGCAACAGCCTCCTCGTGCTTCTTTTTCTCTCGAAAGCCCGGACAATTTTTTTGATGTCTCTTGGCCATGCCAACGCCATTCAACTGCCGCATCCCTCGACGTCAATGTCATGACTAATATAATCCTGACATTTCTCGTTTTCTCGGTATTACTCTGCTTCAACCATCCAACCAGCAATCTCTCCTTCCTTTACCTGGTTGTCGCCAACGTTTTTGCTGACTTCACTCTCGGTTTATCTGCAACACAGAGGAACAAAAAATTTATATAATAAGGATCAGCCGTTGGTTAAGTCAATGCCAAAGACAAAGAGAGGAAGAGCGTAATTGCGTGGTTGTAAAAATATAAATTAGAAAGCGTCAGTACCACGGAAGCATTATTGATACATAGTGAAGTTGAGTTGAATCGCAAACGAAGTTGAAGTGGCTATAAAGCTTCCTAAACAACTGTAAGAAAGTCCTAAAAGTCCTTAATCTTAGCGAGAGCTAAGCAGAAAGACTCAGCTGGTGGCAGATCCTCGGCACGCGGCGCGTCGGCTGAGCTGCTTCTCGCTCGACGTTGAATTATCTCGAGCGCGGAGTCTTTCGGGAAATTGCGCGGAAAATCGCGAGGATGCTAGTGCCTTTGCAGCCTGAGGCGCTCCGACTTGAAATTCATTATGCATCCTACTCGCTCGTTTTCCGCTGTGCCCATGCCGTGTGAAAAATTAAATAGCATCTAAGTGAAAATAAACAGCTGCGAGAACGATTTGGATAAAGAGACGATCGATTGTGCGCATTCCTGAATTAGACTACAGGCTGGCGTGCGTAGTTATATATCGCTCGACTCGGATACATCCATAAATGCATGCAGCAACGAGCGAATCCATGGAATCAACGATCAGCTCGAACAAACGGATCGCTGCTGATATATAGAAAACCGCGACTGCTGGAATCGCGAGAAGCTCGAGCTTTTGCCGTTCCTCCATCTCCCAGGAGTGATATTTAAATCACAGCTACCACCGCCGTCGCCGCTCGCCGGAGAAATCCATGCAGCCGAAGCTGGCAAGCTGCGCGTCTCTAGGGATCACGACGGAGGGTACGTCCTTCTTTTCCGATATAAGGAAGCACGCGAGGCTGAATCGAGCCAAGTCGGGGAATAAGTATGGAAAAGAAAAGTAGTCTCGCATTCAACACCAATAGTAGCCAAAATCCTCTACATAGCTACATCTTGCTAATTTATAGCTTAGCTCGATCGGTCGACGACCCAGTCGTGTGTGTATGTTTTTGCAAGTAGCAAACTTTTCCCAAGCGTGCATCGCAGAGAAGACTCGGCCAAGTGTACAATTCTCGGCAAGCAACCGAGCGAACATGATTTTCGAGCGCCCGTAAAAAAGAAGCTCGTAAGAAAGGACCACCTCTCGCGCATTCTCGGGATAGTAACGACTCGGTCGCGCCGCTCTAGCGGTTACGAGCTCGTATATCCAATGGCATTATGAATTGATAGCGCTCCGGAGTTGCAACGGTGAACCGCGTATCCAAATTCGATGGAGCTCTAGCAATTTATCGTCGTTAGAGCCGAGAGAGAGGGAGAGAGAGAGAGAGAGAAATCGATGTGTACATCCATGGTGTATAAGATGCGGTTACACGCATACGCGTCTCATGAGTCAACAGCGGCGAAACAGACGGACAGTTTGCGGTACGAGAGTCAGCCAATCGAAGAGCGAACTATCGGTTAAACTGCTTGCGGCGTCACCTTCGCTGCAGCAGCAGCAGCAGCACCCACTACTACCGGGAGATAAGTTTGCTATTGCAAAGAGGGGACAGATCCGAGACGTATACGTGTGTCGACGACATCAGACGTGAATTAACTTCCGCGCCACGCCTGCCTGCCTGCCCATCAGCCTGTTTCGCTCACAGATTGCGCGCACAGCCTCATGCTATACGTACAGCCTGTTTAGACATTGTGGACTCTATCTTGTGCACCACTTATCTTTGGTAAAACTTGTAAACTAACAATATGCCATTCAGTATCTTTTGACGAGTTCAATGCGATAGGCTAACAGATTTTCAAGTCAATGTGAAAACTGGAAAATTGAAAATACTGCAATTTCCATGGCGTTGAAAATCAAAATTCGGAAAAAAGAATATTTGAAAACACGAATCTATAGTCGAATAATCTCTTCACCGAGATTCGAGCAGACGTGGAAATCACTTTTCTTTTGAGAAATTGGCATCGTCAGCTGCAAAGTCTGGGAAGTAGTTTTCCTCGCAACAGATTTCTCGTCGAAAGCAGAGAGGTTGAGAGAGAGAGAGAGAGAGAGAGAGAGAGAGAGAAAGAGTCGAGAAGGCAAAGTCGGCATCTTGCTAGCATTGGCGTACGCGCCTCTCGAGAAAGTATTATAGCTTTTTTTACCTAACTGTTATATGTGAACTGCTCTCGTATATTAGCATTTATAGCCGAGGCTCAGCAAGAATCGAGTGCGAGAGCAAGAGCAAGAGAAAGAAAGGCAAGAAGATAACCGGAGCGAATTTCCCTTCGATAACTGTCGCTGAAGAAATTGAAGGGTTATGCTGCAGTGTATGCCGCGCGAGAGCGAATATTCAATTTTCGGGCTGCCTATGTTATCCTCGTCGTGTCGTCAGCGACTTTTGAATTCGCAGCCCATTGTCGGCCGTATTTGTGGAAAAATATTTATTCAATTCCGCTCGACGTCTGACTGCAAGATATTTACTCGAGCTGCGACCTCGCGGCCGACACTCTCTCTCTCTCTCTCTCTCTCTCTCTCTCTCTCTCTCTTTCTCTCATTCTGGTTTCTTTTTTTTGCCTCTTGAGAGTTGGTGCCGGCACGTTGCAGCCCGCGGGATAACTGCTAAACCGTCAGCCGTCGTTGGCGAAGCAGCGCAAAGATGCAGAGACGGAGAGAGAAAAAAGCGAGTATGGGAGGTGCAAGCAGTGCACGAAATGAGCTGGAAAAGTCTATAGCTTGTAGAGTGTGGTGAGAGCGTGTGCTGCTGTTGACACTGTGCAATTGCTCGCAAAAATGTCCCGCAAAGAAAGAGAGAAAGCTTGAACGCCGAAGCGATTTGAAGAAATATTTTACAAAATCCTGATGATTGTTGATCGTTGAAAACGTAGTCAATCTCGTTCATTTGGAAATCGCATTTGAGAAAGAGAGAGAGAGAGAGAGAGAGAGAGACTTGGAGGAAAGATCGAATTCAAACATGTGCAAGCGGTTGGCAGGGGCAAGTGCGACACTTTAAACTTGAAGTACCCTTGGCAGAAGATGGAGGAAGAAGAGCGCGCGACCGTGAATGCGTAATGCAGCGAGAGCTGCAACTCGCGGCTCAGAGGAATATTTAAGCGCAGTGCTAGGAGAAAAGTACGTTTGACTAAATTGACTCATGACTACTGCACGCGTACTAGATACAGTAGCAGCACCAGCAGCAGCACCAGCAGCACCCATCATCATCGAACAATCTTCGTCGGTGATATTGGAATCTTTATCGACCATAACTCGAGATCCGATACGATTATTATTCAAGCGAGACCATCGTTGTCGGATTAACAAACAGAGAAGCTATAGGCTGTAAGATTTGAGATTTGGATGGGAGCAGAACAGCCGTCAAAAATTTCATTATCCCGTCAAAGTTGCGAGGGCGCGCTTCGTCTCTGTCTCGACACAAGTGTGTCGCGCGGCTGCTGTGCGCGCTCCGGGCATCGCGTCGACGACTCTCGCATATCGATTCTGCGCGCAACGGCTGCAGCCGACGCCTAACTCGCTCTCGCTCTACTCGGCCTACTCTCTCTCTCTCTCTCTCGTGCTCGCGCGCGATTGAAAATCACCGAGTATTATTCATCGCGCGCGTGCCTACGCTCATCTATATATAGCTGCCTACGTGCACCACACCCTTTTCCTCCCTGTCGTACTAATGAGTAGCCCGTGCTGATTCATTTTCGCCTACAGGCCACAGCACCAACGCAACTATGCTTCATTAATCTTGAATCCTAAAAGTTTTATACACGAGTGTACCACGGCGAAAAATTTTCAAACCTCTCAGCTCTCGTGAAGCTCGATCAATTATATGCTGCTGCTTCTGCTGCGTTTCATCACGAGTTATGATTTACTGCACCCTCACCGTCTAGCGTTATTCACCAACAATCTGCTCCGCCCTAACAATACGTCTATGTATATGTATGCTAGTCTTACTATACATCACGTTCTTTTCTTTCATTTTCCTATCGCGAATCCACCATGTTCTTTAACGACGTAACTTTTTGCTTACGTAGTATACGCATTTTTTATTTGATTAGGTATTCAGATGGATCAAATCAGTGGAGATACTCCAAATACATTAGACCGCAGTTGGAGTATTTTCTATAGGGATCACACAATTCTGAAGGTACATGTGTAGCCGTGATTTTTTGTTTGATTACTCGAATTTAGACTCGCGATATGAAATTCTCGAATGCTATACGGATGAGGTATTTTGAAACTCCAACTGGCGTAGTATCGCTCGATACTCCCTTTCTCGGGAACCTCTTGTTTCCATATTTACTCTCGTCATTCTATACTTGCCATGATATTCGAATGTTGTTTATTTGTAAAAACCATTCTTTTGTGCTTTTTCAGTATATTGACTTTGATATCGTGCAATAAAAATATCGTTGTTAAAGTACGACTCTATTCTAGTCGTAAAATTGGACTTGAAATATCCATCAATATATTGTATACCATTGTTATTTCATGTTGGCATTCATTGTTGAAAATTGATATAAAAATGGACAATGAGGAATTACGAATGGAAAAACGTATTCCTGAATAATGTTGTAATTTTCTTTTGCCTCGACTAGCCGATTTTTATCGCTTTGTACACTTGTGAAATGAAATTCAATATTTGAAGCAATTACTTTATCAATATTGCAATGCGCCATAGTGATATCAGTCTCGATTGCAAAATTAATGAGAGCAGCATTTCTGAAATAATGAAGTGGTAGGAGGATTGAAAGCGGTGGTGCGAGAAAATTGAGCCGTAATCGCATTTCTTGGTGCATGATCAATAACTGATCGGAGTGATAGCTGACGTATAAAAAATAAAAAAAAATAAAACGAAAGAAGTAGCAGTGCTCGCTGACATATCGCTGGGGGATCAATTCTCGCAGACTATAACACGAGAGACCCTCGGGGCTGAAACTGCGCAAGAATGGTAGTGAGCCGGTAAAGTGGACAATTTTCCAGAGTATTCGACTACGTACGCTTGTCTATGAATAAGGAGCACTATGTGGCCTAATCAAAATTTCAGTAGCAATAAATGAACAGATTAAAACAGGGAAAGATGTGTATCATTGTATCGCCTCGCGACTCGTTCTCTTTTATGAGCTTTAGTACGCGATTTCGCTTTGTTGTTTTGCATATCGCTGTTAGTGTGAGTTTCAAAAGCAACTACACCAGCTATTGCTAGCCGATTACTCGAATCTCGTACAATGAAATAATCGGGTTATTAATCAGACGATCGTTAATAACATTGCTGCAGAGAACGGACGTTTAGATAATGCGTCAGAACTCAGCTTAATATGTGCATTCTAATGTAACGGGTCGAACAACCACTGGTTTATTAACTAATTACATTCATAGTGCATAGAGTACGATGTGAATTAAATACACACGCTGCATTCGTCGGCGATTTATTTAGTTAGTATGCCATGATTATTTGAATTCTTTTACGGCAACTCTGTGATATAAAACACGCCGATTACGAAAGCTCTTATGACAGAAAGCTACGCGTTGACGCGAAGCGTTTACTTACACCTCGTTACTGCGTGCTCTGATTCTTGATCTAGCTCCAATTCCCCCGACACTCCAATGCCACCTACAGTTTACACTGATTGCTACACTAATTTAGCAGGCCAAATTATAGATCACCTTGATGCGCTTGATCTATCAAACCGCTTCGTATTGCCCGCGAATCATAACAAGCATATTATCACTAGTGCTCGACTCGCCATTTTCGTTACTCGAATAACCACGATCAGACGATCATTTTCGCTATCTCATTGTCGAACACTTGTACTTGGCGCTCGGAAAATAATAATTGGCTTATTTATTGCGAGTACACGCACATATTAACGTAGAAGGGCGAATCAAATCTTGCTTTGGAATCATTGAATTCGAATGTCGGAGAGAACTTTACGTAACGGAAACGAAAATATTTTTATAAAGAGTATTAAAAAGAAGGTTATATAGTTTTTGCTGCTAGTACGATGCAAGCTCGAGACAGCTCAAAGCGTTCAAACGACTGAAATGGACTAAAGCAGTTGTATATACATATAAAAGACTGCAGCGTTTGAAAATACGATGGGAAGAGATATAAAGATACGCGCGAGGGTGCAGACTTGCAAAATTATCATTGAAAAATTTATGAAGTTTTCTACGAACGAGAGCAGTCGTTCCTTTACTTGGAATTCATTCTCGTTTTATTAGAACGTTTTAATTTAGAGGTGCTCAACCGAGCTGGATAAATGCTACAAATCCAAAAACTTTCGCGACCCACGGCGAAGTTTTGCGCGGACAAGTTTTCCGAGAGGTGCGAGCTCTGATGAAAATGAAGATAATAATCAAACAAGAATGATAATGGCGAGGAAATTGTTAAGCTAGGAACATTGATCGACGTACGATAAAAAGCTGCGTTAAATGTCATTTGAGTTTTCAACGACTAAGCGATATTTAGTAATCACCAAGGCATAACCTGTTACTCACTCTTATGTAGCCGAGCTGCTAAGTGCAGCTGTAGGCAAATTTTTCGACACTCGACAAGCATGGAAAAACAGAAAAAACGAATAAATAGAAAGCTCGTCGTTGCCAAATACCGCTGTAGGCAGTAGTTTTATTTTTGTCATTTTCTTGCTCTTTTCCTCCTTCTGGCTGAATTTCGCGACGTATCGAGAATTTCGTGGCAAATATTGGCACATGCCGTGAAAAGACGAGTGTCTGCTTGAATGAATCTCGTTCGACCAAACTTTTATTTCACTTTGTCGGTTAGGTCGAGAACAGTAGCAAAGGGAGCGAAAAGATGCAAAAAACTGACTGCCGACTCTTTGATTCAAGCTGATATATTCGCGTCTCGTCGCAGCTTTCTCGCAATATCACATATTTTTGCTTTGTTTCAACCGCTAAAGCCTTCTTTTGCCTGCTCTCCATTATTATCTTTCCCGACCCGCAAGATAAGAAAGTCAACCTGCTAAAAGTTTCTTTTATTTTTGCCTTGCCTCCCCACCCCATTTTCCCTCCGTTGCCGCCATCTACACTGGGTATTTTCATCAAACGCTGCATAAAGCTCACCGAGCTTTCAGAAATAATGAAGTTGCACACTAGCCGTAACATGACTATATATGTCGCACGCAGCTTACCGCAAGGCAAATTTCATTGACCTACACGTATACGATTTCTGGAACAGTCGCTTTGCAAAATAATTCAAATGCGAATAACGTTCAGTTATTTTTCTGAACGCTGGCCAACAGTGCAGTTGGCAGAACGTATAATCTCAAATACTCGAAAATCCGTGAACGAAATGAGCAATTATTAATCGCCAACGATTTAAGTTATGAAAGACTGTTCTGATTATCAACAACGACAAGAACAATCGCATCGGAAATGAGTTGCGAATTGGTCAGTATATAAATAAAAAAAGAATAGTTGAATTGACAGTATTACGGATGATAAAAATATAATGACAAATGAAGCGCGGCTGCAGGGTCGAGCTTTAACTATACGTATAAACACTGATTAATTGCTATTTACTTGCAAATTTGTAGATAGTAAGCTGGGTGTGTGCGTATAGATGTAGCAACCTCGAGTGCTGTTGTTGCTGCTTGTTTGTCATTTGTTGGGCTAGTGCATTAAGTCCTAGGCGGCTCGCTCACACGCTCGCTTGCTCACACATGTGCGTGTGGTATAGCTCGTCGTGTGTCTGATGTGCGTCGGCTTGTAATGATGCAAGATTCAAGCACGCCTGCTACACCTGATTAAAGCGCCGCCACCGTCGCCGCATCGTCTCGCGAGTGTATAGTAATAAGCCGCCGCACAACAGATAGGCAGCTATCGCTTTCGATCGTCTAAGTTACACGCAGGACAAGTCACACATCGAACGTCTCCATGTTTCGACTATAACTCTACTAATGAGATTTTAGTATGCACTAAAGTTTGTGTCGGCTAGCCGCAAAGCTAAGTGTAACTTGTAGTTTGAATGGACTCTACTAAACAAGTAAGCGGCTGATCGTTGACTAGTCGCCGCTGGCTGTGAAGCTATAACCAATGAAAAGCTTATCGGCAGCTACCTACCTCATGTATTTCTTGACGCTATATAACCTAGTGCACAAGAGCTCATTAGCTGCTTCGCTGAGCTTTCGTCGTTGGCGACTAGCAGTGGCCCAATGTTCCCTAGACAAACTTTCTTCGCCTACCCTGCAAAACTATTGGCGAGAGCTTACGATGTACACGTGTTTAAATCGCTACAGATCGACATTGAAATCCGATGGCTGTGTGCAATTAATCAATGCTCCAATAACTGATTGTACGAGCGTGTTATATGTCTTTTTCATGTTAAAAACATTATTTGCAGTCAAAATTGTTGTCAGATCAATTAGTGTTCGATCGTGCATGCGTACTCAAAATTATCGTCGAATCGAGAACGCTGCACATTCAAAGCAAAAAAAAGCTCTTGGAACTATATTGCCATTCAACGGCCTCTCTCTCTCTCTCTATCTATCTATCTATCTATCTACCTCCCCATCAACTCTCCTCTCTGCTTACCGTGTCGCAGTTCAAAGGAAAGTCGCATTTGTTTTTACGCATTCGTTTGATGTTAACAACATCAACTTTTTCGAAAACTGTAATGAGGCTTCAGCGCAATAATCGCGAGCTGTAAACTGAGCTTTAACTATGCTTTCGGTGTTAATCAATAAGTAGATATTGTTACGAAAGATTTGCCGACACTAAAGAGCAGAGCTTCAAGACAAATTAAAAGCTCTTGTAACCAAGATTCGACCAGAGATAGACTCGCACGTTATAGCCTACATCCAACGATCTACGAGTATTTCGAAAAACGAGCTGCATAATAAAATGAGATTCAAATGCCGAGAGGTAATCCCAGCAGCTGATGATATTATCGCGTAAAAGATTTGAAAGCACATTCAAGCCTGATGACAGTCGTTCGAGAAAGCTTAATAAAAAAATTCTCATAACTGAGACTTAAAAAGAGCCGACACCGAGAGTTTCGACTGTAGAAATAAATAAGATTGCTTTGCGAGAATAGCGACGCTATTTCATTTCAAATATCGCCGCTCACCTCTTTCGCGTTGGGCTTTACTTGTAAAAAATACCGATAGCAATTATGAGTCTTATGATTTTCAGCTGACAAACGTCGTAAATTATAAACGTGCGAAAATACGGTATGCCGAACTGCGAAATGAACGAGGTTCAAGTAAGGGAGGTAAATAGAGGAATAAAGAAATCGATCAACGGTATGGCTGCCAGCTCGGCCATGCTATGGATGAGAGAGTGGCGAAAGTCTTCAAAAGTTGAAAAGTCCGCGAGCTAGGAGTGAGGTGAAACGAGGGGATGAAGGGCTGCTGGTCTATTTAATATCCGAGAGTGCAACGGCCCTATCGCGGCTTTATCAGCGCCCGGCTGATATTGCCAGCACCAAACATTTCCGATAATTTTCGAACCCCGTTAAATTTTGCTCCAACCACTGGGGAAAAGTCGCAATTTTCACAACCTCGCTCCCCTGCTCCTTCACTCCCCGAAATGTCCTATGAATATTGCAAACATTGAAATTAACCGTTTTGTTTGTTTGGATGTTTTTTTTTTGCCTCGAGTGTTTTATGGCATTTGCCGATATTTTTCGATTGTGCTTGCACGAAACAAACTAACTGAAATGGACTTATTGCACTGAAGAGGCTTTTGTTGGAGCTCAACGCGTTCGCTCGTATGACGTTCAATTAACGCGATGGATTTAAACTAAATATTCGATTCGATTGAGCCAAAATTCTCGATAGCGATTGTATGTGTTTGCATGAATACGTCAAATATTGCATACTTTAAGCCTGGAATAATCCTTACCGCTGGAAATGCTCAGGCGAAATGTTGATCTATTAAAATAAATAAATGTAGTTATGCCTTGTAGGATTCACTTGTATCAATTAACGATTTTTTATCTGTCAATGACTTATACTTAAAACGTCGTTTATCGTTATCCTTTAATTTTCTTTATCCATTCGAAAATTACTGGTAACAAGATGAATTCCTCCTGATAATAGTTGATAAATCCTATTAAAAATGGAAGTTGACAAAAATCTTACGTCAATTGTAAGATAATTGAACATTGAAAAAAATAAGCCTGAAACAATAATGCAAAATTTAGCGTTTCTACAACCAAGCAACAAATCTTTCTATGGTATTGATTCAGGATTATGTATCGGTATCATCAAAATATGCAATTAGAGATTAATTTTGCTGGTAAGCGGATTAACGGCTGTGATGAAAGTTGAGTGGGAGATATTATAGTGGTGTACGATACAGGTCGAATGGCAGCGAAATTTGATTGTCGGCATATTCAAGGCAGCAGTTGGATATCTGTAGCCACCTTATAACCGTACCAACTCAAAGGGGTTACGCGCTTGAGGGGAAATTCGTAGAGAGTAGCAGTCGGCCGTGAACTCGTAGGCTCTGCTTGCTATTACTCGCGTTATTATCGGCAAACCTTAGTCCCTCCGGTCATACAGATTTCGAATTCTAGTTGAGCGAAACGCTCGGAGATTAATCGTCTGCGTTTGCTATCGCCGCCCTTTGAGACTCACGTGGCTAAAGCCAACGATACGAGAAGCTATAGTACACGCATATCGATTGCCTGTTTAACTTGGCCCTTGGACGAGACAGAGAGTGAGAGAGAGGGAGGGAGAAGGAGAAGAACAATCGAAACATGCCCTTTTTTCGCGAGTGACAACGTGTCGAGGAACGTTGTGCAACAGGACCGAATTAAAGCTTCATGAATTATTAAAGCTCGATCTTGATAATAGTCGTTACGTTGATTCACAAGACAAGTACACATGCACACAGAGAGTAAGAGCAAAATGGCTTTTATTTGATGCCGAGATTTGCATCGAGGTGAATTGTCGACTGGCTGAATCTGTTAGAATGCTGAATTAAGGCAGACATTGCGCGCGGAAATTGAGACTGAGGGAACGAGAGCCAGTTTCACATTATAAGTACATGGCAGAGGATTTAATTGCATTTCTAGCAAGCAAAGGATTGGTGCTCGTGTCGAATATCTCTGTACAAGCGGCTAAACCAGTATAGTATCTGACTACTAATTAACTGGAAGCAAGCGCACGAGAGCGACGTTCGCTCAATTAGTACCGTGCTAAATAATTATTCAGACTGATAAATCACTTTATTTATTGGCATTCGCATTCGACTTTTATAAATGACTAGCGAGAGAGTGAGCGTTCGTTCTTCATTCGATGCTCTCCTACCCTCAGTTCCTTCTTCTCGTGTTTTACTTGAAATAAAACAAACTGGTGCTATGCTCGGCTGGCTAAACCGGCTTAATTAATTATCCGAATAAAAGCACTTGAGCCTCCTTAACTCCGTAATCGAATAGATTCCCCATCTCTTTCTTTTCCAGTGAGTGATTTCATTCGCAGCGCTCTCTGTACGTTCTTCTCTCTTCTCTTCTTTTCTCGATAAATTCAATTATATAATAACGGATCAAATCCATAAGAGAAACGAATGAAAGGAAAGAAAGACTATCGTATGTATTCATCAACCGTGTACATTCGACAGTCACGAAAAAATACAAGTAAACCAAACCAGCACATCTGTCTCGTTAGTTCCTCGGTTGAAAAATAGCCGCAACTAACTTCTACTTAGTGCGAATAATAGAAAGTTGTGGCTCATTAGGAATGCGAAATATAGCGATTAATCAAGCGAGGAAAAGGTGTTGGACAACGGCATAAAGTTCCGAATAGCGCTTAAAGGAACAAAAAAAAAAGGAACTGAAGCTTGTTATATTATTTATTACGGAAAGTTCTGTTAGAAGGAGGAACAAGAGGGGAAAGCTTTTCTATTTATCTTGAGCAGCTGAACGAATCTTGGATTTATTCTGGTCGAATTCCGATCGAGATACTGCAAACTCGTTGGAACTCGGGCGTCCGAGGTCGAGAATGAGAGCAACTGCGAGAAAAAGAGAAATGAACGTAGCTATAGGATTCGACATATAAGATAGGAGGGCAGGACAAAGGTGCCAAAGAAACTTGAAGCATTGGTCACGGGAAAGAAAAAATATTACAAAGTTTGATAATTAGCTCTTTTACTCCAATTCTATTTCTTTCGATTATATCGGGTTACCAATTATATACATTTGGTATCTGAACGTCATATCCGCAACTATTCATTATTGGTAAGAAGGAGTTGCGAGGATTGTAGGATCGTGAAGCGAATCGGGAGCTAAAGCAGACATACGTGCAGTCGAAATGAGAGAAGGAGGTGGGCAGCAAAGCAGAAGCAGCAAGCAGAGGCAGAAAGTGCGGGAATGAGAGGGACGAATGGAGTCGGTATTTCATGGTCCGCGTGCCACGTAACGAATGTTCGGCGCTTTTGTGATTTACGCTTCGTTCCACGGCGGTTTCGCGCGCTCGGGGATTTCGATGATAATGGCCTGCTCTGGCCATCTCTACTACTGCTATGCCACTGGCTGCTACTGCTGCGCCAGTCTCAAGCGAGTCCTTGATTTTCCGAATGCGAATTCACGCATCGATTGCTAACGCTTCGCAACAGCGGAATTATGAAAGAGCCATCAACTGTCACAACAATGTATCGATCTGCAACCACGCAGTCCACAATCGAAACTCGATCGTCTGCTGATTTTTCCAACCTATAACGTAGCGCATATTACTAAAGCTCCAAAAAAATCGCATCCTAGTTTCAACTGAAACTCTATTTCAACGGGGCTGCTCTTTTTTTTCCCGCAGCTCGGGTGACTCCCTGCCTGCCTACCTGTCTGTTCGTCGACTAAAGCCCGGAAACAAAAAGAACGTACTTCAATCTGCAGTGAAAAAAAGAGGGTATGCAGACTTCTTGTTTTTCTTTTTCCGCTGCGGCCAAGAAAAAGTTCAGCTTGCATTGTCATTTTCAGTGAAATTTGCCGGAAGAAAGGACAAAAAGCCAAGGTACAACAGCGCTAGCGAACTAATTATAACAGCATGTCTTGAGAAACGGCAATTTTAGCGAACAACTGCTGTTGTATATAGAGAATAACAGACCGTCGTCGGTGTGGTTCGAACGGGCCCGCCGCAATAAAAGCTTCGAGAGAACACAGCACCATTCGATCGTGACGCTATTCCAACGAACAATAGAATGTCGCTATTTCCCTAATGCAATTGCCCACTCAAATATTTTAATAAAATTTGGTGCTCACGTAGTTCCAGCTGAAATACTCGTAGCTTATTCATCCGGTTGCAGCAAGAGGTTCGATCGCTCTTATTTCAAGCGCTGCGTTTTTTCCCTCATTTTCCGTCTCTACCTCTCACTCATTTTTCTTGCTCCGGCTTTTGCTGGTGGGTTTTCTTTGATTTTACGCGTCTGCGACTCTATTCCGCTCTTACTTTGACGTTCCCACTTAGATAAAAAGCGTAGAAAGGCCACTCCCCCTTCCCTCTCTCTCAGCCGAACTTAAATTATAAACCTATATTGAAGCACAAGAGCAATGCCATTTAATTTGTCGAGTGAACGATTAATAATCGAGCTGGAGAAGGTGCCTCCATCATATTCCAGTTATTTCACACGAATTCCTCTTGTAGAACTACGTCAATATTTGATCGTTCGCGATTGCCACTCACCACAAAGCGTATTTTCATTCGAAAAGGAATGATGTCTCTTTTTCAGTTGGCAAACTTGGCCAAATGATCCTTTGATATTGTAATAAAATCTTAAGAAAAATTCTCAGTTCTCAGACAAACAACTAGTCCGAGTTTTCTTTCGTACTTTGATGCTAATATTTGTTCGGAGTTGGCCATGTTGGCCGAGCAACCTTTCTTCCACCGTTTCTTTGTCCCGATGTCGTCGTTCTCTTTAGCGCTGATCCTTCACGAGGAGAGCTCGTAGTTCGTATTGTCCGTTATTCGCTGCATTCTTTCTTTGGCTCGCTAGCACGCGTCCAGCAAGCGTTCACCCAACCAAGTTGAGAGCTGAGACATTTCTGCTTACATGCTACGGAGACTCGACTCGAACTTGCACGGAATTGAGTTAACAGCTCTACTATATACTGGAACTTGTGTATAGGTGTACGATCGGCGAGCATATCTCACTGTTTGAGTTCTTTCTCAGACTTTTCCCTCTCTCCTTCCCTCTCTCTCTCTCTCTCTTCTTCTCTTCTGTCGGAGGGTTGAACCAACTCTCTCCTGTATAATGTCAGCTGAACTGGCAGTAGCCAGGACTCCTAGACCGGACTTTATAAATTTTTTTGTTCTTTTCATTAATTTAGCGCCCGTTACGTTACACTTTTTCGTTAAACTCGACACCAACGAGAGAGAGTGGTAGTATGATGGAAAAGTTTCAACGTGATAACATAGGGTCGACGAGGTAGCGGCGTCCGTTGAAGTCCACAAGTTTCTGACGAGCAGACAGGACTATTTAATTACAATATTGAAACGCGTCAGTACCGAGTATCTCATATGTATTTTTTTCATAAGCTCAAACTTGGAAGCTCAGTTAAAAATGCTTGGCAGAATTCGTTCGTGCATTAAGATAAAAAAGTCAGTCGTGTCAAAATTGAAAGTCAATCAGTTTCAACAAGAAGGGTTGGAGGGAGAGAGAGAAGCAGTACTAACACGAGCTGAAGTCTAATATTAAATGCAAGAGGCTATGCAACGGCGCACACCGTGAGTTTTCGTTCGTATACAGGCAGCTTAAAATAAAATCCCCGAGCTTAGAGAGAGAGAGAGAGAGGGAGAGAGCTGGCGTCTGGTAAGCAAAGTAATCGAGCCAAAAATGAAAATCACCCCGAGAATTTCTACACACAGAAGAGGGATCGAGAGAGAGAAAGAAAGAGAGAGAGAGAGAGAGAGAGAGAGGGCTAGGCGTTCTCTTAGATATAGCAACGCAGCACAGAGACGCTCGCACGAGCTAGTCCCTTCTCCTTACTTCCACGCTTATCCTCCATGGAATTCACGAGTAAAGCGTCAAAATTTTCCTCCGAAGTAACACAAGCTACAATTTTTTAATAAACCTACCTTAGCCTGTACTCACATATTCTCGTATTCTTTTCTAGCTGCCAATTAGCTGGCATACAATGCTAACAGAGCAAAGTGGAAGGATCGAAAGACCGAGAGGTAGCAGCCTCATTTTCATTCCGCAATTCCACTAGATATTTTTCTTCTTTACAAGACGCTTTACTTTTGCGGCGAGACTTGCTCTTATTTTCCGCTCTATCTTTCATTTCCTCACGCGTTTCCCGTGTCCCATTTATCCACGCTCGCGCTCGTTTACCTCTCTCCCTCCCTCTCTCTCTTTCTTTGTTTTTCTCTTTTTTTTCATCTCTTTACCTTCGTGAGACGACTCTTAATCCTGCTGAAGATGCATTGAGCTGCCTAAGCCAGTAGAGCTGCGACGACTAGCTGATAATAATATTAGAAGTAACGGCTGCGAGGCTAGCATCCTTATTATACCAGGCAGAGCAACCAGCCGCTACCTATTCCGTTCTCTCGGCCTTATATTACCCGTCTTACATGTTTCCGTCGCGTCGTCCCTTGTCTCTCTAGCTCTTCACTACGAACTCCGCATCCGCACCCACCGTTACTATCCTTCCTCTACCGAATTTTCAGAGCTCATTTCGCTTGACGTATAACTCTTTCGCTCGCTCGTATTTTCGCATCTTTACGCCTCAGCGAAATTAGAAATTCGCGAAAAATCCTAGCTTCCTAGCCAGTAGTGGCACACTGTGGGATGTAGGTATAGTCTGCACCACCTGCAAGCTACAGCGTCGCACCCATGCCAACGAGAATACGCCCTACCTCCCTCTCACTCCCTCCCTCTCCCCATCCCTTTCTCGTAAACAACCATTTTCAAAGTGTCCTACTTTCGACAGGAGAGTTGCGCTGCACTTATTTCTGATTACGTCGACACTGCATCGCAAACTGAATTCAACTCCCACCTACCACTCTACAGCTACCAAATGCAAGCATCTTGTTCCACTGCAAAACACTCCACTTGGATATTTTACCCAATTGCATAAAATTACAAGTATTTTCAGTCTGGTATAGCCTGCTTGAGAAATCTTTGTCAATTAAAAATTCAATAAGAGTCTACATCGAACAGTCCTACTCTATTAACGTTTGTACGTGCCTTGAGCTTTTGTTAGCGAGTAAGTCGGATCACTGAGGCATAATCGGGCAAGTTGAAAGTAGAATTACGCCAGGAAAGAGCTTCACTTGAGTTGGGCGTGAGTTACTTCAAAGAAGAAAGAATATTCAGTGACCTCAAAATGTGATTATCATTGAAAAATAGGTCGTTTTAAATCTGTTCCCAAGTCTACTTGCCGACTTTTTTCCTCGGAGCAACTTTGTTCGAGAATTTATTAAATTTTCCAGCTAAAAAAACTTGAAAAATAATGACTATATTCCATTCTTGTGCATTACAACGTGCCATTGACGTAGAAAGAGTTTCTCGTTGCTAATGAATCAGAAGAGTCAGTGGAGAGAAAGAAGCAAGAAAAAAAAAAGAAAGAAATATCACGAGCCGCGACGAGGGAAAAAAGATAGCAACAAAGAGCGCGACAATAATGGCAGCTTGACTCTATAGTTAGGACCCAATAGAATATAATGGGGCAAGCCATCAAACGCCAAGGCAATCGATTCAGAGAGGCGAGCTTAACAAGGAGAAATGGAGTCCGACTGAGAAACTGAGGGCTAGAAGATATAACGTTAAAATCGAGTAAATAATTTAATAGGCGGTAAGGTAATAGCTTAATTGAAGAGAGGATACGTAGCTCTTGCACGTTTCAAAATTGCAGTCGTTATGTATTGCCGAATGTCGTGGCAGCC
The DNA here is from genome assembly GCA_030064505.1 of Chouioia cunea. Classification (NCBI taxonomy): domain Eukaryota; kingdom Metazoa; phylum Arthropoda; class Insecta; order Hymenoptera; family Eulophidae; genus Chouioia; species Chouioia cunea. Next base: position 1,750,433 of record JAOPFQ010000001.1, read on the forward strand.
AGTGTGGATAACGAGGTGCCGTAAGGTGTACGAGTATAACGAGATGCTGTGTAGCAGCCTTCTACTACTACTACTATTGCTACTACTACAGCAGCAGCAGCAGCAGCAGCAGCGGTGGCTTCGGGTCAACGTGCCCATTGTTATTCCGAAAGCTTCTAGTGGCGAAATCAAAGTGCCTTCGATTGGCCCTGTAACAAGGGACTTCGCTCAACGATATCGAATCATAGCTGCAGCTCCAAAAAAGAAAAGCAAACGAGTTAGACTTTAGAACCGAAAGTAGCGAACTGTAGCGAATATGGAAAATCAATACGTAGCTAATGTACAATTGAGGAGAAATATTTGGAAAGCCGATGTAATTGTTGGCTACGAGCAAAGAATAGTCTTCTTTATCGCATCGAACGAAAGAGCTAGAAATTGCAGAGCTTTTTGCAATTACAGCTATTGAAACCCGCCACGTCAAACATTACGCACTTATAGGACCTTTAAGCAACGGTTTTTCTTTGGGCATATCTCTCATTAGAAACAATATTTCGGATTTAGAGACTACAGTTTATTCAGTAGCAGCGGCATTGAGTCCTCTTAATTATATTCTCGAGACGGCGTACAGACAAAGTTTCATTATCAATTGTAGTTTGACAAAGATATCGAAGGCATACGAACGAGAGGGGGAGTGGAAATAGCGCTGCTCGGGCGAGAAACGTGAGATTATATAGAACAGTGCTCTATGGAATAACAGATAAGTACGCGGGAACGTGAGAAAATGCAGTGAAAACTTGAGGCTAGATTCGAAATCAGAGCGCGTAGTATTAAGATAACAAACGTGGATTAACGTCGTCGTACTTTCATCAGAAATAACATATATAACTCTCGAACAATTAATTATATGACGGCCATCGTTGCAATTTAAATTCTGTATTATAAATTAATGGAAAAGCGAACGGGATTATCGGTTTTTACTACTTTCAAGAGGAATTGTTGGCCAACAGTATCGAAGCGATAGGGCAGAATAAAGCCTGATTCGTTTGAAAGTAAAAATTACGCGTTCGTTCTTTGAAGCGAGTATATAGAAGAAAGAAGAGGAGAGTCAATTGGGAATAGGTGAAACCGAAAAGTTTCGCAGGTACGCGTAGCACGTTCGAATATCTCTTACTCGTGTGTTCGCGCGGGAGGAAGGAAGTTTTTATTGAACAACGAAGGAAGGAAGGTAAGAAGGTAGGAAGGAAGGATAGAAGGAGAGGAGGAAGGAAGGAAGGAAGGAAGGAAGGAAGGAAGGAAGGAAGGAAGGGAAAGGTAGAGAGGAGACTATCGTATAGCTTGAGAGCGTCGCGCTGTGAACGGCCTACTTTGTTCGACCAAGAAGACGTATGCTTAGCGCGCGAGCTGGGTCTGAAGATACTGGCTCGGATTACTCCTCGAAGCGACTCAAGATCAGAGTACAGCTCAGGTCCGAAATTTATTCGCGAGCTAACTTCTTTTTACCTTTCGTAAGGTTAAAAATTGCTAGCTCCCACGGGATCCCGCTGGACGACGAGAGCTGTCGGCATTTATCAGGAGAGCCATAAGGGAGACAGCAGAGGATTGGATTATCTCACGAGAGTCACCGATTTTAGCCGCGGCATCAAGCCAGAGACAGAAGAGAGAAAATGAGAGCTATGCGCGATGCCAAACAATGGCCTCTCATAGTACAACAAAGCACCTCATTGACGACATAGTCACTCCAAAGATAATTATTATCGGTTAATAAAGTTGCAGCTGCGTAGTAAACTGATCGTCGAGGTTCGCGCGTCAGATGTTGCACTTAGTCAAGACTTTGGAGCTGGGTTGGCGGCTGTAGTGGCGCACCCACTTCTGGCAGCTCTCTCTCTCTCTCTCTCTCTCTCTCACTCGGCTTTGTGCGCAAGCTAGTGTGCCTAAGCAGCCATAACTCAACCGAGCGACTATATCAGCCGGTAATATCCTGGTAATAAATTAAATCAGTGAAGATAATCCAGATGGAGCTCGCCTAGCTTTCTCTCTCTCTCTCTCTCTCTCTCGTCTACTCTCGCGGGCGCTCAGCTACTCCGCATTTGCGTTGCAACGCTACACGATAATCGAGAAACGTGTGTATATAGCTCAACAGAGCGAGAGTGAGAGAGAGAGAGAGAGAGAGAACCCAGCACCGCTTATCGCGATTCCTCATTCAGCTCTTGATTTAATCGAGCCAGCCGTAGCTATCGTCCATGTAACCGCCACCACTACGCAACCAGAACGAAAGATCGATCTAGCCTTGCTCTTTGTCGAGCCGCTAGCATTTGACGAGCTGATTGTTGCGAAAAATTTACATTCCTTTGGCCTTTAGAGCGTTAATGTAATGTATAACTCCACCTATCGGACTTTCAAAGTATTATCCGAAATGCATGATGGGATTTGGCGAGTTTGTTTGACCGTATATTGAGCAGCATTACTAGCAGCAGTAGTAGTAGTCAAGTTTAATACGGCCATGGTCAGTTGGTAGAGCTGTAATAGACAATAGAAGATGGGTAGGGGCTGCAAGTATAAGCGTGTTTTCAACTAATCAAACAATAAGGAGAAGAAATTGCACAGATAGCAGGGTTTCACCGGCGAGCGGAAGAGCTCGTTGTCCACGGACGTAGTCAACGAATGCAAGCTCTCTCTCTCTCTCTCTCTCTCTCTCTCTCTGTCTCTCGTTCGCTCGTATGCCGAACACTGCGCGGAGTGAGTCGCCCATAGGCCGCGGGATTACTGACTGGAATAGTTAATTAAGTTTCTGACGGCCACCAGGGAGAAGTGGTCGCTAGTGAATCATGCCGGGACGGTACTGCACTGCACTGCATTGCACGTAATTACAAGTATGGGAAGGGGGGGGGGAGGACTACGCTGCCTATATCTCGTGTGGCGCGTAGCCCGAACACTGTAAAGCAGCTCGCAGAAATATTCATCGACGCGTCACCACGGAAAAGGCCGGAAGTACGAGAGTGGCGAGAGAGTTTGGCGCACACGTTAAGCCTCTTATATTATTAGGACGTCGCGGTGCTTAAACGACAAGCGAGAGAAGCGCGAAGTGTATCATGATACGCACACATATGCCTACCTGCCTGCCTCTCTGCTCTCTCTATCCCTGCAAATTCTCATCAACTTTACAACTGCTTTAGAATTAAGCGGCTGCAATAATAAGCTCGATCGGGTTTTCATAACATTTTCAATAGCTCCATTTCAATTCAACATGCAACGATCAACGGGTTAATATTTAGCTATTTGCGTTATCGCGATATTTCACCCATCTGTTTGATCGAGATAGATTGGACATTGAAGTAGTGTGCAATCTATAGCCATGGTGAGCCTTAACTTGAAATAGGAAGAGACAATATGGAGTAGATGATCGTTATTATTCAGCTAGTACGCGCATGAGGGGAGGACTAAGCGTTAAGCGGCTCTAATTAAGTGGAATCAAGTATGCAGCATGTACGTTGGGCATTGGATTACTACGTAGAAAGGAGCTTTGCCGAGGAAAGATGCCGAACCGAGAAAGGTAGCAAAGCGAAAGCGAGAGAGAGAGAGAGAGAGAGAGCGAGAGATGGAAAAAGAGAGGAATGCAAGAAGCCGCACGAGCGAATATCCCATTCTCGTTGACTGCGCCCGCGCCCACGGCTGCCCGAGGAATGCAAAGCAATGTGACTTTTAAAGGGCTCGTTACCATTCAGAATTTTATCCGTGCAGCGCGTACAGAGAGCTGGCTTCCCTCAGTTGGCTTACTCGCTGTATGCCTAATATTTTAGTTCAGCGCACTCTCACAGCTTGTAAATTCTTTTTTTACCTTTCGTTTTTCTTCTTTTTTACTTTTTCCGAGGCTAGCCGAGATTCACGCTTCGAAAACTCTAAAATCATATATATTACTGTTAGGGGAGCCAAGAATCTTGCGACAGTTTGATTTCGAGAGGTGAACTGAAGCCTTCCGGTGCAATATTTCAATATCGAATGCCGCGTGTCGAAATATCAGCTCTGATGCAATCTCCCAATCGAACTCTCCCTCCTTCAACATACAACGAGAGAGAGAGAGAGAGCTTTAGGTTTGCTTTCTTCTTATTTAGAGGATCGTCCATTAAAGAAAGTCTGAGCAAATACGACTGGATGCTGTTCGTACGAGATTTCAGCACGAGCGCGCACGACAAACGAACCGGAAGGAGAAAAGTTTTGTCCTCCACCTTAAACTTTTCCAGCTCTCGCTCGGACAAATCGTTCGTCATAAATCGTTTTTTCTTTGTTTGGCTCTAGTGTATCTCGAAAGGATTGTCTATCGTCTCAATCTCTACGTAAATCTCAACAAGTGCCCTGTAAAAATACTGCTGCTCGCAGATTTAGCTTTGTTGTATAAGCTACACCTGCGCGACCAGCACGTTTCCATTATCCAAACAGAAACATTGTAAAACCTGTTTTCCTTACTGATTAATTAGTAAAACAAGGGTATATCTTGTTCTTTTGTAATTAGGATGAAAGTGAAGATGGTGAACAAAATTGTGAAAATTTGGTATGCTGAAAGAAAGGAATAAATATTTTTGAAAAACAACTTTAATCTGGTGTGACTTTGACTTGCAAAACAACCGAAAGAAGGTATGTACGTAGCATAGAGCAACAGCAACAGCAACAGCAGCAGTAGAAGCATTGGCAGACGGATTATTTTTATAATAACGTGGTGCGCTCTTGCATGTATCTACGTGCTCGTAAAGCAGCGCGTAATGCACAAAGCTCCTGGTATTAACGTGCTGAATAATCTTTTGAGCTGGGCCTGGCGTCCAGTTACCGTGCTGGTGTTGAAGGTGGCTTTAATTTATTCCAGCGAGGCTCCCTTCGCTACTTCATACCGTACCACCTCAAACCTTACGCCTTTTTCATTCATGCTAAGAAGCTGTGTGACGAATTTATTGGAGATCGATCTCGTTTATTAATGTCTGTTTGTTGATCTGCCTTCTTATCATTCATGCTCACAATTAATAATTAAGTTAACAATGTTGAAGAAATACAGAATTAAAGAAATCAATAACATTTTTATATTATTTTATGTACAAGAAAATATGAAATGGTTTATAGGTTAAACATAGATATCGAACACAAAAAATAGAGCTATATTTTTATTTATAACACGCGAGAACCGGTTATTTATTATTGAAGTCGGCATGACGAAGACAAGTTATTTTTTTTCCTCGAAAGAGAAATAAAGAGAGAATGAGAGAGAAAGAGAGAGAATCGGAAACAGTACGACAGCTAGCGATATCGAGTGGTCCGTTTATACTTTTTTTCGAAAAAGAACGTGTATACGAGACGAGTTGGTCCATGCGCTAGCGCGCGCGAAGTAATCGATTCTCAATGAAAAGGCACTTCTTCACCGGCTGCTACTCTCTGGTCCGTGAATACCGAGCGATGCGTCTATTTTATCAATATGTCCCGGTTGGCGTGACAGCAAATACGTTTCACTCAATAGCCCTGAAGCAGCACAAAATGTGAAATTCATATTCGCCCGAGCGACGAGAGTCGAGGCGTGTCGTCAGGCGACTCATTTGTTCCAACTTTCTTTTTGTTCATCTATTTCTCTTCATCAGCGTTCCTCGCCTCTGCAAAATAAATATCTGTCTGATGGCGGCGACGGCGGTAGACTCAACGCTATCTCGTTTCCACAGTCTTTCTCTCGAAGAGTGAACGAGCTTCGGATCTTTTGCGCCGCTTGCCTCGCCCCAGGTGCGATGATCCTCAATTCCCAAGACTGCATCCCCGTAATACACTTTGCAGCTGATACGAATATCGATTTGCACGTTTATATACTTTTTCACGTGTAATTACGTAATGAGAAGTCGTTTAAAAAGTCTATTCAAACGGAATATGTCACAGTTGAAATAAGACGCTCTCTCACGATATATTTGAAAGGATTGCCAATCATTAATCGTATTTCGCTTTGACAAGTTAGTCTCTCTCTTTTTATAAAATGACATCGATTGATACATCTACGTATCTCAAAGTCAATCATACAACTGATACGCGCATAAACACTGCTCAGCGCGCTGTAATTAGTCCATTAATTAGAGAAATATTTATCCGAGGCAACGCGCGCTTGCATGCCATTCTGACACCACTACAAGCCAGCAACTGCATGTCGAATTCTCGAATGAATAAACACTATACACTCCACTGTCGATACAATAATACCCCAACCTCACTGTCAAATCCTCTTAATGAAAACACGTTCTGAGTACACAATTCGCTCTGCCAATATTCAATACTACTTCGTATGTCAGCTTTGATAACAAAAGTTCCAAAATAACTGAAACCTAATACAATATACATCGATCAGCTGATTAAAAACAAACACCTTTCGGATGATTGGTTCATTTATACCGACCATATTCAATGAGCGAATATTTAATGCCAAGCGGACAGACCAAAGCTTTTGCTAAATAAGTTTTTACTAAACTGTCTCCCAATGAAAATCTCTCTATCGTGAGCTAATTTCGAATGAGTCATTGTCGATAATTCTGAAGAATTATTTTCAAAATACTCATTTGATCGATTACTCATTCAGAAATAAATCAAAGCAAAGAAAAATCAGCTAGGCGCTAGGTGGAGCGAAAGACCTAGTTCGGTATAGAAAAGAGGCTTATCGTTGGTTGGGGGGGGGGGGAGGAGGAGGAGGAGTAAGTTGATCACTGTGGGCTATTGTTGTTTTTGTGATACGCGATTCATGAGTAAAAATCAGAGGGACTAGCGGCTATTTTTATGCATACAAAGTGGGCGCGTAGTAGACCTCTTTCCCTTTGTATGCCGACTGTTGAAGGAGATCACACGTGCACGTACAAGTGACGACGAGAGGCCTCTCACTTGACACATCCTCACTGACCCGTCACTAATACGCTCACAACAATGCCTGTATCTAGCTGACGAGCTTGCATGATATATATATATATATATATATATATATATACACTTACTCTCTCTCTCTCTCTCTCTCTCTCTAAAGCTGTAGCAATAGCAACAACGGTGGGTATCGGCGTCTGGGTATCGTATTTTCAAGTAGGAGCGAGACGCTCGCGTGTATGACTTCCCGAGATTCGGTTATGCGCCACTCGCGAGATAGAAATTTTGTGCGGTCGAGTCGCAGCAAGAAGATAGCTGACAAGGCAATAGCTGAGAAAAGTCAAAACATATTCAAAGTTATTTTCGACGAATCGCAAGTTCGACTACGTGAGCTCACACTACGTACTGGGGCATTTCCTATACACTGCATCAACGAATGAATACTCCACAAGACATGTGAGATTTCAAACTTAAGTCTTTCCTTTCAAAGTACATGTAACTCGTGCGACAAACATACATTGGAGAAAGAAAAAAAATGATGGGATAGAAAGTACGAGCACAAAAAGGAGGTTAAGCGTTATGGTACGAATAAAAAATAATCAAATGAAGTGCAAGCTACGAGCCCGAGAATATGAAAACTCAAGGGGGTGACCAGCTGCATCTATCGCGAGAAAAAACCAGACTAAGAAGGTCGAATTCGTTGTAGCGATCCTGAGACGCGCAATAACTTCACCGACCAATAAAAAACCCAAGCAATAACTGGGACTCCCTCGGATAAGGCATCAAGTTCAGCGAATTCCAAGGCTCGAGCGATAGATGCCAGGAAGAAGAAAAGAAATCCTCGGAGATTGAGAATCGATCACTAGCACATTGCTTGCAACACAAGACCTTCAGCTACTCACCGTTTCTTTCGCGATACTCGCGCAATTATTTTGTGGGACAACATACATTAGTGATATTTTCATTCGATAGTTTAGTTCGAAAGCATTATAATAAAAAATAAAGAATTGAACGATATTGTAATAGCGTAGTTGGATGTGCATAGAAAAGTAGAACTTTAATGAATTTTCCTGGAATTGCACTCAAAACTTATCGTAACTGCAAAAGCAGTGGCAGCATCTAATAATTATTCCATAACTTTCCGACTTAACAATGCTCGTTATTAATGGCTGAAATTATTGGAGAAAAGTACGAAAGCGCAGAGTAAAAATGAATGTCGTGAAGAGAAAGAGAGAGAGAGAGACAAAGAGAGATTTGCAGAATGAAGCAGGAGGAGGAGAAGAAGAAGGAGGAGAACGTAGCGACGGTGACAAACTTGGTAAACAGAGCGATAGACGCGGAGACGCTCGCATTTTCGTTGGGCGTTCGCGAATCACAAAGTTCTCGCTGCTATTGACATTCCTCGGCTCGAAACTGGTAGACCGCATGCATGCGCTGCATTGGCAAGCTGATCGCGCGCGATGCGGGCGGGAACATCGCAAAATCCAGTGAAGGCCGTCGAGAAAGCAGCTCTCTGATTGTTCTGACAAAACTTCCTTAATTATTCGAGGCCGCGATGCCAGAGCGTTATTCGAGGCTCTCGTTCAAACTAAAGATCAATTTGCGGCACTGGTAGTGGTGATGGCACACCTACTGTTCCTCCAATATCATCGATATTGGATTAGGCCCAATGATTCAAGTCGACATACGTCGTCTAGTTAATTTTTGTGTCAAAAAACCAGAAAATAATAGAAAAATGTAGATAAAGAGAAAGAAGAAGAAGCTTTCTATTGCTATTCGAAACTGGCAGTTCAACAAGTAAGGTGTTTGAATGGAACGCGTTCGAGGGCAAACTTGGTAGCGAGCTGTGGAGCGTGAGTAGAGTACAGTGGAGGCGAAGCGGTCAAAGCAGAGCACCATGCTGCTTTCAATGCGCCGCTTCGATCCGCTGCAAGACATAAGGGCCCATTATACTCCTCCACGGATCGAAATGGCTTTCTCACTCTGAGCGCTAAAGTTTTCATTTCTCAAAAGCTGCTCTTCTCTAATGGAATCCAAACCACGCGCAGCCAGATTGTTACATAAATCATAAAGCCAAGCGCGTGCTCTCTCTCTCTCTCTCTCTCTCTCTTTCTGCTATTCTCAAGCCGCTCTTTACTCCACGTCACATTGGGTCATTTCCGCCATACCAGCTGACGTTCCCGTTTCCAGCCAATAAAATCAAGCTAATCGATCTTCTATTGAGAGTCAAATAACTTTCAAGAGCAAAAGACAAGCCAACAAAAGAAATCAATGGAAAAACGCCCCATTAGAGCTTCATCTCTCGACTCGAAGTCGAGTCATGAAAAGCACATTAATAATCGGGAAGTTTGGCGCGTCGAATACCACCAATCCTTTGATGCTCCGTTGCAACATTGGAGAATGGAGACTAGAGCAAGAAGAGGAGCTGTGCTAACGATACGTTTGCAACTCGGCACTTTGGAGGATCTTACCGCTCGGAAGGGCCGAGTTGAATAAGGGCTTGCTTGCTTGCTTGCAGCACGTGCACCACCTCGATCCACTTGAAGCGTGCGGTTGCCGTTGCCGCGCGACTTGTACACGTCATCCATTTTCAATACGCGAGTAATGCGCGCTGCTCTCGAAATAATGTAATCAGACGAGGGTTGCATTTGCAAAAAGCAAGTTTGGAACAATTAGAAGGAAACATCCAAGGCGCGACGGACTGTAAAGCGCTGGAGGAAAGTTAATCTCGGAAAAACACGCTGAGGAGCGTGTAATTGTTTGAGCGAGCAATGAATCTTTTTACTCTTGGATAGAGAGAGAGAGATGGAGCGAACCCAGAGCAATGAAGTTCTGAAGGAGTTCCGAGCAAGTAATCGCGGCGCCGCAGCTGCACTATAAGAACGTGAGAGAGAAAGAGAGTACCGCGAAAAGCGAGCTCGTCAAGAGTCCCTCACTCGCGCGGACCGCCTTCGAAATTTTCCTCGGAAGAGCAGTCGTTACTCCCTTTCCTCTTCCTCTCTCTCTCTCTCTCTCTTTCTTTATTTTCGCATTTTATCCAGGCGCGCGGTCCACTTGACCCCTTAAAAGTAAGAACCTTCCCTCTTGCCTTTTTATAATTCGCTAGCTTCTTCTCTTCAAAATTCTCTTTGCGACAATTCGAGCTTCTCTCGCGGATACTGCTTTACGAGTAGAGCTCTGTTCACGACTGTTTGGATGCGCTAATAATTTTTGATCGTCCGACGCGTCAAGACCAAAGAATTCTCACAAGAGTTTCCCATTTATTTTTCCATTGAGTCGCGGCTGTTCGTGCTGCCTCGTTTGTCTTCATTAGCTCACGAAGATGCCCGACGTTCTCTCAAACTTTCACGAATAAATAAGGCTCGGGCTTAGTTCTCTCGCCTAGATGGCGAATGAATTAAGAGCAGTTAGCAGGCACTACGTATAAGCAACCCAAACCTTATCCTATAAGCCGCCAGGATATCGGCAGATAAGTGAAAGTTCTCTTCCCTCCATGGCTGATCCTATAAAACGAGCCGACCACCTATAGCTTGAATCCATGCGCGTTTATCCAGCATACACGCCAAGACACTGGATACTCATATGTATTATATTATATATAGATGCAGCACCGCCGCCACATCGGTATCAATGAGTTCTGTGCTATTTTTTATATCATCCTGAAGCTCACTGTCGTCTAACTTTCCTCATATAATGCCAGAACGCTAAACATATATATTCCCACCCTCTGATCAATTCAATTGCGATGCCAGTCTCTCGCCTCCACGTAAAGCCATCATCAATCCAACATTACAGGGTATATGTGTTATCTTGATACATAGCCAACATACGTTACCGGGACTATCGTCGCTAATTTGACATTATTACCAGCAAACTTTCTCGTTAATACTCTTTTGTTACTGCTTCTTCTTCTTCTTCTTCTTTATAACATTAATCATGGAAATAATAATCAATCAAAAGTTTTTTTCCCTAAAATAATATTGACGATGACTAAAGTCTAATGGAAACCAACTAAATACGGCAACAGTTAGATTTCCCAGCAATTTTGAAATATTTAAACCGTTTCGAGCATGATACTCAACTCTCTTTCTCTCTCTCTTTCTCTCTCTCTCCGCGTTCGTTCAAGGAATTTCATTCTGTGAACGCGTAAACGTGCAACGTAGGGCAAGCATGGCAAGGGAAGCAGTGCGCGGCATAAACGGAAATGATTTTCCTCGTGGCTACAGCAAGAGTAGTGTGCGCTGCTGAGCACGCTCGGTAACTAGAAATTGTTCGTATGCGCTTTGCTCGGATTTGAAAGCCGGAGGCTTCTACTAAAGTATTCCAAGAGATGCCAATTTTCTCGTTGTACTGGCATATCAGTAGTGCTCTCCGTTCAATTTCCGAAGCTAATATGTGTGTAAATTTACCGCACAACACCGAGTAAAATTCATTTGATTCGCCTAAAAGCGATGAAAACGAGTAAACATTCTCTTGCTTTGATAATGCCGGGATCGCGTAGCAATGTCGAGTAAGTTGTTTTTTTGTGCTTATTGCCTCGGAATGGTGCTTTTTCACTATATCGCCTTTTGATCCGAATTCATCCGTGGGCCACTAGTCAAGTGGCGAAACTCGACGAACGCGAGTTTCATCTCACGGGGCAAAAGCTCCTCAAATTCAACCGGCGACGAGTGCGAAAAACGAACGAGTCTAGAGTATAGAGTAGCTACGTGACGCCGTTAGGCGATAAAGGGCTACGCTATTGTGGTTCACTGCAGTAGCAGTCGTAGTAATTTTTTTCCCAATAGCTCGAATATAATGCCAAACAAAAGCTCAATTTCAAACGGGACACGTTGAGAGAGTAGAGACCATTCTGAATCCATTGCCATTTAACAAATGACTGGCAATCATACTTAGTTCAGTTCCTTTTCAGTCAACGCCCAAATAATCGAGCGGGCATTTAGTTGAAGAACTCTCGAGTGTTCTCGCCTCCAGCTCATGAACAAGTTAAAGCACTCGACATTCGTTATGAGATTTCAATTGAAGCAACAAAATTATTGTACTTCTTCTTTCTCGGTTGCTCGGTGGCAGGAATACTGACGAGTTTCGAATGCAAAGTAGGCCACCGAGTAATGGATCCCACTGTGCGAGCTGTCGCTTTCGTGGTCGCTGTGCGTCGAATGGAAAAAGGTCGGACGACGACGACGAATAAGAATCCATCATTGCGCACTGGAACTCAGTGTAGAGGAAGGAAGCCGGTTAGAGGTAGGATATCGAGGCGGAAGGAACGCTCTATCCTTGCCCGAGCGACAGTCCATTTGTCATCGTGGCTTCTAGTTCTCCCGACGCGATACTATACGCTACTGTACACTTCATCCGTCTTGATCGCTCCGTAAGCTCGCCAATAGCTCGCGACGAGCTAGCTAGAGCAACTCGAGCTTCATTAACATCGAGCTACACCTCGGCTTTTTTTGTTTTCTCCGTCGTTCAACGACGTGCCACATATGTTATGTTCTGCCGAGTATTTCCAATATCCAAACTCATGCTATAGAGCATTCGGCCAATTGTATATCGAGTGCGCGTATGCATGTTTTTGGGGGTGTGGCAGGTGACAAGTGCCGGATGTCACGTCTTAGCAGAGACGCGTTAGCCATTTATTCCCGTCACGTTGTACCTTCGCCAAATAAAAATCTTTACCGACCAATGTAATCCCTCGCTATCTCTGTACGTTCCGCGATACGTCGAATGGTGAAGCACTACAGTACCTACATATATATACAATCGCGAGCATTAGTCGGGAGTAAGCGAATCGCGACCCATCAAGACTACGTGTACGTACTGTACAGCGAAAGATGCCTCGGAGAAGGTTCAAACGGAAGTACAAGTAAGGCTCGGATCAAATCAAAGAGACTTAAAGTCTTAGACGTTGCGCCTGTGGATTTTCAATCGTGTATAGACTTGCCAAACAATAGATTACAATGGCTATTCGATGAGCATTATCCCGCTGTATCATTAGTATTCATCATTTGAAGGAACCCCTTCAATTCGTATCAATTATCAAACACAATCACTCCACATCCATGTGAAAAAAGTAGTAGTGTCACGAACGGAAAGAGCCACACAGGCGTAAAAGATAAAGGGAGTGCAGCTGGCGAGACTGGACATGGCACGTATTGATTTTATTTCAGTGGCGGCACGCGAGAGTCGGCCGCATCGGCGAGAGTTTGTCGACTGAAAGCAAGGCGGTCACTCGACTCGACAGCTCCAACTCGCTGCCGACGGAACTCGTGGTCCAGGCGACGACACACTCTCGCTAACTTATCGTCGGGGCAAGTTACTCTACTCGCAACTCGGGCTGCAATCGGTATTCAGGGTGTGCGAGAACGAGACGAGCCAGACAAGCACGAAAAAGAAAGAAAAAAAGCTCGGGTTCTCGGTGAACAGTCCCACCGATGTGAAGGAAACTTGTCTATTCTATCGCTATGCAGCCAGATAAACTTATTGAGCGAGAGAGAAAGAGAGAGAGCTGCGCTAACGAAAATATTCGCGCATTATCATATTCATGTCCACAGTCTACTCTACAATGGGCACTCTGCACAAAAGTGTAAAAGCGAACCGAAAACGAGAAGCAAGAGGATGGAGAGAAAGCCATTTTGTTTTCCAACTCGGCCCCGCATTCGTGGAAATAGAAATGCGGGCTACTTTGCAGCAGAGCGAGGGAGAGAAAGAGAGGAAAGAGAGAGAGAGAGCGAGTGGATCCAAATCAGTGATATAATCACGCGCTCGATGAAGCGTGTTGACTTTCAATTTCGAATTAAATTGACATAGATGAATCGGGAATGGTGGTGCAGGGATATACGGTAGTTGGAGGGGGTAGTTGGGGGGGGGGGGTATCAACCGACTGCCAGCTGTCAAGAAGCGATTGTTGTCTCGCGCTGCTGTTACATGTGGTCGTTGTTGCTGTTCACCTCTCCTCTCTACGCGTGTCTATGCGTTTCAGTTCCGCTTTCCCAACGCCCGACTGACCACATTCGTCCATGTAACTATCCCACCCTCGCAACTCATCTATTCACCCACCTCACCGACTGATTTTCTCTGCACGTGCCTCTATACACAGTCGAAAACTCATAGTATGTCCACGCAAATTTTTATCCCTAACTGATTATTGTAGTTTCATGTTGTCCTCTTTACTTTGTAAGAATAAATAATTAATTATATCGCGCATGATATTAGCCAAGAGCTCGCCATAAATAACGACAATATTCATTTACGCAGATTAAATGAGCTGCGCCGATCATTCATTATTTTTTGAGGTACTTTGCAATAAAAGCTTTTGCGTGTAATCTAAAGGCGTGCATTTTATAAAATTAAGCCCATGCTAATGCAGTTATATATGTACAGATAACTAATACATTTTAAAGGCACTTTAGACTAATGCGATAGTGGACGCAGCATCCATCGGAATGATTATAGCTTGTCGAACGATGACGATGTCAAAATGTTAAATGGAGCTTGCACGGTCTTCTCGAATATAGTTTGGAAGTACGCTTACGCGAGGAGCGTACGAGCCACGACTCGCTAGCCAAGAGGATATACGATAGCTGCAACTTTGCTAACAATTAAATTTAACGGAGAAAAACGCGGTGGCAAATGTGGCAGCAGGGTAGATAAAAAGCAAGCACCAAAAGAAACGAGAGGAGGAGCGAGTCTCTCTTTCAGCGCGTGCACATATATCGCGCTTACGTAGAGGGTAGCAAACACGCGGCGCGAACGTGTTACACGACCAAGACGACGGCGGCAACGGCGCCGCACATTCTACATTGGCCGAGAAAGAGAGTGAGAGAGAGAGAGAGAGAGAGAAAGAGAGATCGACTGTACTTCCGTGTCCTAATCTCTTGGTATCCTTAGCACGTCTCCCGAGCTTCCGAGTAATTGCTGCTAGCGCCGCTGAAAAGATACGGATTGCACGCAGTGTAGGTTCGGAAAAATTGAAAAGCTCGCGTTGGCCAGTTCTCTCTCTCTCTCTCTCTTTCTCTCTCCCGCACGAATCACGTCATGCATTTACGAGGCGAGCTTTTACGATCTACAACCATCCACGCGCGAGCGAGCAGCTCCATTCTTTACGCCGTGTTTTTTGCCGAGCTAGCTTTTCGAGTGTTTATTTTTTTATCAAAAACTTTTCCTCGCAATTTCAAAAGTTGCGCGCCGTCTTGTCTTGTTTACGTGGCTTTTATTTTACTTGGCCCTCCGTGACCCCCTACCACTTTTCCGACCGGCGTGGCGAACCACTCCTTTGGCTGCCTTAGCTCTCGAGCTTCGGGAACAATTCAAACACAGGGTTCGTTTGAAAAAGTTTTCACTCGGTTACTCACTTTGACTACTCACCGGCTCATGAGGCTTTCTTCTAAGAATTTTTCGGCCAGTCTTCTATCGGATCTGAAAGCATAAATACATAGCATCGTTAGTGCACTATCAATAAACGTGCGTCATTCTGTTTATTGAATTACAACGAAAAGAGTTGTCGAAGGATCCGACAGCGCCTCTGCTGTTGCTTTTCTCTGGCATTGGCTTGGACGATCTTTTTCTCCTTTGCAGTAGTTGCGACGACCCCATTTTTCATCCCTCAGAGAATTACCGATTTTGCGCAGTTGAGCACTGACGGAATGCTAACTCGCCCCAAGGGCGCCCGCTTGCGTGCTACCAGTACACGCGCATGTTATCGGAAGTGTGTGGCGAATTTGGCGCCTCGAACGATCGTATTTACTCGATATATATAGAGGTATATATTCAACATAACGCCAAGAATCCTACTAAAAGTGTTGGCGGTTTCACGCATACACATATAGCGCGGCTTTCAGCGCGCCAAGCCATTACATCGATTTTTCTCCCGCATAGCTTCGCACCATACACACCGAGCATATCTTTACACTCCTTTCTTTTTTCCCCAGCCTCTAACCCGCACACACCATTCTTTACAAAGCGCTTTATCCGACTACGAATATAATCGGTTTATTAAAATAGTTTATTTTGAAAGCCGCTATTCTTTACAAACTTTTATATAGATGCTCTCGACTGATAAGGCTTTTTTCCGGCGATGCTGCGCGGTTAAAAAGCTCGATTACAAACAGGCTGTTTTTTGCGTCGAGTTTAATCACTGCATCAAGAGTAATAAATAAACCGAATGAATATTTATAGCCGTGTCGAGGCGGCGTACAACTTTTTAAGCATCGAACAAGAAGTAATAGAAGGGAGGCAAAAAAAGAAACAAGTAGCGTGCAGTAGCAACTCGTCCCATCTCATATTCCGAGTGTAAATCGTCTGATAAATCTTACTTCTTTGGCAATTTCCCGCGTGGCTGACAGCTGGCGGCTTCTTCCTGTGAAGAAAGCGTGTCGCGCAGCGGGCTGTTGCTCGCTTTTCATTCGTCTAACAGGTTTGCCTGCGCGCGATATCGGAAGGCACCGTGAACGCGTGCTCTCAGACTACTAGGCTTTGCGCTTGGTAAACGGATGAGAAATTGAGGGCACTTGCCTCGGCCTGCGCTTAGCCTCAAAGAGTAAAAGTCATTTTTCATCGTCTCTCGGAATTCCATTCCACCACCAACCTTCCACCCTCTCCTCTCCTTTACCGCCCTTTGGCTTTATGCGGCCACGATTAGCCGTAAGCCATGCAGTCAGTCGTTCTTGTGCGCACATGCATGAAATTCCAGAGTTGCGAGGAATAGTATCGCCGGCATTCCGGAGAAATCAAATAAAAGGTCGAAAGGAAAATCATCCGATGTATAAAGAAGTACGAGAGCTACGTGTTGTATGTCCATGTTCAAAGAGATAGGATCAAATGCTAATTAAAATCAATGCCAGTTGATTCGCGGCAATGAACAACTCGAGATCGGAGAATGTGGATCATGCGAAAACAGCGAAATACCTCCTATATTAGGGTTATAACCCTTTTTCTCAATTGTCTTTTTCCTCCTTCTCATCCGCAAGTTCCGAATTTCGGGTCACGTATAGGAACTGGCGCGCACGCTGTTCATTTCGCGGTAAATAGGGTAAATAGAAGAGCTTATTATGCGGCCAGCAAAATAATATAGAGTTCTGGATTTTGCGAAGCTGTACTTTTTCGCTTACGAAAGATTGGCTGATCGAAGGGCTCAAGCATGCCATGCAACGTATTGGATTAAATTGGAAAAGTCCAATTGCTTGGGGGGCCCTCCGGACTTTGTTCGGCATTCTTACCTGCTACTCTACACCACACAACCAAATACCTCGTCATCGTGTACATGTGCATGTATGTATGTATTTATGTATATATGTACGTATGTATCTGCGTACAGACCGCAAAATCCAATCGAGCACACGAGTTTAAATTTGAGCTCGCACAACAAATACCCGGCTAACTTTTCATCATTTATCCATTGCCAGCAGACTCGGCCAACTCTTTTTCTCCCCCCCCCCCCTCTCTCTCTCTCTCTTTGTGCCAAAGGCTTAATTTCGTGTATTTTCCGTACAACGAACGACTATTTGAGATATCTCTGTAAATAAACGTCGGCTGATATTCATTCAACTTTGACGAGTTGTACTCTCAATCAATCAAATGGTCAAAGAATCATTTTGATTATTATTTTGATTATTATCGTTATTTACACTCCTGTGTGAAACCAAACAAATATATAAATAATCGAAGAGAAACGAAACTCTTTATCAATTTTATTATTTGTTTTCCGTCCGTCAAAATTTAGCGTGAAAATATAATCGTAGTACGCCAACGTTAACAAAACAGATGAAAATAGAGCGAAAACAAAGTTGTGTGACAAATATACCTTCAGCAGCATTATGTTTAACATATTCTGTAACAAGTTGGGAATTTTCACCCAGTAACAATAGAAATGGTGATTATCTTTTGAAATAATTAAATGGAAATGCAGTAACAAGCGGGGTTATAGCTTATCTGAAGGATGGTTTAGTTGGAAGAGCCTGTACAATGATACTTTATAGAATGTACAAGTTCGAACATTAGACAAGGTAGGATGGCATGATTCAAGAGGAGAGAAGAGTCGAACAGACGAAAGATCCGCATGCGCGGGTATAAGATGCGCTCGAGGCGCCACACCGACATCGTTTCTTCGTCGATCTATAACTATACATTTACTCGTGCCTCTCGTCCATCAGCCCGAGGTGAATGGCTAGCCACCACCGCTGCCTCAATCATCCGGATACGGCACTGGCTCTTGCAGCGCGTTGCAACTTGCCGCAGAGAAACGCATCGCCAGAGGCGCGGCCGCACCAATTAACTCGCAACTATGTACATATCTCTCTCTCTCTCTCTCTCTCTCTCTCTCTTCTCTCTCGCGAAAATATACGGACACATGTTTACCTTCGGACCACAAATGATCTCGATGATGTACCAAGCCAACTATTTCATATCTTGAGGATTTTTTTCTGAAAAATCATTTCTGATCACTTGGGTGTTTTTTCATCGTAATTAGCGAAGACACAGAAGCAATATCAGCTGTCAAAGAAAGAAAAAACAACAAATTATGTGGGAGATATACCAAGCCAAGGTGTGAATATAAGAGCTGCTGCGGCAAATTCAAAAAGGATAAGAGAGAGAAAGAAAGAGGTTTAAAGATTCGTTTGTATTCAGAACGCGAGTGGTGACTCTTTCGTTGGTGCTCTCAGTCTATGGCTAGCATTACCATCGAGAAGATGAAAATAGAGCCCGACAGGCTGGACCACAGACGAGCTGACTGGTAAAAAGAGGCTGGCCGATTTCCTAGGGCGTTTTTTTCCTTTTCTGCCCTCTATAGCAGCTCTCCCTCACTCTCTCTCTCTCTCTCTCTCTCTCCGTGTCTCTCCCTTTTTCTCACTTTATGCCACACCGTAGGAGCGACGCCCATTGTAAATGAATTGCCATCTATGTAGCGGGTGGTGGGGTGAGAGAAAAGAGGGGAATGGATTTTCGTAGTGCTGCTGACTCAACTCGTATAACCGGCAGCTCGACTACGTACGTGCACACGGCTCACGTAATTACTTTTCCCCACCTTATTCGAATTAATGGACGAATGAAAAGTTCCAGAGCAAGCCGGACACTGCGCTTTCCCGCTTCACTTTCTCGCACAACTACCATACGAGACCGAGTCTCGGTCGACTGCTAGTTGATTCACCCCACCACCGCGCATACATGCGTATATATATATTGTCGAGCACCTCAACTCTCTAGCTGTATCAGCGCCGAGAATAATCATAATAATCAGATGCACGACGACAGTTCCACCGAGTTTCCTCTTTTTTTTATTTTTGCTACTTTTCACCCATATTTCTCTCTCTTTTTCACTCTCTGCGTGTTAGGTGGTATGGCAAATGTTTACAGCTCGATTTTTTTCTTCTTTGTTCCTCGCAGCCAAGGCACCTCGTAAAAGTATGTCGCACCTTTTACAAGGATTTTTGTACATTAAAAACGCATATCTCCGGTGAAAACGCGTGTAAAGGCGTAGCTAAAATACATCTGGTAAACATAGCTATCGATTTTTGAAAATCGCGTGAGAAAGAAAGAGAATTCAACTGCGAGAGCTATTATATGAGGAGAGTTCGAGTGGATATAGAGCGAACAGATGAAAAAGTCGAGTGCGAAAGTTGCAGCCTGAGGAGAGAGAGAGAGAGAGAGAGGACAACTCAACGGTCACCGAATGGAAATTCAAAGGACGACAAGTGGATGCCTGCGAAACAATTATCTAGCAACGCGGGCAGTCGAACTGCTACTGCTGCTGCTGATGCATTGTTCTTCTCGATTGCTTTTTAAATGCCGTGGCACTTATTCTCTCCCTCTCTGTCCCTCTTCCGCGCGGTTTACGCGTATGCGTGTGTGTGTACCTTCCCCTCTAGCGAACGGTAGTCTGCCTCTGGGTACGTCGACTCTCGAGCCGAGTGACGATCCAGGCGTGTGCACTTATATGTACATAGAGGGAAAGCGATATTGAAGCGACGGAGCACGTCGGCCACGACCAAGTGTCCTCGGAGAATCAGGCAGAATATTAAACAAGCCAAAGCCTCTTACGAAAGTCGACGCGGCAGCAGGAGCAGTAAGAGGTGGACGCTGGCCTTGGTCTTTGGCGCCGAAATGCCTGTAAATTTCACTTTGCAAGCAAGTTGCTGGGCGGAAATCCTGCGGGGTGCGGAAACCGAGTCAAGTTGAGTCGAGGCGAGTAGAGTTTCGCAGCTGCACTACGGCAAACAGTTTGCTTCACCAATATTAGCACGTCGCCGAGTTGGCCGAGGGCCGCTACCAACGCGCCAACTGTGAGAGGAGAGGGAGAAAGGTGTCTTGGCCGGCGAGGCAGCAAGAACCGGACAGCAGCAGCCAGCGTCTTTCTCTCGCTTTCGACTCGACTTGTAATAGCGCGCTCGCGTACTCTGTACGTATACGCGACACCCCGAGATTGCCATCCGATCCGCCATTGTGCTGACTGGATACTGTTGGCGCGCGACACGCCTTCACCGCTGCTCAAGTTTGTCTTATGCTCGGCAACCTCTCAAGCCATCCCATCCACCTTTCACATAGTTTCTCACTCACGCGCTGGATGAGGATCACTACTAACTATATAACTTTCCAAATATTATCTCGATGCAACTCTCGCTCGATTCTCTATAGCTACTAAATGAGCGAAACTTACTTGCGGGCGGCTTTGTCCCCCCCCATCCAATGCTCATTCGATACGCTTAGCATCACCCTTCTCTCGATCATAGACAATTGTCGAGTAGACAATTCACGCCTGATTCTTTGTTTCTATTGCGATCGATATAACAGCAACGAATAAATATAACGTACGGGTGTTGATGCAAATTTCAATTACGTCGCTCCCGATGAAATTCCAAAACGAGGCTCAAGACAAAAAACTAGGCACCGTTTGCAATATTTATTTTATTAGGCACTGCTGCAGCTCGTCTCTGATTTACAGCAAAATTGGACCGTCCATCCCATCTGCTAGGTGCACTCGAGTGGGCAGGCTTGTCGGGTAATTGCCTCGTTATTAAATCATGCGGCTTCTTAATTAATGCGCGCATATAGCCAGGAGACGGCAGGTAGCGTCTGAAAGCTCGATGGCTAAAGTTTGAAATGACGCTGGCGAACAAGGCTGTCGACAAAAAGAAGGAAAACAAGGAGCAGAAGAATTGAAACTAGCACGCGAACGCTGATGCATCGAGTTTTAAGGTGGGCTGCGACAACATAACGCTAATCCGACTTATAGCTGAGCTAAGCCATCCGCACGCATCGTTTTGTCAAAGCTCTCGATTAATTTCTTCTATTACTCGCGACCAATCCCTTAATGCCCTCACTCGCTTTTCACTCATTTCCTCGAAAGAGCTACGGTGAAAAGAGGATTAGCTTGACCTCGCTTCCTGATGCTGCTGCGTTTTTTCATGCTCTCGAGACAGTTTGCACTCTCGGATCGATAATGAAAGGCTATTAGCTGCGCTGATGAATTTTATCATCTATCAAGTTGCTCCATCAAGCTCGGCTATGGATGATGAAAAGCTTCTTTTAACAACACTCTGGCGGGATTTTACTCTTATAGTTTTTGCTCTGATTGGAGCCTCTTAATAAGAGTTAATTTCTGGTATCCATGTCATTTCCAAATTGATATTGATGAACAAGAAGAGGCAACGACTGCATATTTAAATGCAGCCTTTCATATTTTAAAATAAGTTAGTTAACGCCGAGCTGTGTCGATGGGAAAATAGGAGATTTACGGATACGCAGAGCCGATGGGCGAATTTCCATAAGCGTATTTTTCGCGAGTAACGTTTTTACAGGCTGGTTTTTGTCGCGATAACAATACGTTCGAGGGCGTTTCAATCTCTCTCCTATGGCATCGGGCATAGTTACGAATATGGTAATGACGCGGCGTTACGTAGTCGTGTAGCAGCGTAAAAGGACATCGATATGCGGTGCGCGCTTAAGCGATGGCCCAGGGTGGTAAGCTCGACTCCCCCTTGCATCGATATGTATATGTAGACATATATATAGATATATAGGTATACGCCCGCGGCGACAAGCTCCAACCGACCGACCTCGCCTGCCTCTCCAATTTCCTTCCTCAACTTGCGCGACTCTACACAATCTCTCTCGCTGCTCCGACTTTACCCAGCAAATCAGATTATTTGCAGCTCTGATTACTCTCTGTTTACACGCAACTTGCTTGCTTTCAAGAGGCGCTGATTAGAAATTGAATGATTAGAGGCGTGTTTGCGAGCCCCCACGTAACTAGTAGTAATATCCGTGTTTGGTCAGACACACGTGTACAACTACCTTGCCTTGTCGATCTGTCTGCCTGCATATTGGTTAACTTTGATCTGCATTCGCTAATAGCGATCGCGTCATTCAGTAATAATCCAGGAACAGTAATCAAGGATTTGTCCATGATTACAGGTATTAACAGTGAGCATAAACACCCGTAAAGGACAATCGACTGACGAATTTTATTATTTGCAGACTGGATCGACTAATACTAATGCTGCTGCTACTGATGCTCTTTGTGTAGATTGAAAATTACTCATCTGCCTTTAAAAATAAGCCTTTGCCAATAATTTTAGCTTTTCTCGTGGACTGGATGACGCTAAAAACGTACCACAATCAATACAGTAAAGCTCTGTGAATTACACTGATTATTGTTGATTTGCATGGCGATCACATCTCAACAAGGTTGCAACAGGCTCGCTCATGAAAATCAAATTGTTAGCTCATTAGACACAGATAATCGAATTTGTCGATACGATACTTTCGAAATTAGCGCTTCAACAACTTTTAGCGTGACTGACGAAGAAGCAATTTACAGTGAACTCTGAAAGAAGAGTTAAGCAGAACGATCAAGATGTAGAAACGAACACAGCTTCGTTCTAGATGTATAAGTGTGGTCACATATATATATACATTCATTGGTATGCGCGTACTCTCTTTTTCTCTCTCTCTCTCTCTCTCTCTCTCTACTAGCGGGTGGCTGTGGCGGGCGGCGGCAGTAAGTCAAACTATTGACCGAAGAACTTTCTCATTAAACTTGCCACAGCCAGCGTTAATTATCTCGGTAAGACTCTTTTTTTCGCGCGTCACCCGTGACATCGATCCCTTGTGTCGACGCGATCGAAGCCTCACAGCGTCACTGCTTGATTTTTTCCTTTGTTTTTTTCTCTTTCGTTTGCAGTTTGTGATGCAGCAGTCGGAAAAAGAAAAAGCTTTTCATTTTACCGACGCAACAGTTTCTCGCTCTCACTTGTAATTGCTTTCTCTTTTGCAAGCTGTCTTTTCGAAGCTAGACATTATTGCAATCAGCCTTGTTAATCAGTCTTGCAGAAAGATGCTTCGATCGACTAATTACGCCTCTCTTGGATTGGCCATCTCTGAGGGAAAGAAAGGGGTTGCGAGTGCCGGTCAAAGTCACTCTTAAGTTTTCAGCGGCCACTTTGTTCCCTTTGGCTCGCTCTTGCTATCGTCCTACTCCAATCTTTCTCTTATTTTCAACAATTCATTTCTTCTTTTCTTGATTAAAACCGCTCGTGCCAGATGTGCGCGTCCTCTGAATTATTTGGACTAATGGCCACTTACTCCAAATGGCCTCCAAACGAGCGAATAAATTTCCTTCGACAAAGAAAACAATGATTGCTATTATCCGTTGGCAGTGTAGATCATTTTTCATTTTCTTCTTCTGTCGAGTGTGTAACTTAGGTATCTAGGTCGATGATACGGACGTCGACATAATTAAAGGCGACGAACGAAGGAAATGGAGAACGATATCAAGGGTTGTTTACGGGGAAATTCGTAGATAGGCCAATATTTGAGTATCGATAA
This sequence comes from Chouioia cunea, assembly GCA_030064505.1. Taxonomy (NCBI): domain Eukaryota; kingdom Metazoa; phylum Arthropoda; class Insecta; order Hymenoptera; family Eulophidae; genus Chouioia; species Chouioia cunea. Next base: position 1,774,091 of record JAOPFQ010000001.1, read on the forward strand.
GTTCTAGTTAACGAATCGAGTCCAGACGGTCGCACAGTCAGCTTGAGTCAGAGTCTAATCAATTTATTTCACTTTCCGGGCTTTAGTGGAGAAATAGCCTTCTACCGAGATCCCCTGTCATTTCCCCAAAACAAGATACACGCGGACCCAGCGGTAGGCACACACAACCTTGACGACAAGTTGCTTGGCAAAGTTTGCCGTTCTCTTGCTCGACAGCCAGTTCCTCGAGCCTTGCCAGATAATACGTATACGCACGTGTAGCCCCAAGGTAGAACAGTAGACGACAGGAGCTTAGGCGCGTTAGCAAGCTGATGCTTGGCAGCTGATGGGATTTGCAAGAGGGACTGTCGTGGATTGGCGTCAATAACTTAATGTTTCTTATTCTTAACCTACAGTTTTATACGATGTATGCGACATCATCGAGAGAAATATTTGCGAGAATGTGGATCGAGCTACTACTGTGCTACTACAGTTACTTCATCTATTAGTGTCATACAAATAATCGAACCCGCTTCTAAAAAGTGTTGCCAGTTCGTAATGCGGGCTCATTCCCTATGTGACTCTACGTTACTCCCCATATTGTTACCCCACTCTATTAGCCTCGTTTGACTTTGTAAAGCCTTGCTTTGAAAACTGAAATTTCGTCCTCTTTTCATAGCTACAGTACCAAGTTGGCGTATGTAACAAGAATCAATTCGCTGATTAATACAAACGAGCGCAAGCATAAAGAGAGAGAGGGGGGGGGGGAGAGAGAGAGGTAAACTCCTCGGTTCTGCAATCCATTGTGTGTGAGGGAGCGAGAGAGAGAGAGAGAGAGGCAACACTGAGAAACAAGATGCAGTAATTGCGTTGGATAGCTAAGCCGAACTCCAATCAGCATTAGGAAAACCGGGCAAGCTCTTGCTCAACAGAGCATTCGAGGCAGGAGTAGCAGTATAGTAACAACAGCTGTTGAGAGAGAACAGCAAGTCTCGTAGTGGCAGGGTAAGAGCTCACACGCGGATAACGGCGCACAAAATCCAACCGAAGCCGATACTACGGCACACCTTAACGCAATTAGAGCCAGTGTTTCCGGTCGCAAGCTAGTTTCGCTAAATAGATCTTAAACCTTGAACGAGTCTCATTTATTCCATCGAACGAGCTTCGTTAAGAGCAAGTTTGTAGACTATATGACCAAAGGACTATATTTTCGTACATCTAGCTTTGTACCTATATGTGCGATTGACAAAAGTAACCAAGAATTTAACCTTCACGAATAATTGCCTCGTTATCGAATGAAACGTACTCAAGCTCTAAAATATTTTATGCAATTAGTTTTGGCAAATAGAGCCATCTTTAGGATGGATTATTGAGCTGAGATGAATAGCCAAGCAGAGCTAAGGAACATTATTCTTGATCGACGATGACACTGCTTGGTGTATCTGTGATTAACGTTATTAGCCTATGAATCGAGGGACGGATTAGCACAGACATCTCCGCGATCCTCTATGCTAGGGAATGTCAGCAAGAGGTTAACGCTTAATGATTTGAGGAGACAGCAAGAGCTCAACTCACTTTGACTAGGATGAACTAATATTGTGTGCGAGAGTGTCCACGTAGTGTGTACACATGATGTTACCAAGACGCAAATAGACAATGGGAAACGGCATTAATGTGCAACAACAATGAGACAGAGCCAGTTACTCGGCAGCGTATATGCAGACGAAAAGCGATTCAACGTAGCGATGCGACAGAAGCATTTCATTCGACGAATTAATCTATGGAATTTAGCGAGTGCTCCCCCTCTCCATCTCTCTCTCTCTCTCTTTCTCTCTCCCTGTCAATCTGTCTATGTGGATCGTTTGCTATGCGTCTCACTTGTTCTCAGTAGCTCTTAGTTTGACACGTTTCTCTTGAGAGAAGGTTAGTCACGCGGTGAGCCACCGCGCACACACGCACTCGTACACATTCGACCAAATGCTGAAATCCGCCAACGCCGCACCTCGACTTTTATTTTTGTTCACGTCCAACTGACAGAGAGTTTTATTTTCATCCTCTCTGCAGTATCCATACGATAGAAAAAAAAGTTGCAGATGAATCGGATTTGAATCGTTTGAGCCTCTTTGCCCTGTGCCATTGCGACGTTCCTTTCTACGCTTTCGATCGATCCAACTTTTTTTATCTGGCTCTGGCTGGAAAATGACTTTTAACCAACGTGGATTTTCAAAGCCAACTATAGCCATCCAATTGTTAAATTGACTATATACTCTTGAATAATCCACTTTACAATTTCATAAGGAGAGTAAGACTGCTGGTTACGAGATTATTTAAACACATGCGTGTCGAGTAACGAGACGAACATGTCTATCTCACGAGAAATTTTCTCAAGTTATATCAGCGTTTTAGCTCTTATTCATCACTATTCTCTCTTGAATTGTCCATTGCATTTTTCGTCGGCGAATATTCGGAGACGTTTTCTAGCTTTTTATACAGTTCACTATTTTGCATTAACTTTGCTTCCACATTTCCATTTTTTCGCGCGATCTACATCTCTTTCGCCCTTTCTTCTTTGAACCCACTGTCCGTCGTTCTTCGCAAACTTTAACAGCGATAGCTCTTGAAGCGTATATATTTCAATGCAGCAGCAAAATACGTAATAACGGCTACAGACAAATTACAACCAACAGTGTCGTTTCAGCGAATGAAACTAGTTGGACTCTGCTGCGAAACTTTTAGACAACTTGTCTAAAGCACATTTCTAGGCTTACCCTAGAGCGTTACATGTCCCATACTATATACTCGCGTATCCTCCAGTACCCCAATTAATCCCAGTCTATATTCCATGCGACCTCCGGAGATTGAGATGGAATATTTTTTCGATTGTTGAAGCTATACCCAGCTAATGGATCCTGCCCTTTTACTATTCTCCTTGAATAACACCTTGGCAAAGCTTTCGCACGGTCGAATGCGTCTGGAATATTAAAATAGCGCCAGAATGTTTGTGAAATCTTTTGAAAAGGTCGCAGGTTACAATTATTACTTAATAGTATACTCACTCTCGCGTACGTTATGAAAACCAATTTTGTTAGCTGTCGACACGCATGTATACTCCTTAACTTCACAATTTGTGGAAGCGAGTGACCAGATGTATTTGCAGTTGAAAACGACGCGGGCGCTGGCGCGTGAACTGCGGCAAACAAAAAACAAAAAAAAACTACGAAAAATATATAGGCGAGCAAATGCGCGACATCGATTTCCCCGGCAGCATTGTGTCGGAGCTGGCGCGAGATTCGCATTTCGTTCCGTGAGGGCGATTTTTACTGATCGAGTCGTTGCGAAACGCGCGACATTAATACCGGCATCAGTTAAAATACGAACAAGCAGGCAGGCAGGCAGGCAGGCAGGCACAATTTATTTAGCTGCGAGCGAATGCGCTCAACGTATTGTAATGACCAGCAAGAGCAGCCGCAGTAGTAACACACGCAAGAGACGAGTACAAATAGGACTCGGAATTCTCGGGCGTCGTTATAGCACTACAGCCGACAAATGAAGCTTGCTTCCGCAGTTGGCCTTACGAGTCGGTCCATCTTCTTCCCCGCAAGCCGTGCTTACGCTATAGGCAACTATAGCACATTGTCCAAGCAAATGGAGCTTGGACGTATCGCCAGGTACTTGCCGGTAAACACACTCGTAGCCACGCCTATCTCTCCCTTCGTCAGAGAGCCTCAGCATCAGAGCAATTCGATCCCTGAATTATTCACAAGAGCGCGACCTCGTTAGCGACCTCACCGAGACACAGCCGTGTTTACACGTCGCCGACCTTCCCCTTTCGTTCCCACATCGCTTGCGGGCAGCTTCTCCTTGTAGTTCCTCGTTCTCGGATTTCTCAACACAGTCGTTGTTGGTTTACACGATCGTCGTCGCAACACGGCTAACAGTGCGCGATTTCTTTCACTTGCGCCTGCAAATGCCATTAAAAAATCGCTTACCTTGAAAAACAACAATTGTAGAATAAATCAAGACTCGAAGATCCCACGATTCAGAGAGTTACCAGTTGAAGAGCAAACTCAGCACTCGTAAACACTGAGTTGGCTCCAAAGTTCAATATTGATGAAGGTAGAAGTGACCGTAAAAGCGCTCTAAACTCTGCGAGCACGCGTGCGCACGCCATGGCCAAACTTACCGCTTACTCCCGCAGACTAGTAGCTGGCAAAGCACGCGATAAGTACTTCTCAAGGTCGTCCCTCTTAATTTACCGAAATAAACAATTATCAGACTCGACGACAGAAACTGACTTGGTGCAACTTAGAGAGAGAGAGAGAGGGAGAGAGACAACCACAGTGTCTCGTTTCTCCAGCAAGTTCTTACTCCAACAAGTCTCAACTAGCAACCTCGCTCCCTCCTTCGACCGCATCCAGATCGCAAGCCCAAACGATAGCCAAGGCGATTAAGAGAGAAAAAAAAGTAACAGAAAGCAAAGAGTGGGCAGTAGGGACTAATCGAGTCCGAAAGATAGTCTATTGAGCAGGCTTGAAAGCCAGTCAGTGAGTCGAGGCGGCTTGGCCCAAATTCCCAACGTTAATCGCGTTCCATTCGGTGCTTATCGCACCGTGCCGCTCTTGCCAGCTGCTCCAAAACTCCCTCCCGTTAGCTATTGTGTAAAAATGTCCAAGCCGAGTGCTACGCGCTCCAGGCAAATGGAGAGAAAAAGAGAGGAAGAGACGGAGAATGAGAGAGAGAGAGAGAGAGAGAGAGAGAGAGAGGCAGAAAGCACTCGCGAATCCAATAATACGAATTCTGTATTTCATAAATTGCACACTCCCGCTCCCCGCATAACCGTCCAACGCATGCTACCGATTTGCCTACCAAACGCTCAAAGGAACTACTATTTCTATTTTACTTCAGATTTCCATTTCTCATTTTAATTGAAAGCTTTGTATTCCTGTTGCAGTTTCGACATTCAACTTTTATGTCCGTACAATTTCGAGGTAATCGTTTTTTCGGCTTTTCAACTCTCAACTACAGTAGAGTTTAAAACGATTCAGTCTTTTTTTCTTTTAATCCGAAATACCGAGAAAGTTTCAAATGGAAGGAGCAAGGTTAAGTGTCATGTAAAACGACCGTTCGAAAGCTTCATAGTGCTCGAGTGCGTATAGCACTAGCGTTGTAAAACGAAGTATGCATAAAGCAGTTTTGACGGAAAATGTTTTCTTTCCCTTTGTGCGCGAGTTCGTAATGAGCGAGAGAGTTTTTTTACATTTACCGAGGTGAGCTATTCCGTTATTGTATTCAGCCTGACGCCACAGCCTAAAAACTTAACGAGCCTCGGAAATTAGAAAAAATGTAGTTATTCAGCAGAGCGTTAAAATGATTTCGAAGGCTAGAACGAGGCAGAGAGCACGCTCATCTCCGCTACGTCCTCCCGCCCCTCTCTCTCTCTCTCTCTCTCTCTCTCTCTTCCTCATCTACTCAATTCATTTACTGCTTAAAGTTAGCGTAGCCTGCGCAAAGTCTAACTCGTTTAACCCGCCAACGACGACGACAACGACGACGACGGCAGCGGCAGCGTAGCGTCAGTGGCCCACGAGAAACGAGAGGCTGAGCCTGAAAAGTTTGTAATGTCGGATACGGGTTAACAATTTCCGTCAGCTCGTTAAAATTGCCGAAACGACGTAGACCAAACCAGCTCTATGGTCGATGAAATATATTTATTATATTTTTTTCCTTTATTTCAATTAAATTAGCTGGTTATTAATGCATTTTCGAAACTCCAGTAGCGTGAGCTCTTCAGTTTCGAAAAGGGCGTTCGAGGTCGGGTACTTGTTAGCCGTACGAAGCAAGTGTCGACTGTAAGAGCGTGCTCTACTAGCTCGCTTAAGGCGTCGAACGTGCTCGCGCAAAAAGTAGCTTATGCAGCACCGAGCGAACAAGTCAATACTCCGATCAATGACTCCATCATCTCTCGGCGTTACGTCTCGTTCGTCTTTGTCGATGTGTAACAAAAGCGCGAAGAATTATGGAAAGTACTTTAGATAGTGTGCCATCGAAAACGTCAAGAGAATGAAAATTTCGCTAAAAAAATACAATAAAGAAGCCGGGACTTCTGCTGGTGAAAGACAAACAAAACAGTCGACGTGCTAAGAAAAGACAAACGCAACGCCTCGGTGCAACCGGATGACAAAAAAAAAGAAAAGAGAGAGAGAGAGGGAGAAAGAGAGGAGCTAGAGAGCAAAGAGAGGGACTACTGGTAGGGGGTTCGAAGCTCGTCTCGAACTTTATTACTCCCAGTAGCGTTGCACGTGGGCCCAGCGCGCTCGTATATTTTCGAGAATAAAGAAATTTATTCGTAAATAAAGAAAGCCAGCGGACTATCGGAGCGTCGATCGGCCGGGAATACTTAAAGAAGTGCACCTCTGTGGCTCGGTATGACGACCTCGAGCAGTACAACTCTGCAGCCTGCAAGCAACAACGTAATATCCTTACTTATGACCTTAATGATAATAAAAGTTTCGATCACGAGCTGACGAAGCTGGAAAAGAGAGATAGAGACGTCCTTTATTTTTTTTCCTCTCTTATAACTTTTCCTCGATCTTCCTTTCTGCTTGAGCATTTACTCGGTCTCCTCCTCTTCGTTAGAATCTTTTCCTTCCATGGTTTTGATTCACCCACACGAATATTCCGCTCGAATATATACGTGGCTTTATGAATAATTTTCAGGCAGACAATTCCAAACGCGAAAGCCACATCCCAGCAATATGAGATTAGATAGGAGGGCTTACTAAGAGAGCCAGCCGTTTTTCAGGACAAACTATCCGCAGAAAATCGAGCGAATCTCGCGAGACAAAGTATCTCGCGTCGAGCTGGTTAAATAGTGAGTAAAAGAGTTTTTTTTTAAATGCACTGAACGGAGCTCTGTAATGAAAAAGCTAACGAACGAAATATGGTATCGCTCGAGCTCATTAACGAGCGAGAAAAAAAGCAGCAAGTCAAATGAAAAGAAAGCTCGTCGCCGCGGATTTCTTGTGTTCGCCGGTGAAATTCTCGACTCGCGTTCATTCACTCTAGGTTGACTACGGCGCGAAAATTCATGCCGGAGCTGAAGAAGAAAGGTGAATCTTAACAAGGGTCGAGCTGGAGGGAAAGAGAAAGAGAGAGAGAGAGAGAAAAGAAAATTCGCACGCATCGGCAAACAGCGTTAAAAGGATCCAGAGCAGTGAGCGAGCGTTTTACGCTGCACACATTTTCATAGTGCATAAAAGATCAGAGAGTATGCTCGAGTAGATACGCACGTATACATATATAGCCTAGTTCTCTATACGTATGTATACATATTGTATAGAACTATATAACGTGCTAGCACACGAGTTAATGAATCCCCTTGGGGGTGAACCGCCGGAAGATTAACGACGGAAACGGTCAGTTCTCTCTGGCAGTCTAGCGGCCAACTGACAGAGGATATGAGGGAACCAAGGAGAACTCGATATCCCCGACTAAACGCGGTGTAACGGTACTAGTCAAACTTGCGAGATACGGAGCTGAGAATCACGCTGCATACCTAGTAAGAGACTCTATTCGGAAATTCAATTTGCACGCTCGTCATACTTGCTTAACGTATAGTTTAATAACTCATGGTACCGCCGTCACCTATACTTTTATTAATTTTTTTACCTCTTCACGTGTTAATTGCACTGATTTAACGAACGAGTATTTTATAACCATTGAACGTTTAATTATCTGTTAGTTCAATTAATACATTGGCGTGATTAGACATTTTATTGAATTCCAAATTAAAGCTATCACGATGAAAAAGCACGGGGAATTAAGGAATTCGCTGCAAATGCAAGGCGTAACAAAAAAATAGCCGGAGCTGTGCAAGAGTAGTAGCTCGAGCCGAGCGCAGTTGAAGTGTAGGTAACGAAGTGAAGTGAACCCGAGTGCTCGATTGATCGGGCACGATTAATTTAAGTGAGCGGGAAAGGAAGATCGCTCGCTCGTTAGTCCTGCTGCTATACTACTGCTGGCCTCTTCCGCTCTCAATTTATTCTCATATATATATATATATATATATATATATATATATATATATATAAGCAGAAGGTGAGAGAGAGAGAGAGAGAGAGAGAGAAAGAGTGCGCGCGCAAGCAGCGTGAAACGGTCTCGCGCACGCACACCGGATAAAGCTCCTGATGTGGAATTGGCCAAATTTAACAGAACTTGCTGGCCAGCTATCGTTTCCGCTCGTAGGATGGAGGGAGAAAGGGAGCAATAACAAGTTGTTGACGATATTGTTTTGAGCACGTATCATTGCTATAACCGGACAGCAGCGCTCAAACAAAGAGTGGGAGAGATAGAGAGGAAGGCCAACCAAGAGATATGGTCTTCTAATTAAATTTGTAGCGTCCAGAGGTTATATCCAAGCAAAGGATAACTCGGTGCAATGTAACAGCTTGACTAAGTTTAATCCAAGATAAACAAAGAAGCGGCACAAGCTCGACAATTCATAGAAGTCTAGCTGCTAGAGCTTTACGCAGCAGCGAATTTCGTGGCCGTAAACAAGCTGGCGAGCTACTACGGGAGGAAGTAGGCCGCGTAAACGCCGTTATAATGCCTGCAGTTGTCCGCCAGCGAAAGCCTCACCGTGGTTATTTTACCAAAAACGCGCTATTACCAAAGACCCATGTGCATGCTTGCTGCAAGTTCTCTCTCGCTCTCTTTCTCTCTCCATTTCTCGTGGTGTTACCCAACTAAGACCATTGAAAAATTATATGTATAGGCTACTACGAGCTTTCTCGAGTACAGATGTGAATTTATATTCCAAACGCCTGCACGCACCGCGACGATACTACTTATAAACTTTTGTCTATTTTTGTCAAGTCGCAAGTTGTCAATTCAATCTCCTTTTCACACTGAAACTTTTCATAAACTCTTGCTATGAACTTTTTGCAAATGCTATTAACTAGTTACATTTCATTTTTAGACAGTTTCTCTTTAATACCGCTTATGCGGAGATTTAAAATTAAAAAAGCTTTCGTATGTTTTCATTAGGTCAAACGTAATAATAAGTTTTATAGGCAGTCTAAGCTGCCGCAAAAGTATTCACGAGTTAATTCTAAAACATGTTAAAATGTGCAATCCTCCCATGGATTTTAATTCCTAGAAAAAAAATAAAATAGTTGCTTGAAAATAGATGGAACAAACTGTTTGTAGAATGCAAAAGAAATAAATAAACCCCTCGAAAAAAAAGTAAATGTCGTTTTTGGAACACTTTGGTATTTAATCGAACGAACGAGTGCAACAGCAGCGAGGTATAGGCAGTGATGGAATAGTCGCGCAATTTCAATGACAAATTGATTTTGGAGGAACTAGCGCGAAAGGTTGGATATAGAGCGCAATGTGGATTGTACTCGTTTCTGGTGCTGTTGTCGCGACAACGACACCTCTCTCTCTCTCTCTCTCTCTCTCCCCGTTATATGCTCTGTACAGACGCTGCCAATATGGCAAAATAAGCGTTGCGTTACTGCAGTTGCGCGAAGGCTCGGCAATGGTAGCGGCAGTGACGACGAACAACAAATATTTGAGGTGTCACCGCGAGTTTCGCACCCCCGGAGACTGAATTATAGTCGTACGTGCGTGCAGACGAAAGCCTCGGCTAATGTCGCGAACTAGAACGCAGCTGTGCGCTCAGTGGCTTTTTACACGCAGCTGTCGCGTCCGACTGCAGCGATGACCGATGGACATCTCCTGACAAATTGTTTTTTTCTCACACTACCGCCTCGTGTTCCTCCCAATCTATATACGTATTTTTATATTTTTTGTATTTTTTTCGACATCAATAACTTTGTAGATTAATTGCTGTGACTATCCAACGCGATAACTTGTGAGCCATTAAAGAATAAGCCGCAACATTTATGGTGTTTACAAGCATGACTATCCGCTAAACGCTTCGAGTTAGCAACATGCTTTATAGTCGTTGCGTAAACCCTCCTGTGAGCGTTCATTACAAGTGACGTTAATTCTGGAGAACGGTAGGCACAACCAACGAGCAATTACCTGTCTACATAGCTAAGCTCCAACTTTTTAATTTCTTTAATCTATAATGTATTTGAAATTTGCTAGCTCCACTTGAGAGCAACTGGAGGAAGAGGGAGACGCTTATCCGCCGATACGTTCTATCAAATCATGGAGGATAAGCGCTTTTCGTCGGCCTGTTTGGTTCAATTAGCCTGAAAGGGCAATCGGTTTAACACGATTTAGATAAGGATGAGACTGTGCCAATCAAGGTGATGGCCGCGACGCTTATAATCCTTGAAAATTTATGTAATAGAATAAGGATCTTGGGAGCGTTCAAGTTTTAATTGATCGTTACTCGAGGCGACTGTTGTCGCGAGCTTCATCGAACGGAAAGTTTTTTTATGAGTTTTTTATTAGATTAGCAGCAGTAGCAGCAGCAGCAGCAGTAGCAGCAGCAGCAGCAGTAGCAGCAGCAGCAGTAGCAGCAGCAGCGTCGGCAGCAGTGGCAGCAGTGCGTATTCTCGAGAGTAGCAGACTACAGAGTAGCGCTGCTCAAGAGGAGAGTCATTACTCGCCGAAATGTTCTTGGGGCGAGTTTCATTGAAATAGCTGTGCGGGAGCTGGAAATAGTAGTTTGCTCGGGGGCCGAAGAAGCCAAATGACGAAATCTCGTTTTCATCGGGCCTTTCAACTGCACTTTAACCCTAGGAAAAAACTCGTACTCTAATTCAATATTTAAAATGCAAATTTTTCAAAAATGAATTTGCCTTTCGCTAAGAGCTGTCCCGCGTGCGCGTTACCCCTCATTTCCCAGAGTACATTCATTAGGCAAAGTCGTTAAGTGTTTTCTGCTTTTTTACTCAACAAGAAGGCATAGTAACAGTGAAGAAGGAGGTGCAAGGCGGGAAAGAGAGAAACAAAAATGAAAAACGAAAAAAATAGATATCGGAAGGTTGAGCGATAGCTATAGCTAGTGGTGCGCGTGCAACGCTCATAAATTTGACTCCGGAATTCCATTACTCCGCGAACGAATCGATATTTCAGCGTAGAAAAACCTAGAGAAGAGAAGCAAAAGAGAGATACGTCGAATTCACCAACGACAATATCTTTCTTTCTCTCTCTCTCTCTCACTCTCTCTCTCTCTCTCTCTCTCTTAGTTCATGTGTATTATGTAGCGATTACAAACCGAGCAAACGTCCGCGTCGCACTGGCGGATATCTACAAGAAAAATCGCCGATTCATTTGAACATCCGCTATTTTGCTCTCGGAGGAACAGCTTTTAAAGAATCGCTGGAGCATCGATTCATCTGTTACGCGCGTTTAAGAATTCTTGCAACGTTGGTCGCTTGATAAATTATACCTATACATGCAATTATTCAATGACTTTTTTTCTCTCATTCAATCAAACTTTTCATCTAAATTTAATTATCGTTATAAACGTTGAAAAAAAATCCAATCAAACATTTAATAAAAAGGAAATTAGTGGCATGTTGAAAAATGAATAGTTATGAAGAAAGTTAGATGTGGTTGCGGTTAACATACATGAAAGTTCGCTCGATAAAGCATTCATAGTTGGAGGTATTCTTCAAGCGAAATGACAGTGAAAAGGTCAAGCGGATAAAGCAAGCGAAGGAGAGAGGGAGGGGTTAGCAGGAAGAAGGGGGCACGAGGTTGCATTCGGCTGATTTCCTCTCTTTCTCGTTTAGCTGCTGCGAATTCAGAGCCGACAATAGGAGAACGATTTATTTTACACCCGACATGGCGCGTTCCTAGATATTACGGTGAACCGCGCAAACTTTGTGAAGAATGACTGGGTGGTTCGTATTAATAGGAGCCACTTTCGACTTATATATTTCGTACGTGCCGAGCAATCCTACTTTTCTTTTTCACTCTATCACTCCTTAGCTGCCTTTTACTCTCTGGTCCTCATGACTACAAGTTTGCAGCTTTACGGCCAACAGCTGAAAAGAAATCTCACTTGGCCAACTAGACACAAGAGGAATAACACTTTGACCGCACTTTCCCGCCGATATTTTCTTTTTCCTTTTATTTTTTTTACTGTTATTGGCACATAACAGTCCTAACGCGGTCGACACATAAAGCACGAATCAAGTTACCCTAACCACCTCATCTTGGTTATTTCTCTCTCTCTCTCTCTCTCTCTCTCTCTCTCTTCCTCCCTCATTTGCTAGAAATCGAAAAATGCTTAAACGAGTAAATACTTTAATATAAAGGTATACGTTTATCTCTGCTTTATGCATATGCTTTGAAAAGTTACGTACTCGTGACTAAAACGCTCAATCGGATTACTCGCTACGGCTGATTCCAGAATAAGCGTGGCGTAAAATTTCTCTGTCTCTGCGAGATTCCGGGACATATTTTTTGTGAAAAAGTTCAAAGAGGAATTTGGAAATACCTAAAACAGCGGCCCGAGGCACGAAGTTCTAATGTCCTGTATATCGGCTGTTCTAGCGACGTACGTGCTCGTCACAAAGCCACGTCAATATCACTGATTGCACTACCCTCCCAAAGACTCGCTCTGCCACTTGTTATTCCCTTGAGTTGGCAACTCATTGAGCACGCAGCTTTTTTTACATTTTTTCTTCATTGATTCTCCCGGTGAAAAGTCAACTCTCTATATGCAAGTAGCTTCTGCAGAGAACATCTATCGATTTGAATGAATGTAACGTGCCTGCTAGACGAGACAGCCTCGGACAATAAAGTTATCGCCGGCAATTCTGAAGATGGAAGATATGCGACTCGAGCAAGAAATATACACGTTATTGAAAGCTCACGGCTTATTCGGCCTTTATCGGGCTCGAATTCGCGTAATCGCTTTGATCTCGCTTTGAATTAACGTAACCACTTTGATCTCGCATAGAGAAAGGCCACTTTGCGACAGGCCACAAATTAAATGTCAATTTGCTCTAGCGCGGCTACAAAATCAAAGCCGAGAAATTCTTTTGAAATTGACGAGCTCTACGTCACGTAGTAGAAGCGAGCGACGACTGAATAGGCACTGAAGAAGTAAAAGCACTTTGTCCCGAGCGCCCATATCTACGTCTGGCATAAAGAAATGCAGTTATTGTTGATTTAACTATGTTGAGATAAGGTTACTCAAATAGCTATACTGTTTGCCTTTTATCGACGTATATAGCTTTTCTACGTAATCTTTGGCTTCGCGACGACTTCTTCATTTCCTCATTCGTCCCTCATTTCCCGAGAAAATACGATAGTAGACCTAGTATTCGATCGACCTACCGAGGTCACAAGAAGTAATGCGATATGCAAGATGAGATATGAGAGATGAGAGATCGCAAGGAAATCCCTGAGGCGTGATAAAAAAATAAGCGACGAGATGGGCTAAGTGCAAGTGGCTGTTGATGAAGATCCAACCTATATGCTATACATGATACTCGCATGCTCGCAAGTTTTAAGCTTCCGCTTGATTAATTTCTCGCCTCTGACTAATGACGGAATGCAGAAATTCGGCAGATGCGCGAGCAAGCGAGCTAGCGCACTTGATGGAACGGAGATTAGAGTAGCTAATGAGAAACTAGCTGTAGCTTGATCGTTTCGAAACACCTCTACCGTCCCCAATGCAGCTGAAATGATATTTCAAAAGATTGCCGTAAACACAAAAATAAAAGCAGAGAAAGGAAATGGAACGAAACAATCGAATGGTGGATATGATAATTCGCCAAAAGAGAATGAACAATAGGAATAAGAGATTGCTGCTGTTGAAGATCGCTTCACGTTGGCAGCCATTGAAAGTCTAGTGGTATTTCGAAGCTCGAGTCACGTCTTGACACTCTTCCGCGCGTAGAGAGAATTGCGCTCGCCTATCCCTGCTCGGTTCTCCTGCTCTGGCGTTGAAACGACCAATAACCAACGAACGTACGAACGAACGAAAGTGGAGAAAGAGAAATTGACGACATTATCTCGAAACATCTCTTATGCCTGGCGCATAATATTAATGGCTACGTAGCGTGGACGCGAGAGCGAATAATCGGCCGTTAATTAGCAAGGAAGGAAATGGAATTGGTCTCTAATTAGAAATTGAAATACAAAGAGAAGGGGAGAGCAGGGAAAGAGAGAGAGAGTGAGAGAGAGAGAGCTGGGATATATCTGGGGCTTGGAATAATTCGGTATGCGCGCATCAGGTTAATTTATTGAAGCTCGAGTGGACAATCGCTTATGCAGCGCTCGCAGATCGAACTGGAACTCAAACTATACGCCAAGCACAAGCAGTAGTCCCGACGCTAATCGGATGTACATAAATATTTGTCCACTACTCGACGGTTCTGCAATTGGTCCAGTCTATATCGAATGCGCAATTGGAAAATAAATGAAATACGACAACTGTCTCGCTTGATGACAGTGTGGACAATCGAAAAATAAAACGCTAATTAACCATCACGATCGTGCCGAACTAATAAGAAATTTCTATGAACTCGAGCCAAAAGATTGAAAGGGAGGTGCACAACTCTCTATCTACGCAAGCTCAAGCTGACAAAGTACGAGTATAGGTAGATAGTGTTGACGAAAGTGACGCTAGATAACAGAATACCTTCAATCGACGCACGGGAGCCGAGAAGCAAAGAGGCGACGCCGAGGACTAGTAGAGTCTCTCGCTCACGACTTGGAACGTGATCCTTTGGGGATGTTCAATCAACCCCAGTAATTACACGAGAGCGTGAAGCTCGCTACTTCCTTGGCATTAAAAGCAGCACTGATCTACAGTTGTTTGCAAGTCTTCACAAAAACAAAAAAAAAACAAAAAAATCATCAAAACAGTCACGTCACTTGAGCTTCACGATATCTCCTCGTATATAATCGATCCCGACGTAGCCTAGAGGAAAAGACATGGAAAGCGATTACAAGCGCGAGAGACAGCTCATTAAAATTGTCAATAGACTGTTGCGCAGGAATGCCAGATGTTATTGGAAAGAGAGCTGTTCCTGCTGATGTTGCTGTTGTTGCCGTTGCTACCGCTACAGCCTCGTCTGTGCGCAGTCAACAGTATAGCGAGAAACTCTGCTTGTCTGCACTCGCAGTTGTGCGAAATTCACGTTTGACACGCGTGCACAAAGCCACGACGCAAAGTTGAACGGCCGCTATCAGGGCTGCTTGCTTTTAATATTGAATAAGTTGGCGCGGGCGGGAGAGAGAGAGAGAGAGAGAGAGAGAGCGATGCAACGCCGGAAGCGCCAGCAAAGAGAAAGCGAGACTGACCCATATATCGCGACAATAGCACTGCTCGCTCTCCCTCTCTCTCTCTCTCTCTCTCCCTCTATCACCTCTTTTCTCTTGTTCTCTCGATTTCGTTCTCCAGACTCGCAACCCCATTCTCTTACTCGCTACGCGTTATCTCACTGTTAGTTTCCCTCGTATGTTTACCTTTAACTCTCGCTGCCTCGTTACGCTCTGCTCCCTCTCCTCCTCCCGACTGACAAGGCCTCCCATTCTTCCAACTCTGTGCCCATTACATTGTTTACTTTGCCAAATCTGTCCTTCTTATTTAACTAACGGTAAAATTGCCAAGCTCTCAGAGGCTGCTTTTGTACCACTCGTCATCGGATAGGACTGCAACGGTTATAATAACCAACCGAGCTCTCGTTTATCTTTTTCCGATGCAGTACAGATCGGTAAAAAAATGACTTAGTGATTGACACGATAATGAGATGAGAATAAAAGCAAGCATTGATCAAGAACATAGCATAATTAACGTCGCGTTCGCGGCATGTAAAGTTGGAAATACACATGAAGATGGCACTTAATCCGGTTTCGAACGAAGGGGACAAAGGAAAGGCAGACACGAAGTCGAAAAAAATGTAGACTCGACGAATTATCGTGTGTCAACGAGGCAGCGCACACTCAGGGTCAAGCACTCGGTGGCTGAAGGAGTGTAGCTCAAGATTCTTATTGCCGTTATCTGCGCTAATACCTATAATTCACTCGAGATCAGTGAAGTCGAAACACTTGAATGGCTTCCTTAAAACGCCTGACCGAGCAACTGAACCATGACCTAGTCGTTATTTTTTAGCGATTTTCAACAACGACGAAAAAGGTAATCCAATGCTAGATGTCCACAAGTCGCGCAAACTTAATTGTATTGGAGAGTGAAAGCTTTGAAATAGGTTTGCAGGATACTTGATAAACGAATTTATTTAAGTATATTACATAATAAATGAAAATCCCCGTTGATCGGGACGGTAACAAATAAAAAATAAAGAAAAACAGAACAGCAAGTGAGTAGTAGGCGTGTGTAGTGGAATGAAATCACGATTATAGGATGATAGAAGGAAGTTATTCCAATAACTGTTGAGGATATTTGTTCATTTTTCATCTGGATGATATCCATTCGGGCAACATGTGGCCAGTCTCGCCATAGCAGCGTAAAATAACGCGACCACTAGGCGTTACGGTGATCCACGTAATGCTTGCGTGATTCAGTGACAACCTCAACCAAGCCTCCGCAGGGAATTGCAAAGCTCGGCAAACGAAATATCTAATAACGTTGGCGTGACAGACTATTATAGAGTATCTGTCTTTTTCTACGTGAGGCTCCAGTCTGTGAACGTATTTCCGGAATGCAGCTTCTATTCTTGGGCCATCTTGGTACGGTACATTCTCCGGCTTCTTGATATGACTGAGAGGTGGATCGGGAGCCACGGGAAAACCTTCCACGAGTAAAGGATCACTTTCAACGGGAATCGCAGGCAAATACGACTCGATGAACGACGATGTCTCTTGTGCTCTTATCATTGTAGATTTGATTATGGTTGCGTAGGGAAAATTCAATTCTGCCAGTCGCATTCCCGTTACTTCTGCTTGTAATTTACCTAAATCTGTCAATTTCTTTTCCGAATCCGTTTTCCCTCGTGTATTGTATTGCCCGTGTCTTATGAGTATTATGTGATTTGCTGCTTTCATCTTTTTCTTTTCGTGTTTCTCCTCGCTGGTTTCCGGCGACGACGACGCATCTTTTATCGGATGAAGTTTGTCCCAATTACGATCCCATTGCAAACTAGCTGAACGACTCAAATGCGACTTTTCGTCTTCCTTCTTGTTATTAATGAATGATTTCAAGTTTTCGGGCATTAAACTACTAAAACCAAATCCACCTAAAAATCCTCCGCCAACGGCAATTAAATTGCGATATTTGGCAAAAGAAGACATATCGAACGTGCGAAAAGGATAAAAGAAAAAGAGATAAAGAATGAGAGGCCTTTTACTCGACAAGGTAATGCGTGTCGGTTAGACAGACCTTTGTCTGTAGATTCAGTAAATCCAGCAAGTGGTGTCCATGCCCGCGCAGCCAGTCAGCACCTTCTGCAAACAAAAAAAGATCCAAGAGTTAGAGCTTGTGCTGTGCTAGTGGCAAAAAGTAAATTGAATTTCTTGCCAGCACGGTTCTTCGTATTGCTATCGCATCGCCGCGTATTAATTATGTGGAAGCGAGTGATAGAGATATGGAAGAGGAGGGGGGGGGGTCATCAAAAGAAAAAATTAAGAAACGAAACCGAAGCAGAACGGAGCTTAATTGCATTAGCATATACCTACTGCAGAGTAAATGGCTAAAACTTGAACAATTATATTTCTTAACTAAGAATAAGATTAGCGAGACTGCGGCGGTGTACTTTAACGAAATTTGTACGAGATATTATGCAAAATATATCATTCGGAGCGTCGAAGCGACGCTCAAACTGTAGATCAAGTTGTATATTTTTTGACAAGTCACATACAACTTTACAAAAAGTTGGGCAAATTTTAAACATTAACAATTAAATCTATAATTAAGCTCTACTCGCATAATCAGTCCTCGAGCGCAGCATTCGCTGCTCGCTCGATTCATTAATTACAAAACATAATTATGAGTATATCAAGCGTAATACTGTCAGAAGTTCCGAGAGAAAAAGTTTTTAATGGATTCGCGAGGAGCGTAATGCCGTACCGTGACTAAAGTATCTTGTGACGTGCATATACGCGTCGATTACAAACCTTTCTCCCCCTTTTTTCTTTCAATCAATTTTACGAATGGCTTTCTCGAAAAAAGCTCGCTCTCCGAGAAAACTTGAGCTCGATACGATTTAATAGCAATAATTACAACAGCAACAGTAGCAGTAGAAACGACCATGCTACAAAAGGTACGAAGTCAATTACGCAGAGCGTGGAATAAAGCCGACAGTCTGAATTGTTGAGCATGTCTACTTACACAACGGCAATGGATTAGAACAGAGACGATGCAGATACATCGCGCATGAAGTACGCCTGGTACCACTGCCGTGTACTTTGCATCCCATTTAGGGGATACGCGAGAGAGATAGAAGCTGTTGGTTGTGCTTGTAGTTGCGCGCTAATCCGTGCTACCGCAAGCTCTCTTACGGGGCTGCCTTGCACGCATTACATTGCTCCGCTTTTTCCCGAGCCGCAAAGCCCTCTTTGCTCTCCTTTCTCCTTGTCTGGACGAGTGGAATTAATTGCATCGGTTCGCATTTCCGCTTGCAACTCGCTAAATTATAAGCGTTGAATTTGCTCGCATTACCTTGCGCCATGCGCAACCTCCACCTGTATATGCGCTTGCGCGTTACTACGTATATACTAGGTCAGAGCCAATTCGTTGCTTTTACTCGTTCTACCCACTCGCAACACCAGCACCATTATCCGCTGGCGTTACGTACTACAACTCCTCTCTCGGCTATGTGCCTCCGTTTCTCTCTTTGCAACTAGGTGCTTGCAGCTCTTTACTTTTTCACCTCTTCACTGACTCTTCTTGTCGTTTTTTCTGTTTGGTGGCAACCGCTATTTCAACATATTTTCTCAAGTTCCGTGCTGAATTGTAACAAAATTGATTGTTTATTATTAACGCTGAGAAATTTTTTCTTTCATTGGTATTACCACGCCACGAATCGATGTGACTTTCGAATAATCTGCTGGTCGTGAGCATCTTAATTTATGACTGCTCTTTGATTTTGACCGGCGAGCAACAGCTTCTACTTACTCCAAGCATGAGAAAGCAGCAGCAGCAGCAGCCTCAGCGACAGCGACGACAAGGCAAAACTCTTCCGACAACTTCCGACTAACTCTTGGTAGAAACTTTAAATCAGTTTCGCAGGCTGCTGCTGTCTTCTTGCTCCTTCTTCCTCGACTTTGCTCTGCTCTGCTTTTCTGGGCTTTCTTTACACGACGGATTTACATCTGGAAGTCTTCCTTTTATCGATTACACTCGTGCTTTTCTTATCACCTATGCAACTCTATTGTGTGTGCGTCCGCACGTGTGGGTGTGTCTACGTGTGTAACGTCCGTGACGCAACGCAATGATACGCAAACTACTTGGCAGACATAGCCAATTGGTTTGGAGTAGTTTCAACTCTGAAAGCGCAGCTCACCACTGTTTGCGCTTCAAAGAGAAACCGTGAGAAACGTCAACTCGGCCAACTTTCGGGAGCACTCGAAGCTCCGCATCTTGAGGGGCCAGCGTAGCTAGCCAAGAACCACGGAAATGTCCGAATGACCGGCATTTAGGATGATTAGAGGCGAGTGTCTTCTCACTGATCAGCCAAGCGTGAGACACTCGGCAACTTGGATAGCCCAAGCTACATTGAAAGTTGAACTGCGCGAGAGACAAGCGAACCCCTTCTACACCATCCACAGGACCGATACCACTTTGGCATTTATAGATATTCGCTCTCTACCTATAGAACCATTCGCAAGATCGATATACCGTCTGCTAGATAAATAAAACTTTAACAGCAAAGGCACATGGCCAACACAGTTCTGCTAATTGGACGTGCTCGATCGCGCAATTCTCGTTGTTTCCCCTTAGGCGTAACTGTTTGCTTATTGTGCTTGTACCAGGTATCGAATTGTTGTCTTTGAATTAATTTACCCAAATAACGGGAAAAAACATTGTTGAAAAACAACACAACAAGCCACGTAATTAATCAATGACACGTCAATTGATATTCAATTGCACTCGAATGATCGATAGATTGTTATCAATCGCGAGGAACACCACTTATTGGTACTGGCACGGATCGCTAAAATACGTCTACGATGACGACTCGGCTTTCAATAGAAATCTGACACTGCTTCGAGGGCATAAATAATTGGACGTTAATCATCGTTTTAAAGATATCACAAAGCGTGCAACATTAATCGATTCGCTCTCTACTTTATTTCTTTTTTCTGTCCCGTTCAAGCGCTACCTCTTAACTTTTTAAACAAAACATTGGCAAAAAACAGAAATAAAAGAAAAACAGAAAAGAATACAAGGCCCACTTGTTAAGTCACACTGAATCGTCGAATTATTCAACGCTGAAAAATTTCCCGGATTACAGTCAACAATTTCTCTCGCGCAATCGTTTCTCTTAACGAGGACGACTCGAGGCTATTGACCCACTTCTTCACCATCCCTTTCGCTGCAGCTTTTCTCTACTCCCCCATTCACAGCTACACGCTCAACCTCACTCCTTTTCATAACTCACTATTTGTACGAAAAACTCGACTATTTTTACATTTCAAAAGAGTCTTCAAATAATCGACGCTTACATTAGTCAAGGTAATTACATATAACATCGGAATATTAGTTTTTCACAATTACGTACATTATTGAAACACACGATAAATTAACAATATATATATATATATATATATATATATATATATATATATATATATATATATATATATAATATTTATATATTTATATTGATATTTATATACTTAAACTAGTAATTTATGATATATTAATATTAATTAATAATTTAACGCGTATTTCAATTACCTAGCAAATTTAAATAATACAATGGTATTCGTACAAATATTTGCTGATATTGTGGAAACTTTAAAAATATTTTAAAAATACTGTTTTATTTTTAGATTAGATTGCGAAAGTAATAAAAAATATTTTAAAAAAGAAAAGTCTAATCTTACCAGATTCAATTAAACATGATACATCGATACCATTACATTTTTCATTATTCGTCCAAGAAATTTTGAAAAAATATTATCTGAACTATTTATTCATCGCAGTAAATTATTCAATACTTGTCAAAATGTCTATATTTACCGTCATCTACAGTTACATATAAATGTTTGTATCAACGAAATTTACCTTATAGTGGCTCAGCGAGTACAGAACAGTTCGCATGTAGCGATAAATTTTAAATTTTCGAACGTCAAAATCGTCATTAAGTTTACCAGATCAAAGAAGAAAGAAGAAAGTAAATAGTTTTTTTTTCGTGAAACGCAAATGAAATCTTATAATTAAATTGAAATTACCTGAATTGACTGATGAAAATAATTTATCCTTTTATTACATATGTCTGGCTATTATCAATGAATTATATAGATCAGCTAATGACTAGATATAACTGATAAACAATTCTTCAATGAAGTTATTTTAAACAAATAAAATTAGTATTTTGCAGTTGAAATTCGTTGCAAAAATAGGTATTTGCCGGCGCTTAAAAATAGTTCTGATAACAAGAATAATACTTTAGCAAACCTAACCTGTACGGCACGTATTCATGTATGTACATACGGACAATGCATGTTCAGGAGGCGCTCGACTAACGCCAACGAATTAAAGACCGGTTTCTACATAAACAGATAGCAGCTATTGGACATCGGACAAATTTTTTGATTGATTCATAAATTATAAAACTTATTTAAATTTGTTTTTAATACTTTAATAAAATACCCACATATAAAGTTCAAAAGTGATAAATCAACCAAAAAATTACTTTTTAACCTTGTTATTCTGCTCATCTTCGACTTTTATTGTCTGCTCATGTAGAAAGCCTTTTATATAAGGGTTTCTCTACATTTATATACTTAAATTTGCGTTATTAATCTCATTTTACAGTTAAATTTTCCAAATGTTTAACTTAGCCAAATACTCGTTGTTTAGATCAATTATTCTTATCATGTATTATCTCTTGAACACTACACTGAAATGTAATAGATAATTTTAAGCCACGAAAGCCTATGTAAGTACACCTTAACAGTACACTATATATATATAATCGCAATAAGCGCCACCTACACTTTATCTGTTAAAAACACGCCAATTCAAATATACGCATTAAATACGTGGCTTTGGAGTCGTGGATATAAAATAATAATTTTAAAATACGACCATAATTACAAGTTGTCCATTGCCCTTGAAGGAAAATCAGCTATGCTATACGTGGAACTGGTGTTTTAATATCATTCTAAACAATTTAAACAAATATCTATGGCATCGTATAATTCAATAACATAACAACGTTTGATGGGTTAATTGTTAATTAGTTTGCGTCCACTTTGTAAATTGTGGACGAATGTGCGCATGGCTTTGCGGGTTTTGGTCATGGATGGTTATATTACACATCAAGTGTACTTTGCAAAATTTGACGTTATTACTTTAGCTAAATTTATTTACAAATTACATCAATCTCATTTTCCATTAACTAAATTATTCCAGCAGATAGGTTGCAACTGAAAAATATAACGTTAGTTAAGGAGAGAAACTAGCTGAATTACTAGTCGATTGATACGAAAATATCGTAATATTTTGATCTTATTGGAGTTTCGTATCAGTGAGCTTTCTGGCAACCCAATATTTATCTTTGATTTTTCCAGTACCAGGCACACGCTTTGCTACAAATAAAAAGTCAATTGTATCTGGGAGTATTTCCCTTGAGCGGGTCCTTGGTGGATTTCACGCGTCGCAACCTATAGACTAACTTCATAAGAAAACACACAGACAAAACTCTACCGTCGTCCGTTGAAGCAGCAAAAAAAGCCGAACAAGAAAATAAATATCAGATCTGGGGGAAAAAAGTATCTGCCAAATGGGTGAGAGCTGTTTACTTTAGTATTTGGAGCTACGAGCTGGGAAAATTGATCCAGGCGTGCGTGTCACTGAGAGGGTGTAAGCGAGGTCGACGAGTGACTCGGGCCTTTTTCTTTTTTTTTCGACAGTTAGCTAAACCAGGCCAGTAAATTAACGCCGAACGAGGCACGCCTCGAGTATATAGAATAGTAGTCACCGGAAAGCCAGGCTTTTAGGCAACAGACCAAAACAAAAAAAAACAACGCGTCACCGAGGGTGGATACGCATCAGTCAAAAGCCCCGTGCAATCAGCTGACACGTGGCACCAGCAAATTCGTTCTTAAACGTTCAAGTATTAGATTTTGTAAGAAATTTGTCACTCAGATATAAAAGTCTTGCGTGGTATCCGCTAGTTTGTCTTTAGTAGGATACTAAAAATCTTTATACGAACTAGTGGAGAGCCGCGATAGGATGTAGAAACAAGTTTGCCGAGAAAATCTCTAAAAATGCATTAACGCGCGAGTTGGTTCGAGGGTAAATCCGCTCAGGGTGCAGCTTGCACATCAGGAGTTGTGCAAAGTCTTGCGGAGGGCGGAGAGTCGAGGGCGGATGAAACGGGGAGAGGGGAGGAGGGTCACGGTAAAAGCGCCACAGAGGAGGAAGTTTGGCTGTCCCGGCTGCAGAGTGGAAAAGCGTGTCTTTCGGGCATCAGAGCACTCATGCCGAGCCTATATAGCATCATAGAACGAGCGATGAACAGCCAACAATGCGCTGATCATATTTCAGCAAACGCCTGGCTCTTCGTCTTCGTTCGTATGCTTGTCTAGAGATGCATCGTGATGCAAGTGCGTCCACCATGTCGTTGTCGTTGTCGTCGTGGTCGTGGTTGTTGTCGTCGCGAATAAAGCATGAGCTCGAGAGAAAAATAACGAGGTGAAGCCGCGGGCTTGACGTATTGCGTGTTGCCTCTACCCAGCGACGAAATTGCAATGTTTTTCACGCGAAAAAGGAGCCACCCTCTCGTTTCTCCCTACTTTATTTGATGCTTGTAAAATGCTCGAGCAAAAGATGAGATGGGAGGAGGCAACCTCACTCTCTGTCTGCTCGTATGTGAGGGCAAAAAAGAAAACAGCCACACACTGAAAGCGGATAGAGAACGAGAGAAGAAGAGGCTGTTAAAGTAGAACACGAAAAAAGTTCGTCTATCGTGGTCACTTAGAAGCTGCCCAGGAAATGGCGAATAACCGGATTTGAAGCAGCACAGTATTTTCACGCCTTTTTCACCCTTCCTTCCCTCTTTCTTTCTAATTTTTTACTCTACTCACTCCTCCCTCTCTCTTTTGAAAATTATTAACTTCTTAAGCCTTGCCCTCCCTATTCATTCATAAGACGATAAAATACAGAGTATACCCAGAAAATTCGCAATTTCGTAGCTCGGGCAGGCTACACATATCGTTGACTTTTAAAGAGGAAGTTTGAGCGTATCAAGTAATTTAAAGTTATCCTTTGACTATACGTTGCTTCTTCGAGATTGGCGATTCGCTTGACGTCACACTAAGAGAATGTGCGTTGCACAGCATGAAACGTGTGTTTGTTAGGAGCTTTTGTCCGTCCAAATGCGAAAAAGCAATTTCTGCAAGTGGATCGCAATTTCTTTGCGCCCTACAACTCAAAGCTCTCGTGGCCATTCACAGTAGCTAATAATGAAACTTGATACTTATCGAGGCTCTTCATTCAAGATTTTTCTTTGCGCTTGAATCAGTTGAATGCTTTGGCGACGAACATTTGTCGGTTACAAATAAGACGAAGATAAAAGAGCTAGCGATTGCACGCGCTTTATTCGAAAGCATAATATAGCTCAATTCTTATCTCTTTAAAACAGCGGATAACGAAAAGTAAATTTGGTCGTAAACAAAGAAGCTAGTAGAGAGAGAGAGAGAGAGAGAGTAAGAGTGGAAGTGAAAAAGGGGGCAGAGAGCCAGACGAAATCTTGAAGAGCACAAAGGAGAAGGTCGATGTATGATTTGAGTAAACATGGTCGCTTTAAGGCTGCTTTGATACTATAGGTAGAGGCGCGTAACTGCGAAATTGGCCAAAGGAAAATATTCAAGGAGAGAATCAGGAGGGCATGTAATCTCAGAAGATAACAGCTCGTCGTCACTCGACTTGAAAGTACTGGGCAAAAAGGTGCACCTTCCATCCCCTCTCTATCGCCCCTATCATCCCTTTAACGAGTAGAGAGAACAAGTTGGTACGCGGAAAAAGGTGAAGCAGTTTATGAAAGAGCCGCCAGTGCCACGTGCACAACAACCGAGCCAAAGCTAAGCTTGCAGAATTACGACGGCGGATAATACCTTAGCTTAGCCAAGATCGCCGCCGCGTGGCTTCTTTTTTCTCCTCCTCCTTCTCTTCTTCTTCTTCCTCGACTTCTTTCGACGCTGAAACATGTGCGCACCTGTGCTCGCTTCATACACACTGGCTCACTGGTGTTTTACCGAATTCCCGCGCATAAGGAGCGCGCAGCTGGCTTGTACTTTTACGGCTCAACATTTTTCATCGAAAATTCGCTCGACATCGCTGATGCTTTTTCTTTACGGGCCTTGCATGCTGCAACCCCTGGCATCTCATCCGTATACCTGTATCCAGATCCACACACACCTTCATTCAGCTTAGTAGTTGGAATAATTGGCTTGGCTTTCCCCGTAGCACTGACGTAACTTTAAAGAAAGAAACAGAAAAAGAGGCTTTGATCGTTGGCTAATCCCCGGTCATGTATAAAAATCCGTAATAGGAACAGCGATTGCAATGAACGATAAGCATCCTTAAAGAACAATTCCAAACTACATAGGAAACGTGAGATGTCTTTTAGTCTCGTTTTCATTTATTGATTTGACTGCTATAGACCTGAGCGATACTTCGACGCTCAAGGAGATTTCCTTTGATATGGGCTTCGAAGCGTGCAAGTAGAGCTAGCAAGAGAAAGACGGAGAATCGAGTATCATATTGGAAAATGATTAGGGATTAGGTATCAAGCGCAGGATAATAATTTAATACCTAGACGAAATTGGAAAACGCTTTAGGGGTAGTCAACAAATTGTCGGAAGTGATGAAAACTATTGTTCGCGAGAGAGTTATTTACTCAAAACAGGCTATTTAAATAGCTGCACCTCTCTATTTTACCGTTTGTCTCGCCAACTCGAGCCGTAGCAGCATCAGCAGCCCACTTGTTTCAATAGCTTCTTTTGTTCTGCGACAGTCAGTGGAGTTATTTACGCCAAACAATTTTAGTTATCCTATTGCCTTTGAATACCTTCGTTGTTTTCAACGACAATGAATAAAATTCGAATATAGCAAATATTAATAAAAAAATCAAGAGAACAAAATAGGTCGGCTATTGATGTCTGCGGTTTCTTGAAAAATGTTGAATTGATTACGGTGAAGCTACCTTACTTCTATATCGAGTTTAAACTTTATCCACTTTTAACGAGTGACGGGTGTCGCGATCGAGTCAAGAAGGAAAAGATAAAAAATTGAATTTATTGAGAAGCTCAGGGTATCGTTCGACGTCGAGGGTGACGTGGTAAAAGGGCTGCCGACAGGAACAAGTGCTCTGATCAATTACTCGCAGCCATCATAGCGTGATTACTCGAGCCGTCCTCCCTCGCGGCGCAACGCCGACGTGAAATCGTTCCCGTATAAATCACTTTGCGACTACAACGACCTCGTCATCGTCGGCGTCGACCTCTGCTCCGCCTACCTATATCCCTGCATACATAATTGCGCTCAATCCTGCAAACTCGACAAAGCACGCGATATTGCACGACCAACCAATATTTTCTGCGCGCAAACTACCAAAGCCGAAAACGGAATAAACTTGGTCCCGTGATAAACACCTTATTTTCTTTCGTTCAAAGTCATCGATCTTCTCTATTTGACCTCGTTCATAAGACGTACAAGTTTTTCATCGAGTCTTATAGAATCATAGCCGTTTAAATCCACTGCAATTTATTGGCACTCTCGTATGGATAGGGGAGAAAGCAATAGTCTTGGAGAGTAAAGTCGTAGTTGGCCCTCGTGCATCACACAAGCGCTATTAGATTTGGTGAAGGGCGTCGGCGGCGAGTACTAGTCTCTCGCGATAAATTGCAGCTGCGCACTGCATTCATATCGCTATGCATCAAAAGTCTGTAGAGCTGCTGTCTCGTTTCACCGACACAGACGGCCTGTAAATCGGTGAAGCGGCTGCCAACTTGCAAGCCTGCTACTGCTGCTACTGCTGCTGCTTTTTAATGGCCAAGCTATCTCACTTGCTAATTCAACCTCGCGCCGTCCTCGTTTTCTATATAAACTCGTGTCTATTATATATGCTCTGGGTGAAAAGCAATCTCTACCGAGCTCGAGTTTAGTTTAAAGCATCGTTTATCCCGACGTCACAACTACATTATAACTCGAGCATCATCGACTCTTCGTCATGTATCCATCTACAATCGAAGAGTGGTTTTTTCGGGGACAGTGCAAACAAGGAGATCGATTAGCCATTCCCTTCAGCTATGGTGAGATGTCGACTAGTTGTCGAGTCGAAGGTAGACGCGCCATAAATTGCCGGTTCCGTAAAACTACGCAAGCGAGCGAGCGAGCCCTGGGAATTGAATTTCGCCAGTGACGAACGAGCAAGCGTCCCTCATGCGAGTAAGCGACGCGAAGCTTCTCCATCCCCAACCAACTCTTCCACCTCTTTTTTTCCTCACTTTGCGCGCGCCCGACCAGAGACATTAGCAAATCGAGGGTGAAAGCCTAGCTTTTTCGTTCATCCTTCAGCGACATTAGGCTCTCTCTCTCTCTCTCTCTCTCTCTCTCTCTCTGTCTAGCGAGCTGTTGACAAGAGAACAGCACCATTTGAAGGTTTTGATCCTTCACAAATTCAAAATGCAAATGATGCATATAGCCTTTACGTAGAGACTATATTTTAGAGGGAAATTCGCATTGAATTTGCTCAGAGTAGTCGATCGGTGCTTTGAACGAAATAAGCATTAATTACTTCGGGGAAGTAGCAGATGAGATAGGTAGGCAGCAAGTTCAAAGGATTAATAATGGGCTGTCGATATACTTGTTAATAACTCGAATCAATATCCTCGGCTAGCACACAGAGGCGCGACATACTGTGTACATGTAGTAATAGCAACAGCAGCATCAGCAGCACTAGCACGAGCAGTTGCAACAGCAGTAGCATGGTCCTTTGTGGCGAGTAACCAACCTGATCCGTCGCCCGCTTGGGCCGTGATCCTCCACTTGGTCATGTCGGAGCATCGAATTAGGACGCCAGCCTGTTTGTGCGTGTATACACCGGCTCGTGAGACGTCCAGCCAATTAGCCGACACACTGTCCTCGCATCTGCTTCTCTCTCTCTCTCTCTCTCTTCCTCTTCGAAACTCACTCGTGACGAGAGTGATGTCTATATAGGATGCGCGCGGCCAGTGAGTTTTTGTTTCATTTTTCACACTCGATTGCAATTGAATATTCATTATGGGGATTCGCGTCAATTTTTAATCGGTCTATACCACGTAAATGTCATTTACCACAGGATTACAGAGCAACAAAATCGTTCAACATAAATCTGACAAGCCGACAAACAAGTCTAGCGTGCGGTACAATACGAAAGCTAGTGCACAGCGTGCGCGGTTAAATATGAAAACGACGCGAGCAAGCGAGCGCGCGCGCAAGAGAGAGAGAGAGAGCGACAATTGCGGCTCACCGTTACACGCTGTTTATGGAGCCACCTCTCTCGATACTCACTCGCCACGCTATTTCCTCGGTTCCGCTTGCAAATTAAACACACCAGAGATCACTTCGGCTCATCTGATTTATCGGGCTGTCGAGAACGTTGCGATAGCCTCGTCTCAATTATAAATAAATCGCGACAAACATAAAAAAACTGCCAATTTTTTTTTTAACGAAAAGAATAAGAGGTGCGATAAACGCGCAATCGAGCTAGCTGATTCTACGGTCTACTGAAGATTACATTAGGCTGCCACAGTCTTTCTCGATATCGCACTCGGCGATTTATAACGGCGCTCGGCATCTCGGCGCAAGGGTACACCCACCCCCCTTACTTAGAGCTCGCTTAAATTCTCAAGCCAAAAAAAGAAGAAAGCTCGAGGGTACCCTGACTTACGAGGGTTCCCGTCTGATAACAAAAATTATTTTTCTGCCCTATTACACGACCTTATATACACGCAGTCATTATAATAACAATAAGTTGGCTCGAGACACTCTCTCCCTCGTTATTAAGGAAATCCCGGCTGGTAAACAAGGCTTAAGAGCCTATTTTTTACCAATAACAGGGCCATATTTTCCAATTTTTATCTCCGCTAATGACTATGCAGCAATAACTCAGCGAATTTCGACCCACTTTCTCATAAAACCTCATCTTGGCGAGTGAAAAAAAGGAACGAGTGATAAGTAAAGAGTATTATAGCTGGTCGAGAATGACAGGTCATTACCGGCAAACAAAAAGCTTAAAGGAATTAGTGAATTTTTTCGCGACAGCTCTTTCAGCCAGAAAGACTCGTAATACAACGATAAAGTCAGGTTTTTTATTCCAACGATGATCATTCTCGAGTGTCAAGCGAGGCGCTGTGGCCACTCTAATGCCAAGAACCCACGCAAGAGATTGCCGTGAAATAATTAATCTACGTGGAGTACGTCGTAGCGGGTGTACATTGAGCCGTAGCTAACATTTTTCAACGAAGCCGTGACTCTTTTTCAAACTCTATGTTCTCGCACGTACGTATGAACTTTTTTTTTTGTCACCAGTCAGACAGCAGTTTTGTCGCATGGTACCTTTCGAGTGGAGTGAGGCTGGTTTCGGTACGCATTCGAAGAATTGAATTCGGGCGATGGACAAAAAAAGCGATTTACAACTCCCCGGTGAAGGGATGAGGAGTGAGAGGAAAAGAGAGAGAAAGAGAGAGAGAGAGAGAGAGAGTGGGAGAGAAAAAGTTCACCAAAAAATTCACTCGAAAATGTTCAATCTCCCATCTCTCGCGTGCACACGTAAAAAGTAGCTACATTGTCACTAGGGAGAATGTCATACTTCAGTCCATTCTGTCGAGGGTGAAAAGCATGAAATTTGAATCGAACCATCTCGAGTATAATTGAGTACCAAGTAATATAGGATAACGGTTAATTTTGTAAAAAAAATAATAATAAAACTCGTTAGTACGTACAACAAAGGTATTACATTCCATAAAGGGCGTTCTGAGTGAGGAAGGAGCTTTTCCTAAGAGGAAAAGCTCATTAATCGATGAGTAAATGCAATTGAAGTTTGAAATTAACGGGCCATTGATTGATTTCTGTGTGGACGCAGTCAATACGGCAACTTGATTAGAGTAGCTGCTCCACGAAGTCCTTAAATGAAGTTATGCGAGTGCGAGACTTGCTGAAGGCAGTTCTCGCGTGACCAGGTCGCGTATACACCGAGAAAGACGACAGAGAGAGAGAGAGAGAGAGAGGGAGAAAGAGCTCTTTGCCGAGGCTGTCGTCTTTGGTTTATAGACCGATGCACCGGCCAATTCTCAATTAAGTTCCGTTAACGTCAAAGCATATCGATTTCCCCGTATCGAGCAGTCAATGGTGCAGAAGCTTATGCGACTCGTTGCCCGGAATTCAAAGGCAGCCGCGACGATGCAGCATCGTTGAACGAATAGACGGCGGTCTCTTGGCGCCGCACCATACGTTGACTCGTATCACTAGATCCTACAGCCATTCCTCGGCAATCTTTATTATCGTCATTTCGTTGGCTTTGTTGTTAAGGTTAACTTAGTCAAAAGCCTCAAAAGGACTTTTGATTGTGCTCATTCACGCTCGTATATAACCGTTGACAGAGAAAATTCGAGTAAATAGAGTTGAAGCATTCGCAACCTCTTCAGCTAAATTATGCGTTATAATCGCGGTAAATAATGCGCGTAGCGTATATAAATTTAGATTCATATTTTCCATCTCGACGATCCGCCCAGAATGAGAAAGAGAGAGAGGGAGAGAGA
Organism: Chouioia cunea; assembly: GCA_030064505.1. Taxonomy (NCBI): domain Eukaryota; kingdom Metazoa; phylum Arthropoda; class Insecta; order Hymenoptera; family Eulophidae; genus Chouioia; species Chouioia cunea. Next base: position 1,804,946 of record JAOPFQ010000001.1, read on the forward strand.
GAGAAATAGGGAGGGACGCAATGAAAGCTCGCAATTTAACACAAAGAGAGAAAGAGCGAGAGAAAGAGAGAGCGACCATGACTACCAACGGAAATTCAGCTTCGCTCTTTTCACAGTCCTCGCGAATTGCCTGGCTCGTATCCAATCTTCGCATCGCTATTTATTATTCGAATCTAACGAGATCAAAGGATTCCATTGATATCCAGTCAAGCTCCATTTCAAACAGTTTCATGATCGCTCATAGCAAAGTGAATTCAAAGGCACTCGTGAGAAGTGTTTATCCGAATACGTATCGCATATATCAATTACATTAGCCGATAACGATCGTCGATAGGCATTTGTTTTTTTATTCCAGAATTTTGCACGCCTTGTGCTGAACGAGTATCGAATGAAATATTGAAGCTTTCAGTTGAAAAAATTTGAACGACATTAATCGTATTAAAAGTAGCAGTAATGTCATCTAACGCGCGTCTCGTCGATATACGTACATATAAAAGTGGAGAAGGAATTATGCCGTAGCTAATAAGTGCATCACATTACGCCATTAACAAGCTCTACTGCTTGCTGCTAGCCGACACCAGGTAAAATTTGGCGGTTGAGGCTTTTCGCAGCCAGCTACAAATTGCTTTGGCTATTAATCGCGCCCGCTCGCTCGCGAGATATTGTAATTGCAAACTCGCACACCGGCAAAATGGGCGGAACTGATCGATTGGCGCTCATCGCTCTGGAACGTCCAATGCGTGCGTTATATACGCACACGACGTCGACAATTTCGCTGGCCCATCGTTCATATTTCCCGAGCCATTAATTTCGTAGTTAAAAAAAAATAAATAAATAAAGGTACGTCGACCAAGTTGCAATGGAAAAGACAAAGGATAAAGCGCGAGTAGGTGCGATTGTCACTTTGATGGCTGCGATGATTCTTCTCGGTGGCTATTTTCTTCTTATTTTATATCAAGTTTTTTTTATTATATAAAATTCCTGTAATAAGACAAGAAAAGTTGAAACAGGCAGAGAAAAAAAGAGGTACAGGGTCTGCAGTGGATTCTCTTGGCGGTTCTTTATTGCATTCTTCAATTAAGCGAGCTCTTTACGAGCGGCGAGTACTGGACTCGCTTTGTGGGCCACGGTCCAGTGGCGCCCAGGCTCGTTTGTGTAATTAACGACCGGGTTTGCACGTAGGCAGGCAGGCAGGCAGGCAGGCAGGCAGGCAGGCAGAGGCTGCAGTGGTATGCAGTCCCGCGTACACGCTACTACTCTACTCTAGGTTGCCTCACCTCCTATAAACCGGAGCCTCTCGTCTAATCTAATTTTTATTATTGTTTGCCACTCGGCAATTCTTCAACAGCCATAGCTCCGCAAACTTAGTTTTCGTAGGCTTGTTAGAAACTCAACAGTTCTCACTGCTGGTCTTACTATTATTTTTATTATTTTGTTCTTCAATAGCTCTCGTCTGTTATTTGCACGCGCGCCACCACTTTGCTTCTTCTTGTACTTGTGCAATTACATCGGTCGTCGAGCAAGCAGTAGCTATTGCTGACAATAGTAAAACAAAAAGAACGGATATCAACACAGGATCTCTTTCACCAGATTTTTTATTTTACTCAGATTTCCGACAAAGGAATTAATTACGATCTAATGGAATTCTTTTTGAATTCGATCCTTCTCTTTATTAACTTGTCTTTGAACGTTGCGTCCGCATGCTCAGCATCCAATTGAAACTCTCACCATGGATTCGCGAAAATCACTTGTCCACAATTCGATTTTGTTGAAACTTTCACGGAAATGCCTCGCAAGCATCTAATTATATTGAAACTCGCTGAGCGTTATTAAGCTTGCGGCTAGAAGCTGCAAGCCAGCACTGATGGATATCTTGCCGTTGATCCAAGTCCATCGTCTTTCATTAGTCAGCTCTCCCTCGCGCCTTGACACTGTGGATGGCAGCTTAGATGTAGCTCGACTAAAGATTTTATGAGCTTTAACCGAGCTGCTTTTCAAACTTGCGGTTGCCCGATAAAGTGCACACAGATAAAGTCACGTCCAAGTTTGCTCTCCCCTAGCTTAGCTATTATTTTCTCTGTCGCACGCAATTCAATTCCAGAACGAGAGCGCCATGGCTTTGTCGTGCTGTTTCGCCAACTTTATTTCTAACAACTTAATTAATTGATTGTCGTTTACTTTGCCGACTTACAGCACTTTAATGTTTCCTCAGTAAATGGGATGGAAAAGTTCGCGCCGAGGTAAAAGGTGAGGGAAAGGGCAGGAGGATGTGGCTAAAGCTACAGGCTGTTATTTTAATCTCCAACAGGGGCCAGTATTATTTCAGAGGGTATACATGGCTAGATAAAAAATCTGCTTGTGGCAGTATCGTCGATGTTTGGTGAAAGAGCTCCAGTGGTCGCATTGCTGGTCGACTCATGGTACACCGCAGACAGTCTTGTACTAATTAAACACACCGCAATAACCGCTCATAGTTTCCTCGCTCTTTATGAGCTAGAGCAATAGAGCGTGTACATGCGTGTCTGTGTGTGAGAAAGAGAGAAAGAGAGAGAGAGAGAGAGAGAGAGAAATGTCATAAGATATAAACTACACAGGACGAATCGGTTTAATTGCCAAGATCCGATTAGCAGGTGCAAGCTGCACCCAACGAGCTAGTGGGTCTTAATCCCCTCTGCTCTCGAGGTACTCGCCGGTTGCGTGTCACTACAACTACAGGCAGACCGCATCCTAACTTCAATATCCTAGCTTGCGGTCATATCTATATCATCCCACCTCATTCTCCCCTCTTTCTCCATCCTTTCTCTCTATGTATATTTACAATCTCATTTCTAGCGCAAAGAAGCAAATTTGATTAGCTCGCCGCCAAGTTGATTCTTAATAAATCAGCCAACTTATACATGTGCCTATTTTTTTTTCTTCTTTGAATTTAATCCGAAAGTTTGTATTACCTCATAGGGATACGTCGTGCCAGCCAATAATTAAGAAGTACATCCCAAAGTCAAAGAACCACCTCTTGGGAGAAAATGCAATTTATATAGCTTTGACTCGACGTATGATATAGAAAATCCAGAGATGCTTCGTAGAAAAGTCGAGATCAAATCCCTGAAATCGGAAGTCGGAGCTTGGACACGAAGCTCCGCTTACGCGAAAGTTATGCTCGTTGTATCGCTACAGCATCTTTTCTCTCGTTCCCTTTGAGTTTTTTTCGCTGTAGCCTTGCTTATTTACGTAAAGTAACGTACATTGCTTTTTTTCACTTGAAAAGGAAAAAATACATTTACATGGCTGATGACAGCAGCAGTAGCAGTAGTAGTAGAAGCACCACCACCACCATGAAAATTTACGCGACATTTCAGCCTGCCAATTTAGCTTGCAGCAAGCGCTTTATCTTTGCCACTCTTCTCTCTTCCGACCTTCGTCTCTTTATAGCTTTTGCCAGAGCTATCTCGCTGACGATGCTAAGCCGAGCGGTTTATTCTCGCACCTGAAATTGTCGCAAGCCTAGTTCGACGAATCACTCCGCTGTACAGATACTCGAGCATCTTTCGTAAATAGTTCAAATCTTTCAATTTTTTTTGCCCAGCAATATTGTCGTCATTCTCAACTTGCACCTCGACAAGGTAGTCTCGGTTATACTATAACCTAGACTTTTTACGAGGTATCTCTCCTCTCCTATCTTCCCTGTCTCTTTCTCCTTCTCTCTCTCTCTCTCTCTCTCTCTCTCTCTCTCTCTCTCGTTGCTCCTTTTTTCTAGGTATTATTACGAAATAGTTGCGTGGCCCCTCTGTGTCATCGTCGGCATCGTTGGCGTTGTCGTAAAATTCAAGCTGTATTCCCGACGAGCTGGTTGCATAACTGAAAAATCGTAAAGAGAAACGAAAAGCTCGCTTACTCGATCTCTTTCTGCGTGTCTATGTGTGTGTGTTGTCGCTTGCCGAGTCAACGAGATTCGCTATGAATTACGTAAAATGCTTGGCCCATTTGGAGGGGGCCAAGTAAAAAGCATTTCCCTGGGGAGACCGCTAGCTGCTGCTGTTGCTGCACTTGGATTTTAAAAATCAACAAAGCAGGACGAAGAGAGAGAGAGAGCGAGACAGAGATGAGAAAGAACGGCAGAGATACAGCTACTACTACTACTCCAGGTGGCTTGGCAAAAAGTTGATGAAAAATTTTTCGAAAAACACTCACTACGCTGCACGTACAATAAAATTGAACCACTCGAGACAAAGGCTGGAGACATGGAATGGGGAAACGTTGAAAACAATAGCCGACGCGCGCCTGGCGTGGAAAAGGGTGAATAAGGGACTCGATTTCCAATTTATTCGAAGGCAAGAGCTACATCGATAGTCTCCCTTTCTCAGTCTCCTCCTCTCCCCCCCCCCTCTCTCTCTCTCTGGATGACGTGTTCTCGAAACAAAAAGGTAGACGAAGGTGACGACAAGGTACGGGAGCATTGTCTCTAGATTTACTAGGCGACAAGAGAGATGCCGAGAGAGAAGCTGAGAGAAGAGGAGACGAAAGGAGGTGTGCTCTACTCCCACGGACGATTAGATGGGCAAGAGAGCAGGTTAGCTGAGCTTGCGTTCGACGAGGCATTGTTTCCTATCGATCGCTTGCACTACCGTCAAATTCTCTAGTGCACCTTGTCCACCTTTCCTTCACTCTCAATGGGCTTGTGAGAAACCTAGCAACTCCCTTCTCTTAATTCTGAGTTCTCGATCTCGCTTCTCAGTCAAAGGAGCTTATCGACAGCAGCTCCTTCTCGATGATGACTTTTCGCTCGGCGCCACCTTGGCCTCTATACCTCACATTCATTACGAACAGCGCCCAATTGATTGTCATTTCGTTTCGAGCTAATCAACCATTTACTTGTATATGCACCAATGCACTAATCCTATTATTTTGCCAATGTCGATAATGCCTGTAGAACATTCGACGAGGTCGATGTTACTATTGGAAAATTCAATTCATCAATAAATAACGTTATGCTTCGGCGAGAATCCGTTGAATATTGAACACAAATCTGCTATTCAGTCGGAAGCAGACTCTGAAAAGCAGATAAACCACTCATTTATATAATTAAACAATCTTTAATTCAAATGAATTTTGGCAGGAATATTCATATTAATATCAGAGTGCCGATTACAAGAGGACATTTCACTGAGATTACACGGCTCGCCGAACAAACTCGGAAATCAACGTGATTTTCTTTTTTTTTGTCAGCGGCGCGAAAAATGTCCGAGTGAGCGTCAAAATCCAGTAAAAAGAGAAAAAAAGGTAGAGAGGGAACGAGAGAGGGGGGAAGATATATAGCCGAGGTTATATGACGATGGATTGTTCGAGAGCGTTCGCTTGCGATTATTCGAGCGGCAAAATAGAAGTGAAAATCAATTTGCGGAAAAACGTTTCACGCCTAATGCAAATTACTTACGCTAGATTCGTGCCGAATTAACGCTTCAGCAAAAACATTTTATCGACGAGTGGATTTGAAGAGACAGAAAAGAGGATAGAGAAAGAGGGAGCGAGGATATGAGGGTATGGGAGGATCAACAAAAGCTTGCAGACCGCTCAGTACTACGCGTTGTGTTTCGCTCGTTTATAGATCGACAAATGGGAAACGTAAATCAATCGAGACATAAATAGTTGCTTGTTGTTTCACACATTCGAGGTCATTGCAACAAAACTACAATGAACACGTAACCATTCATCTGTAACACACGCTTCGGCTGATGTTTCTCCCTTTCTCCCTCTCTCTCTCTCTCTCTCTCTCTCTCTCTCTCTCTGTCTCTCTCAACGTGTTTCTCGATAATAGGTTGAACAAGGCAAATATGATAACGAGCATATCGAGCTTTCGTTAGTAGAGTCTAGCTTGTCGATTATTTACATGATAATAAGCACAGAGTAGGAGAGGACTGCACTCGTGGGAAGCTCATCTACCTGCGCACGAGGAAATCGCAATTCGTAGGCTAAGCTCATTTTGAAGATACCACAGTTTCTGGTTAGCCTAACGAAAAGTACAGGCAGTGTTTCAGTCAAAAGAAAACAAAAAACCAAAAATACAAAGCGAGCCAATAGCTTTGAACAACTCGGATACATAGACGTATCTACGGATCTGGCGCGACTGGCGCAACTGGCTCGACTAGCTTTTCGAATTAGCTTCCGCTGACACGATTGCAACTGTGCGCCGTGCAGTCGAAGGATTATCCAACTAGGCTGCTACTACTGGCGCTCGTGCTGTAACTACAGCGACGCGCGATCGAAATACTCGCATGCTGAAATATCGAAAGCGTTTGTATTTTCCACACCTTATACTCGATAAAAACAACAATTACTAGCGACACCCGCTTGGCACTATTGATTTTCGGCCGTATACCAACCTACTGTCGGTTTTCTGTGTATAAATATAAAATTTTTATTGTCGCGGGGGGATTTTTGTTGCGCTGAAGCGCCGTTGTATAGCGTTAGCGCACGAAGCCCTCTACTGGCGAACATCAAGCTTTTACTCTGTATGTCGTATAATAAATCTAATAAAATTTTTATCATCGCACCGTGCGCGCGCTCGCGCAAGCGTCAAAGCTCGTAACGCCGATAAATACGAGGCACAAAAGAATATCTAGGACGAAAAAAGAGAGACAGGGAGAGAGAGAAGAACAACAACAAAATAACAAAGAAGAAAGCACGCTGTTCCTGACAAGATTAATTCTTCTCGCGGAAGATTGAGACTAAGAAGCGCGAAAAATGCTAATTACGAAAAATTCAAAGCTTGTCGCTTATGACGCTAGTCTCGAGAGCGCGCGAACGAGAACGAAGCGCAAAAGAATAAAGGAACGAGAAGGAGCGGAGGATACTCCCGACAAATGCCTGGCATTTTCAGAAAGACACCCGAGATATGTGTGTGCGTGTGTGTGTGTGCGCGCGTGTATGTATATGTGTAAGTGTGTGTATGTATGTGTATATATATATAGAAAGAGAGAGAGAGAGAGAGAGAGAGAACGGCTGCAGAGAGCAGGAATTTCTTGTACATAGGAGAGAGTCGGGCGCGGCCAACGGAATAATTGTCGCGCATTCCGGGAGCTTCATTAACATTAACAGCCGCTACTTCTACCAATGCTGCTGCTGCTGCTGCAGCATCCAAACTCATTTCGTAATTAGCTATTCCCCTTCTTCTTGAAGCCTAGCCGAGACACAGATATCTATGCCTTATTTCGCAAACTTACTTGCCTCGAGCCTCCCACCTTCAGCCTCCGCCGCACCAAATTTTCACAGTGAGCGCGAAGAATCTCTGATCAAAGACACTGACATTGACGACCTTCTCCGACGTAATAATCCATGCACCACTGCTACTTCTTTGAGCTTCAATGCCAAATCCTCAAGCAAGTATTCTCAGTTAAACGTTCAATGAATGAATTACTAGGCTAAAGCTATCTTGGTCCTCTATAATGAATAAACGTGAGAGTATTCGATGATCGTCTCGAGCAGCAAATATCTCGAGTACCAATTTAGCTAGCTGAACTTGCGAGGCTCCATTGATTATTAAATAGATATCCAATTGCATAGCAATGTCTCTTTTAATGCTATATTTTTACTATAACCATTCAAATTACTGATTTAATTACATGGACTTTATTTTGTTTTACGACCAAGAGCTGATCCGGCATTATCGCGGGCGCAAGTCGAAAATGTGGCTTCGATTAGGTAGCTAGACGGCCAGGCAAATATATTTGGGTATATACATATATAATCCGTTTTTACGGCGCGAATAATGGAGTCTTGAGAATATGACATTCTATTGGTGGAAAGGAGGTAAGTGAAATCAAGCCATAGCTGCGAAGCGAACAACGCCAACCTCCGATAGGTTCGCTTCAGTGGCCTCCGTAAATTTGAAGGAGGCTATTAACTTGATCGGACCGCTTCGGTAAGAAGCTCCTAACTTTTATAAATTGCCTAGGGGATTTCTCACTGATTTCTTGCGCATACACGATGGATCGACGAGGTTACCGAAAAGAATCGATTTAATTGAATGTCGATCGGCTAAACAAGTAGCCAATAAAAAGCCACTTAATACCTGGTTATTCTAACTAGATTCTAATAGAAACTTATTGGTTTTCCTATTCATTCAAGGAATGCCAAATAAATTGAATTATCGTCGCGCTGCTCGAGGAACAAATGTAACAGCGAGCAGAATATAAAGAGAAAACAGGTTGCAGTTAATCAAAACGAATTGCATTCTTGGGAAAACAGACCAAGTAACGAGAGTGAACAAAGAGCTGTAAATCACTGGGATCGATGCTGTAGGATCAATCAGTAAAGGCAATAACAACTACGATTTTACTATATCGTCAGTTACAAGAAAAAACTTATGACCGACAATATTATTTACTCTTCAAGTTGTGAGCTTTTAGTCGAAGCTCTGACCTAACGAGTCCAGATCCAACGCAAAAGTGTTTACTGGAAAGCTCGATCGGCCGAGCACTATATAGCTTGTTATTTTGTTTACCAAATAAATTCGACGCGTATGTAAAGATCCGGCTGGCTGCTCACTCGCTTGATTGTACGGCATGAACGAAGCAAATGTTATCCGCTCTCGGGCTCGTCTATCTCGCCGGCTCCTTCTTCTCGCCCTATCTTGTGTATCTACTTGAAGTGGTGAGATCGAGATAAGACGCTATGTGTACTTGAGAACCGAGCCTGAGGGCCCTTTCCCCGTCTCCCCCCATCCTCTAGCTCAATTTTCGGTTGCGCACTTTCACCAAATATCATTTGTTCAATTTTTAACTTTATTCCTCTTTATTATGTTCTATCTCCTACCCTCCCTGCTCTCGTTCCCTCTCTCTCTCTCTCTCTCCCTTCTCCTCTTCCTTTTTCCAGTTAAAACGCTACTTGTTTCATTAATTTCGCTCATCATCAATGAAAATTTCCGATAATTTTATTCTACATTAAATATCTATTACAAACTTGTTGAACGGTCGGAGTAATTAAAGTGAAAGTTGTATAACGTTCGTTGCAGTATTTAATTATGGCGAATTCTGAAGTAGATCCCAATTATCTTGTGAAAAAGCTATGAAATTCCACGTCAATAAATCTCTTGAAAAATTGGAATTCATCGAAAAATGTCGCTGTATTTTGCAATGATAGATAATAGCAAGAGTGGTGAAAAAAAAGAGAGAAAATAAAAATTCGCAGGTGAGAGGCGAGAGTCTAATCATAAAGCCAAAGTCTACCCGTAAATTGTCGTAATTAGCCGGGGACGCGTACATGGGAGGAGGGCGGCGAAAAAGTGAGCAAAAGCAAAACGAAAAGCAAAGAAAGTGCTATAGCGTGGAAATGAGCAGCTCTGTCGGAATGTTTATTGGGTAAAAAGGAGGATAGAGAGCGAGAGAGAGACAGAGAAGGCGCGTGAGAGAAGCTGCAGATTGGACAAGAGCAAATGCTAACTGGGAACTAGTTTATCGTTTAATATTCCGAGTGGCCGTAGCAAGGCAGTGCCCGTAAATCGCGGGAGAAGCAAGAGGAAAAGAGCGCTAATTGTGCACAATAAAGCCCATTCGCTCACGACACGTTCTACTTATCCCTGTGTACTCGTACTCTCTCACGATGCAAACTTCCCCTTTCCGCCCTTGCCCATGTATATATGTATTTCTTAGTCGTTCGTCTAAGTCACGGCGACCAATTACTCTGGGCCGTGATATTATGGCCAAAGACACGCGATCCTTCCCCCTTGCCCATGCTTGCCGTTAGGCATGCTATGTTATACGTATATATATATATTACTACCTCATATATCCCTACCTCTATGCATTATTTATGAGGCAAACTCGGTAGCGTAGATTTTGTCGCGCCAGCAGCTCACCAAAAGTTTATTGTTGCGCCTGCTGCCACCGCCGCTGACAGAGTTAACGAAAAAAGTCATCGGCCGTTACGTGCTACCTGCATGTACTTCAGCGGCTTAATTGCCGTTGCGTGAACGCGATCCAATGTATAAAAGTTCCTTCCACCGACTAATTAACTCTGTACACACAGACGAGTTGCTTGAGTGGGCGTGCGCACGCTTATGAAATTAAATAACTCCGAGAAGAACTAGCGGCAACTAAGTAAAAAGACAAACAACCAACTGATCCTCCCGCCGCACACACATATACGCACGAGCAAAGAGACAAACGAACGGACGGACGAGCACGTAGTCGGCAAGACAATCAGAGTAGTTTTTCCAAGTTGTGTGGGAGGAACGCCCTCGCATCCGGTTACTTTTTCGGCAAGTCGAAAGACAGGATAAGAAAAGCGGAGATGAGAGAAAGTGGGAAGAAGGTCAATTAATTTCCCACTGGACGAACAAGAGAGAGAGAAAGAGAAATAAATAAAAGAAAAACACTACAACTCCTCTCGACTGCCTGGACTCGCATGAGACGCTATGCTGGCTTGTCACAATCGAAGCTTCAAACGCTGCAATGCGCAACCAAAAAAATAAATAACAAAGCCAAAGATTTCCAGGCAGGAACCTTTCCAATTATCTAGGTAGAAGAAAAAAAGAAAGAATGAAAGAAGAAGGCGAACATCGACTTAATTGCATTGTGCTCTCACTTTAATTGCGAGTATTTTTCCAGTATGTGTGTGTGCGTGTGTGTCTGTAATGTTGCAGTCATTAAGAATAAAAGAATAATAATAATAATAAAACAATAAAAATGAAAACAACCGAGTTTAATTAAGGAGAGCTGTCGTTGGTCGATAAAGTCGAGTCAACGGCCACGACGAGCCGTCGATCAAAAGATAGAGTTGTAGAACAGCACATCTACTTGAGATCGAGCGAGTGTCTGAGAGTTGGAACTCAGTCGACAGCTCGTAAAGTTTTGGTGCACGCGCAGCTGCAACGATGAAGGAGGTTGCACATGGTAATCGAGACGATGCTACCGACGGCCATTGTAAGCATGTAATTCGATAAGAGGATTCTAGTGGATCATATCGGCCGAGAGAGAGAGAGAGAGAATCGGTCTGCAAATAAGAGTGAAGGCGGCTCGAGCACATAGTCCATCGATCGAGTATATGCTCATTCGAACGAAGCCAATTCGAAGCGTGCAGCTTGTACATATGCATATAAGCACTTGAAGCGAGACTCCGCGGCGGGAATGGCTGCTCAAGTGCATCACGCAGTAGAGCTCGAATTAGCGGCATTCCGATATAGCATGCATCAGCATGTATGATGTGTGTATCATGTATCACGTTATACGCGCCTTCATTATTCCCTTCCGGATAGATCAACGTCTCTCTCCATCTCTTTCTCTCGCTCTGAATACACCTATATATGTATACACGTAACGAATGGTCCATTGTCAACTACCACTGATGCTCATTTGTCATTACCTTTACACGTCGCTCTTTTCCATCAATCTCAAGCTGGATAAAGCACGTATCATCATCAGCGAATATTTTTTCAAATGATCGCATAAATCCTAATAGTCAAGGGATGCCGTCGCTCTTTGAGTACGTGCGTATAACAAGACAACAGTAGTAGGATGCCCGACCCAAAGAATACCTACATACTAGAACACGCGCACCGAGATCTCTCTGTTTCTGTGTTTGTACCGGGCACGAAATTAGCGTACGATCGATCGCATGCAACCGCCAATACACTCTCCGCTGTGCTCGCTGAAAAATCACTCGGCGTTTACGCGATCAATCACGTGAATCATTGAATCTCTTGAGTCTCTCGGAAGGCAACTTATCTGTAACGGTGCTTTGAAAGAAAAGTCTAAGATTTATGCCGTGTTCCTTTTCTTTGCGCAAAATCAACGAAGAAATTTCATAATTCATGGCGCGTATCATGTCCCATTACTCGTTGGCGGCGGTTGCACGGCCTCGCCGAGTATTACTTGAAAATATCGTCTCTGATAAAGTCAATATTGATACGAGGGTCCGCAGTCATCGTCGTCGTCGTCGTCGTCATCGTTGTCATCGTTGTCGTCGTTGTCATCGTTGTCGTACTCGCTGAAAAACTTGATGCGCAAACAATTGTACGGGCGGACCTGTAATTTTAACGTAATATCGTTTCGCTCGGCAAATAAACAACGATTAATTACCTGCATACTCTATATTATGCACGGCACGGCCATCCATCCACCTTATTTCGTTTATTACAAATTTTTTCGCGGCTTTTATTAATGTTTCATGCGCGCATGGAATAACAATGCATCATAATGTTGGCAAAACACAGCTCAATTACCGATGCTCTCGGGCGATTCGGAATATGCATAAATTGAATATAATTTTTGTTTGTTGGCTACAAGGGACACAAATGCGAAACCGGAGAAGCATTACGAAATTTGATCGAGCATCAAATAAAAGAATTTATTGCAACCTCTCGGTGAATCGAACATTTGTTTCGAGCTCTCCTCGTTTATCCCCGTTTGAATATACATCTCATTATTGCTTGTTATAATAACGCGTGCTTTCATCAAAGTAACGTATAAAAGTGTATTTGCAAACGTGTATAGAAATTGCTCCAACTGCATCGCTCCTCGTGCCTAACGTAGAACCAAGCTAGTTTCCTCTCTCGCATTTTGCTATGCGATGCTGATGCATCACGCCCACCAAGATTCTCCCACGCGCTATTCGTGCACTGGCGTCGCCGTTACTGCAGCCTGCCAATCGATTGCGCGCGTTATCAGACACAGATGCAGATAAGCCCTAGCATAGAGGGTATATGGCAGTTCTATGGCTACGTAGCGTACGCCATAGATTCTCGCGCAAAAAGGACATCGGTAGAACAGGGATAAAAAGTGGCACACAATGCTTCTCGAACGAGATTGCGATTTTTATCGACGACCAATACCAAATCGAGTTTGAATTTGACAACCTCATTTCCGTGTCTTTATTACGAATACTTCTTTGTGTTTACCGTGGTTAATCCCAGCTACTCTTATTTGTAGGTGGCGCAATTAAAAAGACTAGAGGCGGCAGGAACAATCGCGCAGACTTGCATTTGGAGCACGTACATTAGTTTAACGCCGCCCCAGCCCGTATACACGCGCCAGCGTGGTTCCGGTTCGTTGCTAATACCCCGTCGGTGAATTTGGCTCGTTGAAAAAGAAACAGTGCCGTTGTAACTGCGAGTGTGTGAGCGGATGCCATTAACCAAGCCCCCTCAGTGAATCCGGCCAAAGTTTTGCGCCAACCCAGACATAATTGTTTGCCTACGAATTGTTGCTAGTTAAAGTGGAAAGTTGCAGATAACTCGGGCAGACTCTTGAGTGCAGACTGCATTAAGTGTATACTGCAGCTTTCACCACAGCAAAAGGCCGTTCTCAATCGACAAACCTCGACGATATACCATTTCCATTACGCTTTACCATAGCTCCTTTGCCTTCAATTTTATACTTGGGCAGCTTTGGCTTTTCAACTCGTTCCTCATCGCACCAACTTGGTCGAGAGCCCTTCCTTTATTCTTTCTTTCTCTCTCTCTCTCTCTCTCTTACCGCTGCCAACCTTATTAATTCTTCTCTCCTTTCCTCTTCGTCTACGATGTCGATGCTCGTTGTTATTTTTTTTCTCATTCTTTGAGCACTCGAGTTTTCTATAGCTCACGGATCATTGCGCCTCACGATTGCCGTGAACGTTGGAGTGCCGTTAGACGTTGGCATTTTGCGCGATCGGACGTTTCAATTTCTCGTATTGACTCTAATCCAAGAAAGGCTAAGATCCGTAATATAATAGCAGAAAACATAATCCTTGGAGAGAAATTGTAGCTCAGAGAGAGAGAGAGAGAGAGAGAGAGAGAGAGAGAGAGAGAGAAAGAGAAACTCTCTTTACTGGGAACGGAAAGAATAATTAAGTGAGGCGCAGTCGTGGTAGAAGATGTACTGCTTCTCTGTCTATATAGTCGTCGTAATCGAACGAGCTTACCGGAATGTTTTCCTTCAGCCAACCAGCAAGTAGTGGTAGAAACGGATTCCGGCAATGGCAAGTGGATCTTTTGTCTCGGAGATTTTGGCTGTTTGGGCTCGATGCCAGCTCTACCGCGCGAAAACCTCTTTCCGTGTATATGCAAGCTCACGCGCGCGAGCCGCCACCACCTCTAAGCGTCCATTCAGCTTGAACGTATGCCAGGATATATAAGCATAGCTCCATTGTACTTGTCTATGTATATGTATAATATATGTACACTGCCGAATCTCAACTGAACAGCACATTTTCCGCGTCGCAGCTGCCTATGTCATCTTGATATTATTCTTTGTTCTATTTTCAATTATTTATTAAAATTGCTGGTTTAAAAAAATCGGTATTATTCGATAGGGTATACGCTAAAGACAAGAGAACAGAGGCTGAATAACGGACACGGGTATTAGCGTCAGCCGTTGACGCACTTAGAGATGGGATAGAGGATGCGAAATCATTTGCAAGTGCAAGCAAGCGATCGTACGGCCTGAGCAAACAGCCACTGGCCATCCGTCTTGACGCCAGCTAGAATTATCGCCCAGTAGCGGCAGCAGAGGTGCAAAGCAACGTGTTAACTTGACCCAAACCAATTTCATCCTCTATATATATGTGTATAGGATGAAATTATATATATATATATATATATATCAACTCTGTCACGTCTATCCAACCATATAAGACTATATTAAAGGAACAAAAAAGAAATAATTCCATTGTCGAAATTGATCTCGAAGCTATATTATTTCTCCAGTGGGCGAAAGAAAGTGTTCGCAATAAGCGCAATTTCACGCGATGGCGCTGCAAAGTGAAAAGCGCCTGAAGAATCGTACGACGGCCAAAGTTTCCTCGTTTGCTGGACTTGCCCCCCCCCCCCTTCTCTCTCTCTTTCTCTCTCTTACGAGTACGCGCACCCTCGAGGAGAAATTTTTGGGCAATACTTTGGTAAAGTTTGACGATAAAAGGACCCCCTCCCCTCCTCCTAACGTACACTCAGTGCGTGTTGCGCCTTGTGCGCAATCATATAGCTAAGAGAGGACTTTGCACTCCCTCGAGTCTCTTTTTGACTGCTCAAGCGAGATGAAGGGAAAAAAAGAAGACACGCCACGTACACACAGTCAAGGGAAAGGGGGAAAAAAAGTTCATCAAACAGTTATGAGTTTGTCTCGTGCAGCTGACGCTCGCGAGCGCGTGCAGACCTACGTGTGGCGTGGTTCGTTGAAGCACGCAGTAGCATCAAGAGTAGCAACAGCTAAGCTAGCAAGCGAGGGAGAAAGGCAAAACTTTGTTGTCTCTTGTCTGAGCTCGTGAAGAGAAGAATCCTACAAGTGTTGTTTCGCTGCGCGACTTGCGAATCACGAATTTATGGATCTTTTATAGGACTCGCATGAAGAAGAGAGAGATAGAGAGAAAGAGAAACCGAGTTATTTATCGTCTTGACTTACTGTGTGCCGTGCGACTTTCACGCTAAAAATTTATCAGACTGTCTCTAAACTGTTTTACTTGGCCAACTTCCTTCATTTCCATAGTACTATTCGTCTAGAATAAAAGTGCATTCATTTAAAGAACAATCATTTTGACAAAAGATCACGTTCAAATTCGCGCGAATCGATCAATTGCGACTGAAAGGCAGCAATGCGTCAGATGAGAAATAAATAAAGGCTAGAACGAAAAAGAAAAAAAAAACAAATTGAGATATCGAAAGGGATGAAGGAGAAAGTAGTCGTGGCTCGAGGGCCGGGAGACCAACAGTCTCCCAATTTATCAGAGGAAAAGAGCAACGCGGCACTCCGGGAAAGCTTTTTTTCCTTGAGACTTGGAAGAATAGGAGGAGAACCAGTGGACGATTGAAAAAGCGCGCGCGAACTGGAGCCGGGGGAAAATTAAATCCAACGCCTCTGCAGCTTTACTCTCTGTGCACTGTGCTTCGGTCTCGACGGCCTCATTACCTCGCGCGCGCAACGAACACCTCGTCGACTACCAACGAGCGAGAGGCTAAGATATTGTTCTTGGAAACGAGCAGTCGTCGCTAGCTAGGGGCTATAATGAAAGTCCTCGAGAGCGAGCGACTCAAGGAAAGTTGCTTGTATCCGAATGACAATGCACTAGTCAATACTGATGGCAGAGGCGCGATTGTCGTTATAAAAAAACAAACAAGCAGACAAAAGTCCGAGGGAAATTCGTCTGTTTAATTAACACATTAAGAGCTGTGCTGCAGAGTCAATTTTCAGGCCAACAATGGACCAACGAGTCAATGGATAAACAATAGCCATGGCTGCCCAGATCGTTCCAATCAATAGGTATAATCGTTATTGTTTTGCTTGCTGCCGGAAATATTCATCCACGAAAACGGAACGTTGCATTACAATTGCAATTGAAATTAGTATATCCAGAGGGAGAACGCGAGGATTAATAAGCGCTCCAACCTCCCCCCCTCCTCCCTCTCTCTCTCTCACTCTCTCTGCTATTCTCCGACTACTGGGGAAAGTGCTTGCTAGTACGATAATCTCTCGAACGCGATTAGCTTTATTTGCGGCGACTCGCCATTTCGCAGATCGATGATGGCCCTCCACTCGGAATGCCTGCGCGAGAGGACGATAACACGGGGGAGTGACGATTCCAATGACGCGCTCGTCAATTATCTCAATTACACGCGCGTTGCCAGCGTAACGCTCTCTAGTTCGCTATATACTCACGAGCCTTTTCACGCTTCTCTACCCTCCACGTCCCTCTCTTCCTTTTCCATCGTTTATTTCACACTACTATCATTCAGAAATGCTTCAATTTTCCACACAATTTTATGTGCTCAGCTATCTCGTACGCAACTTTGCGCCAAATTTTCCTACTTTCCTTCAAATTCAATCTTTGCAGACTGCAGATAAATTCGTGCTACGAATACGAAGCAATTTTTTTATGCGATGAATAAAAAAAGAATATTATTTCATTGCCGGAGGTGACAAAAGTAAGATGGCTCCGATATGATTCAATTTACAGCAGCGGTTATTTACGCCGGTCAGATCATACTCAAAGCTCGAGCACAAAACCAAAAAAATAAGGGCAGAGTGGAACTGGAATCCCGGGATGCTCGTTTCGGTTCTCGGGCACGAAGGTGAGAGATAACTGGCGAATTTTACTGCAAGCCGAGTGCCAGCAGCAGTACGTCTTAGAGATGCCGTGAAAGTGCAGAGTGAGAGAGGGAGAGAGAGAGAGAGAGAGAGACCCTTCTTCGTTGCAAGTCCTTCTGCCTCACAAATTTAACGTCGACCCTTAAATCGATCCAAGGATTTTGCCGTGGCCGCACTCGACAATCCAATTTTTCCCAACCGGTTTATTCGTATTTTATCACGAGTATATAATAATATTTCAGCATTCGCGCTTCACCCTCTTTTCCCTTTCATGATTAGTAGATTGCTTTTTTATGTTCGCATCTTGCCTTTTATTGCTCAAAAAGTTGACCTTTACAATTCCCACCGCACATGCGAGTTGACGAGTTGTCGAACGTGCTTTTTCCTTTTTTCCTCTCAGTCTCTCACTCATATTGGATACAGAAATCCTTCCGTAACGAGAGTAACGGTTTGAAGGATACACGTATGACAAACGAATAGACAGCTGCTGGTTGGAAGCACTGCGGAAATTGAAATCTCGTGTAGAGTGGGTGTATGAGCAATCGCTGAACGCACAATATGGTACATGAATATTGTGCGTTAGCGAGAACAAAAATGAAAATTGACCAAGTCGGGAAATTTGGCACTTTATGGTAATTATCTTGGTAAATGTCATTATTAAAATAATTGTATGCTCGTACGGTAGTGGGGATTATGACGATGTTGCAGCTAGAAATGCGGTTGCTTACGATTTCAGGATTAGACTGGCAACTTGGCTGTTTTTCTTCCTCTCTCTTTCTCTCTGGCATCATGCTGTTGCGAGTTTTACCTAAAACTGTAATTGGTCGACCATGTAGTAGGTGACTGCGATGCGAGACAAACGTATTCGCAACACTGTGATTGCAAATGCGTAGGTCCTTTGTCCGTTTGAAAATCCCCGTAAATTTCAAAAGCGTTTCTAGCCAGCTGCATTATAATCCTCGCAACGTACACACACATACATACACACTTCTGGCAAGAGCGTTCGTTAACGTATACTCGCGGGCCCTGGCTTTAGTAATTCCAACTACATATAATGGAGCTTTTGATTAGAGTGCTATTCAGGCGCCTCAATCTCTTCATCACGTAAACAGCGTAAAAACTTGTAATGACAAAATACCTCGATTTAACGAGACCATAAAGCAGTAGCAACACACCAACAGCAACAACAACAGCAGCAGCAACAGCAGATTACATATTTTCAATTGACGACGTACCATTAAACGTTATGAGCTGCCTGCAAAAATGATAAGGATAACGCTTAATAAGCTAATAAAAAGCAATTGTTATCGAGTACGTTTAATACGCAATAAAGCGTCGAACGACGCTACGTGCTGTTTAGTTGGCATCGTACGCGTCCACATGTATATACGTATATATAGATCAGAGTCACCCACGTCATCCTTTCTTCTCCCCCCCCCCCCCCCACACAAGAATGAATCTTTGCCGTAAGTTTCGACTAGGTTTCATCTACAAAGAGACATTTTTTTTCTCCGACGAGAGAGTGCCACTACGAATCGATGTATTTATACGACGATGGCCGTAGTATAATAATTGGACAGTTGCATGCAGAGACATTACCGATTCCAACACGTTTGAACGTAAAAACTTCCTCGTCGTCATGCGGATGAGGATCCTCTCGTAGTAACGGATCAAGCCAAAGTGACACCGAGACGAGGGTGCTTGTACATACATAGTATATACCACAGTGAAGGGCTGTTGCAGCCTCGGGCAGATACTCGGATACGACCTAATAATATATAAGAATTTTATGAGATCATCCTCTCTTTAACGCTTACACATTATAGCTGGTCAAGTTTGAACGCTCAAAAATGACAATGAGCATGGCAGGATTACGTATCGATATTACCGTTGCGCACTGAATTTCATGAGATTTAATGCGTACGTCACGCACATTCGCTATTTTTACAGTTAGCCGATATTTTATTATTTTATTTTATTGAAAAATTTAGCGGCACACGACAGTGTTGCGGCATCTCTCTTGCACTCATACATACGAGCGAATACGTTTTGTTTTATTTTTTTTTTCTCTTTCTCGAGAGCGTCGACGGACGTACAATAAACAATAAACTCGCATTTTATAATATATTACTGGTGGCGTGTGTGTGCAATGAACGGAAGGGCAAGTACAGCCCGAGAGAAAGAGAGGGAAAAAGCGGTACGCGATATAGCCGGACGCGAGGTTGCTTTACGAGGCCGTAAAGCTTTCCGGTTCAAGGCCTTTAAAAATTGCACTGGTCTCTCTCCCTCTTTCTCTCTCTCTCTCTCTCTCTCTCTCTCTCACTGCGTTAGCGTAAATGTCAAAATTGAAAACAAGGAAAAAACAATAAAACAGATTTATTAAAAAGAAGCAAACGATTACCAGCTTCGATACGATTTAACCGCCTCCGTATTATATATTCCTTGGTTTGATGGGCTATTTCGTTTTGATGAGACTAAAAATAATCTGATAGAATAGAGAATAAGGAGGAAGCACTAGGACAAATGAAAAAATTATAAGGCACCGTCAAAATGTCAAGATAATATTCGAGATGGCTGCCAGATAAGAAGGAGACTCGTCAATCAATCAGTCAATCATTCAATGAAAAAACAAGATAGAAAAGGAAGAGGGCTTTTTGGTATTGCGATGACTTACTCTGATTAGCCAGTCTGATGGAGGGGGAAAATGGCAGCTAGTACGTGAGCAAGAGACGAGAGCGAGAAAAAGGAGAGAAGGGCCAAATGATCTAATCATCTGCCTCATCTACTTATACGTCTAGCTTGGAAATCGTGTCAATCTGTAACACATAGCTTCTTTCATCCAAAGGCGTCGATCGCTCATACTCGTAAACGCCTCCTATCCCGCGTTCCCTCCAATCAACAATCAATATCGACACCCCTGAGCAATGAAAATTTAAAAGAAATCTCGCGCACGCTGCGCAAAACGACACTGGGTGTTTATTTTTCAGCCGAGCTGCAAAAATTAATTGGCTCGTTGTATGCTGTTTTCGCGCGCTCTAAATTATTTCTATTCTCGGGACACTAGTGCAAAAGCACTCGAGCGCAGGAACGCTAGCTAAAAAAACATCAACAGCAGCACCAGTAGCGCCACCAACAGCATAGTCCTGAATAATAGAAGATTGCAGAGTCAACCAAAAGAAGCGTATGCTTGAAGCACGCAGCGACATATTTAAAAGCAGTTCAATTAGGCAGCCAGAGCTGCAGCACCAGTGTAATTAGCTGCAAAAACTTGTGCGCGGAATGCGTGACATCGAGTAGAACTGCAGTGCAGGAGACACGTGAGATTTTTTTCTTTCTTCGTGTTACGACCCACTTCGAAGAGCGAGCGGGAGTGAGAGAGAGAGAGAGGGGGGGCGTGCGCGAGCAAGGGCATCCGATGAATGCAAGCTGCAGCTTTTTTCACTGCCTCAGAGCTCGAGCACTTTCTTGATGGGCTGCTGTTTACTTTTCATTACAATCGCTTTTGCTGGATTTTCAATTACACTTGGGCTCGAAGCACGCCGCAGGCCGCACGGACCACTGTGGTTAAAACACGAAGAGCTTCGTTAGCCAAATGAGCGAGGAGCGCATCGCGTAGTCGTACTTTTGTTTGCAATTCGCGCTATCGCGATGAGCAAAGCCAAGAGTCAAATCTATATGTATATAAATCAAGCAATCAACTTGGCGGAAAATGGTTCGCTCGAGAGCTCGTTTATGGCAACACTTGGGTAAAAGCTCTGCTATGTGTATCTTATATATTTGGAGATATAACGCTCCTCTTGCTAGAGAGAGAACAAACGTGTTGGGTGCTCAAGATAAACGAGCGAGCACAATAACGAGAGTGAGAGCATCAGAGAGCATCGCTAATACGGAAGAAAAGGTCAAGCAGCAATGTGGAGGCAGCCGCAAGGATGAATAGACGATAGCGAATGCAAAGCTCGCGCGGATAAGATGGATGGGGGTTAGTAGCGCCCAGTCGGCAATTTGGCAGCTAATGCAGAGAGCGAGCGAGCTGGAGCTTGTTATCCCGAGTCATCGTCTCGGCTCGTTATTGTAATGCCAGCTGCAGCTTGTGGAGAGTGAGAGAGAGAGAGAGAGAGAGAGAGAGAAGCAGAGAGAGAAAACGGGCCCCCAGCACCAAACCAGCCAGCCAGCCAACCTATAAACGTCACGTACACGCTCTGTGCTCTCTCGCTCTAATGCGGCCCCCCACCCTTTCCCTCCGCCCTCGAGCTCCTCGGCATCGCGTTCCCTTATCGTCTTCTCGCGTTAATTATAATTAATAGCAGCGGACACACACCATCTATAGTACACGCTACCTTATAGCGCATAGCTTTATTCCTCCTTCTTCTGAGTTGCATCAATTCCGTCGGTATTTGCCCGGAGAGCGACAGACTAAATCCCGTGATACGTCGCTCGGCAAAAATTACTCGCTCGAGGTTAATGCATTCAACGTATGTCCTGCTATATGTGGGTTAAGTAAACGCCACGATTCCATTACCCGAGGAGCAAAGCTTCCCCACTACTACTACTACTACTACTACTGCTACTACTGCTACTACTACTACTACTACTACTACTGCTACTACTACTACTACACTCCTACTACTACTACTAATACTCAAATATTCACGGACCCAGGCTCTCATTGACTTGCAGCCTTTAATAATTCTCATCAGCTTAACGCTAACATCTCTCTCTCTCTCTCTCTCTCTCTCTCTCTCTGCGTTCGCTAAGTGTGAATAACTCATTTGCTCGTTAACTTTGGCCCCACAACTTTTCTTCTTGGAAAATCAAGCAAACTACTCTGTTGGCGTGGATGAATTATAACCTCGCGCGATACGAACAATGGATTAACATCGACGAAAGACGACGAGATACAGCTAAATGTTACTCATTGATTCGTTATGTCTAGATGAGCGATGGACCACCAGAGTCAAATGATGAAAGCTTGATTATACCGATAGTCGAGCGCGAGTCAGCTAATTTGTGCGGAGCTCGTTAAAGTGCAGAAATGGTTATATGGCATATTCCGCTGGATCCGCTAAACTCGCCTAACACAAATAAACGCGGCTGTAGCGTTGGTGCACACGGTGAAAAAGCCTAGCTATCCTGCATACGTTTTCATCCATTTAACTTACGATAAAGCAAGCTACGCGAGCAACCTACATAGCCACTCGGGATAATTAGAAAGGCACAAACGAGAGAGTGCACGAGCTTCCGACTTCCTTATTATACTCGTAAAACTCACTTAGCCTTTTGACTATACGTATATAGTTCGTACTACTAGACCAAAGAGAGCGAGAGCCTGCTATTTTCCCTAGCGTATTTATCTTTTGTCGAGTTGAAATCCAGCACTGGAAAAAGCTACCAACTCGTGTCGTAGCAAGGATCAGCATCCGGAGAAAGGACTACTCGCCACTGTTTTTCTAACATCCGAATAAAGCCCCTCTTGACAGATGCCTCCTCGCATCTCTCGACGCTTAATCAAGCCAAGGTGTTCCTGCTGCTGTCTTTTCTCCCTCCTCCTCTTCCTTCTATTCTTCTTCTTCGAAGCAACGTAGCAGCTTCTGTTTGTCGTTGCTTTTTCTCGCGTGTCTCCCTTTGTTTCATTCAAGTCAAGCAGCTTCAGCAGCAACGCCTACGTGGATTGTAGCCACAAAAAAGAACGACATCCAACTTGCAGTTAAATCTATTTGGGCGCGCCAAGCTCCCTAACGAGAAAAATGATTGTTAGGTTACTAAGCGGCAAGAAACTTTGCTAGTCCCTTAAGGTTGCAACGCTCTTGGCAAATACAACTTTCCACGAGTACCAACACACATTTTAATTCAGTTCTTTTTCCTTCCTCTTCTTCTTCTTCTCCATCTTCTTCTTCTTCTTCTTCTTCTTCCGCGCATCCATATTATAGTCGAGGCTATTTAAAAACTTTCCTCTCCTCGGAGATATTCGTTGCAATGGGCTGAAAGCATTCGCGAGCCACCGTTAAAAACAAAAAAAAATCACATACAAGTTAAAGTACGCTTTGATACAAAGCCGACGAAAAGACGAGAGCACGACGAAGTCCATTTAAAAATACGACAAAGTATATTTTTCCGGGGAAGGTAAAAGATTAAAAGGACAAGTTTATAAGTCGACAAGGAGCTGCGTTAAAAGTCAAGTACATGGCGAATTCTCTAGCCTCGTAAATAAGGGGAAAGTCTTATTTGAAAAAAATTTGCAATGTCGCTGCGAAGTCAACTCATTATCGTAGCTTTCTATTAGGACAATGTGATTTATATTAAAAAGAAAACAACAGCAAAGCCTAAACAGTCGTATACACGTCAAAGTCGTATGAGTATAAGAGAGGCCACGTTACACGTAGACAACCACGCAACATGGTAGGGAAAGAGGATTAATTGTAGAGGTAAATATTAGGAATTGCTTGCTTTTGAACGGTAAAGCCTTCGTTGATGGTAATAATTCGACACAGAGTACAGTAGCGCCCGCACGTCTCTCTTGTACACGAGCTACCAGCAGCAGCAACAGTAGCGGCAGCGGCATCGAGAAAGGAAACTTGCTCTGCCTAGCAGTTTCGCCCGGTGTATAATTATATTTCCTTTGGCCGCAACTGCTAATGTCACCGCAAGTTAAAACACTTTGCGCTGTTGCGCGGATACGGGTGACGACGACGACGACGACGACGAGGAGGAGGTAGACTCTTCTTTGTGCATCTGACACATCGCACTCTGCCACAAGGCCCTAGAGAGGAATTCTGCTTGCGCCTTCGTTGTAAGAAATTAATTTAGCTCTTTGATTACGTTCGCCTAATTTCCTTTGGCCAATTGAATCAACAAAAATACAATATCAAGATATAAACGATCGATCGGATGTCTATATCTCGATAGAGTCACTGGCAATAACAAAGCGATGAGCAGCTAATGGTTTTACGAGCAAATTGAAAAAATTCGTATGTACCGTAGTAAGTAATTAAACGACTGACTGGATAGAGTCGAGATTAAGTCGCTCTGGTCAAGTTTAGCGCGAGATATTAATTAGTCCGACTGCTGCTGCTGCTATTTCTAGCTCTCGCATGCGAATGAAGAGGCGCGGAAAGAAGAGGATCAAACCCAAGGCCCGATGATAATGAATCAGCTTTCGTGGCCAAGTGCAAGCAGCTCGCAGCTCCCCAGAGCGCAAAGATAAATTGAAATCGGAAGCTCGGATTTAATTAAAAAACTTTATCTCCCGTCCATGCGAGATGAAGCGCGTTAAGAAGACCGAATCGCCGCCGCGTCAGAGAACTCATCCGTCTCTCTCTCTCTCTCTCTCTCTCTCTCATCTTTGAACGTCTTCATTTCTTCGTCTGTGCAGAAGAAGCTAAGGGATTATGGAATCCGGAAAATCGAGGAGGAAAAAAAGGAAAAAAAAAGAAAAGAGGCGCGATGCACGCGCCCTACGCCCACCTGCGGAACTTTCAACTCGAACGACTAAACTTGGCGCCATTAGAGCCTGGATTTCCAAGTTTTAAAGTGTGGGGGGGACCCCCTCACCGAAAACTCTTTATACACTCTCGCACTCTTCCCCCCCCCCTGTCTCCTTTCTTTTCTGCCCTTTTTTGCTCTCTGCAATTGCGCGCAGACTTTTATGATATTCCATGCTCTTCCAGTCGAACAGGCATCCGATTCTTGTTATTTCAGCACATTTCCACCGGCCTCATGACTTTAATGCTCTACTATACAACTTTTTATGAATTTTTCAAAGCCAACTACTATCCGTTTAGGTATATATGCACACTGTGTCGCAAATTTTTAATAAAAATCAGTGAACTGATGAAACAACTTTATTCAATACTCCCGAGTCTCCATTATATTACTCGACAACAGCTACTACGCGAC
The DNA here is from genome assembly GCA_030064505.1 of Chouioia cunea. NCBI lineage: Eukaryota > Metazoa > Arthropoda > Insecta > Hymenoptera > Eulophidae > Chouioia > Chouioia cunea. The sequence goes on from JAOPFQ010000001.1 coordinate 1,829,887, forward strand.
TTATTCTTTCAATATATCGCTATAATACACAATTGCCCAGGGAACGGAAAACTAGAAATGGCGCGCAATGTTTACCCATTTGCATACTCGACAACAACATTAATTATATCTCAATCGTTTTCAACGAATTATATACAAATTGCAAAGCGCTATTTTGCATTTAATTATATATGATAAATCACTGAGTGTGGCTGAATCGCAGCGTCCAGCCCAAATCTCGAGTGGACAAACAGTCAAGCTTGCCGGATGATTGGCGAATAGATCATACAAAAATATCGCTGGTCAACGAGTAACATCGACTTTATTTGTCATTCATTGATATTCAATGTGAAAATACGCTCAAAGCTTTCGCGCCACGCGGAATAATTTAGCGCAGAGGAAAAAAGCAGCAACAGCAGCTTGAAAAAAAGAAGTAAAAACGAGAGGGGAAAAAAAAGAAGATCATTAATTCAAGCGGAAATTCGTTGTTATGCAAATAATGATCGGGCAGTAGGCGGTAGTTCAGGTATACAGCTGAATATGTACATAAAATCTAAATTCAGGTCAGAGCTGCGAGTAAAAGAGAGCAGTAGGCGAGTCTCGGCTGTTGAAAAAAAAGTGAAAGAGAGAGAAATGCGTTTTCGCCGACGAGTGGTCTTTTATCCAAGGGTTCATTCCAATTTCAAATGTAAATACATAGCTGGAGTACCGCTGTTTTTCTCTCTCTTTCTCTCTCGTCTGCGGGCAAATTTTGCAGCCCATTTGCGACAGCCAGTTGCCAGCTAAAATCCACTTGAGACGGGCGTTTCTCTATTTATTGGGCGTTTGCTCGGCAATTGCGATAAACAAGAATCGAGCTAGAGTGAGCTCGAAGAACAATTGCTTAGTATTCCAACTAGGGAGAGGAGAGAGGAGAAAGAAAGAGAGAGAAAGAGAGAGAAAGAGAGAGAAAGGGCGGCAAGTAGCAACAAGCGTGAAGAGAGGATAGGTAAGCGGATATCGCCGGGGGTTCTGAGGCGGAATGTCGGCAAATGTATGCCGTATGTAAATGTTATCCGAGCCGTGCAGTAATCTGGAATTTGCTCAGACGTGTAGATTTCAAGCTGACAGGCAATGCCGCTACCGCCTCCTACTATGTGGCATGTGGCAACATACTAAGAAGAGGGCGAGAGAGAAATTTTGCAGAACGTCCAGTGAAAGTCAAAGTCAAAGCCAACCAATCTCGCTTAGCTAATGGAGTTCTACCATTTGCAAGCTGCCGATTGACTTCTTGAACCGTAGTCGTAAATCGGTTGTCCTAGTATTTGGACAAATGACTTCTTGCCATCTCTACTAAACTAAGCTCCAAACGATGTGTGATTTCGAAAACAAACTTGTCTGCCGAGTGAATATTTTACAACGAAAACTCACGTGGCCACGAATAAATAGCCAAGTAAATATTGGCAAAAGAGGAATATAGAACAGTTTTCCAACGAGGATACGCGACTTTTGCTACAGAAGCAAGCTCTCGGCGAGTCTCTCGGGGGAAGAATTCGCGACTGTCGGATCTCGGATCACTACTCGCGTGTAGCAACATTGAAATAGTTATGCGCTCTTAACTACAATTCAACGTTGTACATAATGTACGTATCGTATCGTTAATTGACTAGAAAAAAAATGAAAGATACGTTGAAGTCATATGGAGGGTTTGCTTTGCTTTAGCCTATTTTTAAAACGAAAGTTGTCAAATCCTCAGTTTGTTTTGCACTCGTACAATACTCGTTCGACCGCTACTGTATATATGTATATGTATATATCACGTAGGTGCGCGGCAATATTCCGCGGGGCACAAATAAACTTCTCAAAGTCAAATACGATGCAGCAACAGCAGTACGCCAGTAGAGTCAGAGAAGCGTATAATGTTATACGCGTCTCCAGAGAATGGAGCTATGTGGGCCGCCATCTCACTTATATACGCATCACGATCTCTTGTGCCGTACGCATCATCTGTGTGTGTCTGTGTGTGTATGTGTGTCTATATACACATTTATATATTTATATATATATATATATTTGTTTATGTGTGTGTGTGCGTGTATGTGCGTGTATGTGCGTGTATATATATGTACAACCAGATCGTAGTCAGACGAGCTAGATGGATAAATAAATAATAGTTGAGCGTGCAGTAAAGCTCCCGAGCTAACGAAATTTTGCCTCTGCAACGGCAGTCTCTATGCTCTCGGCAACGCAGTCAACGGTTCTCCCACTCGTATATCTTGCTTGCTTGCTTGCTTGCTCTATCCCCTATTATTCCGACTCTAGCTTTCTCTTCGTCTCCGTCTCTCTCTCTCTCTCTCTCGCCATACATACGCCAACCACCGAGTAGCCATACACTTTTTTATTTTATTCAAGCAAACAAACAGATTATTTCGACAAACGAGACGTTTTACGATATTCTATACGTGTACCGATGTTCGGCGTGTCTCTTGAGCGAAAACTTCATGAATTGAATTAACGAGCAGGCCCTCAATTAAAAATTAATTGAATGCGTTTTTCCTGCTTTTTTCAGCAATATATTCAGTACCTCGAGAATAATCCAAAAGGGTTTTAATCTCTGCACTCGAGATAAAAGCTCCTCTCACTCTCGTCGCAGACGACCGGGAATCAAATAGCCTTAATACGCCTTGCGGCTTTGTGAACTTTTTTTTCATATTATATTTCCGACAGCCCTAGCAGTAGATTCATCGAAAGAAATCCTCTGCCTGAACTAAAGTCAGGACGACAGCTTTCAGTACAGTACAAGCGCTAGAGAAGGACGATTTCTTTTGAAAGCTGACTTGAGAGACGAAGAGATGAAGGTGAAGAAAAAAAGCCAAGTATATATCGTTCGAAGGATAAAAGCTTCATCTGGCGTAAAAGCGCGATATACACTTTGATCGGCGAATAGGTCAATTTCGTCAGGCGAGAATGAAAAAAAAAATAGAAAAAGCTACCAGCGTTGCGAGCGCGCGCCTTCGATACATAACAAAGCCGCTAGATAAGTGAATTTGGCAACGAATTGAAATTGCCTCGAGATGAAAGTCAAACGACCGATGGCAGAGTATACGTGATATGCGTTCGCTATACACCTCGACAACTTTAACTTTTACACGCGCGTTTACGTGCGCTTACTTTTTGCGTCCTCCTCCTCGCGCATACAACAGCCAACGTGCTTTACTTACGGACTCACCCCTCAAACCTCTCATTGATTTTTATCGCTTTGAAAAATAAGCTCTCTCGCACACGCCAACCTTGTTATCTCAAAATTCCTCTATATCTTGAGGTGAAACGCAACGCACTCCATAACTTACCTCCGCATCAACCGCGTTTATCAAAACTCTATCAATTGTTACGTACTTTTTTTCACTCTTCAACGGAAAATATACGTCGCGGTATAACGCGGAATTCATGAAAGTGTAAAAAGAATCGGCGCTTAATAAAAACAAACTACGGCTGCAAGCGCATGTCGAGGTAACGAAGTTGAAAAAGAATCGCAATAAAACGTATTTGCCAACTAGTAGCGTACGCGACTTCGCACTACTCTCGCTGTTTCTGACCTTTTTGTTATTCGCACGCGCGACCGCGTTGTTACTGCTGCTTGTGGCTAGCGAAAACATGAAAATTCAAAAAGCGTAGTGGTGCACTGATAGAGGAAACGTGAGCGTGAACCATTCGATAATTGGCTGGACATGTGCGTGTGCGCGTGAGTATCATTCTCGTTTGAACACAAAAAATAAGCACAGGACGATAACGAAGACGAAACTAACTGGAAGAAAAAAAACTATGTGACCGAGCGAGTGTACGTAGTTTCTCATCCTCAAAGGAAGTGTCCTTCGCGAGAGGGGGGACTCGACGACGCCCCGGGGAAATACGTTACTCTAACCACCTGTTAACGAGCTTCAAGAATTGTTATCGCTGGGATTATGACCTCGCCTATTTGACGTGCGCTCAAAGACCAACTGGCCTCTCTCTCTCTCTCTCTCTCTCTCTCTCTCTTTCTCTTTCGCACACTCTCCCCCTTCGTTCAAGCGCTTAATAATCACGGTGGTCGCCGGGCTTCGCCGTCTCTAACTGTGCACACAATGTCAAACTCGGCTCTTTGTGCGATAACGGATCATCCTACCAATTAATACGCTCGCTTTTTCAATCGTTCAACTTCGTTTTTGTCAAAGACTCACCATGAGTTTCGAACGTCATACTGTGGTAAATTCAATTGTCGCGGAGCATCGCTTTTTCCAACAACTATTAAAATAATCCACATAACTAAACTACCTCAACTGTTAAGTTATATACTTTTTTATTTTAGTTTTGGTCTCTGTCGGCAACAATTTATCGGCCTCAATGGAATAAAGAACTATCCCAAGTATCGCGAATCTGGAAAACTAAGTAATTAATGAAATTATTACGGTTTGTCGAAGAAAATTAACATTCATGAAATAATGGAATACTAAAAACTCCCGCGTGACTTACACACAGAAAATATAAAAATAGTAACACTGAAAATGTTTACTGTAGCATTTGAAATATTCGAATAAATGTCTGTTTAATAAATACGTGAAAATTAATGCCATTTTTCACTTGTATTGCGATTTTTTATGATTTTATTCACGATAATTTGATGTTTACAAAAAATATCATCATTTTTATTAACGCGTGGAAAGGGAAATCACAAAAAACTGAGTTTTTCGTTAGCTCTCTCGCCATGATCTGCAAGTTGTGAATATATTTTATTTCATCTTTCACTGTGCAACCATTCTATACATGTAAATTGTTAAACCAGCTGAAATTCACGACTTCGTATCGAACACAAATTCACTCGAAAGAAAGGTCGACAACTTTTTCAAACGAATAATTGCAAAACCTGGTTTCGTCACGGCATAAAATAGTAATGATGTATGAAATTTTATTATGAAAAAACACGTAATTAGAAGAGAAAAAAAGTTTGTGCGTTAAACATTGCAGTCGTTAATCGAAATACTTTTACTCGAATCACGACGTTTTATTGGAATAACTGATCTACAAGAGGCGTGGCGCAGTAAATAATTTTATTGAGGGACGATCAAGCGTCAAGGAGAGGAGTATAGCTGTGAAAGCAGATCGGAAATATCAGTGAAAAGCGACTTGATGTAATATGTGCAAAAGCTGCTGGGTAACGTTTGCAAGGTTTGCTTGTCGACGCGCAAGAGAGAAAATAAAGAGCGAGAAAAAGCACCTGAGAACGCCTGGAATTTGATATTAAAATCCTTTGGTTGGTGCGCACACACACACACAAATACACACGCGCGCACGCGCTCACACATACACATACACACACACACACACACACAGACAAAGAGAGGGCAAGGGAAGGGAAAGAGAAGCACTAATGCCGCGTCCCATTTCACATTATGCGCTGGCAAAGCCTTGTTTTCCCCGTTGGCGCGCCTACGTCAGTGCTGTCGGGTGAAAATCGAGAAATCCCTGTCCCCAGGGAGAAAAGTTTCAATTTATTAATGAAAATATCATTGGCAGTACGAGCATCGTATTCAGCTTTAGTCTCGTATACATATACATATATACATATATATTGAATGAAATATCGCTCGCGCAAGCTTTGGTAATATTGAAAATGCTCGCGGCTTGATACGCGCGCGCGAGCTCTATTTACTCTGATAAGGAAGGGCAAAAATAAACCGACACCTTTCACTCTTGCGCTTTTGCGTTCCATCACTCGCTGATTAAAAATGTCAATTTTCACGAGCAACATCGGCAGCGACTGTGAAGCTGTTTAATGAAAAAAGAGAGGCTTTTATACATGTATACCTGTAACTAATTTCAAATAAAATTTGGTATCGTCGAAGAACTGTCGTTGACGTTGCAACTCGTGGTGCAGGCAATATGTGTGTAAAAGAGAGAGAGAGGGAGGGAGAAAAAAAGACAAGAGACGAGTTTATTCGCGTAATGAAAATGAAAGAACGCTTCTAATTAAAAACGTTATAATTGCAAATTGAAATTTAATGTCGTCGCTGCACAGCCATAGCAGCTGAAAGAGGACAACAGCAGTATCCCTCTATCTTCCTCTCTCTCTCTCTCTCTCTCTCGGCTGCCTCTGGTAAAGCAGTTTTAATTACAGACCCATTCTCTTTTTGCCGTTAATAGATATTGATTTTCAAGCGCATTGCAAAGCGCTGAACGCACCCAAATAATTGTCGCTTTGGCTTTGTTTGGCCAATCAAAAAAAGACTGAAGCTATAAAGGGAACACAGAGGGAAAAAGAGACAAATTCGAATATGAAGAAAATATGAATATGAGTGACGAGTATCGGCCACGGAAACTCGAATAGATTTTTTCGAGAATGTAGCTCGAATAGTAGTTGAGTCGAGCGACATAGCTGAGAGATGTACTCTTGAGACGTTGAGTCGAGGAGAGGATTCGAGCGAGAAAAAGAGGCCGAGAGCAGCTTTTTTTCTTTTGCCGTTGAGACAGTACGCGTTGCAGCAACGACTGTTATTTGTCGTCCACTCGGGAGCTCACGGAAGCTAACCGGCCTCGCTACCCGTCGCTCTCTGCTCGACCAATCTCTGGATTTCGCAGGCCTTAACTTCTATTCAGATGAGCAATACGCTCTTTTTCATTGTTTGTTCAATTTCCTCGTTCGTATATACCAGTAATAATAGTCATTAGAGAATCTTCAATGTAGAGCTGCTTCAAGCAATATATATAAATATGCAACCTTTGCTTACCTCGTGCTTATTCAGCGTCTTATCTCGAGCAATTAACAAAGGAGTCGGCATACCTGCTACTATTATTATTTAATTTTTTTTTCAACGTGCACTCTTTAGTCTAACCATTCAAGAGAGCTACTTTAATTAATAACAATGCATTTCGCGAAGAGCGAGAATTTTTCTTTTGTCTGTTTTCGTTTCGAGCTGACTGTCCGACAATTTTCCAGTTTTCGCGTACAATGAAACGTTTTTTTTCGCCTGTGCAGCTGCGATAATTAAGGCGCCAGTTTTGCACGAGATTCACCCCCTCCACTAGAGACCATTTTCGCAAGCACTTCCGTATCCTGCCGCAGTCCAACGTGCGCGCGCGAACTCGTGCGCGGTTGTATGTGTGTGTGTGTGTAATTACGTGTTATAACTTTGTAATGTCGGTGATTTCAATAATTTCGACGCGTAATTGCAATCTCATCGAATGATGGTCGCTGCTCGAATTTGAATAATGTCGATGCATTAGGCAGCGCGCAGGCTTCATACTCCGCCGTAAATAATTCAGCTATACGAATAATTAACGTTAATCATTGACTGACTCTCGACTCCCTCCTCCCCCTATACTCTCTACCACTTCCCGGCAAATCAACTTGATTAACTTTTCGTTCAAGTAACTGAACCAAATACCTGTCATTAATAATTTGACGTCGAGTGCATTGTCGCAGATTAAAGTGCAAATAATAAGTGTATATTCGCGGATTGTACGTTGGACGAGGTCCAATAGCTCGCATATATATGCGCACTTAGATACTGGAGCTGATTCTAGACTTACGAGGGCAATAACTCTTCACCTCCTCCTCCTCCTCTCACGAATCAGCTTGTCCGCGAACAGAATGTTGGGCCAACAATAAGCCCGACAATTCCCAGTGGATCGTCGCTGGACATCTGCTTGCTTTTATACAAATTTATCGATGCTGGGAGTGAATGTTCGGACGACGGGACATTTTTCTTAATCGCCATCTCCTCACAGACTCACTTGATAAATGCCGCTCGATAGGTCGTTTTCATCAATTTTACCGAGCAACACGTGCCGCGTGTGCGCGCCTACGGTACTTCACCCGTTCGCCTCGCAAAAAACGGAAATTTCATTAACAGCGACAGCACACGCTGCTGACTCGGGAAGAGAAAGAGCTAGTATAACTGCAACTATCGGTCTGTCCATCAACAATAAACCGAGGAAGAAAAGAGTACATTGGTACTGCCAACCGAGGATTTGTTTTTTTTTTTCAAATTGCCATCTATCTCGTGGCTGACGTTCGCTCGAGGCTGTTTTTCGATGTTATCAGACCGGCGACGCTCGTATATCAATCGTCGCAATGCTATCGACGCCCGCAGCCCGATACCAGAGCAACAGAGCCAAGCTCCGGCTATAAAATATATAACAGATGAATTCGACGGGAAGCCGCATTCGATTTCCGCAATCTCAACTCGACGGAGCATGCAATTCTACAAGAGAGACTCACCGGCGACAGCAACGGCAGCAGTTGCGACAACGACGACGACACTAGCAGTAATTTGATGTTGTAAACTGCAAGCAGCAGCTAGCCGATGAATGGATCATCCCTCATGTCCGACACACTAGTATTCCGGAAAAAGCGTTGCACCTGTCACAGCTCAACACTCAACGACGCGTTTTTCTCGTCGATAACAGACTCTCAAAGTACCACGCGGACACGAATTCGAGACAATATATTGACAAACGAACAAACAAACAAACAAACAAACAAACGGCAAATCACACTGGTTTTATTTCAGTCGCCGCGCCAACTCGCAAACGCGGCACTTTCAGCTTGTCTCTGCTCGGCTCGGCTCTGCTACGCTCGAAAGCTTGAAAGCTCGCACGCGTTCACTCGTTCGCTCGGGGCGCCGTCACACGAATGGAACGAGAGGGCTGCGCTCGGTTCCACCACCTCCACCCACCCAACCTGCCGACTTTAACCGAACATTCAACGATGCTAACCGAAGCTGCGCGCGCATCCAATGCACCAGACCTCTCTCCCTCTCTCTCTCACTCTCTCTCGCTCTCTCTCTCTCTCTCTTGCTTCGGCAAATAATAAGCTCTCGCAAATCGACATCATTGCTTCGCTGCAATTCCTTTCCTCTTCTTTGTTTCTTGCACCTAACTGCGCCACCCAGCTAGCAAACCAACCTTCAGCCAGCCTCTCGTTTATGTCATTTGCTACGACTTTTGCTCGTGTAAATCCACGACTTTATTTTTTTCCTTTTTTTTTGTTTCTTTCTTTTTCACAGTTAGCTCCAGCAGCTTCGCAAACTTTAATCAAATTAGCCGAGCATGCCAAAGTTTTCGACTGCGCAGATAGATAGAGGGGAGAGAGAGAGAGAGAGAGAGAGAGAGAGAAAGAGAGAAAGTGCTGGGCAGAAAGCGAACGAACGCTTTGAAGTTGAGCAAACAACTAACAGAGTGTGCATTTAGTTCGATTGAACAATATTTCCGTGTTATTTGGCAGCACGTACGTATATAGATATAATAGAAGAACCGTATGCCCTTGCGGCAAAGTGTTACCGAACGAAGAGCAACATATCGATACATCGACGTATGGCACTTCGACTGCAAACAATCGGATGCATTCAAACGACTGAATTTTTCAAATTTCCCCACGTACATCGATGCATTAAGAGTACGGTTGGCATTCTTATATGCTAAACCCCGAGGCACCATTGGCTCGTGCAATCGCATATAGCAGCTTGGTATGTGTGCACATCGAGCGTGTAACTCGAGCTTTGCTAAAGAACGCGATTTACCTGCTTTGATCTCGGACCAATGAGCGTCGACAGACTGACACTTGACTACTTTGCCATCTCCCAATACAATACCTACGTGTACAGTTATACGATAACTAGATGCATTCGATCGTTAATCCAGGAAAACCTGGCCAATTGCAGGCGCTGGTTATGGGTATTACGGCGAGATAGATATTTGAGCTAAATTGCACAACGCCAGGCAAACACACAGACCACTTGTACAATCGTCGATCTATTTTATAAGCTGCTTTAGAGAAACATTTGGAAACAAAATAGACCCTCATTATGAGCGTGTAAATAAGTGTGGAGCGGGCATGATACTTTGTAATGGGTATCGCAGTAAGTTAGACCAAATGAGGCGTGGAAGCGTGCCAAACGAGAAGGGAGCTGCGAGTAGCCGCGCGGTCGGTGAAGCCCAGAGTCGATGAGTGCTTTCGCGTAGCAAAGCATCTGACCAGCGAGCTATACACACATGGAGAAAAAAAGAGCGAGAAGGATAGAGGAGGAGGAGGAGGAGGGGGGGGGGATAATGAATTCACGCCATCAACTAGGGTTGGCTCACCGATCTTTATGAATCCTATTATGTCGGGCAAAATACGAGTTCGGCTTGTCTTATCCTTGTAATTATTCGATACGCCAATAGCTCGTTAAATCGATACCTCGTGCCAAAAGGCCAAAGAACATCATCACAAATTCGAAGCTCGTGATTTATTGCGCGTGTGCAGCGTGCAATAATTGATCGATGGATCCCGTTCTCCGAAGCCCGTTAAGGAAATTAAGCGCGACCTAGATGGGATTATGGCTAGGTTGGCCACCCGAAAACCAAACTAATTCCACAGCCGTGACGTTCCACCCTCGCGCACGCGCTGGATTAGCTATGAAATTTCACGAGCACCCATCTCGTTACTCGTAGCCCTCCAGGCGTATACCTTTAAAAATCTCGATGGATCTATATCCATCTAATGCTGATTTTTTACTTGTTTGTTGTTGTTTTTTTTCGTTTGTTCAAGCTACACCGTTGTATCGTTCAAAAAACTTTGTCTGTCTTTTTAATTGGCATCGATAAAACAGCTCTCGTGCTCACAGTTATTGAAATCAACACCGTGTTCAGATCAAATATTGAAGTTATAATTAAACAACAACAACAACAACAACAACAAACAGGGATAACGATAAAAGAGATATATACATGCACATACTTTTTATGTGTTTACAACTGAACTCGAAAGAGAGTCGTACTTGTTTGTTTTTTCACGAAATTGAATAGATACTAGAAAAGCTAAGGTAAATAAACCGGGTCGTAAAGGTAGCTAGAGTTTGGCGTTGATTAGTTTTTGAAATTTGGGAGGAAAAACAGAATGTCACGTGGCGAGAGGGGGGTGGCGTAGGGAGGGAGGTAGCTTTGAAAAGAGAAAAATGAACGTGAAATGTACCAAGTTGCGAGCTGAAAGAGGGGCTACAGAAGCGTTGAATACCAGCTCTGATTAAACACGCGTGCATCTCGTACGGCTGTGTGCACAGCTGTCATTAGAAATGCAAATTGAAGCCTCGTAATCGTCGAGGATGAACGTAAAGCCTGCTTGCGCGCGTTCGAGAGAGAGATAGTAGCGTCCGATTTGAAAGTTGGATACGTGTAGAGTGCAATAGCTTGGATATTGCACACAGGCAAACAGGCGCAGGTCGAGGTCATCTTGGGATTTCGGCGGCGTTGGTGGCGCGCGTCACGAAACGAAATTGTCCATTGCTCGAGCTGCGGGCCGCGTGCCAGTAAAACGAGAATTCCTCCTTTAGTCCGTGCCACCAGTATCCTACCTCTACGTGTGTGCTCTTCCAATTTGCTGGCACGCTTCGCGCTCTGGACCATCCAACCCATAGCACCACTTCCGACATTGTTTTGCCCGCCTCGGCATCGTCGCGTCGAGCCGCTACGAGCCTCGACCACCACTCTGACTGCACTAAGTGAGCATCGTGAAAAACCAATGTCAGTCGGCACTTTCTTCCTTTTTCTTCTTCTTTTTTGTTCCTTTTTTCCAACGACTCGGCTATCACCTCTGGATTCCACAACTGACACTCCTAAAACAAATGCCACGTCCTTGCATTTTTTCAAATTGTTTTTTGGTAAATGCAATATTATTATCCAGCTTCAACAAATGAATAAGAAAAAAAATACAAACAGTTGATTGGAACAGTGAAAACCAAAGTCATTTGAGAAGAGATCGAACAGCCACGATGAAAGCAAAGCAAAGTGGCAATGTGTTAGACAGGAAGCGATTTAAGTAAGTGAGTAGTCGAAAGTCTATCGCATTTATTAGGAGCTAAGAAAAAGCCACAGGATGGTCAGCGCAGTAGCATAAGGGGACAAGACAGAGCAGCAGCCGGAGCCAGCCATTCTCTTTGGTAATCCGAGCAAAGTGTGCCTGACCCTCCTATCTCGTTCGAGGAATGACACCCTCGTTACTTTTTATCCCGACAACATTACCGCAAATCGGCCGCCGTCGCCGCCACCACCACCACCTCACCTATATACCTTCGATGCGCACACGTCTATATATGTATACGTGTATATCTGTGTGTATACACAACTCTATACACCAACACACTAAAAAGCTAGACACAAGCCCCAAAAGGAGACACTTTGCGAGGCTGCACTGGCGATCCTCGGTCACAGCGCTTGCCTCGGGGCCACTCGATTCTCTAACGGAACAAAGAGAACGGCTCAACTTCCTTGATACGGATAAAAAACTTGACAAAGAAGCTCTCCTCGTATCGTTCGCGATTTTTACCGCTTTACCCCTCCCATACTACTCGCTAACTAAACACGGAATGCGACTACTCTTAACGTTTCAATCTTGTCTATTCTAAAACATGTATACAGTAATAAAAACCAAACACTCGGTTAACGCGTTTTAAATCATTTGCGAAATACAACAAATCTGCACGAGATTTAATTGCCAAAATAATCCGTTACGTATGAACGATGTTTATGTCAAACGATACAAATTTACGGACATTGCAGAATAAAAAGTAAATAAATCGACCTAACGAAAGTTTAAATTTGCCAGTTAGCATGCCCCGAATGCTTTCGAAAACCTTCAATAGCAGGAGTAGAGAGAAAAGTTTGTGTCGAAAACACTTAAAATTCCAATAATAAATTTACAGAGGTATTCACGTACGGCATCGAATAACTGACGGAAAAAGCAAAATAAAAAAACACAAATAACAACGCAGAACAAACAAATTCCGAAAGAATTTTTCTTCCTTCAAAGCAAAGTAAACCGAAGCTTTGAAATTCTATCAGCTATAGTCTATGCAGTGAGAAAAGTGGTGGGGAAGGGGGAAGCAGAGGGTGGAGTAGAGCAAGAACAAAAAAATACTTGCAGGAGTACGCAAGACTTTTAAGACCTTCTGTTCGCACCCTCGGACCTTTTATCTACTAAAACAAAATCTGTTAATTAAGCGAATTAAACACTACTTTATTTCAACTGTGCCGACTCAGCTATATAACGTCGACCTTTTCCTCCTTCTTTTTTTTGTCTTTCCTCTATATATCAGTGAGAATAAAAGAACGCATTATCGTCGCTTTACAATTTGATGCTTTAATTGAAAAGTTGAGCGCTCAGCTCAAATCGTCGCTTTCTCACCAGACGAATTGAAGAAACTGATATCAATTCTACGGGAGAATTCATTTACAACGATAGCTATAGTCGGTGAAAGTATTAGTCGAAATAGAATAATGGTTTGTTTACGAAATATAGCGTCGGCAAGAGCTGCAAAGGAAAAAAAAGAAAAGTAGAATCTATCTAAAGGAAATGCGCGTCTGCACACGGGACCTCGATACGCTTTCGCACTCGGCTCCGCGCTACCAATCTTGCGGCACGCTAGCTGTTACACTGCGCCAGCCAGCGAAAGTAGCCGAATGACCAATGCTCGTTGTACGTCGTTACTACTTAGTCGACGTTACAGTGAATAGATTCGCCATTTCTCAATAACCAGGTCATTGCCAACAAATGCTCTCAGCTGTTTAGACCATTCGCTTAGATTTTATTACAACCCTTTGCTCTCCTTTTTACAGTCTTCGCTAAATTTTGATCGTCAAATGCAGCGCGTTATCGCCGTATGGCAAAACACCCAAGTGCGTGCACGCGTTTGTGCGCGGATAACAAATCAGAAGCAGATACACGACGATAAAGCTTGATATTGGATCGATCGCTGAATGCGAAACAAACAACAAAAACGCACATCAATTTGAAAACCTTGAGCGTGCCGTCTGGGCCGTCTACGGTCATCCGCATGCGTTGTTCCATTTGCATAATTGGCCTGTTTTTTTTTCTTTTTTTTTTTTTTTTCATTAGCAAAACCAACTTCATCAGCAATATAGCCATACATAGAGCAGCCCATACTTGTACCTCTCGGCTCCGCTCATAAATGGATTTTTCTTTGCAATTTCTGTTAGCGTAGTTTTTACATAATTATACTACCCACTCTTGAACACCAGGACCATTTAATGAGAAAATACATTTCTTCTTCCCGCTGAAAATTATTTTTTCACGACTACAAAACGAACAAAAAACGCGAAAAAAAACTTGGCCACGAACAATGCCTGGGGACTTTTTTCCCCCTAACGACGAGGAGTTGATGAATAAATGAGTAAACTGCTAGAATTTTCGCGCTCGCGTTTCCGTTATAATATTTGCAGGATTCAAAGTGAAAATTAAAAAGTTGTCTCACAGTTAGGACCTTTAAATTGAAACGTTGAACTTTCATGGAGCAGCAACGTCAACTACCGCTAAAAAGTGCTTCAGTCACTTGATTAAAAAATCCCGCGGAATGATAAATACAAAGCGAGGAGCAAGATCACGTTTGTTCGACATAGGGAAAAGAATAAATAAAAAAAAAGAAACAGAAATGCGCAGACAAAAGTTTTGGCAAACAATGATAACCGGTAGCAATTAACGAGCTTATGGAGCAAACACTTTTATGTTTCCTTTAGAGCTGAAGTTTTGTTCGGTTGTTGCAGCTTCCAGCTAATGCGTGAAACGTTCGACGTATGGAGATCAATTAACGTATGCGTTCAACACGACTATAGCGCACGAGTATCGCGCCAAAGTAGACCGCTACAAGTTGGAAACGTTGGAAAATAGACAATTTGAACGTAGAGTGCTATCAAGAAAATGGAAAATAAAAGAAGGCGAGCGAGCAGCAAAATTATAAAAGCACTCACGAGCTGCAGCGTGATTTCTTGAGGTTGGCTAAGAGAGCTCGGTCAAAACCCTTGATATGCAAATTAAGCAACGACCTAGCGCGTGCTCGAAATTCTGATAAAATCTTGATATCACTCGGCAGAAAAGCTGACGCGTGTGTCCCTCTAGTATCTACGTACGAGGACTCGCGAACAATTACCGTCCACCTCCCCCTCCCTAAAAAAAGAAAAAGGTCAAATTTAAAAAAAATACACGAGATTGACATTGCGTGACTGTAGTATAGTAGAGATTATTGGTATAATAAGAAACAAGGTAGCACACATCGGATGCTCAAGGTAAACAACGACCTTGCGAGACAATTTGAATGGCGATCACGAATCGTCGTGAATCGCAATTCACTCTGGCGCAACGACGCAATGTTGAGTTTTGGGCTTTTGCGCTTGGTGCGCGCGTGACGTACACATAGACAATAGTTTGCGGCGCGTAGAGTGGCGGTAATTCGCTGTTGCTTTGCTTACTGCACAACGATTTCACCGTGCGGCCTATACGTTCGCTCAGTCTACTCGACGACTCGCGCTCAACAACATCATTTAATCGCTCTCTGCGCCAGCAGCACTAGCGCCAAAAGCAGGTATTAGCAGAGAAAGTTACTCGATATTCTTTCGCTGAACTACATTGATCTTGTTCTTCTTTCGCGCGTAAATGCTACAACGGACAACTCGCTCGCGGTTTTACCGATCATTTCTAATCCATACCTCTATTTTCGCGCTACTTAACAACTACCACGTCACTGCTCGGTGAAAGCTCTCAACGATCACTTTTACAATGTACGACTGGAATTTTGTTAATTACAATTTATAAAATTTATTTTATTCGTTGACAAGCAATTATTTGTCCAGAAAAAACCAACGAGAAAACATTTGGCCAGTGAAAATATAAACAAAGATTTAATATCGAGGCGCAAAATGTCGATGGATCTATTGGAATCATGCAGTACGGATGAAATGTGCGTCTCAATGGGTGGAAACGCCGATTTATTGGCAGAGCAATGCGGCAAACTGCGAGATTGGCTGGAGCACCAGCCGCATTTACCGCAAGGTATATTTTGAAAATACTGTGACCGCGTGGTTTGTTCTGCTCTCTATACGCTCTCTTTTTTATGTCTCGTATAGTTCCTCAAGCGTATATCAATGGCACGAGGATAATTAAATGACAGTGAAAGAGAGAGAGAATATAGGGAGTATTGTAGAGAGTCGAAGGAGGAGGACGGGGAGGGGGGCAGCAAGTTGATTAAGCTAAAGCAATTGTCTGTATGTTGTTGATGTCGTTGGCGTTGGTTGGCGTTGTGCGGCAGCAGATATGCCGGAGCGGAGATTGGAGTACTTCGTAATTAGCACGAAGCACAGTCTGGAGCTGGCCAAACAGAAACTAGACATGTACTACACAGTTAGGCGCCTTGTTCCCGAGCTTTTCGCTGAACGGGATCCTTTGGCCCAGTCGCTAACGCAGCTCAGGGAAACTCTGTACGTATTGCCATTCTCCATCCTAACCCCTTACTACCCATTTCCCAAGACGAATTTATCTAATTACGAGCCATTCGCATTTCAATTCATCCGAACCTGTGTCCTCCCTTGCTATCTTTTCGCGTCTCTCGGAAAACCGTGACCTCTTTCGAGTCAGTGTTCATCCTATATTCCGAATAATCTTTGATTTCCCTTACAGGCAGTGGGTGTGTTTACCAAAACTGACGACGGAAAACCACAGGGTCTCCATTTTGCGCTCGCTAAACGAGGACGCCTCCAAATTTCAGCCTTGGGATTTCTTCAAGTAAGTCTTACAATGCACACGCACATTTGTCTTGTTTTTTTTCGTCCAGTTGTACGTGCGAATCGAAGTTACACGATTCTCGTGTGTAATACTATCTCGCTCTCTTTTTCCGTGTTGTTTTCCCTTTTTACATTCCAAGAGGCAGATGCAAAAATTGAATTTCACTCTTGCTGGACGCACAACTCTTTTCTACGCAATCCAAAAAGTCCGCTTGGCGTTTCGCTTTTACCAAAGTTACGTATATAGCACGCTCGTTCTCCAATTCCATGCATGTTTACTACTTCAAAGATTTATCGCTGTCGGCCTCTGTATACTTGTTATATACGTTTTTCATGCCGCATAATCAATGCACTTCTCACTCGGACACAGTAATACATACACGTACGCCTTGATAATTCTGCTAAAAGGTTTTCAATATTTGAACAGTTATGTCACGCTCGTCCGTTTTCGCACACGGAATGGCTAAACGTTAAATAGAGCTCGAGGAAAAAACAACGCACTACAATTGCAACGTTATATATCTCGTACGTCGGCTATCTCGAAAGGATTCGATTTTGTGTATGATATGGCGATAAAAATAAGACAGCCAGTTGGCAGCTACTGCTGCGTGTATATTGTCGAGAGAATAGATTGAAGCGAGAGAACCGATAGCGTTCTCTAACGGTAATGGTCGTAATTCGAGCGATTAAGAAAGCGTTAATTACCTAGACACTCTCTCTCTCTCTCTCTCTCTATCTCTCTATACGTGTATATATGTATATATATATATTGAAAGCGACGAGGAGAAAGCACAGCAATCGAATATGTGTAGGGAGGTAGAGTGGCAGGGGGGAGTAGTTAGGAGTCGGAGAAACGACGATAAAGCTTTACGGCAAGTGGTCAATTTGGGGAGCGCCCAGGACTAAATCGCTTTTCGGGACCGCAGGTACACCTTTATGGTCGGCGACGTTCGCATCTCGGAGTGCCGCAGCCTTGGAGACATTTACATTTACGATCTGCAGGCCATGCGACTTGGCCATCTCGCCAAACTCACACCAGCTATACTGAAGAAGTGCGAAGTCGCTGCCACGGTGAGTCTATCAAACTCTTTTTAGGTTGTCCTTCTCTTATTGCCAATCGCGTCGTTCTTTCGTTCCACTTTCGAGAAAAACATTGGAGACAATTCGATGTACAGAAGTCTCGTGGTTTGTTTTCTTTAGAAGGCGTACGGAGCACGGATAAAGGGTATCCATTTCATCAACGCGCCGAGCTTTATCGACCGTATCGTCACACTCGTGAAATCGGCAATCAAGCCGAAAATTGCTGCGAGGGTAACCGTTTAGTAACATTAGCGTTATTTTATCGAACGCTTTAAAAACGCAAACTCGTATATTTAACAGGTACACGTGCATTCATCGGGTCTCGAATCCTTGTACGAGTTTGTTCCAAAATCTGTTTTACCCGTCGACTACGATGGCGAACAGCCCTCGATGGACGAGCTTGACGGTTAGTCGTTTGCTGCCAATTTTGCCAATAAACAGCTTTTTATTCACGTGCATGTTTACTTGCAGACAAGTGGCAGAAAAAACTGTCCGAGTGGAGAGATTGGTTTCTCAAACAAGAACTCGTAATGGTCAACGAAGAGCTGCGACCTGGCCCAACGGTCAACGTCGACGATCTGTTTGGATTTCACGGATCGTTCCGCAAGCTTGAAGTCGATTGAAATGAACTATGCACACGAGCACTATCAATCCACACGTTATGCTTTATATTATATAGTTTATTTTGTTACTTACACTTGTTTGCGATAAAAAGCAAAGCACACAGTGATCAATCGAGCAAAATATTTAAATATGGGTAAAGTATTTAGAAATAAAGTCGTGCCTTTGAAAATAAGCGAAACGTGTTGTTTTTATCAAAGCGACAGTGGTTCATCGGCTGGCGCGCTCGTGGATCGAAAGAGTGGCGTGTAGCATAAAAATGGAGCAAAAAAGGAGAGGTTGAAAATCCGAAGCTTGGCATGACACTTGGCCTGAAATCCAGCTGAGCCGATTCAGTTGCGAGTCTCATCTCGGCTATCCCGTCGTCTTCTCTCGACTCGACGCTTCTTCGTCTCTTCCTCTCGACGCGGCACGCGACGACGAAGGTCGAGTCAAAGCCTCTCTAAATGGAAATTCGCTGTGGCCAAGTTTTCTTAACGCCAAACTACAGCTTGATGAACGTGCGTGTAGCATTGCGTCAGTTTCTTCCGTCTCTACCCTGGCATGACGCGCGTCTGAATGTGCGGCTGAATGCTACGATGGGCGACAATTCAAAGTTTTAATCTGGAGACTAAGTCGCCAGGCGGCTTCTTACATTTACTTTTGCGTTCGCCAAACGCTGTGCCGCGAGCGAACGGCGACTTTGCATGTAAATTAACCAAGAAAACGAGCGGCAGCACCCCGCGCGCTACGCGGTACCCCGACAATAATTCAATTTGCTAGCGAGCACAACGACGACGACGACAATCGGAACTTGGTCGCGTACCATAGCCCATAAGCGACAAAGAGCTTCGTTATAACTTTTATCCCTCTCGACCGCAAACCCATTGATAAAGAGGACTTTTTTAACTCGCTGATTGCCTTACGTACGCGGGCTGGCTAATGGATCGCTCGACTCTTCTTCTTCTTCTCATGCTAATTTTTAAACGACACATTATCTCACACTTTCGAAACTCCGTTCAAACGATCAAGATTCAACTTTGACCTCGTGCACAGACAATACCGACATCCATATATATGCATTCAAGTACAATACGAGCTCTCTCTTGTATTTCTACGGCAAAAAAAGCCCATCCCAACTCTTTTCTCCCGTTGCCGACCGTTGCCATTTCCGCAGACTCTTTTTCCAGACCAGTATGCGCACGCGTGTGCAAAAATAAAGAAAACAAGACGCCCACATCTATAGAAAAAGCGATGTGAAATACCCTCAGCGAAAGTAAATTCATTGGTTGTCCGCTTTGCAAAACGCAGCTAGATCAAGCCTATAGTCAATCACACTGCTATATTCCAATGCAAAAACATATATCCGTATATGACTACTATATATATATACGTTTACGTATAGATGCTAGAGACATTGTTGATATAGCACTCGGTTATAAAACATAATTCAGCTTTACGATTGGACTCGTGGCTCACGGCTCATGGCTCCAGGGGTTATTTATACGCGCCACATTCCGTCTCTCTTCCTCTCTCGAGGCGACTCGCAACAAGCCCAATCGCCATTTATTACCGTACAAGTCCTCTCTCTCTCTCTCTCTCTCTCCCTCCTTGTTGTTGTTGTTGTTGTTATGTTGTTGTTTTTTTTTTCGGCGTACACTACTCGCTCGATTCGAAAAGCATACGCTACAAGCCTGGGTATACGCTCGTTTTTTATATTTATCGCTCAAGTTTGCGCGCAGCCTGCCCTCCTCAAAATTCATAGGCAGCCAAGCCGTAACTCGAAGCTGCTGCCGATCGCTAGAGTCACTTTTCTCTCTTTTTTTCTTTCATCTTTTTTGCTCGTTGCCCTCGATACAACTTTCCCAACAAACAAAAACCACGAGAATTAAACGAATCGCGAAGGGAAATGTGGGCCATTTTTTTTAGTTTTAGTCGTGTTTTCTTTTTTGTTCGTTTTTTACGCGTCGTCACGCTCGTTTATCAATTGCGTCCGGTGCTCTGGTGGCTTTATTTGCTGCGTGGGTTATTGTTTGGCTCGCGCGCCACGCGCCACACGCACACCTCCTCTACATTAGCAGCTCTGCCTTTTTTATTTTCATCTTTTTTTATTATTATTCATCATCGGTCGAATAACACAATAGCCTTACTCATTTCGACTATCGATCGAGCAGAGAATATAAATTGGAGAGCTAACACTCGGAGGTTCGCGAATAATTAATTCGAAGTCGTTAACCTCACTCGTGATATTTTTTTCTTTTTGACTCTGTCTACCGAGAGCTAGTCTTATTGAAATTAATTACAGCTAGCACACGTAAGCGCGAAAGCTGCTTGCATTCATCCGCAGCCTGCCATCGTTATAAGGGCCCCCTCAATCCTCTAATTTCCTCGGATATGGGTGATTCGATCTGCCGACCGCGGCTCATTCTCGCAAAGATATAAGTGTCTACATTCTCCTAGTCCCAGCGCAGATCCAACGAATGGCACTGCGACACTACTGCAGTCTTGTATTCTCGCAGCTAATGACGTTCTACTAAAAATTTAGCACGAACCGCTCGATCCCATTTGGATAAGAGTTTTTTGCGAACACACGACAGCCTACAGGGACATACGTATATATATGTGTGCCTATATATATATACGGTTGACAAATCTACACTTGTACATATACTACATATATATATTATGAAGAAGGAAGCGAGTGAAGAGGCGACGGTGCCAGAACCCTCGACTACAAGCAGTGAATATTTCCGACGAGTGATCGCGACGACGTGACAACCTTTTGAGTCAGCAGTTGACAAGTCGGAAGCACGCACACGCAACGAGCACCAATGTGCTTCAGGGGTTTTCACTTTCACGAAGAGAAGAGCGAAAGACGCCTCGCGAGATAAAAAAAAACAAAGGCAGAGAGAGAGAGAGAGAGAGAGAGAGAGAAAGGGTTTGAAAAAGAAGACGCGAGCTTTATGCAGTTTTGGTGACGGAATAACAAAATATATTGTAAAAATGAAATTGATTCGAAGGAGGTGATGAGCAATATGAAATGAGAATGTAAACGAAGCGAAAGAACACGTTCATTAGGAGATTAATTGTTTGATAGAGAAGCAGAGTAGGGAAGGTCTTTGTGCGAAAGTTGTTCTCGAAAAGCCTTTGCCTGAGTGAAATTTATTCGGGTGCTCTCACTTCTCCCTCTTCTTCTCTCTCTCTCTCTCTCTCTCTCTCTCTCTCTCTTTCTCTCTTGTCTCTATAGTAGTGTATGTAGTTAGTATAAGGTGAGGTGGCATGCAAGGGCTTGTACGGGGGCCGTACCCGACTAATCGGATAATATATGTACGACGCTAGCGTTGGTAGTGCTATAGTCTCCCTCTCTCTCTCTCTCTCTCTCTCTCTCTCTCAGTATTCTCCAGTGAAAACGAGCGAACGAGATCCAACGCTCATATAAGCTATAGGAGGGATTATGGGCAAGTTTGGCGTCTAATATCAAGAGTAAAAGGAGCTAGAGACCAGCGAGGAAGTTACACACCAATAGCCGAACAAACGGGGTTATATAGGCTCGCGCTGGCATAGAGTTATAGACCTTTCTGTAGCCGAGCACACTGGCAATATGCAAATTGGCCGTGTAATAGCCGAGTAAGCGTTCGACCTCACCGCCAACGCTGCCGTCAGCCTGCACTCCCTCTGTACGCCCTAAGGAATTATACCCAACTGTTCTACAAATGGATTGATCATCCTATCGATTGATTCACTCATTGTCAACACTCGACGTGATATTCGGAACCTACCCAACGACCAACGGACAATAATTATTTGATTAAGCGAACAAGCTTTTTGACAAATCTGTAAACGCGTGCGTACAGTATCGACCGATTTCAGTGAATCGTGGTCTGTCGGCAGAGATGCGCCGGCGGTATGCATCATAAATGATTCCCATGCAAATCCGAGGTGAAGCAACGCCCTCTCCCTCCTCCGAGCTAAAAAACAAAGAAAAAAAAGGAGATACAACAGAGCGGAGCTATTTGCGTGCGAGTGTCCGGCAGGCAAAGTGAAACTAGTATATAGGCGCTGTGGATTTGCATGTATTCGCTGCTACTAGCGAGCAACTGTCGTCGTCGTCGTCTAACTTCTTGTACATTTATCATAACAAGCGAACAAGTCGCTTTAAAAGTTTGCGTGTTAGCAAGTCGCCGATAGATCCGATTTGGACTTTTTAGTCAGCGAGCTGTTTGCTGCTGCTGCCACGTGTCTAGGCCAGGTAATGCCTGAATATGTCAGGTGAACCTGTCGACTCGAGACATTTCTCATTTTGACGTAGCACGTATACCCTTAGTTCCCCTCTGCGTTCGTATCTCGAGTCATCCTCTTTCTCCTTGCTCTCCGCTGCTTTCAGCTGCGCATCGATCGGTCAATTGAAAAACTTGAGCAACTCTTGTTGCCAGCAAATTCTCCAATTATTATCCATCTTTTATTCATTTTGATATTGAAGTTTACAATCATTCTTCAACTTCTCTACCGATAAAAATTACTTACACTTGGCTATCTGCGTATTAAAATGAATCGTTATTCCTCCCTCTCCCTCTCCCTCTCGAAAGACATTTGAAATTGTAAAAGCCACTTTGATAAAGTTAACAACCAAGTTGAACCAACTTCAACTTGTTAAAAAGGTTGAACACTTGCAACTTTGTAAAGGTGACATTATAAAACGTGTTGCCAAAAGTCAACGAAGAACCGGAGAAAAATTACTATCTATTCACTTTGGATTAGAGAAAAAATGTCAAATGTGCAATAGTTTAATAAAAAAAACGACAAAACCTTGCGAGATTCGCGATGCTGCAATTACGAAATAAACAATCGAATAATAAAGTTTGGAAGCCTCGCGCGCTGTAGATAACGAATTCTGCGAGCAAACGCGTGTTTCATTATCTATTGTGTGTGCTGTTGCATCACCGTGCGCCTCTCGGCTCAAACTCTCCACAGATTTAACGAAGCTATAGTACACCTCGAATTGTCTATACATTATCCGTAAACGTGCTCGTGCGAAAAACTTCTTTGATATATAAGGCTCTTTTATCTATTTAATTAACACTCCGACATGTTCGTACGTTACGTTTGTTATGTAAAAAACTTTCAGTCTAACAAGACACGTGGTCGACAATGGTAGAAATTTTTAGACGTGGCTCATTCGATACAAAGACAACGGCACACTGTTGGACAATAAAGAGAAGAGAAGAGAAGAGAAGAGAAGAGAGGAGAAAGGTGAAATTATTGCGAGCATTGGTGTGAAACGTCCAGATAAAATGTGCGACAAGCTACAAGTGACACGCAATTAGCGGGATTATCTACGTGACGTGATCGCAAATCGGGATTAGCGATTTACCGATTCGCGTGCACGCGCTGGGAGAAAAGAAGGGGGCTCGCCTCGCTTTATCTACTCGTGTCCTTTTTTCGCACGCTGCACATCTCGCGCTTTTAACTCGTGGACACGTATTAACGATTACATTCGGATCTCCCGTCCACAGCTTTAAAATAATGGACGTTATTTCGAGATTGATTCTGGTCGCTGCAACTTTTTTCCTCTTATTTTCAATAAGTGTTACAAGGTCGCTATGATTAACTTTTACACTTGACACGCGTGACGTATGCGCGATAGTCACTTTGCTTATCGATAAAGTAATTAAGTACGTGAAGTGGGAGACGACGGCTGCTTCTCCCACTCTACTATAGACGCGTAATTCCCCTTGCTTTTCCTCAAAGCCACTCGAGGAAAGATTGAAGCGAGCTCGCAACGAAAGCAGAACATTTGAGTTGCACGTCAGTCGTCGTTGCTCCTGAGGAATCGTAAATACTTGCTTGCTTCGAGTGTATACGTACGTATACTCGTCGTATTTATCAGTTGATCGAGGAAAACTTGGCTTCGTTAGAGCGTCGTCGACGCGCCACTGCGTTATACACGTGTGTTAGTTCTTTTGAACCCCTGTTTTTCAGCGTGAAAGTGAACGCTACTACACTCGCTACTTCTCCTACTGGATTTATCAGTTTTATTTCCTCCATGATTTTTCCATTCGATCCGTTTGATCAGTCGTGCGTATAGTGCACTTTTTGACATCTGTTTGGCCACCGTCGTCTGTGTGTGCATGTGTGCATGTGTGTGTGTGTGTGTGTGTGTACGTGGCTCGACACTATGCGCGTCTCGGTGTACAATCTACGAAGCACGTGCAACTGCTGCGCTCAAACTTTTGCTCGGCAAATACCAATGTTTCGTTTCTTTTAAGCCAAAAGATTTCGAGTTTGTTCGATCGAATTTTCAACCAGAGATTGTACAAGCTCTACTTCAAACTTCACTCATCCACGAATACAGATAATACATCATCAGCTTTCCGTAAACTGCGAACGCTTCTTTTTTTTCGATCAAGACCAGATCGAGGCAGCATACTGTTTTTTATAAACTCTAACCTATAAACACTGGACAATTTGAACGCGAGATAAGCGTTCAGCAGAATAATCGTTCGTTAGTCGAGCGACCGTTAAGAACGCGTTACAAACAAAATAACGAAATAATAGATCTGCCCTGTTTACGATACAGCTTCGAATCTGTGGCTAGTAGAGCGCGCCCCACTCATTAATCTGACGAAACTACGTGCGATAAGAGGAAGCTATTCTTTCGTGCCGTGATATAAACGTACGTCTCAGTTTTCCTTAGCTTGTACTAGATAGTTAATAACAATTTTGGCGCTCGCTATCGTAATGATACATTTGAATTTCGATAGCGGCAAATGTATAACGAGCAAGCGTTTCGCAAAAAGTGAAGTAGGAGGAGGGTAATAAGGCAAAATTGAAAATGTCATCAACTACTTGATGACATTGAAAACGAATCAGCGAATGATTGATTTTGATGGGGCAAAATCTGGAAAGTCGTGACTTGGATCGTAATAGCCGCTTGTCGATATTAAAAGAAAAAGAACGAGAGACAGAGGGTGAGAAAGAGAGGGGAGTGAGAGGGAGGGTAGTGAACAAGGCGTGCTTCGAAAAAGAGGAGAAGCCACGCGAGACTTTAGCTCGAAAAGAAAAGCGACCGATTTTACGAGGCACTACAATTCCCTCGTAAAAATGAAGATAATCGTTGGGGCTGCGCCCGGGACACCGCGCTACTTATTATCACTGCCGGACGCGAGAGGAAGCAAAAGGAACCACCTTGTGTCGATCCAGCTTCCTATTCCGTTCGAAAAAAAAGACAAAAAGACAAAATCCTTCGCGCATGCCGCCAACAAATCACAAGCTCAATCCCTCGACATAGCACTCGAGTCACGCGCAACCGTACACCCTCCCCCCAATACCCCTCTCTTTTGCTCTCACGGGTAGCCGGCTCTTTTCCTCATTTTTACGGATTTCAAGATACATAAACAGCGCTCTTAGCTGTCAATGGCTACGACTGTACTACATCAACTTTCGTAATCGTACGTTTTATACATTTTGTTGTTTACGCGTATTGAAAGAAAACAACAAATGATGATAACTCTTCATCGGCCTATAATAGCAATTGACTTTTCGAACGCCCAAAGGGGGCTATTTTTTTACACTTATAACCCCCCCGGCAGTCCTCGTAAACATTTTCCTCAATGATTTATCGATGACAGCTTACTTTTTCATTTTTATTCAAGCGCCCGTTAAATTCATATGCATCACACACGCATGACTCATATCACCGTCCACAACAAATATATTTTTCATTTTGAAAAAGCTTTAACTATTGCACGCTTTTGTTTTGACAGGTGTTTTCACTCTGCATGAAAAATGACAGATAATAACGTCGAGTCGGAACTCACGCAAAGGAAAGGTATCGTTTTGTGTAATCTATAACACATATCGTCATTTTTAAACCAATGATAACGGTATTTTATTTTTTTGTTTTGTTTTCTTGTTTATTTTTAATTTGTTGTTGTTTCTTGTTTCAACAATTAGTTGCTAAAGAAGAAACCGAGGTTCAAGATGAAACTGGGCTCAAAGGACAATCCCAAGAGTTAGCAAAGCCAAAAACGAGGCAAGAATTCGACGCAACGTGGAAGTATTACTGGTACATGTTTCGATATTATCATTTCAAAGTATCAGACACTATAGATTTGTATGCATCCGCCGCTTGTCTATGGATAATCAACTTGTATCTCAGACTCTTTATGGGCGTTGGTCGAGAACCACCATCTACGCTGACCGAAGAATAATCATTTGTCTGTAATCTCAACAATAGCCAAGTGCTACTGTATATTACAACTGGAGTTTGTACTCGTTGGTATGCGCGTTACCTAGGGTTGATTTTAAGGTTTTAATATGTTGTATATGTGTTTTGGAATAATACTTTAATCTATCGAATGTACTGCGATTCACGTCAAAAGCGCCCATAAACTATCGGGGAAATCTTCGTTATTTACCGAATGCAAAACTGCGAGTGTCCTTTCCCGGTACACGATGTTCAATCAGAGCGTGAAAAATTACGAAACCTTATCAATGTGTTGCTATACGATAGCAGGAAAGTGGTTTACACGAGAAAAAAATTGCGATCTGATATTCGAAATAGAATTGATATTAACCCACAACTCCTATTGAATGATACACGAGGATAAAGAAAAAGTAAACGAAAACTTAATAGTCAGCAAGAAAGAGCAGCAATGTCAGTGTGTATAGAATATCAAGTCGTAATAGTGTCTACGGCATATTTCTATTAGTTGAATCTGACGGCGACGGTTGCGGTCTATATTCGCAAGAATAAGCCTTGCGCGACTTGTGATCTTGGTGCTTTGGTATTTGGCATTATGGTCTACGTAGAGCAGCGAGTTTTCTTGAATTCAAGCGAATCTTCTTCGGTGCCGCTTGCAGCAAAAGGCTTTTCCGGGCTTTTCAAAAATTTCTTTGTTGCTCCGTGACCCCCCTCTCTCTCTCTCTCTCTCTCTCTCTCTCTCTCTCTTTCATTCTTTGAATGCCCCTCGACTCCTTTTCTGCAATACCATACTAGTAGCAGTACGTTACTACAGCTGCAGTACAAAAATTAGAGATATTCGCTTATAGCCGAGTCGAGAGTTATACTTGTACGACTGCACAAGCTTTTATTTGCTTTGCTGGCAAAGTCCAATGCCGTGTCTCTGAGAAAATCTTTTATTTTTCTTCTCTCTCGGAATCCAACCGACTACATTACTTACATACAGCTTCCACGCGACGCTATTCGACATTTGAATGATTTAAATAAATGATTATAATTTTTAAATGCTTTTGCATGTTCAGTCTGTTGCAATGATATGACTTCTTGTCGAACGTTACATCTGCTATGAATTGATATATATCACATCAATTAATTAGTCTGGGCTTTAATCAACATTCTCATCAGTCTTTCATAATGGTTTTCCAAATTTCAATTTCATAAAAGCCATTGCAAAATTTGATACTGCACGTACGCTACGATGCATAGATTAATTACGATGTTTTAACGGCAAACGCAATACGCGTGGCAATCAATGCAATCACTGTGTTTATGAAATTTTATACGGTAACTGCATTATCGAAATTTGCCTACGGATATTTTCGTTTGATCGCATTAAGTGGCGGTGGTTTACGTGAAAAATGTTGCAAAACAAAAAATCCAAATGACCGAGAAGAGACGGTGGTCCGTTCCAATGGAATAAGTAGTTACGCAAAATCGATTAGACGAATAGCATAACGTTCTCGAGAGAGATGGGATGTACAGGTCGTAAAAGTGTACAACAAATATAAAGTAGCGAGGATTCGCCGGTGTAAATCATCGTGAGTAGACTGCAGTAAAAGATCTATTTACGGGGACTTGCTGATTTGGTATGCAACGCCCAAGTTTACCCAAGAAGCGCCTACTGTACTCTTGCTTTTCCTGACTGGTCAGCAGCTTTCTATGCAGCTGCACGATCGACGTAGGCACACGTACACAGGTGTAGCACGAAGGACCATGGTGCCAGCTTGACTGGTCCAGGCATAATTTATATATTTAGTAAAGGAAAGAGAATGCATCGGTTTTAATTAAACGAAAGAGACAGTCGCGACGAGTATAACGTATATACATAGGGTTAGGCAAAATTGGTAGGTATTGCAAGCAAAAGTTCATATGAAGCCTACGGCAACAAGAGAGAGAGCGTACTTTGAAAAAAATGTCAATATCGCACACGCCATCTGATACGATACTGTGTGGGAGAGAGAAAGAAGATAGGGACAGTTGGATTTAATCGAAGGGTTTCGACGGTCGAGCGCGGTGGCGGTGGCAGTCCCAAAACACTCGAGCGCGGCTACAGTCGGCCGACCTATATATGTGGTAGTAGCGAATTGTTTCGCTCTCTCTCTCTCTCTCTCTCTCTCTCTCTCTCTCGAGTAGCGTTCAACTTTGAAATACCTACGCCACAGCACGCCAATTGGCCATGCTGCACAGTTCGACATCTCGCTGGCAAATATCAGAGGAAACGGGAAAGTAATAAATTCATTAATTACTCCAACAAAATGTCATTAATTTCTCCGTAGGTCTCAAGTTACATTGCCAGCATAGCACATTTGATTAAGATTGCAATTGTATAAGTAGAAGCAGCGCAGCTTTTTGCGAATCACAAGCTCTCGCTCTCTGTCTCTCTCCGAGCTTAATCGCGGTGAGAAATTCCAACTTGACTTGCCACGAAATAATCCAACGCTCTTACGTTCGCGCGAGTGGCTTTAATCCAAATTGAAGAATAATATCGCGAGTGCAATCCCAACCCACCCACCTACCCTACTCCTCTTATTTCACTCTTTTCTCTCTCTCTCTCTTTCTCTCTCTCTCTCTCTCTCTCTCTCGAGTAAAAAAACAGAAAAGCGCACCGCCAGTTGGAATTCAAATAATATTCCGAATGGAAAACGAGGTGAGCTAGCTACGCGAGATATGAAAGGATCGAGGCGGCAGTAGCAGCAACAGCAGCAGCAGTAGTAGTAGTGTAGTAGCGACGGTGAAAAAAGCCGCACTGCAGACGCGATAAAGGAACTGAACAGGAAAAGAGAGAGAGAAAGAGAGTGTCTCGCAAGCTTTTTTTTGGCCGACCATTCGATCCCGCGGCTTTCCCTAGTAGAGAGAGAGAGAGAGAGAGAGAGAGATAGAGAGAGGGAGAAGCCAACCTGCGAACTTTCATTAATCCTGCATCGGGCAAAGAGAAAGAGCTTATACTGCAAGACCAAACGGGCGGTGGCGTCGACATCGGCTAAGGTGAGAGAGCTTATCTCGGCTGCATAAGCCGCTCCTCGCTCGATTTAACATGCGCATCCCGCTACGCTTATCGCCCTTTGCATCTTAATCGAATTCTTGTTCATTGTACATCCGATCGGATCGTACCTAGTTGTAGCGTCCAACTCTTTTTTTTCTTTTTTTTTTACCGCCTGCTGTTGCTTTATTAATTATTGATCAAATCTCGTTATTTTTATCAGTGATATCAGTCTGGCATCTAGTGGATTTTTCCGTTGCTTTTTTACAATTAGTCGCGCTCGTGCTGATGATTCGTAACTCGTTTCTATAATTTGACTGCATTGATCGCCCCCCCCCCCCATCCCGATAAAGGGTAGTATTCATCATTGCTCGCCCGCCAAATTATGTAAACCTAATGTTAAAGCCGGCGGGTGAGCGCGCGAGTTATCATTATTATCGTACCGCATCCGCAACATTCCAGCGACTGGATTGGACTACTCTGCGGAGAGCGTGTAACGCATTGCCGTTAAAATTTTAACGAGTTACAAGAGAAACCATCGGATTCGGGACCTACGCGAAATATTTGTAAAATCAGCCGATGTCGAACCGCATAAAAATATTGATAGTCCTTTGTTTCAGCTCGTTGTGCGAAAATACTCTCTCGAAAAACATTGACGAGCCAGCTGTTATAATCGCAAAGCGCATCAGCGTTTACGGCTCTCAGTTTTGTGGGTTTTTCTGTTGTTGTTGTTGTTTTTTCGTTACGTTCCTTCGGCGAATTGAGCCGAAAACCAATGTACGCCTGAATAACAATAAGGCTGCATGAATTATTAATCGTATGTTGATTTAAAATATTCAATGCTGTTTCGCTCAGCTAAAATACACGGAAAATATTTACACAACGCGTGGGACTGTATAACCGAGCCTGGTGAAATATAAATTATTATAGCGACGCAGACATGCGAGAGAGAAAGAATAGTTGCAACAGCTAAGCGAGAGTGAAAGAGATACACTCGTACCTACACAACGGACGAGCGTTTGGAGAGGTTTGTTCGTGCTTGAAAAGTATATATAGCAAATAGCAAACTGGCAGGGAAATGCAGTTGGTGGTCGGTAGTGGCGTCGGCAGTGGCGGCGGCATGCGAGAATGCCAACGTTTTATGGCGTATCGCTTAATGAGGGCTGAATACGAGCGAATAGTCGTCGGAAAGGGGGAGGCCGACAATATTAATACCGACTCATTAAGCCCGTGAAAGATGACTGGATTACTTTAACAAGCAAGCCACCACCACGGCCGCCGATGTAAATTAATTATACAGCTATATATCCCCTCCCCTTGTCCCGCCACCGCCACCACCACCACCTATCAACTATATCTATATCAGTGCCGCAGTAGCCTGATAATACGCGAAAGAAGCGCGCCCTAATGAAGCCTCCGAGTTATTTACGCGGGTGAACGTTCGTCAGGATTAACTGCAACTAAAAAAACCCCACTGCTACCGAGGTTTTGCCCGAAAATTTGATTACGTTACCGGGGAAGCGAAGCAGGGACTGAGCGAGAAAAAAAAGCTTTGTAAATATAAAAGGAGTTATCGGCCGAATTGCCAGCAAACGCGGGTACGTTGATGTGAAAAACGCCTGGAAAATTTTTATATATATTTATATATGTGTATAGATATACATATATATATATATATATATATATATACGCGTATACCGACGAGCATAGAGCGCTTGTGTTTGAAACAAAAACAAAACAAAAATGAAAAATCTCGATTCGCGTTGTATTAATTTTATTGTCGTTTTTCACGCTTGACGACCACGCTGCTAACGCCTTCTCGAATAATTTACGTCCGCCTGTAAAATATAACTATACAATTGGAAATGCGTCACACTGGCTATATTGACAAAAGAATAAACCAAAATCCTCGTAATTTGCATGTATCGCGACAGCAGCGTGCTTCGTTGTCAATTTTATTTGTGGATCTAAAGGGGGATATGTTTTAAAGGTGAGTAATTGGTTATTTTAAAACGCGCGTGATTTACTGTAAAAAGAAAATATCTAAAACGAATAAATGATAATAAAGAAGCTGTATGCTACGACTTTCGGAATTTGCATTTTTTAAATATCAACTGGTAAGCTATGCTCGAAAGCATCACATTTTACGCCACTTTGCACAGTTTTACCTTGAAAATTCCCATAAAATAACAATAAATTGAAAAAGTCGTTTTCTCGCGAAAGGTCGCGCGGACAGAGGTGCATTTAAGAAAATATTTGGATTAAAAAAATATTACGGAAAATCGCGATATAGCGGGGGAAATGTTTTTGCTGCAAATAAAACTTGCGAGTCAAAGGAAAATCGTCGTTGATGCTGTATTATTCGCTAACGTTCAACCAAGGATACGCGTTTAATCGTTTGCGAAGCTAAACAAAATCAAACGCACACAACGAAGTAAAAAGCTAGCTTGTTTACGCGATGTTTATGGAGCAACGGTTGATTTAGAGACGATACGGCGAGTGACCCAAATATACACAAAACTCTGCGTACTTTGCGAGAGTGTCGAGACGCGAAAAACAGCCGAGCTGGAACAGAAGGGTGAAAGGTTTATCTTTGGTCGTTGTACAAGAACGCGCTAACGGACAGGTTTTTTTTTTAACGAGCCAGCCATCTCCTCTGCTGCGCGTTTATTCGCTTACGTAGCATTCGAAATTGTTTGCTCGATATCTGCATCTTCCGGATATTTGTATATTCGGATAACGCAAGTGGTTTCCAATCGCTCGAGGGAAGAGACGGGCAAGGGAAGAAAGCGATAGTTGTGACGAATAGAACGTCGAACTGGCAAACGAGAGGTGCACGGTTTGCGTTTACGCGTTATCGAGAAAGAGACGGAGAGACAATGCGCGTGGAAAAATGGGCGAGCGGAAAAGATGGTTGTATTGCACTATACACGGAGCGCGAGAGAAAGAGCAACGAGGAGCAAATACGTAATATCGAATAGAGTTTTACCGGAGCGTAACGGATCGCTGGAGGGTATTAAAAGCTAAATGCCTTTATATAGGGAGTGCAAGATAGAGGGAAGGGGCTCCGACGCAACAAATGCAATTGCGAGCAAGATGAAAGGAACAGGCGTCGAGCTTACACGTGTATTAAATGCGAATTTAAGGGATGTGTGTCTCGCTGTCTAGTAGTGCAATGCAGAGCTATTTCTCGCTCTCTCCCCTTGTGTACCAGCTCGCTCGCCTGTTAAAACATGCGCTCTCTACAGCTATACACGCTCCTGACACACCACATCTCTCTAATTAAACTTTGATTGTCTATATACGTGCGTGTGGCTGGCTATGTACATATATATATATACATATATATACATACGTATAAAGGCAGAGAAACGAGATGCGCTCTCTGCTCTCTCGGCATCGTTATATCGTTATCTTGGATTTACGATCAGCAATATGCAACTTATTTATCGCCTTACGTTCATGCATCTCTGGCTTTCTTCTGCAGCATCTGATGGATGCTCGTGCGAAGAGCTTCGACTTTCGCCCGCTCCAACTGTACTTTAACTTTACATCGAGCTCTCGTTTCACCCAGGTGTCGGCAAAACGAGTCTCATATTTCGAGGCTACGCCACACGGACCTCTTTTTTTTCTTTTTTTTCTGTTCGAATTGCGCCGCGTTGCCCTGACAAATAACCCCGAATAAATTCAAATTCCTTTGACATCGGCTGTAGCGGTGGCGGTGGTGGTGACGACGCGCACGTGTCTCGAATGCAAATTCGAAACAAAGCACAATCATCGACCGATGCTGCTACTGCTTTTAGCCCGATTACAATTTGTCTGCAATCGAGTTGCGTTATACACGACGTTCGATTTATTTTTGTTGTCGATGTGCAAACGACACGTGAAAAAGAGAAGAAAAAGTTGGAGAACAAACAAGATTATATCGACAAGTGACAAGGAGCGAAACGCCACATTGTTCGTCACTCAAAGAGGAAACGAAACGTCAAAAGCCAACAAATCAAGACATTTTAAGGCAACGACTCGAGTTACAAATGTCCATCAACAGATGTACGTATACATACATGATTATGATAATCCGCATACGCATATACGCTTGTTGTGCAAGTGCGATCAATTTGACCAAAGCGAGCAGCGAGACGAGGCGATGACTCTGTGTGTGTGTGTGTGGGGGGGGGGGGTGCGTGTACGTGCGTGTATGTGTGATTAAGCTCTTGGCGTCTCGAGCTTTGCATACATTGCATTGTTGCGTAGGGCTGCTAAATATTCGCTAGAGCAAGCCGATAAGCAACGACGAACGAGGTATAACTCGACGTTAATGTACTGGCTCCACTTATCGTAAAGCAAACGTCACCCTCCTCCGCCCTCTCACCCCCTTGCCCTCGACAACGCTCGATTTTCCGGTACTGACCATTACCTCGGTCTAACGAATAAATGTATCCACGGCCTAACGTAATTTTACCTTGGCGTCGAGATGCGAGCAACTTTTGCCAAGAGTGCAATTCCCCACGTATATCGGGCAAGTTTTCGCGCTAACCCCCTAAAGTGCATCTTCAGCAAACGTAAGTAGTTTTCAGAGCCTTCCCCAAGACACTACTATTCCGCAAAGGAGCTCAAGTATTTTTCAAATCATATCAGTCCCACAGCGCTAATGCATTGCATATACGCGAGAAATCCTTTGCAACTGATACATTGTGTACTGTCTGACTAAACTCGGACACTATCTACTCGACTCTTACTCAAAAGTTTACTGCTTTCGCGAAGTTGTTTTGCGTTGAAAACAAACTCTGGTTGGTTTCCAATATTATTATTATACAAGCCAAGCACCGATAAATCAAGAAAACTCAACGGTTTTAGTTTTGAATGTTATTTGAACGTACTCGTGATTGCTAGTTTGAAGGGCCGACTTTTGAGAGACGTAGGCGGGAGAGGGAGATTTGGCGCGTTTGTCGAGTGATTAACACAAGACAGAGGCACAGAGAAGAGAGCACAAGCGACAAACGTAGCAGAGAACGAAACTTCTTCGAGAGCTACACGCGAAATACGCGCTCGACTCTCTCACTCTCTCTCTCTCTCTCTCTCTCTCTCGAAATAGTACAAACGTTTCAAGGGCTTCGCGCAAAGTCGTCGCAATTAACGCGCAAACGTTTAATTGAGCGCGTTCTCGTGGAAAGCTTTTGCGTGAGTGAATTGCCGTGCAGCCTTTGAATGTGTGTTGGTGCACTCTCTCCATTCCTCCAATTGCGATTATCCGCACGTTACACCAATTTGTCGAGAGGGCAATTTATTGTCGCAATTTGTCGATGAAAATTCGTATATATCGCTTGCAACTTTATCAATCAGGTATATTATACCCGATTGACGATCAATTTGTCGTAATTTCGGTAGGGCTTTTTTTTAGCGAGAGAGGCTTCTTGCAATTATTGAAATTGAAATATCGATTATCGGCATGGGAGCTACCTGAAAAGTGCAGCACTGAATAGAAAAAAAAAGAAGGAAAGAAAGAAAAGCCGAGACGGAGAAAAAGTCGATGACGAGATAGATACCACACATCTGCTAAAGGTGGAGAGGGGAGGAGGGGGGAGTGAAGAAGGAAGGCAAGGAATACAACATCTTTACGGTTTCCTCGCGCGGTCCGCTGTGTAAAAGGAAACACAACAGAGGGCTAATGGAAAAAGTTTTTAACAGCACGAAGCAAGCAGGCAAGTTTTCGCGGTGGTAGCAACAGCTGCGCGTACCGCAAACATAGAAAAAGAGAGCTCAAGAATTGCATGGCTGAAAGAAAATGAAAAACTACAAGTGAGAAGAAAATGGAAGGGGTTGACTGGCCCAAAACCCCAAAAACTCACCACATTATTGCAAACCCTGTAACAGCGTACATTTTGGGTGCTCTCGATACGGTAATAAATCCACGTCTCATAAATAAGACGTAGAGCTACGAATGTTGCAAGAAGCCCTCCCGGCCCCTCTTTCCTGGCTGCTTGCTTGCGCAATGTATTTCTCTCTCTCTCTCTCTCTCTCTCTCTCTCACTCTGTGTCTGCGTGTTTGTATATCCATCTCATTTTTCAGCCGAAAATATGAGCACCAGCAGTTGAGTCGACGTAGCACGGCTTTTTGTTTATTTATTTTTTGTATTTATTCCTACACTATAGCAGAGGTCGCCGTTGCTCTGCCGCCACGTTATCGCCCGGGCGAAAGAGAAACATTGGCGAGCGTTAAGCGCTCGAGACCTATTTATGCGCACCTAGGGGGTGCTTGCCGATTTTATACTGCCGTTTAATTTTGCCTACGGCACACACTCTCTGCCGCCACCACCAACATCTCGCGCGCTTACGACACGTCCAAAGAATATTCTCACTGGCTTATGTGTTATCCACTGCATCAGTTCCAATCTACTTTAATTGTTACACGGGACCTTTCTTTTAATTTTATTTCGTTTTTTAGTGGCCAAATATCACTGATATACCCATAAATTCCGAATAAACCGTGCTTTTGTCTTGAAAAGTAATAGAAATAAAAAATGTATGGCTAGCGAGCTAGCGTTAATAAGCTGCTAAAAGCGGGTTAAGCTATAAGCACGTATCCTTAGGCAAACTCGCTGAATCAGCGCTAATCGTTCGCCAATGAATTTCCTATCGATAAATTAGCGCTCAACGCTTGAAAACAAATTAAAATTTCAAGAAAATCAATACGAGAGTACAAAAACTTGTTAAAAAACAAATCAATGTAGTTGTACGGAGAGAGAGAGAGAGGGAGAGAAAAAAAGAGACTAAGGTTGCAAATCTAAATGCAAATGTACACGAATCCCGTATGTATGTACACGGTGAAATAACAAATCTCGCATATCCATGTCCACGAAGAAAATGCAGTTTGAACGCTAGCTCGCTTTCAAGTCTACTGGGGCTTTTTTCTTTTTTTTTTTCTGTTGCTGTTGTTATTGTTGTTGTTGTATTTGTCTTTATGCGCGAAGGTACAGTGCACGCTTGAGATTGCGAGAACGATTATGAGCATCTGCCGTGTCGTACAGTTGTCAAAGTTGTAAAAATTACAGTAGCTTCTAAATTGTTGAATAATTTTGTTAAATGAGAGACACTTTGACATAAGGGAGAGAAAAGAAAATGAGTATGACGCGAGGGAACGCGAATAGTTGCGCCAATTCCGGGCAATCCAGTGACAATTGATCTCTTTAAAAGGCGCAATAAATTTTAAAGAGCGAGCTACGAAAGAAACTCGCTGTGGCGTGTCTCGCTCTCGTTTCCAAGGCGCATATAAAAGATTCAACGGTGAAATGGCTGAGCTCTGGGTTCCGCTCTTTCTCTCTCTCTCTCTCGCCTATTCCGCGTCTACTCTCTTTTCTCTTCTGCAAGCAAGTCGCTAAATTCTTCCTCTCTTTCTCCGCCGATACGCTATCGCCTTTCGCGCATCCATTATGCTTCTTCCTTTCTCTCTCTCTCTCTCTCTGCTCGGCATCTACATGTGCAATGTGCACTTACATACATACACACACGAACGTGCGCGCGCGCACACACACGTACACGCATGATTTCTTTTTTTTTACTCAAGCGTTTTATCATTTTTCCTCGGGGGAGATGGATCTCTATTTTTGCAAGGCTTTTTGCTCGCTGAATAATGGCTGCACTGTAAAATTGACGAGTACAAAGTGACTCGCGCGTCGCCTTGTTTTCGACGATCCAGCTGCTGCTGCTGCTGCTAAAATTTTCCAAAGCGATTCCACTTGATACCAGTGCACCGAGTTTTTTATTTTCTTTCTTTTTTTTTGTTTTTTTTTTTTGTTTGTTTTATTTGTTCTCGACGGCACTCACTTATCCATGTATCGAATTTTCTCCGCTACAAAACAAGGCCTTGATGTTTTGTTCTCTCTCGCGTTGCGTTGTACCCGTGACGCGCTAGTTCTATGTATCCATAAACGTCGCTTCTTGGGGTCGCATACTTCATTATCAGAATTTTACGAGGCTGAAACGCTACTGGCAGTAGCGCACATGCGGTCCATTAAGCGATTGCCGATCGTCGATTACTAGCTACTATACACGGAGCTTGCACACGCTCGCGTTTTGCTGGAAGAAAAACCGGTTAGGCATTTTAACCTCGTCGTATTCCCCTATCTCACTATGTCTATATCCATATGCTCACATACACACAACGAGAGAAGAGTAGGGACATTTTGTAACGCATTAGCTGATTGCGGAGGGAGGACGACGAGTTAAACGCCAGAAACTTGCAAAATATACATGGGTCGATTAATCATTTATCGGCAGCGCGCAACGGCGATAATTTTACGAAAACACACGTAACTTTCATATGCAGAGAGACTTTTCGAAATTAGCTTGAAAGGGCTGCCGCGTCAGCGAATTTTGTCAAACGATCGAAAATTCAATATTACTCTAATCATCCTATATACTCCCGTTTCCTCGATTCGCCCGATTTATCGAATTAACACTTTTCGCGTTAATTTCAATTTGTATCAACGCATTCGTCCAATTTCACGTTTTGAAAATAACTTACTTGCAAGCTTCATTGATTTGGGCTTATTAGACGTTTACATCGAACGATACGTGTCAATCGTGAAACATTTTCTAACGTAACAAAGAAGAAAAAACGTCAATCGGGATTGACATCGTTCAACGTAGATAAGCATTAGTTGATTCATTAGGTGTTAATTGAAGCGACGGTTTGGTGCGCTCGGCAAAGCTTTTCACTTTTTCTTTTCAAAGTGCAAACAAACGGGGTTTCAAAAGGGTGCAGGGAAACTATATATACCGATAAGCTGCGACAACAGTGCCTGGTCGAAGGAAAAAGATGCAGTTTGCGAGTGTATACCGCTTTTAGCTTACGCTATATACACCAAAAGCACTTGGTAGCGCGCGCGCGCGCGCGAGTATCTCCGACGCACGGGGAGTGGGGGCAAACTTTTTTCGCTTTCTACACACACACACACACACACACATATATATATGCATTTGGAAAAGCTTGTTTAACTGGCTGCTGAGCACAACGTTATTTATGCGCCAAGCTTTTATTTTCACTTAACTGAGATTTATACTCGAGCTATACGAGTTCACGCCAAGTATAATTGTTATTCGCACTTTTTTCTTTTCATTCTCTTCGAATCGAGTCATTTCGCTGAATTAAACGCATCCAAATCCAAGTTGAAACCCAACCCCTGTACAATTAATGGCGAACCAAGAGCGGGCTACAAGAAAATTACTAAGCGAAGGGTTTTTGCATTAGGTATTAGTCCCGAATGCATGCGCAAAGTGAGAGAGAGAGTTTGCATCGAAGGGCGCTTTGTGTTTGTTTTGCCAAGCCGCGAAAGACCGATAATGGGAAATTGTTATCGAAGAGCGCATAATGCACGTCCCACCTTCCTTCCCGTCAGCCTCTTTTCTAATTAAAACTTGAGGGAGTACAATCTTGTCGGATTCCCAAATTATTTTCCATGCTTGCAGTGAGTAACTACAAGATGGAGAGGGAGAGACTATAGTTATCTCGCGAACTAACGCCAGAAGGATTATTGCTGCGCGCTAGTTTATGCTGGTTTATGTCAGCACTTACCTCTGCTTGTGTCTCGGACGCGCGATAAACCCATGCCCCGATGATGATTAAATGTAAATCCGACTCTCCGACAAATGAGTTTCTTGCGATTGATCAATGGCGCTCGAGTACTTTGGTTTTATTTTTTTTTTACGGCCAGCGATAACCAGAACGACCTCGAATCGCAATTTTCACCAGATATCAATATACTCGTATACGTACAGGTTTTTTTTCTGCTGTCGTTTACTGTTTATGAATTGATGACTAATTACACAACGTATTCCCAGGACAAGTCCGAATACGAACTACGCGAACAAGGTTATTACTTTTTATTGTATTTCTTTTGGTCTTTGTTTACATTCCTTACATTCGATATTTAACGCTAGCATCGATTGCACACGATGTTATTTCGAATTGCAGAGGCACCGATGTGTCACCTTTGAGCGCGTGCATGACTTTAAAGACGCCATCGCTTTATCGTTTCGAGGAAACAATACTCTATGTATATATTATCAACAATAACAACAAAATATATTCTCTTCAAACTTATTACTCGTCGACGAAAATACACCGACAGCCATCTGACGGTCGACGAAATACTTGCTGTCTTTGTCCTCTACTTCTACCCATAATATACAGTGCACATGGCAGTCGTCACTCACACACACGCACTCACACGCGCGCGCACAAATTAGAAAGTGCAACAAAAAATTTAATGCGATATTGTTTATTGAAGTTAGTTCAAGAAATACTATCACACGTCGTCATTGGTGCTCGTAAACATCGTGTACTTCTTTAATAATCGTACAACAACACACTTTTTTAAGAATCTAAAAATTGCAACGTTTTATTATGTATCAGGTAACTACGTATACGACTAGTCTTTTTTTGTAAACTCAACACTATGGAATTGTCAAAAGAACAGCTTGATTTTTTAAAAGAGTGCGAAGATGAGTTTAAAGATAGGTATACCGATGCGGACCAAGAGTTTTTAAAAGTAAAACTTTGCCCGTTTAACAATCCGCCAATCTTGGATCCATGGCCGCGCGACAGCAAAAGACAAAGAATTAAACGATATTCTAACAGACATTCACAACGGCACGATTGCAATAGAGCTAATGGACAATACAAAAAACCCAGAGAAAGACGTAGAAATGAAAGACGAGAGCGTTACAACCGTGAAAGTAATAGAGAAAGAAGTGGAGACAGGAAAGAAAAAGGCGACGGTAAGATTGGATATCGAAAACGACATAAGAATAGAAGAGAAGACAAGTGTAGACGATGCACTGCAGACAGAGATAGAAGATACAAAAGAGACAATAAAAAACGAGATAGAAAAAGAAGCAGAGATAATTATTATAGAAGAGACAGGAGCAATGACAGACATGAGAAGAGAACAAGATGTTAAAGAATACAAGAAGAAAATATATGATGTATTGATAAATTTACATGAAAATAAAAACTAATGGAAATAATCAACATAATGAATTAAATATTTGGAAAACGTACGTAAGCAAACATCATTATAATCTCTTTGAAAATTCCAAACCATATTATTAAAACTTAATTATTGAATACACGTATTATTATGCTTTATAAAAATAACTAATATACATTTTTTGCAAAAATACGAACCTAATAAAAGTGGTATTATTCAAATCAAATTGTTTTTATTTGATATAGATATTATTCTAGAAACATTAAATTTTTTTAATTATTGGCTTTCGGTTAATTTTTCTGATGCATTAATGTAACATCCAGGGAATTTAAAATAATTCAATGAAATCGACAATATCATGTGAACTCCATGAATTAAGTCACTCTGAAAATGAAAACAAATACAATTTATTGAGGTGAAATGAATCTATGAGCTGAATTTGCTCTGATATTCAAGAATAAAGAAATCACATTTTGTGACATCTTTTAACTTTATTTTTTTTTCACTGAGGTACATCACTTTTAGGTACATGAAAAATTTCTAAAGCGGTTTGTAAATACCTTCTTGATTAAGATTTTCCCATCAAATATACATACGTATATATACTTGTAGAGATAATGTTAATGTAATGTAATATCTTTTGAGAATATTTATCCCGTTGTTCCTACTTCTCGTTCTCTGCTATAAATTAATAATATATTTAAATATTGAATGCACATTTGTGCATAGATTTACCGTACAGAATACTCAATTTTAAATATTTAACAGCTATGTATTTTTTGTTGAATATTCAACTAACTGATGATTGTTTTTGAATACTATTCAAAGTACACAGCTTGAGCTGTTGACTTTGAAAATATGCAGTGTTTGGCTCGACTCAAAGAAATCTACTTTTAAAAAATTTTGGTATCTAAAATATTATAATTTGACTCTTTTTTTTCTCTTAAACTCTACAATACTTATTTTCGAGATTTCAGTTATTTATGGTATTATCTAAATTCAACATCAGTGCATCTACAGATCAATCAAAGAAAATGTAACAATCATTTGGAAATCAGCAAGATATTACCTCAAAATTATTTACGATACCCTATGATAATTAATATACTATTAAAAATAACTCATTAAAAAAGTTTTCCAACCAAATTTACACCTCGTTTGATTTTTAATACCTTTACAATGTATAACATCATTTATCGCGGAGATTCAGAATATTTGTATCAGATATACTCGTTGAAAATGTAAATAAACAAACGTACGAATTCTATTCTTGTGGCACACCTTTGAAAAACATGCAATTCAGCCTTCTGCTAATGGTGGAGTAACCCACCCGTACTTTTCATGAGTCTTGACTAAGCTTCTAAACGATTCTTCCGCTGAACGCCGATTAAATTCTTTATTAGTCTTTGGTTTTCTCGCAACTCGCCCCTGTGTCATAACAAGCACGTGAATATATATTCCACGCAAAAGTAATTGTTAAATAGTATAGAGCATGACAAATAAAATTACTTGGCCTTTCACAATGCTCGCTGCAAATTGCATTATCACAGCCTCAATAGTGTAAGCACTTGCCCATCCTCTAGGTGTGAGTAGTTCCATGCATATGGCACCACCTTCCATAACAAATCCCTTTTCGATTCTTGGAGAAATCACTCTCATAAACGGAGGATCAAATGGAAAATTTTCTGGAAAGACAACGTGTAAAAGAATATGAGGAATTCCAAGCTCCCTCATATCTGCTGCAAGTTCGCTCTCTGGATCGATTTTGTGTAGCCTAATATGCCATTCAAATAGATTGTCATTAACAAGTTCGGCAGTAAACGTTGAATCTCTACGATGCTGTGTTCTCTGCATTTCGCCAAATTCACGCATCAGTCTTCGCAAACGGATCGCTCTTTCTGGTGCAGGGGCATTCTGTAATTTTTGGTAAAGTTGCAGGTAGACGTTTACACGATACACCATATCAATCGTAGAAAGCTACTTACTTGTGAACCCGATTGCTTCTTTGGTTTGAAAAAACATTTAGCGTGATTGGTTTGACTGGTACCTGGCTTTTCGGGCAACGAAGCCTCTGCTGGTGTCACCACATCAGGTCTGTGGTGTCTTCCAAGGATTCTTCTGGAAGGAGAATTGGTAGAACTGTCGTCGCCAGGTTCTTGTTCGCTAATTTTCTCAGACGAACGAAAAAATTTGCGAAAAGCAGCTACTACTTTTTCCTTGGACCTGCTACTCATGGCTTTTGGTTGGTCTGATCTCTACTCGAGTCCCTCGATCAAGTTGGCTGTAAGCAAAACCAACAAGAGTCCATAAATAAAATTTCCAAGAGCGTTGTAACAAAGAGATAAATATACAGAAAAAAATGAATGAATTAACAAAATTAACATTGCAAATTGCCTTGATTTAATACAGCTGTCTCCTAATAACTATTGACTGTTGCAACTGGCACAAAGAAGAACTCGTCTGCTCATAGTAATCGCTTTCGTCATTATTGAGAAGAAAATCAGTTGAGTTAGAGCAATAGTAAACGCTTCATTGGATTTTGAAGTCCTCCATCGCACGCTTTGGGACTCTTGCGATTTGTTATTGTATTGACCAAACACAAAAAAGCCAAAGTGAAGAGTCAAGC
This sequence comes from Chouioia cunea, assembly GCA_030064505.1. Lineage (NCBI taxonomy): Eukaryota > Metazoa > Arthropoda > Insecta > Hymenoptera > Eulophidae > Chouioia > Chouioia cunea. Next base: position 1,872,945 of record JAOPFQ010000001.1, read on the forward strand.
TCAACGAGAACGACGCTCGCGACACTGTTGTAACGCCTGCACCAACTCACTGCAAATGAATAGCATCCTTTATGAGATAGTCAGCGGTAGTAGTAGCACCACAACGGCATCGCAAAAGTAAAATAAAAGCAACCAGTCGTGCGTCCGTTGTTTGTTTGCGTATATTAAAAAAACGCAACTGTCACTGATCCCCTCTTTCAGTCGCTCTTTCTCTCTCCTTCTTCCTTCCAAACTGCTGGAGGCCGCTGGCCGACACCGACCACGATCAACGACGGTCAACGATGGGAGGATAAAAAAAAAACACGCACACATGGTGGGGCGAGCGAGAAAGAGAGAGAGAGAGAGAGAGACAGATAGAGAGAGTGAAAGCAAGGATAGATAGTCGTATATGCATATAGGTATACGCGCGCTCACTCCACCTCCTATAGTACGACATGCACATGGCGCGGAATTCGAATCGCTGCAGTTTTGGAGCAGTCGAGCACAAGGTCATTCGCACAAGATGCACGTATATCTCAAGGAATAAATCAAGTCAAGAGTTTTATATCGCTTTGCGCTAAATTTGTAATTGGTCGAGCTATGCAAGTAAAACTGGTCAAATACGCAAGCGGATTATAATTTGTGGCACAAAGCTGTACTAATTAATATCGATGAACGACGGCAATCGGATGAGATACGGTATACACTGTGTTTCGCTGGACAAATCAACTCGTTATTAGTTATCGATTACTCGCTCGAAACAGAAAACTCGTACTTTTCAACGTATTGTTTGTTCAAGAAGTAGCTGCGAGTAAGCTTGCACTATACGTTCCGCTCTGCAGCTGTAGTGCAAAATTAATGAACTCACCTTACGAGTCTCGCGTGGAATACATTATACGGTTACGTTGCAAGCTCCCCTCGACTCGTTCGCTTGTGTTCGTCCGAGTACGCGCTAATGAAATTTGACTCGAAGGTCTTTTATTTACTATACAGCTTTAACGTGCTCGCTAAAAGATAGACCAGACCGACGCGAGGCCACTGCCGGATCGCTCGATGTTTTTGCGAGATTCCTCGCTACGAAGTGACGCCAATTTTTCGAGACTCCAAGATCAAAAGTGGGCGAATACGTAGTTCGCGCTACTCGCGTGCACGTCGAGAGCTAACGACGTACAACACTGCTACAGCCCGCAGTATACTTACCCATTTCAGTCGTGGTGCATCTTGTAGTAGCAAGTCGTAACGCTGCTGCCCTTACCTTGGCCAATCAGCCGCGATATATCAAATAACCGACAATCGCGATCGAAAAACGCCTACGGAGTATAGACTGACGTCGCGCGAGCTAGCAAACCAAGCAGTGCATAAGCTTGCGGAACGAATAACAATAATGTGTACAGCGTTGAGCAGCAGCTGCTCTCGACTAACCGAGATGCTGTACGTGCGCAACTTGCACGGCGCAGTCTCCGATAGCGACGGAACAGATCACAGACATAGGCTGTGGTAAAAAAAATTAAAGAAAACTGAAGAAAAGATCAAATGGAGCCCACAATGCTTTGAAAAACTTGACAGGGGTCGAAGGGGTTGAACCACCTTTCTCGACGGACAACGCTATCTCTAGAGCTCGCTTCTCCTACAATCTAGTCGAGCACTCACTGCTCACTCCATCGATCCGACAGACGACCAATATTTGTTATTATTATACCTGCAAACGCTTAAAAATACTATGAATACAAAGAAAACGTAGGCTTGATTCAAATCTGCTAGATTCGTTTAATATGAAACAATGTAAAAAAAGTATAAAAAGAGCGCAAGATGACAGACAAGTTGCTTCGTTGATCATTGTATTATAAACATTTTATTTTTGATGCCACGGTATTAACACGTAACTACGCAACCGTTTGGTAGCAAACAATTTTGTAAGCCCTCTTCTCACAAAGTAAATAAAGATTATTAAAACTGACACATACTGCATCCAAGCCCACTTCATTTCCTCCCAAAAGCCTGGTCGATAATTTATTGCTTGCGTAGTGTAAAAAACTTCGGCCCTAATGCTCATTGGTTCATCTTTGATAAATCCTAACTTGGGCAATGTTCTTAAATTGGCCATTTTTCCTGAAACTGTACAAGAAAAATACACTCAAGATTTATTTCAAATTCGTCTCGTGTCATTTTTCGCTTATATACTTACGCAATCTGTTTGTATTCTCCGCCAACAGATCGGGTAAAGTAAACGAATTGAGATCGGTACTATTGTCGTTTGCGTAGTACCGACCATTGTGTAATAAGACGTCGTTTTGTCGTAGCACTAAATCTCCAACAAAATCTAATTCTTGAACTTCGTGTGCAACAGTGTGTTCTATTACGGTCATTGCTTCAACATTTACGTGAATATGTTCCTAAAATAAAAATACACTTGTGGATTCTATCCTTAAACTTTTCATCGTTACAATTGTCTCGTCTCTTTCGTACCTTCAACTCGTAGTCGAAAAATAAAAGTAATATCAAGGACCTGATTGGTTTGTTCGTGTAAAACAAAACTTCAAAAAGCAGCGAATCCTGAAGCCCATTTTTGTCATTATCCATTTCTCGTACCTTCGCAGGAAATGCATAAAAATACGTATATTATCGGTGATTTTTCCAAATAACAGGCATCAACATTTGCATTGCATACCTTTACTATATTGCAGTCATCTTTGATAATGTTGTCTTTATAGTGAGAAAACGTGGAACAAATCAAAGGATCCGTAGTATCCTGTTCAATTAATAAAAAATATTTGTGTTTAAAATGTACATTAGGTTTCTCCCAATAAGTTCTCGTTCTGATCCAGAATCCTAAAATTAAATAATAATTATTCCTATGTTATGGATTTTACATTCTAAGTTAACTTCTTACATCGTGATAAATAAAATTACATACCTCCTGTATGGTGTACAAAATATAGCGGTGTTATTAACGTGAACGCTATGGCAATGAACACAACTAATGCACTCACTGAACATAGTCTAACTCTGTACAAACACTTTACGTTATTTGAATAAATATTGAGTATAGGCATTATTGTTCACAAGTATTCAAAAGGCAGTTTGATAGTATATTGCGACAAGTTTCCATGGTAACAGTCATAGTATAGTAGAAACATATAGAACTGCAGCCATTGAACGCTTTTTAAAAACTGTCGTTGATAAGTTTTGTCGTGAAAGTCATTATGAAGTTGTTATAATAAAAAAATCAATAATTTATGAATAAAACTTTATCCAAGACATCATCAGCAAATACATTAGCAAAATTGTGTAAATTCTTCTAGTTATATGAATAGAAGCCGTTTAAAATTAACTTTTTGCTTACATTTTAAAATCACAGTGTTTTTTTAATGTACACAGGTACTGTCGTAAATAAATAAAAAAATAGGTTTATTGCTAATTATCAAAAAAAATTTGAACAGATCAATATAATGTGAGTGTATAGATAAAATTAGATTTGGACTAACATCTTGACCAAACACAAGATAAATAAAAAACATAAATTAATCAAAGGCACTTTAAGCATTGAAAAAAAATCTATACGTCGCAATTGAGTGCTACCCCCAGGAAATCTTCAAATCCAATGTTAATTGTGCCAATCAGTTCAGTGTCCCTTCTTCGGAATTCCTCTGCAAAATGAAATCAAATTTTGTAAAATTAGATATCACCTGCATTTATAAAATTTATAAAACTTACCGGTAAACTTTTGAATTTGCACACATAACACAATAAATTGATCTACAGTAATACTCCCATTTTGACTACTATCGTATCTTTTAACTAAAAAATTAATAAATTGTTGGGTGAACCTATAACCCATTTGAGTAAAAGCTGCAGCAAGTTCTTCTTCTTGAATATTTCCAGAATTGTCTCTATCGAAATTTTTAAAAACACCAAGCCATGCATTTACATAATCGAATAATGCTTGAAATTCGGTTATGTTAATAGAATGCTTATTTTCTTTGTCAAACATTCCTACAAATATTAATCAATAGGTCAATTGAAGAAACAACCAATAACTACAAATTGATCATAATTATAGAAACATGGTATACCTATCATCAAACGACAAGCTTTTTCAGAAAATGTACCACCTTGCCCATTTGCTAATACTCGCTGTAATTCAATAGACGTAATTTGCCCACTTCCGTCTTTATCTGCTAAGGCAAACCATTGCTGAACTTGCGGATTTAATGGGGGTGCATCAGCTGGAGCACCATAATTGTATCCCTAAAATAATAATTTGTTTTCATTCTTGAGTCTTTGTCAAAAAATGCAGAATTGAACTCGTCACTTCTTTTTTAGTAACGTTCGTTATATTCTCATTAAAAGTTAAATTTGTTTCATTAAGAGTAAAAGTGAATTTACTACATTTTTATTTGAAAAAAAAAAAAATTTATAGAAAATACGTAGTCATTTTGACAACTACTATTTGAGTAGAGTACAAACTCACTGGATAAGACATTTGCAGTAGTTTTCAATATAATGTTATAGTTCGAAAAATTAATCAATTTTCCTGATTTACAATTGCAGGTTATTGGGGCGTTTCAAGTCGTTACGTTATAGGCTCTGATTGGTTCTGACGTGCTGTAGCTTGTGGCTATAGATACTGTAAGTATAAATTACGTAGTAATACCCGAAGATGTCGCTATGGTGGCAACTCACGGGTAATTTTGCTTTAGCATCTGTCATATGTATATCCGTGATTCTGAGTGACACTGTAGCTGTGTACATACAAGTTTATTATCCATGATATATGATGACCGAACTGTAAAAGGCAAGTACATACTATACTGTTCTACTATACTAGAACAGTAGAATTGAAGATCGACTGTGGTTTTTCTTGCGGTCAACGCTGGAACACAGTATCAAGTTAGAGAAGTGGGTAAAAAAGAGGTAGTAAGTTTCATAAAGAACAAAACCAGCTGAGAAGATATTTATAGAATTAAATATTTCATTGTATTTATATATTTGTAAAAAATTCAAAACAATTACGAACAAATTATTCTCTTTTTTCCACTTTAGCCGCACGAATAGAGGCAGCTGCAAAAGGCGTCCAGTAAAATAAAATACCCAATAGAACAATCTCTTTAGCAGTAGAACTAGACATTTTAGGCAATATTGTACAATAATGGTATATTTCAGAAAGCTTAACACGTTTAAATGTAATGTTGCATTTTTAAATGTTGTCGAATAACAGTATTCTTAAATCAATTTTATTTTAGCCAATCAAGTCACGAATAACATGACTTCGTTTCACGCGCGATCAATCGTTTATGTAACGAGGACTTGTTATTATGAACGCGGAATAGTTAAGGTGAGATGCCTATAGGAAAAATGGGCAGCTAACAGCTACGGGATACAGGGTAATACATGAGTACTGTCCACATGCCTACCGTTACTCCGACTCTGTACTCCATATTTTATCGCATCCGATTTTTCTATTCGTACACCGTCTTCACAGTTACGTATTCTTCGGAGGGCTCCATAATCAATGTGAGAAGCGCATCTATGGAATTGACAAATCCGTGTTTTTCTGGCCTAATTTTATTGAACCTGTAAAATTGGGTGCATCTGTGATCTTTTCTTTTTTATGTGTATTAACTACTAATTTTTCCGATACTTTTGGCGGACCAGATAAACGAACGAGATAAATAAATGAAAGCAAAAGATCACAAAATATACGTGGATGTAACGATTGCATAGATGCGCTTCTCACATTGATTACGGAATTCTCCGATGAACACCTAGCTGTGAAGATGGCGTACGAATAGTAAAAGCGGATCGAGTAGGGTATGGGGTATGGAGTAAGGGTGATGGTAAGCATGCGAACAGTCCCTAAAATTACAATACTTATGCATTTAATGTATACTGCATCCATGGTGTTCTCCAAGGACGCTCACAGTCTGTATGAGGGATTAGTATCTCTAGTTTGTATAGTATATGATCTGCGACTGGGTTGACACTGAGGACACCAAGCCATGTTCTCTGATGGGAAAATCACGCCAAAATAGCTTCATTTTCCTTCTAATGGGTTCTTCCATAGAGAAATACACTGACAAGTAATTAATTAGAAAGATCACATTTTCATTAGATATTTACTACTGTATACATGTCAGCGATACGTACTTTGAGTATATTTAGTTTTTTTCCACGTAATCGTGCGGTTATGCTGACAAGACAACGATTAATTTCGTCATTAATCAAGCGTTAAAATTTTGTCGACGAATGAAAGCAATTCACTGTAAATAATAACACTAGTTACTCGTTTCAGAGCATGTTGTGACGATTTATTCGTATATTGTTCTTTAAACCTTACCAATGGGAAGCCAAGTTTTGTTTAATTTCTATTATTTTTTTACCATTTTTTTGGTTATTCTTTATCCAACAGCTGTAAGTTCTGATTTCAATAAAGTGAAAAATAGTGTAGATTCTATTGTGAAAGGTATTTTTCTTTTATTACTTTATCATTTTTGTTTTTAAATAAATAATTAATGAACCAATATGTGATTATCTTTCCAAGTTCCATATTGTATAGTTCTACATATATCTTTAAATATTATTAATTATCAATACCTATGGAAATCAGTGGCTGAAACGCCTAACGTTAAACATTTTTGTACATTTTTCAGATCCTATTAAAGATTACATCCTTTGTCGATCTTGTGGTGCTGATCTTGCTGATCCAATAAAAATAATAAATCATTTGAGTCCTGAAGCTCTTGTGATAACTAACCAGACTCTTTTTGAAAAAAAAAAAGTGGAAATACAACTACTGAAAAATCCATTAGGCATTCAATTTCGTACAATAACATTGTCAAAGACAAAGTGTGTCCCTGTTAACAATGTATGTTTATTATAGATTTTATATTATATTACTATGACCTAATGCATCAATTGTAATGGTTAATAAAATTCTAGTGGCAATACAACTTTAGCTGGTATCCTGGGTTTGCCTGGAAACCTTGTATTTGCGAACAGTGTCGACTACATCACGGATGGTATTTAGATAATTAAATTAAACATCGATGTATTTATATCGAATTATAAATGATTATTCATCTTTTACAGGTACTTTGAACCCATCGGTTTTGCCAGCTTAGATTTCAGTTTACCTTCAGGAAAAGGGTTTTATATGTTAAGACTGAACAATTTACAAAGTGAAAATTGTAATAAATATAATCAGCATATGTAACTGTGTACAAGATCGTTATATATTTAGGAAATAATCAATTTTGTATGTTTTCAGATGTCAATAGCTTAACTGTTGTGCCAAAATCGTATTTAAATTGATAAAAATGGAATTATCTAAAGAACAGATTGAATTTTTGGATGCTTGTGAAGCAGAGTTTAAAGATCGCTATACAGACAAAGATGAAGAATTTATGAAAATTAAGGTATCCGACCCTATAAAACCACCAATTGTTGATAATTGGCCACGTGGGAATCAAAGATCAAACAACTGGAATCGTCAGTACCAAAACAGAAATTGGCAAGGTCCTGACAGAAATAGGCAAAGAGATAGATTTAGAGAACGAGACAATTACAGAGGAAGAGATAGTTACAGAGAAAGGGATAATCAACACCCTGGTAATTGTCATGCAAAAAATTACAGACCTTAATTAAGATATTTGTAAATAAATAATTGTTTATATTAACATTGTTATTAGTGAGATTGATACTCGCATTTCATTTGTGACTTTTTGTTTTGAAATGCAACATTGAAATAGCTCGAATCAATCTTAAAATAAGAGAAAATGATGATATAAATTTTTAAGAAAATAAAGTCAGTTCTCTGTAATAAAATATGTGTAATATATTTTTTCCAGCATTTGGTTTACAAAAGAAAAATCTATTTACAAACATAATGTTCGATGCATGTACAAAACTTGATCGATTTTCATAATGAAATCGTAAAAAACGGTTATATTTTTCTTTAACAAGAAACATAAAATTATTAAGATATTAGATGTTCTTGTTTTTTAAAGCTACTACATAGTTTCTCGTAAATTCCATATATACTAATAGTTAAATATACCGCAAGCATCAGTATATCTTTGTACTGTACATTTGATGCATATTGACCTAATAAAACAGTCTCTTTTACAGTAGAACTAGAATTTCTTTACAAAATTGTACAATGATATTTACAAGAAGGCTTAACACAGTCAAATAAAACGTAGCATTTCTTAAATAAAAAATTAAATAATAGTTTTCTTGCGATATTTACAGTGCGCATCAACTTAATACCATTGTCCATTTAATTTTTATTTTCACGTAGCACAGTTGACAAACGTAGCTCTTTGAAGCATAGAGATCTTGTAATATACAAATATTTATTATCTCTATAGAATGCTAAACTGTAAAATGCGGCAATGATGTCTTTATTCCAAATTTTCGTAAGACTACGTATAACCTACATGGCGCATTTACCGAAGACCGCGTTATCACAATAGAGTATTTTTCCAACTTCACCGACCTGCAGCTACGTACAGTTGCACTTTATAAAATAGCGTTCATAATACCAAGCTTGCACTAATGAAACGTTGGCGGGCAATTGACGCCAGGATGCAAGAATTGGCACTTATCACCAATGCGGCAATAGCCATTCTTGGAAAACTGGCGACACACTGGCGGTTGTTTACCACTGCCTCTCCAACCTCCTCTCCAAGGCATACCCCTGGGTGGACCACCTCTGAACCACCCGGGACCACCTCGGCCTCGACTTCCATGCATGGGTGGCCCTCTAGGACCTTGAAAATGTGGCCCAGGCGGCCCTCCCGGGCCGGGTGGACCTCCGGGGCCAGGAGGTCCAAACATTCCTGGGACTGGTGGTCCTTGGAAGCCGTTGTATCCTATTTCATCGGATCCTCCCATCATGTAGCTTTCCTGATTGTACAAGTGAGGTGCTCCCATCATATTAGGCGGACCCATTGGTGCACCGTCTATGCCTTGATAATTGGCAGGCATATTGGCCATGGGCGTCATTGCCGGATCGGGCACCGTGACAATTTTGCCGTCACCGGTTCTCCAGCCACCGCCACCAGTCGAGGATTGCATGTTGTTTGCCATTTCGGGAGCTACTTGGTTCATTGAATTCATTATCGGTGGAACCATCGACGTCAATGGCGCGTGTGATCCCATTGGAGGTATCATTTGCTGTTGTTGTTGCTGCTGTTGTGACTGTTGCTGTTGTTGCTGTTGTTGCTGCTGCTGTTGCTGCTGCTGCGACTGTGGCTGTGGTTGTTGCTGATTAGCGCGGAATGGAAAGAATGAATTTTGCATTATGGTCGACGAAGTGGGCAACTGCAGCTTCGGTTCTGGCCATGGTACGGTCGAAAAATCTTTTTCACTCTCCTTGTTTCCAGTTAAATCGTCCAGTGGAATGACTTTAGGTTCAATGACTATTTGATGACGCTCTTCGTCTGGCTCGGCAGCCGAGTCTGGTATCCTGTATCAATAAACAACAACAATCATAATCATCGTAATATGGTAAAAATTACAGCGATATCGTTTAGTTCGATCACCGGGCATCGAGCGAATCTTGACTTAAACTTACATGCCGCGAGTGAAGTAAAGTGCTTGAAGAATTCCCTTTTCACGTGCATACTGAATGTCCTTTTCTCGACTGTCTTTGCCAGGCTCAACAAGCGGAGGCGGCATGTCAATTGGAATCAAAGGCTTCCATACCGTCTTTTCTTCCATGACATCTTCGCTATCTGTTGATCAAGTAGAGACGAACTTTAATCATTGTTATCTTCATAACAAGCTAAAATTAAGAAAACAACGTACTTAGTTTCCTAGCCATTTGGAATGCTTCTCTTTCGTTCATTTTTTCCATCGCCTTCATGTCGGTAAATGTTTTGGTAACATTAACACGTTCGGTCTCATCCAACTCGAAGTATCGTATGGATTCTAGATCCGTTTTCCATTTCAAGCTCTTCTTTGGTCCCTTGCGCTTTTGTAAAAGTAAGACACTTTTTATGACTCCGATAGGCTTGTTTTCAACTGTGGCCTGTTCTTCTTTCTTGAGAGCTTCGCTTACAGCTGCTGCTGGATCTTCAGCGGAATCGGAACTTCTTCTGTCATCAAAATCGTTTTCTGGAGTTGGCGCTAAAAGAAAAACCGCGTTATTAGTTCGTCGTTCGACAATTGTTTTCTCAACGTCGCCCATCACGACAAGTGCTACTTACTTCGACTTCTATCGTCGTCCTCATCATCGTCGGTTTTTTCTTTCTTCGCTTCATCGTTATCAACGTCCATTTCTTTGGCAACATCATTATCGGTTTTTTCTTTTCTCGCTTCGGCTTTTTCTTCTTCGGTTTCCAACGTGTCTTGATAAAACTGTACGAACAACGAAACGTTAAAAAAAAGCAAAATAGCATTTGAGTAAATAACAACGTGGAATTATGCGAAGAACCTTTAGCGTAGGCTTCATGGCTAACAGTGATTTATCATCTGCCTCTTTAGTAGTTGCTGATTGAACGGACGGTGACATCGGTGACGATGGCGGCGACGAAGTATCACGATTATTATCATTGCTACTAAGTTCTGGTTTTTTGGCGTCATTTTTGTCGTCCTTCGAAATAGAAGTGCGTCGCTTTCTCTTCCTCGGCTCTTTACTTTTCGTAGATGCTGTGAGGGCGTCCATAAACATATCGCTTTCTTGCAAAAACATCACTGTAACGTCAATAAGAGGGGAAAAAATCAGCAAATGTTAACGGTTATTCGTTCGTTGAAGTTCTACGGCGTATTTATTATGAAATATTAAGAAAAATGGGCTTTGTAAGAGAGCAATTGGTGCAAATGTTCCTGTAAATAAATCGACATGTAACGTTTTATCACAATAAGTGAATATATTTGGCACATGTGAATGCGATAACATTTATTACGATTAAACATCTGCGTCTTGGAATAAAACTGTAGAATAATTAAAATTTTAGAGTCTATTTTAATCGAATAATGGTTTCTTATTTTTCAACGAACGTTGTCACAGGGTCTTAGCGTTGAATATAAATTCAACTGGTACTGCGCGCTTGACAGTGGAAAAATGATCCCTCGAGAGACGTGTGTTTATTTGCGACCAGAAACAGCCAAACGAATCGTACATTCCAATGCCCTGTTTGGCAGAGAATTTTCTTAAAGAACGTCTGGTAATTTGAAAGATGTATCCACGTGAAAAACTAATAGCAATTATAATTGAAATACCTATCAAACGACGAAGCGTTGGAAATAACGTATTTGTTGATATTGAACATTGGAGTGAATTATTGTTTTTATTTGCTTTTAACGTTATGCTAAACATTTTACGTTTCAACCTTATTTTTATCCTGATTTTTCAAGTTTTCGATAATTCGAATTATTAGTGGTTGTTTATTTACTATACAAATATGAAGTATAGCTGTTTCAGTATTTAACCGATACATTATCAAACGAAATATGTACAATCTCGCGTTCATTGACGTCTTGATGCAAAGTCAACTGAAGAAACGCGAAGCAAAAACAACGTTTCGTTACGTATACTAGATATACTGGCTACTTTATCGTCAACCTTAATCATATTCGAAATTCAAATGTTATTACTTTACAATACAACTACAATCACCTTTATTGTTGTTATATCTGCTATTTATTTTAAAGCAAAAACAGTCGCCTGTTTATTCGTTCGATTGAAACTATTGTTACACGACTAATTCGTTACCGAGTGGTTCAATAATTTATTCAACCAACAAATATCGATGTATTTAAATCGCATGCCCAATGGCTTTTCTGCACAACGAAAGTCGTGTACTTTGATCTTTGAACATTCTTTAATACGATTATTTCTTTGATACTTTCAACAATAATTGTTTGTCCGTTGTATTGCTTATTTTTTTGACGATACAATTTCAAATTTAAAACACCAGTGACTAGTTTTTACACGTTTAAACGAAATTCACGTTGGCAAATGTTTAGGTTTAGGTTTAAATTTTATGCAATCTATTGTTAACGTAACTGATGTGTCAAATATTTCGTAGTTATAAATTGATTAACAATTTTGCAGGTGTGTTTGAAATTATCGAAAAGCAAGTGCCGTAAACTTTACCGGAAAGTACATAGCTAATTTCCAAACGAAATTATTATGCAAAGCTTTTAAATGTGAGATAAAAAAAGCAAGTTAGGGGGTGCCGATAGGGGGATGACATTGAACACGTGCGCGACGATTGGCGTCGCAAAGCGTCAAGTGAGAGAGCGTCCGCGTGCTCTCATTCACAGCCTACGAGAGAAAGATATATATATATATATACATACATACTTATATGCGTATATATATATGTATGTGTATGTGTATAGAACGAGAGGGAGGGAGCGCCGCTGCGCAAGTGCGCCGGTGAGGTCCCACCACTCAGCGTCAACACTGTCTATACACAGTAATCCTGACAGCCTCTGCTACTTTATTTGGCACTCTCCAACTTTTGCCTCTTTTTATCGTTTGCCGCATCACTATTTAAGTAGCTGGTTGCTTTCCTTTTCTTTTATTTCTCCAGGGAAGCATTCGTCGTCGGATTTGATCGAAGCTAAGATTCGCGTGTTTTTATTGTTAAAAACAACAACGGTGAAGGTCACTTTTCTCCCGAGACGCGGTTATTTGAAATGTTAAAGTTACTCGATACCAATAATTACGTTAGGAAATTACAAATTGAATTTGAAACGTCTTGAAAGAATCGAGTTAGAGAAGCTGCGGTGATCCATGGCAGTCGGGCTTTGCGCCATCCGTTTCGAACCTTCGAATGATTGCAGCTTTTCCTAGTCCTCCCACCTCCTTTTCCGACTCGACGAGGTTCATTTCTTTTCTTAGCACACCATTCTCTCTTTGGAAAAAAAAAATAAAAAAAAAACAAAAAAAAAACAAAAGCGCTCGTGCATGTTCACTTTCTCGACGACGAGAGCGAAACGCAAGCCCCACGTCACTGTAGTTGACAAATCAAATGAAACAAGAGCTTGGAAAATATTCCGCGAACAATCGCATTTCGTTTATGTTCCGAGCAAAATTATTTGAATGATACATGTGTCGAATTTCGTTAAAACATGCACTTTATTATTTGTTGTTTCTATTCTTTTCTTTTTTATAATTATCGATAAATGTAAAACGTACTATTTCAATAATTAATCCGACAGTTAGTGATCAAATAAATACGAATACTTTGGATAACGTATTTTCTTTTTTGAGCCAGCACCTTTTTAAAGTTAATTAAATAAGCAAGTAAAAAAAAAAAGAAAAATTATGAATGACGTGGGTTTTACGCGACAATCCAATCAGCATTACATTCGCTCGTTCGTTCATTCATTCAAATTCAGAGGAAATTCGGGATAAACTGTGACCCAACGCAAATTTCTATTCTCTTCGGTAATCGTGCACATTGGTATCGTACGGCAAAATTGTTCATGAACGTACGTATTCTCGTGTCAATAGTCTTTTCATTTGTCACGTATGAAAACCACGCTCCGAAATGGTGTTAAACGGCCGGTAAATCGAATTCGTTATCGATAATTAATCAATGCGACCATGTTGATTAAGCGATTTGATAATTATTGATTCTGGTAACGTTTACCTACAACGTTTTATGTGGTTTTTATATATCATTGAAATGACACAGTAATAACACCATTACGAGCGTCTAATGTGAATTTGTTCACCTAGCAAATAGGATGTGAAACGTACTAGTTTCAATGAAAAATTTACCGAGAGGATAGAAATCTGGATGGATAACATCAATGTCATGTTGTTTTTTTTTAATCTTTGAAAAAGTATTACACGAATGTGAAATAGAAAACCCAAGAGTTTAATTTATTTGACCAGATTTCTGATTGTTTATTGAGAATTTGTAAAAGGGTTGTACATATACAAGGGATTGAAAATGAATAGACAAAAAATTTGCTCGTTGGTGTCTTACCTAGATACCGTTCGCACGTTTAAAATGTTTTTGTAATGTTTATATGAAAAACTCGCACACACATTCACTCTTGACTAGAAAACGATATTGCAGGTTCTTTCTTTTGATCACTTTTCATTACTACTTAAGTAAAAGGCACAAGATTTCTTTAATTATTGTTGTATCGAAGGTTACCTGCTGGATTTTGGTCACTGTTATAAAAAAAACTGTTGCGTAGTGTTGATGCCATACCTCTTTCTTCGTTGCTCGATGAATCTTCAGAAACTCGACATTGAAGAAAAGGATTATCACAACATTATCCCTAAATTTCGTTTATAGAACTAATACTATGATAGGATAATATTAAAATTAAGTTAAATAATCATAGTATAATACCTATTGCTATATAAAATTATTAATATATGCTATAAGCCTGGAAAAATGTATAAATTAATCAATACAAAATTTAGTATTACTGATGATTCAAATAAATCAACATAATGCCCAAATATATTTATCAAATATTGATAATAAAGAATAAATGAACTTTTGCACCAATTGCTCCAAGGATGGCCCACCTGCAAACTCAATATTCACATGTTAGAACGGAATCTAACACACATTTTAACAGATATCAAGAGTATTTCTGAATGTTGATGATTAAGCAGTATCGTTAGGTTTTTCAGATTTTATGTCGGTTCATTAAAAAACATTAGAAGGCAAAATTGTCTTTCACGAATGACAAAAACAAACAAATATATATATATGTTTATATACATATATACATATACGTGTCTACACAAAACAAGAAAAAATAGGACTTTGAGGATCCAAATTGTACTTAAAAATTGATCGACAAAAATGCAACGTGTTAATTATAAATACATATGAAACGATATACATACACTTTGGCTTTGCTGGTATAAGCTTGATTCCTCCCTTCTTCTCGTCACTTGGTGGCATTGTAGGGGAATCCAATGAAAATTTGGCTCTTTTATCAGTAGGACCAGTCTCTTTTAACGGAGAAGACCTTTTCAAAGGCAATTTTGGAGGTAATACTTTTTTATCGGATGCATTACTAGGTTTCTTAGCTCCTCTGGGAGGAGGGGGTTTGATTTCTTCTTCTAAACCTGTAGATCTGAATTTTGAGTTGAAGGTTTTTACCGTCTTTGGTCTTGATGTTTGATCTTGAGAACTTTTTCTACTCTCGATAGAAATAGAAATATTCTTCTTTTCAGGAATGGGCATAATTTTTTTGGATTCTTTGTTTTCTTTAAGGTTATCTTTAGAATCTGTAGAAGACTTTCTGGAAGGGGACTCTCCTGGTTTATCATCATCCACTTTTTTCTTTGGAATTTTTCCCATTTTTGAACTCAAAGTTTGACTTTGAAGTTTTTCTAATGTCGCCTTATCTTTTTCAGCTTGATCTTTCTTTAATTTCTCCTTTTCCTTATCCTTATCTCGATCAGTCTTGCTCTTACTTGTTGAGCTTTTTGAAGAGCTACTACTAGAATGATGTTTGTCTTTATCTCTGGAAGACTTCTCCTTGGAGCTGCTGCTGCTGCTGCTACTACTTTTTGAAGTTGACCTGTGGGAGCCAGAGCGATGAGAACTAGAGCTGTGTTTGCTAGAGCTGGAGCTATGTTTGCTGGAGCTCTTACTAGAAGACATAGTTTTTTTCTCAGAGCTTCTTCTATCATCTTTCTTATTGCGGTTCTCTTTATCATTGATTGATTTATTATTATTATCTGCTTCATTTTTTTGACTTTTATTTTTTATACTGTCTGCTTCATGAGAATTTTTTGATTCAACAACACTTTCTTTTACTCTAATATCCTTTCCTACAACTTCATGATTCTCTTGACCAGTGACACTATCTGTAATTGATTCACTTTCTACAAAAGACCTTTGACACCTGTCTTTTTTATCATCTTCTGTAGGAAGCACATTGTTTACATCACCATTTATTTCATTAATTTTATTTACACTAATTGCGTTTATATTTGCAGCATCGGTATGAACTTGAGATAAAACTTGTTTGCCATCACGTATTATAATTCTGTACACTGAGGGGGTAGAATTACTCGCTAACACATTTTGTTGTTTGTCAAGCACATTAATAAACGCGGGAGGTTGAGACTTTTGAGGAGATGATTTTATTGTTTGTTGTAAAATTAATGAATTATTAATAGTACTTTGAACATCTGGGGAATCACTTGATTGGACTGTCACAGCACATTCACTATCAATATGACTAGAAACAGACATAAGACTCGAGTTAAATTGTAAAGGCTGATTGACAGATGTTTGAGAAATAGAAGATGGTAAGGGAGATATTGGATTGATCGCCGATTGTCCAATATTTGACGAACTAGCTTCCCCTTTAACCATTTTCAACCACTGCTCTACTATGCGACTTGCTAATATCCTAACGTTTTGATGGACTTCCTGTTTTGATAATCCCTTGATTAATTTGGGACAATCGTTACTCTTTAACCGCTCGATATTGACAGGACATAACAATATCAGTTCTAGTAGTTCTTGGATTAAAGCCCAATTTTTTACTTTGATTCCATCATTAAGCCAAGTGTGTATTAGATTCCAACCACTTTCGCTCATAAACCTGAAACCAGGCAAAATCAAACATGAAATATACTACTAATATAAATGTTTCGTATTATTTTAACAAAAATTATTATGTACATAAACAAATATAAATAAATAGAAAAAATGTGGAAGACATATCAGTAAGTTCGGCCCATTGATAGTAACCGCCCAATGGTTCAGAATTCCTTAATTTTAATCTTGCACACTTTTGAAAAATCAAATTTTTATTTTATTAAATTAAGATAAAAATAAGTCTCAGCGTGCTACTACTTTTGAAATGAAACTTTTAGAAATTAAAAAAAAAAGATAAAATATATGTTAAAACGTACTGATTAAGAAGGTCAGGATCTGTGCATTTTAAAATTTGAATATAGATGCATTTTGAAACCAGTTTTTTGGAAAACTTAGACATAAGATTTGCCACACGAACAACTTCATCTTTGCTCTTAATGCCACCACTTGGTCCTAACAAGACACTGAGGCATTTAAGTAATGACAATGGATCTATACGTGGCTGAAATAAAAAGAGAATTGCAAATGAAAAATCTATTTCCTGTATTTTGACACTAAATTTGCTATTATTTATTGGAAAGATTTTAAAAACAAACTTCTTGTTCGTCTGTTACTATGTAATAAATTATGAAAATTCATCTTAACAAGCGCTTCAAAATAATTTAATAGTTCATGAAAAATGTGGAACACATATCAGTAAGTTCGGCCCATTGATGGTAACCGCCCAATGGTTCAGAGTTCCTTAGCATTAATCTTGCACACATTTGAAAATTCACATTTTTATTTTATTGATAAAAATAAGAATGTGTCTCAGCGTGCAACTATTATAAAAAATACATTTCAACATTAAAATTCGGTAAAATTTACTGCGACGATATTCGAGACAGAAGACCCTCCCCCACAAAAAAGTTAATATATGTATGCGTATGCATGTGTATGAACGTGCATGAAGGCATATGCCCAGAATGAACTATTGGAACGTAAAATTACGTTTTCACAAACGACGATAAACTGAATGTTGATTTGCTAATATTAAAAAATTGCTTGTTCAAACTCACTCTGAGTGATTTAGTATTAAATGCGACTTTAATTTTTTAAAATGAATTCAAATTAAAATATCAAAACATCTTGACAGGTCAATTATTTAAAATAAAAATACATATGTTGATTGGCGTCGCAAGTTAGAATGGTAGAAAGTTATTGATCTCTTCCCCTCTTTTGCGACTGCAGCGAACGCACAGTGGGAGGTAATCATTCGAAACGGAAGTATAATGGCGCCCTCTTCGGCAAAATTGACTGACTCGCGTCGATAATGGCCGAGATAGAAGACCCTTCCCAATATACTATATATACACATATATATGTATGTGCTCGGAATAAACTATTGGAAGAGAAAATGACATTTTTACAAATGATAAACTCACCATTTTGATTCGCTAATAATTAAAGTCCTCGCAATCTCTAGACATAACACCGATCATCGAACGATGGGGCCTGCAACTAAACACGAAATTGATTTTCCAAGTTTACGTAATGTAAGCTGCGAGGCGCTCTCCGCCATTTTCTTTAACAGCTCGCTAGCATGATCCTCTATTGCGTTGTTATATTAAGAAATTACAATCTTTTCGTGTTAAACTCTGCAGCTTCGATAAACTTGACGGTTTTTATACGAAAATAATTACGATTTACCAAGAGCAATCTAGTATTCGACAGGCAGGCAGGCAAAGAATTGCCATAACGTCTTATCGATCCATACGGAAAGACAGCGAGAGGCCAAATACAGAATAGCGCTCAATTGTTTATGTATATAATCGTAACTTCGTCGTTTAGTTGAATAATAGTAAACGTAATGTGGCGTTAACGTAAGCAACAAAAAAAACGACTGAATGAGAATAAGAGAGCCAAGGATTGGTGTTCGCGCGCAAAGAAGGCGTAATGGAGAGAAGATGAACAATGGCGTATTGGACGATAAGCGGACGAGCTCTCGTGGCCACAGCGTAGACTCGCTCGTGAGGCGGCCGACTGGCCCTCTACACACTTTCCGCCTTCTGCTTCTCCGCGTGTGTGTATGTATCCATGTGTTATCCCTCCTACTGCGTTTCGTTTCGAATTGCGTGATATCTCGCTGCGCATTTACGTGTCGCTATGAGTCCACGAGCCTCGACGAATCCCAGCTGTCGTACAACTCGTCGACCAATGCTTTCTTACATACACCGCAGCTATTTTTAAGAAAAGGCCAACTTAACCAATCTCTTTCCCTCTCCATCTCTTGTAACCTTCATCAAACTTATAGGAATTCTGCATTTCCTCTCCTTTTTTCTTTATCTCTCGCTCTCTCACTATCAATGTAATCCTTGATGCACTTTATTCTCATTCCACTATATGCTTTTACCTCTAACAACTAATTCCTTTTCGCCTTTAAACTTAATGCTACACTCGTTTAAGATGTTTCCGTTTCAACCACTTACTAAATATCACTAAGCCTTTTGCTTTCTAACAAAATTACATACGCGAACATGAGTTTATAAATAGCTATTCGATGATTTGCAGTTTTAATTAGAAAAGATTGCATTTATAAGCTTAGTTACGCGCTCAATATTTTAGAATTAGTATAATGAAAAAAAAACTAGAGGATGATACTTAATTGCAAAAGTACTATATACACTCACACTTTATATCTTTATACCAAATATATGATCCTTAGAATATTAAAGAAATATTCAATGGTGAATAAAGTTTAATAAAACGTCGTAAGCACGAGAAAACGCGCTAACGACAAGCACCTTCCGATGACGACGTTGCTTCAAGGACTACGACCTCTACGACACGTGCCTTTTTTTAATTGTACTAACTATACTAATCAATTTAAAAGAGTAATCTGGAGCTGGGATGCTTAACGCTTACTCCTCATATTGCATGCGTTTTCCAGAATAGAGAGCTGAAACAGCTACTAATCGAACCGGGGATACCTGAAACAACAGCAAAAAAATTGCGATATCTTACATGCTGTGCTAATCAGAAATAAACGCTTATTGTGCTTTTTCCGACAGATTGCGAAAATATGATGATATTTATAAATTTTAAGCCTTCTTACCTAGCTACCTACGAAGTATCGCGTCGCACATTTTTCACTCGAACGGAAATATAATACGTTTCCAGTCGCGACGTGGAACGTATCCACTTATTTTCCCCCTCTGACCCTCTGTCGCGGTGCCGTGCCCACGATGACGACGGAACAAGGCTCGCTTTGTTACGGAGTTGGATGGTAACCTAGTCAATTGAACGACTTTTTTGTCGCATAAAAACTGGATACCCCTACTACTTAAAATCCATTATACGTTATGATTTTTAAGTATTTTTTTAGGTACAACAGTTTCCATGATTTCGGCGTATTTAATATGTTTGTGAATATGGGTGCAACTCTTGAACTTGATTACGATTGTACCGTCTTTGTCGACAACTGTAATCAAAACCAGAACTATCAAATGTAGTGTTTTTTATTTTTAGAAAGTCAAAAAACGAGTACGAATCAAGTCTATCACTCGAAAAGTCAATTGATACCCTCACAACGTAATGGCGTCAATTATTGAATTACAATAATTCCAATTGTTTTGCATCTCAGTTATAGTTTTGCCTCGATTTTCAATTCATACCAGTGAATTCAAATGAGTGGCACACGAGTGTGCGCAGACGAAGCAGTCAGATATTTAAATGTATCGTGTTGAAACAACAATAAAGCAAGTAACCTTGCCACCGGCTCCTGTTGATGTTTTTTTGTAAACGTCATGAACATTTTTGTTATAGTTTTATTATGAAATAATAATTATGAGCACAACAGGCGATAGTTTATTTAATATTTGATACATTATAATATTTGATAATACACAATAGATAATTGACATTATGGCTCGTTTACTCTTATTAAGTTTCATCATTTTTTATCTAAATTATTATGCTCAAAGTAGCACAAATTTTGAGAACATAGATGCAATGAAAACACTTGTTTGGGGTCCAGGATTGCATCCTGAAGATATAATTTTACGAGCTAGATATATTTATTTACAGCTGGTGGATACCAAAGGAAATAAGTTTGTACTATTTTGATTTTATGTTGATAATGTGTGAAGCCTCAAATACTTATAAGGCTGTGTTTTACAGCATCACTGAATCAGTAAAAGAAAAAACAGTTTCAACTGAATTAAAAGGGGTTACTAAACAAGGAACTCAATGCCAAATTTGGCCACAAGTTTTAGATTGCAAAGATGGAAGTTTTATTATTCGGTATAGAATTTATAATACCTGTTTCAATCTCAGTATTATTGTTAAAGTGAAAGACAAAGCTGTACCATTAAAAAAGTCATTTTTCAAAGGTACAGTTGTCAACACCTACAAATAAACTGTACAGAATAATGTTGTCTTTGTTGTTGGTGTTATAGGCCCAGTGTACGAAGAAGAGTGCTACTGCCCAAAGACTTCGATTCAATCATGGTTAAAAAATAATTTTTGCAATTCAAGTAATGAGTTAATCAATGAAAATCTTAAAAATTTTCCTCGTATAAATTTTGATGGCATACGAGATAGATTAATATCAAAATTCAACAAACCAAAAAGTATTAGTATATGTCATTATGTGATTAAGTCTAATAATGTACTTACAATTTATTTATGTGTTTTATGCATATATAAATATAATCTAATAAATATATTATATTTTTCATGATTTTAGATTTATAGAAGTTGCTATGGAGAACATGTTGGGTTTAAAACATTTTTCGATGCAGTTTTACTATCTATAACTAGAAAAACAATTTTACCTGATGTAGAATTCTTTACAAATTTGGGAGATTGGCCTCTAGTTGAGAAAAATAAAGAATTGTTTCCAATATTCTCATGGTGTGGACACGAAGATTTTAATGATATTATTTTACCAACTTATGAACTTACTGAATCATCTCTAGAAGGAATGGGAAGGTGTATAATTTTGTTTTTTTAATTGTACACATTATTGCTTTAACCAAGAATTTCGTTATCACGACAATATATCTAATTGCAGAGTAATGTTGGATATGTTATCTGTGCAAGGTAATACAAAATTACCTTGGGGAAAAAAAATTGAGAAAATATTTTGGAGAGGAAGAGATTCCAATTTGGAACGTCTCCATTTGATTGATATAGCTAGGGAAAACCCTACTCTCTTTAATGTGTCAATGACAAATTTCTTTTTTTCAAATGACTATCAAATAAAGAAATATGGACCTAAAGAAAAACATGTTTCATTTTTTGACTTTTTTGAGGTGAGTAAATTGCAGTATCACTATTTTAAAAGTATCTACTATCTTTATTTACAAGAGCGATTACATTTTAGTATAAATATCAACTAAATATCGATGGAACGGTAGCAGCATACAGATTTCCTTATTTACTCGCGGGAGATTCTTTAGTGTTCAAACAGAATTCAAAATATTTTGAATTTTTTTACCGAGATCTTGAGGCAGACAAACACTTTATTTCAGTTAACAATGACCTGTCAAATTTGGTTGAAAAAATTAATTGGGCTATGAGAAACGATGGCGAAGTTCGTAAAGTTACAAAAATAGCTAGGCAATATGTAAGAGATAATTTAATGCCTCAAAATATATTTTGCTACCTCGTTGCTTTAATAGATGTAAGTATACGATTCGTATTTTAGCATGAATGAATTTTTGAAAATATAAAAATTTTTTTCATTTGTCATTAGGAGTGGAGCAAACGTATCAAAAACCCTATAAATGTATTTCCAGAAATGGAACATGTTACACAGCCAGAATATAAATGTGAGTGTATAATTAATGAAGAACAAACAAGAGATGAACTTTGAGAATCACGTGAAGGAATTTAAGAGACTTTACAGTAGTTTAATTTAAAATTAAATGTACATATGCGTATTTATCTAATTGTTTACAAAGATTGCTTATATTACACAAACGAAAATAAGAATGCTGTAATCAGCACATTTCATTATTAAAAACCTCTCGTTCAATCTTAAGTCACTTAAAAGGAATGTATTACAGATTTCATTGCAAATGAAACACGACGTCCATTACATAATTTAACAAAATATTTTCTTACATATTTAGCTTACAATAAAAAAAGGTATCAGTAAACTGACGGCAGAATTTTTAGAATTTTCTCAGATCATATCTTACAACTCACTCAATAAAATATTTTGTCGTAACTACATTTTGCAACCTTATATCTACTTCATTGGCAATAAAATCAATGGTTCCTTCTGCTTTATGAATATAACACACGAAGTAAAAATAAATGTCCAACAGATTGAAAGAACAAATGATGAAGTGAAATCGTTATCATGATCGATTATTACGAAATTAATACGCTACAAGCTGCACCATGCGCAAATCGAAGTTAAAAAAATGTCATTGATTTTCATTCGTTTACCCATGTTTTACTCGAAACCACGCAAATTTTAGACGAATGTGGCTAGTCGTACTTATTAAGTGAAAGCAAATCATTAAATTTTATACAATAGAAAAATGGAGAAAGATTAAAACATGGCTTAAAGATTTTTTAATGAGAAGCCAATCGATCATTGAAAATATAACGGATTTGATATCAAATTTTACAAATGTTCGTTTACTGTGGAGGTTGCTGATAGCCGTAGCCGGAATATGTATTGGGGGGAGGGCCTTGTGGGCCCGGCGGTGGAGGCATATGGCCTGTCGGTGGTCTCGGTGGATGGTAATTTTGAGGAGGATACTGCGGATAACCGTAATGCTGCCCTGGTTGTGGAGGGTGAGGAGGATATACTTGAGATTGTACACCTGGTGCTGGGGGCGCATACGTTTGCGTCGTTGCTGGATGAGACTGTTGCGGCGGTCCATATCCACTTGGTGGCTGCGGTTGAGGGGGTCCTCCAGGACCTTGAGTCGGACCAGTGGGTGGTTGAAAACCTGTAGGAGCAGGACTAGGAGATTGTTGCTGCTGCGACTGAGGTGGAGTTTGAGATGGAGGCGCTTGCTGAGGAGATTGGTGCGGAGATGGATGAGGCGATTGGTGTGGAGGCGGTGCTTGGTGCTGTTGATGCGGGGGATGTGGAGATGGTTGCTGATGAGGAGGATGTGGCGATGACTGCTGATGAGGAGGATGCTGGGATTGATGGGGTGGTTGATGAGGTGGAGGATGAGGTGCTTGATGAGGCGGCTGATGAGACGGCTGATGAGACGGCTGATGAGACGACTGATGAGACGACTGATGTGACGGCTGATGGGGTGGTTGTTGATGTGGTGGCTGATGAGGTGGCTGATGAGGTGGCTGATGAGGTGGTTGTTGATGAGGCGATTGATGAGGTGGCTGATGTGATGGCTGATGAGGCGGCTGATGAGGCGGCTGATGAGGTGGCTGATGAGGTGGCTGATGAGGCGAGTGCACGGGATTTCCCCAACTTGGAGGTGGTGCTGCTTGAGGATAAGTACCTTGTTGAGACGTTGGAGGGGGTGGATTGTTAGGAGACATTGTTTGTGTCGAGGCAGATGGCGTTCCTGAGGGTTGACTGCTTTGAACATAAGTATTTGCATTACTTGTTGCTGTAGCATTGAACGGCGGTGCACTCGAAGTTGGTCCGTACTGCGATGGTCCACTTCCAGGGCTAGGGCTTGGTTGATTACTGTAAGTAGGCTGTGGTTGCCCAGGCTGAGGAGGCTGTGGTACTGGAGCTTGAGCTTGTTGAGTATTAGAAGTGGGCGGTGGCGGATAATGTTGCTGAGGTGGAACGTTATTTGGATAACCTTGCGCTGACGTCGGAGGATAGTTAGTAGCCTGTGGGTTTTGATTGTAGGCATTTTGTGGTGGGGGACCTTGAGTGGGCGACTGTTGATAACCTGCTTGGGGGTTTGGGCTTGCATAAGGCTGCTGCTGTGGCCCTGTATTAGGGAAATTCGGTTGAGGTGCATTTGATGGTGGATATCCTTGTTGATTTGGAGGTGGTGGCCCATATCCGGCAGGAGTTTGATTGGTATTGGGATAACCACCAGGCTGAGGTCCATAGCTGTTAACTGCTGCTGGAGGTCCATAATTTGGTTGATTTGCAGATGGATAGCCCTGTTGTTGAGGTGCATTTGGAGGTCCATATTGATTTTGTTGGCCAGGTACGTAATTGGCATTTTGAGGACCTTGATAATTTGTTCCTGGCCCTTGATTAGGATAAGGTGGATGATAACCTTGTTGAGGTGGTTGTGGAGGATAACTTTGCTGGCCTCCCCTGTACGGTTGTGAACCAGGACCTGTTGGGGGACCTATACACAATGACAATGAGATTCATTGCAAAGTCCAAGTTTTACTTTATAGACTACAACATTATGAATGGAAACAAAACATACGATTCATAGGTGGTCCTTGACCAGGCATCATAGGCCCCCTGTATGCTCCTTGTGGCATTGGCTGTCCTTGATTGAATCCAGACATTGGTAATGGTTGCTGTGCATTTGGAGGCATGTCTCCTCCTGGGCCGCTGGAAGCAGGAACATTAGGAGGACCTTGAGGTGCCATCATATTATGATGTGGTCCATTAGGTATAGCTTGAGGAGCCTGCAAAAATAGCACAATAAATATTATCACTTTGCTATGATAACTCATAAAACAATGTAAATTTTGCAATAAACATACAGGTAATAATGCTTGTATGTTTTGATTTGCATCCGCAATAGTTGCCAAATACACTAGGTTCCTGTGTAGCATTTGCTGATACCTATACAAATATTTCTCATTATAGTGTACTCACAATGACGTGATTAATTTATTTAGAATATATGTATATATGTAAGAAAAATCAATTGTAAATTTATTTAACTCACTGTATACATTCTTGAGATTTTCCTTTACTCTGATAATCTTGTATAGTTTGTATAAGATGACTATTTTCATCCAACATCTAGAAATAAAATGAATAAAATAAATTTTAGGTTCACGATAGGTTAGCAAGTACGTTTTCGTATAATACTAGTACGTACTTTTTGTATTTGAGCCGGTGTTGGAGGTGGCCTACCTCGTTGCGCGTAGGCAACAGACATTTTTTCAATTTTTTAAAAATAAATTAATTAACTAAATAGTTACTAAATAATTTATAACTTTTGTTATTTTAAAAAGTTTCCTGCAGTCCGCAAATGGAGTGTGGCGTCTCATTCCCTCCCTTGGTTCATCCGGTTATCGTGTGGTGGCCGAATCACTAGCCAATCCCCACAAGCGACTGAAAATACTCTCGCTAAGCATATAAGCGCGAAGCCGCCAAACTCACCAAGTGTCAGAGACAGGTGTTACCGGCAGTCAAGTCTTCACCGGACGAGAGAGTCCAGTTGGTAACACCAAGACAAAATGCAAATCCTACATGACCGTCGTCTCCTATCTCTCTAACTAAGTAAGCACATTCCAATCCAGAGAAAAACCGCCCCAAAAGGGGTGGGGGGACAACGGGGGAACAAAGAAAAATAGTATCTTAATTCTTTCGGCGTTGTGTGCTTATATTTATGCATACACTTCAACTATAAGCTTCCTGCAGAAAGAAATCAAAATAATTAATTTTTCTGCATATAACAGTTCGTTGTTCACACAAAATTTGCACAAATGCACAATTTTTTGTCGAAAATGTTCAATTGCAGTAGTACATCGAGATATTAACACGGCACATTCGCCCATATCCCTCTAGACTCTCGTAATGAACTGAAAACTTGGTAGACCAACAATGTTCTCGGTGGCAAATGTGCGAACTTTTCCACGAGACATTAGTTTTCAATTGCTTTTTGAACACTCACCCATACACCTCTTTTTTTGCGTTGAGTAGCGACAGATATAAAAAGGGACATTACTAAAAGCATGGGCTGGATCGAGCTTAAAACAATTAAAAGTTTCGTACGATGACGATCCTAGCGACCAGCGCTGGAACATCAGCTTCCGGAGAGGGAGGATGGCTCCCTAGCTGCGAGACAAGTCAGAAATGCTTATCCTGCGCGGAGAACCAACAGAGGCCCGAAAAATATATATTTCATATTTTTTCGGAATTAACCCAAGAATAGCCTCAACATGAATGTAAATGGTAGAGACAAAAAAAATGTAATTAGAACCAGAATTTTGAATACTGTTGTTAAAACTTTTCGAAATGTATAACATAATCGAAGACGATTTTTCATTGCGTCATTGTTCTGTACCAATGCCCAAAGTTTAAGCCACTTCGTAATTAACTTTTTAATTTTGCAAAAATTATCGAAGGTGCATAAACGTAATTGGTCATACTTATTCGCACTCAATCTTTCTTTACAAAAAATATAACGAAGATTGTTAAAATGCAAGATTATAATAGAGACATTGGAGTATATGACATACCAAATTGATTTATTCTTTATTCATTGACATGGTAGAAATATATTTTAAAAATACATTCAATTATGTAAAGTGAAAAACGATTGTCTTATTTTCGTCTTTCTTTTACTGTCATTCGCAAGGTCTATTTTAGCATATCGGATCATTTGTACTTTGCATGAAGATCGTTGGGAACCAATTTATTTCAGTCACATTTTATTTTTCGTATTTTTTCGAAGTTTTTGTCCGTGAACAATTTCGCTCTAGATTTCTCGTCGAAGAATCGACGGTACTTCATATTGACTACATTCCAAACTTAATTCAACTGTTATTTCATCTATCTTTTACAACCATTTTGAGTTCATTTTTGGGATAACGCAACCGGAATAGTGAAGAAATATATTTTCTTGCCTACGGCTAGGTAAAGATTTTTTGGACCTATGCTGCTCCCCCGCCCAAAGAATAAGTCTCTGTGACTATCTAGCGGTGTTACCTCTCCACAGGAGGCTAGTATTCCAGTGCTGGCCACTAGTAACGCCACCTTCGACTTCCTTTCAATTCTATAATACAACTTTAGCAATCTTCTTATTCAACTCTGGTAGCGCTGTAATAATACACATACACGATGTATGTATGTGTTTTACATTATATATATGTATGTATTTTATTTCGTTGTGTTGTAACACTCCACGGACCATGTTGAACACTCGGCTAGCAGAGCGCCACTTGTCCACCATTTTCAAATTTTGAAAAATACGGTTGGCTGTCGGCATATGTACAGTAAACAGCAGTAAATAGATGTCCAACCAACAATCTATCTTTACACGCATTTTTTTTTGAAAAACGTTCATGTTTTCCTTACTACTTATTATAGTTATAACAAGAAGCTTTAATGTAGTGTAAAATATTGCGTTGTTGTTATTTATTACACAAGTTGCAAGTATCTGCGAAACCTCGTCTAGATTGTGTAGTTGTAATTGTAAAGATATTTTCGATAGTATAAATACTCCTTTTATGTTTTAAGGTACTTGATAATACTTATTATTTGTTTTATTTTTGATATGAATGTTTATAATAACTGAAATCATTCACTTTTCCCCAGATGAGTGACGATTTGGTAAAAGTAGCAGTCCGCATAAGGCCTCTTATTCAATCTGAAGTGGAAAAAGGCTGCCAGTCATGCCTAAATGTTATTCCTGGAGAGCAACAAATTCACATTCAGTCGTCAGACAAATTTTTCACATTCAATTATGTATTTCCTCCAGAATGTAGTCAAGAAGATTTTTATAACACCGCAATTAAAAATATGGTTACAAATATTTTTGAAGGTAATTAATTAATATTTCTGATATGTATTATGTATGTGAATATTCTGCGTTATAGCAAAATTTCTTATAGGCTACAATGTAACAATTTTGGCATATGGACAAACTGGTAGTGGAAAAACTTTTTCAATGGGCACAAACTATAATGAGAATGATGTTAATTGTGGAATAATACCAAGAGCTGTTAATGACATATTTGAGCAAATTTCTGGAAAAGAAGAGTGGGATTTCAAAGTGACAGTAGCATTTATGGAATTATACAAGGAACAACTTTATGACTTACTATCTAAAAAGCCTCGCAATCAATGTATGGTTGATATTAGAGAAGATGGAAAAAATATTAAAATTGTTGGTTTGTCAGAAATTCCTGTAACAAATACTGAAGAAACGCTTGAATGCCTTGCTAGTGGTTCACTATGTAGAGCAACTGGAGCAACTGCAATGAATGTGCAGAGTAGTCGTAGTCATGCTATATTTACTTTGTCTATTCATCAACAGAAAAAAAATGATCCGTAAGTATTAGTTATTTATTAGAATTAATATCTATCTGACTTGAATTTATTATTCAGAAATACGGCCAAGTTTGCTAAATTTCACCTTGTTGATTTGGCTGGATCTGAGAGAAGTAAGAAAACACAGGCTACAGGAGAAAGATTTAAAGAAGGTGTCAATATTAACAAAGGACTACTAGCTTTGGGAAATGTCATTTCACAACTTGGTGAAGGTGGAAACTCAACTTATATTGGTTACAGAGACAGTAAATTGACACGTTTATTACAAGATTCTCTTGGTGGCAACTCTGTGACATTAATGATTGCGTGTGTAAGTCCTGCAGGTTTGTATCAATCTTGAATTATATTGATACAGTTTAATTTTACAGTAAATTTGATAATCTCTTATTTTTAGATTACAATGTTGATGAGACAACCAGTACACTGCGTTATGCGGATCGAGCCAAAAAAATTAAAAATAAACCCATTGTCAATCAAGATCCACATGTTGCTCAAGTTAATCACTATAAGAAAATTATTCAAGAACTGAAATCTGCTTTGTTCAGCAAAGATGGAGGAGGAAATTTATGCCCTCCAGAACACATGGAGTTGATGGAAAAAAATCAATCATTGCAAAGGAAATTGAGAGGATTGACAGAAACATTGAATATTAATTTAGTTGAAATGGTCCACATGCACGAACTGTCAGAATTAACAGAGAAATCACGAGAACAAATGAAAAATTCTATTTCAGTTATTTTGGAAGACTGTGAAAATTTGCTAAAACATTTTGACAATGATCCCACTGATATTGAAAACCATAGAGTGAAGTTGCAGAATATTTGCTTCAAAATCATATGTAAGTATTCATTTCCTATTCTACCAAAAAATTATTAAGAGTTTATAATTTTTGTTGTTATTGCAGTGTTACAAAAAGAACAGAAACAAGCTGCAGAAGAATTAGTTAGCCATGAATTGTCAGTAGAATCTGCGAAAGACAATAATTCTGATTCTATATTGAGCAATCCTGATGAAAATAGTGTGCACAATGAAACTTATGACATAGATGAAAAACATGAGGAACATACTCTACAACAAGCTGAACGAGTTGATGAAGTTCAGTACATTAATCGACAATTAGCTATAAAAGAAGAGTTAGTATCTAATCTTTTAAAAAATTCGTCCCAATTAGTAGAATATCAGAAAGAATTAGAAGAAATGGAACAAGAAATAAAAAATCTGCAAAGTGAAAAAGAAGAACTGGTGCAAGCACTTCGCAATGCGCAAACTAATAATGCTTGTGCAAAGTATGTATCCAATAATTTTATCAAACCTAACGTGATTAACGATTATTAACTAATAATATTTAAATTTAGATTATCAGAATCGCGACGTAAGAAAGTACAAGAGTTGGAAAAAAAAATTACTGAATTGTCACGCAAATGCTTGGAACAGAATAAAATTATCAAAAGTAAAGAAAAATCGGATACACAAGTAAAAAATTTGTCTAATGAAATTATGACTTTGAAGCAAACCAAAGTTAAGTTGATAAAAAGCATGCGTACTGAAACTGATAAATTTAATAAATGGAAGAGATCAAGAGAACAAGAATTATCTAAATTAAAAGATCAAGATAGAAAACGCATCAACCAAATTTCAAAACTGCAGGCCGACCACGATAAACAAAAAAATGTTCTCAAAAGAAAATTAGAAGAAGCTCAAGCAATACAAAAAAGATTGAAGGTAAATAGTTTATCGTACGAAACAGCTCATTATTTACTCACGTGAGACTACTTATCGTTTTTTAAGTGGAAAAATCGGCCACCTCCGAGTTAAATCATAAATAATGTTCAGTTGTTCCACTGACCAGACGTTATTATGAAGTCTTGTTTTATATTTGTTAACAAAATAAAATATTTTCAATACGAATTTAATAATTATATTATCCGTAATTTCCCCAAAGGATGCTCTAGATTTGCAAAAAAAAGTTGCTATTCAACGACGCGAAAAAAATGTTAATTCTAAGGAAGATGTATCTTCTTGGGTGAATCAAGAACTAGAAGTGCTTTTGAGTACAGTTGATGCGGAATGTACGATAGAAAGACTTAAAATCGATAAAGCCGTTTTTGCCAATCAGTTGGCAGAGCTTCAGTTAAATAACGAATCGGGAAATCGAACACAAATTGAAGAACTTATGGAGTTTGTTGAATTAAGGAATACACAAATTAATGATCTTGAACAACATGTTAAAGAATCAAAACAAGGTTCCCTCCAAAGTTCACATGAAATATCTAAATATGTTTTTATTGAATTATAATGCAAACTGTATTGTATTTTTCAGAAAACAAAACAAAAACAAGGTGGCACGTCATATCCTCTATGGCAGAAGCTAAGGATGCTTTGAAAACTCTCTTTGACATAACAGCTTCTAATAGGAAAGAGTTTAGCATGCTAAAATCACAACTTTGCGACGTAATGGTAAATACCGGCGGGTAAATTTGACCATGATATTTGTCAAATTATAAATAAAATTATTACTTTTCAGGAAGCTAACGATAAGCTAAAAACAAAAGTTGAGAAATATGAACTTAGGGAATCAAATTCGAAATTGAGAAAAGAATGCTTAGGCATGCAACTCAATAATGATTCGTCAAAGGAAAAAAATCAAATTATACAAGATTTGCAAAAACAACTCAACGTGTATAAAGAAAATTATGAAAATTTACAAAACAAGGTACATCGAAATTTCTGTCAAAAATATATTAGGATTGTAACGTGACTTGTTTTAATCATACAGGTGCTAACAGAAAAAGATACAAATATATCCGAAAAAAAGCCAAAACATAAAGCTGTTAAAAATGCTGTAATGGAAAGTATTCCTTATGATAGCCTTATTATGACAGATGACAGTGTGTTAGAAGATGACGATGAAAATGATCCTGATTGGCAAAAAACGCCGTTGTATACGAGAATTCGCAAACAAGAGGTATTTATTCTTTATTCATTGATTTTAAAACGTCTTATATAACTGCATGTAGTTGTTTTATACCGGTCCAATAAATAAAATTATTATCACAAACGTATCATCAAAGCACGAGCTAAAGCAAGTCGCAAGAGAAAACAAAGTGACATTGAAGAGATCTTCAGGTGGACAAGTTAAATGTAACTGTAAAACTCAATGCTCATCACGAATGTGTTCCTGTAGAAAAAATGAAGTTTCATGCGAAAACTGCAATTGCAATCCACTTCAATGCACAAATAGAAGCGGCGACGTATGTACTACATATATCTTTTACCGGTTTATCAATAATTTTTTATTGTTTATTCATTACAATAGTACAAGCAAATAAAATTATCAATGTATTAATCTGAATTTCACGTATTTCAGACGCGGCGAACTTTGTTTTCAGATGTACAAGACCGCCAAGATATTGACATTAATTTTGAGCTGAAAAAGCCAAAGTGAGTTTTTTAAATTTTATTCCTTGACGTCTCATCCAAGACTAAATTAGTGAAAAAAATCCAATTAATTTTTTTTTAATCTTTTTAGACTCGAGACTGATTCTTAAGAGATCACATCAAGAGGCTAATTTAAGGATTTTTAAGTATTAAGTTATTTCTGTCACTTGGAAACTGTTCAAAAACTTCATCAATTAGAAAACACAACGTTGTTGAAGAATTCAATGTTCTTCTGTTGATGACTCTGAACTTATGTGTCCTTCATGTTAATGACTGGAAACAAGAATGAAAACTTTGTGGTTAAAAGCTTTGATTCACGAATTTAAATAATTGTACATAATTTTTTAAATATCGAAATCGAAAAATTGTTTTTTGAAGAAAATTCTACATATACCTTTAAAAAATGTACCTTTAAAAAAGAGCAAAAACTTGAAAAGACTGTGAAGGCGTGTTTGAATAAAATTTTTCAAAATAGATAGTATGGGACTTTTAACTTTGTATTGATGACGTACTACAATAAAAATATTTGTTTATTAGCATGTGTGACTCCATAAGTACAACTGTTTGTTTTTGTATAATTACAGCTAACAACGATATCTAAAGCTGCTAAAAATGGTTTGTAATTTGTATGGTCGTAATAATGGTGAGCGGTAAATTTTTTCTTTGTGATAACTTGGTGCGTTAGAAACGGTCTAAAAAAAGATTCTATTATCAAGAAGAATATCGTAATCGGTTGACCAGCGGGTACATAGTCGCGCGCAGTTCATTCCGCTTTATTGGACGACGTTCCGTTGTTGCGGCTGTTCATGACGTGTCATGGCAGTCGGGCTTCTGATGTGTCGAACGGCTACGGACTTCGGGGAACTTGCAAAGATTTTGCGTGCATGCGTTAGAAAGCACGCACGATTTCCTTAAAAAGGTCTGCAAACCTAATGTATCATGTTTACCAGTAAATTTTTATTTTCTAATATTTGACCCATGGCACAACTTGAATAAATCTATAGTGGAAACTCGAGTGACAAGTAGCGCAATATAATTACTGAATAACGCACAGCGTTGTGTCTGTTTTGGAAGCGTGAAGTATCGCCAGAGGCGAGAGAAAATGACGAGAACGATTTTTCTTTTGTGTGCTTTGTGCACATTTACTGGTAATTATGCCTTCTATCTGCCAGGTCTTGCACCGGTTAACTTTTGCGAGCAAGATACGGAAACATGCAAGGTAATTTTTCTTGTCAAATCTTACCACTGCGTTGCAGATTTATTCTGATCGTAATTATACACATTACAGTATTATTTTTCATTAATCTTCCATTTTTTTTTCCACGTTATATTTATATTATTTTTTTTGTAATGTAAATTATTTGGATTGTAGATTAAACGGATATTGTTACTTTTATCGCATTTCTCTTTGTAGTCGCTTTCAATTTTCTCATTCAGATAACATACTTAAATAACCTATTACACTTATAATATTCAACACATATACCAACATTTGTGTTCAGAGTTCCATAATCTTTTATCATTTCAGTCTGACATTCGCTTGTATGTGAACCGTCTTAATTCTGAGCAGTCTGTGATTCCTTATGAGTATCATTAGTAAGTAAACAAATAATTTGATTCATTATTGTTCTGTTGTACTTGACATTATAAAAATGGATTCATATTGCAGTTTTGATTTTTGTCTAACCGATGAAAGTCAGTCTCCATCTGAAAACTTGGGCCAAGTTCTTTTTGGAGAACGTATACGTCCTTCTCCTTATAAAGTAAGACGAATATTTACTTTTTTTGTTAATAATGTACATTTTCGTGTTACTAACTCTTTGTTATTGTAGTTGAAGTTCAAGGTCGATGAAAAGTGTGCAAAAGTTTGTACAGTTAAAAAGTACTCTGGTGATAATGAAGAAGACGAAAAAAAATTACAAGTATTGAAAAGAGGAATACAATATTCTTATCAACATCATTGGATAGTTGGTAAGTGTTATGCGTTTGATAACTGACTTTGAAGATTTCTTGAATATTCAAGTAATTATTGTTTTTGTCTTTTATGTAGACAATATGCCAGTGACTTGGTGTTATCCACTGAACGATGGTCATCAGTATTGCAGTATTGGTTTTCCAATGGGCTGCTATACCAAAGAAT
Source organism: Chouioia cunea (assembly GCA_030064505.1). NCBI lineage: Eukaryota > Metazoa > Arthropoda > Insecta > Hymenoptera > Eulophidae > Chouioia > Chouioia cunea. Next base: position 1,907,236 of record JAOPFQ010000001.1, read on the forward strand.
CTTGGTCTCAACAAGATAGTTGCAGTATAGATGTAGGTGCAATATCAACATTATATATTGTGATCTGTTTATTAACTGTATCTTGTTTCCAATGTTTAGCCAACCCTGTACAACAAACCAAAAACTTATTACTTGTTCAACCATGTTGATCTACTGATAACATATCATAATGGGGTTAACGAAGATTGGAATGCTGGAACTAAGACAAGTAGCGGTCGAATAATATGTAAGCATATTGCACATTTAATTTTGTCATCAAACATCGACGCATTTTTTCATTTTTTGATATATTTTAGCTATAAAAGTTACTCCTCGAAGTATCAATCATGATAACTTTGACACACCTGATTGTCAAAATAAAAAACCATTAGAGATACCCTCAGAACGGTTAGCACATAATCAGAAAATAAATGTGTTATATACTTATAGTGTCCGTTTCCAAGTGAGTATATCTATAATTTATAAGTCTACATGAAGCATTAAAAATTATTCGAAATATTTAACATCTGTGTATTGTAGGAAAATAATACCATCAAATGGTCTTCAAGATGGGATTATATACTCGAGTCTATGCCCCATACCAACATACAGTGGTTCAGCATTCTGAATTCTTTGGTTATTGTATTATTTTTGTCTGGAATGGTGGCTATGATAATGCTTCGTACATTACATAAAGATATTGCTCGATACAATCAAGTAAGCAATGATTACCAATAGAAAATATGTTATGACAATTGTAAATTTCGTAAAAAAGTAGTTGGAGAATAGTCTGTTTTTATATCACATTATTACACAATAACTTGACATGAACTTGCGAGTTCTTAAAACATCGATCACTTTTAAATTATATTACATTTTCAAAAAAACATTGTTCAATTAGAAAGGGATCGGAAATAGTTTTGTGTAAAATTGTGAAATGTCCACGTCCGTGTTATCATAATGCAGGCTTATTTTCAGATCGAATCTGGAGAAGATGCTCAAGAAGAGTTTGGATGGAAATTGGTACATGGAGATGTCTTCAGACCTCCAAGAAAAGGGATGTTGTTATCAGTACTTCTTGGATCTGGGGTTCAAGTTTTCTTTATGGCACTTGTAACTTTGGGTAAAGTCATTTCATTTCTTTAATACATCTATTTATTTCAAAAAATATTTACAATTATAATTAAAACTTGTATGTAATTGAAAACAATTTTGAATTTTAGCTTTTGCTTGTCTTGGTTTTCTCTCACCTGCAAATAGAGGAGCTCTCATGACTTGTGCTATGATTTTATACGTCTGTCTAGGAATAGCTGCAGGATACACCTCAGCTCGAATTTATAAAAGTTTTGGTGGAGAAAAATGGAAATCAAATGTTTTGCTTACATCAATGTTGAGCCCAGGGTATGTACATACAATTAAATGTGTAATATAACAATGGAAAAATCTGTCATTTACGTTTAAACTTGTTCGTTTCTAGGGTTGTTTTCAGTTTATTTTTTATTATGAATTTAATATTTTGGGCTAAAGGTAGTTCAGCAGCTGTACCTTTTAGCACTCTAGTGGCTATTCTAGCTTTATGGTTTGGTATATCTGTTCCTCTCACATTTATTGGAGCTTATTTTGGTTTTAGGAAAAGGGTAACAACAGAATAAGTTGTTTAATATTACAAATGTATTTGTTGTATTATATTTTTCTATGAAATTATTTCAGGCTATTGAACATCCAGTTCGTACAAATCAAATTCCTCGCCAAATACCAGAACAAAGTTTTTATACACAAGCCATACCTGGAGTCATCATGGGAGGTGTTTTACCTTTTGGATGCATATTCATTCAATTGTTTTTTATTCTTAATTCGCTATGGTATGTATTTCAATAGACTCGTTTTAAAGAGACGCGTAAATGAAATTAATAACATTAACATTTATAGTCTATTAAGTATTACGTTACCTGAAGATAATAAATAACTATGAATATCTTTCAGGTCCAGCCAAATGTATTACATGTTTGGTTTTCTATTCTTAGTATTTCTTATTCTTGTCATCACCTGTTCTGAAACGACTATTCTTTTGTGTTATTTCCATCTTTGTGCCGAGGTAAATAATTACATAACATTGAAAATAGGTAAACTACCAAAATTATTAATTTTATTGTTGATTCTAGGATTATCATTGGTGGTGGCGTAGTTTTCTTACGTCCGGTTTTACAGCATTCTATTTACTTATTTATTGCGTACACTACTTTGTAACCAAACTCAATATTGAGGATGCTACTTCAACTTTTCTTTACTTTGGATACACTATGATTATGGTCTATTTGTTTTTCCTATTGACAGGTAGGTTATTTTTTAATAAATTTAAACTAATTTTTATGTCCAATTAAAATAAATCTTTTTTTCTACAGGTTCTATTGGTTTCTTTGCTTGCTTTTGGTTTGTTAGAAAAATTTACAGTGTCGTTAAGGTTGACTAATTTGACAACAAATTCATTGAAAAGTATTCAAAACATCATAATCAGATTTCAAAGTCCAAAGAAAAATAGTTGATGCCTTTTTTCACATAATTTCAATTTTTTTGAACACTTAACAAAATGTATGTTTCCTTTAATAGAATTGTTTACTATGTATGAAATGTTAACAAAAATGTTAAGTAACTATTCAATTTACCGACAAAGATTTAAAAAGCGGATTATATTAAAGAATATTAAAGTTTAGAGAAATTATCTTTGCAAAAAGAAATTTCCATCAAAATAATTTTAATTTTCTATAGCACTCTTATATGGTTGAGTAAAATGAAGAAAACTTTTAATTGAGTTGTGGAACAGGATAAACTTTTTGAATGTTTACTCATGATAATTTAATTTGATAAATAATATATAACACAAACAATTCATAATTAGGTTTTGATGATTCGTCTAAAACAATAGACTGAATAATAAAACATGTTTGAACATTTATGAAAAGTGTTTAAATCTATTTAAAAACACTGAAGCATAAATTAATTTCTTATTTTTTCGTTTATATATATATAATGACTTGATAGTATAGAAGAAATAGTTTGATGAGGTGGTTAAATGCACACAAATGTGTCAATGATCTATGTAAATTATTGTGATGTTAAACAGTGTTATTACTGAAAAAAGAATGAGTTATGCTAGTGCAACACACGCTATAGTGATATTTACAAGCTAAGAATGATAACCACCGTAAATATTGACCTTTTTCCAAATTTCTCAATAAAAATAGATGTTAGAATTTTTTTCACTGAAAATAATTCTTCATAATAAGATTGTACAACTGTAAATTTTTAGAAATAGTTATGGAATCGTGTACAGTGATGAATAAATGTGTTTGCGTTTTCTATTTCTAATGTAATAATAAATAAACAACTTGATAAATAAAGAAAAATGTTCTTATTTATTTGTTAGTATTTGTTATAAACAGCTACAAATGGTGTACGTTATAATAACATTCGACAATTACAAAGAGACAAGAAATCGTAAATGACTTGAATTTGTAATAATAGAAATTTTACAATTTTATTACTTCTAGAAATAAATCAAATACACGTATATACAGTTGCTTTTCAAATACTTATAGAAATACTTCACAATAACAGTGTACTTCTAATGTATTTTTGTGTATACAATTGCATGTATCTTGTAACCAAATGTGTTTTTTTAATGTTAACTCATAGTAAATTGCAAAAAGTTTGTGATTACTACACCATTAAAAATTTTCTTTTGTGATAATTGTTCGTACGTGGCGCTTTGCCAATGAAATTTGCTTTTTGTTATTGTGATAGTTCAATTAGATTTTGGGAAACATCTTAATCCTTTTCACAACTGGAACAGTTACTTTTTTGCGAAATCCCTCGAAGAATGAGTTTATACACTCAAAAGAAATTAAATATCTGTTGTCAAGAAGAGATTCCTTGACGATCCTCTGATTTTTGATGACATAACGCCTCTCGGAGGTTACTAAGGTGTTTGATGACCTGTAAGAATTATGGCTTAATGGTGAAAATAAGGGCTGGAAGTTGAAAATAAAAATCTATACAAGTGAAATATTGGGGACCAATAAATGATATCTATTATAATATTATTGCTTAAATTGACTGAAATTAAAACTCCAATGTGCTACTAAAAAGTTATCGAATACGAGAAAACAATACGTTGTGAAAATAGACAACTTTAAACAAATGCGCCAAGAATTTATGAAATTTGATAGGTTTGAAAGAGGGTATATAGGAAGCATGCCTTTTAAAAAAAAATCAGAAATTTTATTTCCGTGGACTACGGCGACGTCGGGGATCTCGACTTCGTTCAGCTCGTCTCATTTCTTCTAATCTACGTGCGTGCTCGGCCATATGTTGCCTCCTCATTTCTTCTTTTACCATGATCTATCGGAATAGCAAAAATGGTTGTTAATGTAATGCTTTTAAACGATTTATCAATATCACATTTGCAAAGGAATAATATTATTGTACCTGTTCATTTGTTAATGGCAACCAATATATACAAGGGGTAGCTCTAGTTTTCCTAAAGAGATCGTCCAAAAGCTTCGCCGTAGGAGGTTCTTCTTCCTTTTTCTTGAATTTACGAGCTGGTGGTGGAAGATGAGCTTCCAATAAGGGACTTCTACTTCTTTGTCTTTTTTTCTTCTCCAATTCCTTGCGTTCTCGTTCTTTTTCTTTTGCGTTCATTTGACCATCTTCTTTGCCTAAATCCCACTCACGGATGACAGTTATCTGTCGAACAAAATATAATTAGATTATAACTAAAAATATCGACGAATCAACATTCATTGAAAATTAGATTTACCTTATTTACTACAGTAGTTCTATCATCTCGCGACCATTGCTCTTGCTGCCACGAATCCGCAGACAACGTAGGTTCTGCTTTCCTTACAACTGGTTGATCTTTTGATGATTCTCGAGCAGCTTCCATATCTTCTTTTACGGCATATTCTACAATAAGTTTCTTTGGATTTGATGGAGGCCACGATACTCCATGTAAGGCTTGTCTCGTTTCAAAAGCTTGATCCTCGTTTGCGTACTAGGGTAAATCATTATTGTATAATATTTTGCTGATTAGTTATAATATAGATGTAACTAGTTCAGTCTATACCTCCACAAAACATTTAGATTTAATCCTATCCATCCAAAATCCATTTTCGACTATTGTACCAGTACGAGACAAAAGTTCTTTAATTTGATTTAATGTAAAGGGGCGAACTAAATTCTTAATCAACAGAATTTTTGTTGCTTGAGGTTCTGCTGGACTAGGTGAAGATGGACGAGGCGTTTCTTTGATGCTTATTTTGCGTCTACTAGCTAAAATTTTGCGTTATATTGTTGTTTTATTATGAAATTATTGCCTTCTTTTACAAATAGTAAACATAATCATACCTATATGATTATCCATTTTATCATCCCCCTTTCGGCTTGCATCATTTCTTGATGAAGACTCGGTTTTTGGCTTGTAAGTATCAGTATCTTCGTTTTTATCTTTGTAATGTTCTTTCTCTTCATCTTCATCTTTACTAAGTCGCACTTCATTCATAGGTAAAGGCTTTGCACCTGGCACCAGAGCCTGAAACACATTTGAAATTATAGAATGCTTTAGATGCATATATTTCAGGGAATACAAAAATTATAATGAACGAATGGACAATACCTTTAAAGAATCTGTAGAAATTGAAAATGCTGGCGCTACGTCGGTTGTAGTTGTAACACCCCAACGTCGTCTCTTTGTAGAATTTTTTCGATCAGGCTGTTCATTGTCAGCATGGTTTTCCTATTGTACAAATTATAACAAATGTATAAATTAACAATAAAAAAATGTAGCATTATATACTTGAATGTTACATAGACATATTAGCAGAATATATTTGTAGTAATTAAATACAAATTATATTTTCAAATGTACCTTGTTTTGATTGGTTTCACATGAGCTTAACTTCTTTGTGTTATTGTCTTCTGCCTTTTTATCTGAGGTTGTGGGTACTCGTGTTGAACTGAAAAAGTTCCAATTCCCATTAATACTCATAAAGTATCAAAATTTATACATTGAAATTTATAAAATATACTTACAAAGATCGTTTTAAGCTCACTTTTGCTGGTTTGGACACAGAAAGTGATACATTCAAATCATCTGATTTTTCATTTATCTCAAGAATATCATCCTTTTCTATGATACTTTCTGATAGTTCTATTTCAGGTTCCATATTAGTAGACATGGAGTTTTCATCAATATCTGTGGATTGTACTGCTTCTTTTTCATTTTTTCCTTTATTATCAGCATATTTAACACCGGAAGATTCTGTCTCTTTCTCCTGACCTTCATTATTTTGTGATGTATTAGGTTCATCATCTGATGATTCAGATGTAGAAGATTCCTGATATTTAGATTGATTTTCTTTTTGTGTTGCATCAGCTTCTGTTGTTGGTGATTGTACCTGATTGTCTTGATTATCTGATTTGTCTTTGGAATTCGAAATAGTGTCAGAATCAGGATTTGTTACTTTTTCAGTTTCATTCTGGTTGTTCTTATTTTCAGTAGTCTTAGTATCTACAGAATCATCAATATCTGCTACATTTTCTTGTATCTTTTCATTATTTAAAATATTTTTTTCATTTGAAACTGATTCGAGATTAGATGATTCCGTGTCTGATACTGATTTATTTTCCCTTATCATTGATTCCTCGTTAATTTGTACATTTTCCTTTCCTGAAGTAATTTTGCTCACTTTTTTGTTAGTAACATTAACATCGGTAGATGTTTGAGATCCAGACTTGGTAACAGAGGAATTACAAGTACTTTGTTGAACAATAGGTACATTATCTGATGCATTGTTTGCATCATCATCCTTGCAATCTGTTGTTTGAATTGTATTTGAATTATCAATAGGTAGATCTGAAGACTGGTTGTCCTTATTATTTGGTGGTTGAGACAATGTCTCTCCTGAAGTTGTTTCAGGCAGGTTGTCCTTGAAATCTGCTTGCTGATCTATGTTTGTTTGATCATCAGACAAGTTGGCTGAAGTGGTTTCAGGCAGGTTCTCCTTGTAATCACTTACCTCTTGATTGGAGTCCTGACTCAGGTGCGAAGAAGAGGGATTGTCAGTATTTTCACAAATAGGCAAATTCTGGGAAGATGCTATTTGCTCGTCAACTGAGTCAACCTCTTCTACGCCTCCTTCTCCACTGTCTGGCCACTTGTTTGATTTTTTCTTACTCAAAGAGCTATCGGATGCTTCTGAAATATTTCGTTGTCTGCAAAGTTTCAGCTTTGATATTTCTCCAGGTGATGCATCAGCTCTTGCTACTTTCCACACTGATCCACTATCCTCTTCATCTCCGACAAGAATAGATTTGATTAGATCACTAGAAGAAACAGGCTTTTCCTGCTCTTCGTTGTCATTGGTTTGTTTTTCTGACTCCCTGTCATCCTCAGAAAATGGTGTAGTTGAAGTTGTATTATCTTCTGGATTTTCTCTTTCAGGTGAAGGTGATGGCGATGGTTTACCCCTTCTACGTGTAGTTCGCCTTGTAGGTTTCTCCACTTTCTTTTCTGGGGTACCTTTAGCCTTGTTTCTCTCGCTCTTGCGTCTCATATCTGAAAAAAAATTATGTTTTCATACGATATTCCAGAATTTCTAAGTTAAAAATGTTGAATGTTAATAAAGCTTTAGGTTTGACATCGCATATAAGATAAAAATTACATAACAATCATCGTTTTGTAGCTTAATTGAAAAGAATCAAAATTATAAAAAATAAAGGACAAACGCTGATATGTTTGATAGGTTAGTGGAAGAGTTTAATGTTAGAAAACCGATATTACATGGATAGCTCGGCGTTGCTAGCGACGATTAGGGCATGAACTATCTTTCTTAAACTCTAAAAACAAGATAAAATATCAAAACTCTTTTGTCTTACTTGTGAATGTAATCTGTTGGTGGATAAGATATCAATTGCGGTTTCACACTCCAACTAACTTTAGTAATTATTGTTTATTTCATCAGAAAGATGCAATGGAGGAACACTCGAGATATTGGTAGGCGACGCTATTTGTCGAAGCACCGCACCGAACATTAATGCACAGGCTTAATTCATCACTAATGCACCAAACGAAGTAGAGTGCAGATATGACGAAAAAGGCACGACAGCACGAACAATGGCGCCGCGTTGCGGTAAAATTACTCAACTTGTATCTATACCGAATTTAACCTGTAAAAAAATGTACTCACATAAATTTTGTAGAGACAAAAAGTAATCGTTATTCTTTGAATTTCTTGGTATTTTCTATATTTATTATTTTGGGATGAACTCATCTATTAGGTTGTTGAAAAAGTCATACGAGTTCCCCCAAATAAAATGGTTCAAAACAGCAGCAGGCCAAACTCCTGCTGAATACTGTTTGAATTTAGTAAGGTAAATGTTTATTTATATTATGAAGGTATAAAATGTTTATAAATAAAAAAATGATACCCATTATTATAGAAAAAATGATTATGAAAACTTTTTGTGCACTCTACTGTTACCTAACAATTTGAGATCTTCAGCATTTGCCATTAGAGCTTTTAATACGGAAATTGCTCTAGTTGAAGATCAAGTGAACGACAATAAAATTGGTTTGATGAGAATAAAATTTTGGGAGGAAGCATTAAATGACATTTATAATGACAGGCCACCGAAAAACCCTGCATCCTTAGAATTGCATAGAGTGAGTTTTTAAATTCTATAAATATACATCCATGAATATCTTTTTACAATTTATAATGAATTAAATTTACTGTTTGATAGATACTGAAATCAAAAAAATTGTCAAAACTCTATTTTAAACGGCTAATAGATGCACGTTTTGCAAAGCTCAATACATCAATTTTTATGGATGTAGACTCTTTAGAGAAATATGCTGAGAATACACTGTCTCAAATTTATTATCTTATGTTAGAGGCACAAGATACCAAAGATGTACATACAGATCATTTTGCTAGTCATCTAGGAAAAGCCCATGGTATTGTTAATTTAATTCGTTCTATACCTCATAATGCAAAAAAGCGCAGTATAGTTTTGCCACAAGATATAATGATGAAACATAAAGTTTCATCTGAATCAATTTTCCAAGGAAAAAATAGTAAAGAACTGTCAGATGTCATTTTTGAAGTCTCATCGAGAGCTAAGCAACATTTAGATAAGGTTTGTTATATTACAATATTAAATTATTCTAACAGTTAATTGTTTTTTTTGTTTTGTTACAGGCCCTATCTATAAGAAATCAAATTAAAAGTGAAGCCAAAATTATTTTCTTGCCATCAACTATAATTGAAAATTATTTGAGGCAACTACAACTTGCAGATTTTGACATTTTTCACATTCATTTACAAAAACAAAGTTCACTTCTTCCACTAAAACTATATTGGAATTCATTATATTGTAAATAAATCAATGCTAGAAATCTCAGACTATATTGAATAATCCTTTCGATTAAATTTTTAACAAAATCCATACTTGTAAAGTAAGGGCTACCTACACACTTTATCTCGTTCGTGTTCAAAATACACTGTAGCAAAATTATAACATAACCTTTTCAGTAGTTAAATTGTATAGAAATGTGCAATACCCCATAAAGAATTTTGCAGTTGCAATGTAAATTAACGGTTCTTATCGATTCAAGTTTTATAAATATTTCGTGACAATGTAAAGTAACCCTTGAAAAAATAAAATAGCAGACTGCTAATTAAAGATTTTTGTATTACAAGAAGTTGTCAACCGTTGTAGTGTCGGCACTCGTCATGGCCATGGAAAAAATCCGTTTATACGATTCGACAATTTGTCGTTTATGTGCTGAAGAAAACGACAACGGTGAAATGTTATTTACCGATGAATCCGAAGAAACAGATTTGACTGCGATGATCAATCGTTATCTCCCGTTGAAGGTACTATTGCGCGCATCAAATCCTCCGAGCGTTTTCCAAAGTTTAGACTTGAGCTTGACTCCCTTACTTCTACAATATGGTGGCTTCATTGGTTTCAGTTGCATAGTACCAAACAATACTGCTCAAATCAAATGATCCCCGAGATTTATTTTGTTTTTACTACGAAAATTTTTATTTGTCAAAATGTTGACAGAAAAGAATCACGATAGTACTTTGAAGACAAATGATTCACAGCATTGCTACCTGATACATAATTTTTGTATTTTGATGTCTGAATTTTTATTTGAAATATTATTGATTATAATTGTTTAGATCATGAAAGAAAATTACTTTTTTCTTTCTCGAAAATTATCCATTCGTTTAGAATGTCAACAACCCATACCAATTAAGAAATGTAATTTAAAAAAAATATTGATTTTTAGGTATATGATGATGGCAAATTACCTCGTACAATATGTCCTGGATGTAACATCCAATTGGAAGCAACTGTACAATTTTTTCAGTTGCTTATTAATGGTCAAAATAAAATACGGGAGATGTGGAATGAACAAATTGAATGTGATCGAAAGACTAAAAGAGAACAATTTGATTACAAAAATATTGATTTAAAATTAGCCACTGACATGACTCATGATGGCGAAGATGAGGAAGATATTACAGTTGAATCAAATGAACAAGAGATTTTTATCAATGGTATAAATTTTAACTATTATACATTAAATATTATCAAAAATAAAACCAAATTTTAATTTTAGTTATCCCTGATGATTCAGTTTATTCCACCGAGCATGATTTAAGCTTACAGATGGAAGGTTTAAGTAAACCTAGAAAAAAAAGAGGACGCCCTCCCAAAGGGCTACTAGAAGAAGATTTTAAAGTAAGATTCTTTGATTTTTTGTTTCAATTCTTCATTTATCCTAGATTTACCGTTAATTTTTTTTTTAGGAAATTAATAAAAATGATTATACAGAAGATATGAGCCAAGAAGATGAAGAAAAGATTGATGAAGAATATGATGGCGATAGAAGGGGAAGAAGGAGACGCAAAGTGCCTAAAAGGTCAGAAAATTAATAACGTTTGAACAATTGCAAGTTAACTAATAATTTATTTTTACAGATACATGGAAAGCGTTCAGGGTAAAGAATTAGACAAAATCTTTAAAGAAGAAGGTGTACTTGATGATGACGATGCAGCATTAATGAAACCTGAAGATGAAGATGATTTGAATATTTCAGTGTTAGACAGCAGTAATAGTGACACAGGTTTTTACATTTTTTATATATATATTAAAACTTGCTTTCTAAACTATAGGTTTGTTTTAACATTTTGTAGAAATTATTGGTCATTTGGAAACTATTGAAGGGAAACAGTTAAATGAATTGGTTGTAATTAATAAAAATAAGTGTAAACAAAAATCAAAATTATTTAAATCAAAGAGTAAAAGAAAACATAAATTTACTTGCTTGCACTGTGGTAAAGGATTTTTGCAACGTAGTAAATATATCATTCATAAGAGTCTACACAACAGAGTCATACAGTACAACTGCATTGAATGTGGAAATTTATTTTCAACTACAGAAGAATTAAATGATCATCAAAGAACAACTGGTCACTCTGGAGAAAAAGTAGTTGAATGCAAGCAGGCTATTGATACAGTCATTAGTTCTGCTGAAAATTATGATATTAAAACAAACTCTGATGAAATAACAGAACATTCTACTAGAACGATTTCTGAAAATGAAGACCAATTAAAAGATAATACAAATAACATAGAAAATCTAGCTGAAGAAGAAGAAGAAGAAGAAGCATCTCCAGAATTGGAATGCAAGGATAATGATAATTCTTCTAAGTGTGATAAGTGTAACAAACATTTTAAATCTAAAGGTAGTTTAGAAAGTCATGTAAAAGTAGTACATCATGGAGAGAAACCTTTTGTATGTGAAATATGTCAAAAAGCATTTGCTTATGAATCAAGTTTGAAAGGTCACAAGGAACTTAATCATTCGGTAAGATACTTTTCTTCCTATCTAAAGAGATCTATAATTAATTTATATTCATGAAAATATCATTAACAGATAACCATTGAAATTCTATCTTTAAGCTAAATCTAATATATTGCAAGGCATTGTAACGGCTTTATTTTTCAGATCAACAGAACGGATAAAGGATTTCCATGTGATATTTGTGGAAAAGTTTTGAATCACTTAAGCTCTGTCATGTATCATAAAATAACTGAACACAATGGTCGTCGTTTTGTTTGTAATAAATGTGGAAAAAGTTTCAAACATAAACAGCTTTTACAAAGACATCAACTTGTACATTCAGAAGATCGACCTTATCCATGCAAATCGTGTAATGCTTCATTCAAGACGAAAGCTAATTTATTAAATCATCAGTCAACGCATACAGGTGAAAGAAAACATGCCTGCGAAATATGCAATCAAAAATTTGCCCATAAAACCAGTCTGACCTTGCATTACAGGTGATTTTACGTATTTAATATATAGCATGAAAACCATTAATTATTTCGAATTATAATTAAAATGTGATGTTAAACGAAAATCAATTGAAAATTTGTACGAAAATTCGTTCAAGCGACAAAAACTCATTAAATGGTTATTTAATTTTTAGAACGCATACTGGGCAAAAACCCTACAAATGCGATGTCTGCTCGAAATGTTTTTCGCAAAATGGCAATTTACAAGAACATATGCGAATTCACACGGGTGAAAAGCCATACTGTTGCGATCATTGTGGTCGCAAATTTACAACATCGTCGCAATTCAAGTTGCACGTCAAACGTCATACGGGCGAACGTCCATGGAAATGTGACAAATGTTCTAAGTCATTTTTACACAAAGATACATGGAAGTGTCATGTTCGCAGACATAACGGAGAACGACCATTCGTTTGTAACCACTGCAACAGAGGTTTCACTGAACAATGGGCATTAAAAAAACATTTGCGACTTCATACAGGTATTAAGATGTATTATTTTACTAATTATTCAAATTTTATTTTTGCCATCCTCAATCTATCAGATCTTTTAATTTTTATACAGGAGAAAAACCATATAGTTGTGAAATTTGTGGAAAAGCCTTTGCAGACTGTTCTAATCTGACCAAGCACAAAAAAGTACATAGTATTTCAATTTTAATACCATTATTTTTATTAGTTTTTTTTTATATAGTATAACTGTACAATTTGATCACCCCAGGTACATAAGAAGATATCAGAATCTGAAGAATTTCTAGCTGATGGAATGTGGCAAATTTTACCAAATGCTACCGATTCAAATGCAAGCACACTTAATAATATAACTCAAGTCATAACAACAGATGAAGTTTCTGAAGATGGTATACCCCAAATTGTGTATGTCGCTTATCAAGATATGGAACACTCAAATGAAGCTTCACTGCAATTTGGTATGAAAAAAAACTTAATTTTCACTAATACAACAGTATTCATTTTCACTAATTTTCACTAATACAACACTAACAATGATATCTTTTCAAGCAGATAGAGATGACAATTTAACTGATCATGAACCAAATCTAAACAGTAATTTGGAGGATGACCCCATTCAAGTTAATTCTGACTTGCAGCTTCAAGTATGTGTGTTCAAATACATTTTTCATTTGATATTTGCAAGACTGTAGTTAATTTTGATTATTATAGATAACTGATGAAGATGGGAATGCCATTCCAATATCAATGCAAGCAGCACAGCAATTATTTTCCGAAGGACAATTTTTCAGTCAATTAAATGGAAATCAAACTATAAGAATTCAAAGTGTCACAACTCCATCGGACATAGATGCGATTGTTGAAAACACTGATAAAGAAAATAATATATCAGAAATACCTACTGTTTCAACAATTCAGACAGATGCTGAAGCGATTGTTAAAGTTCTAGAGGTAGATTTTGATCCTTTTAAAATTAATACTTTAGATTACAAATTAAACAATTTTTTAGGATGAAGATCCCGATACAGCTGCTGTTGCCAATATTGGTGAGATTGATTCAGATGATAGATTAGAACTATCCGATGGTCAACAAACTATAGAATTCATCACGCAAGATGGGCAGAAAGTGAGATTAGTAACTGCTCTGAGTATAGATTCATCACAGATAACACCAGAGTACCTAACGATTTAAAAAAGTTCAAAGTAAAACTTATTTTATATTTTATTTTGAAAAGGTTCCTTGTAGTACTATAGAATAATTATTGAATACTTATAAGCTAAGCATTTAATATTAAGAACTTTTCATATCTTTTAGCCATACATAAATGATAATTTATGTAAAAATGTCTTATTTGTTTATTGTATATACTCAATGTCAATTACAATCCCATCCTGAAGATAATTGGTACCCACTTACACATATTATATCACTGAATTAAAATGATTTCTTAAAAACAATTGTTTCTTTAAAATTTGATTTTATTTTTATACTATTCCTCATTCACAATAACGTTATGATACAAATGGTATGATAATATAATCATTATTATCGAACTATTAACTGATATTAGTGAACTTTGCTCTTTTTTCATTAATATCTTTATATGACTGTAAAATAAAACAACGTACATACATACAATCTAGAAGCCACATATGCACAATTTTTTACTTTTAACACTCAATTACAAGTAATACAAAAAATTTTAGGCTTCATTAACATTATTGTTTACAAGTATTATCTTTACGGTTTGAACATGATAAAATTATTTGTATAAAAACATGTAAGATAACCTTGACATTCCTGCAGTTTATTTAACATTCTATACTTTTAAATGACTTTTAAGTCTCATACAATGGATTTACTTTGATATGGGTATATTTAAATTTGAATAGATTGACAAATATGTATACATGAAATTAAAAAAACTTATAATAGTTACTATATCTATGTCAAAGTTTAAAAAGACTCGATACAAACTTATTATTTAAAAATCTAAGCTATCCCATATATACTTAACTCGAGCCAGTCAAAGTTACATTCTGAGTGTAATCATATTCAATAGTTGGAATAACTGATTGTACAAATTTTAAAAATATAATTAGATACATATGTACGCCCAATTCCCTGCCACCCTCCATTACAGTTCCTATTATTTTTTTCATGACTTCAGCATGTCTGCAACATAATTATAAATTGATTTGATTGTTAAAAACTGTTCCTTTCAAATTGTAAAGTTGAAACAATAGTTACCGGCAAGGATGAACAGATGCCATTGGTGGTCCTGGCATATGAGGATGTGTTTCCATAGTAACAGTTTTCTTAGCATGGTCTTGACTGACATCTTCGTACATTTCTTCTACAGTTAAAGGTTTACGGTTCTAGAATAAAATTATAAAATTCTTACACTGATGCTAACATTTTGAAATTATAGAATGCAAAAATTTGTAAAAGCCTACTTCATCATATCCAAAAATCCACAATCTTGGAGTTTGATAATATTTATCATAGGTAATATGCAAGTCATATGTACGTGTTCTTATAATTTCACCTTCTGTGTTTGTTTCTTGATTTTCTTTGGTTGCCTTCTTAGTTGTTTCTGTAGTATACTACAAAAAATTTCATGTTATAATTAAATACCAATTTGTTTGGAAGAAGAAAATACCAATCTAAAATCTTACTTTATCTTGTTCGTCAAGCATTCCACTAACTTCAAAAGCCTCCATATCAGCTGCTTCTTCATCATCATCATCATCTTCATCATCTTCAACTTGTTTAGCATCTTTGGTAGAGAGGTTTGGCTCTGCATCTTCCAAGGTCATTTCAGAAACTTTTTCTTCTATACCACCAACACTAATACCGTAATGATGGGTATCAACCCAACCACCCTCTGGGTCATCCGCTTCTATAATTCTTTCTTGTTCATCACAGTATTCAATCTATGGATTATTTAATTAAGTAATTAAACAAGAATAAAATAATTTAAACAACTACAGCAATTAAAAATAAACATGTCGTACTTGTTTACATCTTCGAGTACAAGGTACATTACGAGTGAGCAGGAATTGTTTATCTTTTGGTAGATATGGTTTTGCCCTATCTTCATCTCCAGTAGCCCATTGCCAAGTTGGACAATGATGCACCAAGTGTTCTCCGGCAGCTACGAATTCCTCAGGTGTTAGAACTCCAGTTTCTCTGAATTTACTTTCCTAAATTAATTATCAGAATTTATAAATTATTATCAATAGTTTATATTGTTTTCTCTCGAACTAAGAAAATAGAAAGACGCATTTTATCGAATAACAATAAACTACGATAAAATTGTCGAACCTTTAAAACTGGGGTTAAATATTCTGCAACACTGAGAGCAGTGCCCTTGACAGAATTAATTACACTTTGCATTATAAATAAATAAATTATGTGGCGTTAGTAAAGAGTCGATTTATATGAATAAACTGTTTGTTTATCTTATAATGAGTATACTATTTTGCTATCGGAAAAATAAAACTCCTGATCGCGTAAATACATGCATTCTGTTGAACATCCAGTCAGTACACAGCTTATTTCTGTATGGGACTTGGGGCTTGGCTTTGGTTTGGAACGCCACTAACGCTTATAGCGCTGATAGATTAACCACGATGTGCGCATGTGCACAATTACTGAATGTGAAATTAAATTTTGTAAAATACTTTCAAGCGGATATTAAAATAAAGGGGAAAAAAATTTAACGAATAATAAAAATAGTTTATTTAAAATCTTTAATTACAAAGCTTTATTTTTTTTGTTGGAATATTTGACGAATCAATTTTTTCATCAACGCATTTGTCAGTACAATGATCAATTTTGAAAAACGCTTTCCCGCAACGTCTACCTTCTGAAAAATTAAAAAAATGAATGTTTTATCGAAGAGTACATATTTAAAAAAATTAAATATATTTACCTCCTTTCAAAAGAACCAAATGAGTTTGCGATAATAAAGCATTTTTTGCACTAGTTTCATTCAATCCTAAAAGTCTTGCTCTAGTATACATCGAATTAAGGATATTACATTGATAATTTAATAGTTTCAATAGATTTGTTAATTCAATTATAAAGGATACAAATTAATAATATCATATGGATTTCGTATCAGGCAGGCACTCTTAGCTCCACTAGATAATATTACATTCTTAAAATAAAACAATATTTTTATCAACAATAGGAAAATCAAGGTAGTTTAAATATACTTTAGTAAATTTGCTTCATTTACCTTACTTTTACCAAATGTATAAAATAAATGAGAATAATGGATAGCCGATTTCCTAGTAGAAGAATTAATAACATCTGAGTATTGAATTTCAAAATGTATACCTCGTTCTACAGCTTGTAAATATAACTTTCTAGTTAGCTTTAAACCTTTGCATGTTGAATTTATATAAATAATATCTACATTCAATTGAGAACAAGCAAACTGAAAGGAAAAAGATATATGTATATAAGTAATTATAATAATGATAATTAATCAAATTGAATAACATACTTGAAATGCATTTTGCGTCTTTGGTACTACAGCGTACAAGTCATATTTTTTCATAATTGGTAATTGATTCTGAAAATAGAAAATTAACGAAACAATATTTGTTAGTTAATATTACGATTAATAAAATTTTAAACCTTACCATAGAATGAGTTTTCAATGGGTCTGTGAAAGTAAACGTGATTCTATTGAATATATTTAATTTCCCTTGAAATTCTGTTTGAAGCTCTTGTGTATCAACTGGACTTGGCACATAATTTACAGAAGTATTTGTTGTCCCAATTTTTTTTTTCTTCCTTTTATCATTTTCAAGCACTGTCTCATCGACATTTTGATTTATTACAACATTACTATAACCAGCTATATTAAAATTACGAATATTAAAACTTTTCTTATTGTTTTCTTATTTATAAAAATGAATGTACTTGTACCTTCGTGTAATCCTAATAATATTTCTTTCAAACAATTTTTATCTTCAGGCAAATTAATACACAAATCACTAAATCCACACGGCATTTTTGTATACTAAACAATTAACCTCGACTAATTTCGATTGTCAATTGACAGCTTTCAAAAGTAACATTGCAACTTCTGCATTTATGTATTATAAAGCTACGTCTATTTGTTAAAAAAAAAATAACTGTGGCTATAATTAATATTTCGTTTTAATAATATTATAACCTAAAAATTGAATGACGTGTAAACAAAAATACATAGTGCACCTGGCATTGTCACTGAGCGGACTGACTTGATGCGACTCCATGACTTCCTTCTACAGGTTCCATGACAGATCCCCAATATGCTATATGGCTATATATTGACGATATTTAATGACATTTCTCAATTATTCTTAACTATTCACTGCTCTTGATAAAATAAGAACTATAAAATGGTTAAGCGCATTTATTGAAAGATTAACGATTTTATTCAATAAATATTTATTATTAAATGCTGGTAGTAGTACATAAACTCATTTACTATTTGCATTGATTCTATTACGACTGTAACAAATAAAAATGTGCGAAGCATATATTGATCGCCCGATTAAGCAAATACAACCAAAAATTATTTATAAAAATATGTATTTAATTATCTAATTAGTTTTAAGACCATAAAAAAACAAAAACTATATTGAGACAATTGTTAATAAAAAAAAATCATCTTACAAATAATTCTCATCTCTAAAAAATTGTAACGTGAACATTAATAAATTAGTCATTGGAAGCGTGCTAAAATAAATTTTGTATTCGTCATTAAATTATTGTTTGTTGTGTATCGAATGCTAAATTCCACATTAGAAAATTTACAGTGCCTATATGAATAAAAAATAAAAAATAATGATCCAGTTTTAGGCCCATTATGAATTAAACATGAATTAATGTATATTTTTTAAAGAAAAGTCATTTATATACACAATTTATAATTCTTAATGCTACAAATAATAGTAACAATGTAATCATTTTTTAATTTAATTTTAGTAATAATGATTAAGCACGCCTTGACAATGGCTTTAAAATATTTGTAAATACATTTGATAACGATCATACAAACGTTTACCTTTTCTATGTAATTATTTTTAATTCTTTCAAGAACTTTTAGCACTATATATTCTTTATGTACGATCTAAGTTTATTTCGCATATTCGCAACGGCATTTTCTTTGCAACCATTTTTACAAAATGTATTATTTGTGAAAAATTAATTTTTCACGAGACGAACGGATCTTTCTCAGTTTGTTCCCGTCGTTTACATTTTAAATATAGTATACAGAGGAATGAATCAACTTTTCGATAATATGATTTGACAATCGATGACTCTGAATTGGAACTATTAATTTTTAAATAAATTTATTGTGTCTAATTTACTGAAGCTTCTTTATAATTATCGTACTATCCATCTACAAAATTATGAGTTTTAATTTGAAATTTATTAAGAACGAAAAAGCTGTATAAGCACTTAAAAAGTTATTTATAAATCTTAAAGTTATTGTTTTAAAATTATATTATTTATAAAATAAATTGCTCCGAATCCACTTTGAATATATAGTAATGGTTTGAAAAATTTCTTTGTTAATACACTATAGATAACAATATAAGTTATATATACATACGTAGAAGAGTATGTATCTCTTAGTATTTGCCAATTGAAGAAAATTATTTGGAATAATCACATTGCCCTTATGTAAATACTTTTTATCAAACATCTGGACAGAACAAAGATTTCTTTGTTTAGTTTTAAACCACAATATGCATCGTTAGTGTTAACGCACAATAGGATTTATATACAATTAAGGGATTAACAGGAGCAAGAGTCTTTGCCACCTTGTTGAACATTCAATACTCCTTGCAAATTAGTACGACCAGGTTGACTGGGATTGTGTTGTACTCCCGATTCTGCGGCATTTAAATCCAAACTAAAACAAATGAATAACAATGACAAGAATGTTCCAGCTGGAAATTTATCTGACTTCTGTAACAGAATACTCACCGCCCGTCTTGTATACTTTGGAAAATTTTCTTTGCAGTTTCTAAGAATGCCTCTTCTACGTTATCCCCTCTGAAATAATCAACGATATAATAACTGATTGTATATAGTCATTAGGTAATGTCTGTACAATGAACACATACGTTTTAGCACTGGCTTCTACAAACATAAGTCCATTTTCATCAGCAAATTGTTTTGCTTCTTCATAAGTAACATCTCTCTGACCATCCAAATCACTTTTGTTTCCAATTAAAAATATCACCTAATAAGTAACAAAAAATAATTTTAATTGAAATTTAGAAAATCTTAATAAACATTATTTAGTAACGTACAGTGCTTGGATTTGTAAGATTTCTAGTATCGGTCAACCAACTACTAAGATGATTGTAAGTAGAGCGTCGAGTAATATCATAAACCATAAGAGCTCCAGCAGCTCCACGATAGTAAGACCTGTAAATTAATGCAAAGGTAAATCTTCAACTTGGAGGACTCACAAAAATAATTAGCGCCATTGAATTTTCAATAGAAACGCTTAATTTACCTTGTAACTGCTCTGAATCGTTCTTGTCCTGCAGTATCCCAAATTTGAAGTTTGATTTTTTGTCCTGCAACCTCAATTATTCTAGTTCCGAACTCTACCCCAATAGTATGAGGACAATCGGCCATAACTATGGATATATTTTAAGTCAGAAATATACAATATAATAAACACATTGCCCAATTGAAATAGTTTTATAAAGTGTTACAAATAATTACATTTCTTTTCTGTGAACTGATGCAGTAAACATGATTTTCCTACTCCCATATCACCTATGATGATATATTTAAAAATATATGAGTAATTATATGGTCCAGCTGACATCTTGCTCCTGTAACGGATTTTAATTTATATTTGTGAATTTTGTATAATATATTCTTGATAAATAAAAACAAATAATTTATGAATTAGCTGTCTAATTCATAAATAATTACATTTCTTTATATTAGTAGATATGTAAACTTAACAATAAAAAAAAAGAAAGGTATACAAGAAAAAATGAAAACTATCAAACTATACATGTATACTTATTGATAATTTAACTGGCAACTAATGACCGAGATCAAATAGATTTGTAATATTTTCTGGTAACTTTCACATTACTAGTAGGCAGTGGATTACTCGAAATTATTGTATGGTCTGAAAAATTGTCAACAAAAGTGATGTCGAGCGTTTGTTCAGTTAAAAAAAAAAACATGTCAGTGAAGTCGACGTCACTCACGACGGGCGTCTCACCCATATTATCCCAGAAGGTATATAGGTAGACAAGAACGTCGATTAATCAGCCAAACATGTAGATTACAAATTGTCGCCGTGGCCGACATTGGCCGTGCACTAAAACCTAGATAGAACTCACCTGTTTTGCTATATAAGCCAGACGAAAAGAAATAGCTACTTTCGTGAAAAACGTATATTAAATATATACGCGTCTACAACAAACACGGGCGGTGTTTGTTGGGCGGGAGGCGGGAGGTGGTGATGTGTCGTCCAGAGAGCCTTTAAACATACAACGAAAGACCAGCTGGGAAAAACAAGACGACAACTAAACCTCCTAATCGGTTGATAGACCTACTAGTCAACACTTCACGATCATTTAGCTGTCCTTTGTATTTACCGTAATCAACGCGCACTCAACTTCAAGAAACGATTCCTCGCAGTTAGTCAATCCTAGTCAGCTCAGCTCTCCACTCTCCTTCCTTCTTTCTTTCTTTACTTTCCGCAAGTGCTTATACTGCGTGCGTGAATGTGGTGGGTACACTAGCAACGACTTGAAGAAAGATAGACGGAAAATTACACGAGAGTGAGAGAGAGAAAAGGCGAGGGCGGTCAGGGAAAGATAGAGATAGAGACAGAGAGATGGGTATATACACTAATGGTTATCATGGCGCGGATTGGAGTTGGTATAAACGTCAAACCACCTGTCAACTATCGCAATAAAACTATGTCCTTTTTGAAGTTAATACGATCTCGATTTTACAAAACACCCCAGTGCCAATCATTAATAATCCGACATATTGCAAAATTTATCAAGCATCATGAGATTAATTATTTGCAAAATGAAACTAATTCAGTTAGCGACCGTGTCTTTTGACTCGATTCTCTAGCATCTTTGTTATCGCGGGTAATACGAATATTTTTCGCACAATACGTACTTTTATTAATTATGCATTTTTTTTTTCTAAATCGTACAACACTTGCGTAACCAAATTTTCAGTACAACTTTTATAGATTATCAGATTGTCTACTAAATACCACATATTTTGTGTTCTCTTAATTAAATAATAAAAACGGTGATTTCATATATTAATATAATTGTTGCATCTAAGTCTATAAGAAACATGTTGTTCGGACTAACCGACTCGGATTGGTTGGTAATTATTAAATTAAGTTATAAACTTTTTCGTCATTCATTATGTTCTTAAAATAAGTCTGTCTACGTAAAAACTTACACATTTTAATTCACATTTCATTAGTGAGATATTATAGTATGATGTAATATATGTTATAAAAATATAAAATAGCAAACAATTGTTTTTTTTCTTTTTAAACGTCGTTTTATTTACGATTTCGTCAAGTTTTGTGTAGTTTTTTATAATTATTAATCAACATTAGCATAATTTAAAATGCATAGCTCGTAACCAACACATGGTGCGCCCTCTAATTTCATGTGCATAACCTTGTTCGATTTTCGATAGTTTTCCAGTTCTATCGTGTTGTATAGTTTCGGCCACCAATCACAGTCGACTTTATCGAGTCGTTTCATTCAGTCGCGTTTTCATCAACTTTCCAAAGGCGAAATACTCTTTTGTAATATCACACATATTTAACGGAGCGAAGGGCGAACGTCATTTCCGCTTAACGTTCGGGGGACGCACAATGGAAGGAAACGAGTCGGCCAAGTGCGGATCGGCACTCTGGAAGTAGTATTAGTGAAGCTGTCATTAGCCGAGTATGCCAAGCATCTTGCGTTTGGGTACGACCCATTGAAAGCGGACAAGTTTTTTGGGTGCAGGTCGGCGCCTGCCTCGAGCAACCAAGCATCTCTTCTAACAGTTGAGTCGTGACTAGTGCACAGTGCACAGTGTTGAAAGTGTGTATTCTTTAGTGTTCCAAGTACAAGAGATTACTAGGATATCCCCTACGGCAACGCGATTGTTGAATACGAGCATCATCACATCCAAAGGTAAAAGGCGACGATCTTCCAAGTGTAACATTGTTACATGTTAGTCCAAGTGTGTATCGAAGCGTGTGTCTACTGCCTATGCATCTGTGTATGCGTGCGAGCTTGTGCGTTTACAGGCTGGCTCTCACTACCTCGCTCGCGCAAGAGTATATTTTTACAGTGTTTCAATGAGAACGAAAGAGAGACGATATGCGATTGTTGAGGAGGGAGATATTCGCGGGCAAAGGGTTAGGTTGGTATCGGATAAAAGTGGCGCCAGCAAAGCGAGTAAAACGAGCGAAATTGGAGTAGGCTTTGGAAACCCCGGTGAGCGACGCGTCCTCTCTCCCTCTCTCTCTCTATCTCTCTCTCTCTTTCTCTCTCCTCTTTCTTTCGGACGTGATCGATACATTTTGGAAGTTTCTCGTTTACTTTCTGTGTGACCGTATATATCTACATACGTGTATCGTCGCAGCTACTTTCTTTACTCTGGAAAGCGGGTAGCGGTCGTGGTGAGAGTACTCGTGTGTGTGTGTGTGTGGGCATGTATTTGAGCAAACGCGCGCGTATGGTTGTATGTGTGCGCGGTCTGTGTCAACGTAACCTGTAAGTATACGAGAGCAAGCAGCAACGCCGCCTCTTCTCGCTAATTAACCAAACAAAATGGACACGGAGATAATAATCGAGCAAGGAGCCGTATGTAGATTGTATTTGGCTTCTTGAAAACAACTAACTTGGCTATGAAATATCATAAATCGCGAACGGTGATATCTTTTCTGCCATCGGGTTTGTTTCCATCTTTTTTGTCTATTCTGTTCTCCTGAGTTTAAAGGGCACGGTTGATTGTAAAGTGTGAATATGGCTTTTACAGTACGTGGTAGTAGTAATATTAGCAAGTTGAACGGGGTCAGGTGTTGGGCGAACGTGCGAGTACGTAAGTGTACGACGTACTACGTTGAGCTGCACAAGAGTAAGAGAGAGGGAAAGAGAGCGGCACCTCCCGCACTATACTATACGCACCTCCGTTTCTCTCTCGCGCTCTCTCTCCCTCTCTCTCCCTCTCTCTCCCTCTCTCTATATATATTTCTCTTTCTTGTTACTCGCTCTGGTCAAGCTGTTTTCTTTTCAAATACAAGCTTCCGCGTTCTCTCGTAAAAACTTTCTTCGCCTGCCATCACGAATGGAAAATTGTTTCTCTATTAAATAGAAAAGTCTTAACGCATGTATTGCCGTTTCATTATTCGTCGTACAATTGCTGCTTCTTGTAAAACAGGATCGAATTATTGACCGGCTGGTGGTATACGTTTTTACGTTAGTCTCCTTGTCGTTGTCGCCGCTACCGTATAGCTTCGTAGAAATCACAAAAGCGTTCATTATCGTCACAAACGATTGTGCAATGTTACAATTACCCGTTAATTACATAAGTTATTCGAACGTCCAATTGATGGGATTCAAAGCTGACTGCGCGATTTCTCGTCATCTACATGCACTTGTACTCGGTTCGCTCGAGGACTTTTATAAAATGTTTTTTGTTTTCTTTTTTTTTTGTCCTTCCTTCGCTTGCCTCGCGTTTAACGCGACTCGTGGCCTCGTGTATTGATTAATGACTCAGTAACGGTTATTGTTTGGTGTATGTGTCGCTTCGGTATACATCGTTCAATTAGCCATCATTACATTCAAAGTTGATTGTTCGATAGTAGCTCTAAATCACACGGGCAAATAATAGAAACGAAATCGACTCGGTTGCGATGAAAAAGTACAAGAGGATTTCGTCGTCTGAAACGAGGGCACGGGCAACGAGAACAATAAACGCATACAGCAATCGAAATATCACTGCACGCACAGATATTTGATTCGATAATCGTCGATAATCTTAACAAGGAAGTGCAATATTTATGGCTAACGAAGATAATGAATTATTTAAACTCAAACATGCAAGATAAAATGCTTAGGAATTCACAATATGCGATCTGTCTATTAAATATCCTGAGCGACTACATCTACGTTGCTCTATCAAACTAATTGTTGTCTTTTTTTCCTACTGCTGCTGTAATTTCGACTCCGTCTTGCTATTGTCAATTGCTCGATTCGTCATTTTCTCTCTCTCTCTCTCTCTCTCTCTTTGCACTTTGCACGCACCGATGCTTCATTCAACCACACACGTCCAAAGCTATGTATGTTATGCGCCTCTACAATGAATTTTCGGTGCTACTCTTCTGTTCCCTCTCCCACTCTCTTGGCTCATCCGCATGATTGTGGCTTCGTTGAACCTCTGCCGTATCTTATCGAAAAGTCAATGTCCTTTCATACCAATTTGAAACGGTTATTCGATCGATCCTCTTTCTCCTCTCAAACATTTTTTTTTTATTTTAACAAGAAAGTTTGATCGTGTGACGTGGAAAATATTTGACAACGTATAAAATAATATTTTGTTGTGTCGTAAGATCAATAACAATTACTTGCAGTTTTGGTGTGTTTGTTTACGATTGTCGAGACTCGTGAATTCTAAGAAACTGTGTGTATTAGTTTACAAATAATTACGCAGGTTTTTTCATCCACCATGCTCGAATGTTTCCGTGGCTCTAATTTTTTATGCTCTCGCTCGGGTCAATGGACCCTCGATGATCCGATCAAAGGTTCACCATGCGAAAACGCAGTAACGTTTCGCTTCAAGTCCACCTTTTTGTTTGTTTGTTTCATAAAGATACTTTGGAGGTAGTTCTTAAAACGCCAAACTTTTAAAAACTGCTATAGGCACTGAATCAGCTTAAAGGGTGTTTTAGTCTTTGAAGGTAAATATGTTCAAGGGAAATCATACGTAGATTAAAAGTCAATGTTAAACAAAAAAGTTGTACAAGTTTGTAAGATCGTGAATGAAGGAATTCGAACATTTTCATTGTATATTTGGCTCAATGTTCAACGTCGATGATTGTGCACGAATTCGCCATGTAAAGTACTCGAGAAGGTTCGGCTTTCGAGCACTTTTGTCGATGGTCGCACGGGGCGCTAGGTGCTCTCTTACTCACGTTATATGTTTCCTCGAAAACGAACATTGCTGATAACCCCTCCAACCCTCTCTCTTTTCGTGTTCTTTTTTGATATTGCGCGTACGAGGGTTGCTTGTTCGAATGGAAACAGTCGTCCTTAGATATATATATATATATAAGCTAACTTGAGATTAATCGAGCAATCGAAGCAAAAAACACGTTACTTGGGGCAATAGGGAGAGGGGGGGGCTTATCTTATCTTGAAGTATGGGGCTCGTCGTCGACGAAAATGACAACAAAAACAAATAATACTAAATAATAACAAACTATAAAACAAGCAAACGACAGTTTACTTGGAAAAACTAAAAAAAACAGATAAATGTAACAAAGTGACTGACGCAGTCGAATGTTTATAATTGTAAGAGACAGAGACAGAGATAGGAGAGAGAGAGAGAGAGAGAGAGAGCGTGGCATCGTCAACGCGGCGTCCGAAAATAAGCATCGATCGCCGTGGCCCGAGCGAATATGTCTGGGTACTTGTATCCGTGTCCAGATGAAAATGCCAGGAAAAAAAAGGTGGGTTGGGTCGGGGAGAGGATCGGAAAGGATAGAGTAGAAAAAATAAATAAATAAACAGGGTGTTCGTACGTAGCAGTGGGAGAAGAGGATGGTGGTGGTGCGACAACGTCAGTGGTGGGAGATTCGTTTGGTTCCAGAACACGCCATAGAATGGATAACTAACGATGGTGGACGGGGGTAGATGGGTGGTAGTGGGAGAGGGGCAGTAGAGGGTTAACCGATGCTGAAGAAGAAGGGGGTTTTGCCGATGAGGGTGGAAAGAGAAAGAGAGAGATCCCCTGTATAGCACATCGGCAATTTCACGCGCTTCTCAATGTGGCGCGGCTTCGCTCTGTGACGGGGGTGAGCCTCCTCCTCCCCACCCCCACATCGTATGCACACATACATACACGTACATGTAAAAATACACAACAGTAGTACAATGCTGGCTTCTCGGTACGCCACCATCGCCGCCACCTCCTCCGTTTTGTCGCGGTGGCAGATCGAAAAGCAGCTATGTAACAGCAGCATTGTGTGTACGTGTACCATCGCACACATGCCTAGAGATGCCGAGTGACGAAGCCGCCACCGCCTTTCTCCTCCATCACTCCCACCCAGGACTACTCGACTGTCCGCCCTTTGTCAATCTTCTCTCTCTCTCTCTCTCTTTTTCCCTACTCGGGATACATCGTCTCTCCCTGGCTCTCGATATATTCCGTTTGATTCGACTTGTCTAAAAGTTGCCAACCTCTTCTTGCTCGGAACGCGCTAGCTATGCCACGAGATACGCATCTCTCTGCTTTCCTCTCCTTTTCTCTTTTGGACGGTCGATGCGTACAATAAAATAAAACAAAGACGGGAAGAAAAGGAAAAGAAAAAGAAAAAAGGCAAAGACCACGGAGCTCTCTTTAGAACGTTTCAGAGCAGGCCCAGAAGAGGGAGCGAAAGAGAAAGCAACAACCGCCAAGAGTAGTCCAAGAGCGAGAGAGAGCGAGAGAGAGCGAGCGAGCGAGTATAAGACACGCGTATAAAAAGGGACGAGGTAAAGGAGAGGCGAAGAAGAAGAAGGCGACGAAGTAAACAGCTGTAAAGAGAAAAGAGAAGGAGCAAGCCATGTAAGGGAGTGAGGAGACTACGACGATTACCACGATTACGACGATTACGACTACGACGACTACTACGACGACTACGACTACGACTACGACTACGACTACGACTACGACTACGACGACGACGACGAATACGACGACGACGACGACGACACGCGCTCGCGTTCGCCTCCGTTGCGTTGATTCGGGCCACGCTCGCACCTCGGCTCCACCGTTGCGGCGCCGTAACACCGAAGAGAGAGCTGCAAGACGCCGCCGCTCAGGAACTAGGAAGAGCCTGCTCGCTCTCTCTCTTTTCTCCCCCACCTCCCTCTTATTACCCCACTCTTCCCCTCTTGCAACTAATGCATTTGCGCGCGCGCGCTCGCGCACGCCTCGCCGGACTCGAAGGATGTACGGTGAGAGAAAGCAAGACCACCACTGCCACCGCTGAGCCAAAGCCGACCTTCGCAAGTAGAAAGAGAGAGAGAGAACGGAACGACGACGACGTGAAAAGCGACGCCGCACTCACGTATTATACACCTCTCTCTCTCTCTCTCTCTCTCTCTCGCGCGAGCGCGCGCGAGCGGCGCGTGCGTGTGCGAGCGTTAATGGCGTAGGGCCGCCGGCTGCTCTGTCGTTTCTCTCGCACCACACACTGTCTCATCCGAGACCTTTTAGTTTTTTTCGATCCAGTTGCATCAAAATCTACCTAGAAAAGTGCTCGAATCACACGGATCTTTCTCTTAGACGTATTGACAACAAGTAATACATCTCGACACCAGCTCTCTTTTTCGTTTTTCGTTTTATATACATATATACATGTATATATATATGTATATATGTATATATATATAGCCATAATCTTGTGCGTGCGTATTGGTGTCTCTACGCGTGTGTCTGTGTGAAAGTGTACGTTTGTACAGGGTACTACGAGTGTGGGTACGTATGGGGTTTCTCGAAAAATTTTTTTGTCGTTTCGCTTGCTTCGGCGCGGCCTTACCGTACGATTGCTCTGTGTATGAATGTGTGTGTGTGTGTGTGTTTGCGTGTACGTGCACGCGAGTGTGTGCAGCCCGGAGACACACTGCGGGACAGAGCCCTGAAAATCGATTTTCCAGACGCTCCTCCGCTACTATACCCACCGCTAGGTACTTTTCTTTCGTCTTTATTCTCTCTCTTTCTCGTTCGCTCTCTCGTTCTCTCTCTCTCTCTCTCTCTCTCTCTCTCTCTTGCTCGCTCGCTCGCTCGCTCGCTCTCTAGCTCTGTCGCTCTGTAGCTCTCTCGCGTTCCCTCCTAGCCGGCCAGTCCACTCGTGTGTCTCCTATATACCGACGAAGACGATTCGCCATCAAGAGCCGAGCAGCATCTGCTCCCGTTCCGAGGCTTCTGTTCTCGCAGTTTCTGAGTATGTGTGTATTCGTGCGCGTGCGTGTGTATGTGTATGTATATCTGCAGTATCAAGCGAATTTTTTTACTCTTTTTTTTTTTTTTTTTTTTTTTTGTAAAAACGATCGTATTAGCGATGGTATGAATTTCGCGAGCGATTGTCGCTCTTTCGAAGAGTTATTCCGTGGAAACGTCGAGCATGCATTAATGTTGCCCAATCAGCTGATTCGTCGTAACAGTCGCTTATTCTTATTTTTTACGTTCTCCGAATTACCATTTGTCGTTGACGACGCGGAAGATCGACGAGCTATTGGCAAACAAAAATTGACGAAACGACTGAATGAAGGCAGCGTATGCGTATGCGCGTGTGTGAACGGATTGTGAAAAAAGAGAAGAAAAAAAGCATTATTGACAGGTTCATCGATGGACAAAGTGACACGACACAGGTCCTTGAGGGGAAAGGCTGTAGCGGTTATGGGCTGTTACAGAAAACATAAGCGTATAGCTTTTCCCCTTTGGTGCTTGTGACTGCAGCGCAACACGCCCGAGACGTTTGACGATCTGACGATCTTTAATATCGAATGTTTTCGAATGTTTTCTTATTTTTTCTTTTTTAAATTGTTTACACAAAATAGCGCGCCAATGAAATAACGTTTGCTTGGTTTTTCGCGATTGTCGCATGTTACAGACAAGACCGATAAGAAGCAATAATGGGAACGTTAGTGGCACTGCAGGTATTAGTACTCGACCACTACTCGAAGCCCGATCCAGAGGCCAAGAGTCGTGTAGCAGCGTAAAGACATGGACTCGTACGATTTATTCGGCGAGGATGTCAGTGGATCGATGCTCGATGCTCTTCCCGATCTCGGGGGTTCAGACCATTTTGACCCAGCAGCAGCAGCAGCAGCAGCAGCAGCAGCGGCAGCAGCAGCCGCCAATAGTGGTGCCAGCTCTGTAGTGCCAAGAGACCCAACAACGCAGAATCCCGGCCCCAATGGAGGAGGGAGTTACATTAGCCAATCGTATGCTTCGATCAATCAGGAATCTCCCTTGCAAAAATTAAGTTCATTCGGTGGATCTGACTTTGGCGCCGCAGCCGCCGCCGCAGCAGCAGCCAGCCAGCAGCAACGCGTAACTAGCGCCATGTATAACCAAAACTTGGGGCCCTACGAGCCAGGGCCACCAAGACCCCAACCAGGTGGTCCCACTGGTATGGTACCTGGACCTGCCGGTTATCCCGGTCAATCAAGAGGTGGTATGGGTCCGGGTCCCGGACCTGGGCCACAACAACAGCAGCAACAGCAGCAACAACAGCAGCAACAACGTGGCCCAGCTCAGCAAGCTCAGTATCCTGGCTACAGCGACAATATGTACTCGATGGAGCAGCACTCGATGCAGTCGCGAGGCATGGATGCCATGCAAGGCTGGCCCGGGCAAGCGTATCCCAATCCTCAAATGCAAAGGCATTACAGCCAAATGATGCAGCCCCAACCGCCGACAAGTTACCGTCAACACGGAATGCCGTCGCAGTACGATCAACAGCCGAAAATGCAGCCTCAGCAGCACTCGCCTCAACAGCAACACTACTCGCAACAGCAGCAGCAGCAACAGCAACAAGCGGGTATGATTGCTCAAATGGGTGTACCCCATCAGGCTATGCAGAATCCAGGTGGTGCTTATCAGCAGCACATGGCTGGTCAGCAGCAGCAACAGCACTATCAGCAGAGCCAAGCTGCCATGTATGCTGGATCTTCGAGTTATTTGGGCTTTGGCACCTCGATGCATCAGCAGCCCCAACCGCCACCGCAGCAGCCACAACGAATGCCTCCTCATCATCCGTCCCACTCGACACATCAAACGCATCCTTCGCACCAACAGTACCCACCGATGGTAATTGTCGAGCGGCTAATATTTCTTTTTTTCATACGCTCGTCGCTATTTTCGTGCTAAACTCTAATCAAATCGTTGCGATATATTTACTTTTTAAAGGGTCAACACGCGCAACACTCGGTGCCACAACCTCAACAACAGCAGCCCATGGATCCTCAGTATCCTCATCATTCCTCGCAAATGTTTAACCAGCCGCAACACCCTGGACCTACCTCCCAATACGGACCTGCGAAACATTCGACCAGTCCACAGTATAGGGCTACGTTGCCACAACTGTCTCCACAAATGTCTCCCAGGCCGCAGATGTCTCCTAGGCCACCGGCTGTTCAGCAACAAATGTCTCCTAGGTAAAATTCACACACACACACGCGCGCGCGCGCGCGCGACGACGACATACATTCTATTTTTTTATTTTCGGACTCACGTTCAAGATTCTGAATTTACTAATTCATGTTATTTTACAGACCGATAATGTCACCCGCAAAACCAAGCACGCTGTCTCCACACCCTCATGTACAGCTTCCTCATCAACAACAGCCTCAGCCGGTATCCGTATCTCCTTGCCCGCCGACTTCGATGCCCATGAATTCAGCTGCCTCGACGCAACAGACAACTCTTCAAGCCCTCGAACAAATGGTAATACCCGGCTCCAGTCCCAGCGTACCTTCTCAAGACTATGGCCAGTATCAGTCGCGACCGCCCATGTCTCATGGGCCAAATCTTTTGCCGACTACGCAAAGTCCTATGGGACCGATGGTCACGGGCCCACGCATGCCGATGCCATCGCAGTGGCCTCCACAGCCTCACCAGCCTCAACCTCAACCGCAGTCGCCACAGATAAGGCCACAAATGAGTATGACTGACGCGCGAGGCATAATGGAATCGCATCATCAACAGCAACAGCCTCCTCCTCCACCACCAGTTGTGTCCGAGCAAAGTACACCGATGTATCCCATGAATGGTAGCGAAAGCCTCCACAATGTTGTAGACACTGCGTCGAGAGAACCCACGGACATACATCAAAGTTCGATGCATTCTCTCTCTCATCCACCGACCGTCCCGGAAGCAGATATCCCGGATCCATCGTTACTACATCAGCAACATCAGCAACATCAACAGCATTCACATCAACACCTTCAACAACAACATCAGCTTCAATCGCAGCAACAACCACATCATTCACAGTCGCATTCGCAACAGCATCAATCACAACAACTGCATCAACCGCATCAACCAGCCGCGAGTCTACCGAGCCAGGTGATGGGTGGTCAAGATTTATTGAGCCAGCAGCCACAGCCCCAGCATGAGAGTCCTATCCATAGCAACACTCAAGTCAATTCGTCGTCGATGGAACAAGCGTCCATCCCTCCAGCGCACATCGAGCCAGTACAATCGTTACCTGCCACTAGTACTAGTAATAACGTCGAATGTAGTAACTCGGTACTTCAACAGCAACAAGAACCGATCGCTAGCTCGGCTCCAATGCCAACCCCGAATCTTGAATCCGAAACTAACAAGATATCCGATCTGCAAACAAACGACCAAGCGATGGAGTCGAGTTCTTCTCAGCAGCATCAGCAGCAGCAATCTACGTGCCCGACATCACCGCTCAGTCAGCAAACGATGACCAACCAGTCGCAGTCGCTCACGGGTAATCAGCCCCCAGTTTCGCAAATAAACATGGGACAGTCGCATGTGCCCTCGGTGCCTCAAACCAGTCAATCCCAAATCGGTGAACAGCAAGCTATAAGCCAGCAGCAACAACAGATGCAATCGGTCAATCAAATCCCTCCGTCTCAGACAGCAGTATTAGGGCAACCCGTGCAGCCCATTTTGGCGTCGCAAACGCAAACGCAGTCGCAAATCGATACGTTACAAACACAACAAGTCAATGTTTTATCCCAGAGTAACACTCCGGTTAGTCCCTTACAAGCATCGAGTCAACCACTGATTTCTGATCAGGTCTCCGACGCGGTAACCAATCAAAATGCGCAAACTCAGAATCAATTGATGGAGGTTCAGTCGTCGAACGAGACACCGAACCAAGTACAAAGTCAAATTAGTCCTGATCAGTCGACGCAAATTCAAAGCCAAGCACCAAGTCAAGTGCCTACTGCTCCAATACAAAATCAGACGGATCAAGCTCAAACCGCAGTAACTCAACAAACTTCACCGCAAGTACCTACTGCGACGACTCCCAACGCTCAACCTGTTATTCCTCCGGCATCGACGCCTTTCGCAGATTATGCGAACGCTCCCAAGACCAATAGCATGTACCCAAACGATATAGTGATTGCTTCCCAACAACCTGCGCCTCAAGTTTACCCGCCAAGCGACACCAATGTAATGGTTAATAGTACAGGCATTACCAATGTTGATTACATATCGCAGACTACAACTCCTGGATATACGAATCCTATGGTTCCCGTATCTCATCATCAAGAGAGAGCTGCTCTTCAGCAACAGTTGCAAGAACTGTATTGTATGCCGACTGCACCAGACGTTCAAGAAAAAATTGTCAATGTCCAAGAAAAACTGCAGGCCTTGCAGCAGCACGAAACCAACGATCAATGCAATGGTGGAGCTCAATGCATTTTGCAAACTCCCATGTTTACTGGCCCAGCGATAGTTGACAGCCCCCAAGTGTCAAGCACAACGGGTAGAGGGCGAACCAAAGCAACATCAAGGTCGAAAAAGAATCGAAAGAAAGCGGATAAAGAGGCCGCTCTGCCGGCACAACCAACGACGCAGCCCGAACAACCAGAATCCGAGAATCTAGTCACCCCCGTGGACAGTAGTAATATCGTTGACAGCGCAGCTGACTCGGTCGAAGATATGAAACCAGATGGTGGCGAGGGTGAAGAAGAGTGGCCTACTAAAGGGAAAAAGGCAAGGCCACCGAGGAAACCAAGAAAACCTAAAGAGCCAAAAGAGCCAAAGGAACCAAAAATTAAAAAAGAGAAAGAAGCCAAGGTTACCAAGGACGCTAAAACTACAAAGGAATCGAAATCCAAAAAGAAAAAAGAAAGTGGCAAAGAGACGCCAAAACGCAATAAAAGGTAATGCTAGATAACTTTTATTTAAACATTTAATATTATTTATAGCGAACGAATTTTATAAGCTCAATTGTGAAATCTTTGCAGAAAAACAAAATCAGAATCCGGAGACGATGAAACTAAAATTGAAAGCGAAGAGATCGCAGATTCGACTAAAGATTCCGAAGGAAAGCCTGCTTCTACAGATGAGGACAACGAGCAAGTAGATTCTTCGACTAACGAGCTTACGATATCAGAGTCGAAGCAGGAAACTGATGAAAAATCAGACACGGAAAAACCTGCGGTTGACGAGGATAAAAAGGACGGCCAAGATGGTCAAGTAGTCGATACACCAGTAGCAAAGAAAAAGCCTCCGAGTCGTAAACGGCCTAGTAAAAGTTCCTCTTCGAAATCCCCTAGAAGTTCAAAGTAAGTATCAATTTGTTACGGTGTCTAGAAAAATACGATAAATTATTGAAATAAAAGCAAACAAATAATTTTTTTTGTTATTTTTTTCATTTTTAAGAAAACGCAAGAGCCGTATAGCCCCAGATTCTGATGGTGAAGAATTGGCAACCACGCCTCCTCCTTCGCCTGAAGCCGACGATAATAAAAGACGATCTGCTAGAAATACTCATCGCAAGAAATACGTAGACGACGTAATGCTTCGATTTTCAGACGATGAATTACCT
This sequence comes from Chouioia cunea, assembly GCA_030064505.1. Lineage (NCBI taxonomy): Eukaryota > Metazoa > Arthropoda > Insecta > Hymenoptera > Eulophidae > Chouioia > Chouioia cunea. Next base: position 1,941,956 of record JAOPFQ010000001.1, read on the forward strand.
AATCAAGACGGGCAAGGTAAAAAAGCTGACGGTACCGGTGCTTCCAAATCTTCGTCTGACAAAAAGCCGGGTGAAGGAGGCGAAGTAATTCCTAATAAACCTAACTTTGTATACATTGTAAGTTTGATTTTTCTCTCATTATACATATTAACATACTTGCTTATTTTTATCTGCTAGTAATTAAATAATGTTTTTTTTTAGAATACAACAGACGAAGATTCAATGGTTGTGCAACATATTCTATGTTCACGTATGGGAAAAAGGGAAGTGAAACCCGAGGTACCTCCAGTTTTGGAAGATACAACTGAAAAAACTGAGGAACCAAAACCTGAAGGAGAGGAGGAAGAAACAGATAAAAAAGAAGACCAATCAAAAGAAAATATTCCATCCGAACCAGAAAAAGAAAAGGATGATGCAAACAAAGAAAATGATAAAATTGAAGAAGACGAAGAGTTGAAGGAAAAGAAGGAAAAGAGCGAAGAAAAAGTTGATAGCGAGGAGCCTGAGGAGAATAAGGATAAAGAAGAATGTGCCAATGAACCAGCGGCAGATGAACCGGATAAAACAGACAGTACGTCCGTTTCAAAAGTTGACTCATCAGATCAAAAAACTCAAATGATTGAAGTTGAAGAATATCTCGTGAAATATCGAAATTTCTCATATTTACACTGTGAATGGAAAACGGAAGAAGAATTATACAAAGGTGATAAGAGAATTCAAGCAAAATTAAAGAGATTCCAACAGAAAAAGCAGCAAAGTACAAATATATTCGAAAATGTAAGAGACGTCGCGTTATCGTTTTTTCTTAATAATTTAATTCAATATGTTGATAAATTTGGCAATTCTATTCCATTTTTCCAATTTTAGACGGAAGATGATCCATTCAATCCGGATTTCGTAGAGGTAGATAGAGTTTTGGATGAAGCTGTTCACACAGATCCAACGACAAGTGAAACTGTTAAGCATTATTTAGTTAAATGGCGCTCCTTACAGTATGAGGAGTGCACATGGGAATTAGAAGAAGATGTTGATCCGGAGAAAATTGAGCAATTCCATAAATTTAACAAAGTTCCACCGAAGGATCAGTGGAAGGTGAGCTATTATAATATTAGTATGTTTTATGATTTGTACATTAAGTTACATAATCCAAATGATCTTTTAGCCAAAAAAGAAACCGACCGCTTCTCAGTGGGTAAAATTAGAAGAATCTCCTGATTATAAAGGCGGGAACAGCTTGAGGCCATATCAATTAGAAGGTCTTAATTGGCTCTTATTTTCTTGGTACAACGGGCATAATTGTATATTAGCAGATGAAATGGGTCTAGGTAAAACCATACAATCGTTGACCTTTGTAAACGAAGTATACAAATATGGCGTTCGAGGACCATTTCTTATCATTGCGCCACTCTCAACTATTCCCAATTGGCAAAGAGAGTTTGAGTCATGGACCGATATGAATGTCATAGTTTATCACGGATCGTAAGTATTCATAATATATTAATAAATATTACCTATTCGAATTTTCTTTCAGTAGAGTAACGAAAATTTTTCTGTACAGTGCTGCCAGTCGAACAATGATATCCGAGTATGAAGTTTATTATAAAAACGATAAAGGCCAGCAAATCAAAGATCTGATTAAATTCAATGTTCTCATCACGACTTTTGAAATTATAATAACGGATTTCAATGATCTCAAAGGCTACAATTGGAGAATATGCGTTATAGATGAAGCCCATAGATTAAAAAATAGAAATTGTAAATTACTCGAAGGTCTTAGACAATTAAATCTAGAACATAGGGTTCTTCTTTCCGGTACTCCGTTGCAGAATAATGTTAATGAATTGTTTTCATTACTCAACTTCTTGGAACCAACTCAGTTCGCGAGTAGCGAAGCTTTCTTAAAAGAGTTCGGCAATCTAAGTAGTGAGGATGAAGTTCATAAACTGCAAGTTCTTTTGAAGCCAATGATGCTGCGAAGATTAAAGGAGGATGTTGAAAAATCCCTTGCTCCAAAACAAGAGACCGTTATTGAAGTAGAATTAACAAATATACAAAAGAAGTATTATCGGGGTATTCTTGAAAGAAATTTTTCGTTTCTTGCCAAGGGGACTACGTCTGCCAATCTTCCTAATTTAATGAATACTATGATGGAATTACGAAAATGCTGCATACATCCATTTTTACTTAATGGAGCAGAAGATCAAATCCAACTTGATTATAAAGATATAAAAGAAGATACGGACGCTTATCATCAAGCTTTGGTCAACAGCTCTGGCAAAATGGTTTTAATCGACAAACTGTTGCCAAAATTGAAGGCTAGTGGCCATAGAGTACTAATTTTCAGTCAGATGGTCAAATGCCTGGATCTTTTAGAAGACTACTTACTATACAGAAAGTAAGTTTTACGAATTAAAAACTTCATCTATTTTAGATTATTCGCAAAATTACCAATCGTCTAATGATTTTTTATGTTTTAGATATCCCTACGAACGTATAGATGGACGAATTCGAGGGAATTTGAGACAAGCTGCTATTGACCGATACTGTAAACCTGACTCTGACAGATTTGTATTCCTCCTGTGCACAAAAGCAGGCGGTCTTGGAATCAATCTTACAGCAGCCGATACAGTGATTATTTACGACAGTGACTGGAATCCTCAAAACGATCTCCAGGTAAAAATCGAATATTTTGATATTATTTTTAAGGGTCACGCCTATCTCGTATCAGTACGCTAATCTTCGCTCATTGATTCCGTAGGCTCAAGCTAGATGCCATAGAATCGGACAGTCAAAAATGGTAAAAGTGTATCGGCTTTTATGTCGCAATACTTACGAGAGAGAAATGTTTGATAAAGCTTCTTTGAAATTGGGATTGGACAAAGCAATTTTACAATCAATGAATACTAGTCAAGGCGGGAAAGATCCAAACAACAAAGCATTGACAAAGAAAGAAATAGAAGATTTGCTGAAGAAAGGAGCTTATGGAGCTATTATGGACGATGATAATGCTGCTGATAAGTTCTGTGAGGAAGATATTGATTTAATCCTCGCTAGGAGAACACAGGTATATAAATAACCTTGATTGTATATTTTACAATAAATATGTTGATTAAATGTTAGAAAAATCCATTTTATTTTTTTCGTTTTTCTCTTTTTTCTCAATTTAGATTATCACAATCGAAGCTGAAAAAGGTTCCACATTCTCAAAGGCAAGCTTCGCGTGTTCATCGAATAGGTCTGACATAAACATTGATGATCCAGACTTTTGGAAAAAGTGGGCTAAGAAAGCTGAAATAGACACAACTGAAAAGAAAGAAGAAGACGATCTGGTCTTGTCTGAGCCGAGAAGAAGAACTCAAATCAAACGATACGGTCACGACGAATCGGTTGTTGACATGTCTGAACTCGATAGTTCCGAAGACAGTGATGATGAAATAGGTATTGGTCTATCCGGTGAATATTTTCATGTTTAATTGTGAAGTCATTTAACACGAATGTTTCATTTTTTTTGAAAAAATTCTAAATCTCTATTGAACAATTTAGGTAAGAAACGCACTCGGGACAAGCTCAACAAAAAGTCTCGCAAGTTCTACGATGAGTATGTGCCGCGCGAGGGAGAAGTCGTGTACGGCAATTGGGCCCGAAGTGAATGCTTCAAAGTTGAGCGAGGTCTACTGACTTTCGGTTGGGGACGCTGGGAGGAGATCTTACAGCACAGTCAGTTACGACGAGGCTGGACTGAGGCTGATCTTGAAGATTGCGCCCGAGTGATCCTAGTGTATTGTCTGCGTTATTATCGAGGCGACGAGAAGATTCGCAATTTTATTTGGGATCTAATTGTACCTCTAGAAAATGGAGAGAAATCTAAGAACGTGCAAATGAATCAAAGTGGATGTAGTAGCCGAAATAGCAGACAACAGCAACAACAAAAGAAAAAGAGCAGTCGAGTACGCGAGACGAGAGGTTCTACCACCGCAAGCAATAACAGTAACAACGGTCCCAATGATCCTAATCATTGGAGTCATGCCGAAAAATACGACGGTGACATATTCCTTGAGAGTACGTACAAGAAGCACTTAAGTCGACACGCCAACAAGTTAGTACATCAAAATCTCAACATATAAGGCTATGATTTGAGTAACGTAAGGTGGCAATTTTACTGATTGATGTTGTAATTTTTCAGAGTCTTACTACGAGTTAGAATGCTTTATTACATCAAGCACGAGATCATCGGAGATTTAGTACAACACATCAACGATGGCGTACACGTGAGGTCAGTGTTTCTGTGTATTTTTTTTTGTTTTTTTTTTTGTTTTTTTTTGTTTTTTTGCTTTGCGGTAATTTTTTATTATTTTTTCTTTAATTTGTTTTTCATACTGTTATTAAGTTTTTTTTTTCGATATACCGCGAAACATTGTGCACTCACACATGTGCTTACACAGCGCTTAAACAGTTGCATGTGCGATGTATTTGTTTACCCTGGGACTTGTACGAGGAATGTTCATAAGTAAATCCATGTTTCTCATAGCTACAAAGCGCCGCTGAATGGCTACTAATAATTTTAGTTCATCCTTTATCATTCGCATATACACATATATTTATAGTTGAAAATAAGAATTTAATAAAGACTCACCATGCCGGCATCAATTATGGCTCGGCCCGTACCGCAGTGTGATGACACGGTAAGAAGGAACACCAAGCAGTGCACTGTGTCAGAGGGCAAGCGTTGTATAACATTTCTCTTCTTCGTTTGGCAATATCAGTACTCCCATTATTAACCGTGCACACACATTTATTAATTTTTTTTAATTTTTTTTGTTTTCGTTTTTTTTTTTTTTTCGTAACGCTAGCAATTTTTTTTATTAACCGATTGATTCATCTACATAATATGTTTGTCGTTGATTTTTTGTTCTGTTTAATTTAAAAAATCTGATGTTATCAAACGTATTCGATGAAATCAAAATTAAAAGGAGACGAGCAATCGTTTCCCAATCGAAGGTCTATCCGTTGTGATAAGATATAAAGAAAAAAGACCCAATTGGCAAAAATAATAAATCGGCAAAATTGCAAATGAAATGGCCCCTACAGTGCGTTGCGGCTAAACCTGCCACAATTACCCGAGAAGCCAGTGAAGTGGTGGGATTCGATGGCCGACAAATCCTTAGTCGTGGGATGCTACAAACACGGTTATGAGAGTTTCGACCAGATGAGGAGTGATCCCGCGCTCTCGTTCATAAAAAGCTGCCCACTCCCTTCCCAGACCGATAATAGTAAGCCCAAGTGAGTACACGCAAACCATTGATAATTTGTCTCCTCACTCTTCACTCTTTTCTCTCTGATATCACACCTGCGCGCTACTACTACTATCCCTCCGCTATATATGCTATCTCTTTGATGATAAAGTTTGCTAATCGCATGCTCAAAACACATTACACCTAACACTCGCTTTATTACTGGCACTGCGATATTGCGCTCATTTAATACAGCTAATCATCCGATGACTGACCACTTGCAACGAGCCTATTATAGACGAACTATTTATGCTCAGTTATGTTTCTTACTTTATGCTCTTGGTTTATTTAGTTACGTTATTACGTCAATAATGCCAATAAATGGAATAAGCATCTTCACTCTTATCAATGATCTTGCGAAGGCTGCCAATACTATCAAGATTTTTAAGGGTTTTTTTTCAAGGACTGTTTTATTAAAATTCTATCAATTTCAATTTCTACAATAATATGGAAATCAATTAATAATAACATTATTAATCGTTTCTCTATTTATTTATTTTTCCATACAAAATCAAACGGTGACTTTCCTCTCGTGATCGATTTATCTCTTAACTCGTGCGATTGTTTCTTTTTTCTTTCCAAATTAAGGGATGATCCTGGCATGGACATAAGCGAACTGGAAGAGGGCGAATCCTCGGGTGTTGGAAAAGACTCGATGGCGAATTCGCCCTCGGTATCGAACAAAGGTGACAATGCCGGGGAAGCTGCTGCCAGTGGCGCCCAAGATGGATTGGAAATTATTGCGGACGACGAGAAGAATTGGCCGTCCGTTGTCGATTTGAACACACGCTTAAGACGAGTTATAACGTCCTATCAAAGGAACATCAACAAAAAAGACGACATCAAAACCGCCATAATGCCGAATAACAAAGTTGGTCAGGACATAAAGCTCGGTAACCATCAAGCCATTCCAACTATGGATTCGCCTTTGAACGTTCAGAATTGGGATTTGCAAAAGTTGGCGATGTATCTTCTGGTGAGTATTCCTGCAATGTTTAACGATGGACGGTGGTTGTGCGATCGTGGTCTCCGTTTGATTGCAATGATTTTTCATAGAAGATGGAGAGAAAAGAAAAAATGGAACAAATGGTTAAAGAGCGCGAGAGGACGCGTTTGGAAGAGCACAAAGCCAAATGGACGAGAAGAGAAGAAAACGAATTCCTTCGCGTTGTATCCACGTACGGTGTCAATTACGACAGAAAGAAGGCCCAGTACGACTGGACCAGATTTAAGAGTTTGGCCAGATTCGACAAGAAAACCGACAGCGACCTTACCGAGTATTACATGGCGTTCAGAGCAATGTGCAAACGAGCGTGTAGCGCAAAGATGAGCGAGGAAGAAGGTAAGTCGTTGAACGTTCACGTTTCTTCTATTAAGTTCCAATCTAACGGAAGTTTTTCCCAACAGGATCTGCGGATCTGCCAATTGAACTTTTGAGCTCGAGCAAAGCCAGGCATATCTTAGATCGGATAGACTTATTGAGCAAAATAAGAGAAGAAATGCTATCGCATCCTCACTTGGAAGAACGACTGTCTTTATGCCAACCATCGGGTGATACTCCAGATTGGTGGATACCCGGACGGCACGATAAAGAACTTTTGCTTGGGGCAGCTAAACATGGACTCGGACGAACCGATATTACGATACTCAATGATCCAGATTTTTCATTTCACAAGATGTTGAGTAGGAGTTTGAGTCGAGAGACGCATGACCGATCAGAAAAAGCCATAAAAATTGAAAACCGAGAAGACATTTTGAAATTTGATAAAGATGAAATTTTAGTAAAACTTGAAAAGGGTGAAGGAACGTTAAAAATTGAAAAAGTCGGCATTAAGAAAGACCCAGCTCAGATCTTGGATAAAAAAGCCGAAATTGGAAAGAGCCAAGTAGAACTCACGATTGTAAAGACTGAAAGTAAACCCGAGGAAAAACAAATTACTTCGGGAGGTTTGACTATCACCACCGTAACTAAACCTATGCCCGTGGATAAAGAAGTTGAAAAGGAAAAGACAGAAAAAGAAGAGAAGTCAAAACCTGTTGAAAGTGAAAATGAGAAGATGGATGTTGATAAACCTGTCGCCAAAATTACCGATGAATCTTCTGTGAAAAATGACAGTGATAAGAGCGAGGAAAAAACGGAGAAAATGGAAGTTGACAAAGAGGATAATAAAGAAGATAAATCAGTAGAGGAAGCTAAAGAAATCAAATCAGAAGCCCATGACAATATAGTACAGGAAAAACTAGAAGAGAAAGATGAAAATAACGACAAAACAGAAAAATCTGATGTCGTTGAGAAAACTCACGAAGAAGGATCTACCGAGGAAACGAAACAAGATAACGATGAAAAGATGGAAACTTCGATCGATAAAACTACTGAAAGTGACGCAAAATCTGAGAAAAATGAATCTAAAGTTGAAGAACCAAACACCGAAGAGATTGAAAAGGTTGAAGTCGATGATAAAGTTGCCGAGACACCTAAGACTGACGCCGGTGATGAGAAAATTGCTGAAGATAAATCTGAGGTAAAAGACGTGGATAAAGAAACAACGGTTGTTGCGGAAAAAGACTCGGAAAAGAAATCCGACAAAGAAGAGATTAAAGAAATTAGCAAAGATGATCAAGCGGAGAAAGTTAAAGAAAAGGAAATGGAAAAAGAAAAACCAAAAATTGTTCAACCTAAAGACGACAAATTGTCAATAACGAAAATTGAAGACAAATGTAGCATGCAAGCAGCTGAGTTGAAAGCTATGTTCCCCGACTTAGAGGTCATCCAACCACTATCACGGTTGACTCAAATAGATACATTTGTCCTTCGAGATAGCAAGGAACCCACCGTCGCTCAACTTTTGGGACACACTCATAAATCTTCAATTAAATGGCCAAAGGTAACGTAGTTCTTCAAATTTAAATAATCATCCATTCGGAAACAACGGTTTATTAACTATTTAATTTCATTTTAGGAACACGCTATAGAAGCTCGTTTGATGCACATTGTACACGCCATTGAACACAAAGAGTGGCCTGTATCCATAAACTTCACAGCTGGCGATGAAATTGAGATCATAGAAAAAGATAGATCTGAAATCATAACTATCACGACAGATCATGGAATTCCTCGGCCAATCACGGCGAATATTGGAGGTAGTGGCAGTAGCATAACCATCAGTAACATTGGCGGAAGTGGCCCTCTTAGCAATAATATCAACATTGGTAGTATGGCCAGTAATTCGTCCGCCATGAAGAAACGCAAAAGACATATTGCCATTGACGTTGAAACAGAACGGGCTAAACTTCATGCATTACTGAACAGTACTCACATGGCAACTCAGCCGCCTTCTCAATTGAGCAAGCCAGTTTTGTCAAGTGGAAGTTGGGATATTAACGATGATTCCGACGACACAAGACGTTCGACTCAACCACCACCGGCTCACCAACAAACTAGAGCCCCGACCATACCTTTTGATTTAAAATACACCATTCCTGGAAAACCCACGGTTATTCCAGGTACATCGAGCACCTTGACGCCTATAGATTTGTCAGCAGGGTAAGTTTTTACGTTACAATCAAAATCAAAGCGTTTTAACAAGCATTGCTATACAATGTGTAATATATATTCCAGATATTCCTCAAAGCCATCCACGGATAACTCTAATAAAGATATTATGAACGAGGTACAGGACTTTTCGATGCCAAGTAAAGCTAAACAACTTAGCAGTAACAAAGGCAAATTGGATAGCATGTTAGAAAAATTCGTAAAGAGAAAGAATATCGTGAGTAGTATTTTTAGTACCATCTACAATGATTTTTATATTTGAATAGTGGTAATTAACGATGTTCCATAATTTAGAGCGTGGAAGAGCCACCAGTGGGCAAAGAGAAAAAGCGAAGGAAACTTGACGAAATTGTACAAGGATTACAGCGAGAAAAAGAGCAGCAGAGTACTCATTATCCAGAACACAGTAAAAAAGGCACTATAACACCAAACGTAACTGTAACTCCGACCTCGGCGCCTATTGGCCTTCCCAATCCACCTTCGTCATCGCAAAAGCCGTTCTCTATCACGGTAACTTCGATACCATCTTCAAGAACGTCCGGTAGTTCTTCGAGTCAACTACCACCTCCATCGCACTCGCACAAAGATAGCTTTTCAGCTTTGTTAGCCCAGGCCGAGCAACAGAATAGAGAACTTTTGAAGAAACAACAGCAACAGCAGCAACAACAACAGCAGCAGCAACAACAACAAATGCTCAATGCGGCTCACGCCTCCTCTTCTTCCAGTCATCGAAAGAGCTACGAATCCATGATTGCCGAAATTAACAAAGTTGCCGAATACTCTTCAAAGGTTGGAGCTTATTCACACGAAGCCAAAGTCAACAAGTGGCTTGCCGAACAAACAACGATGTCGGAGCAATTCAATGCCGAGTATCTCAATGCGGCTAGAAGAAGAAGACCTCGCGTTGATCCAACTCTACTTGATTGGAAAAAACTCACTGGCGAAGAAAACGTGGCTGTAATAAACCGGCTGACTGGCAAAAAGGTTAGAAAAACCTCGACTGAAAATATCAAGCGACAAAACTGGCTGAAAATGTCTGAATTTCATGTTATTTATAAATGTTCTCTTTTCCTTTATTTTAGGTGACTGGAAGCAAAGCCCCGCAATTGAAACGACTTGGGCAATGGTTAATGGAAAATCCCATGTACGACGTAGATCCTAAATGGGCCGAGCTAGTGAAAGAACGTGGCAACCTGCCGCACGACTTACAAAAGCGTTTGCCCGGGCAAGAGAGACAGAGACAAGACAAGGGCAAGAGTCCTGGGAGACCGCCGATGATGCCAAGTCCAAACAGCCAGCAGCCAAACGTCAGTCAGGCAAACCTGGCTGCAACGTCGATGGCGTCGGGTCTCAATTTCCCCGGACTGGGCAATTTGAACAATTCCCTGTTGTCGAGTCTTTCGCTCGGTAACTTTGACCCAAAAAATCCATTGCTCATGCCTTTCGGTGGTTTGCCGAATCTTGGTGCCCTCGGCGGTCTTGGTAACCTGGGCAACCTTGGAAACATGAATCTGACAAACTCACTGTTTGCAAATTTGGCGGGACTGGGACTACCCGGACTGACCGGAATGGATAGTCTGACCGGTGGAGGCGCAACGGCCACCAATCAAGCTGAAACAAACGTGGTGAGCTCGGCTAGCTCCCGAGGCACCAACTCGTCTAGCATCGCAAGTACAAGCAAGTCACGCACAAAGATGGACGCCCCGACGACGAGCAAATCCTCGGCTCCGTCCACCTCAACGTCGTCGTCACTGCCGACGACGACTCCCTTCCCCTTCTTCTTCCCGAACCCGAGCTTGCTTTACACGCCACTCGGCCTTGGTGGCCTCAATCCCTTCTCCATGCAACCTGGCGGCGTCTCTTCCGCCTACGAGAGCCTCGCGCAGTGCGGCCTCCTACCGCCGACCTCCACCGCCACGGGATCCTCATCGCGCAAGTCCACCTCGACCTCGTCCAGCTCTAGACACGCGAGTAGCAGAGATAACCCCGAAGTCTCCATGAAGCGCAAGGAGGCTCAACTCGACAAGAAGCTCAGCAGGTACCCGCTCGATCCGGCTTTGAGCTTACAGCAGTATACGGATGCCGCCCTTCACGCAGCTGCTAACGAGGAGCGGCGGCGTCTGTCGAGTTCTGCGGCTGCAGCTGCAGCAGCCGCGGCCGCTGCTGAAAGAAGCGAACTGGATAAGAAGCCTCACACGGAAACGATCGAGCTGAGCGACATTGCCGACCTCTCCGCGCGGATCGAGCGCAAGACGAAAGAGCAAGAAATGAAAGAGGCTCTAGAACAGCTTAGCAAAACCAGCGCCGAGTTGTTTACCAGAAATCTCGAAAGCTTACAGCAAGTCTCGGGGAAGAGGGTTCGCACTCCAGACCGTCACGGAATGGAGACGCACATACCTCCTTCGTTAGAAATCAGCCTCGAGCCGATCGTCAAAAAAGCACGAGTAGATCCCAAAGATCACGCCAGAGATTTCGAAAGTACTGTCATTTCATTGACTTCGGCATCTCGCGACAGTAGTAATTTGCCTCCGCCACCTGCAAGGCCTCCTTCGCGGCCACCCTCTCGACCTCCATCGTCTCATCGCGACATGAGCCATAATGCCGCATCTATTCTGCCGAAAATCGCCGCTACCATTGAGCCAGTGAGCGACGTAGTGGAAGCGAGATCGATTCCACAAAGTCCCACGCATTCGACTGCGACTGTCTCGGTGTCGCCGTCGCTGGCTGCATCGACCAGTCATTCCATTAGGTCGCCGGCTATTTCTCCAGCCCCATCGATGGCATCGCCATCCAAACAACCGACAAACGAGTCTAGTTCTTCCCTCAACACCTCGAGTAGCAGTAGCAACAAGGAATTGATCGACTCGACACCACCGTCGTTCGAAGATTCACAGGCAAACAGCGCCAAACCGGTCGATGCCTCGATCAAAGCTCCTAGTACCGAGCCTGAATCGGAAGACGGCAAGGGTACGAAGAGTAAAAAAGCTAGAAGCGCAAAACGTTTGGCTCCAGAGCCACCAGTCGAACGAAAGAACCTGCGTTCCAGTGCTGGTAGACAAGCTCGAGCAGCCGCCGAGAGACAGGAGCGAGAGCAACAACAAGCCGAGCAACAGCAGCAACAACAGCAGCAGCAGCACGAGAGTCACGGCTCGGCCGATTAAATGGTTTAGCAACGATGAGAGTGCTTGAATCAGAACTGTTTTTTAGTCTGATTCGCAATACTTTACTGTAATACTAAAGTGTTTAGTAACGATCGACAGTTTTTAAACAGTGATCCACCGAAAAGACGATGAATTATTGACGAATAATGCGTGAACAAGTGATTTTTAACATTTGGTAAGAGAAAGAAACACTACGACTAATATAGTGAATTTATTTAAAATAATAAATTTGATAGTTTCAAACGACAGAATACTAAGTGAAAATACGCGTGATAAACCACAATTAAGGGCGGGCAATAGTATTTTGTGATGTAATCCTTTATGTGGTATTTGATTTTTAATTTCATAATAATGTTATGATGAGATATAATTTTGTTAAATTTCTTATACTTTTTGATCGTATTGATTTTCACCAGGGACTGTTTTGTATAACTGCTGCTATATACATTAAATACTATACGCATAATAGTGTAATCATATTATGAAAACGTAAATTAGACATAACTTGTTAAACGAAACTGTACATATGATATAATTCGTCTAGATATTATAAGTGAAATCGTGTACTTGGAAAATGTATATAATGCAGTGTACTTTTAATTATACATTAGGTGAGATAATAAATGGCTTTTTTTGTTGTTTGCAGAAATGAATTTCACTTAAGTCAACGAATGTTTCTTAAATCAAAAAATTTTATTTCAGACAACGTCAAATACTTTTTCAAATTTGTCTCTGTATAAAAGTTACATTAAATCCTGTTAAATGTAATCATATTTACTTTCTTTTATTTCTTTTCTCCACATGTATTCTACCCAAATAACGTTTATTTTAGAAAAATTATTATGTACGCCAAAGTGTCAATCATTTTAATATTTGGAAAATAAAAAAAAAAATTCCGATATTCTCATCTTATATAAAGTAACGCTATTATATAAAACTTAATTTTTATTTTATATTTGAGATAGTGTTAAAATACTCAAACGTAAGAACGCAATATCTTATTCAACAACTCAAAAATGTAACTTAAAATTTGTTTACAATAGTTAAAATAGTTGAAAAATAATTAAGGTTGAGGAACTATTCGAATATATGGTTTTCCTGAAGGCACAGAAATAGTTTTTACATTGCTGCCATGTGTTTTATTAGCATCTTCATCAGTTACAGTTGGTTGAACCATCACTGGATCTCCTTTCTGTTAAATAAAATAGTAAACATTAATCATAAAAACTAATTCTCAGTGGGAAAACAAATCGAAATAGAAGCTCATTTAGTTAAAGTAATATGGTCAACAAATACAGGATGTATTTTAATAACTTTCTTACCTTCCAGTCGGCTGGAGTAGCTACTTTATATTTATCAGTCAATTGAAGAGATGCAACAACTCGAAGGATTTCACTTAAAATAAACAATAGTGATTATGCTTATGTTAAGACTATGTAGGGGATAGCATATTTAAAATTAATTACTCAAAATTTCTGCCAGTCGTTGCTGGATATAAAATGGAAAGGCGCATTTTTTTGTTCGGATCAATAATAAACACAGCTCGTGCGGATACTGGTACACCTTCGGTATTCAACTCAGCAGGATCCAGCATTCCAAGATTAATAGCTAACTCCCTAGATTCATCTGCTATGATTGGATAAGGGAATTCATTTTCTGTTATTTCTCCATACGACTTTATATCCTACAAAACATTTATATATTTATATTTATGAAAAAACAACAAATATATGAAACATAGTTTCTCGCTCATCGTTACAACTAAACATATTATACCTCTATCCACCGGCGATGCGAATCAACCGAATTACAAGAGACAGCAATCACTTTGACACCCAATTTGTCAAATTCTGGATTCAATTTTGCAACTCGAGCTAATTCAGTTGTACATACCGGTGTGAAATCGTTTGGGTGAGAAAACAAAATACCCCATCTACGCAAAAATAAAATTGTCAATTAGTACAATTCAAAGAGCGAAATAGGATTGTGTATAGTGTATCGCGTAAATTGCATCCCCGGCATTCATGGTGTAGATCGCTGTCACGTCCGTTGACAACATATTAAGTGTGGTTATGGCATAACGTATTTTTACTAAAAACATGAAACTTACGAATCTCCGAGCCACTTGTGAAAATCAATATCGCCAATATTTGTTTCAGCGATAAAATTGGGAAAAGTATCTCCTAAAAGCACCATTGTTTACGTAAAATTCGCTCTGATTGTCCACTTGCAATATTTAACGCTTCAATAAACTACAAGAATATTTTCTTTCGATAAAATATTCTTTACAAGTTTCCTTAGCAACTAACGAATTTCTTTTGTCTTTTCTTTTTCTGCTTATCCGGGACAGATGGATACCCTATATTTTTTCCTATTCTAAAATAATTATGTATTTTATAAAATGAATATATATCATTTAAACACGTGCAAACAACGCCGCCCCGGTGTAGCAACTAGTGGCAAGTTGCAACACGATTGCGACGCTTTGATGACGCTTTGATGCGCTTTGAATATAGACGTATAATCTAATGGGCCCGGGGAAATTATACGTTAGACCTAAAGCTATACAATTTATCACTGCAAGCCAAGCAGCAGGGAATACGATTGATTATTTGAGAAATTTTCGAATTGCGCATTGATTAATGAATAATCCATGCTATCACGCCTTGCCTTTTTATTAGCCATAAAATAAAAGTGTGCAACCGGCACTTGGGCGAATTGCACGGAGTGCATATGACATGCTGACCCGTCAGTTGAAGGCCGGTCAGGTTAGACGTCATTCTTTGCCTAGATTATTACACCTACTTTTAGTTGTGTTCAATTCTCATTGCGGTCGGTTATTTCATTGATACTTTCAACTTTTTGGTCGATAAGTTGATTGTAGTCCCCTAGACTTTCTTTGTAAAACCGTAAAATTTCAAGATATTTAATATCGTTATTCATTCGGTCTATCGAGTGAATAGTAAAACTAACTTTTAGATTAATGTGAAATAGATCGGAGTGACCGATAGATATATATAATGCATCAACGGCCGCCATGCTTCAAATTGTAAACAAAACTGTTTGAGAAAACAATTCGCGTGGTTACGGGGGACGGACCGCTACAAATTTTCAGTTATGTTTTACAATTGATGTTGCATTATTAACGTGATTACAACTTCGATAGTTGAAGATATCAGTCACATAGGAACGCGAGCGGTTATGATGCTATCTACTTGATTACTTCGAAAAAAATTAGTCAGTTCTTCAACGTTTAATTGTGATAGTTCAAGCTTGTCAAGACTAAAATGACAAAAGAAACAAGGACTTTGAGAGGCCTTTTTCCTGATCCTAGTAAGTTTTTAAACTTTATGTGCTTTTTTTTTCATTATAAACCGATGAATAAATTTTGTTTTACCCAGAACCTCCAAGACGCAAAAATTTTATCAAAGAAAATGTAAAAAGTCTACGGAAAATGGAACAAATGTTTCATGCAAATGACCAGAGTGCCAATGATTTAAAATTACCGATTTTGAAACACAAAACTTCTCACAGGCGCAAAAGTGTAGGAGATAATGATTTCAACAAGCTTACCGAAGGTTTGAAAAATATGTCAACAGAGGATGCGATTGGTGTTGGTATTGGAAAATTAATGAAACACAAGACAGCTGATAATGAAAACCGAAAAAGAAGTGCTCCTTTATTTTTGAGTAAACAAACTACTTTGAAAAAATTTCCTAGACCACCTGTCAATGTAATGCCAAACAGGAAGAGTAATGCATACAAGAGTGGTGTAAAAATTAATTCTGAAAATAAACAAAAATTAAAAGCTCATTCTATTGGAGACATATCTTTTGAAGATACAACCCTTGATACTAAGGGCAGTGCAAATGTTCGGTGTAAAAGTCAAGGAGTTCAAACATTAGATGACAAAGATATGAATAATCTATATTCTGAAGGAGTGATAAGGTTCTTCTTTAATTTTAGTCTCATTATTCAATATTCTATATGAATCTATTAATCTTATCAAAAATTGTATTGTAGATATTCATCTGGAAAAAACAAAGAAATTAAAAAGAGTGATAAAGAAGATATTTCAAATGAATCATTAGATCTTACGAAATCAACTGTTAAAAATAACGTTGAAGATGCATCTGTTAATCATACAGATGATCTTAAATCAAATAATGAGAGCATTTATTTGGCTAGCAAATTAGCATCACAATTGAACAATGCACCACCATCAAACTATAAAATTGGAGTTGTTCCTAAGTAAATTGATATAATGTGTCATATTTGTTTGACTTCCAATTGTGACTGAACGTTTTTTTTTTCTAGATATATCAAAGATAGAAAGGAAGCTTTGAAAAAAGAACAAGCAGCAAAAGCAGCAGCTAAATATTCAGATTGTCCCGATGGCCATATTCCTCTTCCAGATAACGAACGTAGAGAGACATTGAGCATGTTGAAAAAAAGTCAGTTTGTTAGACAATAAACGCTTTATAATGATACTTATAAAGTTAAATATGACTGTGAGATATTATGTTTTAGATTATCAAGAATTTGTCAATGAGCTTAATATGTTACCTATCAGGACGGACACTTTAAGATCTCAAAAACGAAAGATGGAAATAGAAAAACAATTGACTAAACTGGAAGAAGCAATAAAGGTCTTTTCCAGGCCAAAAGTTTTTGTTAGAATTGATTCATAATAATTTATTTCAACTTTATGTAAAATTGTCCAACCCCTATTGTACAGTTTCAGTATCTTTGCATTTCTCAATGCAAGTCTGTGCAGAAAAATTTTGTGATTTTAATTGTTAACATTGTCATTCTGTCCTTAAAACTATGTACATAGTTGTTATTTTTAAATTATCTAGTTTACTTTAATTTTCAATGTATCCATAATGTCATAAAAAGTAGAAAATATACATTAATTATTTTTATAAAACAGCTATTTATTTCAATAACCACAATAACAAGTCAACGATTACACAGAAATACTAAATTACAGATGTATGCTTCGTTGTATCTGAGGAATTATTATCTATAGTATGTACAAAGAGTGACGAGTCAAAGTGTAACTTTCCTTTTTGGAAAAATATTTCTTCATTTTTATACCATTGTTTTATGTCAAAATCTTTGAAGAACACACCTATTTCTCTTTCAGCTGATTGAACAGAATCTAAAATCATTTTATTGTCATTTTAAATTTGAACAACATAAGATTTTTTAAATATATTTTTATTCAAATAACCTGATCCATGACCAGCATTTCTTGTGTCGGACAAACCAAACATTCCACGTATTGAATTTGGAGCAGAGTACTGAGATTGAAAAACTTTGGTAGGACCTAGTAATTGTCTCCACTTAGCAATGGCATCGGTATTTGCTAAAACATGTATATCAGATGGTCCACTACACATGAATGTCATCAAACGATTGTAAAAAAATTTCTCCTTATGTTCCTTGTAAAATTCTTGAGCTTCTTCTGAGCTAATAATTTCTCTACGTGTACGCACGACTTTAAAACCATTGGCAAGTATTATTTCTCTAATTTTCTGTAATAATAAATAAATGTTATTGTAATTACGCGTTACATCTTGTTGAGTAATTATATATATATATGTATAACTTACATTTACTTTCAGAAATAGAATTAAATTATAATCAAATTGAAATTCACAAATAAAATCAATACAAGTACGTACAAAAGTTTAGACTTAATAAAATTATCTAATTAAGGTTAGACGATAATATACCTTCAAAGCAAACGGTGATTTAACCACATGAGGTTTTAATATAGCGAGCGTAAGTTGTAAAGGAGATTGGGATATCATTATGACGTTTCCACATTGTACTCGATTCGTATTTAATTCAAATCAATGTTTCACTTGTCAGTTGTCCGTTTGATCGTGGACACCACATTGCCTGGATCGTTTCAAAATTCAAAACAAAGCTTTTGCGTCGGCTGCTGGCGGAAGTGACGATCGATCTTAAATCGCCACAGCCAATTAAAACCCTTCTTCCGTTTTATTCGAAAATGTTCATTACACATCGGTTGAATGAACTTTGACTCTTTAGTCAGCCCGATTGGGGTATGGTAACAACAAAAATATAGCCAAGTGATAAAACAATAAAAAATGTATTTTCAGTATGAAAATGTGTGGATTATATACAAAATTTCAACTCGAAGCTATTGCGATCATTTCTGATACATCAACAATCTTCTCCCTTGGTTTTCCCACTTTTTTCCCTCGCTCGCATTCTTCTTTATCAATTTTTTCCCAACCTTCATAGGTTACTGGACAAATCCCTCTTTGCTGTAAAATATTCTTTAGTTGTTCATAACCGTCCTTTTGATGCTTAGATTCGAGTTCTTTTGAAATAAGCTGTCCCACTTTGAACGCATTGGTCATGGTAGATAAAATAACACCAGTAGGGCCAGTAGCAGCCCAACCACCTGCATAAAGACCATTTTCAACTTTGCCAGATGTGTTTAAGATTTTTCCGTTGTGCAAATCGAAAGGAATACTAGAATCGATCGACACGGACCTGTATCCAATACTTTTAACAGCCAACCCACTAGCAATTTCTTCAACTTCATTCGTATTTCTAGCTTTTTGACTAAGAAAGTGTTGGCCTTCCAATTCGTTTACCGAAAGCTTGACTTTTTCTACGGTATTCAATCCTATAAATTCAAGCGGTCCACGTAAAAATATCGGACGAAATTCTTTACGACACTGTCTAGTATCTAATTGTGAATCTTCCAATGATTTTAACATAAGTTCCGTCAGTCTTTTTCGTGGCCGAGCAAGATTGCAAACTATTTCTTTTATTCCTTTAAAATCATCGGCTCTCCAATATGTTCGACAATGTTCAAGTTTCAAAATTTCCCTCAATTCTGCCGTAGTGAAAGCTGCTTGTAAAGGACCTCTACGACCTACTAGCCATACTCTTTTGACGTTACTTTCCGCAAGCTTTTCTAAAGAATAACATGTTATATCTGTATTCTGGAAATGAACATTATTAATTACCATGTGATTGTTTGTACGTAATTTATTGTTTTTATCGCTCGGATTAAGGCTGCTACTTATGGCACTAAGATAACGAGATTTTCACTTTGTTTACAATTCTAAGTAGTCTTGTGTGAGGTATCGTCAAGATCCGAGCTTTATCTTTGCCGAATATTCAGTGGATAATGACTACGTAATACTCGGAAATGTAAACATTAATAGCGTTCGAATCCAAAAGTTTGCATTAAAAATCATTGATTAGACTCGGAAATTTGGACGATACAAACAACGTAAGTGCCAGAAGTGTTAACCTGTATTAGAGGTGAACAATTGCGAAAAACCTACTACCTTTAGTTTATCAATTGGAGATAGCAATATTCTAGCGACATCAATTGCTACATTTCCTTGACCTAAAATCACAACATCTTCGGTACTCAAGTCCATATTCAGATCTTTTTCTTTGGGATTTCCATTATACCAGCCAACAAAACTTTTCGCTGATATAACATTTTTCAAATTTTCCCCTGGAATATTAAGTACTCTATCTTCCTCTGCACCATATGTCTAAAATTCAACGTCCGTAAATTATAAGTTTAATAAATCACAATTAATGTTATGTTGTCTATTTCAAACGTTATTTGTTTTTAATTATTACCAATAGAACTGCATGATAGTGTTGTTTAAGTTCTTGAATACTAATGTCATGTCCCACGTTAACATTACCTAGAAATTGCACTCGTCTATCTTTGGCGACTTTCGTAAAAGTGTTAATGACATTTTTCACGTCTGGGTGATCTGGAGCAACACCAAATCTAACTAACCCATAAGGAACTGGTAAACGTTCTATAATATCTACTTTGACATCGCTAATACTCTAAAATTACGTTTTCAAAGAAAGCTTAATAAAGTATTCCGGAATCATTTTATCGATTTTTGTTATCTATTTACTTTCAAAATTTGTTGGGTAGCATAAAAGCCAGCAGGTCCTGCTCCGACTATACAAACATTTGGGGCTTTGCTCTGAGATGAAAAATACCTCAGACTACTCGATAAAAATCCAAATTTTGCCATTTTCCAACTTTCAGATGTATCGAGAAACTGAAAAAAACAACAAATAATTTAATGAAATAGCTTAGTCATTATTAACTAAAAGTGATTGAAACTCACACTGCTGGTTCCAAGTCTTTGTTATATAAGAAATCCTCCATCTTAACTATTGCTATTTAATTAAATATCAAATTTACATTCTACTCGGTAGATTTCAGCTCTCAATCTTTCGATATGATATTACAAGATCATTCGGGTCAATAATGAGTACATTTGTACTTAAAGTTAGTGCGTAGTAATCCAACACGCGATTTTCACTCTTTTATAATTAATTAATTTATTGAAAAAAATAACCTTCTTTCATCACTCATCTCATGTCACTTATATATAAATTTATATATAAAATATTACATATCTAAATGTCAAAACTTCTCCGATTTTACGATCAAATGCATCGTTAAATTAGAGTTTTATTAAAAGCTAATTAAATATCATACACTATTCTGACAAGTTTTGGCCATTCTGATAGACTGAGGCAATGCAATCAATGCAATATTTAGCTATCCAGTTGTTTAATTTGACAATAATTGGATATAATTCTGAACCTAAAATAATGAAAATGTATTATTTATGCGCAAGAAAATTCAAAATAGCAGAATATTGTGTCAGATCTTACAATATAATTCCATGACCGAAATAACAGATAAAATTACTTTTTCTGTTGCAGCAGCAGTCTCTTGAATTTCCCAAATTTCTTCAAAATGTTTCAATATCGATCTTCTATTTTTAAAACTTTTAAAATGTATAATGCATCCTACTTGTTCATTTATAATAAACTCAACACTTTCAAAAGTGTATGCTAGAAGATATACGATTCCTATGTGAAATTGAGTTAGTAGCAGAAATCCAAAAATACATAAATTTTCACCCATTTTTAAATTACTCATTATCTCTTTAAGACGAGTAATTGTAATATTGTTGTCATAAATGTCAGAGTAATGAAATTGTAAGCTCTTAAATCTTTCGTTCCAAGATTGTTGTAATGTAATTTCACACAAGGACATAATTTTATCATAGGGTAAACATAAATGTTCACTATCTATAGTTTGAAATATTAAATTGTATATTTCTGAAACTTGAACAGAGGAAAATCTTGAACTTTTTAAACGGCAATACGGTTTTCCTATGCTGATATAAATGTCTACTACATTCTTACTCGGCTGCAATTTTAAACAAGGTGAATGAAATTATAAATTAAATTGTAATAAAATTTTAGCATGTATTCTTACTTTAAAAGAAATAGTTTTTATGGTTGGTTCCAACGATTTAAAATGTTCCATGTGCATCAACAAACGGTCAATAGGATCTAATACTTGTATTTCCTGTATTCCTTTAAATGAATTTGCAGGCGATTCGACAATCCAGTGATTATACTTTATCCTCTTTAATACTGTATTACCAACGATTTGCAAATCAACGTGTAATTTTTGTAATGGAAATTCAATAATAAATTTATCAGCAATCAATTTTGCAATTTTCTTGTCATCAAAACTCAAAGTTGAATGGTAATTATTAGGATTATATGTTGCAATGTTATTTTCTATCACTTCGCATTGATAATTTTTAAACAATTGTGCACACATAACAATTTGTTCAATAAAGCTTTCAGGTATATCATTCTTATTAAACATGGCTGTCGAAACATCTTTACCGTATTGCTCTCTGAGCACAGATAAGTATGGTGAAACAAAATCTATACCTATGTAATCAAGACATATCATATAAATCTCTGAATTACCTTCTTTGCTTGTAACTGGTTTATACAAATGAATTTTTTTGAAAATACAAGATAAAAAATAAGTCAAGCATATAGACTGATGTTCAAATAAAGTAAATATTTTAATTAAAAAGTTTCCTCCTCGTTGCAAAATATTTATAGCTGCTACAACTTCGCAAAAATGCAGACTGGCCACTATTCTCTCTTGTTCACCTGGATTAGTTATACAATTTACACTCCCATCGGCAGTTATTAAATTAATTTTTCCTTTTACCTTTACTTTTTCTATAAGCGCATCTAAATTTTCGAGATTCATTAAATCTCCAGTATTGTCACTACCAAAAAACCAATTATCCAACGTATGCATTATAAAACGATCGTCGCTAATCATTTTACTGTTTGAATTACCTTCGTAATAAGGATTAAAAGTCATTCCTAACCAATCCCAATATACGGTAGGAAGATTTATCTTTAACCAATGGTTCAAACATGTTATGAAAGCACCTGGTGCCTCACATAAATGCAGCGATGTAAATAGATTATTATTACCAAAAATGTTTTCTCTTGGTACTAAAGGATACTTAGATACAACTTCATGAAACTTACACCACGCTTGGGTTACAAATTCTGGTTCGAATTCTCTGCGAATTCGCCATTCTACATCTTTTGCTTTATTTCTTTGAGATGTATGTTGATGCCATTGTGCAAAGTTATAACAATTTAATTTTGATTTAGTTTCATTTAATTGTAATTTTATGTCTTGTAATTTGTCAATGTTCCATGCGCACTCTTTAAACATTGAATGTGGATTTGGAATAGTATAATTCTCATTATTAATAATAGTGAATGATTTTTTAAAAATTTTATTAACAATTGTACTAACTCTTGCAGCATTTCGATCTTGTTTATATAAATTATTCTTATACTCTGGTATTCCTGTTTTATTTTGTTTTATTTTTTTATCTTTAAACTCCATTGCAATTATTAAACTACAGAACATTAAAAGATATAACACTTAAAAAAGAAACTAAGATATTGGAAGTAGCAGTGTAGTTTCTTGAAACAGTTTTTATACATACCTGGGAAAATTGTAAAACTAATCGTAAATCTTTTTATCTCTCCAAATAATAATTATTCTGCAGACTTTTTCGGCTTAATCTGTTATTTTCTTAAAAATGAAACACCTATCAATGATATTTATAATATAATAATATGCGTACATTATTTTCTATTTTCTCCTTTGCCTTGCAACTTTCTAATTTCTTTTTCAAGTGGGGATATTGCACAATACACAACTGTTGAGCTGTTGTTGGCTCTTCGTCATAATTATATTCTCCGTTTTTCTGTCCTTATTTTTAATAGGTAAATCATTGTAGTGAAATAAAATACTCCTTTTGAGGTTAAGGGTGGAGCATACCTACAGTCGGTAGTTTAATCTGGATCTAGCTATTTCCGTTTTTAGCGTTAGTAGCGTAGCGTGGCGTACCGTGTTCCTTTCCGGTTTGTTCTTTTCTGTTTCTTTACACATCGTGCAAGATGGGTGAGTGAAATTGTTATTAATTTTTCGTATTTTATAATTTACTAATTAAAATATTGATATCACAATCAATTATTTAAAATATGAAAGAGCATTAACTTTCCATTATCGAAAAAGAATTAATATTTTTCAATTAATATACAGCAATTTTGAGACATTGTAAAACGTGGGTTGCCGTCAACTCCTTTGAAACAAATTTGTTCTTTTTAATTAATATAGAGTAAACGTTTTATTTAAACTTCATTCAATTAATGTTCAAAATCTCGCATGATAATTTTAATCACATTTTTTTCTCAATTGTTTGCTTTTTACAAGCATTTTGTAGACGATAACCTATAAGTATTAACATTAGAAAAATGGTTGTTAGATAAATTGTAATATTTCACAGGTAAGCCCCGTGGTCTTCGTACTGCTCGTAAGCACGTCAATCACAGACGTGATCAACGCTGGAATGATAAAGACTATAAAAAAGCACATCTTGGTACAAGATGGAAGGCCAATCCCTTCGGTGGTGCTTCTCATGCCAAAGGCATAGTCCTTGAGAAAGTGTAAGTTACAACCAGATATTTTTTTAAATGTGCAACTGGAAAATCATTTGTTAAACAATATATTATTTTATAGTGGTGTAGAAGCCAAGCAGCCTAACTCTGCCATCCGTAAGTGTGTCAGGGTACAACTTATCAAGAATGGCAAAAAGATCACAGCATTCGTACCACGGGACGGTTGCCTCAACTGCATTGAGGAAAACGATGAAGTCTTGGTTGCAGGATTTGGTCGTAAAGGTCATGCCGTTGGTGATATTCCCGGAGTCAGGTTTAAGGTTGTTAAAGTTGCTAACGTGTCTCTGCTCGCTTTATACAAAGAGAAGAAAGAACGACCAAGGTCTTAATTTAATGTATTTTTAATGAAAATCAAAATAAATATAAAAAAGTAAACAAATCTCTTTATTTAACCATCTGATATTACATAATACAACAAATCCTTAAATTTAAAATTAACTCAACATCCGATTTTCTTTGAGCATATTACAAGCTTGTTCAATTAACACAACATTATTGCTTATTACTGAGCTTAATGGTTTTGTTGTCTTCTCATTATTTTCTGGTACAAGTCGATTGTTGAATTCAATTTCATTGATTAATGTCTATAAAATAGAAAAATAATTGGTTTCTATGACTTGATTAAATAATATAAGCGCAATGAATCCATACCTTGTTGATAGTCGAAAATGTATTGTGTATTTTTTCTATATCAGTGTTGATATCTTTATAATTAAATTGATTGGAATCCGAATTTTGAACTGTAAGGCTTGTTACATTTTTGAAAGATGTATAAAACTTTTGCAGTATGGGTTCGTAATTATCATTTTGATGAGTGTTTGATTCTTCCAGAATTGACTAAAGTTTAAAAATAATTTCATCAAATCACATTTATTTACCATAAAAACTTTTATAATCATTTTGTCACCTTGATATTAGAACACATGCTTTCAAAGTCACAACTTTGTTTACTGATTACATTACGAGATAAGTCTAATGATTTTGAATCATTGTGGGAAACAGATTCACTCTTGATGTTGCTTTTTTGCTCATCACCGCAATTGATACTTGGACTAGTGTTTACAAAGTCTTGCTAAAAAATATGTAATTTAATATTGGAAAATCAAATAGCTAAACAAAACCTTACTTTTAATGAACTATTAGTAGTTTTAGTGTCAGTTTTTAGAAATTCACTTTCTGCTGAATGTATCCTTTTTATGAAGAGTGTGAGTAATGACAAAAAATGTAATTGTTCATCGATTTTACATTTCCCCTAAACAAAAGTAAAAATAAGAAAAAATAATCTTAATAGTTCTTTAATTTCTCAAATTTCTGTAAACTTGATTAACATTACTAACATACCAGCAATACATCTTCACTGTTGCAAAATCCCATTTGAGAATAACATTTTAATAGTTTGCCTGCAATAACATACCAAAAAAACTTAAGCAATACTTTTTAAATATTGTACAATATACTGTGATTATACGTAAATACCTTCGAGAGATGATTCCTTAAATTTATTTAATAATGTAGCGTTGAAATTTTTATTCTCTTGTAAAAGCCAATATAACAGTTGAACTCTCTTATTTCCGGTAAGAATTGCAGATTCAAATTCTTCAAGATTTATTTCTGCTACTTCTGGATATCTTAATTTTTCAAGAGCACTGTATAGATCACTCATAATATTTTCCTTGTTATACACTGTAATTCAACGTTTCAATCATCAATAAAAATTGGACTTTCAACTACGTTGCTTTTAAGGTAAAGCTACGACCTTATTACATCAACTTATTAAATTATTTAGAACATTAGAAATTAGAATATTAGTAGCAATTTGAATCTATTTTAAAAATATGAAAACGAAGAGACTTATACTTCGAACTTACTCGTCAATATTTATATCTTTGTCAACACAATCATTAAATATTATTTGAAACTTTGACTCTCAAAAGTCCACTCTTCAAAGATGTTTTACATCCATACATTTCAAATTTTCTATAACGTACTGTATGAATCAACATTGGCTAATTGTGGATCCTGCCGCGCAATGAACTTTAAGGGCTTGACACAAGCGCCATCTATGTAATGCTCCGAATACTCATATTAATATTCGTCCTGTTTATGTTTACAGTGTTGACTCTGACTACTTTGAGATTTCAGCACTTTATGCTGTCTTAAAAAATATTGAAAGTATTACGTACTCGATTCCATTTACAAACTGAAGAACGTTAAATATTTTCTTCGATCATCCATATAATTGAATTAAAGAGTCGGTCAGAATGGGTGGATGTTCAGGTTATATTTTATTAATAGTTTAATTGTAATATATAGATGAAAAACGAGCGAATTCTTATTTTTAGTTTACAGTACTGATTTCTACACAATCATGCAGCATACAAAAGTTTCTCTTAATTATCGACCTCAAGAGTAGGATCATTAGAAATAACGTAAGACGGAAATAATTTTGAAAAAAAAGCGAAAGAAATCTTCTGTAATTGATTAATAGCATAAACGTTATAAAAAATGGCTTTATACGATAATCCCCACTGGCTTCTTTCTCATATAAGAGACAGTTTTATTTCTACAGATGACACAGGTATGTTCAATGATACCAAATAAATGTGTTCAATGTTGTTTATTAACTATCGTATTTTTAAGGTATATGTGAGACTGTAATGGTCAGAGATGATATACCAAAAAATTTGCTAAATAACGGTACAATATCAGCATATCCTAATGCCGAGGACAGCGACGATGAGGATCTTGATGCTTTGGGTGACTCGTATGATCTCAATTTTGGTAAATCAATTTTCACATCGTTGTTTATTACTACCTGTATAACGATTATATACTATTCTATTAATACATATACATAGACTTGGAGTTTACTCACAGGCAGCGAACAAATACTGCCCAGCGTTTAGAAAAAATGGATCAAGAAAAAAAAAAGGCATCTGAAATAAAACATATTAAATGGGAATATAACCCAAGTCAAATTTCATTAGAGGAACAAAATGAATTATTTAAATTCAAAGATGTAAAACAAATCAAACCAATGATCAAAGTGCGCTCTCTATTTTCTGAGCAATTAGAAAAATGTCCTGATATACCACAAAATCCTTTTATTGATTATGCTAAATTTGATGGAAGTGTAGGTACAACACAAACATTAATAATTGAATGACTTATTAATTTTCTGAAAATATTTCTTGAATATAGTTTCAATCCGGGGTTCCAGTCAGAAAATATAGAATATTCATGTGTATGCTTTCCAAAGATCAAAGATCTTATCCCCTAACTATAACTGTTCTGGCGAATGCAAAAGTTAAAGAATGTATTGGTTTTGTTTGTTATAAATATATCAAAGAACATCCTGACCAACACATACAGTAAGTGAATCTATTCTATTTTTATACAATACATAATTGTCTATGTAATGTATAATTTTGATCTATGCTAATACAAATACATCACTTTTAGAGAAGATATTAGCAAATATGGATTATACATTGCCGAAGATGATGGGGAAGTTGACTGGGATTTTCCTTGCTTAGATCCTACTGAAGTTATTTCCAAATTTGAATTCTCAACATTAGGTCTGGTTGAAATGAAACCCAGTGACAGAGCACGCCATAATACTGTAAAAGCTATTGCTGAGCATAAAGAAGAAGATGAACAATTGGAGAAAACACAACGAGAATTTGAAGAGGATCTGGCCAAAATGGAAGGGCACACAACTGCCATGGAAGCTCCTTTATACCAACTTTACAGGTTTGTTAAGTGGAATACAGTTAGCTTAACAATTGTCTGTAAAAATTTATTTTTGCAGAGTGCACATTATTAATAAAGTTAGAGCCAAAACGGAGGTACATCTCGGAATTTCTGGTGAAAAAATTGAAATCGATCCTGTTATTACTGGGAAGGGAGCAAGTCGATTTTGGCATAGACAGAGGGCTGTTAGTCACCACATGGATAATGTTGTATGGTGTGAATTAACAGATAATAAAGGTTCCAAATCGACTTTCACTTTAGTTTACACTCCCCATAATTCGGTAACTTTAGATGGTTTAAATGGTAAGTTTTTCATGACACAATTTAGTATGCTATGCAAACATTACAATCAATTGGCAATTATTTTATTTCTTTAGTTTCTATTAGTCACACTCAATCACTTAGACGTTCTGCATCATTCAAAAACCATGATTTTGAGGCAGAAACTACTACAGCTGAAGAAATTGTTAGAAAAATCAATCATATATTGGAATTAAGAAGTAGTTCCACAAGAAGAGAATATTTAGCTCAGAAAGAACGTAAAGCTTCTCGTCGAAAAAGTTTTCATATTTACAGATGACCAATCTACTATTTGATGTCTAGTTTTATTGCTGAACACGTTTTTACTAACCTCGTGTTTGCAATGTAAAACAACAGTGATGAGACTTTTGTGTTTATTTTAAAAATAATTTATCAGTATTTACAATTAATGTTTAAATTAATCTACTCTATAAACAACAATACATAATAATATTTACAAAAATTATACAATATAATTCATCATTTACTTTTTAATCAACAAGACTAATAATTCTATACTTTGCACTATCCAAATCGTTCTGTAACTTTACCAATGCTTTCTTGCGGAAATTCTCTGCACATAAATTGAGATAAGCCACTTTAGTAGCCATTGCATGTAACAGAAACAAATTATTGTTAAATTCGTCATAATCTGGTTTCATAGAAAGAAATGCTCTTTCTGAATCTGACAAGCAAATATTATCTATAGTCTGGACAAATTCGTGATTTTTATCACGTTTTACTAGTTCTTGTGCCTGTGATCTCCTTTTTAGGTATTCCTCTCGCCAGCTCTTATCTTCATTTTTCAAATTATCAATATATGTTTTAATATCAAAAGACTCCAATTCATATTCATCATGTGCCTTAAATTTTTTGGATTCATGACTGATTTCTTCAGTGAAGTTGGTGGTTTCTAAATCTGATTAATTTATTAGCGTCTATATTAGTAAAATATGTAATTAATTTAATTTCATTAAAAACCAAAAAAAATAATCATTGTTACCGTGATCTTTAGGGACAAGCGACTGTCGTTGGAAAACTGATGATCTACGTTTATTTCCTTGTTTGTTACTTATCGGGGAACTGAGTAATTTTTCAGGAGTTAATGTTTCAGGATCACTCATATTTTCTAATTTTTGATCTATGGATAAAATTAACGAAATCGGATATTTTTATTGTCTACGAATTTACAAACGACAAGACGATGTCACAAATAAAAAATGTCTGACACTGTTAACGGCTCGTCGCAGTTTTGAATTTTACTACTACAGTGTTGTGCGTGAAAGGCCATTTCCTACACGAGTTTTCAAAAAACAGCCCTTGTATGAACATCGATTATCAGTCAGTGACAGTTACTAATCCGAGGTTTTCACGCATGCGCTGTACAGCATTCCAATTATTTCGACCTTATAATTCTCACGGATATCATACATAGAGCCGGTTGCGCAGAAAAGGAAATACGTTTTCGAGAAATTTCCTTTGTGGCAAGACACGAATTTGGTCAATTTTTAATAAAAGTCGATCGAAACTAGTTGAAAGTAATTTTCACGACCCGTCAGAGACAATTTAGTCATTTCAAAATTTTCGATTTTCAATAACTATTAAGAGTTTGGATCGCGAGTTGGTCGTATATGCACAAAAAATAAATCTGCAAGTTTAGTCGTTAATTTCTTTTAAGTATTCAAACTTAATATTACGCTTCTAAGACGCTCATAAAAATGGCTTCGTCATCAGCACAAATTAACGAGGTGAGTAACCGCATCTTAACATTAGAATACAGGATCACCTCCATTAAGTATCGATCCTGAAGAATATTTGTAAATAAAAGTTGAATTTGTAGTTTAGTAGAGTTGACAAAAAATGTGATTTTACAGTATAAACTTGATATTGAAGATATGACTAAGCTGATACATTTAGCGTCCCGGCGAAAATCTAAAGAACTTTTGTCTTTAGAAATAAAAAAAGTGCAAACTGAATTGATTGAAATTCAGAGTAAATTGCGCCAATTGTCAGAGGATGAGGTTCCAAAACCACGTCCTGATAACTCTGAACCTAAGTGCTATGATGTTAAACTCAATAATTATGCATGGGATCAATCAGATAAGTTTGTTAAGCTATATATCTCACTAGAGGATGTTGGAGACCTTCCACTAGATCAAATAATTTGCGAATTTCAAGAACGTTCAGTCAGTTTACGTGTTTTGAGACTTAACAACAAGAATTATGAACTTACCATTAATAATTTATGTGAAGAGATTGTATGTGATCAGTGCAGTTACAAAACAAAAGCAAATATGATAGTAATAAGCTTATATAAAAAAATTAGCAAGAAATGGTCATGTGTTACAAGTGTTGAAAAGAGATTAAAAGAAGCAAAAACTAGTAATGTACCAAAAGCTAATGATTCTAGTGATCCTAACGAAAGTTTGATGAGTTTGATGAGGAAAATGTATCAAGAAGGAGATGATGAGATGAGAAAGACAATTGCCAAAGCTTGGACTGAAAGCCATGAAAAAAATATGAAGACTGACGATTTTGATTCGTAAACGATTATTAAATTGCATAAAACATAATAAAGCCATTCAAACTTAGTTTAAGAAACTAATTTCATTGCATTTATTATGCATAAGATTTATATTTTGTTCATGTAAAAATAAAATAAATTTTTTTTCAATAAAGTGGAGTTTTTATTCATAGTATGTCGGATTATATTGTATATTTTTCTGTGCAAAATTTTGCTTTACGGCATTACAGTAACGCGTACATTTTGCATTTGTAAAGTGTAGACTTTTATTTTTCCTTTTACAATAACAATGGCAAATAATAAACATAAGTGGAATGTAATAAGTTTAAAAAATCTTGGCACTCGTAAAACATTTTGTTGCAGACTAAGCCTCTTATAATATAATGGCAATTTAGCTTTTTATTTAAAATATTAATGATGTCAAAAAAATTCACTAACTATAATTGTAGGCAACATACATTGCAAATCTCACTAGTTATAAAATCTTATAAATTGAAATCTTTATGATTACAAATTATTTGGTCACAAATGTACAATTTTAAGGAGTATTGATATTATGTTTCATGTAATTAAATCTTTGGTTTTCTATAAGAAAAATGCATAATTGTTTTGTTTTTAAATTATCTCAGATCTGACAATTACAATCATTTTTTCTTTGACGTTTGCCAGAGTAATTTAAATTTGATATTGTTGCATTTATTTGTAACTTCGAATTTGTGCAAAAATTACGCAAGGCGTTTTTACATATGATATCTTATCTTTCAATAGTGACTACTTGTTAGTCTATAAATAAAACACATCACTCAGTTTCATGTCATTAAAATAGTATAACAGTGAAAAATATTAATCATTCTCTGTATTTCATTTTATCTTCACTCTCATGTACTATTTTGGATTTATGCAAGTAACGATACCATTCAAAAATTGTACTTACTAATAACAAAATTCGTTTGAATTTTAGTTAAATTAAAATTCAATTTGTTTTACATTAAGCTACCAATTCTAATTTTTTTTTTTTCAAGAAAATCCATTCGCTAATAAATTATATCATTTCGTTATTTTCACGGTAGAAAAATGAAAGAATAGTTTGAATTTAATAATTATTACAGATAAAGGTTTAGTTTAGAATTGATAGTGCACCTCTTATGTTAACAAAATGTACAATACAATTTATATTTGTTAAACACATTCAATACTCATTGGATCTTAATATTTTCAAGATTCATCAATCACTAAACTTGGAAAAGTTTCAATTTACATCAAGTGTTTACACGTTCAATTGAAGGTTGAATGAAATCTTTGTTTTACAATTTTTAACTACCAACTGAAATCTCTGATCAAAAATCTATAATATTGATTAAAATACTTTTGAACAACAGTGTAAATAGTTGTTGTTTAAAATTAAACAGAAGAATAAGTAAACAGTAATCTAATTTTTACAATAATAATTTGGCTTTACTAAATGAAACAATTCTGGTGGACTTAGTATATTAGTCATTTTAAAAATTATCATAAAAACTGCCATGAATAAATACCAAACATGTATAAAAGATATCTAAAATTATACTTCACTTCATTAAATTCCTATTTCTACAATTATTTATATCAAATCTGAAATAATCCATTTCAAATTCAATACTTTTCGAGTATCGTTACTAGCAATTCACACAAATTTATTTTTTCTTAGAATCTACTGTACATCTTGATCTTTTGGAGTCAATGATAATTGTATTTCGCGATTTGTCGAATGGAATACATTGGTCATCACAGACCTTGTCTTTTCTATTAAATCAGGAACATCTTTAACATTCAGCCCTTTTGTAGAGATTGGTGGCAATGCCGTGATAATGACACGTCCTAAAATAGTGTACGATTCTTACATTAATCATCTATTGAGCAAAATAATATAACATATCAATAATATACCTGATTCCAAACGCTTTTCTGATTTTGACATAAAATAATATGACGAGTAAACTACAGGTAATATTGGTAACTGAGCATTTATGGCAACATGAAAAGCACCCTTTTTAAAAGAATGAATTTCACCGGTATTTCTTCTTGTTCCTTCCGGAAAAATCCACAGTTTTATCTAATAAAATAATTTGATATAGTGGTGATGTGATATTAAAAAAAAACATATCTGCTGATGCTTTTAAAAACAAGCATCAGCAGATATTATTTCCACGTAATAAGTGCGTTATTAAATTACGAGATAAAATTACCTTATTTTCCTTTAATTTCTCAACAGCAGTATTGATGACAGATCTTGCTTTTTCAGAATTCATTCGATCGATAAAAATTAAGCCACAGAGCCAAGCGGCTAATCCAAAAGGCCATGCATAAAAAATTTCTTTTTTAGCCACTACGGTACATTTGTCCATTATAGGCCATAGATCAAACATTCCTAATATATCTAACGAGCTTTGATGATTGGCTACGATAATACATGCACGTTCTTTCTCCAAATGCTCTCGACCTCTGATTTGCCATCTTATTCCCAGCAGAGTACTCACATGATGGCAGAACGAAGAAGCTAAACTGAAATAATATCATTTGAATAAAGTGAAGAAAATATGTTTATTAGGTCGGTTTTATAGATACAATAAAAGAATACTTACATTAAATTTTTGACATTTCGTGAACGAAACATCATAATTGGTATGAGTATAACTGCATTAATCATAACAGTGCCATAGTACATAAGAAATTTAAAGTAGTAGCGAAAAGTTCTACTAGTTTCGTAGAGAAATGGCAAAATTAGTACAAATGCTACAAGAAGCACTTCGAAAGACAAAGAAGATGCCATTGTCTAACACCAGCGTTTGATAATTAATTAGATACCAAACTAATATCTAAATGTCAATGCCCTGTTGGAATGAAGTTGCTTGTACACAATCACACGAATGAAAACGATATTGCTTTGGAGCAAAGAATAATAATGAGTGCAGTGCTGATCTAATAATTAATTGATAAACAAGCTTCTTCCGTCTCATTGAACGTCAGCGACGATGAGAGGGGCCAGTTCTTCAATTCTCCAATGATGATCGCCAGCGAATGCTAACTACGAGGCTGACGTAAACCCTTATTGCAGATTCGACGTATCGTAATCGAAACTTATTGACTAGATAAAAATACTACGGCTTTACTTTTATCTTTTACGTCTAATACTGTAGCTTGATCGATCAGTTTTTTTTTTTCTATATCTGTTTTTTTTTCGTTCGTTCACTCGGTAATATTACAGAAATTATCTCTATATGTATGCTTGCGTGCGCATAAGCGACACTAATAATACTGTTTGTTGTTAAGCTTTAATGATGTCGTTCGCCTCCAATATTGAGATGCAGAAATAGTTATGGTCGTCCCGAAAAAAACAACAACGTCGTTCCGCAATAACGTCATTTTTGGCTTCCTTTCAACTACACTAAAAAATTAAGAGAAAATGTATATGGAAACGAAGAAACTATCTATCGGTCTGGCCACGTAGCTACCCTTAGTCATCTCGTGTACAAAAGCAGGCACGGATTCCACTAATTGCGCTGCGGACTGCAGTTACGATATACTTCTAAACAGTGTACCGGAGTATGTGTACAAGTGACTTATTACTGCCTTCCCTACCCTAGGGCTCCTTTCCTTCCCCTCTTTTACTGCCTCGGCAATCTCGATGTTCACGTGGAAACATGCACGCCCACGCAACTAATTATCTTTATGCCTAGCTTACACTACCCGAATCTCGCTCTACATACGCACGTACTTTTATTGCGAACGGTAAGCATTGTGACCTTGGAGAGTCCTCCGGTGTAGGATTCTGCAATATCGTTGTCAAATAGATCGATACTTCGTGTTTACGTAGTCGTATATGTATATACCCATATACATACGTAATTCCTGCAACGACTCGAACGACCGCTGTTTTTATGGGCGCAGCATCACGAAAATAATACGATTACTAAGCGGCGATGCCGGTGCGCTCTGTCTGCTGCATGCACGCGACTACCCTGCTATGCTATATCGTGATGACTACGTACACTGCAGCTGCACACCATTTAATGGATGCGTACTATTTTCATTACTTGAAGCTTGCATGTTTATATATTGCGACGACTTTGTGCCACCAAGAAACGTGTAAACTTCGACTCCAATGCACGTGTTGTAATCTCATATTGATTTAGACCTGTAAACAATATAGTGCAATTACGTTTACAGTTTATGTGCCGTGAATGTGAAAATCAAAAATTTGGACGCTGCATTTGCAACGCCTAACCGCAACTCACAAACATCAAGTTATTTTCCCATTTTTATTTGTTTTGTTTAGTTTTTTTTTGTTTTATTTTTTGACGTAAACCAACAGATGTACGGCACAAACAACGTGAACATTGTGTAATTGTATTTAGTGGCTAAATAAACCAAAGTAGGTGTGCTTACAGCAAGTTTATAATACACAATGACTTCAATACGTATACCCAATAACAAAGTGATAGCAATATTAATCAGCCTATATGCATTTTGTCATTAAATTGTCATACCCACTCATACCCTCGTACTATTTCAAATCTTTGCCATCTCTCTTGCGTACTTAGCACCCCTTTGTTGCCGGCATTGCGAGCACTATGCTCCTACCGAGCACGCGCGAGATGTCCTCCCGCCACTCGCTGGCAAGCGGCGGACTATTTGATTCCGAGGAAAGAACGAGAGAGAAGCGTGAACTAACCGTCAACTTTTCAATTTGTATTTTGTTGATACATAGCGCGCGGCACGAATCTTTCTCTACTAGAAATTTTGTAAACAGAGTACGCACGCGTGTGCGCGTGTATGTGCATGTGTGTGTAGCAAAAATATCAAACCGAAAACGAAATCGAACAGGCCATAAACTGCGCGCGGTCGAGGAATTCGTTTGTCGCGTTTTGTTTATACTTATCGCTGAAATGCATCGTGAAGACAAAGGCGCAAGCTGATATAACGCGAGTGGCCGATTTGACCGTCGTGAGAGCAGTTTTGTGTTAAAAATTGCGGATGCACGAATAAGATCAATTAGCTTGTTATTTTATCAATTGCCATTGTGTCGAGGTGAGTTTTTTTGTCTTTATGGTGTAGTGGTGTAATCGTGTGTCGGTCGTCTTTGTCGTCGAGATTTATCATGCATGTATATCTGTTATTCGCGACGAATGTGCAAAAAACTATAACGTACGAGCATTTGAACTTTCTAACACGTGTTATTTGTTTTTTTCGTTGCTCGTAGATAGAGGATTTTTTTAGGTGTCACGCGATAAAGCAAAGCTACTTGATATTAAAAATGCCAACGGCTGTGGTAGATCGGCTAAGCGAAATAAAAGCTGTGCTGAGGGCTCTATTGATATCGAACGGCAAGACAGATGTTACGATACCACGTCTCAATTCCATGTACAGAGAAGAGGAAGACGAAAACATTCCCTTCAGAGAGTTTGGCTATCCAAGTTTACAAGAGTTTTTACGTAGTATTCCTGATGTCGTGATCCTTCGATACAATAGAGAGCATCAACTTTGTGCCTACCACGTTGACACCGAGAAATCGGCACACATTAGCTCTTTAGTTTCAAGGCAAAAAAAGCCACAAAAGAAAGCCAAATTCAATGCTAGCTACAAACCTCGAAACTCATACGGAAATTATTATTACAACTATTCCAGACCCCCATCACAATTAAATGCAATGTCAACACTGAATTCGTTGCATATGGTTTTGCAAGAATTGAGAAAAGCCCCAAAATATTTACAAAATCATAATGGAATTAGAAAGTCTGATATTTTACAGAAATTTAATGAAAGGCCTGGTAAAAGTTCAATTCATAGCTTACAGAGCCTAAATGCTAGATTAAAAGAATTATCGCAGTATTTGGTAGTCGATGATGATTTTGTTTATTTTAAAGAAGATGTTGTCACAAGTAGTGTCAATACAGCATTGGCCAAGTCGGCTTACCAGAATTTAGAAGTTAGATGTGCTCCCAGTCACAATCCAAAACCTCTATTAACAACAAATCAACAAGTCAATGGTTATAGACCTGAAAGTCATAGAGCTTCTCATTTTAGTCAACCTTCGACTCAAATGAGTCAGAGTCAGATCTCGTGTACAACACAAAATAATCAAAACAAAAAAACCACGTTGACAGGCTTTAAGCAAACTCATCAAGGCTTGGAAATTAATTCTGGAAATATAGCGATAAACGAAAGAATTAAATTTCGATTACAAAAGTTGATAGAAAAATATCCAGAAGGGATCTGGGCAGCTGAGCTACCCAGCATTTATAGGCAAGAATATAATATAGACCTTGATTACCATGATTCAGGGTTTAATAGTATAACGGAATTCGTATCAGCTGTGCCGGAAATCTTGACAATTACAGATCCTGATGACACAGGAAGGCATATGATTTTAGATGCTAAAATACCATTGAATAAAACTCAAAATAAGCATCAAACTAAGTCTCTGGCTTCGCATTATAATTTTGATGATTATATTACTAACGATAGAGAACCAGTTCCCAATAAATTGGTATGGAAATTATTGCAAAACTATTTTTAATTGTTACTATATCAACCTAAGACATTTAATTCACATTTTAGTCAAGTACAGTATGTCAAAAATTCATTCCTGACGGTATGATGGGCTTTGATGAAACTGTTGAGCATATTAGCGTTGGATCATTGTCCGTTGAAGATTACTTTGAAGTAAATATTTCAGAAATATTTACCCCATCCTTCTTTTGGATAACATTAAGGAAGAATAAATCAAAAATCAAAAAATTGATGGATGAGCTAGAGTATGAAATTGAAATACTTTATTTCAATAGTTAAACTTTATATCTAACTTTTATTATTGATTCAGTGGCTTTTACAAACACGAAGATTTGGATTTATGTAGATTACCTCAGGCACTTATTGAAACAGGATTAAATGTCGCTTGTATTTATGCCAAAATGTGGCACAGAGCCATCATTAAAAAAGTGAAGCCTGATGGCTACGTTGTTGTAAGATCTTTACTCTTGACATTGTTTTGCTAATTTCTATTATCACTCTAAGAATTTGAATTTTTAGGTTTTGTTTTATGATTATGGCACTGTGAAAACCTATAATCCAAACCATCTGTATTATTTGCATAAAAAATTTTCTGCCTTGCCTGCACAAGCTTTAGCTTGTGGATTATACAATGTTAAGGCACCACATGGCAACGAATGGCCTATATTATCTGTTAATATGTTTGTTAATAAAGTATGGGGTGTCCCTTTAGTTGCTACTGTCTGTGAAACAAATGAAAATGTAATATTTATCTATTTATTTTACTTTGCATACTTGTATGGATTATTCTATTGATTTTCATATTATTTTCTCCCATAGAACAATACCATGATGATAACTTTAACAGACACAAATGATGAGTCTTTTGATTTACATCTGAATGAATGGATGATAGACAGTGGATTGGCTGTACGTGGAAAAATGGTTTGTATTAGGAATAATTTTGCCTTTGAACACTATCAAAAATGTATAGCGAAAAAGAGGTGTAATTTGTCTAGTGACAAGACCCGTAAAAAAAATGCTAATGTACCGAATGAAAAGAATTCTGAAGAGTCGGACGATTTTATAAATAATAAGGTTGATTATCATGCAAAAATGGCAGCTATGCAAAGATATAAAATATTATATTGTACTTCTTCTGAGGATTCGTCTGTCGATGAATTAGTTTTTGTGTACGAAGAAGTCAGCAATGACAATGTTAGTCATTATACCGAGAAGCTTATTAATAGGTACAAGCAACTAGATAGGGAAAAATGCAATTATTCAAGTGTAGTTCAGAATAATTTAAATCGAGAAAGTAAAAAGCTTTACACTGACAATGATGTTGACAAGGTGGAGAAAATGAGAAGTAGATTAATGTCTTTGAAATTTCCAAATAGCAAACAAAACATGAATGTTGCTAAAGCCATTGTGATCCCCGACGATAATTTTGATTACGATAGTTTTTATGGTATTAACGGAGGTCATGGACGTATGGAGCCAATTGATTGGTCAGCAATGAATGAAAAATAGTTGTTTTCTAGTTGTCATTTGAAGTCTAAATCATTGATTTTCGTATTTATTTCTACTTTTGATAAATTTTTATTATTTGAGTTGTTTACTTGATGTAACTAACCTGTGTCTAGATTAAGAAAAATTTTTTGCTTATGAACGTATAATAAGTAGCGTTTGTTTTTAAAGTAAACTCTAAATGATTGCTTGCTTGAAGACATTTTTACAGTTTTGGACAAAAAAGTTTTCTGTCACGACAATACATACTTGCTTATTCGTTATATATCTTGAAAATAAAACTTTTTTGTTTTTTCATCAAAATTGTTTGAAAGTAGCATGAAGATGTACACATTGATTTTTTAATAGATTTAGCATAGGTAATTGTTTTATGCTTCAGCTAAATAATAGCTGACTACATTTATTTTACTTATATCAAATAATGAAAAATATTAGATTTTGGGAAAAATCTTACTTGTGTTGTTGAAGTTTTTTGGAATATTAATAAATCAATTGTTTAATAATTAGTATTGAATTGTAGAATTTGTAACGTTTCCAATAAAGAAATATTGAAATCAAACTAGCTGTAGTTTTAATTTCAATCACGTTCTTTCTACACTAACGCCAAGTGAGTATTTTTCCCAAAATTTGTTTCGATTATTGCAGAAATATAATAAAAAAAAGGCATTTTATTGATACAGGAAAACATCCCGTCGAATAAATATCACGTAGTTACGTATGGTGTCCCAATAGATAAGTTGTACATGTACGACGAAGATATACTGAGAAAGCGAGATCAAGATTACGAAAAATCGTTGAAGAAAGCCGAACAGGATGGAACCCGAACAGCCGACGATTATACCGAAGCTCAGCAACAAGCTGATATTAAAGATACCGACTCAGCTTCCAACTACGTCGCAGACACTTCGTTTGATGCATCCAGCATTGCTAGTCTAGTTCGCGAAAACATTGACTTAACAAAGCAAACCAACACGATAACTCAAGCTATTCTTTCGAGTATGCCTATAAGCAAATTAGACATGCCTACGTTCGTAAAGAGTAATGGATTTGAGAATAAAACCAATACAGTAAGCAGTTCGTGCTCCGAGGATATCAAGAAGATTTCCTCGGATTCGAACGGCAATTTAAGTGCTATCAAGACCAAGTATGCAGATATAATCAACGACTCCTGTACGGATGTATTCAAGAGTGGATCTGTGTACTCGAATCAAATCAACGACAACTCCAACCGCGAATCATCGGCAGTTTCGTTGAGCTCTCTCCCGTCAAGTATGCAGTCGGCCAAGCGCTATTCGAACGAGCTCTCCGATCATCGGCAATCAAATCAATCGCTTTATTCCCGTCAATCCACTCCGGATATTCCGCTATTTAACAACGAAAGTCACGAGTATAATAAACTTTGTTTCACAGACGGTACTCCTACGTTATACAGCATTGCACCAAAGAAGAACCTTATTTCCGTCAAATATCCGTTTATTTTTGCAAATACACTGGCCGATAATAATACTACGATAAATGGCAACGTCATGCATGCAGGATCGTGTATGAAGGAGTCGGACGAGGGCTATCAAACGGGCAAATTTGCCTCTAGCGCACAGACTAGCGATTCTTCGTCCAGTACTTCTTTCAACGCCAAATCGTCGTTTGCGCCTTTTGTTCCAATTGGTAAGTCGGTTGATCGTTATTCCAAAACATTTAACAACGACAAAAAAATAAATAAAAAAAGACGCGTGCACACGCACAGAATCGAACTTGTAGAAATCGTCATTATTTCGTTTTAAGAACTTACTGCTAGATGCTTTAGAAAAATTATTCACGTATTTCATTTGGAAAACGAAGGCTGGATCTCGGTTAACGAATTCGTCGACTGCTTTACCAACTTGAAACTGGACAAAATTATGTTCAAGATACTCGACATTTTCAATATTAACATAACTTACAATCACTTGACCAGAGCTCGCAACCCTCAACTTTTTTCTCAGCTGGATCAGTAAGTATACGAGGCTACGTTTACGTTCGCTTTCAATTCATAGCGCTTATCAACGTCTTGTTTAAATGTACAATCTGTTAAACAGAAGCAGAATCAAAGCGCCGAGAGAACCTAACGGAAAAATTAAACATAATTTTGTTCTCACTCTTTTGCCGATAAAGGCAATGCTACATGTGTTGGCAAAACTTGACTTTGTAGATCGTAAAATCTTCAAAGAAGCTGCTGTTCTGATGAAGCAGCACAAGGAAAACGCAGAAGCGATTTTATTTGAAAAGTTCAACAATAGAATTTTGTACGATGCACTGGTAAGATTTTAAACCTTTACCCTTTCTTTTCGTTATTTCTCAGTTGATACCTCAGTTGTCTTAACCTGTCCTTGTTACCTTTTCAGAATGTACTTGTACAGTATAGAGAGTTCAGACGTTCGCACGTGCCACAGTAAAAATTAATCAATTTTGCAGTTTTTTTTTTTTTTTATTCCACCTCTGGCAGAGATAAACCGTACTCGGAGACTTTTTTTTAATTACGTACGGTTGTAAATAAGTTTAGTTATTTGCTTAACTAAAAATAGTTATATATTTTTATACTCTGTTCGTAAATAATAAATATTTATAATTAAACATAATATCTCTTGTGAAAATCCCCGACGCTACCTTAACGTTTTTTAATTTGCCCTAAATTGTCATGGCGCAAAAGTAATATTTGGTAACGATACGTCCGTATGACTTGTCGGTCTTTTCGAATTGACCGCTTGTACGGATGCGCACGTTCCGCTACTGGTATTGGCCGACTCGTTCGATATCCGGACAAAGCAGAAGCGCACGGATCAGCGCAGACGATCAAAATTCATTGTAGATTGACTGTCGAAGTCAATTGTAATATCAACGTTAATATTGTTTAAATTGTAACACAACTAGCAAAAATGGCTGGTTCCGATCCACCTGGTTCTGAAAACTTGAAAGGTCTGGGCAAGATTTTTAACAGCGAAACCAATTTTGGAAGGGCAAACGTAAGTGAAATCAATCGACACCTAACCTCTAAATCAACTTTCTGCAGAAGACAATTTTAAGTTGCACGTCTCTTTTAGGTTGCTAAAGCGACGTACGCTGCGATAGCGTTGATCATCGCATATAATATGCTCAAACCCAAGAACAAAAAATAGTCGTTAATCATTAAAGTCGTTCGTCAGAAGTCGGAAGATGCACATTATTACATAATGTTAAAATCCATTACTGTGTAACAGCTAACGTTCCACGTTCAATGAAAAAAGGTTGAATAAAATATAAAAATGTGAAATATTGTTTTGTTAAATCATGTTGTTTTGTTAATTTTTTTTCATCAATCGTACATTGAATCAAAATCAAGGTAGGACATATAGAACACCTTATCTGTTATCCGTATTGCATGTCGTTGTACTTGACCATCTCTACCTTATCGACGAAAGATTCTAGTTTGCAATCGCGAATGGGTTTAAACACGAAGATGTTATATTCGTAGGTAGGCTTGGGCAATAACAGGACCAACCGATTAGTCAAGACGATGGTTTGACGGGTCGATTTAACCAAGTTGACGAAATTGATGATTATTTTTGAAGTTTTTGAGTCAACTGTTCAATTATTCTCTACTTTGTCGAAGAAGATTAGACGATAAAATGACTAACAATTTTGACGTTCGGTGTAAAATACCCGTTCGTATTATTTATCTAAAGCGCCATTTGCTTCTCGTTTGAAAAGAAACTTGATCGTAATCGGCATCCTTTCGGTATTCAAGGATTGACGTGCGATTGGGATGTGATGACACAGGTAACAATAGCTAATAAAACACCAATAATAAGATTTTGAAAGTTTATATTTATATTCAATATTTACAAGTGAACGTATGTCGTAAGTATTTTTTGTTTTCATTTCAAACACGTACAATATTAAATTTTAAAAATGTTCAATAATTCGTAATGATTTGAAAGTGTAACGTGTTTTAGATTTAATTTATTTCGTTTGAAATACCTACTATACTGAAATGCAACCCCGTTGCATGGTTTTTATAGATAGAAACAGATTGTACATTCTTTAAAAAGTTTTACAAAGCTAAATATACACACATATACATATACGTATATATATATATATATATCTATATATATGCGCGAGTGTACGTGTGTGTAGGGTGGATAGGTGTATTGGAAGTAATTAATTTACTCGATTGTTTATATTTGTGTGTACAAACTTGTTAAAGGTATATCGGTATCGCGTAAGTGAATTTCAATGAAAAATTGACACAAACATCCATGATATTAGAGGACTCGATTGTAGCTTGAGCTCGCTCGGATGACCGCATCGAGCAACGAATCAAAGAGAAGCGAAAGAATCGAGACTTGGGTGTTGTATATTATACAAATAGCGAAGTCATTCGCAGCTCGTACACGCTCATTCAAACAAAGTCCTCTCTCTCTCTCTCTCTCTCTCTCTCTCTCTCTCTCTCGTGCATCCGTCTTAAAATGTAAGGGAAGATCGAATCAACAGCGTTCGTTATCCATTGAAGCAGGTCACTTGTACAAACAGCACTTTAGTTGGCCACTCTGACTGACGTTGTTTACAAAAAAACGGCCTCGACGGTTTGTCAGCAGAGCGTAGCGTCTTCGATCGCGGCACCTCGAGCATCGTGTCCGTTGTACGACTGCTTCGAATTCGACTTGTTCAACGAATTGGCGTTTGGATAATAAACGGAAGAGGTACGCTTGGCCGTTGCGTAGCCGTTGTGCGTATTTGGCCTCAAAGAAGAATTGTGATGATGATGGTGATGATGATGATGAGAAGAATGCAACCGACGAACCGAGTGTCGCATCTCGATGTTACTGGTATTGGTAGCGATCGAATCCTCGTTGGTCTGGAAGTCGGGGCTGTCCGCGCGACTAGGTCGACCCATGCAATCGAGACCCGTTTCCAACGACACTCGACAGAAGATTTTCAGGAATATCCGCTTAAACTTGCGCCCGAATATCACGTAGATGATAAAGTTGAC
This sequence comes from Chouioia cunea, assembly GCA_030064505.1. Lineage (NCBI taxonomy): Eukaryota > Metazoa > Arthropoda > Insecta > Hymenoptera > Eulophidae > Chouioia > Chouioia cunea. Next base: position 1,985,520 of record JAOPFQ010000001.1, read on the forward strand.
GCCGCTGTTGAAGGTAACCATCAGATTACCCGTTTGCACCAGCCAAGCCGGTGGATTCGTGTACACGTTCTCGTACACGTTGGTAACCAAAGGCAACACGTTGCACACCAGAAACACTATCACCACGCAGAGTAACATCGTAGCCAGTCCGATCTCTCGACGCTGATGTCTCGACAGCCTTTTCAAATCTCGATTCGCCTTCCTCACCTGTAAATTGGACGTCGACCAATGACAAAAAATCATCACGATTACGGGGGTCTCTCGCGAACCCGTAACGCAACTGCTGCGGCTCGCAATACACTCCGAGTCAAAGACAAATTGCGCGTACGACTTGCCATTTGGAAAGTGATTTATTCGGTGGATGGTGCGGTGGAAGGTGCGGTGGAAGGTGCGGTGGCACGAGCGGTGGAGCGTGGCAAAAAAGTCGATCGCGACAACGCTTAGCTGGCGATACGTACGCGTGCGCGACGGCTAATTCAACGCGACCGTTGGTCGATTGAGATATCGAGAGCGATGCAAGCGCGAGAGACGCGTACGCGCGTTCGTAGCGAGGGCAAACGACAGAACCACGGATTTCGCACGCGAAGGCCAGGCGAACCACGCGAACCACGCGACGGTTTAAAAATAATGCTCGACCGAGAGAAAGAGAGAGAGAGAGAGAGCCACGCTGCAAGATACACGCGAATTATTTTATATTATCCGTGCTAAACGCTCGTCCGTACGCTATATTTACGTAATATGTAGGACAAAAAGGCAAAGTAAAAGTAAGCCGAGCAGCTGCGCGCGTGTACGCTCGAAACGTCTGTCTCACCCTCTTGTAAATGAGGACGTTAAAGATAACGAGGACCACAAACGGGAATGCGTAGTAGACGAAAAAGTAGAGCCAATGCACGTAAATGGTAATGTAAAGGGGGTCTCGCCGTAAGAGCGTGCCATCGACGCAAAGTACGCTAACGTTGCGCTTCCAATGTCGTTCGCTCTTCAAGCCTACCTCCCAGAACCTGTAAAGGTGTGAGATAGCGTGAGATAGAGTAGAGACGCGTGTACGCGTCGTCGATCGATCGCCTTGAACAGACACGATTTGCATCGCGCAGCATTTACCTTGGTAAATTATAGAGGCTCGCGAGAAGCCCGATAATGGCGAGGGCTGTCCTGGCACGTCCATACGTACACAACGATCTGGCCCTGAGTGGATGACACACGGCAACGTAACGCTCGATCGTCACGGTTAGAGTGATGTAGACGGTTGCCATTTGGACGATCAAACTCACTGGGTAGAGGAAGCGAACGATCTTTGGATACACGTAGAATTTGTAGTCGAACAGATAGTCCGTGTAGGCGTAGATGCCTGGTAATCCGTACATCAGTACCTGCGGAAACAAGCGCACTCCCATTTATATTTATATCCGTATACATGCGTACGTGCACGCAACAGCGTTGGCACGCGTACGCGCGACAAACCGAATCAATGGCCAATTGTCGCGAGCAACGTGACTCGATCGAGTAGCCACCACGGCTCTTTTCAACGCGATCGCCTCCATGTAAATCCCCTTATCACCTCGCCAATCTTCTTCTTCTTCTTCTCCGTTGTTGTTTGTCGTTCTTGAGCTTTGCGCGCGGATATAACCCGCTCGAACCCTCGTCGCGCGTAATTTCGTTGATACGTCGACCTTAATATTTGCTTAATAAAGTTTAAATTACGTACGCGCGAGTATCGTTTAAGTCCACAGTCAAACTAAATAGGCCTCGATTGATCTCTCTCTCTCACTCTCTACTCCGCGGTATCGCGTCTTTGGCGCAAACGAAATCCAATTTCATCGCGTTTACTATACATATGAGCCTCCTACTACGTATATACGTACGATTAGCTTTGACGAGCGTTAAGCAATTACAAACGTGGATGCGTGCAAAGAGTGACTCGTTCAATTTGCAACAACAACGAAAAACACGCAAAAATGAATACAAAATGAGTTTGCTTCAATCGATGTATAGAAACAGAGAGCGAGACAGAGACGTACACACGTGAGAATCTTGTCAAGCTACCAGCAGAGCGTATAACTTTACCGATAGAGAGCTAGCGTTTCCCCACATCGAGAACGTTTGACTTTGATGACGTTCGACCTTTACACTCAACGTTTGCAAATAATTTCGATACAACGTTTCGTCGAATATTATAGCGCAAGAGTTGACGAGATACGCTCGATTCGATAGGTCGTTTTCTGGTTGTTTTCTTACCACGCTAAACGTTATAACTTTGTAGTTTAGCACGGACGCACTCGCGTACGCGTTCATCGCTCGTTCAAGATTAATTAGCTTGCCACTTTAATCCGTACGCGAACACGTATTTGATACTCTGTTTTGCGTGGATAATATAAAGTTTGTGTATCCTTTGAAAATGCTTACGTCGATATATCGATCAAACAAAAGCTCGATGTGAATTCATCTCTCGTAACGTCGATGTAGCGTCGCCTTATTTATCGCGTTAAAACGCGATATTACTCGTTCTTTTTTTCTCGACGTTAAACTAATGAAAACCGAACGAGCAAGCTAGCTGTAATGAATTGTTAATTGACAAATAATTGCATTGAAGAGAGAGAGAGAGAGAGAGAAATGTACTGCACCGAGTAGCGATAGCAGTAGTAGCAGCAGCAACAGGTGAGGCTTATAGACGAGGAAGAGCGCATGCAACGGGTGTAGGAAGCTTTAATCAAATTTTAAACGAGAACCGACAACATCCTCTCTCCGTTCTTCTTTTCTTCAAACGAGATAAACTTGTCTCTCGCTAAAGTGTTTTAACCCAACGAGCGTACAAGCTCGGTATTTTTCCGACGATAAAAGAATTCACTGTATTCTCGCGACTGAGTGAACAAAAAGACAGACAAAGAAAAGGACGATCAAAGTTATCTACGTACGCGTTTTTACCTTTAGGTCTGTAGGGGCTTTCCCGGTGTTAAAGTAATCTACACGGGACAATATCAACAAATCCGTATTGAAATATTGCGCTTGCTAAAAAATAACTACGTAAATAAATAAAAATAAACGGAAAGGATGAAAAAAAGAACGAGAATTTATTTCTATTTTTTCTTTTTTCATCTATAATTCGGATTTTTCCAGCCTGTAAAATAACGCTGACAAACACGCGATGCGCGAGCGCGTGTGAAAAACGACTTGTTTTCGCTTACACCGGTTCACGGCAAACTTGGTGTTTCGGCACAAAAGTACACCAGCTCCAAACCCGTAAACTCACGGCGTAATACGTACATTGTTAAGCCGATTCTTTTTTTTTTGGTCTGTTTTCGCGTAAAATAAAAATAAATAAAAAGTCGTAAATCGTTGGCGCGCGAGCTCTAGCGAAAAAGACTATCGAGCTCAAACTTGCTAGCCAAAATGTCATCGAGAACGAGGGATAAAGCGCTTTGGTTTTATTTTGTTTTTTGGTCATTTACGTACTCGTTTGTCGAAATATACTCAATTGGATCGCACATTGTTATCCTGCGTAAACTCGTAGTTTTTGCACGTGTCGCGATATCAATGCTTTCTCACGATATAACGTTAGAGTTGGTATAATTTCAAGGGCTTTATTAACGACGTTGGTTATTGAGATTGCACGACACGTCGCGATGGTCACTCGATATTCAAGCCTTGTACGTAAAGTGCATTAAAACGCGCGAAACAAGTGGATAGATTTTCCAAGTTTTAAACAGAACTATCAAAGTAGGAAAAAAATGAAGAAGACAGAAAGATAAATGGGAATTTGTCCGTTGAACGTCAGGGCGAGGATACTCGTGGAAAATGGTACTGCAAAGCGTCTTGTAGATAATAGATTATCCTTGAGCGGGTTTCTCGCTCGAATAAAGACAGTGCCGAGATTAAAGATAAGCTCGCGTGCTCGCTAAAGTAAATTCCAAGCTGAGAATTTCTTTAGTTTTCAGAAATGGCGAACGCTGGCAATCCTAGATAAAGCCATCCGTTGTCTCTTGTCCGAATCGCGCGGAGAGGGTGTAGGGGTGTTGCGATGGAACGACAAACTTACGGATAAGAGAATGAGGACGGTGTCACAAGTAGCCAACCCGATAAGCAGATAGTTGATGGAGGATTTCATTTGAGGCCTTGACAGTACGATCATCGAGATGGCATTACCCATTATGCCAAGTAGACTGATCACGTTCATTAACAATCCATAGATGAGAAACTCGAATAAACCATCCGATACCTCGGCATCGCATTCCGTTGGTCCTTTACTTGTATTCGTCGTCGCATTACTACCCAACACCAGTTGTGGCATACCGGTATAACTCGTGTTGTCGTACGACATTGCTTTGTATCCTGCCACCCTCCGTTCAATTTCTGCTGCTGCTGCTGCTGCTGCTGCTGCTGCTGCTGCTGCTGCTGCTGCTTTTCCTGTTGGTGCTCCCACGACGATTGCAGTGCACTGGGGATAACAACGAAAAAAAACACATTTTTTTAGCTTCAAACACTCGACTGTACTTTAGTGTGAAAACCACTCGACTGGATACGTTTAGCCCTCCCCCTTTGCAAATAAAGTTCTCTCCGCGAACTTCGCAAACGACACGTCCAAATGAAGGTTTTTTTTAGGACGAGCGAGAGTTGCATAAAGCTGCGAGGATTATTGTTCTTCCTAATATAGACAGGTACGCCAAGAATACGTTTATTCGCTTTCAAGCCATACGTCTCGTCGACCGTAGCGTGTTATAAACTTTGATTTGCAGTCTCAAATGGATGTTTTATTTATGACTTGTACTACGTCGAACAAAGGTATACGTATCTTTGGAGAACGCTCGTTCCCTCTGCTCGTCCATTTGAACGTTTCAACGTCTACGTCTCAGCAGCCTAGTCGATATTATTATTACTTTGTTTTTTAATCGTTACTCTCGACCGTTGAAGTGGAAAAGCTCCAGAATGAAGGTACTCGCGCAAAGTCAGTTATATATCAATGACAAAGAGACGTGATTGATTTTGCGTGCTGTCGCTATACACACACACACACACATATCTATTTCAGTGGAAATTTCTCGTTGAATAATTATTCGACGAAAGAGCAGGTGAAAAAAGAGCGAAAAATAGGGGAAAAATAGGCAATCGGATCGAGAATATTTGACGTAATTGTCGAGAGTTTTCAATGATAATACTCGTATTGTATCAGCGTTGTGATTACTGCAAAGAAAAGGAAACACGACGTCTTTGGTGGTCGGATGTTACAGCCTTGAAATCGAAATCGTTTTCACAAGGGGAAAGAGAAATACCTTATCCCTCTAGAGTTTATCGCAAGTTCCTTTTGTTACTCGATGGTCGCGACGAGAAAACTTGTTAAAAGTCGCCGACGACGGAATTAGAGCGCGACATAATTGTTACCCTTTCGCGTATAGTCTTTGGACAAAAACAAGGAAAAAACTTGAATCTACGATAAGATCTTCAACAATGGAATAGCCGTTGTTACGTTGATCTTTTGATACATGTATATATACGTACGAGAGAGTTTGTTACGGCTCGGTATTGTAGTATAATTGCGACTGCACGTGCACGCGCGCACGCTTTGTTGTAATCCTTTAGCTCGAGCATTCCTTAAACAGCGATACGTTTCAATTTCGACGCGTTATAGTGTAGAGTGTGCAGTATTGGAAGTAGAGGGGAACGATTTTAACGACGCTAATCCATTGGAAAACATTTAAATTACTTTTAATCATTCTTCCGATATTTCGTTATATATTCTTTGGGCTACCGAGCAACAAACGGGATAATAATCAAGTTTCCATATCTTTGCGAAAGACGATCACACGAGAGAGAGAGAGAGAGAGAGAGAGAGAGAGAGAGAGAGAGAGAGAGAGTGATACAAGCGGAAAAAGAAAAAAAGTAAAAAGGGGTTAGTAATACAATTGTGTCTATATCGCTTGTGCTTTCGTGGCTCAAAGGCTTTTGAATAAAGAAAAAAAGAAAAAAAAGTAACAACTCGAGGCTAAGTCTCTTAATACCAATTTTTCAAGCTAATATTTGTGTATATACTCTCGAGATATATACGATCGTACGGCATAAAATATATCGTGCCACGATAAATGTGTGCCCAAGCAAAGCGTGCCCGTTTAATAACTTAACTGCTGCTTGCGCGTAGCGTTAAATTCCAAAAAGAGATTCCCATCGGCCGATAAATTGTTAAGAAGCTTAATAAACAGTCTAGCTCCACATAGCAACTTTGTTTCGAATACGATATAGCATGACCGAGCGTATCTTTGAACTTTGCTTTATGGCTGCTACGTTTATATTCCCCGCAATATTTACGCACTGTCGGACTAAGATTCTCTCTTTCTCCTGAAAATTATGGACCTAACGTTTCCCCCCCCCCCTTCTTCTTTCGCTGTATCGAACAAAAAGCCTTCCGAAGCGCTTGGATAAATATCGTTCGACCGACGGAGAAAACGATAGAAGACGCAAAACAAAAATACGAGAAAACTCGAACCGCTTATTTGTTGGTCAATTAAACTTTCTCACGTGCGTTTTTCAACAATTTCTACTCGTCCAACTTTCCGCGATAAAGAACCAAAAAAAAGAAACAAAAGTGTCCAACGGTCCATTTTTGTCCGGGTGCTTAAATGGATTTGAAAGCTTTTTGCGTGGGAGCTTTAAAAAACAACGTATAGACAACCAAACGACGCGTCGTCAAAAATTCCATCTGTTGTATACGTAGGAGAATTTTCGACGCAACGTTATAACAACGATATACCAGCAACAACAATTACGTGCATCGTTTGTTGGACCTTCTTTATTTTTGTACACGCATCTATAAGCAGAACAACCAAAACCACGTATATCTGTATATGATATTTCCCATTGAACCTCCATAACTGTAAAAAAAAACTGCAACGCGTATACGATACGCTCGCAAGTAGAGAAAGTATAGTTTCGGTCGGACGTATCCCTATAACCACTCGTACAGCAAACGCCCGGTGTGTTGTACTGGCGTTTTAATTACGCTTTTTTTTTCGGAATATCTCTCTCTTTTTTTTTCTTTTTTTTCCATGCCCGCCAGGCAAGGATTTATATTTCGTATACAATTTGTAATAAATTATCCGCTGTGAAACGTATAAACGAGAATTAATTGCAATTTTTTGGAGACAAAATGAGAGAGAGAGAGAGAGGGGGGGGGGCAGAGAGAAAGATGCTTTATATTTTTTAATACAGTCATTAAATTTTATCAAAATATTGATCGCGCATAAATTGCTTGGAAAGTGGCATTAAATCAGATTAAAAAGCCAACGATATCTTTGAACAAGATATCTCGTATAAATCTGCGGAACGACGATGAGATAACAACAAAAACAACAGCAACTAAAAAAGAATACATCGTGTTTCCTGAGGAGAGAGAGAGAGAGAGAGAGAATTGAGAAAGTTTTTTTCCGATCCTTGAGGAGAACTGACGTCATTCGTAACGAACTAATTTCTTAATTGGACGAGTATATATCGCCTTTAATAAGGTTGATAGATAGCTAAAAAGCATCAAACGAAGCAACACGGCATTGAGAAAAGAACAACTCGAAAAAGAACGATTAGGTGCGCGATTACGGAATTATCGAGTTACGACCTAATGGATTCAAGAAAAAAAGTAAAAATTTCGCGCAACGTTGTTCCCAAAGTCATAACGGATGATAAATTATTAAGATTTGTCTCGCTGATTCACGTCGTTTTGATTGATTCAATAGGGACGTGAAAGACTATAAATCGCGCACGCGTATATGTGTGTGCGTGTATTACACGCAAAATGACCAATCAACCGAGTACCAGAGCTGCAACTGTCGGACTGAATTATGATCGTTTTGTCAGATACGTCGCCGCAGCCGCCGTTGCTCTACTCTACTGATCCGCGAGAAGCGATATTACAGTGAATTTTCCACTGTCTCTACGAGCACGTGCCACAACGCGTTTATACCTACACTAACGGAGGCTTTCGAGACGTACTCGAAATTTCATTGCACGGATCACTTTCAGCGAGTTCAGAGTAGAAAAAAGACGGGGAAAAGACGCAAACGACTACGTACGGTTAAGGGATTTTACAGGGAGAAACCAACCGCGTGCATTTTAACCAACTGACGCAATTGGCGTTGGCACGCAACGATGTCACAGGATAAAAGAACATTACTTACGTGTATATATCCATACACGCGTACGTATATTGTCAAACGACCTTGCATTATTCGACTTGTCGCGCGCGCGTTTGCATTGTCAATGGCGGGAAAGTGCGAAAATAACGTTGGTGAAAACGTACAACAAGCGCAAACGTCAACGAGGGCGAGTACGAGGGAAGAGGCTACGAAGAAACAATAATCGAACGCTTCTAAACGAATAAATAGCGTTGCTCGAACCGTTGCTTTTCTTTCGTAAGTGGAATTTTCAGCGTTCGAATCTCAACTTTTGTCAGAAGAAGAAAAAGAAGCTACTGAGATTTCGATAAACCACAACGACCATGGCTTCGCAAACAATGGTACAATTGACGACGACGCTCGTGACTCAACGACAACGTTAATTCGTAATTGGTAGACTAGCTGCGACGATACGTATCCGTCGAGTGCGTGGATAGGAGATCGTTTCTCGTCTACCTCTAGAATTGTCAATGACAATCCGAGCGACGAACAAGAGAAGAAGACAAGAAGAGCGTATATAGAACAAACGGATGTACGCATATATATATACGTTGATACGTCAGTGAGAAAAGAGCGAGAGAGAGAGAGAGAGCTTTTGGGGAACAGAGCCAATAAGGCGGGATGAACGGCACAACGCGCGATACGTACTTTTCGTGAGTGGCAAATTGGTGTAGCTGTGACATTGCCACTTTGCCAGTAACTCTCCCATTACTCGAGCATCCTCGTCGTCAACGATGATACATCTATAACCTTTCAATGTTTCTTCATCGATGCTTTCGTTCCCTTGCCGAATTGTCGTCGTATGCATTGCCACATTCCCGGCAAACAAACAAGACTATGATTTTTTTCTTTTTTTTCTTCTTCTTTTTCTTTTAGTTGGCTCACTCGGTCGCGTACGCACTGTGTAACACTATGCAACACAAATCCAATCGATCAACACTGTGCATTACGGAAATCAACGAGACAAAAAAACAACAAAAAAAGAAACAACAAAACGACAAATTATAACGATATACACTGTGAACGAACGAGTGTAAGAGTCGCCGACAATGTTCGACGATGATGCCGATCTTCCGGTCTCTGTACAGTTTAACGAAATGTCCCTCGTCGCACGAGCGCTCTCTCTTTCTCTCTCTTTAACTCTTACTAGCTGCTATTTTTGCTCGTACGACTGGCGAAAAAGCTCTCTTCTCCGTTTGCTTGCTCGTGCCCGCCTGCCTGCGTGCGCGCGCGACCAGAACTGTTCTCTCTCTTTCTCTCTCTCTCTCTCTCTCTCTCTCTCTCTCTCTCTCTCTCTCGAAAAGCGCGCAACGCCAAGCCAACCAACGCGCCTGACCCTGGCAGTGAGGGCCGCCTGCGCAGCAGCAGCAGCAGCAGCAGCAGCAGCAGTAGCACCCGTCGACCGACAGATTAGCCAAGTTGTATCGTCGATTCTCTACGAGGAAAAAAAATATGTAGAAAACCTATTGAATTCCAAGCAGATCGGTGTGTAGTTTGTTTTCTTTAATCGGATACACAACGTGTTGCGGAGCTTTTTCGTTGGTCCAATTTTTGTCGTTGCGTTCCCAATTCATCGCTTATACACATATCTCTCCACGGCGATTAATCTTCTTTTGTACGAACTCGTCGCGAGATTTATCGCTTGTATGTTTGCATTAGCCGATTCTCGTTCGCACTTTGAGTTTTGAGTCGATTTTTTTTCTTTGCAGACTTACGAGCGCGAACAATGCTCTCGGAGCTTTTTACAAGCTTCGATCCGTGCTTCTTGCAGTAGACTCGAGAAGGTCCTATTGATAAAGCTTCTCATACGTGTGCTATTCGCTCTTCTACGTGTTTACGGTTCGTACAGCCGGTGCACTATACGCTAGATAAGTTCACTCTCTTCTTCTTTTTTTTCGAGCGAAAATTTTGTCACGCTCGCTTATGCAATATTTGCACAGCTGCACACCGCCGTTATCATTTTATTTTCCTTCGTTCGTTCGTTCTTTCTTTCGTTTGTTCTCCGAAAGAAAAAAAAAACAAGAAAAGACAACGACCAATGGATTATCGATCTAGCGGTAACTGATTTTTCCGTCGAGATACTCGTTATTTGTAGGTAACGACCGAACGAGCGCTTTGCTTGATTTTTCAAAAATCAGATCTCAACGAGACTCGATCGATTTGATCGTACACGTGGAGTTTTGAAGCGTACTCGATAAGTTGACGCCCACTGGCACATGACAATCGAATGGATTGTTTGGAAAACCAAACATCGAACGATACTCTTAGCGTCGTTGCTTTTTCTCTCGGCTCACGCGTATACGTACGATTGAGAGAGATTATTTATAAATAGTGCAAGTCGGCATCGTATGCCAGAAAGCTCGGTCGGTGTGGTCTGGCCAATTTCATCGGTTAACCACTCAAATCGCCCGTATGATTCGTGCGCGCGCATATATTTGCATATTACGACGGATTGCATATATTTAAGCGATGCCTTTTTTTTTCGTCAAGTTTACACAGATTGAAACGTACTATTTGCCTTGTTTTGCCTTTGTCCTCTTTTTCGTTGGTTAATCGAGTCGGTTGCCCGTTGGTCTTACGTATAACTCGTGACTTTGAGCAAAAACTCGTTTGAGCGAATTTGGCAGGTCCGTCGTTGAAAATCACAAGGATAGAGAGGAAAAGTCGTCGATGATTGGTCGCGTTTAATTAGTTTAAGCAGCGTTTCAGAGCGGTTCTTTCTCAACGTTGGCAAGTTTCGACGAAATTCTTTTGGTCGATCTTGCTTGCGCGCTACTGTACAATATGGAGAAAGTATAGTCGCGCGCGCGTTTTAGCGTGGGATTTCGCTATTGACGTCATTTAATTTTAGCCTACGCTATGCGCGATATTACAGCTATCGCAACGAAACGTTGCGACGTATACGTATATCGGTTGATTTGCAAGTTTAAGGGTTGCGTACTCGATAGCGCGAAACGTCTGTAATCCTTTAATTCAATCGTGAAATCTATAACGCGACCTCGCTCAAACTTGGCAAACTCGTTAGGAAAGCTCCCGTGTAACGTTCGTTCGTAGATTCTTCTTTTGCGATATATTGTTTTTCGCGATACAACCTGTAATTTTGCACGTCAACTCGACGTGAAATAAATACATCGTGTACGGCAACTTGACTTTGCCGGTAAACAGAGAGGGAGAAAGAGTGGGAGAGAGAGAGGTGGGGAGGTACAAAGCGTACTAAATTGATATTAAAGTTGTATTTTGTGAAAAAATCAGCGCCGTACCAGTGGTCAAATCTGCGACGTGTATAAATAAGCTTCGAGATAACCGATCGTCCAAAAGTCCATCGATAAAGATTTCTTTTGAAAGGCCTATACGACGAACAATGCGAGCGCTTGAGGATTTCGTCGATTTTATGCCACTCCATGGAGTAGCGAATACGCGTATCGTAGACATCGTTCGTTGATTCGTCGTTGAGAAAAGGCTTTGTATCCGACGAGGACGATTAGTTTTGTAAAGAAGCAACAACTTATCCACTGGGCAGCTTACTTGTTTTTCGTCGCTCCTCTCTTGAAAATCAAGACGCGAGCCGAGAGAAAGATTTTACGTTGTTGTCGTTGTTTCGAGCGGCGTTTATTTTTAAACGTTTACGCGTGTATTGTCACGGCAGGCCAACCAAAACTTGTCGCTCTCGAATAATCTCGAAAGAAAGAAAAGCAAAAAATGCGTGCAGCGACAATGAAGAAAAAGCCATTTTTATCGTTTCCGTTTGCAAGCTAAACGCGTTACGCCACTGCGATATCGTCGTATGCGTTCGCGATGAAACACTAATGATAACATTTGATCATTGTTATAAATTGCTGTAGGTTGTACACAACGATATATACCTATAAGAGCATCATTAATAATAGATGTATCGAAGATTTTTCAACGCAAATTACTAACCCATTGAACGTTGTACGTGTACGCGTACGCACACGTACACGTGCTCGTGCAGTATCGAAGATTAATTGACCGATAAAACGTGACGATGAATGGCAAGTATTATCGAACGATCGTAGGGCGTTAATGCTGGGAAATAATTTTTTTCGTCGATTCCCATCAACGTTTTCGCGCGCTTACGAGCGGTTATTTTCATTCGTCGTTTCGTTTGTCCAAATTCAAAGAGCTATCGAAAGAGCTCGATGCTTCTCTCTCGCAAATACGTTATTTCTTTGAAAGTTTGTTTTTGTTTTTTAATTATTTTGAAAATGCGACGTACCGTTGCTGCAACGTGGAGAGCAAAAGAGTCAACCGCGCCATAGCGCTAGTTCGCGAACTAACAAATCAGCGTAAAAATCGGTTGAACTATCCGCAAAAGTTACGCTATTTTGAGACAACGTAATACAAATATTTCTGTTCTTTTCCGTCTTGTGTACTATTTTGACAAATAGCTCGTTAGCTCGTCCCCTTGAAAGTATCGTTTAAACGTAATAATAATAACAACAGTGTCGTCAATTGAGCATTTGCAACGAGCTAATTAAGAGGGTAGAGATTAGTTTAGCGAGTTTGAAAAATGGCAAAGAGCTTAGAGTACAACGGCAAGCGAACAAAGACACGAAGCCCATTCGTCGTCCCCTAATTGAACGTTGAACGGGTCCCTGCGAGATTCGTCACTCCTCGTTAATTGCAACTTTCTCTCTCGCTCTTTCTCGTAAACCAGTATACTCGACTCGTTTTGTATCGTATTCATATATATAGGTACACACACCCACACACCCACACACCCACACACGTACACACGACACTTTTCATATTTAGTAGGTTGGGCGCGAAGGCTGATCGCGAATTCATAACGTACTCTTGGGACTAGCGATAGATCATCGGCGAGCGCGCGAGAGAGTTGAGCTTTATCAGTTTTCTCAGAGCTCATATAGGTGTGTGTATGTGTGTGTGTGTATACATAGTCGACGCCGGTGACGACGACGAAGCACATTTGGCCATATACACCTATCTTACGATCTCTGTTTTTTTTCTCTTTCGATAGCGTTGCGACAAAATCAGAAAACCGTCGATGAGAAAATCACCATCTCTGATTCGATCCGTAAAGCTATATAAACGAGAGAGCTTTGGTAACGTACCCAATTCTTTTAAAAATCTGACGACGACGCACGAATAAACTTCCTTCTTTCTCGCAATTCCACGTGGGACTATTATATATTCTGAAAAATGTTAGATGGATTTATTTGATTTCCTCTCTCTCTCTCTCTCTCTCTCTCTCTCTCTCTCTATACACAACCGCTGTACGAGTTTGAGGAAAATTTTCCATTCGTCGTGCTTTTATTCAATCGAATATAGCCAATGTAATTCGAGGTCGCGCATGTCATTTCCATCTGCGTATAGTATACTCGTTACGTGCTTTGAATTTTACCCCGATAATAGACACAATCGCGAGGTAAAAAACAAACGACAACGCACGTATAACGTTACGATTGAAACAATCTCTTTTGTATTGGATTGATTTATACGGTGATTCGAGATCGAAAGAACCAACAATAATCAAAGCAAGTAGCTGTATACGTATACGTAGATTATTGTCAGGCAAAGGCTCCATAGAAAGACCGGATGCACGACTTGCGAACGTCTTTTTTTATACTTGTCAGTGATCTTTTTCAGGCTAAACGGAAGCTGCAACGATAAAAGCCGTTAAAAATACATTAGAAAAGAACAGCGCCAATTGATCTTTGTGATTGATTTTTTTTCTCCTTCTTGGTTTTTCATTCGTTTGCCCGTTAATGGTAATGCGATCCATTTTCTTTGGGCTTTCAACGTTTTTCGGCATTTTTCGGTAACGCCTAATCACGATGGAACGACTCTTCTCAACAAGGAGACTCGTCGTCGGGCGTGAAACATTTTTTTCGCAATTTTCGAGCTACTTTTGTTCTAAACGTACTCCCCATCTGCAACCAGTGTCACGATTCGTTAATTAATCGGATGCGTTCGATTAACGCGATACCCGCCGAGTCAAAGCTACCGTGTAGCGATCGATCTTTACATTTTTGGAATATAAAGCATTCCTTGGGTTTGCTCGAGCGAGAATTGCCTCGGTGGACCCACGCGACGTTCCACGGCAGTTTCACGACGACAACGTCAACGTCGTTTTTTTCGTCAATTCTGTCAACGCAAGATGGTACTTGCTCGGTAGGTGAGTTTGGATTTTTATGGTTTTTGCGAAATTCGAAGAGACTGAGAAAAAGTAGGTAATCGAGAACTACGCGGCAACGCTTCTCTGCGAACGAGTGTCGCCTCGGGGCTTTTTCGTCAATAAGACCTCTACCTGTCTTCCTCTCTCTCTCTCTCTCTCTCTCTCTGGCGCGCGCGAGCGAGTTCGACTATCGTTGCACGTTGCTGCTCGATAAACGTTGGCCTCTACGCGCGCAAGACAACATGTACAATAGCACGAAAGATTACCATCGATGCTACGCTCGAACGTACGAGTTTAATGCAACTCGCACGGGAATTAATAAAACGATCGAGGAGCTTGCAGCCAGCAGCGACGCTATAGGCGTTGCCAAAGTTTATCGATAAGAACGTCCGCTATATCGTAACTCCGTGCTTTGCCTTCAAACAGATGTGCGAAACTCGCATTCGTTCTATTGTATTAAAACTTGGTTTCGGCCGACTCGTTAGTCGATCTATATTTTGTACAATTATCGCTGACCATCGTAAATCAGTTCGTTAGTAAGGAAAGAAAAAAAAAAGAAAGAAAAACAAACAAAGTACGAAAGAGTAGATGCTTTGCGTTGCGGACAAACGATAAAATAATTTCCAATTAAGCGTTGCAATCAGGGGAATTTGCTAGGAACGTTTACAAAGTTAATTAACCGAGTGCTTGCTCTCGCGCCTGTGATGATAACCTCTCCCTCCACCTCCCCTACTTTTCTCTTTCTCTATTCTCGCGCTAACAAAGAGAGAAACAAACGCGGAAATCTCGTGATTTCCATCAAAGCCTGCAGCTCGAATAAATTTTCTCTCGATTCGGCTTGAGCTTTATTGCTGCTATGCGCCTCGCACTCTCGCTAGATAACGAGAAAATCTCAAACGAGCGTAGAGTCCGTATCGTTAACGTCGTTTGTCAACGGCAGACGCGAGCACATTACGTTAATATATTTTTCTTTTTCCTTCTACTTGTTCACGTTCGTTGGCATTTGACGTACGCATCGACGTACGAGGACGGAGAGATGCCGATGGAATAACTCGCAAAGTGGCAGCACTGTTAGCCGTAAAAAATTCGACGCAAACTTTCAATTACAACGCACCAAGTATATAGCTAGTTGGGACAATCGTACGCGTGTACGTGCTTACCAAATGCGGGCGTACGTTGTCCCCGTTACATTTGTTTAACCAAGTAGAAATAAAAATGAGAAAAGAAAAGACGTTTGTCGAAATCTCTCCGTAATTGTAATTTCAACATTTCGTTTCGCTCAAAAACCCAACTGTGTCTATACACGTGTATATACGTATATACGTATATACGTATGTATATAAACGAGTACGCTGCATTAAAGTGAGTGGTAAATAAAGCATCATAACCATTAGCCTTCATTTCTGTTTTCATTGAATTCATTCAGACGCGAATATTCCATTTAAAGCAATTGAGTTATAGACCGTGTTCGCTTGCTCGCTGCCAGTAGAGTAGCGCGATTCGCAATCGCACGGTGCATTCACGTTAATAAAGTTCCATTGCGCGAGTTAGTTTGATTATTGATAAATTGTACGTATATATACGATACGCGTGCCATTCTAGCCGCAACGAATAATCAATAATTTTATTTTATTAACGCCTCTCCACTCACGTACGTTACGTGAGTATTCGGATGCTGCAGCTGTCCACTCCATCGACTACCGACTCTGTGTTTCTTTCACTCTCTCTCTCTCTCGCGCGCGCGCGCTTTCGTTCTTTGTCCGTCGTTAGTTGAACGTGCAAAGGTGAAGAACCGCAAAATTGCTTCTATAGCTATCGCGTCGACTCCCTTTCTTGTTTTTTTTCCCCTTTTCGTCAGCTCGTTTATTTTTATTCGACCATTCAACGCGTGCTCCGATAGTCTTTTTCTCTCTGTCCTTAGACGCGGTAATGCACTGCGCGTGCTTGCGTTGTATAGTTAAAGCTCGTATGTGTTACGGCGAATTAATGGAAATGAATGCAACCTAAAATCTAAAGATCTTTTTACCCTGATTACGACTCTAGTTTATAGCACCAACTCGTTCCATCCTCTACTTTTTTTTTATTTTCAACTATATTCCTTTCTCCTTACTTAAATTTCTGCCTTTTTTTGCTTTTCTTTTGAAGCTTGATGAATCGAGATAAACGAGCAAAATATTTTACACGTTACTCAACGTCACGTATTTTTTGCTTCTTCTCCCCCTTTTAAATTAGCTATTAAAAAGCGAGAGCTAAAGCTCATTGCAAAGGAAAAAAAATCTTTGCTCCTTGGCGAGAAATGAAGTTCTCGCAGCACTACACGCTAAGAGAATTAATAAGTCGTAAGGTTGGAGGCACTCGTTGTTATACGTATGCTGACACCGCGCAATACTGCTGACTATACGCGTACAAGCAAATATATGTATTCTAATAAGCGTTCGTCACGACACACCACGGTTAAAGCTAATTGTATTTCGTGGTAGATATAACGCTCGAGGCTCGCTTAATTGATTCCGAGATATTCTACAGCTTTCGCTTGGTGCTTTCGAGCTTATAGTTTCAAAACTTTGGCAAAAGCTTTTGCAAACTTCATTTGAATTCCAACTCGTCTTGTCTCGACGTCTCGCGTGTATAGTTTTTTTCTTCGTCCTTTCCTTTTGTTTGTTTGTTTGTTTGCGTGTGTTTTTTTTTGATCTTGCATTTTATTTTAGCGTTGGTAATGTTCATCGCGTATAAAATCTTGATTAAAAGTTGCAGCGGCGTATTAAAAAGAAGGGTAAAGGGGGGAAGCGTCGTTGGTTAACCAAGTATATTGGTTATTAAATTTTCAACGTACGACAACGTCGCGAGCTAACTGTAATAGCGAGCGGTAAGCTTGCAACTTTATTACGCAAAGCTCGTTTTATTTTTCAACTCTATTACGTGCAATTATCGAAAGCGTTTATCGCGGAGAATCAACCAACTTGAATATCATATGGAATAAAGTCGTGAAATTTGAATCCATCGCGTGGCATTAATTCTCACGCAGCCTCATAATTCTTGCTGTTGCTAAATGCTCGGAAAGTGCTCGACGCAGAGAGAGAGAGAGAGAGAGAGAAAGAGAGAGAGCGCGCGCGAACGTAGAGTCGTAAAGGCACGACGAAACGACTTAATTTCAAAAGGTTCGTTCTCGCTGTACACCACAAAACAAGAGTACTTCGTACGATGTACACTTATACGAAGAATTAACACAGGTATAATAAAAATTTCGCAAGCATTGCGGTACGCGAGTGTGCGTGCGTTACGTTCTCTCTCTCTCTCTCTCTCTCTCTCTCTCTCTCTTGGTAGCTCTTCAAAGTGCATAACCATGAGAATGTTAAAGCTTTTGTGGGAGATGCACGTCATAAAGAATAAGTTTTCCCGTGTGCTATTTTGCGGTCTTATCTTTGCAGACAGTTTCAAGCGTGGAAAAGCATTTACGAGTCAAATCCAGATAAATAAGTAACACCCCGAGGAGATACGTACACGCACGACTAAAAATGTTCCCAATAGTACGATGCAAACGTCGATGCGCGAAAGGAAGAGTCGAGAGAGTTGTACAATGGTAATCCGCTTGTTGCTCTCCAACGTACAAACGATCTCGATAATACAGCCTTAACCAAAGATCGAATTGGTCGAAAGGGCAAGCCTGAACGCCGCGCGATAGCCGTAAAGCCAATAAGATAAAAAGACAAGTTTAAGCTGTGCAGCGACAAGGAAGGAAAGCAGAACGTACGAGAAATACGCTTGAAACCGCTTTTCCAAGGAATATCAACTGCTGCGTCAGCGTAGCAAAAAATATTAAAATTAACCAGTACTTTTGGACTTTTCCTTGTTGTTGCTTGTTTATTTGCACGCAACCTTTGCTTTGGACTTTTTCGCGCAACCAAACAACAACGGCGAATAAAGAGGTCACGGATAAAGAAACAAAATCGGGAGGTTACAGCCAGAGAAATTGAAATCTATTACCTCGGAGAGGAGGTCGCCAGCACGGCGCCAAATGCACTTATAGTTTGAAGCAACGAAGAAAAAAAAACGCGATGATAGATGCTTCCTAAACACCTGACCTTTTGCTTTCGCCATGCTGTGGTTAACAAAAAATAAAAGAGGAAACAGCAGTAGATACGTAGCACGTATTTGTATCTCCTCGAAGTAAGTTTCCCGTGGGATATTCGAGAGAACGCCTTTACGAGTGCTCCGAGGCGTTTCATCCATCGTCGAACCCTTAATCTCGCAACCGAGACATCCTTGCAGTCTCTATATATCGATTCACTCTCCGTTACGCGTGTGCGCGAGTGAGCGTGCGTGTACGATGTTCTTTTAACCCGATTCGAATCAAGTGTCTTTTGCTCCCTCTTACCTTTTTTTTTCCTCGAGTGTACGTCCACGTGGTTTTCTCTCTGTTTATCAAGACTCTATTAATCAAGTGCTGCTTGCAAACAAAGCCATCCCGTACGCGCGTATATACGTATAGCTGCTTTAATCGTGGTAAAAAGCTAGATTCCCGTTCGTTGCCAGCTGCGACAGCAGATCGATTAATCAATGCGTGCGTTAAAGCTATTTGCCTTTTTTCGCGCTCTCTCTCTCTCTCTCTCTCTCTCTCTCTCTCTCTCTCTTAGCCTGCGCGTTATCCACGTTACTTCCTATACGCGACAGACGGGACGTGTACGACGCTATATTGGACTGATTTAGTTCAATTAGCATTTTGTTCGCGTTTACGTAGCAGTGACATACGCAACGTGACGCAAGTTGTACACTAATTCGCACTACGTATGCACCGATCGAGTAAGAAAAACTTTAATTTCACAGCTGATTCAGGATTAACGTAGCGCGAGATTTTTCTATAATTACAAACGACTCGCTGTAAAGTAAGAACAATCTTGAACAAACTATACGTACGTATACGTGAATTGGAATAAACGCGATTATGTTTATAGTCTGTTGCCAGAGAGATACCGTAGCTGTACTTGCTTCAAAGAACGATTGAATTTTTTGCGCTCGCGCTCCACCCTATTTCGTACGTACCATGTACGGAAGGGCCAACTTGGTGTTGTTGTGTATGGGATAGTTCACGCGCGTACACGCGTAGAAAGATTAGAGAAGCTATCGTAATCGGGCACGAGTAATACTACGTAGAGATATACGTTATGAAAACCAGGAAGTTGAAAGAACGAACGGGGAGATCAAGCTACAGTCAAACTCGAAGGGGATTTTTCTTGGCGCGAGACAAAGAGAGCAAGCAAGCTCTTTGCCGTGATAAAAGTAAATTAGGTGAGTTTTTTTCTTCTTCTTCTTCTTCTTCTTCTTCTTCTTCGCCGTCGTCGTCGTCGTCGTCGTCGTCGTTATAATCCTCGAGCGAGTTAGCCTCAATGTATAAAAGCTGTCTAGCAACGACGACCTACGTATATATAGCGAAGCCGTATACTTTTCCGCACACATCGAATCAATGTGATCCTCACGCGAGCGCCTTTTTCCACTCTCTGAGCTGTTTCGAAAAAAGAAAAAAAACCAGAAAAATGACTCGAGACTCAAAGTCTACTACTACCCTCAATCAATTTACGTAACCGCTTGCTTGACTGCCTGATCGTTGATCTAATGCGACCAACGAACGAGCGCGATTTCCTTATTACCCAAAGTGCCGCTTGGATTTATACACGTATAACGCGATGTACATAATGGCCAATGGGACTAATTTGATTATACGCTCGATTGAAAGTCGATATTGCTTTTATACGTACGTATATATAGCCTGCAAGAGGTTTTATTGAGACGACGCGTAGATGATGAAATCACTTACCACGATGAACTTTATTCAACTATATTTTAAGGACCTGCATGTGCATCGCGATTGAACGCTCGAAAAAAAAATGCAAAAGCTTTTTTACTTTCTAAAAGTAGTACCTTTTTCGACCAACGAGCAATTTATGCTAATTTTCCTCTTTTTCTTTCGGTTAATGCTTTTTCCGAGCGAGTAAAATTATTTCCACGATCCAACCAACATTGCTTCGAGCACCCGATAAAGGATTTCTCGTCTCTTGGGAAATTTATAATAACTCTCTCGCCGATAGGGACAGAAGCAACAGCATGTATAAAAAAAATCACGCGAACGAGCTTCGATAAAAAAAAAAGCTCCGCACGATTAGGGAATAGTAATTTGAAGTTTTGAGTAGAGTGAGCTTCTTTTTTTCAACGGAAAGATAAATTCTTTCTCTGCAATACGTGAGATTCCAAGAGCAATTTTAGGTCAAGAGTCGAATTCCCGAGTTTAAGGAAAAAGAAAAATTCTTTCGCTAAATAACATTCTTGCTTGCGTATTGCACGCGTTGCGGTATATCTAGGTGTACACGTATACGTAGCGCGTGTCACTTTTCGCAATCGTACTTTGTCTTTGTATCCTTTGTTTCCGCTCAATTGAAGCTACGAGCTAGTCAATGATCCGGCAGCAGCAGCAACAACAACAGCAATAGCAACAGCAACAGCAACAGCAACGACGACGACGACGACGACGACGACGACGACGATAAAAAGAAAGGAACAAGCGCGAACGCTTGGATGTATCGCTGGTAAAACTGAAGAGACCACGTTAACCCCAGCGCGCCGTAAACGTTATATATCCCATAAATCATAAACGCGCGTAGGGAAATTATTTCCGTTTCTTTGTTGTTCCTGGAGAGCAGCAGCAACGCGTTAGGCTCGGAAATCCGGCGCCTCTCGATGAAAATCGCGTTTCCGCCTCGTGCACACGCACGCGCGCGCACGCGTAACTAGCTCCGAGTCTCCGGCAAATATGACTACTTGACTTGCCAGAGGTGAGGGGCAAAAATGGAGAGGAGAACAAAAAGAAAAACTGCTCGGATATGCCTGCTGAATGCCGATGCGATTCGCGCGCTAGGCGGTTTATCCCACCACGCTCCAGCGCCGAGACGGACTAATAAACGTGAACCGTCTCGTGGCGTCGAGATGAATCTAATTTTCGCAGCGTCGCGCGCGATTGAAAGGTTCGTTGATACGATCTATATATTCGTAACGGCGACACGCTTCACACGAGGCAATTGCTACCCGCGAGCCCTTTAAAGCGCACTCTCCCAATTTCTCCTTGTACTTGTTCTTTTTTTCAGTCGCTCGCTCGAGTAATTACAGCCTGTTGAGTAGGTATAAGGACAATTTAATTACAAAGCGTTGTCGTTGTTTTTCATTGTAGCCGCGGACGTGTAGGTTGTGAAAAAAAGCCTCGCGTCATCAGACGCAAACAATGCCACGCTAGCAAAGCACGTTAACGCAGCACAGTGGAGAGTCCTCCGACGAATAATCTACTCGGAAGATGCATTTTTTCCAGTTTTTCACGCGAAAAAACGACCGTACCTCGCGAGCGTGGGGACGGACACAATGGGGTGTAATGGCAAAAGCTCTCTTGCTTCGTTCAAATGAGAATAGAAGCGCGTCGTCTTTTTTTTTCACTGCATATTTACTCGCAAAAATAAAGATGTATAATACCTATGGAAAGGCTTCCCTTCGTTTTACGCGCGCGCGTCAAGTTCCATCCACGATTTTGCCCGCTAATACTATCAAAGTGTAATATCCTCGCCTCTAACGAATAGGCATTAGAGCGAGCTCTTTTCGCAAACAGCAGTGCCCTAATGGAAATATTTGAAATATCATTATGCGAGAGATTCGAAAGAGCAGTTAAATATGTGTATACGTATATAACGAATAGCAATTAGCGTTGGTGAGGTGAGGTTTTGGAAATTCCTAAACAAACATTGTCAGATTTGAAGCTCTAAGCTGCAATGGTAGCTCGATGAAAAGGCTACGGTCGCTGTTTAAACACAGTCTCTCTCTCTCTCTCCCTCTCTTTCACTCGCCCCCTCGTAAAGTTGATTAAACGTTTATTCAATTAAGGTCGTATGGCGTGTGTGCATGCATATATATATATATATATATAGAGTAGGTCATTCGTATGCACACTTGTATATTGAAATCCAACTGTGAGGGGCCTCGATTATACGCTAATTCGTATAAATAATACACGTACGGCTAAGCAGCCAAATTACACGCTCGATTCGTTTCGCTGTAACAGCGTTGTTGTTTACGTCGTGTACACGCTTCTATATATATTGGCTTCCAGAGAATAATCGACACGATACGCACGCGTACACCCACACACATATGTAGGTGATACGGTTTGTTAAGGAACTTGATTATTAACCGTAGCTACGTGAAAAATCTATTATTAAAGTTCGCGTACAGATATATATACACAAAGACACGATACAGCTCAACGAGGCTGTAATCAATCGATCGATCAAACGTCGACGAATTTACTCGGATCTGATGGATTTAACCGAACGAACAAGTATATGGATCTTTCTCTCTGATGAGGCGTATATAATAATAATCAAAGTATACTCGAACGATTTTTCACGTCCTTCAAGTTCTATTATATATAGAGGATATATAAGCTCCATGAGCGTGCGTATTGTTGTGCTAATAGAGCGCGAGTATCAATATCAGATCCCGGATTTTTTTTCTCCTTTTTCCTCCCTCGCCCAGATCTGCGGTATCGAGAAAGAAAATACGAACGTACGAACGACGAGGCGCTTACGAATTCGACAACCGTCTAACGATACTTCGTACGGAGATACGAAAACGATTGGTGCCTTTGGAAAATCACTCTCTATTACACTTATATCAAGTGCTAGAGAAACAAAGATATCGCTGATTGATAAACTTTGAATACGAATTAAAAGTGTTAAACTATTCGGAACTCGATACATCTCTATCTCTGCTACGTACATTGCGGTAACGTATTCCGTATCTCTTTTGTTACGCGATATAGTATCCAACGTTCAACGCTTCAAGTTTACGTTTATAACGAAAAATTTCAATTTTTCCTACGGGCGTTTCCACGCGAGCAGATACCTCAAAGATACCGGAGAGGGTTAAAATAACGCGAATGCTCGAATAAAAAAAATTGAGAGACATTAGGGATATACGTAGCGATACGTAGGTGAGTATAGCGTTACGAAATCAATGTAGAGAACATATACGAAACGAGCGTACGGGATATATCGTAAAGAAAGACGCAAAAATTAGCCCATTTTCCTAAGAAAGTACGTTATATAGAGTCAGAGAGCCAACGCCCGATGCTACGGCAATACGCAAAGCTCACGCCAAACCGAAAGGGTCCTTGGGACAATTCGCTTTTGCGCGCTGCAGACACTGCTCGCACCACACACGTCGCCGTCGCAATCTAGCTAGGATCGCACGATCAATACCTCCTATACAGACACACACACACACACATACGCGCGCGCGCGCGTAAAGCTCGCAAGTAACGTCGACAGATTTCGACTTTTTCTTTCGTTCTTTAATTCCCGTTTTATGTCATCGTTTTTTTTGTTTTGGAGGGGGGGGGGGACTCGTTACATAACGATCGAGACGGTTAACCAACCAAGCGGATAAATAAAAAGCCCACTTTAACCGCGATGCCGTGACGAGCATTCTGATCCCAGTTGAAAGAGAAAGTATAGCTCTTTTACAACTCGCTAACAGTTTTCTCTCTCTTTCAATTTCTTGTTTTTTTTTTGCCATTGTATCGTTGATGATCGCTTAGACGCTTTCAAGTGGTTTAATCGCAGTGGATTAAGCTATTTATTACGGTCGCGCTTACGGGATTATCCGACGCGACGCAACCACTACCGACGCGCAGTATTAAACTGCAACCAACCGTTGGAAACTTTACTCTTCGACGATGTCATTACGCGAGAAAACAACTTTTCTTTTTAAGCTACTCTATTTTGTGTTGTAATAATTCGGTTGGTCGTCAAAAGTAGATTCATTTTATCGAGGTTACATTTGTACTTTGTTTTTACTACGCTTGCATGCTCTCGAATTTTTTATACGCTCGAAAATTGGCTTCTTACTCGACGCGTATGGATCCCTATAATGGAATAACTTTGAACTTTCAAAAATGGTGCTCTCGTTTCACTGGTTATTATAATATACACGAGAATTCGTATACGTATACGTATCGACGTTCGTATCGCGACTATGTATCAGACACCTTGGCTGACTTTTCCGGAATAAAAAAACCAAAGAAACGTGAAACTTTTCGAACTTTCCAACTCGAGTCTTTGCCAAATATACAAAAGCAAATGCGGTTGAGCTGTTTAAAGTTACACACTTCGAGAGAGAGAGAGAGAGAGAGAGAGAGAGAGAAAGTAATAATAAAATCGAGCGAGAAAAGTCAACAGCAATTATCGAACGTAAACTTTAATTTATTTTTCATGCCGATATTCGTTGCGTGCACAGACGTACACAGCTACGCGTATACAAGTTGTTCGTAGGTTCTATACCACAGAGTTTTCTGTGTTATTTTCCCTTGGTTAAATCATATATACACCGGCAAGATGTATTTTCAAATTATACGCGCGCGTCAGAACGTAATCCACCGCCAACGAAAACAAACAGCATACACGCATAGCTCGTTCCTTTAATTTTTGTGTGCTTCGATAATACCTCCAAGTACAAGAGCTCCTACGAATTGAAATTAAAAATTCAATCAAAATCTAAGGTTCATCTTTATGGCGCGTAATGAGTATGCATATATAAATATGCGTTACTTCGTCATCAAGATTTAAAATTTCTCAGTTGAGTATATATACGTGTGTTTGCAAGGATGTGTGGTCGGGAAATTGGCGAGGAAAGCTTTGCATATCAAAACCATAGATAGATAGAGAGAAAGAGAGAGAGAGAGAGAGAGAGAGAGAGAGAGAGAGAGGGTCCAAGTCTACATATACGATATGTTCGCCACGAGATTTGGTTACCTACGAACGCTTGTGATTCTCGTGGCTTTGTCGTCAACGGGCGGATTTAGATTTCGATATCCAAAGCCTTTGATACCGCAAACTTTCGTGGGTTCAGCGTGGCTCGGAAAAGGAGTAGCCTAAAGCTGAAGCAAGACGAAGCTGCTACTGCTGCAAGATCGTATTCGCAAGACTAATTTGACGACGAGACGAGACGAGGCATCAATAATACACGACGATCGATTGACGAGTGAACGTCAAACGTATATACTAGTGTAACGAGATAAAAAAGGAGGTGAAAAAAGGGACGAGCGCGCTGTTGTCACTGTGCAGGGGAAGTTTCAAAGCGAAACAAGACTTGGAAAACAGCTCGATCGCGCGCGTATATAGATCGCGAACGCGCTTTATCGTTCGCGGATCTACGCCGATCAATTATTCATCCAGGAAAAGAGAGAGAGAGAGAGAGCTACGTTGCATAACGTTGGCCCTCGAGGCGGTGCACGCTAGCAACAGCTAACGCAGACACTGACAAACAGAACGACCATTCCGATAAGAAAAATTTCACACACCTACGTACAATATACGTACAAGGACTTTAACTCATTTGCACATCGCTGTTCGTTGTTCGTGCTCTCACCTGTCTGTCTGTTTCTTTCGTTCGCTCTTTTGTACTTGTTTATCCGCCCGTGAGCGTGTGTGTGTGTGTGTGTGTAGGCGCGCGCGCGTTACCCCTTTCCGACGAAGAAAAAGCCAAACGTTTAGTTGTGCAATACTGGCAAACAGTGACATGCTTTATGGGAATCGCTTGCCTTCTTTTCCACTTGTCAACTCTCTCAGGAATTTTTCAACGTTGAGACTACTCTTGGCTACGATAACAATCGACATCCTT
This sequence comes from Chouioia cunea, assembly GCA_030064505.1. Taxonomy (NCBI): domain Eukaryota; kingdom Metazoa; phylum Arthropoda; class Insecta; order Hymenoptera; family Eulophidae; genus Chouioia; species Chouioia cunea. The sequence continues at coordinate 2,011,539 of JAOPFQ010000001.1, forward strand.
TCCATCTTCAATTTGTTATCTGCGTACAAAGTGTAATAGGCAAGCTATTTTTCTATTCGATAAAAAAAATAAACAAACAAACGAACAAAAAATGCAAGAGAACGAGCGGACAAATAGTCAGGCAACGGATCGCAACAGCAGCAGCTAGTCTCCAGTGAGTCGTATTCTGCTTTTTATTCTTTTCGATCAAGCTTGCAAGTTAAATTGGATTTGCTTTCTGCTTGTTTTTTTTTATTACACGTACAGCTGAGGGCAAACAGATTTGGCTGGGTATCGAGTAAATAATTAGAGAAAAAACAGAGAGAGAGAGAGAGAGAGAGAGAGAGCAAGAGAGAATATCGGTTTTCTCTGATGGTTATCCGTTACTGGGCTACTCTGACGACGACTCTCTATTTCTGTTATTTCTTTATCGTTGGAGAGCTGCCAAGCTACTCTCTTTCGTTCGTGCTCTCGATATTGGCGATTTCATAAAACACAATCAAATGCGTATATCACGTAAACGAGCGTTGTCTTTTGGACGAGTATATTAAGGAGACTGTGAGGGCGCGCGTGAGAGAGAAAAGATCGACACGATTGCCGCGAGCGCGCACGATGTACGAAAAAAGATGCTATATACACATGGTGAAATTGCAGGGACAGAGGAAAGCTGTTTTTCTTCTCTTTTTTGCGAGCGGCAAAAAGAGATATGGCGACAAAAAGTAGCAGCAGCAACAGCAGCGGTAGCAGCAGGCGTCGACATCGTCGACGAAGCGTGTGCGGTGGTCGCGGCAGCGAGTCGCCACTTTACGAGGTCATCTGCCCAGTATTCTACGTTATACGGGTCTTTGGCCTTGCTCCTTACACTTATCCCAAGGGTAACAAGCCACCGCGATTACGTAGCTCCAATCTCTATTGTCTTTACTCGATGCTTTGGGCGAGCATCTACAGTTGGATCGTTATTATGTACCTTATGAGCATCGCTGGATTTGATCGAGATAAACCGGTACTCGACGTCACGCAAAACGGCAAGGTACGCTGTTACGGAGTACGTTTTTGACAGCCACCCTCGCGTCAACGGTGTCGATCGTTTGTATCGATTCGCACGTCGTCCGCTAGTTGAATCATCGACGTCGCGCGATTCTACGTCGGACGCGATAAAAATCGTGGAACCTTGACGCGTAGTTACCGGTCGATTATTGCCATACGTACAATAATACGTTTACGAGCAAACGTCCGCGGCGACGATGCCAACGTTTCGCGATAACAACAACGATGACGAGGATAGCGGTAATAGCGAGTCAATTTCGAGCAAGATTGACGTTACGAACGTCGTCTGTCCTCTCCGGACGTGGCGCGATTCCGAGTTACGACGATGCCTCGTCGTACCTAATCTACTTTCCGACGTGCTCGCTAGTTTTGGAAAAGCCCGTCTACGTGTGTAGCTGTCGTGGAAAGGCTTTGGTCTCGAGCGCCCAACGCGCTACGCTCGCTTATCGCTATCCGTATATCAACGCGCAACTTGCCCTCGTACGCTCGTGACGCATACGTACGTATACGTATGTACGTACGCAGAGTCCGTATTATCCCGCGGTGTATCTTTTTCACTTGGCGCAATTTCCGCGCGCTGCAGCAACGCCCGCGAGGAAACAGTTTTACGCTGTCGTACGCGACAATGGTCGTCGAGCGATTTACAACCGCAGCGCGTTCGACCGGATCAATTGTTATCGCTGCGAAGATAAACAATAAAGTTTTGCAAGCTGTACGCCAGGCGCAATCGACCTAATGGGATGACGTGGCTAACGGGAATTAACGCGAGCGTACAAATATATATATATATACATAGATCGAGCAAGAATGCTACGACAAATAGAGCTTATTTTTGGGGAGGCTAACTTTCGAATTACGAGCAGCCGACGGTATAAGCCGATGGTCGAAATTAACGCGACAGCTATTGTCGGTCACGGCGAAAAGATTATCGGAGGGTGGCGAGAGGCGGGGGAGAGGAAAAAACTTGTCCAACCACTGCTACTAATTATTGAACTCGCACACACGTACACACACACAGCTGATCCTGAATTACGCGACGGCGTTGGCGGAACTCGCATTGACGGTCGGCCAGCGCGAGCAATTTGTCGACGTCTGGAACGGTATTCAAGACTTTGACGAATCATTTCAACTGGGTTACAGCGAAGACGAGAGACGTAAACTACCGCGAATACTGCGAATTTGCCGATTTTGGATATGGATAAGCTTCCTCGTGTCCGTTGTTACGTGGACGGCTATCAATCAACTTGGCATGCACGCTTTCCACGAGACTTACCTATGGAACGTCGGCTATATGCTTACCTATATTGGTACTTATGTATCCACCTTCAAATTCATCGGACTCGTCTATTTACTCGGACAACGATTCGCGTATCTCAACGAGATACTCGCGAGTCGTTGCCGTTGCTTTTTCAAAACTACCACCAACGATCGTAGCGATCCCGTTGCCAAGGTACTCGTCGAATTTCAACTGCGATCGTTCGTTCCTTTTCCCTTTTCCTTTCATCTCCGTTTATTTTTGCGTTGTACCCTTTCCTCGCGTGTTTCGCCAAAAGATCGAAAGTCATTTCCTCGAACGTAATGGAAGAGTCGATATTTCGAGCGATGTCAACGTTTTACCCGAAACATCGCGTGCACTCCGTGGATGCGGATGAAGCCTCGGAGATATTGCATTTTTTTAATATCACTAGCCCCGATATTATTTCTGTTTTTGCTCGCCCCTTTCAAAGCCGTTCCTTTTGCAAGATCCGAAAAACGACAGCGCATCGCTTGAAAACAACGTTATTTACGTTCCAAACTGCACGAGTAAACTCAATGACGAATGAAAACCCTAAAAGTTTGACATTGATTATAATTTTACGCGTGGAAAGTTGCAAAACGTGTAATTCCCAAGTTTCTACAGTTCTGACACTTCTGGCGCAAACGTGAGATATTACACCGCTACAACCACGGAATACTCTCGATAAAACATACAGCTACCCGTGCTGTTCCTCGGTTCAAAATTCATTTCCGATGCGGCTTTATAATGCGAGACGCAAAAGCCAATATAGCTTTTGTCTCGTATTCCGATTTCTTTCCGGCGATACATCGCTACAACGTCGTTTCGCTGGGTCGTCGTCTCTTCCTCGGAGCGTAGGTTTGAGGCTTCGCGACGTTTTTCGTTGTCTTTGTTCGACCATTTCCAATCAAGCTTTCACGGAGATTTGACTTTCGATCGCGTTCGATCGAGGCTACTCAATCGATTAGACGTAACACGCGCGTTTTGTCCGTTAGAAAATCGAGACGTGGTACAACAATCTGTTGAGTACCAGCGAAAAGTTGAACGAGGTCTACTCGTGTTCGCTGTTCCTGTTTCTGCTGAACCTCTTTTATCACGCTGTAAGCAACATGTACTTTTTCACAAAATCAACGATCGTCGATCCAAGTTACCTAAAGGATCCCAAAGTCGTGCTTTGCCTGTTCTTCTGGTTGGTCGTCTATCTCGTGCAACTTCTTCTGCTTCACATCTGCTGCCACTTTACCAGTGTCGAGGTAACGACGTGCTTTCGCGCGTTTGTCCCGTTGCAAAGAACAACGCTTACCGGATAATTCGTTGATCGTCCACAGGCGAGCCGCATGGCGAACGTTTTGTTGGATTGGCGAAGACACGCCGAGCGCCAAGGCAAGCAGCACGTACGTAACCGCAACGAGCTTGATGGCGCGTTATCCTTTTTCGTTTATTTATTCACTTGTTGATTTTGTTGGCTTTTCACCTTGTCTGGCTTTGGCTTTGCTCTCGCTAGTACCTCCGCAAAACCATCGAACACGTCCTACGTAAGCTTCTTTTCGTCCATTGCTCGGCTTTACACTTTACATACGTGTATTCCGGATACGTTGCAGGATTTCAGGTCAACGCTGCACTACTTGAACAGAAGGCTCAAATTCACCGCGGCTGGTTGTTTCGACGTCAATTTACCCGTGCTAACTACGGTAATGTATTCTAGCGCCATTCGCGCACACGTGTACGCACACGCAACGACAATTTAGCCTTTCTCTATGATTTCGTTACCACTTTCAGACGTTTGGACATCTCACCACTTATTTAGTGATTCTACTGCAAATACCGGACAGTGGCTCGTAGGCTCGCATCGAATACAAGCTGCTCTCTTCGACCCATTTCGTGGGCTTTGTAGCTTGTATAATTGATTCATCGCTCGATACGATCGATTGCACCTATCGAGAAAAAAACAAATCATCGGTAGAAACTCTAATCTCGCCGTCGTTTCAAAAGACCTCGCGATAAATCCATTCCGAGAGCGAGAACATCCTCCCGACAAATATTCACTCTCGCGAGCACATATCGAAGATTCAGACTAATGGTGCAAGCGAGCGACCCTACTTTACTATTCTGCTCGCTCGACCTATCGTCCTGGAATTCGCTATTTCAAAAATCTTAACGAATGGCCGTTCGTGAAGCAAAAAGAGGAGAGAGTGAGCTGCCGCTGGAAGATAAAGAGGACGAAATGCACTAAGCCGCTAAAGCGAATAATCCTCCCTTAAAAATAGATAGATATATATATATATATACGCATGTATTAGATTTTTCTTACGAGGGGTCGACGTACCGCTACCGTCAGACGTCCGTCTCCTTGTTCGCTCTCTCTCTCTCTCTCTCTCTCTCTCTCTCTCGGGTCAACGAAACGAAAGAAGACGTTCTTCTTTTCAGTTTTATCTTTCTTATCACCCCCGAGGACATTTTCAAAAGCCTACTTTTATTAACGCGCAATTTAATTCGAAATAATCAGCTTTCACGTCTAACGAGGAAACAGACTGGATTAACCAAGGATACATATTTGACGAATCTACTGTCGAAAAGAGAGAGAGAGAGAGAGAGAGAGAGAGAGAGAGAAAGTAGAGTTTTGGCGATTTTCTTCACGTTGTTCAATTACGCTGAGTAAGGAGAGAGAGAGAGAGAGAGAACTCCCCTCTGCGTCCACCCCTCCCACTCCCTGGTGCTTTCCTCTCGCTGTACCCATCGCATGCTCCCTTCAGTTTCCGTTCCTTACTTTCGGCTCGCCACTGTGGCGACTAATTTTATTAATACGATATCTCTCGAAGATTAAAAAATACCAAAGAATTTCTCGGCAATACCAAGGGCTGAGACCTTTTCCTGTCTCTTCCCCGAGGAAAAGGACTAGAGACGTTTGATTGAATTGAAAAATTGATCAAGTCGATTAAACAATTGTATTTTTATTATTGAATTCGATTCGAATGGAACAAAGGTTACGGCAATCGAACATACGTAGTTTTCAATTAGCACACGAAATAACAAATCAGGATTAAAACCTGGAAAAGCAGATGCGAGCAAAAAAGTCACGACAAAATACCTTACGTGGTTCTCCCTGTTCATCCTGCAATAACAAACGAATAAACATTGATCCATCTTTATGTTGCCGCAAACAGAGGACGTGCGACGAGCGAGGAGCTCGAAGCTCAAGTACGATACGGCCTGTAAAAAAAATCGACGAATTTCAGTAGTCAACGCGTTTATCGCGAAACGACGATTCACGACTCGTAAAGTTTTGCAATAGGCTTATCCTTGCAATTGTCGATAGTGGCGAGAACTTTGTCGAGAATACTCTGGTGCATTTCCTCGATGGATTTAGTAGCATCCACAGCGTTCCAACAATACGAGTCAGAAAGCGCTTGAAAATTAGCTCTGACTTTGCGCTGTGTCTCGGCTCGTTCGTATCTTTCGACGCCCCAACTTGCGCGAGACTCTTGTACGTCCTCCGGGACATCCAAATAAAGTACTAGGTCGGGTGCTGGTAGACCTCTATCGAGAGCTTTGCACCAGTCCAACGGACGGTCGGTTGTCGCTGCACCGTAAGCTGCGCCCGAGGCTGCGTATCTATAACAAACGTATCGTATATTGCTCGGTCAAAACTCGCAACGCAATATTACTTTGGAACAACTCCGATCGACTTGGTCGATCGCCGAGTATTTTTTAGCGCTGTTGAACGTTCGATTATCCGCGAAATCCAGTTATACCGATCAAACGAACGATTACGTAGAAGCGTGCCGAAAGCTCTAACGAGAAAACTTCTTTTCTTTGGACGCTGCAAAATTATAGGAAGAACCGATAACGCGTATCGAATAATAAAAGACTTGAAAAAAGTGGCATTTGTTGAAAAGTTGCTTTGTTGTCGTTGTAAATACAAGTTTTATAATTAAATCAAGGACAAATATATGACTCGAGTACTAATAATTACGCTACATAAAGTTAAAGTTTTTAGCTAGCCGGATACACCGAACAAAGTTAAACTGATTCACTTTGAAAAGTCCTTCACGCGATAAATGCAATGCAAAGAGCGCGCGCACTGGTTTCAAAGTTGTTGGCACGTCGAATGAAATAAGAAAAAGAAGAAAAAGAAGAAGAAGAAGAAGAAGAAGAAGACCAAGAAGGAACAAAAAGAAGAAGAGAAAGAAGAAGAAAAAGAAGAAGAAAAAGAAGAAGCGGTCTCGATTTGAAAAATGTTGCCGTTGAACGAGTAATGGACGGATCGAAAGATGCTCGGTCGGCAAATTAAAAAAAGCAGCGTGTTGTACGTTATATATAATTGAATAGTCGGGACGAAGAAAAGAAGAAAGTTAAGAGTTAAGGAAGGAAGAGAACGAGCGAGTGATGCACTCGGTGAATTACGACGGCCGAGCGGAAGAATGGCTGGAGCTCTAAAACTTAGTTTTGCCGAGAGTTAGCCACGCCGAGAAAACAGAGAACGAGAGACGGAAAGAGAAGTGGTCATCGTCGTTACGGGCAAAAGTATATCGGGAGATTATACAATAGAGCTGAGTGCGATTGTAACGATGACGAGATCGGAAAACTCGAAACTTGATCAAACGCAACAACAAATCTATTCGTCTATTCGGATCTTTGCGTTCGTTCGACTTCTTCTCTTTCGTACAAAATCGGCCAAACAACGACAACGAGTAAATTGTAACGATTGAAAGGAGAACTGACCCACCCACTACAAACGCTCATCCCTTGGGAATAGTTAATGCAAACTCTCGCGCTAAACTTGTCCGCGCGTAGCTTTCGTACTATCGAGCTTACGACGCGCTTGACGTTGCACAGAATTTACTTTTACACGATAAACTGGCTCTCGGCGATTCGCCGACGAATACCAACGGATAATCTCGCGACGAGCTACGTCGTAATAACGATAATCCTTATCCTTTTACCTGTCCACAACGAGGGTTGTTCCCTTGTTCATTGTTTCGCGGATACTTTCTTCGCATTCCCATCGGTTGGCCGAGAAGAGCAAGTGGATAGACTTGGGTGCAATTTCGATTTTCTTCGACAAATAATCATTGATCATCCCTCCGATGGTTGTCGAGCGATCTGAAAATTAACGAATCCTATAAAAAAAGGAAGCTCGTTCAATCCACCGCGACGGCGTTCAAAAACCGAGCGACGATGCCATCTGTTGCGAGACGTTCAAGTTACGCCTCGTCATCCGCGATACATCGTAATGTTTTACCCATTGGATTCAAAGGGTATGGCAAACGTTACGACTTTTTTACCGTTCTTACCTTACGAATCGCGTCATCTTCGATACAGAGCGAACTGTCGTTAACCAATCGTTAAAATCGCTAATAATCAATAGGTTTTCAAGGATTTGGCACTTGGTCAACGATATGTTTATTCGTCAAATAACTTACCGGGAAATACGCGTCTTTCCGCAAGAATGCTACGTTTCTTCAGGGCATCAAGTAGCATTGACACTTGCGTTGATTTTCCCGCGCGATCCAAGCCCTCGAGAACAATGAAAGCTCCTCGTGACATTGTATCGTAATTTTTTATTCCTGTAAAACACCCAACAGATTCGATGACTTACTTCGAAAATAACGTCGAACACACGGTAATGAATTTGTCATTTCGTACTTACGTCGTTTATTCGAAACAACGGCGCACGGGTAATACGGTTATTAAATAGTTGCCGGAAACACGCACTGCTTATTTCGCGTTATCTCGTCGGAATATTTCATTCGGTGGTAAGGGGCGATTACTAGATTTCTACTTTGCCACACCAACATCGCACATATGTACGTACGGTACGTATGCAAAACAGCTGTACATACGAGATCGTATGAGAGTTTGTTGTGTGTGTGTGTATGTAAGTGTGCACATAGCAAACGGTTGTGAGACGCGCTTAGACGTGAAAGATAAAACACCTAATGAAAACGTTCGATTTAGTTTGCTAACAGTGCGCGTTCTTCAATGCTTAATCACCTTAGTCGGCTTCGAATAACGCTTAAAAAAGTAGGTACAAGGCAACTGTTGGTTAATTGCGACAAATCTGCACTCGAGCTTGCAAGAAGACAGCGAGTTTGCACGGCCGGTAGTTTTCTAACCTCCTCGTTTACTACACCGCTTTATCATTCTTATCAACGTCAGTATTGTTATTTCACAAATAAACGTCTGCAAATAAAGAGTGCAATTGACGAGAAATCGCAATTCGACAATATGCCTTCCATGACTAAATTCAACTACCCAAAAGCTCGCCGTGATGAGACTGCCATTGACGTTTATCATGGCGTTGAGGTAATTTTATTCTATCTAGTGGTTGTAATACCTTTTGTGGATTGTATATTGATATTGATATGAGCTTTAGTACTATTGACGATTTTAAAACGTGTAATAATTCTAGGTCGCAGATCCATATAAATGGCTCGAAGATCCAGACTCTGAAGAAACAAAAGCATATGTCGATGCACAAAATGCAATCAGTTTACCGTTTATCCATGCCTGTCCCAAACGTCAAGCAATTCACAATCGCCTGAAGCAGCTCTGGGATTTCCCTAAATATTCCTGTCCAGTTAGAGAAGGAGACAAATACTATTTTTTCATGAACACAGGATTGCAAAACCAAAAGTAATATTTATTTTCTTGTTTGCTTTGCCCTTGATTTCAGCTTTTCACGATAAAAATTATTTTGCAGTGTCTTTTACGTACAAGACTCTATAGATGGTGAACCAAGAGTTTTTCTTGATCCTAATACTCTATCCGATGATGGTACAGTAGCTATATCCGATGGAGAATTTAGCGAAGATGGCAGTATATATGCCTATGCTTTGTCGTCGAGTGGATCAGACTGGAATAAAATTCATTTTATGAATGCAATAACTGGTGAGTTATTTTTCAAGGCAATTAATTTTCTCCAATAAAATGTGACTATTAACATTTTGAGCGTATGCCATTTGTACAGGAGAAAAATATCCCGAAGTATTGGAAAAGATCAAGTTCTCGTCGATAAGTTGGACCCACGACAATAAGGGAATATTTTATGCCGTATACCCTGATCATACCGAAAAATCTGACGGTTCTGAAACAGTTCTGAATAAAAATCAAAAGGTATATTATCATAGAGTAGGAACACCTCAGTCAGAAGATGTATTAGTCGTGGAATTCCCTGAACAACCTCAGTGGAGAATGTTTGTAGAGTTGCTTTAAATTATAGAACAACTGTTTTGTTTCAATGTACCGATGAATACAAATAAATTATTTGCAGATCAGCAGAAGTTACAGATTGTGGTAGATGGTTGATCGTTTCGCCTCAACTGGAGTGTCGCGATAATATGGTTTTCTTCACTAAATTGAATCCTGATGAAGAAATCAAAGAGAAATTAAAGCTAACTGAAGTTGTTGGTACTTTGGAAGCTGATTATGATTATGTGGCTAATGTTGGTACAAGAGCTATTTTTAGAACAAACAAGAATGCTCCCAATTACAAGCTGATAAGTATCGATTTGGAAAATTTCGAAAAAGATAATTGGTCAGAATTGATTGCAGAACATCCTCGTAATGTTTTGAACTGGGCTTGTGCAGTTGATGGCAACAAGCTTGTTGTTTGTTATCTTGAAGATGTCAAGGCATGTCTAAGGAAATACACATTCAAACGCTTCAGTCGTGCCGTATAAAATAAAAAAAAAATTTTTTTTCAGAGTGTATTAGGAGTATATAGTTTAGAAACTGGAAAGTTACTTAAACAGTTACCTATTGACGTAGGAACTATAGTTGGCTTTTCCGGAGACAAAAAGTATTCGGAAATATTTTATAAATTTACGTCGTTTCTAACTCCTGGAATAATTTATAGAGTAGACCTTAAAAATGAGGAATTGCCAAAGGTAATACAATGTAGTCATGCACTTGAGACGTATATACTTTTAATGTATACTCGTTAAGTGATTTACCATCTTTACAGGTGTATCGAGAAATTAAAGTCAATGACTTTGATGCAAGCTTGTACAAAACGACTCAAATATTTTATCCTAGTAAAGATGGAACAAAAATTCCTATGTTTGTTGTAACTAGGAAAGTATGTATTTTAAATAACGAATACTAATTAACAAGTATCTTCGATATAGTATTTAGTTTTAATTTGTATTGCAGGATGTTGTATTGGATGGTTCATCGCCTTGTTTGCTTTATGGATACGGAGGTTTCAATATTAGCGTTCAACCTGCGTTTAGCATCACAAGACTAGTCTTTTTGCAGCATCTCAATGGTGTTGTAGCAATACCGAATATTCGTGGAGGAGGGTAAATTCGATACATTTGAAAAGTTGACGTACCAATGTTGCAACACTTTTTCACCGTTACAATAAACTAATTTTTAATTCTTAGAGAATACGGTGAAAAATGGCATAATGGTGGACGCTTCAGCAATAAACAAAACGTCTTTGACGATTTCCAATGCGCAGCTGAATACTTGATTGATAATGGGTACACAGCATCCAAGAAAGTAATCATTCAAGGAGGTAGCAATGGCGGTCTTTTGGTAGCCGCTTGCGTTAATCAGAGGCCCGACTTATTTGGTGCTGCCATTGCCCAGGTTGGGTAAGTTAATCGTCGAAGAGCACTGTCTACTACTCCGTACTAACGTCGATTATGCCACTTAAAAATTCTACTATTTTCTCTTAATACAGTGTTATGGATATGCTTAAATTTCATAAATTCACGATTGGATATTGCTGGACGTCGGACTACGGCTCTGCAGATGATCCCGAGCATTTTAAAGCTTTGATAAAATATTCGCCTTTGCACAACGTTAAACCACCAAAAGACGGAGGACAATATCCGGCGACATTATTACTCACTGCCGACCACGATGATCGTGTCGTACCTTTGCATAGTTTAAAGCTAATAGCAACTTTACAGCATGAAATAGGACGACTAACGCAACAATCCAACCCTTTACTAATCAGATTGGACGTAAAAGCTGGACATGGTGCTGGAAAACCAACTTCAAAAGAGGTATTTCGAAATCTCGATTAAAATCAAATCTATGACCAATTGCCATTAACTTTTTTTCCTCTTTATTTTGGCCTTTTGCTTAAACCTGTCCTTTCTTTTCCTTTCTTTTATTCGATCAACGTTTAAATTTTTTAATTTTATAATTTTTCAATTTTTTAGATCGAAGAGCACACCGACATTTTATCTTTCATTGTTCAGTCGATGAATCTTGAATTTAAAGAAGTATAAAAGAAACTTAAATTCGGCATTTATATTTGATAATTATAATTTGTAAAAAAAATGCTTATTATGGAACGTTTGCTCTTGTATTTGCAATAATGCAATTCATTGTTGCAGGGTAGTATTTCGTGAGCAAATAATGGTTTCTCTTAATAAATTCAGACTTGATTTATCATTAGTTCATTTGTGAATTTTACAGCAATAATCCCCAAGCCAACGCGTACATAATTTCCTTGTTGAATCATTCCGGGGCTTATGAAATCCAAACTTCTCCTATCTATTTCCATTTGCAAATTTGCAGCTAAAAAAACTATAGTAGCTCGCTAGTAGATTTTCGCCAAGCGGTGATCGTAAGAGAAAAAAAAGTATCGATACGATACGCTTGTAAGCGTATCACCTTGAAGGAGGAAGGAAATATGTTCCGGCCGGCCGTTGGTGAGACCTTGAGGCAATGTTTGACAACAAGTTAAGTAAATCGATTGAGCGAGGCCAATTTTGGAGTTGAGTTGAGTGTATATAGGATCTCAAGCCGCTGCACCTGGAGGATAGTATTATCGACGAGGCCAATGACCAGAACAATCAACCCCACCCCACTTTTGGCAGTTGTACTTCGTACCCAACCGCATTATAGAGCATCAGTTTGGCGGGCCGAGCACGTGTGCGCAGCAGCACGCGACCAATTCAATTGCTTATCTCTTTCTCTCTCTCTCTCTCTCTCTCTCTCTCTCACTCTTTCTCTCTATATTGGAGAGAGAGAGAGAGAGAGAGAGAAAGAGAGAGACAGACAGAAACCAAGAGGGAGAAAGAAGAGCGCGCCACTTGTTTTTCGAATTTGTATTGCTACTGCTCACTCACTGCTCACTTCTCGGGTCGCCGGTGAGAGACGCGCACCGCCGCCCAGAACAACTTACAGGGAGCATTGACACCACTTGCAGGACAAGACTCTTCGTTGGGGCGGCGCGCGATCCAAAAGGTACGCTTTTTCATTAACACACATACATATACAACTGCAATTTTAACGCGAGTGTCAAGTGCGCGGACGACAAGTGTTTTCCCAATTTTCGACAATTCCATTTTGTAACGTTATATATATAAGCTCGTCGACATATTCATTGTTCAATAAGCAGCGTCTATGATTGCGGGGCCCCAAGATAGTTTGGTAAATATTTTTGTCAATATTTTTGTACGCGTGTTGTCGGTGTCGCGATGGTGCAATTAGCTATTTCCTCTTGGATTGTTCAATTTATTTGAAGACGTATCAATGTGTGAAAATCCAACGATTAATGTAACGGAGATTTTCGTAGAAATCATTTCGAGTCTCTCTCTATCTCTCTCTCTCTCTCTCTCTCTCTCTCTTACTCTCTCTCTCTCTCTCTATATATATATATATCTATCTCTCCTTCCCCCTTTCCTCCATACAATCGACAATGCACAATCGTTTGAATTCAATTGTTCAACTTGTCGCAAAATTAACGAACGATGTCGTTAAAGGTGCGTGTCGGAAAGCAATTCAAATTACATAACGTACACAACACCGAAAATCCGACGAGAGCGAAACGCCGTTTGATAACCTTGACATTGAACGTTAAAAAAAAAGATAGAGAGACAGAGGGAAAAGGAACTCGGTTCATTTATCTATTTTTCTTGCAGTTGAGTTTGGTGCAGTTGAATACGAGGTTAAACAATCAAGATGCGTCCATTGGATACGGTACAAAAAGAGCGTCCGCTGGACGTGATGCTGAAGGACCGACGTCTCGATACCATGTCCGAGACATCCGAAGGTACAACCACTACTGGGACAAGCATCTCCGGTAAATCAAGCCTCGACAACGCCGATGATCTTCGAGACCTTGCTGCTATTCTCGGCATTGCCAATCCTGATGACGTCGAGCAAGAACGTTTTCGCGTTGATCGCCGCAAACTTGAGCAGATGCTGCTCGGTGAGTATTCGCATAGTTGATTCTTCTTATTCTTGTATTTTTCCGTAAAAACGCAAAACAACGGGAAAAAAAAACAAGGGAAAAAATCACTCGAAGTAGCTATGGGGAGGAGATAGTTTATTCGAAATAATATATCGTACTCGAAGTGTGTGCGAGTGTAAGTGGAGTAAAAGGGGGAAACAAAACTATACGAAATAACGCAGTTTGTGTACTCGATGTCCTCTTGTTTGTAAATAACATTAACACTGCTGCGAAAGAGCGAGCGAGAGAGTGTGTGAGAGAGATAGTGAGAGAGTGAGAGTGAGTGAGAGCGAGCAAACACATAGTCGTACAGCATATTGTCGCGCGTGGATTGTGTTCGATAGCCTAAGCGAAAACATCTTTTGGAGAATCTTTCGGATGTTTCAGCTCCGATCTTTGTCCGTTATTTTTGTCTCGATTTCACGTTCGTTCGCATTTTTATCGAAATAGTTTTGATTAACCTTGCGAACGTTCATTGTCATAATTCTGCGTGACGAAGAATGTTTATCCGGTCGATAGTAACAAGTTGCAAGTACAATCAACATAGACTTGTAAACGGATCGAGAAAACATCGTAGTAAGAAACGCAATCGTTCGTCTAAGCACGTGTGTACTTGCAAATACACAAAATTAGTACTTCACAAGCAAAATGTTGACTTTACCTACTCGTATATAATCGAACGACTGATGTTTTGATACGGAGTCAATGACCACGCTGGGATAACATGAAAATTTTACTGTAGGTCGACGACATATAAGCCGCTCTGAAAAGCTTCAAATCTGTTTTCAAATTTAGAAAGCGGCCAATTGCCACGTTGTTAGCAACAATATTTAGGCACCACTCGAGACCACCTTCATCTAGTTACGAGTTTTCATTTTCACGAGCTATTATGCGACAATCTTGGCAATCGATCACTTCTTCTTCTTCTTCTTCTTCTTCTTCTTCTTCTTCTTCTTCTTCTTTTCGTATCGTTTCATTTGTTTATTTGCAACTTTCATCTCAGTTTCTAACTAGGTGCTAATTAATTTCGCGAAACGTTGAATGTAACAGCGTTTTGACAGTAGTACCAGTCTTTGCCACTTTCTAGTGGAACTAATTATACCGTTTTTTTCCAAATAACGCAATTACTCGTAATTAATAAGGTACGTTAGAATTAGAGCTCGGCGTTTCGCGTATACCATTGTGTAAGGCAGAGGGAAACACTTATTTTGGGGAAATTCGTACGTTAAAGTTACCGTTTAGAACCGCCGTTTAGAAACGTGGCAACGAACTCTGTGAGCGACGTAATCGTGAATCGCTACGAGAGACGCGTCTGTTATACGTACAATCACATAGGAATTAAATAATTCAAATTCAATAATCCCGTCTGATCTCTAACGGAAGTATATCAACGCTTAAACGAAGGATGCAAGTCGATTAGGGCACGCTTCGGTGTTAACGACCTCGAACGAAAGCAAGCAACATCTCGGATTACACGGGGTCGAGGGTCAATTGTCCCGATGCTAAAGTCAAGGAATAATCGGGTTACCTGCGAGTCCAATTTGTCCAATTTGATAGGTAGACGCGTTAATTACGCTTACGTTTGTCCGAGGTACAAACTTGCGATTTAAGCTGCGTACCGATGTGGCCAGTTGGTTTTATATATATACACATGGATGTACAATTTGGACTTTCGCGGAGTCCATACATTCTTCCTCCCTTCCACGTCAAGTCGAGTGCACAAAATGCTTTCCCAAGCGTCGCAATGCTCGCACGTGGTATTTGCAGACGACAGTGCCTCTCTCGTGCTGTCATCAAGTCACACTGTATCGTCGCGGCGAACTGCACCATTTCAGTAACAGTCCGTAGCACGTATTAAAAGTCGACCGCCTTAAGCGCTCCCAACCAGATTAGATACGTTTTTTTTCTTTTCCTTTTTCTTCTTCTTCGTTTTCGTTTTCTTCGTTTTCCTCTTCGTTTTCCTCTTCGTTTTCCTCTTCGCCTCCGTCGTTCTCTACTGTTGCTCGCGTGCTTCATGTGAATATCAACCGCGAGTGCAATTGAGAGACAATGCTGCTGACCGACAGCGATGCTACGATCCGAGACAATATTTATAAGCTGCATCAAGGTAAATCCATCGAGCGAATAGGTCGTGGTTGTAACGACATTTTTTTTTAAATCGTCGTTGCTTCGTACGCGACTCGCACTCGCGAAGTAACCTAATTCAAGGCCAAAGTCTTGAACGTCGAGAGGAAAAAAAAGACAGAGAGAGAGAAATAATTTTAAATAATGATATACATACACACTCACATACACACGCACACACAGGCAGACCGACATACGCACGCATATAACTAACGTAACTTCTCTGTTTGTCTATGTTGTTCGCAGGTGACAGCAGCATCGGTGAGAGCGCCGACATGTTCTTCCACAAGGTAAGATAATAGCCAGTCATCTTTTTTTTTATGTATATATTTCTGTTCTTTATCGTTCGAGGCAACGCGAATTTTTGCGGAAAATCGTTATCGCTCGCTCGCCTCGCGTAATTCGTGCACACGATAGTCTCGTTGCGTAAAACTCACAGCTGGAAATACCTACTGACTATTGCTGCTATTGCTACTGTTGCTGCTGCTGCTGCTGCTACTGATACTGCTAGTCGTGACGGCAGCGGCGGCGGCACGATTATTTATAGAGCGGCTTTAGTTAAATACGGCCGTATAGACCTGAACGAGTCGTGTTCGACGATGCCGCGATTAGTGCAACAGTCGACACCGCCGCCACTCGACAACACGTGCTCGATTGTATAGTTGTAAAAAACAATATATATATATGTACCGAGTAGCCACGGTGTTTGCACTAGTTTCTTTTTCTGTTTTTTTTTTAATATCCAGTTGATTATGCAACGAGCAGCTACACATTTATGTTGTATGATAATGCAACACGGGATCACCTGCCCACACGACGACTTTTCGACTTGCGATACTCGATGATTCTACGGGTTGCTTTGCTTGCTGGCTACTTTGCAACCAACACCTTCCTATATTACCGGTTCCGTCTCTCTCTCTCTCTCTCTCTCTTTCTATGGAATGCCAAATCTAGACACGTTCTCTAATAACCCAGCTCTCTCTCTCTCTTTTCTCGGATCAAACACTGACACGAGTATAGTGTGACTCTTCGCTGTTGCTACCAAGTGATATTCGTGTGTGATCGTTCGAATCGTTTTTTTTGTTTTACCATGTGATGACTCGAACGATTGAGTGAGTAGTTGTTTCGTTGTTCACGATGACGTCGAATTTATTCGAAAGAACACAAAAGATAACGCGACAAAAAATAATAAAGCTCATACGTCGAGGAAAGCGGAAATCTCTGAAATTTTTCGTCGTTGCGTAAGCTCGCGATCGACGGTAAAAATAATATCGACTTATCGACTAATTCACGTTAGTTTACAGATTTTTTTTGATTTTTAGTTGATCGCGCGTGTTCTCTGGAAAAACGCATTCGTCGTTGTTGTTGTTTTCCCGATAAATAAAGCATTCGTTATTTAATCATTGAAATTTCAAAATTCAATCGATACACGTTCGTTTTTCACGACTATTCCATTCTTGTTTCGCGATGGATTCACAATAACATTGGTTTCTCTCGATGGCTATGCGGTAAGGATGGATGTCTCGTGGAGAAAAAAAGAAAAAGAAAGAAGAGAGGAAATAAGGTGTTAACGTACAAAACTGTTGGACGCGCGCGTTGATCTCTGCAATAGAGTTATCAGTATGGGCCAAGTTGTAATATGACTGGGCGTTAAAAGCGATCGGAGCGCCGATCGTATTAGCCTCCACCGAAATAACGCTTACACTTAATACAGAGCGAGAGAGAGAGAGAGAGAGAGAGAGAAAGAGAGAGAGAGAGCAAGAAAGAAACCATCGTGAAACGAAGGTCGTTTCAGACGACTGTATATATGTATACACACACACACACACGCACGCACGCACACATATTATATATACACACGATACATGTTATATTATAGCATTGTTGTAACCGAGTCTGACCAATGTGTACTTGCAGGTCATGGAGGAGACCAACACCTTCATCACGTGGCCAAGCAGGCTCAAGATCGGCGCCAAGTCCAAAAAGGGTACAAACCACTTTTAATCAGTTTCTCTCCTCTATTCCCCTTGTCGTTACCCAATTGCCAACCTCACTGTACGGATTGTGCGTGCTTTATCTTACGCGAATGAACATCGCACGACCAATTCGTAAGTGTGTGTGCGCGCGCGTGTAGTATGTGTGCGTGTGTGTGTGTGTGTATGTATGTATGTATGTATGTATGTGGGATTGGCAAATTTTTCCACCAAGCAAGCGATTCCTCGTGCAATAACGTTACACGGAATGCACTCTGCGACTATTCTACTTTTTTTTTCGTTTTTTCTTTCTTTTCGGCTATTCGTACTTCCACGTGTTTCACTCTTATGAACTTTCACTCGAGCAATGCTCCCTCTCTCTTTCTCTCTCTCTCTCTCTTTCCTTATCCTTGCTTGGTTTTTGATTTGTGACTTTCATTTGGCTCACGTTGCCACCTCTTCCGTTCGCTAATGCTACTTCGTTCATACATACATACATGTATGTATACGAGAAACAACTTACAGCACGTCCAATTCTCTGCTAAAACAGATGTTCCGTGGGTAACTTTGTTGGAAACTTGACTTCAAACTAAATTCCTAAAGCCTTGTGCATCAAAATCTTGGCGTTTCGTTTGCGTGCAACATGCGTTGTTCTTGTTATTTAATCTCTCTCACTCTCTCTCTCTCTCTCTCTCTCTTTCACTTGGTCGTGTACGCGCTCATCAATTACGTATTCCTTATCTCACTGCCAACTTAGATAATGTTTTTTTTTAAATCCTGTTTTTATGTATTTTCTAGTGCAGTTAAAGTGTTTTCCAACGATTGTTGCTAGTTGTAGCATGTTTAATTATGCGACAACGCACTCTATGTATTACGTACAAATTGAAACCTAACAAATGTCCCTTTTCCATTGTTTGATCGACGTCAACGATGTTGACCACGAGCATGTTTAACGTGATATTTGTTCATGTAGATCCTCATGTAAAAGTCGCCGGTCTCCCGGACAACATTCAAATGGCCAAGGATCAAATAACACAGGTTCTCGACACACGAGTAAGTATAAATTGACAAGAAAACAACAAAATGTAGGCCACTTGCCAGTGTGTAACGACCAATCGTTGAACAACGATAATAATTACAGCAAAATAATCGAGTGACGATGAAGCTGGACGTGAGTTACACCGATCACTCGCACATTATTGGCAAGGGTGGATTAACCATTAAAAAAGTTATGGAAGAGACAAGCTGCCACATTCATTTTCCCGATAGCAACCGTAGCAATCACCAGGAAAAGAGTAATCAAGTGTCCATTGCTGGTGACATGGATGGCGTTGAGAAAGCTCGAGCACGCGTCAGGGTTGGTTGGAATTTGCAAAATTCACGTAGTTGCGTTCGACAGCACTTTTTATCTTTGTTTTTATTCTCTTTGATTCTTTCTTATTTGTTATCCAGAACTTGACGCCTCTCATCTTTTCATTCGAATTGCCAGTTATGGGCAACGCACAGCTTGCCGTAGCAGCAAACGTCACTCCCTTTTCCAACTCACCCTACATTGCCAAAATCGAGGAGAAGTACAACGTGCAAGTGATGTTTCGTACCAGACCAAAACTCCACGCTACCCTCGTGGTCATCAAAGGATGCGAATGGGAAGTTTCCAAAGTCAAGGAAGCCACGGTACTTCTTATTCATCACATGTGCGAAAATCTCGCGGTAAATTCTTATTCTTATTTTCTTACTTTGATAATCCTCCAGAATAAACCAAGTGCCATGCGATTACGTCCGTTCGTCTGTTTTTCGTTTCAGAGCCAGATTCAGGTTCAGATGTCGATGGAGATATCACCGCAACATCACAGCGTCGTGCTGGGCAACAAGAGCAATAATCTCAAGCAAATAATGCAACGTACCGGTACTCAAATAATGTTCCCCGACGCGGGTGATCCGAATATACCGAGTTTGAAGAAGAGTAACGTCACGATTACCGGCTCTATTCACAACGTGTACTTAGCGCGGCAACAACTAGTGGTACGTAGACGGTATTCTGCGCAAACTCACTTTCCACGTTATATCGTTAACTAATGGACTAACGATTGTTACGCGACCTAGGGTTCTTTGCCGTTGGTTTTGATGTTTGATTTACCGGAAAAGTCAATCAACACTGTTATGACAGACGACGTGGCACGATTGATGCAGACTCTTGATGTTTACATAAACGTTCGTCACAAGCCCAAGCAGAGTACTCTTTCGATCGTAGTCAAGGGTATCGAGAGAAACGCCAGCAACATTTACGAGGCTAGAAGACAACTCTTAGGTTTAGACGAACCTAAGGTCACTGCCGATATACCTCAGACTTATCTCGTGCCCAATTCATCGAGCTTCATCCTACAAGGAGGCTCTACATCTCTGGGCCCTTTCATCATCAACGGTGAGCATCCGACGTGCCGCGAATTTAAGAGAAAATTCAAACCTACCAACTACACTCGCCTCGGTAGCAATCTCATAAAATGCCTCTCGTCTTTCGCAGAAAACATCCCGAGCAACGGCTTGAATTCAAACACACCACCACCACCATTCTGTAGCGTATCACCATCCTCGTCTCTGCATACGTCGCCAACCAATTCCATGAATTTCCCGGCTCCGTGGACTTTGACTCCGTTACCGCCGTCCTTGTTTTCGCCAATTGCCTTGCATCCGAATCATCTCACTCCAGCGTATGCTTATCCGCCGCACTTGAGTCATCTGTTGACAATGCATCAGCAACAACAGCAGCAGCAACAACAGCAACAGCAGCAGCAGCAGCAGCAGCAGCAACAACAGCAACAACAGCAACAGCAACAGCAACAGCAGCAGCAGCAGCAGCAGCAACAGGCCCTGCATAACGCAAGCAAATTAATGGGACTGGGAGCGCAATTGCACTCTGCTAATACTACTGGATATAATTCTTCGATCAATGGTTCTTTCCTTGGCGGTATGAAGAACGGCCTATTTTCCCATGACAATAGCAAGGATAGCAGCGGTTAGTAATCGTGCCTTTCGCGTTTTCGCGTTTTCGTTTTCATTCGCCATTTGGCTCGTTCAAACGACAATATTCTGACCAATTGGACTCTTTTTAGCATTTTCCTCAATCAGTAGCGTCTCAAGCTCCTTGTCAAGTCCTGCTTTGAGTCCACGAAACGTATCGCCGATCGATCCATCTGCATCATTTACTGATGTTAACCCAAACCTAGGTAATGGACGTCTTTAATTGTGATGGCCATGGTACTGAAGTCTTGTGATTGACATTTTTATTTGTTTAGACCTATCGAATGTACTATCTGAATTGACTCTTGCCAATACCGCTCGGACAACGGGCAATGAAAAGAAAACGACACAGCTTGATATGCAGTCTAGTCTGCAAGACTTTTCCCCGATGACGTTCGAATACGAACAGAGAAAACTAATGGCTGTCAAGGCCATGCAATCCAAACCAAATCCTAACGAATTCAGAGTTCCTACATCAGTTTGGTCAGGATACGGATTGAGTCAAACAACTCCAGCTATTGGAACTGCCGAAACTAATCCTGTAAGTTCTTTCTCTTATTGTTGTGTTTGGTTTGCTTTTTTCGACGAGATTTGCTCAGTGAGAGATGGTTTCTCAACGTCGTCGCAGGGTTCAATGGATCAAACGTCGTCCTTGTGGAAAGATTCGCCAACATCTACGCAAGACTTTGGAGTCACATCCACGAAGGATGAAAGCTCCAATAGCACCATCAGCGGAATGACATCCAATTACCTCGACCATACGTCTAGCTTCCAAATCAAAAAGATCACAACCCAAAATCACACCGATCTCCCAAGTCTGCTAACCAGCGTGGGACTTGAGAAGTATATCCGTAAGTTTAATCGATCGTTCGTACGTTTTATTTGTCCGTTGCTTTGGCTTTGCATGGATTGATACGTCGGATGTTTCGCTTCAGGCTTATTTGCATCTCACGAAGTCGACATGGCTACATTCACTTCGCTCGCGGAAAAAGATTTGTGTGAGATTGGCATTACAGCATGGGGAGCTCGACGCAAAATAATGCTTTTGATTTCCGGTTGGTATTTTTTGTTATTGTTGGCAAAAGTACAAATAACAACGTCTCATAGAAAGACATCGGAATGACCATTTGACCAATTACAGAATTGAACAAACGAACCAGTTCGTTTTCTGGAAGTGCAGCCCCAGGGGCAGAAAGAAAATTAGCGGCATCAGGGACACCAACAACACCCGTTCGAAAGAATAGTCTCGAGAGCAGTGCTTGGTAACTGTTGCCACTTTTTCCTAGCATTGCGATGGACGGTTAGAAGCAAGGTACTCTGTTACGTGGTTATTGTTCATATGTTATTATTTTGAAAGTTTGATGCATTTTGCTTTATCTTGCTTCAAAGAGACACTAGTCCTGCGATTATATCCTACTTCGATATTACTTTTTTTTTCTTTTTTTTTGCACGCATTTATTCTTTGGAGCGCCCGGGAGGTGCGATTTAGATGTAAGTGGCAGAAGAAGGTTTTTTTATTACTTCTGCTTATTGTTATACGCGAGCGTAATGATTGAATTAGTTCTCCGTTGCGCACGTTCATCTACTAACGATGTTCGTTGCATCCACAAAGTCAAAGAAAATCTGTTAGAAATGTTAGAAATGTAATTCTTGATTTGTCATCGAGAGACAAAAAAACCCTACAAAAAAATATTGTTAAAGTGGATGCACGCGTGAATCCCTAAGAGAGAGACCGAGAGAGGGGAAAGAGCGTAAAAGAGTTTAACGGAGTGAAAGAGATAGAGAGAGAGACGGACAAACAGACATAGAGCACAGGTGTATTGACGCTATGTGTGTGTGTATGTGACACATTGAGGCGCATGGGATTGTGCTAAATACGTCTAAGTCGACTTTGAATTGCGCGTTTGCGTATCTGTCTGTGATGATGATAAAAAAAACGTTCTAGTTGTTCTACTAATAAGATAACAGAGCTTTATTCCTAAAGAGTTAAGAAGTAGAATTTAAGAGTAATTAGAGGTGTAGCCAAGCCTTCGTGTCTTAAATCTTGATGAGAAAAACGGAATCGATCGTAGACATGCGGCAGACTTATCATTCAATTGTTGTGTAACAACGAAAAAGGCGTCATAGATTCTGTGTTCTCGTGCTACTGTGCCCCTCTAAGAAGGCTGATTAATTTTTTCTTTTTTTTTTTTTTTTTTTTTTTTGAGGGAATTTATTCTGGAATCCATTGACCACGGCATTTACCATCGTTAAAGTATCTAAATTATTTATAATTTATTGTCGACAAATTGAAAGTGTTTTTTAAATGATGTAAAAGCCGGTATCACTTTGATTTTTAATATGTATTTATCAGTACTTGTTACTAGTATAACTTGAATAGTAATATTTTAAAGGACCAAAGTATTACTCTTTTAACTCTTTCTTTACTGAGCTCTCTCTGTCTCTGTCTTTTTTCACATATGTACGCGCATTAACACGCTCAGCATTATTTATAATTCTATATATATATATACACAATTTGTTATAAATTATTGAATTTTAAAATATTTTTTTCATTTTTTTTTCAAATGTAACGTTAGATAATGCTCATAATGAAAATCGATTGCGAATAACTCCGATGTTAAGATTCTGTCGTTTATGCCAGCCAATTAATTTTTCGAGCATACCTAACGAATGATTTTATCGCTGAGAGTTGTTGACTAAGCTTGTACAGTTTTAAGCGTTAATCACTGTTGTTAAAAATTCTTGAGATAATTATTGAGATATGTTTTCAATCGAATTACGCGTGAACTACTGCTCGTTAGTAACATAAAATGTGTCTATATGTGATTGTTTGCGGACGTACTATCGCTATTTTTCCTACTCGATAATTAATTGTTCATGCTGTAACAGCTGCTGAAGTTTCAAAAACAAGTATAACAAGCCCTCTTGATCATGTATTAACGATATCGATTTTTTGTCAAAAGTAGCAAACATTTTTCCTCTGATGTGCCTTTTGTTAGAGACTGGAGTCTGGAAATTAATTATATGCAGAAGGAGTTGAATCAAATTTATAAAATAAATAATTAAGTATTATCGTTAATGAGAGACTATCTTTATTGAGGTATGCAATAGTAGTACTGAATGGTAGTTTATAAATGATACATACAAGCCATAATTGTAACATTTTTTTTCCTTTTGAGGTACCACACGTTCTGACCATAGCAAATGTAAAAAAACAATCTGTCTTTTGAGAAAAGAAAGAAGAGCGTATGAGTTAGGCTAAATAATGATAACTAGTTATGGCTTTTATGTATGGTAAACTAACTGGAAATCTTGAGTAAAGCATTTTACAAGACTTAAATATGATATTTTAACAAAATATAGATATATATATATCCGATGAATATTTTGGTAAGCTCTCAAAGTGATGAAATGATTTGCATGATATGAAATACGTGAGTGAATGTCTTTGTATGCCTGCTTGCTTGCATCTCTACTTTACTTAAACATGATGTTGAATGCTTATATTATACCTTCGTATTGATAATGGATGGTTTGATAGAATTAAAAACAAAAAAACATT
This sequence comes from Chouioia cunea, assembly GCA_030064505.1. Classification (NCBI taxonomy): domain Eukaryota; kingdom Metazoa; phylum Arthropoda; class Insecta; order Hymenoptera; family Eulophidae; genus Chouioia; species Chouioia cunea. The sequence goes on from JAOPFQ010000001.1 coordinate 2,035,718, forward strand.
TTTGTATCATTATTTTTAATAAAGTCAAGAATTTATACAAATCAATTTAATGTTTAACTTGTCATATCCGAAGAGAATAGCTCTTCGTTACATATTGGACAGCGATAAGGATCCACCATTGTAAAAAGGGCTTCTAAGCAATAGTAACAAAACACATGAGGGCAACCAGCCCATCTTGGTAAAATTGGTGATTCATTGCAATATGCGCACAAAGATGCCTCGTTTAATTTGTAAGATATCGCAATTTTCGTATCCTTCTTTTTTGCTATCCACAAACCATTCCAACATTTTTGGATGCGACGGAAGTCTATCATGGGTAAGCTTATTGTAAACAACTCGATCAAGCCATGCCATAATAATTCTCTAGTCATGTAAGAATACCCGATGGAACGGGGCCTATTCATAGTTGAAGACTGATTACAAATGCCCAATAACTTTTCAATAAAACGGGGCTGATTACCAAGGTGTAGGAAAAAAAAAGTCCACATGAAATTCAACAAACTAAAAAAATTGTCTACTTGCTCGATGTAACATTTGTATTTACTTCTTTCGTAACTAGATAAGCCTGGCAATCTAGAGAGCACAAAATTTTCATTAACCAAGCGCTCTCGCAAATAATCTGGTACAGCCATGAAAGCAAACAACATCACAGCTTTTCTTCTGTCTAAATTTTTGTAGGACAAGTTTAGTAGTCGTTGACCAAATGTAGAACTATTTGTTTTCAAAGAAAAATGCCATATAAAGTATTTGACAAGTACGTCTAGCTCTGGTCTCCATTTGATTACTTTGCCAGGAACAAAAAACTTGGTTATCTCATCGGTTTGAGCTCTTAGAACCTTGTAAATTTCTTCATCCAATTGCACAGCATCTATTTGATTAATGCGAGAAACAAATATAGATTCACTCATACTGTCGACTACATTTAATCGTTTCACTTTTATCCATTCATATTTTCCATCGAAACAATAGTTTAGTACAAATATCGATGTTAATTGCAATTAAATTGATATGCGTAATCTCGCGAAAACCTACGTATGCACGTATACGTAGGTAGTTGCCGATTCACTCATAGCAGACGACGAAGCGACACTGCACATTTTTGGGGTTATAATGTATGTATGTACATAAATAAGCGAAATACGCGAATGATGTGAGAAAGTATCTATCAAAGAAATACATTGAAATGGAACGTTATTATTTTCTACGGTCAATATCATTCGTTGGTCCAAATTGACGTTGGGGAAATTGTGACGTGCCTACAAATTCATTAAAATATTTTCATCTGCATTTTCCACGGGCTCGTGTGTCGATCAGTTGGCTTTCTGTACGTGTCGCTTTGGGTAAAAGACCCATGATATCAGTCGCGTACGCGTACGCGATATTCAGTACACTTATATCTCAATTGAACGTTCAAACGATAGTAATCGATAAGTATACACATGAAGGAAAAACCGTTGAAAATTGAAGTTGCGTAAAAGGAAAAATGGGAAGATGGATAAGGATGGATAGATTTACGAGTGTCGTAAGAATAGGAAAAGTAACTCGGTAGAGCATGAAAAAGTTTCTCGCCAAATCTTGGCAGACATATCCAAGGGAGTCGTATATCTTAGCGCCTTATCGCATAAATCTGAATCTAGGTTATTCGAAAATGTCAGCCTTTAGCGGGCTCTTCGCTTCAACCAATAGCTTATCACTTGCGACGTAGCGCTCGTGGAGGCGTGTCATCGATGTCCCTTTGGCGCTTTCCAGGCTCGCATTTATACATCGGGCAGCTCGGCAAGTGCGCAAGTGCGCGAAAGTGAGACGGAACCACGGAAGCAGCAGCAGCAGCAGCAGCACACAGTTAAGAGCAGTCAGTCAAAGGCAGAGAAGTAACCGTACGCGTTTAGTCTGACAGCGTCACCGTCTCGATAGTTTAGAGAAGCACATAGATCGCGCGCGCGCGCGCGATAGATAGCGGGAGTGAGAGAGAGAGAGAGAGAGAGAGAGAGGAGAAAGACGGTCAACCGTGAGGTAGTAGCAGTGGCGGCCAACAACGACACCAACATATAAAACACTGCAGGCAGACAAAGCGCAAGAAAACAAGAGAGATGGCCAAATGATGGCTGCTACTGCTAGTGCCGTTGCTATTCGGTGCCGCAGTGACGTCAGTTCGAGGTGCTGCAAGTGGTGGCAACGATCAACCTCGTCCTCGTAGTTTCAAGTAGCAGACAGTCGTTGCTGTCTTATCGTCGCGTGGAAAGCATGTTGGAGCATTGAGCCGGCGACAGGCCAATACTCTTTTTTTTCGGCCATCCCTCCGGCGTCGCGGCTTACGTTACGTTACGTGTTTTCGTAATCGTCGCAACAGCAGCAACAGCAGCAGCCGTCGCTGTGTACAAGTTGTGAGAGTGTGATAGTGCGCGCGTCGTAAGCCAGACGAGAACGCGAGCTGCAGTTTGGCAGGTGAGAGAGACTCGTACTTAATTATATAACAATGTAGCGCATCCTCCCTTGCCCACTCTCTCAATTTTCCCCAAGCGAAAAGATCAGAAGAGTACTCTTGTGCGTTTGGGAGTGAGAGAGGGAGAGAGAGCGAGTTGTGTTGTTGTCGGTGTCTGTGGCTGTAGAACGGATGGGACGGGTAATAGGGCTTGTAGTTTCGCAGCCGCATACACATTCACAGCACAGGGAGAAAGCTCGCTGTACGTATACGTGTGAGTACGTGTGCGTAGCAGCGCGCACGCGGCCGCCCCTTGCTCCGAATACTACTTATCTTTCCTACATATATGTATATATATACAACTATAAGCGAAGCTCTTTTTCTCTAGTTAAACAGAGCAAGAGAAACACATAGGCAAACGTCGGTGGCGGTGGTGGTGGTGGTGGTGGTGGTGGTAGCAGCGAGCGGCGGCGCGACAAGCGTGCAAAATAATACGTGAGAGAGCGCCGCCGCCGCTACCGTTACTCGTCCCGGCAGGTAGATAGCCCGATGCTGAGGTTAACTTTCAACCGGCAAGAGAGTTAACGACGATTGGAATTCATCGCTTGACCGTTGGAAAGTTTTAAGAGTAAAATAGTTGTTAAATATGTCACGTGTATCGATCGTTCGACAACGTTGGCTTGGCCGGTATAGTTATAGTGAACCGGTAAAAATGAGGTGGGGAATGGAGGGGGGACGGGGAGAGAGGTGGGGTAGATACAACGAGATCGATCGATCAATCGATTTGTTCACGTGCCGTCAACCGCGTTCCGCCGTATAGTTCAACAGGATCAATGAATTATTTCGTCGGCACGAATTTTACAGGTTATAGAGTTACAAGTCAAGTTATACGTAGTATATGCATATGTGTGTGTATGCCTGAGCTTTAGGTAGTTGCAGAGAGAGAGAGAGAGAGAGAGAGAGAGAAAGCGAGGCGTGGCACGGTATTGATCGTTTGCGCGCGCGCTCGCAAGTGTTGTATAGCTACCGCCACCGCCACCGACGTTGTCGTCGTCCCTTCTCTCTCTCTCTCTCTCTCTCTCTCTATTTCTCTCTCTCAACGTCACAACCCCTGCCTATAATACAGTGCAGGTTCTGTTCCCTCTGTAGCCCGAAGCATCACTCCCTCTCTCTCTCTCTCTCTCTCACTTTCATCCCTCATCTCTCCCTCCACCGCAGCTCCATTGCTCAGCGCATTTTTATTCGACACTTTGCTTATCTTGCCGCAACGCCTATTGTCGTACAAAGAATAGCCGACACGTGTAAGCGTACGTAGGGTGCTTTAATTGCAAAAGGATATTCACATAGCAAGAGAGAGAGAGAGAGAACATATTGCTCGCTGATTTTCAAGTGGCACGTGCCGCCGTCGTCACCGGCAACCAGTCAGCTTTTCCTTCTTCCTATACGTATATCTATACTATACCTATCCTAATGTCATTATATATCCACTCTACCAACTACATCTTGACTCGTAAGCATACAGTACGTATACCGTAAGGATTCTTCCAGCTTCGTTAGCCTTCGCGCGCGCTACGCACTCGCTGTTACAAACGCCTAATGGCTCTTGAATATATCACGCCAAATTTGCGATTCAACCCCTTGACAATCTTGTTAATTCAACGGATATATCGATTTCACTCTTGTCAAAACTATGCGAACAATTCACGTCTCGAGATGAATTTATGAATTTTACATCAACAACGCAATGTTCTCAATGCTCCTCCGACTTTTTTGCATTTTTCGTTTTTGTTGTTGTTGTCGCTAAATTGTTGCATAGGTTCTCTGTGTGTGTCGTTTTTTCACTGCAAGGGCGTACTCGCGTCTAACGAGAACGTACAATGCAAACTTTATGCTACACTTGACATCCTTTCGACAAACAAAAAAAGAATACTCGATTCTGTATGTTTTCTAAAACTCTCAGAGCTGATTGTTGTTTTTTTTTCGCCCCTCGAGTACCCTTAGTTTTTAACTAACCGAAATTACACTCGTCGTAAGAAACAAATTGTCAAAGTCGTACTTACCTTGAAGTTTCGTATAAAAAGAAAGAGGAGGGAGGGGGGAGGGGGAAAGCTGATTGGGAGTGGCCGAGGGAGAAAAAAAATCGTGCGACAAGTATAAGTTTTTTCGCTATATTTAGCGTATGTGCTTGCGCTCGGTAAGCTTTATTTCGACAAAACAACAACGACATTTCACGAACTCGCTAAACGAAAAAAAAAACGGTAAATAAACAGCCCTGAAATTTATCGCTTCCGTAAGCGTAGAGGGAGTTAGGAGGAGAGGGAAGCCAAGCGCTAATGTAGCTCGAGGACTGATGTATGGACTGGCAAAATAAGTAGCATCCCTTCGTTCTCTCTTTCCTCCCTCTTCCAACGTAGTAATCGTTTATGGACCTATCCAAGTCTAAATCGTCGTGTATACGTGGGCGCTCGATTCTCCCTCCCCCTCCCCCGTAATATCCGGGATTAATTAGTTTTGCTATATACGCAGTTGACCTTATTCTTAATATTCGAATGGCTTTTGATTACGTTCGTTATGGAAAAGTACCGCTGCCGATACACCTACCTATAATAATACGAAGATATTGCAAATTGAAAGCTATTCCAAAGCGCGTAACGACCTGCAAAGCGAGCCTTGTCGGTGCTATAAGACGAACAACGCCCACTTGATTGGACTACCGTTTGATAAAAAAAAAAAACACTCGAACGACAATCAGCTTCTCGTTTTCCACGGATCAAATAATTGCGTCAAAATAAATGCGTTAAACATCGTAGATGTTGTAATGTTTTTCGAAAAAAAGGCAACATTACTTTTATTCCGTATATAAATAACCCGTAATCTCCTTTTTCTCGTTCAGCCCTCTTATATACGGATTCTGGAACAACAAAACAACAATTATACGCGCCCTTTCTCTCTTTGCAAGTTCACATAATTAACCTAATTAAAAACACCGGAACAAAAACTTGAGTTTTGTGGATTGTTAAAAAAAAACATTTTAAAAAAGCCGGAAAGGAGGAAAAAAAGTCCATTGCGCTAATTGTCACGCTCGTTCTCGCGTTTTCTTTTTTTTTTCTTCGTTCCGCTTGAAAAAAAAATAAATAAAAAAAACAAGCCATTCGCGTAAATGAAATGAAATTAATGAAACTCTTGAGAGAGAGAGAGAGAGAGAGAGAGAGAAAGAGGAAGAAGGTAGGGAAATTGTATTAACTTTGCACACGCGACTACACGCCAAAAGTAGTGGACATAAAATTGAAAGGGAAAGTCGCACGATAGCAAAGGCACGTTTTTGAAAAAAAAAAAGAAAAAAATAAAGCATCAGCGGTAACGCGCAGACTCAAAGAGCTCGTAGGATGCATTGGTGCGAGAGGAAAAAAAAGCTGCTAGGTATATGTGTATAATGCGGTCTGATTTTTCAGTAGTCGGCCAATGATTTGCTAATGGCTCGTTCGTTCAGCTGCAAGCTTGTTTTTTTTTGCGCATTAAAAAGAAAGGAAAAGTTGGCAGATACAGAGAGCGAGAAAGAGGATCTTATTAGTTTTGCGCTCGTTAATCGTACGAAAGTAGGAGTTAGCGGCAAACGAAACTTTAGATTACCGCGCTCCGTTTTGGGTATAGAGAAACGTACAGGATGCTTCGGCGACGGATGAGGGAGGAGAAAGGTGCGCGCAATTCGCGTAGAAGGGTTATGGATTTTCGACGTCGAGTATAAAGTTGGCGCGGCTCGCCACCACTGCCAACACTGGTACTGCGGGAGGGAACAGCTGCTACAGTGCGCACACACACACACACATCACTTGCAGAACACGTCTGCAGCGAATACAACAATTTCCAATAATTCAAGCCTCTTTTTATTCCATCCGCGTGGGCCCGTTTCTTTTCGCGCACGAGTTTTCTTCTATGTTGATACCAAAAAAAGAACAAAAAAACGAAACGCACAAAAAAATAATAAAACAACCTCGAAACTGCATCGGTTGATCGAGTCAAAAAGTCGTTGATATATACGATAGCAAAGTGTTATCCTCGAAATTGAAAATTGAATTAGAAAAAAAGGGAGCAAAAGCAATAGACGTTAGGACGTCGTTAACGTTGGGCAAAGCCCGAGAAATCAGCTTGGGATAGAGCTAAGCAAGGGTCGGAAAGGGAAACGAGCGAGTAGATGACAAATAAAAGACGAGTAGCTAGTTCTTTGTGCGCGTGTGTGTGTATGCGTGCTCAAAGTCAAAGCGAAACAAGGACAGCAAAGAGCAAACATTCCAACAAGGCTTCTGCTCGTTGTTGGCGTAAACTCTATAGCCCATCTAAGCTTTCTCTCCCTCGTGACACGTTTTCTCTTCTTCTTCTTCTTCTTCTTCTTCTTCTTCTTCGTCTTTTCCCCTCGCTATAGTATATCGATTCAAAATAAAACTTACTTTGCTCTGCCTACCTGCTCGTACTCTCTGTCGAGATAAGCGAGATTTTCATCCGATTATAGCGAGTAGCCCCTCCCCCTTACGCACTCACGTACACGACCAAGCGATATATTTAAGTAAAAGAGCTTCCGTGTTATCCAACCATCTCCCTCTCTCTCTCTCGAGCTTTAGCGTACAACGACAGGTGATGTTTGTTTCTTTGATTAAGAGAAACGTCTCTTTCTCTCTCTCTCTCTCTCTCTCTCATTTGCATCTTCGTCTCTATGTCAGCTATGCTAAGAATGGCGATGTATTACCGTACAGGCGACAAGTTTGTCAATTATTTACGAGCATTTCATTCATCAAATAAAACTCCTTGTTACATTATTGATTTCTTTTCCTTCCCGCTCTTTCTCTCAACCCGGGCCGACCCTCTTTTTCTTCCCTTGCCTGCTCTCTTCCTCTTCCTTTTATAGCTCTATCACGCTCACGTTGCAAGATTTTTCAAATGACGACGTCGTCTACGCCTCCGTTGCTTTTTACATATACGACAAAAGCGAGCTCCTCTTACTTTACTGCCTCGTTTGCACTTACGGATTTTTTTATCAACCGCTATGCGACCAATAAACTTTGCGTACTTTATCTATTTATTTTAAAACTTTTTTGCAACTTTAAACCCGTGAATTTCGACTGGATATTGCATCTCTTGAGACTTTTTTTTTTTTTTTTTTTTTTTTTCATCAAAATATAACGAAAGAGAAGCTACGCGCAGATTGAAGAGAGGGGAATTAAAATTGTAAAGAAACACAGTCAAGAGGAAATGGAAGGATATCCCAAGCGTGGTGAATCGTGCGATGCTTTCATTTGCGAGATTGCAAAAAAAAGCTGTGAAGAGGAGCTGTACGTCAACGCGATGAATATCGTATACCGTATACCAATTAAAAAAAAGAGCTCTCTTGCAACAATTACTAATTACTCGCTTCAATTTCGAAGGAGAAAACTGGTCAAAGACTAGTCGTACGAAAAAACACAATGGTCAATGCTATATGTAGCTACGAGACGTATCACTCATCTACACATGTATGCGATAGAAAGAGAGCAAGTTGACTGACTATATTGACTTTTCTTTTTCTTTCTTTCATTCATTCCTATCGCGACGATTCTCTCTCTCTCGTCTCCCCTTGTCAACGCTTCAAATGTGAACGCGCGAAAAAAGCTGAGACAGTTTTGTTTGACGTCGCTAGCGAAAAATCAATTGTAATTTGTTCAGGTTTTCTCGTTATCGTCTCTTAGGAAGCTTTGCCACGAGACGTTATAGTTAAATGTTTGAATGGGCGCGACAATAAAAAACACCGTTTACGTATATTGCACCGATATATTTGATGCATCGACTTTACGAATATGTGCTCTTTGTGTTGCAGATTTTCCCCAACTAGGTCGACAAAGCTTCGACTTGCTTGGCAGCACTCAAAATGCTGTTCGTTTCATGGTAAGTGCATCACCCGTTCTACGACACACACATACGAACAAGTCGACGACACGTATACATCCGATAGACGGACGAAAGTGCTTTCTCGGTTGCAAACAAATTCAATCGAATTTTTGTATTTTTTTATCGTTGTTGTTCTAGCTCTAAAATTCAACGGATCGAAAACGCGCAACGTCGTTATCGTCGAACGTAAACCGATAATTACTTTGGTCAATCAACGTACTTCCTATATGGCTTGGAACGTTGTCTTTTGAACTTTGTATTTTCTCGTGGAACAAAAAAATGTACTTGTTGCACCGCTGTTCGGTGTTTTTTAAACGAAACTAACAAATCGTCCTGCTTGACGTTTCACGCGAAGCACGCTTATTACGTACGTACATTCGTACATTGCACGTTGTATACCGTCGCGGTAAAAGCTCTCGTTTAATACCCGAGTTGCGTACAACTCGAGGTCGCGAAAAAAAACGAATAAAAAAACGAATAAATAAACGAAGAAAAAGAAAAAGAAGGTTTAAAACAACCCTGATGTTTTGAGCTTTCTTTCGGCCGACAACGTTGAAATCCTCGAATCAACGCTCAATCGTCGAATTTAAAGGGAACAATGGACGCGAGTCGTCGTACTTGCTACATAAGCGTTGTACGTGCGTCGTAAAAATGTCGGTGTGCTTATATACCGTGTAGCGTGGAAAATCGATCGGATAAAACGCTGCACGGATAGAGTTACAATTTCGGCGCGGTTATTTTTAAAAATAACAAATATAAGGTAATATCTTGGAAAGGGCAAATTGGCTAGAAGGTGTCGCGCTCCAATGACCGAGCGTAAACCCAACAATGTACATGGATACTATTTTAACAAGTACGTTCAATTGTTTGATACAGACGACTCGAGAGAATTGGCAAGCTGGCAAACGATAGAAGATAAGACGTCGGAGTGAAGCAAGCGAGAAAGAGAGCACGCGAGAGAGAGAGAGAGAGAGAGAGAGAGAGGGAGGGAGGAAGGAAGCAGTGTTAGAAGTGGTTTCAGTACGGCGGCGGTGACGCCAGTAAAGTTAGCAGCGGTGCCGGTGGTGCCGGGGCTAGCGGCTGACGCGGCAGCCGAGGCTGCCGAAGAAGGTAGTTGCTGCAGCGTCGGCGACGGCAACGCTGGCGCTGACGGTGGTGGCGGAGGTGGTGGCGGCGGCGGTGGTGGTGGTGGTGTTATCGTCGACGAAGAAGAGTTACCATTGCAAGAAGCCGAAGAGGCCGCCGAGGAAGAGCATTCGCAACATCAACAACAACCAGTTGTAATAGCTAGCTCGAGTCGGCATCAACATCATCATCATCATCAACATCATTCTCATCATCATCATCAGCATCATCATCAACAGTCGACGTCTATTAACCATTCAACGAGGCGCATGCCTTACCTGCAGCCAACCAGCCAGGACATGAGCGCCTCGCGCGCCCAACACGCCGCCATGTTCTACACGGTCGAGGTCGGCGACACCAAGTTCACCATACTCAAACGATATCAAAACCTCAAGCCCATTGGCTCGGGGGCTCAGGGTATCGTCTGGTAAGCATCTCTTGGACGACTATTTTTTTCCTCTTGTCAAAGTCATGCACCACGATGCCAATTCGAGCTGATTCGTTATCGCGATATCGCGATATCGGACCTTTTGTTCACCGCTGCTCGTATTCAATTTCGTCACGGTTAAAACGTCGTTTTCCCTCAACGAACGCCAACTTTATCCGTGAACAGCGGTAGCGCTGCGAAAGTTGCGCGCTTCGGTATGGACCGAAGTAGCGCCGAGAGTGGCATTGACGTCAGTCGGCAGGGGGTTGAAAAACGACGTATAATTGCGTCCGATCAAAAGATACAAACGAACGGCCATTGATAACCGAGTTATACTTAGTTTAGGTAACCTTGTGTTTCTTCGATGTATTTTCAGCGCGGCGTACGACACGGTGACAGCGCAGAACGTGGCCATCAAAAAGCTCTCGAGGCCCTTTCAAAACGTCACCCATGCCAAGAGAGCGTATCGAGAGTTCAAGCTAATGAAATTGGTCAACCACAAAAACGTAAGTATACGTTCGCCAACGGTTTCTTTAAGTATGCTCAAGGCAGACGACTTGGTAGAGAAGAAAGCGCTCGAACAAAGTACTCGACAAAGAGGCGAAATATCGATCGAGTGTCAATTTGGGCTTGTTGGCAACCGCGAGGCCGAAATGAGACAGAGAAAGAGAGAGAGAGAGAAACAGACAGCATCTCCACCGAGAATCCAAATTTAGGAAAGCGCTCTAGTTGTCCATGCTCTCTCTCTCTCTCTCTCGCTCGCGTATCCCCTGGAGGAGACACCACGATGTATATATACACGCGAGCCTCTACGTTTTATTCCCTTTCCAGATAATTGGACTGTTGAACGCGTTCACGCCACAGAGATCTTTAGACGAGTTTCAAGACGTCTACTTGGTGATGGAGCTAATGGATGCCAACCTTTGCCAGGTGATACAGATGGACCTTGATCACGAGCGTATGTCGTACCTTCTCTATCAGATGCTCTGCGGTATCAAGCACTTGCATTCCGCTGGCATTATACACAGGGTAACACACCGATTTATAACTCCTCTAGTATTCGTTTTTTATCGACGCTTTGTCCATTGTCGTTGAAACGTTCGTGTACATTGGCACAGGATCTAAAGCCTAGCAATATCGTGGTAAAGTCCGACTGTACCCTCAAGATATTGGACTTTGGGCTCGCGAGGACGGCTGGTACGACCTTTATGATGACGCCTTACGTGGTGACGAGGTACTACAGGGCACCCGAAGTTATCCTCGGCATGGGTTACAAAGAAAACGTCGACATTTGGTCGGTTGGATGCATCATGGGTGAAATGATCCGTGGCGGTGTTCTTTTCCCCGGTACCGACCATATCGATCAATGGAACAAAATCATTGGTAAACACTCGGTCTAATAATAATAAGGCTTCGGTATTGGTCGAGCAACGAGGCCAAACAAAGCAACGAGATAGTTAATAAGTAAACGTGGTCGATTGCAGAGCAATTGGGAACACCAGCGCCCGAATTTATGCAGCGGCTACAACCAACCGTACGGAATTACGTGGAAAACCGGCCGCGTTATCCTGGTTATCCGTTCGAGAGACTATTTCCGGACGTGCTCTTTCCTTCGGACTCGTCCGAGCACAATCGCTTGAAAGGTAACGATTTTTCGATAACGCCCTCCATGCAGCCCCTTTCGAAATATGTCGGCGTTGCGTTGTTGCGCCCGTAACAACCAGCCACGATTCCTATAATCTCGACACCGAATCTCGTCTTCTTCTATCTCCCTTCCGCCCTTGTATCAGCTTCCCCCTTCCTTTGCCCATCCCTCTGTCCATCCCTCTGCCCATCTCCGCACCGTATTCTCCGTATGTAAATTGACGTCTCGTTTCGCAGCGAGCCAGGCCAGAGATTTGCTGTCGCGTATGTTGGTCATCGATCCGGAGCGGCGCATCTCCGTCGATGATGCTCTACTTCATAATTACATCAACGTTTGGTACGACGAGGGCGAAGTTAATGCGGTAAGCGTTTGTCCCAGTTCCGACGGTCTTAAACGTCGAGGCAAGCGAGACAATTTTATCTGAAAATTGCAATTGCAGCCTGCACCGGGCCCCTACGATCACAGCGTCGACGAGAGGGAGCACACCGTCGACCAGTGGAAGGAGTTGATCTATCAGGAGGTTATGGAATACGAGACCAGCCACAACACCGCGTCCGCGTCGCAATCGCCCGATACCGCGGGTTCTCGGTAGATACACGGCACCAAAGCCAACCTGCACCGACAGCAAGTTACACGTCCTCTCTCCTTGTTAGGCGTTACCACGTCTCGCAAGCCTCATAGGCTCAAGTTCAACAAAATATTACCAGTCCCACATTACGATTAAGGAGTCATGCGATGCAGATCAATACTCGTGAGATCTGCCAGGAGTGTGCAAGTGTTTGGCGCTTTGTCCGCTTCGCGTAAACAAGGTTCTCTCTGCGCTGACGATCGATTCGATTCAGTTTGACCACGACGCTCGTTACGACGACCAAGCTTGGCACCGGACAGCCCAAGTCTCGATTTAGACGATCGCCAATAGCTTACTCATTCGTGACTTTTTCTTTGCAAATTAATCCTACGATATTGATAAGACGTTTGTTATTACCGACCAAGCCACAGTCGCCAACAGTCAATGTCACCGGACACGGTAACAGCGAGAACGTCCTGTTTTTTTTCTCTCGATAGAAAAGTATCGAAGATTTTGCTTGATTGTCTTGCAACTGCTGCGTTATATTCGAAACCTGCACTTTTCGAATATTCTGTATTTTTATTTATTTGTTTCCGTTGGCCAAATTTTAACGTTGAAGCAACGCTTGTCAAATCGAGCGTTCGTATAATTTACCGATGGAAGCAGTTGTTAGTTCGAATGAAAACAAATCACAGGCTTTAATAAGCTTTGTGTATCGGATGAACAACGATTATTTATTGATTTCTCTCGGGTACTTTCTAGCAGCGTTTTGTTGTAGAACGAAATTCATAGCTAAGTTGAAAAAAAAATTGTTGATAAAATATCGTAAACCTATGTATCGCGAAGCGAACAATGTAAATATTTCGAGGGAGATTGAATAACGGTGTGCAATATAGTTCAAGGCTTTGTCACTCTGGAATGCATGGTACTGAACTGTCATCAGAATGATGAAAAAAAAATTATGAAACACCCTGTATTTTTATACAAGAGCGTGTTTTCGATAAAACTACGTCCAAGTACTTTAAAAAAATATATATATACAAAAGCCTGCTGACGCGTGTCTGTAATAATCGAGTCGCATTTTACATCGTAAGTTGTGTAAATTTTACCGAACCTATGCGCATTCGCAGCGTTGTTCTATACCGGAAAAATGAGGAAGAAGATTAGTAATAAAATGAGAAAAGAATAATAACGATAACGAGTTCTGTAATAAGAGGGCGGAGGGGGAGATAGAATATTGCAAACGCTCCTCAATAATGCCAGCAAGTTGCTACGCGCAAATCAGAAACGTAACCAAGCAGAAAAATATACTCGATAAGAGTGTCTAGTCTCTGCATGTCGTCGTGGTTCTATATAGTTATCTTGGTTTTTGTTAATTGTGTCTGTAGAGAAGTAATTTAAGCTGTACCCTTCTTACCTTTTTAATTTCTTTTTCTCTCTCTCTCTCTCTCTCTCTCTCTCTCTCTCTCTCTCTCTGTCTTGCTCTCGGTTATTTCTTGCGTGTAATAGCAAAAAAAAAAGAAAAAAAAGTAAAAGACTTTCGGACATCGAAAGTCATAGATTTTGTTCTTTTACCAAGTGCCATGCGTTGATTTTGAATTATTAATGGCACATTTTATTTCAATACCATTGAAGTTTTCACTCGAATTGACAGAGTCAACAGTAGTTTGACACGACATTCGCGTCACAGCTGTCCTCATAATTCCGCACTTGAGAACCTATACAGACGTGTATATTTATCGTTCGAGAACTGAAGTAATTGATTAATACAGCAATGGTGTATGCTGTAATAGATTTCGCAATATTATTTTGCAGTAATTAAGTGTACCTAGAATAGCGCGAAAATACAAGCAAATAGTTGATCAGTTAGCAGCGTAGATAGTTAAGTAGTGAAAAAAATAGTGGTAAAAAGCGAATGGGTGAAAGAACAAGGGAGAGAGAAAAAGAGGAAGAGGAAATTGAAGCTAGAGTAGGAAGAGTGAGTGAGAAAGAGAGAGAGAGAGAGCAAAATAATGAAAAAATAATAACAAGTGAACGATACCTTAAATTAGCGAAAATCAATTGTATCGCGCTGTCATGTGAGGTGCGCAGGATGTCAGTTGAATATTATTACATATGCGCACTCGTGTGCGTACGTATCCGAGTGAATACGTGTGTGTGGGCGTGATTGTGTACACGTTAATTATTGCGATTACGAGAAAGAACGTGCAAAAAAATATATAAACGATGCGAGCGTTAAATTTTTATTTTTCACGACGATAGTTATGTGAATATATTGCTACAGTCCGATCCAAATAATCAAGCTTTTGTAACACTCGATATAATAAAGTAACGATTATACCGCTAGTTACGTAATTACCTACATATATACATCTTTATTTTCTTTATTATTCATCACTCATTCGAGTACTTTGACCTGCCTATTTGTGTGTCTCTATCCGATGACATACACGCATTGCCAGTCAATCCTCACAATCGCATTATCTCGTAAGTCTGTTTTGTTTGTTCGAGTAATATTTCTCTAACTCAATGCCACGTTACTAGCATGTAATAAGTGTCTCGCAGACCATTTTGATAATGTTGGGCGAAAGTTTGAGCTGTGAGTATTGTGTACGTCGATTGGAAACGCACAAATAGCCACCTCATTAAGATAAGCCATCACCGATTATTATCGCGTGTCCGACTTTCCAAGCAAAAGCGAATGTTTCGTCAATTCTTTGAACGATGCTTTTTCCATAGTAGAACACGCAATTACGGTAAGGCAGAAAGGAAACATGTTCAATAAACACAAATCTGTACAAATTGATACGATCGTTCTAGAGTGTCACGAGAAATACAAGATTTTACCAAAAATTATTTTCCAAGGTCTCTTGATAACGAGTTTACTACTAGTATATATATATATATATTACATTGCCACATTGCTGTAACGTGCTATCTTCGCTAATAGGCATCGTCCCACACGTTTGCACTTTGACTGAAATTATCACCAATTAATGACTTGTGCGTGTCGGAGACGAATATTCGATTATCTTCATTGACGCGTGCTCTCTGAGGAACGATGTAGGAACAAACGACAAATAGATCGTACTCTGCTGTGATTTTTTTGTTTGTTTCAAGGTGTTGTGTTTTTTTTTCTTTATTACATACTCAAAGTTTACAAGAATCTTTCGCTATCATCGCTTGTTCATTTTTTTTTGTTCTTTTTGTTCTTTTTGTTTTTAGCAAAAATCAACATACCATGGCGGAGGACGCAGAAAAAGTCAAAGCTCGCGTCGCACAGCCACGCTCAAAACATAACAGATTATCGTTGAAAATGACGAAGAGGCAATTCGTTCGCAACAATTCAATCGCAATGCACTTTTCCGAGTGCATTCGAACATCATCGCAATCACAGCACCGATAAATAGGCGAGCAAGTTGCATCAGCAGGGCCGTATACGTAATTTATTTTTTTCTGTTTGCTCAAGTAAAGAAAGTAAAGAATGTCTTTGCTTCGTGTTACTCAACTCGCTATAGCGACCTTTTTAACGTTTACGAGAGAACGTAACGTTACTTGCGTAAAAGACCCAAAGAAAAACAGCCTACTCGCAAAATTAGGGAATGTACTCTAACATTTCTATAGCCACGACATAGAAGACGAAAATTGTGCGCAAAATTACGTTTTATTTTTGCGCGTATCTACGATTTTGCTCTTCGTTACAGCATCTTTAATATACATATTTTATTTTCATACGCGTCAAGTCTTTCGGGAGTTTCGTTCGACGTGTTAGTATACTACGCTTTTTCAGTTTTACCATATACTAGATAATGCATGAAATCAGTACGGTAAATTGCTCGCTCGCTGTCTCTTCGGAAACTTTCCTATCGGCGTACAAACTACTTACTTGAACGTAGCTTTTACGATATGCGACATTAGCCATGTAATATATGTATATCTATATATATACAAAAATCAGATGTGTTGTTGTTATTTTTTAATTCGGTAGACAAACACTGAAAAAATGTGATGGACGACGAGGAATAAAACAAATTACTCGAGATACGTGGCGGTCGTTTGTTCGACCAGAGTCAGTGCAATCCACCAAAGCAGCGAAAGAACTTGACTTTTGATAAATGCTTGTTGCATACAAGTGTGAACAAAAAGTTTGCGCTAGTTTTTCGTCAAAGAAAGGCACTTGGGAGAGAAAAAAACAGGTTCATCAAGGGTTTTACATATTTGATTGCGTGAACACGAAATAAACACGTCCAAAAGAGACCAAGTCAAACCATATAAAATTCGGTCGAAATTCGTAATCAACGTATCGATCCTATACAGCCGCGTCATACTTATCAACTATGTATACATACACACATATATATACATATACATATATATATATATATCATTTAGGAAAACAACATTTAATTTATAAATAACCTCTAAAGCATGCGCGCATCAACGGTGTGTGTGTGTGTGTATATATATATATATGTATATATGTATATTATTTATATGCTGCACTTGCAGTACAATAGTACCAAGAGTAAATAACAGTACGAGAGAAAATTGGAGTCCAATTATCGTTGGAACGGCTTTGTTCTATAACGCTTTGTCGTCGGAAAAAAAGCACGTTAAAATCAAATAAAACGTTGATTTAACAATAATAACGCTAAAGGCTACTCGCGATTTTGGCACATGCTTACACACCATCGATCTGCCGTTCATACGCGTAATCGTGTTCTCGTGATCGTTGTTACTCGACTTTACAATTTTTGTTCTTTCATCGCTGTCGTACGGTTAAAGCGGCGCAAAACAATTGTCAATGTTTCGTAGCAAAAATGCCAATGACAAAAATATACGTATATCTCTATAAAACGCTAAGACTTTAAACAAAACGTAAAATCTTGACGACGATAACAGTTAGCTGCTATGGAAGAAAGTAAAACGCTTAAAAAAATAGTACTTACAAGGCTGGAGACTGCCAAACAAAATGCACAGTTTTGAAATCTCATTACGCGCTAATAAAAAACTCAAAAAAAAACCAGTCGAGACTCACACCGTCTCTTTTTTTTTTCTTTTTTTTTTGTCGTGGTCACGTATAGGGGAATGGACACGCACGCTGTGCGCGTAGATACACACGTACGCACACTCGTGTACACATGTGCGTGCGTATATGTATTTGCAGTGTGTGTTGGTTAAAAGCGAGGGAATCGGAGATAGGGGGAGAAGCACATTAGCGCCCGGATCGATCGAGGCTCGCGATGCCGGCTTTTCCGCGAGTTCACCCGACGATCCAGGGTAACCATCAGCTAGGTTGATTCGGTGGTGTCAATCGTACCAAAAACCACGTGTACAACTTTGGTTTCTTCTTCACCAATACTTCGTATTGTAGATTACTCAAGCCGTCGGTGACGAATCTCTTCTTACCCGTCTTGAGGAACTCGTACCTGTAAAGTCACATACATCGTGTATTCGTTCGAACAACCACGACTGCCTTGTTCTTCCTACGGACGAGTACGTCGGCTTTTTCTTTCTTTCTTTCTTTCTTTTTTTTTGTTTCGCGCGCGTGTGTCAGCTTTGAGGAAATTCCCGCAATTAGAAGAAGAAGAAACGCGTATCAAGACGTCGTAAGTTTATCGAGACGGGAAAAAATATACGTGTATAATTGGCGTCGTTTGTATGTAGGTCAACTCGAAACGCGACATTTTCGTAGTACACATCGCATCGGGTGATTAATCGCAATTTACGTCTTATAAACTATGTAATTACGAGCGTTCTATAGAGAGTAACCACACGTAGTAAAATAATAACGAATATTGCGGGTATAGCCGAGGTTTGTTTGGAAGGAACACAACGAGACAATCGATTTGCTTTTGAACCTTAATCAAAAGCCAACGACACGGCAAACGATATATGTATTTATAGTCGGAAAATGTACGGTTACCTATACTATAGTTGGACTTTCCCCTTCTCGCTCGTCGACGTCACTGCAACGACGATGCGCTTTTGCCGCGTTTAAAAATAGATAATTTAGCATGCTTATATCGAGGCTTTGACCATCTAACTTTAGCCGATTCCAACGATGGGTGATACGAATGGAGTCGGGACCACAACGGTGGTTGGAGGTGACTTTTACCAATCGTACTCTGGAGGGTAAAGTAGCGGACGGTCGGTTTAATCGCGGCCAACGAACGCCGCTCGACGAGCGTCCCATTTGCATCCCATTCGCGTCGTCTTAGGAAGCGCGCAAAATGATATCGCCGACGCGATTGATTTGGCGTACAAACGGAAAACTGCGGACTCGAGAGTCCTCTGTGCGAGCACTCACCTTTTGGGATTAGCCTTTTCCTTCTTGTGGGTAAGCATTTTGTATCGCGCGACGTTGGCTGGATAGCGGGATATGTGAAGGCCTCGAGCTTTGATACGATTGGCCATATCGTCGTCTTCACCGCCCCATCCCCAGAATACATTGCTAAAGCCGTTCACCAAGCGAAAGTGTTCGGTTGTCATGGCCGATACTCCACCAAAGAGGTCACTGTACGGTAACCTGCTTGCAAACATACGCACGCGAGCGAACGTTCTTCAATTGTTTTCATCGAGAGGTGGGCTACAACGAGGTTGTTGTTGCGTAATAATCGACGACGACACATCGACGTCGTTCTCTTTACAAGATTCTACAAGATTCTTCGCGTAACGTTTTACGAGCGCGTACGCGAAGACGCTTGTTTGGTGTGAATTCCCGTTGATTCGCAGAGATTCTCACCGCAAATACTTGCCTGTACATGAATTTGTCGATGGCAACGGACATGTGTCTTGGTTGTTCGGGGCAGCTGTAAAGATTACGATCGTCCTCGGGCAACAAATCCACATCGTGAAAGACGAAACAGTCGAAAGCTCGTTCTTTCAGTGCCTCCACGTATCCAACGTTCATGAGCATAGCGCGATTGAATTGGCCATTTCCTAAACGTATACGTCCATCAGAAGCCAGAAATAAAATCGACCAAATTCGTATAGGTGGGTTTATTATAAGGAAGCGCGATCGAGCGTGGCGCGTACGCGTGTACGCGTGCGTCGTCTCGCAGCTGCGTTGCCTTCTATGCAACAAGCCTTAAGTATGTCCGCGAATAATTTCGTCCAAAGCTATAGATAGTGTGTGTGTGTGTGTGTGTGTGCGTACGCGTAACGTAAGGCGATCCAACCAATTTTACGAGTCGCTCGTTCGCGCATTTTTACTCGACTACCCCCTCCCCCCTCTCTCCTCCCACCCCATCTCTGTTATCGCTCGTTATCTGTACGATTTAATGGAAAGAGATATGATTCACCTTCTTGCTCGACAACGAATATTTGGTAATCGAGCTGTTGTCGTATGAGCAACGGATGTAAGTTGTACAAGAGGGTCATCAGATGTTGAAATCGGTCGCGAAACGGCACGACTATGGCTACGCGATAACGAGCCATGCACGTTTCAGGAGCACCTCGTCCACCTTGCTTCACCTTGGCGCATGCCTTCTCTATTGCGGCGATTTCTGGCGCTGACTTGCTCACCGCTAATGCTCCAACTGTAAACAATCGTAGCTCGTTAAATTTCTCGGTGAATCATCAACGCGATGCCCCGTCGATTTCAACGGAACACAAATTCGATGCACGAACGAAGTGGCACGAAATACGAAGGAAATGGAACGATCGCGGAGGCTAATCGAAGAAACGAACTCGTAACGAGATATCAATCGACGGACAAAACGATTACCAAGGTTGGGCGGTACTCGTGGACATTTGTCGCGGTCGCTGCTGGCTGTCTTTGCGCTACCACTCGAGTTCTTGGCCTCCCGTTGCGAAGGGGCTGGTGCTATCGAGTCCGTCGTTGCGTTGACAGGCTTAACGGTTATCCCTTGGGAAGTGGAGCAAGTACTGGTTGCGACAGTAGAGGTCGACGACGACGAGTTGACTGTTGGCGTCGAAAAAGTACCACTGATATTGCCGCCAGTTACCGCAACGATTGGATTGTTAGATTCATCGCTCTGTTGTCCTAATGCCTCTGGGACACCTGCAGCCGCAAGCGACGACGACGATCCGTAAATTACGATTCCCCGATGAGGTGGTCTGCGTATTACGTATATTCATGTACATTTCAGTTATTTTATATTTTCATTTTTCTCTCTCTCTCTCTCTCTCTCTCTCTCTCTCTCTCTACGTCGATCGATTATGATTTTTGTTGCTGTTTTTGCCTCGAAATTGGTCAAGTGTATACTTACGTGTATCGAGACGGATTGTTACGTACGTGCGTAGACGTGTAAAAACTCGAACTTGGGAGACAATCATTGATCGCGATTGAACGAACGAACGAACGAACGAGACCGATGTCGATTATGATTGGTTCGCTTACAAGTAATCGATGCGGTAGTCGAGCGTTATTACTATTTATATATATATATATGATGTGCCAATCTAATTTCCATGGGGCACGCGATCTTCGTCAACTCTCTCTCCCTCTCTCTATATATATACTTTGTATATTCAATCGTACGCGAATTGACTTTTCTTGGCCTTTCCGTTTTTTGCTTTGAAACGCGCTTTGGTTCGTTCGTTACGTCATCGTTGGCAACTAAACGATCGTTTGTTGGTTTTCTTTTGTTCGAAAATACGTCGAATTACGCGTCGTTGTTCGTTAAGGAATACGTAAAAACGTTTGAACTGTACTTTGAAGGCAAACTATTAGTACGCGCGAGGCGGCATTTCGATGCTAAAACAAACGCGCAAACGAGTTCACTTTGAATTGTCGCGTACAGTTGACCGTTTCAATCGAAAACATCCGTCAATGTCACGAATCGTCGTGGACAAAGTTCCAGTATCGAAACGCAAAGTCTAAGATTGACGCGACGTTCAAATTAACGTTCAAATTATAGATGTAACCACTCGTATCGTTGTCGCTGGTTAGTGTTACGCGAACGCGAAAGTACGGAACAATCGATAATTGACGAAATTGTAGCGTGGGAGCCTCGGCAAGAAAATCACGAGTTTACGTATTTTTCGAAAATACCAAATATCGATTTGTAAAGGAACCTCGAAAGAAGCACCTTGAATTAGTCGTTTGTCGTTTGTCGTAAAACAACGAGATATCGCGAACTGAACGGACAACGCCAAAGACAACGGAAAAAAGACGTTATTCGGTAGGCATTGCACAACGGGCATAACCGAGCGAGCAACGAGAGAAAAATGTGCGTAATTTGCCGATGAAAGTTTCAGGAGAAAAAGATCAAACGGAACTACCGTGAAATTGACTGACCTGCTAGTGTTGATGGTGAAGATGGTTTCGACCGATCGTTTGTCAATGGCACCGCTTAGAAGATATTGCAGTGCAATCAGTACAAAGACAATAGCGGCAAGTGCTTTATAGATGTGGGCACGATGCCACGGTGCCGCTACGGCTACGGCCACAGTCATCGCATCTACCAGTTGACACCATAACTATCCTTGCAACTCAACGCCAACGGTAGCAATAGCGACACTGCTACACATTGGCTAACATCATTCGTAACACGATTGATGTACAACCTTATCTCTCGATGTGTATATACGCCTCGATAGCCAATACTCGACTGACGTCGTCGCTTCCTCTTCTTTATTCGCTGCTCCGCTCCACCACCTGCGCGCACATAACCAACATCCAATAATTCCATTATTTTTTTCTATTACTATTATCGTCGTCGTCGTTGTTATCATCGTTATCGTTATTATTACGATTACCAATACTCGTGTCAAGATGTGCAGTTTTTCGACGAAACTTTCTCGGCTGTAGGACACGCTGTTTTGGCGTTCGAACCGATGCTTGTTTTTTTCATCGAACACGCTTGGATCAACGAAAATACACAGGCGCAAAATTAATAAAAACGCGGATGAAATTGGCGACTCTCGGTGAAACGTTAGCCGATAAATAGGGTATAAACGATGCGTGCGACATTTTTACGATGCTGTTTACTGCGAGTTTGCGCGATTATTATATTTATACGTAAAAAAAAAGTGTCTTTCGTGAAACAAGAGTCGGCACACCCAGAGTTTTGTAACAAGTCGTAAATATACATTTTTTTAAGAGTTTGCATTGCTTATCTCTCTCTCTTTCTCCCTCTCTCGTCCGTCTCGCGTGCGACTGGCGAGTATCCCAAACTCTTTTAAATCGTTGCTACGATATTCCGCATCGTTTTCTCTACGAGAGCTTTGTTCCTCCATCGCGCGTGTACAAACGCGATACGCGTACGATTTATATTAGAGACACGCTAACGTGCAAAGTTAACGAAGAGACAAATCGCAGTGATGTACGTGGTTCTCGACAACTCGTACTAATTGCTCGATACGCGCAACACCGTCACAGCCGTTCACCGATCAAATTTACGACAATTTTGCATTTGTTTTTTATTCGTTCATCGTTTGGCGAAGTCGTTAAAGATCGTAAAATGCAATAATGCAACCTTTTTGTTTGTTCCGCCGTATAACGCATTATTCGTTTCAATTGTCGACTGACTTCCCGTCGCGCGTATCCTCTATCCTGTCGCGCGTATCAATCGATACCATTATTCGGTCGCTATTTAATTAGGTTACCAGTGGCAAAATTACCTCTTTGCGAATAGGATATCCCAGCTCGATTTCGAGAGACAAAAAACAATATATATATATACGTACACGTACACAGCGAGGCGTTGTACGTCGATCGAAAAGAAACAAAAAAACTAACGCTGTACTTTTTTCCGGACGATTCCGTGCGAAAGTGAAATTATACCAATGCAGCGTACAAAAAAGAAAGGAATTCCAGTTGAGCGCTCGATTCGACGGTTCTTTCTTTCAGTTTTTTTTTTTTTTTTTTTTTGGCGAAACTGCAATCGGTAGCAACGATCTTATGCATAATTTAACGACTAATTCGCATTATAATCATCGTGTATTGTTACGCGCGTTAAAAATAAAAAAAAAAAGAATCGCATTAATTCGAAACCGGCAATTCGATTAACCCGACGAATTATTCATTGAACGTACGCTCGTTGCCTACGATAAAATTAGATACGGCGTTACGCGTACAAACTTTAACGACGTAAAAAATAATAAAAAAAAAAGAAGGAATTACGAGGAAAATTATAAGCTCGTTCTCATCTCACGAACGTAATACGCTTTTGAGAACGGCACGCGTTCGCGTACGAGTTAAGTACATCAATGTTAAGTGGGCGATGATTGGCTATTTGCGTGTTATACAAGTGCATACGCACGCGCACACCGCATATCCCCATGTACAACTTTCTATTTGGCTCTCTACGCATTTGTATTATTCCGAAAACTTGCAAAATCGTCGGAATAGTTCGTAATAATTGTTCGATCTTCTCTCTCAAAGTAATCTATGTAGCAACGCTTTAAATTCATCATCGTGCATAGTCAAACGGAGAGGCTTTGTCTGCGCCCTACTGGCATAATATTCCATTTGGAATCACACTCGTTTCAATTGCGTTCTTACGTATACACGCGTGTATAGGTATATCGTATAGTTTCGTGTAACGCGCGTGTACGATAAGTTATAATCGTACGATAAAGTCAGAGCGCGACGACAAAAGTTGCGTGCTCTATAGAGTAGGTGTACCGTGCCGTCATAAATTACACGGAAAAAAGAAATACAAGAACAAGGCAAGTATGCGCCTATGGGTACATGTATGTATGTATGTATAACTTGTCCTCTTTCCTCTCTCATCGCCTGTTTAAGAGAAATGCGCGTGCACGAATCAACGCGAACGCGCTCAATTTTCCATGCTTTGATCCTTCACCCTCTCCGAGAGCTACGTAATCACGTTAATTCTTGACAGCGTCAACACTCAACTATACATGTATCTGTATCTTCAAACCTATAGAAAGGAGAGTCTTGTTCTTTGATTGCAAGCTTGCGCGCGCGCGCGCGTGCGTCTGCCACTGCTACTACTACTTGCACAACGATAGTAGCGAATAGAGAGAGAGAGAGAGAGAGAGAGAGAGAGAGAGACCGACAGAGAAAGGTAATCGATATGTAATGCATTTATGCAGAACGCGAGCAGTCATAGTATCACCTCGTGACCGCAAAGAATTTTGCAATTGAAAGTAACTGCACACACATACACACACGCGCGCACACACACACACACACACACTGATCGAGCTCAGTCGAATCCTTTCAAGAGCTTACTGTTATATATCGTCGTTACCCACTCTATATAGACACTACTTTCAAAAGATAAATTCTCGTAATTGATAATACTGCTGGTGCTGTTTGCGAATGATTCACGAAGACCCTATTGAGTAGTCTACGGAAAAGTGCAGTAGCGTACAATATGCAGGAATGAAGTGAACGGGAAATAACTCACCTATTAACTCAATGGCGAGGACAGCTTATTCAATATAACATCTTTACTCTCTGTTCAAGTATACGGCGAGAACTGCGACGATGTGCTTTGTTTACTTGTCACGCACGCACGTGCAAACTCCACGTACATCCTTTGACATTTTTCACGTGTATCTTTTTTGTTTATTTCTTCAATATTTCCCTCGTCGTTCGACGACAATGCTTCTTATTCGTACCAAAACCTCGACGTTCACGTCCAAAGTATCGACTTTGCTGCAACTCTGCTGTTCGGTATATATACGTATACGTACAGCCTGCTGCTCTCTCTCTCTCTCTCTCTGCTCCGCTCTGCTCTGCTCTGCTACTACTGCGGTGTTTGCGGATTGGTATATGTACGTATATACGCACGAATACTGGCTGGAACACACCGCAACATGCGATTCTAGTTTGGTATTATATATATTTATACACTAGGTAGCTATACGAGTTGGCGCGCGAGAAAGAGAAAACTGGTTGCCGAAACCGGAGAACCAAGTGAGCAAGCGAGACCACTGGTGCCACTGGTCAATTCACGGAAGCAGCTAAGAGAGAGGGAAAGGCCGCATCGAGGAGAACGCGCGCGAGTATACAGAAGCAAGGATTGACAAGTTTTTTTTCGCAACAAAAGTTCAAATATCCTGTAGCACCAATCACGATTGCTACTGATGCTGCTACCTTCTCTCTCGTACACATGTATACTTTGGATATTACTGCACTACACTTCTATCGACGTTTTTACGGTTGAAATGGAGATGAATAACAAAAACGATGCGCGCGCGCGCGCGACTCTTTCTCTCCTGACACGGTCTCCGAGGAAGACTGCGTCCGTTTGTCGTCGCCACATACCGCGAGCGCTCAAGCTCGTTCGTGATTTTCAGGCCGCGCGCGCGCAACTCGTTCTCTTTCTCTCTCTCTCTCTCTTTCTTTCTCTCTATCTTTCTCTTACTCCCGCGATAACGAGCACGTGCGCCTACCAACCGTGAGGTAGGTGGAGATAGGGAAGGGGCTAAGAGGAGTCGATTCAAGTACTACTCGAGTAACCCGCGATGACCGACAAACTCTGTTGGTACATACAACCGACCGAGTTTGTAAAATTTCAAGATTAATCAACGACCGAGTCGTAGGTACGAATAGGGATCGGAATTTTAAAAATACTTCACCGAACGCGCTACATTTTTCGATGGTTTAACTATACTTGACTTCTAGTCGCTTTACCAATCGGACAATTTCAACTCGAAATTACTCATCGGCAATCTTTTGTTTTATCAACTGTTCTTAACGAAAACCGATGCCAAACAATCGTGTCCTTTACCGATCAAAAGGCACTCTACGCTTTCGTTTATTATCACGCGCATGAGAAATTTCTCGCGTCTAATGACAATTACAATCTCATTTGGTAGAAAACATTTTACAGAACCAAATCCAATTATGCTGGTTCGCGACAAATAGAGGATTCGAGGTCAATCACACTTGTCCTCTGTGTAGTGTCTCGGGGAGAATAAAGAAAAGAAAAGTTCTCAAAGGCCGTATCTCCAATTTTAGTAGTATTTTCTTTTTCAAATATTGAAATAAGTAAAACATTTAGTTATATGTACATTTATAAACATTATTTGGATACAATAACAATACATAGTTTCATACATTTAGATTTAAATAGACTCTCTCTCTCTCTCTCTCTCTTCTTAAATTTCATAGGATATACAAATATTTTCTTAAAGCATCCTGAATTGTTTAAATAATTTCAACACTTACGCACGACTCATATTTCGTTAGTCAACTTTACATCTATATTAAAAAATAAAAAAAAAACCTTTTCACGCTTGATCATTGTTAGCATTTAAATGGAATGGAAACGATCGACACACGTATAAATATAGATTTCATTATGATTGATCAAAATTTTAAATGCGTTATTTATAAAATGTAGTCTTTTAAATAGGAGACAAACCAACAATATCGTCAATCTCAAAAGGATTGTAATATGAAACTGAACGCAAATACTTACTGTAAATTGTTTTCGATAAAAAAAATGGGCTGTTATAAAATGATTATTAAAGTCCTGTTTAAAAAATATTGTTGGATTATATAGCTTCGTAAGCTGCTTCAATACCGCCAGCATGTGAACCTGTACCATTCAGGAATTCTTCCAATTCATCTCTTTTTTTGTTTTCTTCTCTCCTTGAAGATCGCTTCTTCTTCTTTTCGGTTTTCTCCGATTTATCCTTATCTTTGTCCTTATCCTTGGACTTCTTCTTTTTCTTCTTTTCCTTATCTTCGGTCTGGAAGAAAAAGCGTCGATTCGTAATGTTAAATGGTGCGTTGATGGGAACGTTGTAACTTTATTAACGACCAAATTTATGTACCTTGTCCTTGTGCTTTTTCTTTTCTTTCATTACGGGGCTACTGCTGTTAGAACTCAATTGCTGTACACTATTGTTATCCAAAAGCTCAAGATGAACGTTGGAACTTGTAACACTTGCATCCAAACTTTTATCGCTTAATTCGTGTCTATCCTTCTTTGTCCCTACACTGCTACTAACGTCTTCTCCACCTTCAGGACTTTGTCTCCACTTTGAATCTCGACCAAGCCAGCTATCGAATGTGTCATCCGAGTTTGCATCGTTCTGATCATCCAGATGAAATTTATTGGCAATTTGCAACTCCTCTATGGACGACGTGGAGTCGCGTTTGGAAATCATCGAGCCACTCGTTAAATTCGATTCAGCCCTTAAAGATGTATCTGCACGTTTATGTTTTTGCTTACTAAGTGGATTTTCGGCTAATTTGGGTTGGATAGGAATAGGCATCTCGTCCGCGGACGAGAGGTCGTCCTCGAATCCAGCAACTAGTGGATTTGCAGTTTCGGTATCGCTGTGTAAAAAAAGTCAAAAAATTAACGTGCGTTATCGGAAATTTCGTAAACGTGTTATTATACGCCCAAAACTAAGTATAAATACAAATATGCCAAGACAAACCTGTCCGAGTCAGCTTGCTTTTTCTGACTTGCTTGAGAATTCGATTGACTATTGTCGTCTAAAAATGATTTATCAAGATAACCATCATCGGGTACAAAATCTTCCACACTGTCTATTGCGGTATTTGTGTGTGTTTGGAAATCTTCGGATGGCTTTTCTTTTTCTTGGCTCGATTCTTTTTTAAGCGTTGCTATCTTTGATGCATAAGATTGCGATCTGTTAATCAATTCTTTGCCATCAGAGTTAACACCGGAAGAGGCTTTAGCAGCCGAATAATCCGGTGTTTTGATGTTACCCGACATTGCTGCTTGTTCAATTTTACTATTGCTATTGTTCCCCTGTGTCTGCGTGTCTTTTTTAGAAGTCGATTTGGTAACCACATTTTTAACAGGTATGGGGGTGCCACCTCCAATAGGACCCAATACCCTTGCCAAGGGTGTAATTGGATGGCCCGGCGGAACATGAGGACTCAAGGTTGACGTTATGTTTGGAACCAGAGTAGTTGCCGATACAGAATCTGCAATAGCCCTTCTCTTATTAACTAAATTATCCAAAAATGTATTATAATCTGCATCATCGCTTTCTTGATATAAGTCCAACTCTTGAACCGTCAAGAGAGTTTCTTCTTTGTTAGTCTCTATTTGCTGTAGTAGAGTCTCTCTTTGAAGTTGTAGGAATGGAAGATTGAAAAATTTGTGCAAAAGTTTCAATCCGAATCCATTCCTCATAGATGTTTCGGTGTACCTTACTTGTGCGACTCTTTCTCCAAGTGAATCAATGAAATAAGTAACATGATCCGCAGTTACAGTTCTGTGATGAGACATATCGCAGTGATTTCCCAAAACGATAACTGGTATGTGGCTGGGTATTTTTGGAAGTTCTCGCTGAACGTAATCAAAAGTCCATTGTTTAGTTACATCCATCATGACTATTACACCATTTGTTCCTTTGTAAACGTCCAAAAACTCAGCATCCAAAGCAGGTTCTTCAATGATACTATCCGCTAAGATGATATTATCCATTTTCAATCCCTCCAGTTTTTTTCTCCGTCTACCACGGTCTACTACATCCCACACTTCAACTTTCACAACGTCATCCGTAGCTTTATAATTCCATTGAATACTTGTCACTTGAATTTCCTCTGTAGGTATGTATTCTTCAACAAATTTTTGGCCTTGCAGTCTGTGGAACAAACAAGTTTTCCCGACGTTTCTATCTCCTTTTATAATAATTTTCACTATACGAGAAACAAATTTTTTAAAATACATAAACCATTATTTACTCATGAACCAGCTATAAAATTACAGTTGTACTTACTATTATATTGAACTCCTTTTGCAAATTTTCTTTGTAAATTAGTTGGCATTGATTGGTGTGCTGGTCTTGGGGATGGGGTAGCCACCCCATCGCTTTTCCCAGTGAATCTCTTAAAAGCAGAGAACATTATGGCTATTTTTATTTAAACAATCACAATGTCAAAACCAAAAGTTCTGCAAAATGCTCCTACTACGAAGATAACACTTATTTTCTGTAAATAGTAAGAGAAAGTTTATGTAATTTATTGAGTATGGGCTGATATGTTTCACTTTTGTTATGGAAATTGTAACTTACAACATATAACGTTCCCCATATTGAAGACAAATTCAAATAAATATTCAACAACAAATAAAAATTAACTACACACAGAAAAAAAGCCGATTGATGTCATTTCAGACCTGATCTCGAGGGTCTGACAGCTGATAGTAATACCACCTCTACCAGCTGGTATCTTTTCACTTTGCAGTTTACTGTGCACACTTAACCTATATTCGCATTATAGTCAATCCCTGCCTTTCGTATAATGCAATATATACATATATATGTATGTGCGTGCGCGTGTGTGTATTGTGCTATTTACTTGACTAATTGACGTGTATAACGTTATCAATACAAATGACAAATGTTTCGATGATATAAATTAATAACTTTTGACACGTTAATCTCTTTAAATAACAAAATAGCAATGCGGATTTTTCAAATATCAAATTATCACGTCATAATTTTTATGATTGTTATTTATTCGTACTCCAGCAAATGTAAAGTAAAATAAAAACAAATTACAATTGGCTTTTTAATTTTATTTAATTATATAGAAAAAGGGTCTCTGTCTAACAACTTTACAACAATAACTTAGGAAATAAATCATTATATTTTTAAATATCCATAGTGTTTATATAAAAATAAATTTACAAAATATTCACTGCTGACTTTCACTAAAAGCTTGATACATCAATGGTTGTAAATTCTCTCTGTATAATGGATGTTTTTCTCCATGAGTGATTTTAATTATCGTTTCAGCCTTTGCAAACATTTCTAAGCACGATTTAATTTTACCCAAGTGCAACTGTATTTTTCCTATCATTAAGTAAAGTATACCAGTCAGTGGATGTATATATCCATAGTAATGCCTGAAACATAACAAGGTATTTTATTAAAACATATTCTGATAATAATGGATGATGTTGATTAATTTTTACATGTATCC
Organism: Chouioia cunea; assembly: GCA_030064505.1. Taxonomy (NCBI): domain Eukaryota; kingdom Metazoa; phylum Arthropoda; class Insecta; order Hymenoptera; family Eulophidae; genus Chouioia; species Chouioia cunea. The sequence goes on from JAOPFQ010000001.1 coordinate 2,065,684, forward strand.
TGGAAGTAAAGTAATTCCAAAACGTTCCGCATCCTCCCAATACGTTATGCTTATAGCAGCATCATATGCTGCTTCAACCGTTCTAACATGTTGAATATTCAAAGGGTGCAATACGTTTATTTGTTTTTTCAAGCATGCTTTGCTTACATCTAAATCTAATAGAATGTTTATTGAGGAAAATTTACATCAATGAACAAATTTAATTTTAAATCAAAATAAAGGATACATGCTACAGTCTTCATAGATTCAAGGTGTTGTGCAGTAAAATCAGTTACTTCCTTGAATTTTTTTTTCGCACTCTCGTCAATTTTCTTGTTACATTTTGAACATGATTCTTCGTTAACGTCACAAGGACCCTTACAGTGCGGACAAACAGCTGCAGTGGCATATGCATCATTTTTTGTACACTTATCACATTCACACAAGAAATAATAAATTCTCTGTAGTTCTGCCCTTCTTACTGCTGTAGTGTTTAGAACATCTACGTATGAAATACGTATCTGTAAATAGCATTGCAAGAACAAAACAACTCTATTAATTTATTATCTTAGAAATTTAACATTGATTGTTGGGGGATATGCATACCTTAGACCAATCAAGAACAGGCATATCTTCGAGAGCTCTAATTAAAAGTGTTGTACCATCAAACACAGCAATTGCATTGGGTTTACAACTGTGATCAATTACCGACGGACCTAAATATATGCCAATGCCAATACTGTTCATGTCAGGGTCTAATATATTGTAAGAATTGACAACAATTCTACCAAAAATTGCTAACATTTCTGCTGAATCTGGCAGCTTAGTATCGGCCATATATTCTTCCAAAACTTTGCAAATGGATAAAAAATGCTCTAAGCGCTTTGGATCATTTTTTACGTCAGTATAATCTGGAAATTTGAACAAATACTGTTACTATCTATTTGAAAATATTATTCAGGATTGAACATATTTTTTTCAACTTACGTGTCATCAAATCCTTAAATTTTCTATATGAATATTTATCGTAATAGTCCATTTCTTCTCCTCCATTTTTCTGTAACTTTACTATAAGTCGAGCCATCAAACGTGCAGCATCAGGCACTACTCGAGGTGCTATCCTCTTTAAATTCATACATTCTGATTTGTGTATGTTCCAAGATTGTCGTTGACACACACGGCCACAGTAGTGAACATATTTACAACCTGTACATTTTAAAAGTGTTCCACTAGAACAGAATACAGTGAATTAATTTTTGGCAGAAATACTAGGAGCAGTTATTATTATAACAGTGATGAATGGAATCAAGAAAAAAAAAGCGACACAATACTAACGACAAAACAATAAAATAACAAATACCTTTGTAAACAGTGGTCACAGAGTTTGTCTTTGAACTTTGAACTCACAAGGTATACAAAAGGTTTTGATCTTATAAGACAGTCTCCTTTTTTGACCTGCATTTCGTCATTTTTCGTAAAAATGTTAAAGCAGCAACAAAAGGACGTATTTTTTACGTCCAAGCAGAAGAAAACACATGCAGACGATACAAGCCTGATGGGATTGGCGCCATTAGTAATCAAGAAGCATTTAGCCCACCGTGTCACTCACCAAGTTAACCTGACACATATATACATATACGTGACTGAACTTGTGTGCGATGTATACATATGTGAGATTTGCCAAATCATGAAAAGATGAAAATAGTAAACCTTGTGAAATGAAAATAAACTTTTCCAAGGATTTGTCTTGTAGTCTTGTAGAAATATAAAGCGTTTACTATGATTTGATAGAAATTTATTAGGAAAATAATGCGTTACTGCCATTTACTAAGTAATCCATAGAAACAATATATTATATACAATAAAATTTATGTCGAATAATTAATTTAAAAAAATTTCTTTACAATAAGCAACTTTACGTTCTTTGCTAATTATTTGTTACTTACTCCTCTTGAAAACAATGATCACAACGATTGTAACGATGGTAAGATTTTAACACAAAAACAAATGGTTTTGACGTCAAAATTGTCGTTCCTCGTTGAACACGAGAATAAACGGTCGTCTTTTTTGGAATTCTCATTGATTTGTCGCGATAATAATTAATTTTTTTATTAATTAAAATAGGGATACTCATGATTTAATGAAATTTGACTTTCTGACTTTAAGGAGCTGGCAATGACTGAGCAAAAGTTCTATTTTAGGCAACGTTTATTTTAGAGAGTTATTTATAGACTTCATGTAGGACCTTACACCCAGCTGCACCTTTTGAATGTGTACTTTAATAATAAAAAAAAACTGAAAATTTATTTACAAGGATTCGGAATATAATTTTTAGTCAACAGGGCCGCAGCTAACAAACATAACAAAAATAACACATAACTGTTGCATATACATTTATCATGAAAAGAATTTAATTTTAAAAGGATTTCAGGTTCCAACAATTATTGTAATTAAAAAAAAGGCCGATCTATCTTGTAAAGAATTGTCAGCAAAGAAAAACAGAAGTAAAAATTAAAAAATGCGCCGAAAGAATACATTTTTATGACAAGTGTCCCTGAGTATTTACAAACTATTACTTGTTATACATTATAAATTAGTCTTTGTCCGTTGTTGTTTTTTTTTTGTCTCAATGTTTAAGGCATCTCGTCATCGTTTCAGCATAATCAAACTTTTATTCTCAAGTGCCTCAATTCTTTATAGATGAGAGTAGCAGTATTTCTTAAACAATCTGGGACTCCATCCATTACAGCAGACTTATTACTATAATCACTCTGCACACCGCATACTCTTTTCAAACTTCTCACTTATTTATCAAAACATTCTGATTGACAGGTTGAGCTCATATAAAATAGGAATGGGAAGTTGATAATTCAATCTGCAATGTGGCTTTACCACTTCTTTTTATGCTCATCCATGGAAACACCTCCAGGCCCTAATGACACAATCATCAACAAGCCTCCAATCACAGAAAGAGTCTAAAAATTTAAATTTGATCGATTTAGCAAGTGAACAAATACATTATTCAATTGAAAACTCATACTACAATTATTATAAAAAAGTATTGTTATTTAAGAGGGACTTACTTGGAAGAAATCATACTTGAGGAAGTCTCTGAGAGGTTTGTATTCTGGAACAGCCCACCAAGCGTTGTAGTAAACGTTGAGAACTGTTAATATAAGTACTAGTAATAAAGAGCTGAGCTTAGTCTTATATCCTATTGTTACAAAAATCATGAGGATTCCTCCAAGAACGTCTTGAACAATTTGGATGAAAGACCATTCGAATCTTATCAGAGTGATAAACATAAATGCCAACAACACTCTTCCTGCCAATTGCAGTAAATTTTTTGGCTTATTGTCACCCAGAGAAGGTACACCAGCAAACAAAGATCTCCCCTCAGCCTTGGACTCTGCCAATACAAGTAGCAGTGCACCAATAAGAGCCAAATTTCTGAACAGGAAGTGCATGTCCCAGAGGATGCTATAGGCGAAAGTTTGCAGAATGACAATGAAAAACAGGATTCCACAAGCTATGCTGACTTTCAACCTTCCAAGGACCATGACACAGCCTCCAAGTTGGCCTAATAAATTGATTAGGACAAATATTGTTGCCAAAAATTTGCCACAACCCCATGACATATCCATGTATTCTCTTTGCTCGCTCCACTGAAACCACATTCGTAGACCATCTTCCAAAAATGTGGCGATAAGGCAAAGTCGTGCCAGAGTTGGAAGCACATGCTTACCATTTCTAATCACCTAAAACACCATATCACAAGATTAGACAAGAAAAGCATGAATACGAATATACATATTTGACGACGCATCATAAGCATAAAAGCGTCGAACGAGAGTCTCGTCACTGTATAGCAACACGCATTATCGTGTCCTATATTTTCGAAAAAAAAAGAGAAAAAGTAGGTCTGTGAAAGTAAGTAAAAGTGGACATCGACAGAAACCGATTGCTGCCACGTATCTGTATATCTTTCATAACAGAGACCACCGAAAATCACTCGAAACGCATTGCCCAACGATCAAAAGCTCTAATTCGCTCTCGGATACGTTCGAGCATAAGGAAGCAGTTAAGTACAAGTTATTAGGCGGCACAATGGCACTATACGATAATACGTGGAGGTTCCGGAGTAGTTATAACGAGCCGGCTGTCGGGCCGCATATGGTTGCTTCCTAACTCCAAATTTTCAAAATTAAACCAACTGGTAAACAACAGTTGCCAATATGCGATAACTTAGTTGCCGAGATAAACGAAGAAGTAGGACATTTAAACCGTATGTGTAACCCGGATTAGCATTCCCCACGTGTGTCCTTTAACGACAGCCACCTTGAGCTCCGATAGACGGAGGAGGCACTCGTAGTACCTCGCGCAAAGTCTCGATCGAGCTCAACGAGAAGACTTGATAAAGACAAGTTGCCGAGAAAAATCGCAAAATCGCCGAGTAATCGCAATGTAAAAATAAGCAGACGGACACAAGAAGACGTTAAAGAGAGGCTAGAAATAATAGCTGACCTGATCGGCGACTTCTTCCGCCTTGGACATGAACTCCTGTTGATTCATCGTGTCCTAGCTTGGGTACGGGCCTGCTTGCACTTGGCTCTGTATCCTTATTTCAAAAAAGTTCAAAAAAAAAAAATACACAGCCATACACGCATACGCGCGGAATCCTCTTTCCTCTTTCACGCTCACAACTCACACACATACATTCACTAGCACACGACACACGATCGTCTACTCTGCCTCTCCTACTCCACGCGTGTGCACTGCTGCCGCTGCGGCACTAACGAGAACTGCTACTGCTCAGCATACGGCTTGCAAACTGTTGTTGATGCTGAATGCTGACGCAATTTGAGTGCGTGGCCAACTCTCTCTCTCTCTCTCTCTCTCTCAATCGTCGTTGGCATAGACAATCGCTAAAGGCGGCAAGTGGGGAGGGGGTGTAAGTAAAAGTCGTTTTGAATATGAAAAAAAGATGTACCTTAATTAAAACGGCATTATAAAGCACGTCACGATCACGATCGATAAATTATTCTACTTATTATCTCGATTGACTACACTACCCGTCTAACTGTTGTGCACTTTTCCTAACGTATTTCATTTGTCAAAGCGACCAGTTTGAGATCATTAATGTCGACTTTGAAATAAAAGTGTCAATTGAAATTGTGATCATTGGCAGATTTAAGATTTCCCTTCATTTGGAGTTGTTGATTATTTATAAGTTATCGCATTTTCCATTAGAAACCGAGTATGAGAATTATTTAAAAAATAGGATCACCTCGGCTTCGTTTATATTGTTTAGCAATTGATCCATCGTCTTTCCTGACCTTTATATCGTAAACGAATAAAGGATCGTTTCAAATTCAAGTACCTTTAATCTACAATTGATAAAAAGTCTGCTGCACAATAACACTACCCGACACTGCTTATTACTTGGCAAAGAGTTTGCATTTACTGGTCGCTTTTTGTAAGTGTACAATACATCCGAACGATTTATTTTTGTATTGTTGGCTTCGACGTTTGTCGTTTTTGCCGTTTATACAACAGCTCTACGACAATAACAACGATATTATGATATAGTGTGCAATTCTCAAATTACCAATTAAAATATGTACATTTGTCGATATTACATCGTTATCCTTTAGTTTTCTTTTAAATAACAATGTTTTTACGATATATGTTTGCATTCGCATATTGTAATATCTCGCAAAATTGGTATATATCGACGATTAAAAGTAGCAGCAAATATTGTCCGCGCTGCAGGACTGAGTTTACGACGATATCTCAGAAGCAATAGTTAATTGTGCTCTTTACCGCTGGCCGCTGTGTTGCATACATCAGATTCCCCGCAAGGCCCAATTTGAGCAGTAGTGTGGCTTTCTCGCGTAGACGTACACGTGGCGCACCCTCGTCTGCTTCATTGTGTACGTATGTGTGTGTGTTATTCGTCTATCCTCGTCTGCTTCTTTCTCGTTTGCGCATGTTAAAACGTATCGGCATACGCACACATTGTTCTCTGTGCAATAGTATCCATATCTATCCGATTCCAGTGGGCTTCCATCTGTTTTGCGGTACCCGCGTGACAGCCCAATTGAATAGTCCAGCAGAATAGCCCAGCAATTTACTTCAAAGTCGCGAGAGCTACTCATGAGAGAAGCATAAGGTTAGCAAAATGAGGTGGTTGACAATAATGCTTCTGCTGGCCTTCGCCTCCAGAGATGCCTACTCCTATTTCATTACCATCGATGCTCACTCCGAGGAATGTTTTTTCGACAAAGTTGACTTCGGCACCAAGATGGGTTAGTTTTTCCAACCGCATATCTTTATCCTCGCGCGAACAATAAGTTTATCTTCCTTGTGTACGTGTCGAAATAACGTTTACCACTTTACTCATTGCAGGACTTACATTCGAGATAGCCGAAGGTGGATTCTTGGATATCAATGTAGGTATAGTTGCTCCCGATGGCAAAGTTATGTACAATGGTGAACAGGAGACCAGTGGAAAGTTCACATTTGCTGCTCATACTCCAGGAATTTATACGTACTGCTTCAGTAATACAAAGGGTACAATGACTCCTAAAGTTGTCATGTTCAACATGGAAATTGGAGAAAGTCCAAAACAAGTTGGCGATACAGCAGCGGGTGGTGCTCAAGAAGCCGATAGCTCTAATGCTAAGCTCGACGATATGATTAAAGAGCTTAGTACTAGCTTGTGGAGTGTGAAAAGTGAACAAGAATATATGCAGGTTTGTTCTTGGAAATACCATTTTCATATTTAAATATCTTCGTTTCAAAAATTCTATATTGTTGAATTTGCTAAAAAGAAATTTAGTAAATTGTGGAAATCAACAGTAAACTATAAGCAGTTTTATTTCGTGCATTATTCTTTCAATTATAGTTGTCTGTATCTGTTTTCCACAGGTACGCGATAGAAATCACAGGGCGATCAATGAGAGTACAAACTTCAGAGTTGTCGTATGGTCGTTCTTTGAGGCTACAGCTCTAGTTTGTATGACTCTAGGACAAGTGTACTATTTGAAACGATTCTTTGAAGTGAGGAGAGTAGTGTGATATGAAAGAAACAGTAAATTTAAAATGTATTGTTCTAAGGCTAATTGTGAGTCATTTACATAAGTTATGTCCAGATAATAATGAGTGAATGGGTTTTTCAATAAACAGAATTGTAATTCTTGTAAGAAATTGTTTTGGTTTATTATACCTAAGATACTACATAACAAAGAATTTGGCTAACATTAATTCTTAGTCTATTGTCCATGGTTTTACCATTCTATCAATATCCCAAGAATTTGCATGTTTGTACACTGGAGGTTCTTCTAAAGAAACTCCACCTTTTTCAAGTTCTTCCAAAAGTGAAGCAAACTTTTTACTGTTTGATTTATCAATGTTGCAATATAATGCTGATATTCCACATTCAAGACACCTTTGTGCTAAAACTTTTCCTACATTTGCAAATGCAGGTACATCTGATGTGCTAAACAGAACATTTCGAATAAAAACAATATTCGTATAACCAACTATGAGTCTTGTAATTCATACATACCGATATAGCTGTTTTTTCAATGCCCATTCTTGAGTTGATACCGATACAACTGGACCATTTTGGAAATGACATACTTCAGCAGTTACATATCGATTTGAATTTGTTACAATTAATCTACAAATTTACATTGATTAATTATATATAGTTTTTTGGGGTACAATGCATCAAATTATTAGTGGGAAATAAAATAAGTTACTTATGCCAATAATTCTTTCCTGGATTATCTAAATGATAACCTTCTGGTTTTTGGCCAATTGTTATCAATTCCAAATTTCTTGGATTTCTATTTCTTATTTCAACACAATTTTCAAGTAAACTTGCATTTGATAAGGTTTGAACTTGCCTTAATTGACTTAAGGTATATTTTGCATTGGCAAGTAACGAACAATTACGAATACTGTTCATCTTGTACGAGTATTTATCAAAGAAATGTACAATTATTTAAGGTAGATTTAGATTTTTTATATCTATTTAAACATCAACAGCACACACTTCTACATTTATACAGAACCATGTTTTTACGGCACACTATAGTGTAACTTGAAGTTGGCGTCGACTTGCTTCGAAAATCATGTTGCCCACTTCAGATTGAACATAGTGTTCGATTATTTGAAGTACACATACGTGAATTGATTTACCACCCTACACCTTGTGCTCATTTTGCATACACAACTGTATGTCCACGACCGCTTCGTTTATAATTTGTGTCTTTCATTCGTAATTTACGTGACAAGATAGTAAACTGTATTTTATAGAAAGTGAAATCAAAAGACTTGGTCAATATTTTTAACAATCGCATCATCGAATTAAATTAAATTTTTTAATTATACGACAATTTTAGCGATAACGAGTATTAACTACAGTATTTTAGAAAAAGGTACGCAAATGAATATTCACGTTTAAACGTTTAAAAATTCGAAATTAACTACATACTGAATTTGATTTCATTCTATCTATCAACTTTTCATGTACTTTTTACTGCAGCAAAAAAGTAAGCTATATTTCCTACTAAAGCTCTATGTACAGTATTGTGCACCTTATGCGATGACAACGATTAGTAATAAACTATTTATACAGAAGATAAACGTCGTCCGTCACGAAATGATTGATAATTGAAAGACTGACGATTATTTTTTATGATTAAATAGATAATACAAAATCATGAGTCTTATAAATGAAAAAACAAGCAACGACAATGATCCAGTTTCTAATAAAAGTATTCTAGAAGAAGAAAAAGAAAATGACAACGGAAATATTAAAGAAGCACAACATATAACGCCTGAAATGGTTTTGCGTTTACCTACAATTACAGACCGTATGCATTCAGATCTATCTAGCATATCAATAATATTTTATTGTACGAATAGCAAAATAATAAAATTTAATAAATATTTTTTATCTTCTAGACTATCTATGTTCACCAGAAGCCAATACTTATGATATTGATTTTACTAGGTTTCAAATACGTGATCTAGAAACTGGCACTATACTTTTTGAAATTTCCAAACCTCCACTTTCAGGTAAACAATAATATTATTATAAATAATACAATTTACCTGGTCAAACAGATAAATAATTGTATGTTTAAAAAGAAGAATCAAATTATCAAACAGCTCCATCTCCAGCTGAAGAAAATCGAGTTGATCCCAATGCAGGAAGATTTGTGCGTTATCAATTCACTCCACAGTTTTTAAAACTTAAGACTGTTGGAGCTACAGTAGAGTTCATGGTTGGTTCAAGGCCTGCCAAAAATTTCAGAATGATTGAAAGACACTTTTTTAGAGATACATTACTTAAAACGTTTGACTTTGAGTTTGGATTTTGCATTCCTAACAGCAAAAATACTTGTGAGCATATTTATGAATTTCCAACACTTCCACCTGAACTAGGTAAATTTCTATACCATTATAAAAACAACGTCAAACAGAGCAATAATGATTACATTTTTATGTGACAATTAGTTGCTGAGATGATTGCCAATCCCTTTGAGACAAGATCAGATTCATTTTATTTTGTGGATGACCAGCTTGTAATGCATAATAAAGCTGACTATGCATACAACGGTGGTTCAGACAAAAGAGATTAATAAAAGTGTTCAATGTTCTTCAAAACCACAAAAAGCCTAATGAATCGGCACTAACGTATTTAATCAAATGAATTTATTTATATGTACATATTTTTACACAAACGTATTATTTATTTAATAATTTCATCATCACAGATGATACTATGATCTCTTGTTATTCAAAATAATTTTATTATATACACTTTACTCAGGAAGTTTTTTTTAAAAACATGCTCCTTTCACTTATTGCAAATAAAAGAAAAACAAATAAAAAGATGTCAGAAACTGTTCAATGTCATTTTAAATTATATACATTGATGTATAAAAATATATAAGAATTAATTTTCATCATTGAGTTGTAAAATAAAAAAACTCAAAAAATTTCGTTGATCTTAGTTTTAGTGAACACATTCGGAGAATTTCTTTTTTACTTTGAAAACGTTTGTGTTAATGCATTTCATTGACAAAAGTAGTTAAAGTATCAAGAAACTCAGCAGGTTTGTCAGCATGTACCCAGTGTCCAGCGCCAGTTACATAGTGAAATTTTGCTGAAGGAAAAATGTTGTTTATATTTTCATGATCACTTTCTTTGATATAGTCACTTTCAGTGCCAGCTATAAATAATGTTGGTCCATTGTAAGTTCTGTCCTTTTCTTTGGGAAACATGGCAATGCGTTTAGAGAAATTTTGTTCTATAACTGGAAGATTGATTCTCCACTTATATTTTCCTGGTTGTGCTTCTACAAGGTTTGTCAATAAAAACTAAAAATCAAATAGATGAATAAAATAGCGTATTATTAGTGAAAATATCGTTTTTAGAAATTGTAGAAAAGAAATGAATTTAATACCTGACGAATAGCATTAGATTTTACCGTCACAGATAACTGTTCATCTGCTAATTTTCTGGCTTTAGATAAAGATGGAACTCCATCAAGAGATATTGATCGCATAGATTCAAATAATTTTTCCATTAAAAGAAGACTAGGACTCGTCTTAGTGGGACAGAAATCAACAACAACAAGCTTTTCCACTAATTCTGGATATGTCAAAGCAGTATACATAACAGCACCTCCACCCATACTATGGCCCATTAATACAACTTTATTTATGTCTAGATCTTTCAGTAATAATGCTATATCTTCGGTCATATGGTAATATGACATCTCAGAAGCGTGAGGTGAATCTCCATGATTTCTAGCGTCTATTGTAATTACCTGTGATAAATAAGTAAATACACTGAATAAATTGGAGTTAATCAAGATTGCCGTAAGATTCTCAACAACAACAAAAAATATAAATATATATAAGTTTGACGTACCTTACGATTTGTTTTTTGATGTATGCTTTTGGATAAACTGTTCCAATTACTTTTTGAGCCAAAAAGACCGTGCATAATTAAAATAGGTGATTTTGTATTTTTTTCTGTCTTTTCTTTCGTAGATTCATAAGACGCATACGCTAATTTTATTGGCGTTTGTCTGCTAATATAAATAAACAATAAGAATCTAATCTTTTCTTTTTTACAAACGAATGTTTATAAAGACTTACATTGAATGCGTATTTGATAATCTCCTTTCTATCAAAATAGTATTTAACCTACATGGCAGTAAATATAGCATTGAGGAACATTTTCGTAAAATCATTTTTAATTGAATGAAGGTAATCACTCGTGTAATTACAACAACTGACAATGAGTTATTGAATAGATAATAAGTTATGCAGGAAAAATTTGGTTTTCTTTGAATCACGCACACATTTTTTTTAATAGAATTTCCTTCAACACCAAATTATATTTTGCAATGAACCTCTTAATTCGATCTGGTTCAGCTCGCTCGTCAACCTCTTATTTAGCAGACGACGAATAAATTTCTTTGATCGGTAAAACAGTGCATAACGTAACAGCTGTGCAATTTTCGCGCCGACATCTTCAATATAGATACGAAAATAAGCGGAAAGTCCCGAAGTAATTTAGCGCCGAAGCCCATATCAGTCTCCATGTTTGTTTGGGAGACATGGGAGAGCTAGCTTTTGTTTGTTCATCGACATTCTTACTAATTCCTAATTCATTCTACTTGTAATCAACTTGGACTCGATACAATATTATTGTGGATCGACATTTTTTGTACAATATATAATATATAATATAGATAACAATTTGCCACGAATTTGATCGATGTCTTAATCATAGGTTATGTTTGTGTAGTTTTTCGAGGGAATTCATGTGCGCGCGCAACATTTTATCATAAAAAAAGTGTGCAAGGTTTGTTAATTTTTATAATATTTGACGATTCTATAACAATATAATAATGTACCAGCGTTTTTTCTGCTTTATATTTGCATGGTGACAAATTGTTACGGAAAAATGTAATGTAGTTGAATTATAAACGATAATTTTATGATATTTGAAAGCGATAACTGATTTTCTCATTTGTAACTTAAAGTTCTGTTTATTGCAATGTACTGTATTTAAACATGACCGTTGTACGTCTTCTAGCCACTAATACTGTAAAAATGGTGGTAGAACCAAACGATGCCATGCCTGAGGAAATAAAAGACGAATCCCAAGCTCAGGGTGACAACGATAAGAACCATTTTTGCGAAGCAGATGAAGAAAATCAAAATGAAAACGTTTTAGAAGAACAACAAGCAAACAAACGTTTTAAAATGGACATGAAAGTTAAGCCAACGAGCAAAGTTAAAGACAGCAAAATTAAAGCTAAGAAGGCGGATGATCCCGTTTGCCCAATATGTTTTCAAAAGTTGAACGATGAAGATTTGAGATTATATGTTGGCCATCCAAATGACGCAGTTGATGAATACACTGTCTTATTGGACCCCAAATTGTGTTTATTCAATGGAGATGAAATAGATATTATTGAAGGAGATGCAAGGGCTTTGAATAAAGTTACTGGGTTCAGGTAAAACTGTAAGATTTTATAAATTAATAAATATTTTTTTCAATCATTTTTAATTTATTTTCCATTTCAGTGTATATGACAAAAATGGACATTTGTGTCCATTTGATGGGGGCTTGATAGAGAAAAATATAAACATTTACTTTTCTGGGTATGTCAAACCAATTTACGAAGATGATTCTTCAATCGAAGGAGGCATCCCTGGAAAAGATTTAGGTCCCATTGTTGAATGGTGGGTCAGTGGATTCGATGGGGGAGAACAACCAATTTTATCCTTTAGTACAGAAATAGGAGATTACGTTCTCATGGAGGCATCTGAAGAATATGCTCCTTTTATGATTTCTGTTAGAGAAAAGAGTTTTGTCAGTAAGACAATAATCGAATTTCTTTTGGATGAAGAAAGTCCTTCTTATGAAGATCTATTGAATAAGCTACAAGTAAGTAAAATGAATAATTTAATTTGTCTAATAATCTAATTTCTTTATTCTTCAACAATGAATAATTTCTTATTTAATTTTTATTGATTCACAGACGGTTGCTATGCCAAAAGGTCTACCAAAGTTCACAGAAGACATACTTTTGCATCATGCTCAATTCATTTGCGACCAAATTCTTTCCTTTGATGAATCTGCAACAGGAGAAGATCCACTTTTGATTACAGCTCCATGCATTAGAGCATTGATTGATCTTGCTGGAATAACATTTAACAAAGGGAAAACTGTCAGAAAAGGTAAGAAACGTAACAGCACCAGACAGCAAGAAGATGATTGGCGTCGAGGTTTGATGCGTAAAGCGCAAAAAGAAAAGAAAGCAACGTGGACAAAGGCTACAACAACTCGATTAGTCAATAATATGTTTGAAAGTTTCTTTCCTGATCAATTGGCTAATAGTAAAGATTCAATGACTATCAAGCGTAGAAGGTGTGGAGTTTGTGAAAATTGTCAAAATCCTGATTGTGGCGAGTGTGCTGCATGTAAAAATATGATTAAATTCGGAGGTCCTGGTCGTAGTAAACAAGCCTGCACACGACGACGATGTCCAAACATGGAAATTCAGGTAATTTTCAATAAACTTTGTTTATTTACTTTTGTCGAAAATGTTGAAATGTCTGTTAGTACTTATATGCGAATATTGATTATGATTGTAGGAAGCAAACGATGAAGATCCCGATGATCAAGATTCATCAGAAGGCGATGCCGAGCCTAGTTTACTAGCCCATAGAAAAATGCTTGGTTCATTGAAAAGCCGAACTGGTCAAATAGAATGGGTGGGTAAACCAATTGGCATTGACTCTAAAGGAGAATTTTATAAAGCTGTTCAACTAGACTCGGAAGTTATTGAAGTGAATGATTACGTTTTCATTGAATCTGTAAACCCAAGTGTTCCATTGCAAATTGTAAAAGTCATATACATGTGGGAAAATAAAATGGGAATAAAAATGGTGCACGCGACGTGGTTATGGAGAGGAAGTGAAACCGTTTTAGGTGAAACTTCGAGTTCCAGTGAATTGTTTTTAGTAGATGATTGTCAAGATGTACCAATTTCCTATGTTAAATCAAAAACTACAGTGGTACACAAATCAACACCTGGCAATTGGGACGAATTGGGTACGTATTCTAATAGTAATTTGAAACGTTTATTACAAAAGATACAATTTTAATTTACTTTATATAACCATTCTAGGCAATGTTAACGCCGATTCAAGCATGGACGAATCCAGGGAAGACATCACTTCGTTCTATTATCAAAAACGTTACGATCCAAATACTGCCAGATTTGAAGATCCTGGTCCAGAGATAGAGTCTAAAGCTGAAATGAAATACCGTTTTTGCGTAGCTTGCAATAGATGTTCCAATGTGCAAACTATTTCGAGACCTCAAGTCTTCGAAAAATTGGAAGAAAAAAGTAACAAAGAAGTTTTATACGGCTTGGTCAAATTTCGTGATGAAGAATACCGCGTAGGAAGTGCTGTTTATTTACAGCCAAAAACATTCAAGTTCAAGAACCCTCCTCCTTACCAAAATGTCGTGAGAAGACCAAAGCAGGAAGTTGACGAAGAAAGATTTCCCGAGTATTATCGCAAGTTTAACGACCGCATTAAAGGTTCCAATTTTGACACACCCGAGCCTTTCGATATTGGCTACATAACAAATATTTACGCTACCACAAATGTCAAATTACTTGCTTCTTCTAATTTATACGTCAGAGTAAAGAAAATGTACCGTCCGGAAAATACTTATAAAAGCGAAGGTTTGAAACAACGGTCTGACGTGAATCATTTATACTGGAGTGAAGAAGGTAACTTTGACTATATTGCATTGGCTTAGTCGTCATTACCTTATCGCTATTTCCAATATTTCTTTCGTACAATTTTCCAGAGACGACCATACCATTCAGTTGCGTTTCTGGAAAATGTTATTTAGCATATTCGGAAAATATAGAAGATATAGACGCGTGGTCAACGTTGGGACCAAATCGCTTTTATTTCACGCAAATGTATATTAGTAAGGATGAGGAGTTTGATGATCCACCACCAAAAGCATGTAGCATTGGAAAAATTGCTAAAACAAGCGATAAGTTGAAATCAAAAAGCAAAAAAACCGAGCATCGAATTAAGTGTGTGGAAATTCCTCCAGAGTATGCCCCGATTTCAAACAAACTTCGTACTCTGGACGTGTTCGCCGGTTGCGGAGGTAGCGTCGTTGATTTTTTATCGCATTAATTTGTTTTACACTCTTCGTTAATGTACAATTTATTCTTGTAATTTTAGGACTTTCCGAAGGTTTGAAGCAGGCTGGTGTTTGTGAAAGCAAATGGGCTATTGAAGTAGATGAAGCTGCTGCGCATGCCTACCGTTTGAATAACCCTAATGCTGCCGTTTTTACCGGAGATTGCAATGCTTTTTTGAAGAAAGTCATGAATGTAATTTCTTCGTCGTCCCTTTTCTTACTATCGAAATGTTATTTTGTAAATTTCTGTAAATTAATACTAATGTAATTTTTAGGGCGAAACTACGATAGGTGGTCAGCGTTTACCACAGAAAGGGGAAGTGGATTTACTTTGTGGAGGGCCTCCGTGCCAAGGTTTCAGTGGCATGAATAGATTCAATTCCAGAGCCTACTCCCTATTCAAGAATTCTCTCGTAGTATCGTACCTTTCGTATTGTGATTATTATCGACCTCGGTTCTTTATTATGGAAAATGTACGAAATTTCGTAACATTTAAAAAAAGTTTAGTTTTAAAATTGACTTTGAGATGCCTTATAAGAATGGGATATCAGTGTACATTCGGTATTCTTCAAGCAGGAAACTTTGGTGTTCCACAAACGCGCAGAAGGTATTAGAAGCAACGGTTTTACTTTACGTTACAAGTACTAAATACGTTTTTTATTTTCAGAATGATAATATTAGCCGCTGCTCCAGGTGAAATTCTTCCAAATTATCCTAATCCTCTTCACGTATTTAGCAAATCAGCGTGTAATTTGAATGTCGTTATAGACAATAAAAAGGTAAAAGTACATTTATATTTATACATTTTATTTCGCACTGAATAATTATAAAAATACAATTGTTTCTAACTGGATTAAATGTCATTCGTTTACAGTACTTCCCAATGTATGACTGGACGGAATCAGCTCCATATAAAGTAACTACTGTCAGAGATGCACTGTCCGATCTACCATCTATTAAGAGTGGCAAAAATGACGATACCATGAATTACGGCAGTGAACCATCATCTCACTTCCAAAAGAAGGTAAACATTTGTTTATCACTTTAAATCTTGTTCTAGTTATCGAGAATTCGTTGTATTTTTAATAAAATTACAGATAAGAAGTGGAATCAGTGATAATATGCTATCGGATCATATATGTAAAGATTTAGGAGCATTAGTTGAAGCTCGTATGGCTCATATTCCCACTGTAAGCGGGTCTGATTGGCGTGATTTACCCAACATTGTCATCCCATTGAGCGATGGAACGCATTGTAACAAACTGTAAGTAACGTATTTGAACTTACAACGTTGCAAAGAAGCATTGATGGCAATGATTGAAGGTGGATTTATTTTTTAGAAAGTATAATTATCACGACAAAAAAGCTGGAAAAAGTTCTACTGGAGCACTCAGAGGCGTTTGTAGTTGCGCGAGTGGAAAAGATTGCAATCCTCTTGACAGACAAGATAACACTTTAATTCCGTGGTGTCTTCCTCATACTGGCAATCGTCACAATAACTGGGCTGGCCTCTATGGTAGAATTGAGTGGGATGGATTTTTTAGTACAACTATTACCAATCCTGAGCCCATGGGTAAACAGGTGAGAATGTTATGAAACGATAAATTTCACTTGTTACTGGATCAAAGACAGAAAACGATTCTTATCAGATTGTAGTCAACTTGTTCTATTCTATTTGCAATTTTATCAAACTTTTATTGCTATCAGTATAAAAATCGCATTATTTTTAAGGGACGAGTTCTTCATCCAGAACAAACAAGAGTGGTAAGCGTTCGAGAATGTGCCAGGTCCCAAGGTTTTCCAGACAGTTTTCGATTTTATGGAAATATACAAGATAAACACAGGCAGGTTGGAAACGCTGTGCCTCCACCGCTTGCTGCAGCAATTGGTTTAGAAATAAGAAAGAGCGTCAGCAAATCAGAAGCTGCATTCAAAAAAGAGGACGTTTAAGATCTTTATTACCTTTTGTATTTATACTTATTTTTAATGAATGAGTTGGATTTGCACAATGTAGACATACGTTTGTAAAGTTATATTGAATTTGATCAGTTTTGTAAATTGTTGAAAATACTTTCTAATCCATCTGTATCGTTAAACATCTATAAAATAGACTTCATTTCTTTTAGTTATGTTTCACAGTACGTAATAATTATTAAACTTATTTTTTGAATGAAAATGCTGGACTCAATATTAGATGCAGCAAAATTTGACTTCAAAAACCAATTGATCGACCATAGTGAGATAAACAAATATTCAATTGTGCGAGAGAATATATTTGAATTTTTCTCGCAAAATATAAAAATATATATCTAACTTCAATTCATACAATCGATGTAATGGAATATATTAAATTATAATGTGCCTTAGGTAAACTGTGTGTGTGTACATTGCAATTCATGTAAGAAAATACTGAATTCCGATTTTTCCAACTTTTCCAAATCCAATTTTTTATTGCTAAGTAACTTTCGATACATTTTATATTCTATATTTACTAACTGTAAGATATTCGTTGAAATAAAAATAGTTATGACCAGCAATCTTCTTTATATTTTCTGTATTTTAGTTATAATATAGTTGAATTAAAACCGATTTGGCAGAAATTTGTAGGAGTAAGCTTAATTACTCTCTTAATTTCAAAATGTATTCTTAAGACAATTGAAAAGCTTATTTTGATAATTTAAATTTGTACTTTTTACGTAATTAAGATGTTAAAAATTGCAATTTATCAATTATCAAACACTTATTTTTCAGATTTTATCAGGAAGTATACGAACATGTCGTCCAATCGGAATCGTCTTAACCCCCCCCCCTGCTTTCACGCATACACACTGTTTCAAAGCTTCAGCTGATGTTTAATCTCTCGTGCACACTGCACTTACCATGCACATGGTATTTTATTATCGTCCGATGTTTGTGCATTCGTCAACTTCAAACTTATCAGTTTGCTAAATTCGCCCGGAGAAAAGTCAAGAGGAGATTATTGTTATCTAATACAAGAATTAATCTAACTGTTCTAGTGCTTTATTTATAATTAACGTGCTACATTCAGTTTCGATTCATCTAGCCAAGCGGAAAATACTAATGTGTTACTTTTTGTTTTTAACGAACAATCAAAATGTTACGTTTTTTCATTCGTCAAAGCAGTAAGAAATTCAATTTGCCATGTGTACAATTAAACAATTTATTTTCAACAAAGGTTAGATTAATTAATCCAAAAGTACTTTTAAAGTTTTTATTGATGTTAGAACCAAATAATTATACATAATGTATAATTTTACAGAATTTCGGAGGAAAAGATACAGAGGAAGTGCCAAACTTGGTGGTAGAACCACCCACTCCTTATGAAAAATTTATGAATTGTTTTAAAAGAGATAAGGAGGTCATGAAGAGAATGTTCACATTTTGGAAAGAAGATACAAATCCAGCCTTTGATGATAAAGGAAGAGTAATCAATTGGGATCATCCATCTGCTCCAATTTTTTCAAATTTTTGCGATATAGTTATTATAGGAGGAGGATCAATGGGTTGTTCAATTGCTTATTGGCTTCAATCTAAAGCAAATAACAGTTTAAAAATTGTTGTAGTAGAAAAAGATCCAACGGTGAGTGATACAATTGTATACGATATACTTTTTTTTTATAAATTCAATTGTATTAATGCTTTTAAATATTTTTTTTAACAGTATAAACATGCGTCGAGTGTCCTTTCGGTTGGTGGCCTTCGACAACAGTTTTCTTTAGAGGAAAACATTGAAATGTCGTTATTTGGTGCAGAATTTGTACGTAACGTAAATCGATACCTAGGTATTCCTGGAGAACCTATTGTTGATTTACAATTTCATCCATGTGGCTATTTGTTTCTTGCTCCCGAAGATAAGGTAGATTTATTAAGAGAGAATTCAAAATTACAAAATGAAAAGGGAGCTACGAATGTATTGTTGACAAAAAATCAATTGAAAAATAAATTTCCATGGATTAATGCGAATGATATAGAACTTGCATGCCTTGGTATAGAAAATGAAGGATGGTTTGACCCATGGTTGTTTTTGTCAGCCTTGAAGCGTAAAGCAAAGTCAATGGGTGTTGAATTTGTAACGGCAGAAGCCAAAGGATTTAATTTTAAAAAAAATCCAGATGTTACAGTGTCTGGAGTGAAACCAGGAGAATATGAACAACTTGAATATTTAGTTGTAAGTATATAATTACATGCTGGGTAATATGTAGAGAATAAAAATTGAACCATTTTTTATGTGCTTTATACAAGTATACATTTCATGCTTTATAACAGAACATTTTTTTTATTTTTTGTATTGGAGAAAAAAAAAATTTCTTTATTCCTTATTCATGTTTAGCTATATATTTTATTTCAACCTCAGGTACAAACCGAGGATGGAGTACTAAGACCTATTAATTTTAGCAAATGTATTGTTGCTGCTGGTGCATTCAGTGGACAAATAGCAAAAATGGCAAAAGTTGGATATGGAGAAGACATGTTGTCTGTTCGTTTACCAGTGGAGCCTAGGTGAATTGTGTATATATGTTGTATTTATATTATATTCATCAGTCTTATGCAGCTTAACATGGCTAATAATTTTTTTATTTTTTAAGGAAAAGATATGTTTACTGTTTTCATGCGCCAGAAGGTCCAGGTATCAATACCCCAATGACTATAGACCCTAGTGGTGTTTATTTTCGACGCGAAGGTTTGGACAATCATTATATTTGTGGCCGTTGTCCAGAAAAATTCGAGGAGCCATCTACAGATAATTTAGATGTTGATCCAGAATTTTTCGATCAAAATATTTGGCCTATACTTGCTCATAGAGTAAAAGCTTTTGAGAATTTGAAGGTTCGTTTTTTAAAGGTTTAATATCAAATCAATAAAACTAATTTTTAATATTGAAATATGTAGGTAAAATCATCATGGGCTGGATATTACGAATACAACACATTTGATGAAAATGGAGTTATTGGGTGTCATCCATACCATGATAATTTGTTTTTTGCTACTGGATTTAGTGGTCATGGCATTCAAAAAGCACCTGCAGTTGGAAGAGGAATTGCTGAATTAATTATAGATAGAAGTTTTGAGACAATTAACCTGTCTAGGTTATCATTTGATAGATTTATAACTCTAGAACCAATAAAAGAATCAAATATTTGGTAAAAATTAAACATCTTGAAAGTGAATGTGTAAATAAATGTACAATTGTTTTGTTTATTACTAAAATTCGATTATTACACAACCACCTCAAACATATTCATTCGTGTTTCCATTCAAAATTGTTTCATCAATTGGAATTAACAACTCTATTGCTCTTAAACTTGTCACAATTTTTATTTAAATTGTTGTGGTGGAGGACCAAATATACTACCACTTTGTTTGCTGGCCGTTCGAGATGGAGCGAAACCAAGTAACTTCTGGATATTCTGTAATATTATAAGCAAAAAATTGATGCTATATTTAATAAAATGTCAACTAAAGTTATGAAGATGGAAGCAGTTCAATACCTGTCTTATACTCATCGTGCAAAGAATATAAAGAAATATAAAAGAACATTCTGTATAATCATCTCCAGGTAAATTTCTATGCGATAAACCTTGGATCCAGCTTATAGGAACAAATGGAAGTCTAGCTACAATACGTCCATCAAAAATACTGTTGAACATACTTAGAAGGGCAGTAAAAGCAAAACCAATAGCAAACATTGATTTCATTTTAACAAGTGACAAATCTCTATTATTATTTTTTAGCCTTTCTTCCTCCCTCTCAATTTTCTTCTTTTGCTGCTTATCCAATGAATCGCCATGAGCCTCTTTTCTTTTTTCCACTATTTTTCAATGAAACGAACATTAATAAAAAATAATATATTTTATTACCAACAAGTTGATAGATCTACTTACATTTTTTACTTTGTTTCTCCACTTCCGCCTTCAATTTTTGGTATTTTTCAGTTCTATAGACCATCAACCAAGTTAAACCTTTATAAAATTATGTATTAAAAAAAAGTAAGTGAGAATGCATATATGGGTATAAAGTAGTGGCTGTTTAAATGGATAAGAAATTACCTTCACCCAACAGAGCTGTACATACACTGATGAACAAAATCAAAACTGTATCCGCCCACATGATTAAATTTTACTAATGGTAATAATAATAATAATAATAGATAGCTTATCAAAAATTTAACTTTTAATTTACATGTGTTAATTCAAATGTAATGATCAGGTGATTTAATCGATTTGTCGGCAATATATACTGTATGTACAGCCGAAGAAACTTAACCTACAATGTTGCCATAACATATGATAACGTAACGTATGCTAACGTGTACTATTGCGGCTTTCGCGTACGATGATGAATGTGTTATATGATGCAATCAGTGATGGCGCTGGATGCGCCAAGTCAAAATGCACTTCTGCTACAGTTGATAACTCTTTCTTATCATTCAAACTAAAAGTTAAAAATAAACAATCTCCATTAGCCAAAATGCCTTACATAATTATTTGATTAGAAGGAAAAGTTGAAGAGTTAATTTTTTAAGAAAGAGTTTATTGTTCAACGATATCTGTGAGTGTCCCTTAAGTAAACTACAAGATAGAGCGTAAATTAGATTCTCGCTATTTACATGCACACGAATATAGCATATTTACAAATAAGCAGAATATACAGATTTGGATCGACAATCGAGCAAGTGCAACAGCCACTGTAGGTATGATATTAAATTTGGCTCCATCAATTTGTATTCTAGACAAGATTAGAAGTGGTGGTTTTTGTACGCAGTTCTGGGTAATAAGATGGGTAGTGCCGACCCCGCAATTAAAAAATTATCTATTGAAAATGGTAATGCAGTTCAAACGAACGATGTCATAGAAGATGAATACGGTCAAAATCTCAAAATTCTACCGACCAACGATCAAATCAAAGAATTGCAAACCATTTTGCGAGATAAGTAAGCATATGACACACGACTATAACCTTTTCACGCGCACCGTCAATATCTCTATTCGTTGATTTATGTGTGCATTGCAGAACAACCACGAGGAGCGATTTTAAATTCTACGCAGATCGTTTGGTAAACATCAATTAAACCTACCTCAAAAACTGTAATTTCACTTATACAGTAGCCAATAATTACTTGTCATTTTCAAACTTAGATAAGGCTAGTTATCGAGGAAAGTCTTAATCAATTACCTTTTTCAAAATGCGTAATCACCACACCAACTGGTGCCAAGTACAAAGGTCTCAAATATCAAAAGGGAAACTGTGGAGTATCAATTGTAAGAAGTGGAGAAGCTATGGAACAAGGTTTAAGAGATTGTTGTCGTAGTATCAGGATAGGGAAAATTTTGGTTGAAAGTGATATTGATACGCACGAGGCCAAAGTTGTTTATGCCAAATTTCCAGATGACATAGCTCAAAGAAAAGTGCTATTGATGTATCCCATAATGAGTGTGTATTGTAAAATTTAATTTGACCCAAAGCGGAATTCACTTTACTTAATCAATTTATTATCTACAAAATAGGCACTGGAAATACTGTGATAAAAGCAATAGCTGTGTTAAAAGAACACAACGTCCTAGAAGAGAATATTATTCTGTCCAATTTATTTTGCACGCCATTTGCAGCCAGGACTCTAGTAACTGCATTTCCAAAGGTAACTTTACAGAAAAAACTACGATTTAAACTTATTTCCTCGTAAAGAGGTGAAATATTAACTTTTTTAAATTTTAGATGAAAATACTTACGTCAGAAATACACCCAGTGGCCCCTAATCATTTTGGACAAAAATATTTTGGTACGGACTAAACTAGTTTGAGCTTTGCTAGCACCAATTGCTACAACAGGGTTCAGAAGTCAAAAAGACCAAACTCTTATATTATAGAAAATAAAATATTACAGGAGGAATTTTTACACGGAACCTCTTGCAATTGTACAAATATTTTCTTGTCAATACATATTTATACGATTTTATACGCAGCATTTGTCTGCAATGCTATGTAGTTGCAAATTTGTTCAACTACAATTTGAAACTCATTTTATCGACTGTTTTTTTCTGCTAATGCAATTTACGATATTACATACATCGTTCATCTAAATGAATATTTTTGCAATTGTTGGAACAAAATAGTCTTGTGCGCTAGTACTGTAACGTCAACCAATTAGAATTAATGTACGTAAGATTTGTTCGCAAAAGTAACGTATTGAATTTTTTTAATTTTAATTATATCTTAAAGTAAAGTTATTTTAAAAATTAATGTACTTAACAAACCCTATTGTGAAGTACTTTAACATTTTATACCTCCTTCGGTAATTTATTTTCTATATGTATACACATAGTTTATTTTGTAATTGAATTTTCCTTGGTGCTGATTTAACATTTTAGTGGCTTGTAGCTTATGGACTATATTTTACTAAATGTTCAATCCAATGTAATTTGTATAATAACCAATAACAACTTGACAAGTTGGAAACACTATGTAAAAGTTTGCCTTTTAACCTCATGGAACTTGTACAATCCATGAAGCTAATTATATACACATGCTAGAACATAATTACACGTGTACAGCATTTCGATTTTTTGTATGACATAGATATATAGCAAATTTATTGTCTACTAAGATCATGTGTTCTAATAACAATGTTTGATACCAAAATATCTTTATCCGAGTTTATTGTACAGCAAAACAAAGAGTTTGATATATAATGATTGAATGTCCAAATCATGCCAAATAGAAAAGAGATGATAGCACGACCTATCGATTCTTTAGTTTTCTAACTTGTACCGTGACTGTAAAATTTTTGAAATTCTTTTCATACAACCAAATGGTTTCAGTTAATAGCCGTGCAATTTAACTGTATCTGTCTATACGATTGATGATTTCCTTCTGCATAATTTTTACTTTCATAATAACTCAATGAACAACGGCAATGTCTATTTCGTATCGATTTGGTTGAATTATATGTATTTATTTATAACAGATAGCTTGAAAAATAATAACTTCATAACGAAGCATAATGAAGGTATAGATCTAAAGCAAATTAAGAAAGCATATTTTTATAAATGTAGATATTAATTGAAATTCGCCAATGTATAATAAGAAAGTCAAATCTCACTCATGCAATCACGTTATATGTAAAATTACTGTTTTGATGAAACTTGATGTTTAAATTTCCTATAAACGACTTTTGTATACGTAATTATTATTCCGGTGATTTGATTTTCTTTGAATAATTAGATTAAGTCGAATGAATAATCTTAATTTAAACAAAATTCATAGGTGTTAACATTAGGGTTCTGTAATTTTTGCAATGTGAAAAATAAAAATAAATACTCGTAATGAAATTTGTGTTACTTTGTGCATCATTTAAAAACAAATGTCATTATAAAAATATCTAATTTATTCATCACTTTTTATTCTTTTTTTCTAAGAGAATTGAGAAATACTTGTTATAAGTTTTTCAAATAACACAATGGCGTATATTTATCCGATAATGTTTAAAAGATACTGACACTGTTATTAATTTCAGGCTGTACAGAACGAGGCGCAACGAAGAAATTTACGATAGACTGATATATTCAACTGACAAAGAAATTTACAAAGGTGTGGAAGACAAACATATGCGTTCAAATTAGTGTCTAATGTATACTTAAGCATTCCTAAAAATATATCAACTATTTTTAATTAAGGAATCTCGGCTTGTGATCAAAAGTAAAGATGTACGCTATGTTTTGTTTGACATATTAATACCAAAGGTTAATTTTATTTGAAATGGTTAATCTCAAATATTTGACGATGGTCGTTTGAACGAATCATTCTTCAATTATAAGTAGTTATAATTCAATGAAATTGCTTTAATCGCGACAGTATAATAATTTACGTCAAAACAAAGTAAACTGTATTCATTTCCTGTTATAAAATTTTAAACGTTCTTATACGTTGTGTAAATAGCGTTTTAACTCAAAATATAAGATATATTTATTGAATTTCAATCAACTATTCAACTTATTTGCTTTCCTATCTCACTTTTCTTACATTATTCTTCTGAAGACACTTTATTAAAGAATTTCACTTCGAAATAAATCTTTTAAGGCAAGGACAACTTTTAGCTGCAGGAATGTACATCTCAACATTTATTCTTGCTATAAGCTAGCAGTCTCTTCTAACTTGATCAAATACAATTTGCTTTAAGCTATGCAACTGATTTTTACAAATAAACCTGTTTGTATAAATTTTTTAGAGCTACAAGATTTAAATTTATATGTACAAACTTTTCAACTGCAACATAAGAGCACAAAATATAATTTTTTCTGTTCAATATTCATAGACCTAAGAGAATGAAAAATTATGAAAAATAAAAACTAAGCGAGTACGTTTGGACTTATTTTTGAGTTGACTGCATACAAAAAATACTTGGAAAAGCACTTGAGAAGTGCTAATAGCAAGCTCTATTATCAACTCTCAAAAATTTACATGGACGTATTGCTGGCAGTTACTAACTCATTACATGAAAAATGGCGACTTTACGAAATGAAATAGATCATTCACGAAGGAAGAATTGGTCGCAATTCATTCAATATTCAGCGTTATTGCCACTTAAGCTTAATAATGCCCTTTCCTATTCGTCATCCTTATCTTCCTGTGCATTTTCTTCGTTATCTTTCTCAAGGTCTCCTTCATCTTCGGACAAGTCTTTGATCTCTGTTTCAGAACCGGAACGTTTTATATGTTCAGTTTCGGATGCTTTTCTACCTTCTGAACTGTTGAACGAGTTTTGTCAATCAATAAAAGTTTATCTAAAGTAAAAGCTGTATTATTTATCTTGTACTCACTCATCGGCTTCTGCCACTGTAGCTGTATTATTATCTTTATCAGTAGAAGGCTGAAACATATCAAATAATTTGCAATGAATAACTTATGGGATATTTTCTTCCATGATGAAAAAGTATTTTACCTCTCGACTAGAAGCATTGCCATTTTGTTGGACATCTTTTTGCGACTTATCTGTGTTTTCAGCACTGCTCACATTAGGTCCCTTGAGAAACTTTTCAAGCTCGTCCATTTCGTTAGCTTCGTCAAAGTCTTCGTAATCCTAATTTTTATATAAAGAGCATTTATGAGGCATGGTTATCCAATAAAAAAAGAAATAAGGAGCATTTTATTTGAAGCCTACCCCACAGTAATCTTCTTCGTTAAATATTTGAGGTGGCAATGGATATTTACTATCTTTTGCCATGCTGTTGACTTGCATGAACTCCTTCTCCGACTCCTTACCAGGCTCAGTGATGTCAATAACTTGATACTCTACATTTTTACTCTCCAAAATCATCAGTACTCTCTGTTGCCTTTTCTTCACCTGTGAAAAATATATATTGAAATCATCTATGAAACAAGGAGCGAATTGCAAGTTAAATAAAATAAACAAAAGGGATATAATAACAACGAAATTCTTCGATGTCTATAATATCAAGAGCTCGCGAGTAGTTGTTGTCAGGGTGGCGGACTAGTAAAAGGAAAAATAAGCGCGTGCAGTTATAAATAATACAAAATACACGCGTGAGCGCTCGGAGTTATATGCCAACAGCAGACAGAAGTATAAGCAATCATGAAACGACGTGCGAAAAAAATGCACACACATCGAAATTATAAAGTAAATATATATATATATATATACACACACACATGAATATATATATATATATATATGCTTGAGTGCGGTGACGGGTACACAAGCTACAACATAAGGACAAATTCGCAAAGCTTTATTATTGTATGGTCGATAAATGATAGGCATCATCTTAATACTGTAAAAGAATCATTGTAATCCGATACTCGAAACGTAATATATAGCCTTACTTTGCAGTTTTGGCTGGTGTGAAATTCATAGGTGAAAAATTGCGAGAAAGAGTGGCGTAACAGCGGATGAAAGAGAGAAAGAGAGAAAGAGAGAAAGAGAAAAAGAGAAAAAGAGAAAGAGAGAGAGAGAGAGAGAAAGAGAACCAAGGACGATCTTTCTTAGTCACCGATAAAAAGACTTTACTCGAGTAAAGTATGGTAAAACGAAGCAAAAGCTTGTAAGTAACGAGGCATATTTAGTTGTACGCGAAGACTCACTTCCTTGTTGCCGCTGATGCCCGATATGTAGACTTTGATGACCATCGTGATTGTCTACCTGCTGACCTGTTCTCTCTCACTCGTTAGTTGGTAGGCTGCTGTCAACCGGCTGCGGCGGCAACGCGCCACAGGCGTTAGCTCTTGCGAATTTTCCAAAACGCACACGCACGCACGCGACGCTCCCCTCGCACTCCCTCGTGATCACACACACTCACTCTCTCTCGATATGTATATCACTGGGGCGCTACAAGCTCAGAGCTAGGGAAATTCAAAAAAAGAACTACATTCGGCGGAGCGCAAGAGGCACGACCAAGAGAGACAGAAGCAGCCTCTCGTGTATTATATATGGACACACACGGATCCCGCATACGCATACACAGTAAAAAACTTACACGTACGCAGCCAGACACACGCGAGTGAGCGACGATCGAGTGGGAGAGAGAGGGATATACATATATCGAGGAATAACAAAACGCGTTTCGTTTCACGCTTTGTGGCCCTTTGATTTGTCCGTAATTAAAAATTAACAATTATAGTAATGATAAAGTGGTAAAAGATGACACAAATAGTGCGTTAGTTTCATTTGATTACTGCTTTAACGCTCACGAATCAACGACATTTTGACGTTGATTTTCAAGACCGTTTTATGAAGCTTTTGATGTGGGCCGCCTCGCGAGGTGTGTAATTGTTGCAAGGGAGGGATATATAATAGCTGACGTTTGCGCGTTGGCCGGTAACTTCCGTCCCCACTACTTGAACGACGAACGAAGAGAGAGCCGGAGCCGGATTGAGCTCTCTCTCTCTCTCTCTCTCTTTCTCTCTCATTAACATTATAATTTGCAACAGTTTCTACCTCGTGTTCTTTTTTCTTACGCGTGCCATCTTCGTCAGTTATATAGCCGTATGTGTACACATAGTGGAGCGCGCGATACGAGTATATGAGTAATGGTACATACGTGCTCCGTTAACAATAATACCTAGTCCAAAGCTTGTAGCGTATATACCACGATTCCAGAAACGTGAGTCATCGTAAAGTAGGATATGTATCATCGTTATTGCGCTCGAGTAATCATGAGTGTGTATAATCGGACGGCAATTAACGAAATTCACGCGCAGAACCTACGCTAATTGTTTACTTGGTGTTTTCAAACGTATACCTTTTACAATAGTAGCTCACCTCTTCTTATTCACGGGCTTTTTGGGGTTTTCTTCCATTAGCTGGAGTTGATTTAATTGCGCTCTTGTTTACTCGTTGGCGATATTATACGAGAAATGGGAACAAGCTATTAGTGGATTTTAAATTGAATTGAATCGGATTGGATTGGAATAACCAAAGAAGCCTACGTTGCGATGACTTTCTCTATAACGCTGCACTGATTGCGGATAATTCAATTTGCAACTAACCCCTATACATAATGCGTGGTCAAGAGGATTTTATCTTTCCTTGCTGCACTTTCGCGAATAATTGTACATTTGTCCGCAAGAACGAAAAACCGGTAGTTGTTTACTCCGTCGTTCAACAAATAAATAAACGTCATTCTTGCGTTTGTACAAATTGACGATTCAACGGCAATGATTCGAGAAAGCGTGATCGCAATAATGTGGGTTTGACCTACTTGGAAGCCGAATAAAAAAAAAGAAGGCAAATAAAGGTCAAGCTCCAAAAGCTCACAAGCTGTAACGTGATTGAGCCATTCGATAAAAACTAGTTTGATAAATGGTCGTTGTATCGAATCAATGCTTT
Source organism: Chouioia cunea (assembly GCA_030064505.1). NCBI lineage: Eukaryota > Metazoa > Arthropoda > Insecta > Hymenoptera > Eulophidae > Chouioia > Chouioia cunea. The sequence goes on from JAOPFQ010000001.1 coordinate 2,094,802, forward strand.
TGCCAAACATGCGATTATGATAAATAAAACGGTTGCAAAAAGTCTTTATTTTCGTAAAAAAACACGAGTATTCTATGATTAGGAATATCGTGAAAAATATTTGTTCCACTGATGTATCGATAATTTGAACATCAAGAGCGCGCTTAGTGGCTTGTCGTGGCTTAATGCATATTTTCATTGGCGATCTTCGATCTAGTCTCTGACGCTTTATTATCGTGGCGCATTAAGTAGCACACATATGCTCGACGTTTCTATTGACAATTTACTTGCGATGTGACATTCGACGTATCGTTGGCAAAAATTAAAAAGTATCGACGAGAGGACAACGTCCTCGAAAAGAAAACAACGAGGACCATGTCCTTATTTTTGTGTGGAAGGCTGCTGAGAAATACGAAGAATAGCAAAAATCTGAAAATCACGGCACTGCTAGATATCGCTGATACTGACAATCGTTCCAAACGCTCTGTCATTTGCACTAGGCAAACAACTTCTCTGCTTATTTCCCCTAAGCACCATAGCCTGTTTAATGCACGGGTAAATTTTTCAACTTTTGGCTGTCGATATTCATTGCGTTTTATCACATTTTAGCGATTTTTCTTACGTTCTTCAGCGTTAGTTTTGAGGTTATAAAGAGGTTATTTTCCTATCTATTTTCGTTGAAAGTTGACAGTTATTACACAAATCACAAAGTATCGTGTGTGTTTTATCCGTTCGAACAGACTTCTAAAATAACAATTATACATCATATATCAAAATAACCATCGTGAAAGTATTTGAAACAATTACTTTTAATTCTGCAGATGTAATTGGGCTTATTTTCCTTGACCATTATGGGTCGCACAACAAGAAAACGTCGATTGAAGAACCAGAAAAGATTAAAAACAATTTTAATCAAGAACGACAATGTTTATGAGAAATTAAAGTGTTGGATGCTTAGAAATAACTGGAAACCTATTTGTAATTTAGTTCCTTGTGTTTTTAAAATTACGGGTAGAGGCTTGATGACTCTTGATAAAATCAAAAAGAATCAAATTATTTTGAAAATTCCAAAATCACTTCTCATTACAACTTTCGTAGTTTCGCAAAGTGACGTACAAATGTTATTTTCGTTTGACAAAAGTTACAGTGCTCAGTGCATTTTAGCAACTTTTTTGGTCTATGAGAAACACTTGGGTGATTACTCGTACTGGAAACCTTACTTGGATACACTGCCGCAATGCTATTCTAATCCAGAATTTTGTACTAAAACAGAAAAACAATGGTTGCCTTCTATTGTACAGCATGAATTGAAAATCGTGTCGCGAAAATTAAAAATTTCTTACTTATCTTTGGTTGATTCAATACAGAAATTGAATAGCAATAATTGTAATCATTGTGGAAAATCATTTTACGATATTATTACGTTTTCAAGTTATGCTTGGGCTTATTATACAGTCAATACCAGAGCCATATATATGAACGATAAAAAACAAAAGTGTACTCTAATAAACGTCTACGAAGATGATAATTTAGCATTGGCTCCATTTTTAGATTTGTTCAATCATACAACTGAAATTGTTGCAGATGCTAATTTAGTGTCTGTATCGGAATATGAAGAATATTATCAAATAGTAGCTTTGAAATCTTATGATGTAAATGAACAAGTTTTTATAACATACGGATCACACCATAGTCTAAAGTTATATTTGGAATATGGTTTTTTCATTCCTAATAATCCTTTAGATCAAATAGTATTTAATATGGTTGATATTGAAAAGTATTTACAAGTTCCAACTTGTGTTTCCAATTTTGTTAAAAATCACAAATTTCATAAAACTATGGCTTTCACCAAAGAAGGTTTGAATTATAATGCAAAAAATGTACTGTTCATTGTTACATCGAAGACTTCAAAGGAATCCATTTGGAAAGACAAAATTTATCAGGATAAGTTTAATGATGATGACGTGAAGATGATGAATCAGTCAGGTTTGACGCTACTGAATATTATGAAGAATGAATACTCATTGTGTCTAACAAATATGACCAAAATTATTCATAAAAGTGTTAGCTTTTCAATAGCTATGGAGCTTGTGAAAGAGTATTTAAAAATTATCGAGAGCGCAGATATTTCTATGAAATCTATTACGTTATTGTGAAGAATTGTACATTTTCAAATAATTTAGTAGAAAGACTTGATATTGTAATATAGCGTAATAAATGATATATTTTTTATTTTAGACGATGAATTGTTTTTTGTCAGCCTACAACATTTATTTTAACGTTTTAATTTTTCCATTTATATTAGACTGTGATTTAAATTTGTTAACATTGATACGTTATTCCGCACTTGAAGCTTTTTACAATAATTAGAGGAGTCAGAACACAACGGTGAACTTATAATCGCAATAAACAAAAAAAATATATAAAGAATTCGTTAAAATAGATTTGTTACTTTAAAAAGTTGTTTCATTTGAATTCTAGTGCTGCAGTGGAAATGTTATTGACAGAGCTCAACAAAAGACAAATATTCCTCAAGCCAAACCAGTGGTGACACCAGTAAAACAAAATCTGGTTGTTGCAAGTATAACAGGAGGAAAACCAGCCCAACAAAAAAGAAATTGCTTTCATCCGGGAGCTTCGAGTTTGAGTAGGGATGGACTTGACTTTGCGACTGCTCCACAAGTTACAGGACAAGATATGATAAAAGCCATGTTTAATTTCATATGGCCTAAGGTAATTTCCGAATGTGTCTACGTTTCGCTCGATTCTGCAGCATTGATTTTATTTCTATAGAACGATATCTGCAAAAACGCTATGTGAATAATTGAAGATCGTCTATTTTATGCCTTCGCTATGCAGGAAGAACCAGAAATTAGAAAAAGAGTTAAAATAGCATTGGCACTGCTGGTAGGATCCAAAGTCCTGAATGTCTGTGTGCCGCTCTTATTCAAATCCGCTGTAGATACCTTAGGAGTGTCCTCGGCTGCTCTAGCGAGTGCTCCTGAAACTGTTGCTACTGTGGGAACAGCAATGCTTGTTGGATGTAAGTACATACGTATGTTGCTTGAATTGTGTTCGTTTGAAGTATACGTGAGTTTGTTCTTGTTTTATTTGTCTCTCTCTTACAGATGGTATCGCTCGCGCTGGAGCGACGGGATTCAACGAGCTGAGAAATGCTGTTTTTGCAAAAGTAGCTCAACATTCGATTCGAAAAATAGCTAAAAATGTTTTTCTGCATCTTCACAAGTTAGATTTGTCGTTTCATCTTAGCAGACGAACGGGCGCGCTGTCCAAAGTAAACAAACCGAATAAATGAAATGCTGTACAATTGTACATATTCGAACTAGTTCAACAATTAACGTTTGTTTTACAGACGATCGACAGAGGGAGTCGAGGCATCAATTTCGTTCTATCCGCTATGGTTTTCAATATCGTCCCGACGGTTTTCGAGTTAGCCCTCGTTAGCTCGATATTGGGCTACAAGTGTGGACCCGAATACGCAGCTGTTGCACTTGGATGCGTTAGTACTTATGCCTTATTTACACTTGCAGTCACCCAATGGAGAACCAAGTTTCGCGTATACATGAACAAAGCGGAAAACGAAGCTGGTAATAAAGCAATAGATTCTCTCATTAATTACGAAACTGTCAAAGTAAGAACATCAAGTATATTTTTTTGATTATTAAAAAATGACTTTGTCTTATCCGTTGTATTATGCTTATATTTCACATCCGTTTAAGTATTTCAACAACGAGAAATTCGAAGCACAAAGGTACGACGAAGCTTTGAAAAAATACGAAGTGGCATCGTTGAAAACGAGTACTAGTTTGGCGTTTTTGAACTTTGGCCAGCATGCTATTTTCAGCTCAGCTTTGAGTCTCATTATGGTTTTAGCTGCTCGTGACATTGTAAACGGTAAACGCACGTTGTACAGCCATAAATGATTTGTTACTCGCAGCGATCAAGAAATGTACTCGATAAACAATGTGTTTTGCAGGAACTTTAACCGTCGGTGATTTGGTACTGGTCAATGGTTTGCTCTTTCAATTGTCGATTCCGCTTGGATTTTTGGGATCTGTCTACAGGGAAATAAGACAAGCCCTCATAGATATGCAGACAATGTTTACCTTAACATTGATGGACCCTGCTATTAAGGTAAATTATCTAGTTGACGTGTCGTCAAACGTCGTTACAACTTTCCATCATTTTGTGATTACAGAACAAACCCAACGCGTTGCCTTTCTGCGTTGGGCCGAAAAATTCCGAAATCGCTTTCGACAACGTTACTTTTGAGTACGTGAGGGGTAAAAATATTCTCGACGACATGTCTTTCGTGATTCCAAGTGGAAGAAAAATAGCCGTAGTTGGAGGATCTGGATCGGGGTAATACAACGTTTGTCTTTTTGACAGTCGTAATTACTTTTCGTAAGGTGTTTGTCATATTTCTCAACGTCTTTTTTGTGTCATTGCGCGCTTACAGAAAAACGACCCTAGTAAGGTTGTTGTACAGATTTTTCGATCCAAACAGTGGTAATATTTTAATAAACGGCAAAAATATTCGAGAAATCGACGTGGACGATTTACGCCAGTCAATAGCCATTGTTCCGCAAGATTCCGTTCTCTTCCACGAGACGATATTTTATAATCTCCAATACGGAAATTTGAGAAAATCCAAGGAAGACGTGTACAAAGCTGCTGAAATGGCAAATTTACACGAATCGATTCTGAAATGGCCGCAGGGCTACGACACGCCCGTAGGTGAACGCGGATTAAAATTGAGCGGAGGAGAAAAGCAACGAGTCGCTATTGCCAGAGCAATATTGAAAGATAGTCCTATACTGATCTTTGACGAGGCTACCTCATCTTTAGATTCGATCACAGAGCAGGTAAAACATTCGCTTCTCTCTATGTTTCATCTCGACGTTTTCAATTGCATCGTAACAAACGTAACGTCGAATAATTTATTCGCAGCACATACTCGAGGCTCTGCGTCGTGCTACCGCGGGGAAAACTTCCATCGTGATCGCTCATCGTTTGTCCACCGTCATGGATGCCGACGAGATCTTCGTTTTGCACGGCGGTAAATTAGTCGAACGAGGAAAACACACGGAACTGCTGAGGATACCTAATTCGTATTACAGTAAATTGTGGGATGCTCAACACGTTGGAGCAAGTGGCGATGAAAAAACAACCAACTGATAGACGTGCGAAACGATAAATGTCGGTTGTTGTGTAAAAACTTATCGTGACGTCGACTTGAATGGAATCTAGTCGAATGTATTCGTTGCCGTATAAATATTGTAAATAACGATGGTGAAAGTCCTTTCAAATACGCGTGAAATTATTGTGTAAATAATGTAATTATCACGTTATTAAAGAAGATATCTTGTGCGTTAAACGAGCGTCTGCGTACGATAGTTCATTACCCTGTGGAGTGCACGATGAAATATTAATAGTGTCGAAAAGCTCCGATTGTAGGGATTAAACGATCAATGACAAGCGCGCACACACCTCGTATGCGTGTACATGCTTACACGTCGACAGTGCACACCTTAGACGTGTTTACACGCAAGGGTCGCTATGGCAACCTCTAGGAAACAGGCATGGATGCCAATCAAACCGAGTGTCGTGCTTGTATCATCGCGTGTGTGTGTGGCTCGTCGAGAGGCATTGACTTTGCTGCTGGACATGTGACGCGCGATCAAAGTTAGTTTTTTATTATTTTATTTTTAAGCAAAAAATGCAAAGTGACGTCCCTCCTTTACCTATATCATGTCTAACCAATAATTTACGCTCACGTAGGTACGTATACATCTAACTAGTGTGTTGTACATTTTAAAATTGACGCGTATTCGTGTCGCTTTCTACGTGACGCTGCGAGAAACGACAGTCGAAGCTACGTATCTATAACAAAACCTAATTCTCCAGAACGAATAATTTCGAAGCCAAGCCTGCAGCGGTCGATAGCGATAAGACCACTTCCGTGTCTAGAATTACAAATTTGACATCGAAGACACTTTTGCAAAGAAATAAATTGCGCACTGTCCTTGGTTCGTATTGCTCCGTTGGTTTCTCGACGATTTCGTCGTGTTGTTGTTGTTGTTGTTTATCCAAATGTTTTATCCAAACGTTGTACGGTTCGTCCGTTGCCGACTACAGCAGGTGGATCCAGTCCGTACAAGAGTAGCGCTCGATTTCACACGACCGACACCGCCAACAAGACCTCGGACAAAAGTGCAATCGATCAACGTGTCTCCTCGGCAAAAATGCTTCGCGTAAAGCAACTGCAAAATCAATTAGCCGACGCACATTTTCATTTGAACGTAAGTAACGAACCGTTCGACGATTCGCCCACCGAGCCAAGTCTCGATTAAATCGCGATCGTTGCAGGAATTGTCAAACGAGAACAAATTATTAAAAGCTATACAAAAGAGGCAAGATGCCGCTTTGAAACGTTACGAAGGAACGAACGCCGAGTTACCACGAATCATCAATACTCACCACGAAGACTTGAGGGTTCTACAGTCCAGATACAAAAAATTAAAGTCACAGTACAATCGCGCGAGCGACACGCTCAAGGAGAAAGACAACGAGCTGCATTCTTTGCAGGTGCATCCAAGTTGTAGTTGCACACCCGTAAAAGGCAAACGGTCCCTCGTTCCGAAACCCGTGGCCGTCGACAAATTGTTCTCTCTGTTTAACGTCATTTTCTTGGCTCTGTTTTCTCTTTTAGGCGCAGAACAAGAAACTCGCCCAACTGAGCAAGGATCGCCGTTTGGGCGAGAGAGATCAGCTGCAAACGCAAGTGTTTGATTTGACGCACAGGATAAACGAGCAAGACGACACGATACAGGTAATCCGTTTCGTTTGCTCTATCCTCGGTAAATAATCAGCGGCGTTCGTTCGATTGACTTTTACGCAGACTTTGAAACGTAAATTGGAGCTCGAAACGAAATATTTGAAACATCAGCTGCACGTCGAAATGGTCAAACACAAAGAGTGTCAAAAAGAACTCGAGGAGACGCAAACGAAATTGCAACAGTTGGAAAGATTGAACGAGCAAAGGTTGAAACGCTCCTATCAAGCGAGCCAACTTACGTACTACAGCAGAGGTCGAGCTTCGGTAACGAGTCAGTCCCTTACGAACTTGAGCGACGCTCAGTCGGAAAATCCATTCAAATTACCCAGGTAATGCAATTTGTCGTTTTAATCCCGATTTTCCTCGGCGACCTTCACGAATATTGCGTAGTTTTAGAAAACTGCTCGAAAATGAATCGACGACGAATCAGTCGTTACCGTCTTTACACGGAGCATCCTCCACTCCAAGTCGATCACAAGGTATTTCAACAAGAACAAATCTGGATACACCTGGTACGACGACCGAAGCGCTCGCGAGTTTAGAATCGAGTCGAAGTTTCCGACTTCTAAGATCACCGGTTTCGCAAAAACCAACACCGCTTTCTACTTCCAGAAGCACTGCGAAAGACTTTGCGATCGAAGAGAACGCGCAGAACGCGGTTGACGTTGAGAAAACTCAAGGCAAACTCGATACAAGCTTGGACGCGGTTAAAACTACGTACGAGCTTCCGCAATCGCTCGAAAGGGAGTTTGAGTCGTCGATCGACGACGATACAAGCAACAAAGACACTCGCTCGAACGCCAATCACGGTTCAAGCGACAGCTTCAGTTATGCCAGCAGATCGAGATCGCTGCACGCCAGGTCTCCTTTCGCAGTTCTTCAATTTCTCAATAGAACAATATCGATCCCCGACAACTAACCAAGATTTTGTCCTTGTTACTTTTCATTCCAGACTAGTCAATTCTGCCTCCGACGGAGTACGCGCGAACAAAACGACGATCTCGAGCAGATCGCGATCGTTGACGAAGGAAAATTTAGAAAATATCGCCGAATACGATCGAGAGGTCAAGTACGACCGAGATTCGGTCGTTACCGTTATTTCGAAGGAAACCCTATCGAGAGACGACGTGGGGGCGAGTACGAACGGTAGTAACAGCGACATCGAGAGCGACGTGGAAATTCCCGTGGCGTATGACGCCGACGAAGACGAAGACGCTCGAAGACAGTCCGACCTAATTACCGAAGACGTCGACGTTCGCAAACAATCAAACGCGTCATCGAACCTATCCTCTCTGTTTACTCACTTGCGAAAACCTCCAAATTATCCGCTTGGTTGCAAGAAAACCGAGGACCAACCTCGGCTGAACTTCGACAACGTTCGCGAACGAACAAATGGCTTGACCTTGCCCGCCGAACGAGTTATCGACGATATCACCGATACAACTGTCCTTCTCGAAAGATCCCTTTCCCAAAGCGTTGATTTATTTGCGAAAGGTAAGGATAACGGCAGCGAAACGAGCGGGCATCGAGACAACGACGTTGCAACTTCGGCCGAGCAACTTTTGGACGATATTACGGAAAATTTAAGGGAAACGATACATTTGGAAAATTCGATGACCGTTAAATCTATGTCCAACGATAAGAGTCAAAATAAATCTCGTTGCAACAATTCCAAAAAATCCGAATTAAAAAATACCCTGGAACGCAATACCGAAGACAACGATAGCACGAATAAGGCTTTTGACAAAGCCAAATTATTAGCTGCAATGAAAGCAATCGACGATAACGAAAACATCGAATTTGTCGATCAAAAGTCACGAAGAAATAGCGCGTCAAATCGAATGCGAATCACTGAAAATTTATACAGAGGACTGCCTACGCATAAAAAGAAAAGTGATCTCTTGAAGGAATTGTTTTCGGATGCGAAGTTAGACAATAAAGATGAAAACTGAATGGCATCTGCGAAAATGCGAAAGGATTACCACTATTACGACCTGCTGATTATAGGTGTGTGTGCGCGCGCGGATATACATGCATATTTTCAGTCTATGGAAAAGGCTAATAAAGTATATTTTTATTATATTTTTCCATGATAAATACGCCGCTGAAACGGAGATTATACTTTATAGGCTTAACTATCGCATTGATTATGAATCTTTATCATTTTGTAAATAAACATTATCAGCAAAACTATCCGAATTGTCATTTAAAACATTCCAAAACAATACTATACTTTGACAAATAGTAGGATTATTGGTTTTCAACGAAAACTCAATTGTTTTCTTACACGATGGAAAAAATAGAAAAACGCATGTAATTTTTTTCAGTGTCGTATACTTTCGTATATAGAAAACAGTGTACAAATATAACCAATACAATTTTTTTTAAATCCAACTGTAACAAGTATTTACATTTTATGTAAAAATGTATAAAAATCTTTCAACGAGGTGATAGTGATTAATAAATATATCATAATATAAAAACATCAATGTGTGTAAAATGCATAACTATTTTCGACACTAGTGCGATATAGTAATTTCACCCTCGCGTATGACTTTTTGCGTCAAACGAGAACGATATTATTTTACCCCTCTAGTGTCCAACAATATTTTTATGATATACAAGGTGCATAAAGCGAATTGAGTTAGACTTTTGGACAAACGTGACTTGAATCGTGCCTTTACGCCGTGGCGTCTCGTAAAATAAAACGTGTTAACTTTATAAAACAAAAATAAATGTTTGTAATCAATAAAAAGATTTGATTCGTTTCAAAAATCTCCCATCGCTGCTATAATGTTGGACAATGCTGTTCGAGCGTCACTTTCCTGGAAGACATCGAGTACCTCCATTGCACGTTGCGAATGATCTCGCTGTAACTGTTTCGTCAGTTCTATGCCAGGGCCATTGAGGACTATATCGTAAACTTTGGCATAATCGATATTTTGAATAGATTCAAGGCCTTTGTCAATTTCCGTTAAAAGCGAAGGATCGTGTTCAATGTGGAACATGACTGGTGCCGAACACACGCTGAATTGAGTGTTTCTCTCTTTGCCTATAAACGGGCTTAGGTCTAGGTAAGCCTGAATAAACAACGATATGCACACAGTTATCGTATCGATTAACAACATTGATATTCGGCGTACGAAAATTCATATACCTGCCAAGCAAGAGCTAGATGTTTTCCAAATTTGTATCCCTGTTCCTGCATTTGCTTATCGTGACCAGCCAACTTCAGTGTGCCTTTACACGATTTTCCCAACAGAGCACCAGCGCTCAAAACATTACGTAGAGTCCACTCTGTCACGGCGTAGCCAGTAGGGTCTGCTGGTGGTATGGAAGGCAATGGATTGTCTTGGCTGTCTCGTCTACCTACGAATTCTGCCTCTGCCAAGTCCCTAACTGCACTCGACATCAGTTCTACAAGCTACAAAAATCACATTTAGAATCAAGTAAATGATTTGCAAGTTAACAAGATTTACGTAATACATACATCCTGATTCCGGAGAGCTGCTAATTCAGCGCTACTGTTTCCTAATAGATAATCACCGCTAAGTAGAGCAATTTTATTGCCAAAAGTCATGTCGTCCATCTCTGTTTGTTCAGGATAAACTCCTGGTCGAATATTAACTAAACCTTTGTGTACTAAATGACTTGTGCGAATCATTTCGGTAACCTCTGCTAGTGCTCGTTGGCTAGAAAAATGGCAAATTTATACACGAACATGGGATTGCTTATTACTAAACTAGCAGGTTTCCAAGTACCTGTGCAAGACTCCAGCTGATTTATCTTCCTCCATATCCTCGACATCTATATGTCCAGCAGCTTTGGATATAAGTAGAACAATAAGACCCCAAGCTTGCATATTACGCCCATTGTAAATCAAGCTCCTACAAATAAACATATTTACGAGTGACTTACGCGTTTTATGTGATATCTCCAAATTAACCACTATTTACGTATTAAATAACAAGCTTACTTGGCAGTTTTAAGCAGTGGATGGTTGGAACCAACGAGCTTACGCAAATGAAGAGCGACATTGGCAATTTCATCACTGAGCAACCAACGAAGGCTCAAAAATGAAGTTGGATAGCCAACAATTTTCTCAGCCTCTGAGACTGCTCTGTTCCAATCAGGCTTCTGATTACTAGCAGTTTTAGTGCTGTATTTTTTAAAATCAAAATTCACTTCATGTCTATCCGCGTAAAGTAAACTAGGTTTATTACACAACGAGGACGAGAGTACTTTGCTGCGGCGAACAAACAGCAGAAGGGATTTATTAACAGACATTTTTACGCCGCTCCGAAACGTAAACTAGTCTTTAATCGAATGAACACTTCTCGCCCGAATGGAATTCCTTCACATGTTGGCCAGTGAGGCATTCGTGGCTTATTGACGTTAAAAAACTTTCTCTTTTGTCCTAATTTCACCTGTGCGTTCCTCCTTGATGATTACTAAGACACATACCTAGCGCGCGCATATTTCCCGTTTGATCGTCAATAAGCTGTTCGAACTTCGTTTGGTTTTTACTTTCATTTTTTTTCACACGTAAATTCGAAACTGTCGTGTTACGAAATTACTGCGAGTTTCAACAGTCGTTCGCTAACATCACACCTGAGAAATGTTCTTGCCAAGAATTCATTGCACAAGTAGGCAATAATTATAGTTGAGCTACATAAACGTTACTTGCTATAGTTCTACTATCGGTATCATACCAAGGTTAGGTTCACTTTCAGAAACTATCAAAACCGCACGTGCATGCAACGGAGGACTTAACTTTTCAAACTAGAGATACGAGATACAAGCAGCGAATTACAAAATCACCGACAATGTCTACCTACTTTGGGCGAAAATTTATTTTATTCGTTTCAAAAGACCAAATAAACAATTTTAAATTGCTAAATGAAACGTCAATAACGGGAAACAAAACCAATCGGTTATTGTCAAGTTACTTGAAATGTATCTCAACTGCATTGCGATAAACCGTTCGAGTGTTTACGCTAGAAATCACTAAAGCGTAAAATTCAACCGAGTATTTTGAATAGTGTTCGAGATTGTGCAGGCGGGAATATAGGCAGGGCAAAAAATACAATCGACAAGACAGCCGTGTTGTTATAAAAATTAATTTATTTATTATCTATCGAGTATCGCAATAAAGAACCAGTTAAACCACCTGTCTATAACACAACTAAAATTAAAGAAATTTTACAGAAAGTTGATGAAACTGGCTACAGGACTTTTTAACTCGACCCCAACAACCTCAATCGATACCCAATGTTGAAGCGCAAGCTCATCGCTGAGCCTGCAGCGACAGCTCAGGATACCAAATAAAGCTGCCGAAACTGACTTAAAAAGCCCCGACATGAAAAAAAGTTAATTAACAGTCCTATAAATTCGCGCGTTTCGTGTCGATGAAACAACTTTGGAAAAATAAATATCAGTCTCTTGGGAATGAACGTTACAATACTGTTGCCGTTGATTTCGTTCGGATACTAAATTCTGGTCGACGGCTCTTGTTGTTGTTCGGATGTTCGGATGAGAAAGCCCGATGGCGTTGGGCTTAGTCGACCTCCTCGACGGTCGGGCCCGAATAGTTGTTGTTGGCGGCCTGTTGGTACTGTTGGCCGCAGTTCTGAGGTCCGCCCGCCGATGCGTCTCCTCCTCCCGAGTGCAGTTTCGTCATAACAGGCGAGCACTGTCGTTGTATCTCCTCCAATTTGTGCTTGTACTCGTCCTTCTCGGCCAAAGTGTTGTTGTCGAGCCAGCGAATGGTGTCCTCGCACAAATTCAACACCATGCTCTTGTCGGTGTCGCTGAGGCGGCTACCGCTGTCCTGCACCGCCTGTTTAACCGAGAACACGTAGCTCTCGATCTGGTTGCGAGCGGACACCTTCTCGCGTTGCTCCTGGTCTTGCTCGCGGTACTTCTCCGCCTCGGACAGCATGCGATCGATTTCAGCCCGCGACAGGCGTCCCTTGTCGTTGGTGATGCGTATGTTGTTGCTACGACCGCTCGCCGTGTCCTTGGCGGTGACGTGTAGAATACCGTTGGCATCCATGTCGAAGGTGACCTCGATCTTTGGAATACCGCGTGGAGCTGGCGCGATGCCGCTGAGCTCGAAGCGACCAAGCATGTTGTTGTCCTTGGTCATGGCGCGCTCGCCCTCGTATACCTGGATGGTGACGCCGGGCTGGTTGTCGGCGTAGGTCGTGAAGGTTTGCGTCTGCTTGCACGGGATGCGAGCGTTGCGCTCGATGATGTTGGTCATGACGCCGCCGGCGGTTTCGATGCCGAGCGACAATGGCGCAACGTCCACGAGTAGCACGTCCTGGAGAGTCGAGCACTTGTCGCCTTCGCCGCTAAGGATAGCCGCTTGAACCGCTGCGCCGTACGCGACTGCCTCGTCGGGGTTGATGGAAAGGTTCAACTGCTTGCCGCAGAAGAAGTTCTGAAGCATATTCTGGATCTTGGGAATACGCGTTGAACCACCAACGAGGACGACGTCGTGGATCGATCTCTTGTCCAACTTGGCGTCGGTGAGAGCCTTCTCGACCGGTTCCAAGGTGGCACGGAACAGGTCGCCGCACAGTTCCTCGAAGCGAGCCCGCGAGACTTTGGTGTAGAAGTCGATACCCTCGTAGAGGGCGTCGATCTCGAGACTGGCTTCGGTGCTGGACGACAACGTGCGTTTGGCTCTCTCCGCCGCGGTTCTCAGTCGACGCAGCGCTCTCGGGTTCTTTTTCAAATCCTTTCTGTATTTGCGCTCGAACTCCTTGCACAGGTGCTCGACCAACCGGTTGTCGAAATCTTCGCCACCGAGATGGGTGTCGCCCGCCGTGGCTTTCACCTCGAAGAGCGAGCCCTCGTCGATGGTAAGAATCGAGACGTCGAAAGTTCCGCCACCGAGATCGAATATGAGGACGTTCTTCTCCCCTGAGAGGTTCTTGTCAAGGCCGTAAGCTAAAGCCGCAGCCGTTGGCTCGTTAATGATCCTGAGTACGTTGAGACCTGCGATCGCTCCGGCGTCTTTGGTGGCCTGACGCTGCGAGTCATTGAAGTACGCGGGCACCGTAACGACCGCGTCCTTCACTGTCTGTCCCAAGTACGCTTCCGCTGTTTCCTTCATCTTCGTCAGGACCATCGAGCTGATCTCCTCTGGACTGAACCTCTTTCTTTCGCCACGGAACTCGACTTCGATTTTCGGCTTGCCGCAATCGCTGACGACTGTGAACGGCCAATGTTTCAGGTCGCTCTGGATCTTCTGGTCGTCGAATCTGTAAAATCACGTAAACACGTTGCACCTTTAGTTAGCCGAACAACCGAACAACCGAACAACCAAACAACCGAACATTTGGTCCGTAGTTTATTGAAAAAGAAGAACGGGTAATTGAACAAAATATCAAAGAGTACTTACTTTCTACCAATCAACCTCTTGGCGTCGAACACTGTATTAGCAGGATTCATCGCCACTTGGTTCTTGGCGGCATCGCCGATAAGACGCTCGGTGTCCGTGAAGGCAACATAGGATGGTGTTGTTCTGTTACCTTGGTCGTTGGCGATGATCTCGACTTTGCCCTGCTGCCAAACACCCACACAGGAGTATGTGGTGCCCAAGTCAATTCCAATAGCTGGTGCCATTGTGTTGGTTGTTTCGTAAGATTTGTTCGCTTTGTAGTGATTCGTATAATCGCTTTTCATGTACTGAAGCGCCTCGTCCGGCTGCAGCGCTTATATACCTTGCCCCTCCATTCGCGTCGCCACTAGAAACTTCTCGATTGCGCTCTAGAACATTTTAGTCGTTTCCATAGCGTTCTATGTCTCTTTTACGTATTTTTACATGGCAATTATTCAACAAACACATTTCCCAATCGATTTTTTACGACGCTACAATGGCTTTACTGTCAATTATTGTCAGATCATCGAAATTTTCATGATTTTCCCATCGAACGCAAGTGATCGCAGCGCTACGGCCACAACGCGAAGCTTCGTTAAATTTCACGATTTCTACAGAATGTTCTGGTTTTTTTTTTAAACAAATTTCCATCGTTATTTTTCATTGATTAACGGGTAAATTCGATTAGAAAAACACTCGAAATAGAGATTAATTGTTAAAGTTGTATCGATACGTGGTTTAACGTGGTGTTTACGCGAAAATTGAGAGATAACGCTCGATTAAACGCAATGCAGCGAGCCTCGAATGTTCCAGGCTCTTCGCGAATAATCGCGTTGTTGCAAACGTAAATAAACACGGTAAATAGCATTCGTAAAGTTTTTTTACGAGAACGAATTTTATCAAATTGCAATATCACGCGAATCAAGACTTTTTATCAAAACGTATATTATACGTTTGTGTTTTTGTCGAAAATGTAAATGCACCTAATATATGTATACACTTGATCGTAATAAAGCAAAAAAATTACAGCAACCGTCATCTCGCGTTCGAGTGGCCGATATTTTTAGATCGAGATAGACCTAGAATAAGATTCGCGAAAATCCAGGTTGTTAGCTGGCTGCATGTGCCAATATTGATTTTGCCTAGGGCTGGGTTACCGACGTATATACGTATACGTGACTTTAAAGCGCATCAAGTTCAATGCTCCTAGAACGTTCCCGATGACTCGTGTAATTTAGCCTTTTCGTCGTAGCTCCGTTAAAACGAACAATTTTCTATTTATTTTTTGATATATTTAACAATGGTAGAGACGGTAACTAAAGCATTGTCCTCGTTATTGTGGTTTTTGTAATGAAAATATTCATTGTTTATTCCGACGTACGTAAACAAAGACAACACATTCCGTCTCGTGCGTCCTCGAATATTCCCGAAATGCAGATACGTTACGGATTTCTGTACGAGATCAATAAGCAAGCACAAATTTATCGATTTACTGTTATTATATTGTATACAAATTACGAATTTTCAACATGTACACGTATGTACGGGAATGTAAACTGTACTGTAGCGATGCCTAGTGCTCCAAATAACAACAACGTATCGAAACGTATTGATAAGAATTCGGAGTGGAAAAACGCGCGTTAGGCTTCTAGATACATCCAAGCAACCAAGTAAAATACTCATTTTCGTTTGCTCGTTCAATCAACTCTAATAATTTAGTCTTTCAAATCGTGCGTTGACGCGTATCATTATTTATGTACGTACGTATAATATGTTCTTCTATAACAATTGACATGTTTTGTCAAAAAAAAAAAAAAAAAAAAAAAGCATTATACAATAGCGGCACGGGAGGGATATCAAATGACAAGGCAACATTTCGAACATTTAATATAATTTTATTGTCTTGATAGTTTTTATATTATATATACGCAAGTAAACTCACAGTATTTTACATGACAATATTGAAAAAAAATAATAATAATCGTCGATTAAAACGATTTGCTTGTATAGAAATTTAAAGTTAATGAAATATAAATTTTTCATGCTTTTGATACTACAACAGTTGATAAATAAATTACAGTGTATATGAATGTAAAATTACGTTAAATCGTACGTTTCTTACAACTAAGTATAATATAACTATGAAAATAAAAAAAAAAGGAACAAATCATACTGATATCTCACGAGCCGGCATATTTCCAGCCTCTCTACACAATATCGCGTAAAGCAACACTATGATGGGATTCGAAGCGTAGAGAGGTAATTGACCATTTTCAATTCACGCAAAAGGACGTCTTTATCAAATAAAAATTATCCATTCTCGGAGTGTAGACGTTTCATTCTCTCAGCAACGCGTCTCAAACTCATTGCGTACACCTGAATATAGTTTTTTTTTTTTCAAGCTATCGTTTGACGTTCAATAGTATAATTATCAACAAACACGCAGCTTACTATATATTTTTTAACAACGCATGGACGCACATTTCACCAGCCTTTTTTTAAGTCGACATTTCCGTTGAATAAATTGAAAATTACTATTACTCAGACGGACATGTAAGGATATAAGACCTCGTATTTAATTGTAATACCGTCCAAAAAAGTAGACTTTTTGACTACATCGTACCAACTATGCTTCGCAAAGAAAAAAATTATATATTTTGAGGAATGCAAAGCATTTGAACGTCTTAAAGCGCTCGCAAATTTTGCGAAATCTTGTAGTTTAGAAGCGTTTGGTATTGCTCGATATGCAATATAGTTAGTTATCCGCTAATTTAAATCGTTGCGTGACGGTTAGCAATTTAAAAGTTTCACAGATACTTTAAAACAAACATGACACTGCTATAAAATAGACCTTAACAGGTCTTGAATAGCTTCCGCGTATTTATCAAAATTAATATACATACTAAACAGTACGTTATTCGTATCGATACCAAAAGTGCATGGTAAATAAAATTTATTCCAGATTAATTGTATTTCTACCATGACTAATTATAATTTAAATTCCGCATAATCAGATCTCGCAACTGCAAAAAAAAAAAGAAAAAAAAAGGAGCCGTTCCTCATGGAGGGATCAAAAAACATTGTAGTGCGTGTATGCAAAATCTACTCCATAAAATTGGAAGAATATTGTTTAGTGTTCATTCATAGCAGCAGGAATCACAACACCTCCGATAACAGGGAGGCAGGTTTGTTTCGTTAAGGCTAAGTCTATTTCGCGAGCGGCTTGTCTACCTTCTGTTATAGCCCATACGACAAGTGATTGACCTCGACGACAATCTGCAAAATTTCGTAACAAGCGTGAATGGATGGATAAATAAACCGAGTAAACTAACCAATAGAAGCTTGATTAAATAAATTGTATTAAATCACCTCCGGCTGCGTATACTCCAGGTACGGTGGTCGCGTACTTGCCAACGGGTGTTTCGTAATTTCCGCGTGCATCCATCTTTGTGGCTAATTCTTCAGCCATGTACTTTTCAGGGCCCAAGAAACCCATTGCAAGCAGGACCAAATCACATTTGTATACCTACGCAAATTCGACGATAATATTTCGTGAAAACGACTAAACCAATAAATATTTAGTTTACCTTCTCAGAATTAGGAACTTCGTCCATCTTCCATCGACCAGCCTCATCCTTCGTCCATTTGACATTAACTGTTTTAATGCCAGTTACATTGCCCTTTCCATCGTCAATGAATTCCTTGCTCAGAGTGCAGAATCTGCGAGGATCGCTACCGAATCTGTGAACAACCTCCTCGTGTCCATAATCCATTTTAAATATTCTCGGAAACTGTGGCCAAGGATTGTCGTCTGCCCTACTTTTTGGTGGTTCGGGCATAATTTCAAAAGTAACGATGGATTTAGCTCCCTATGAAATTCAACGTTCTTTAGCTCTACGAAAGAACAAACGTACAACTATAAAAGCATTCTCGTTGTTCGGATTTTACCTGTCGCAACGACGTCGCTATGCAATCACAACCTGTATCTCCACCACCGATGACGATGACATCTTTATTTTTGGCCATCAATTCCGGTTTCAATGGATCTTTATTTCCCATCTGCTTTTTTTGCCAATGCTCTAAGAAGGTAACAGCAAAATGAATACCTTGTAGTTGCCTGCCAGGAATGGGAAGATCTCTCGGCCAAGTTGCCCCAGTACAGATCAGAACAGCGTCGTACTGCTCGTTTAGTTTCTTTGAAGGGAAATAGTAAAGCGTTAATCGTGTACATTAAGCAACGTAACAATGACAATAACAATCACTCCGAATTATAATATACGTAACGAGGACACTTACGCTTGCCGTCACGTCCTTTCCAACGTTAACGCCCGTCTCGAACGTAATGCCCTCTTCAATCAACAAATTAACTCGCCTTTGCACAACTTCCTTTGAAAGTTTCATTGTTGGAATGCCGTACTGTAAAAGTCCACCGACTCTGTCGTTTCTCTCGTACACCGTGACCAAGTGACCAATTTTGTTCAATTGATGAGCCGCGGCAAGACCCGCAGGCCCTGATCCAATTACGGCAATTTTTTTGCCCGTTCTATTGACGGGTGGATGAGGGACAATCCATCCCTGCTCGAAGGCATGATCGATAATCGCACACTCGATGTTTTTTATTGTAACTGCAGGCTCGGAGATGCCTAAAACGCAAGAGCCTTCGCAGGGTGCTGGGCAAACTCTTCCTGTGAATTCTGGGAAATTGTTCGTCTGGAGTAACTGATTGAGCGCTTCTTTCCAATTGTCTTGGAATACAAGATCGTTCCACTTTGGAATGATATTTCCAAGGGGACAACCGTGGCTGCTCTGACAGAATGGAACGCCACATTCCATACATCTGGCGGCTTGAACTTTAAGACCCTTTCTTACTCCTTGGAAGTTGTAGATTTCATCCCAATCTTCGACTCGTTTTTCTACTTGTCGGTAATTCCCGGTCTGCCGTTTGTACTTCATAAAACCCCTGAAAATATCAAAATCGATAAAAGACATTCGATCGAAAGCCAAACCGAAAATTCGTTAAAATCATGCGGTTCTCACTTAATTTTATCAAGTTTCTTTTGTGCGACGTCAGCATCGGCTACTACATCTTCTATATCTATCACAGCTTCGGACTGGCCATTTCCATTTGCAATGGCAACGATCTCATTCGATTGTTTTCCTTTAAGTTCTTGTTCTTCTCTGAGCACTCGTTCTTCCTCTAATTGCTTCAGAGCTCTCTGATATTCATAGGGGAATACTTTGAAAATTCGATTCGTAGGTTCTGGCCATATATCGAGCAACTCCTTGCCAATCAACGATCCGGTCTTTTCTACAAATTCTTCCAACAATTCTTGCACGTAATCGATATCTTTTTTCCCATTGAGCGGCAGAAGTTCAACCATTTCTGGATTGCATTTGCTAGAAATTAATTTAATATAATTAGCAGCTTAGACGTTGACTCGTTTTCCAGAGTTTTATCGAAGAAATACCTCTTGAATGAGCCATCGACATCGAGAACGTAAGCAATGCCACCCGACATTCCTGCGGCAAAGTTCCTACCGGTCAGTCCCAAAATCAGAGCGCACCCACCGGTCATATACTCGCAACCGTGATCGCCGACACCTTCAACGACAACTACAGCTCCACTGTTTCTCACGCAGAACCTTTCGGCGGCGATACCGCGGAAATAGGCCCGGCCAGACGTGGCACCATACATACAAACGTTTCCCACAATTACGTTCGCTTCGGAATTGAACTCGGACTCTTTGGGCGGATAGATGACGATTTCTCCACCGCAAAGGCCCTTTCCAACGTAATCGTTGGCATCGCCCTCCAAAGTTACGTGAACTCCATTCGGTAAGAAAGCGCAAAAACTCTGACCTGCAGAGCCCTTCAGATTGATCTTAATGCTGTCTTTAGGCAGACCTTCCTCTCCGAATCTCCTGCAAACGAGCGATCACTCAATTGAACAACTAACCGAAAAATTTACAAGAGTATGGATAAAAGGAATTTTATCGACAATTACTTCGCAATGTGGTAACTTAGAGTTGATCCAAATGCCCTAGTTTCGTTATTAATATTCATTTCGATCGTGATGCTCTTCTCTTCTCCATTGAGCAAAGGAGTGGCCTTTTCGATAAGAACGTTATCGGCCCTCTGTTCCAGTTGGAAGTCTTGTTTAATAGTGCCACCCTTGATATTGACTCCTGGTCTCAATTCTAAGGCGTTACGCAGAACCATTGACAAATCCAGCGTTTTGGCTTTCTCCAAAGTAATATTTTCTCGGACTTTGAGTAAATCGGTGCGACCGATAAGATCTTGGAACTTGACGATGCCGAACGAAGCCATAATTGAGCGCACGTCCTCGGCCAAAGCAAAGAAGAAATTGATCACGTGCTCGGGCGACCCAGCAAACTTCTTCCGAAGGAATGGATCTTGAGTAGCGATTCCAACGGGGCAGGTATTGAGATGGCATTTTCTCATCATCGTGCATCCCATGGCAATGAGAGGAGCTGTACTGAGACCAAATTCATCGGCACCTAATAGAGCTGCGACCACAATGTCGAAGCCTGTGCGCATTTGTCCGTCAGCTTGAACTATCATGCGGGAACGAAGATTGTTCAAAGTGAGAATCTGATGAGTTTCGGCGATTCCTAACTCCCACGGAAGTCCTGCGGACTTGATACCAGTCCAGCTGCTTGCTCCGGTGCCACCGTCGTGTCCAGATATCACTACGTGCTCGCCTTTGCCCTGAATTATCGCGACAATTTAGCGAGGACTCTCGTGCATTGGATGAGAGGGGAGTGGGATCATCAAACAAAATACGAGAAAGCTCACCTTGGCTACACCGGATGCGACCACACCAACGCCAACTTCGGACACAAGTTTCACGGATATTCTCGCGTTGGGGTTTGCGCACTTCAAGTCGTAAATCAATTCAGCCAAATCCTCGATGGAATATATATCGTGATGAGGTGGCGGAGATATGAGACCAACTCCTGGCACGGAATGCCTCGTTGCCGCAATGTCAGCTGTTACCTATCGCCATAAATGCGTTCGTGATACGAGATGATATTCAGACGAGAATTGAAATACATTTGTTTCGCGGAGGAAAAATCGCGTTACCTTGTAGCCCGGCAATTCGCCACCTTCACCAGGCTTAGCTCCTTGAGCCATTTTTATTTGCAAATCATCGGCATTGGCGAGGTAGCTCGCGGTAACGCCGAAACGACCACTGGCCACTTGCTTGATAGCGGATCGCCTGTTGTACCGAGGATCTTGGTTAAGATATCTATCGGCGTTTTCGCCACCTTCACCGGTGTTAGATTTACCACCAATTCTGTTCATGGCAATAGCGAGAGTCTGATGAGCTTCCAAGGAAATACTGCCAAAGCTCATTGCGCCAGTAGCAAAACGTTTAACTATTTCCGAGGCGGGCTCCACCAGTGATATATCAACCGGAGCACGGTCTTTGACGAATTCTAGTTGACCGCGAAGCGTGCAAGCTTGGACGACTTCCATAGACGTCTTACGATAGGTTTCGTAGGCGTTCCAGTTTTTGGAATTGACGTACTCTTGAAGACTAGCAATGCTACGCGGATCGTTAATGTGTTTTTCCCCGCCAGCTCGCCAATGGTAGATTCCAGGATTGTGAATGACCACGGTGTCAAAACTGTCGTCCCAATAAGTCACGCGATGCCGAGCAAAACCTTCTTTAGCCAAAATATTAAAGTCCACGCCACCAATACGAGAATGCGTGCCCTGAAAGTGACGAATATAGCATCGTTATAGCATCGAGAAATCGTCGATCCCTTGGAAACACTCGCTTGAATTGGACGTACTCTGAAGCATTTTTCGATGACTTCGTCGGACAGCCCAACGGCTTCAAAAATTTGAGCTCCTTTGTAAGACTGCAGAGTTGAAATTCCCATCTTAGCCATCACTTTAGCGATACCACGCTCCATGGCTTCCGCGTAACACTGTAAAAAATCACAATTGCGAATTACGTCCGATGGCTCGATGGGACAAAATCGCCTCTACGCTTACCTTGAAAATCACTTCGTCGGTCATTGATTCGTCCAAAACGTAGTCGGCTCTCAGGTTCATGGCCATTTCGAAGACCAAGTAAGGACAAATTGCGTCTGCCCCGTAGCCGAGTAAAACACACATGTGGTGTACTTCGCGAGCTTCGCCCGTTTCCAGAATAATACCAACTTTCATGCGTTGCCTCTCTTCGATCAGATGATGATGAGTAACTCCGAGCGCCATTAGAATGCTCACGGGAACTCTGAACGTTGATTAAGCGATTATTGGTATTTGCGAC
Organism: Chouioia cunea; assembly: GCA_030064505.1. NCBI lineage: Eukaryota > Metazoa > Arthropoda > Insecta > Hymenoptera > Eulophidae > Chouioia > Chouioia cunea. The sequence continues at coordinate 2,117,332 of JAOPFQ010000001.1, forward strand.
CGAGAACGCGTGGCTGCGTTTCAACAAAAAATTTACCTGTCTGGACCAGCTCGACGATCGGACAAAACTATCAGATGATAGCCTGCCCTAGCGGCAGCATTGGCCTCGTTGCACACCCTATCCAAAGTCGTTAACAAGCCATTAGGACCTTCTGACTTAGGATAGGTGCAGTCGACGACCTGGGCCTTCCAGCCGCGGTAATTTGTATTTTTAACAACTTCAAGATCATGCAGGGATAAAATTGGTTGGTCTAAAAATAAACGATGGACAAAGAATTCATTGGGTTCTAAAATGTTACTTTCTGGACCAATCGGACATAAAAGTGACATTACGATTTTTTCTCTGAATGGATCGATTGGAGGATTAGTTACCTACGAACAATAAACAAAAACGACAACGATCATTTGAAGGGATCGTTCGAAAGGGTCATCCGACGAGATGTCAAAGACCAAAACATTATACGTACTTGTGCAAAAAGTTGTTTGAAGTATTCGTATAAAAGAGGCTGGAACTCGGAAAGGCATGCCAAAGGTGCATCGTTACCCATAGAACCCAAAGCTTCTTTCCTACGTTACAAACGAAAGCACCGTCAATTACAATTACAACCCTATCGACATTAGCATACGCTAGAAACGACGACAATTTACTTGGTCTGGATCATCGGCAAGAGAAGCAGGTTGATGGTTTCAAGAGTGTATCCAAACAGAGCGATACGCTTATCGCCACCCCAAACCCGATTGACCGCGGAGATTCCGTTCTTCGAAACTCCGTTTTTCGGCACTAGGGCGTTGCTCGCGTTGTCTTCAGCGTTAGTCGTCGTGCTCTTGTTTCCAGCTGCCGCATAAGCTTCGCGCAACTCGTTCATAGTTATCTGAATTGAAACAACAATCGAAAGATTTAGTTTGTTTTTTGTTTCGCGTAAATACGTTGATCATTCTTCTGATGCTAAAATAGAGGCTTTTATCTAGATCTTTAACATTCATTTCCGATAACGCGTTAAATAAAGAAAAATACGATATGCGTGTACAATCAACTACAGCAACAGAACGTACAGAAACAGCGTATGTGTAAAACTAAAACGTTGTAAAAAAAAAAAAAAAAAATAGTTGCGATAAAAGTGAAAGAAGACGAGAGTGTCAAGCGTGAGGAACACGGAAACCCAAATTGATTTCGGAAAATATAATTATTCAACACCAAGTAGAGAGATGACTAACACCAGAAAGAATAACACACACAACAATTTAGATGACGTAATTGTCAGCACTCACCATCTTTAAAATAAACACCAGTCACAGTCGGCATATGGAGAAATTTGAAAAAAAATGATTTTTAATTAAAATTTGGCCAATTGGTATACGTCACGAATATTTCGGTCATTGTCTTGGTCATATTTTTGTTTACAAAGGAACATGGTTTATAAAAAGAGACTACAACTAAAACATTCGAAAGTTGTCGAAACATCACAATGGACATTTTGCATCTACTTTTCAAGGGATTCACGGTACAAAAATTGACTCAATATTTGGACGATACATTGCGAGCAATTGACTCGACGATATTTCGATGGGAACAATTTCCCCTTTCTAACGACAACAATACCTGGTTTTTCAGCCACAAGGAGTGAGGTCGGCTGCGGGCAATTTTCAATTTCAATTCCACGTCCTGGATGATTTGCTTTTCTTCGGTGTCAACCAACAACATTCTGCCGGGCTTCAAGCGGCTCTGAAAATAAAACAAAATAATCATGAACGTTCGTGTTCAAAAATGCTGCATTTGTTAACATTTATATGACAGCACTGGATGACGGTCCTACTCCTCTATACAAACCTATTCCTTAGATGATATTAAATTATATATTATAATTATATGATATGATTAAAAGTAAATTAAAATACAACAAGATCTTTTCCGTCGACACAGCGTCAAATTTGCAAAAATGCTCCTTTGCTGTTCAGCCGACGTTCTGTTTTTACGATGTTCGCACAAATCGTCGACGCGATGACGCGCAAAGGTCGCAAAACCACGGAAAAACAAGATTTTCCTATAAAAACAAAACGTCGATACAAAGAAGCGTTTTCGTAAAGTTTGAGCGAATAGATGACACTTGACCTTGAACGGTACACATCAATAAAATCAACACCGATAACACGCGATCAAAGTGCCGAACAGATACATTGAAAAGAAGGGAAAAATTGGCAAGTCGTTGAAATGGACAGGGGGGAAAAAAAGAAAAAAGAAAAAAGAAAAAAGAAAAAAGAAAAAGAAAAAAGAAAAAACAAAAAAACAAAAAACAAAAAAAAAAGAAAGAACGAAAGAGAAAAATAACGAAGGAACGAAGATCGTAAGACGAGAGTCGAGACTCCCCGTGGATCGTCAACGGGCTAGCAGCCACCCTCGCTCCTAAAGGATCTCACAAGAATGTCTTGGCCCTGAAAATGCTCGAGCACGTGGAGACTGCAGAGATAGTTGTGAAGAGGGATGTAGGAGACTGTTACTGTCGTGATGCTAAGACGCCGAAAGCTCGGCAGTGAGAAAAATATCAATAATGGCTTGAGTGCGCGAAAAAGAAATTGCAGCGTTGATCAATCGAGAGGTCGTACACTGCGTTAGTACGCTGGATTCTGCCCCCGCTCCTCTCACGTCTCGGTTATGATTCTCTCTCTCTCTCTCTCTCTTTCTCTCTTTCTCTTTCTCTCTCTCTTTTTCTCCTTTTCCGTATCAGTGGGCCTTTTCGAGTTCCTTGAGTTTACCTTGAGGACAACATTGCTGGGCGGAGTGTCATAGACGCCCACTTCGGACGCCATCACCATCACGTTATCCTTAGTGACGTAGAAGCGCGATGGGCGCAGGCCATTTCTGCCAAACAAAAATTCAAAAAAGTCTTTTGTAGTAGCGATCCTGTGTGTCTTTAGCGTAGCGCTGTAATTATCGCCTCGAGTTTTACATTGTAGCTTCGTTACTTATTCGCTTTATGCTTTCTCTCTCTTTCTCATCGGTTCGTTCGTTTGCCCTTCCAGCTGGCATTCGCGCAAACTCTCTCTTTCTCTCTCTTTCTCTCTTTCTCTCCTCTTTCTCTCTTTCCGTCTTTCTCTATTCTCTTTCTCGAGCGTCGCACGTGTGAACGCGTGCGGCCTAACGCAACTACTTGGCTGAGCTTGCGGTACGATTGCGAACGACAATGCTTGTACGAATTCTTCCGGGTTCCAGTCTCTCACTCTCTCTCTCTCTCACTGTGTCAAACGACGCAGATGGTGCTCGATCAAGATCAGACCCTGCCAGATTCAGTCACTACAAGCAACTGTCGTTTCAGCCGATACCTCCCCAACTATCCTTCCATTATTCATCACATTTTCAACTATCGACCTGACGAATCATTAAATTATCGACGTTTTCTTTCGATCGTCCCCTCGTCGTCTTTTGGCTCGCGCGACAAACGCTCGAGTTAGCACTGCTCCGAGACGACGAGGAGCGACGAGGAGCAACGACGAATCGGGCAAAACAGCCTCGCTGATTAGGGCTGCCGTCGACAAAAAGCACGCAGATCTTGCGCGAAAACTAGCCATCGTTACGAGACAACGAGAGACGCGAAAAAGGAAAACCAATCTTCAAATTTGATGACTCGTCAAATGTCGATAACGTTAATAATCAAACGATACAGGTCAGCGTGTATCTAATTCCGTTGATGATGTGGTGCAAACTGCTCATGAAAGCAAAATCGAGTATACAGTGCAGTGCGATGGAGTACAATTTATACCTGTCCAATATAGCACCGACGTAACGGCCGTCGGTGAAGGTGAGAAGAGCCGGTCCGTCCCACGGCTCCATTGCGCACGCTGCCCAGTGATAAAAGTCTCGCTTCTCCGTTGCCATCGTTATGTCGTTCTGCCAGGCTTCCGGTACCATCGTCATCACCGCCTAAACATTCAAAGCGGTCGAATCGCATCGTTGCAAGACAATCGGGCGCGCTTGGGAGCGGCCTGGACGCCCGGTGAAAACGTACCTCGGGTAGCGAGCGTTGACCGGCCATGACGAGGAACTCTAGCACGCAGTCGGCCGAGCCAGAGTCGGACAGATTCGGTTCCACCACCGGGTAGAGCTCCTTCAACTGATCGCCGTACAGGCTGCTCTTCATCACTCCCTCGCGAGCTTTCATGAAATTCACGTTACCCCGCAAGGTATTGATCTCGCCGTTGTGAGCCAGCATTCTGCGGGTCGATCGTATCGAGAAAACAAACAACAACCCAAAATTATCGCATCGTACGGACGAAGCCAAGACGCTGCAAAGAGGTCGAGAGCTGGCCACTCACCGTAACGGATGAGCTCTCTCCCAGCTGGGAAAGGTATTCGTGGAAAAGCGCGTGTGCACCAATGCCAGGTAAGTCTCGAATTTCGGCGACTGCACAGACATAACCAACGTACAAACGCTCGCTTATACGAAACTCGGCGAGCTCGAAATCAAAATCGAAATCGTAACGTGTATCGTACGTACCTTCAAGTCGGTAAAGTAAGCCCACAATTGGTCCGCCGTGAGCTGTCCCTTGTACACTACGATCTTGAGGGACAAGGAACAAATGTAGTATCTCAAGCCGGGCTTTGGTATGCGGTGCGACGACTTCTTTCGCAGCACAAACACCTGGAGGAAAGGTCGAACGCGATGAACGTGATATTTCGAATAGCTTGGAGTTTCCGCAATTTTCGGCCAGCCGCCAAGCTTTCACGATCGATGCGGCTTGGCGCCTCGACGAAAGATATATTTACCTGACGGTTCAAGGCTTCGACTTCTTGATCGCCGGTCACGAACACCTGGCGCATGTACGGCTCGCATTTCGTTGCCACTTGGCCCAAGTGCGAGTTTTCCGTTGGTACGTCGCGCCAGCAGATTACCTAAGGACAAAATCTCGTTATTTCGAGGCGACTCGACCGTAAGGACTTGTTGTTTCGATCGTTGACCAGAGCCGTTAAACTTGCAAACCACCCGTAAAACGAAACTAAAATATCCAACTCACTCTCAAGTTACATTCCGTGGCAAGCTTCTCGAAAGCCACCTCGGCTTCCTTGTGAGTATGCTTATCGAGGAAAAGTATTCCAGTGGCGTAGCGTCCAAACTCTGGCAACGCGATTTTTTGCTGGCCTCTACAGCGACGAACGATCCCGTGAAAAATAAAGGGAAAATATCAAGCAAATTATCGTCGACAACTTGTTGGTTTCTCGTCGATAACGCAAAACTCGTTCGATCGAACAATCCAGACAATCCAGTCGCGAAAGAGCAGTCGCGAAAGAGCAGTCGCGAAAGAGCAGTTGCTCGACGATTCGAAAATTGAACGTTCGCAGGAGAGTTGCGAGTCGAAAACAAACAAATCGGTGTTTATCGAATTGTCGAAAAGACACGTACCGAAGTTCGTCGGCGTAGTATTGGTGTGGTATGGCGCAGAGTAGACCAGCACCGTCGCCCGTGTCGTTGTCGCAAGCGCAAGCACCCCTGTGGTGCATACGCGCCGACAACGTTTCTGCATCGCGAACGATCTGTGAACAAAGAAATATTCCTTACTTCGTACAACGCGAGAAAGCTCTTTGCTACGTATGGACAAACACGTAGGACGAGCTTCGGTTACGCGCGTAAAAAAAAATAAATAAATAAACAAAAGAAAATACAACGGGAGGACGCCAACGCTAGCGTTCCTTCCACGCTCGGTTATCGCGCGTGATTATCGCGATAAACCGAACGCAGAAGGGAAAAGTCGAGCAACTTACTTTGTGAGAGCGTTTGCCGTCGATAGCGACGATAAAGCCAACGCCGCATGCGTCCTTCTCGAGCGTTGGGTCGTACAGACCCTGCTTCTCCGGGAGTGACCACGGTTCACCGTAACTCATACTTGAAAATCTGAAACGTTAAAATTTGACGTGTTCGTTAGAAAAATGACTTTGTCGGATCTTGCGGAGTGTATCGAAAGCGATTGTTTCGGAATTCGACGTTTTGATAACGAACACGTGGAAAACTTTATTGATACGTGGACGCGTGCGTTATCGTATCTGCCTTCTTGCGCTCTAATCGTGTTTTGGATATTTGTACATTTTCGCAAACGTTGCAGATTGACAATTGTCGAGAAACAATTAACGCTTTCCTCTTTCTTTCGTCTTTTTCTTCCTTTCGATAGCAACGCTTGCGCAGTTATTGTCGAATAAAACTTGACGAGAACGCAAATAACGCGTTTGAAAAGAGAGGATTCCATCGAGCGTTGAGCAACCGACAATTGTCCGCAACGTTATATCCGTTTTAGGTATTGGCGTAAAAAAAGAAAGAAAAAAAAAACAATTATCTTGCTCGACGCTCGCGAACGAAAACAAACGATTAATCGTCGTATGTTTATTATGGATAAACGATCGACGATCCCAATTGAGATAACTTGGACTTTATTTCACGATTGATTTATCCTATCGTACACTCCAGACGCGCGATAGACGCACGTGTAATACGCGAATTATCATCGTTGATCGATTCGATAACACGGATTAAAAGTCGACGAAATGTCTCGAATGTATAAAGGATAAAAGAGAAACGGACGATTCGATGCTGCTACGCGTCAACTTAGCCTTGGAAGATTAGTACGAAACAATTTGCACGACAATTATGGTTTATTCTCGTCTCGATGAGTAGCGTGCAACTAAAAAAAGAAAAAAAAATCACGTTTAACGCTTTGTTAGACCGAGCGACTTTTGCGTTTCGATTCCCTTCGTTATTACTAGCGAGTACAGTTTATAGTCGGTCATGAGTTTTGATTGATTCGCGTGATCGATCGAATTTCATTTCAATTACACAAAATACACGGAAATCTTGCGGAAAACTGCTGAAAATATTTGGAATATTTTAATAAAACGACGTTTATTGGAAATTTTTCTAGGTTATTATTCCGCGTTTTAATCCACGATAAAACGAGTTAATTTCTGGAACGTCGATGACTAAATTCCATTTTTAACGACTAACGTTTAACGTACCATGCGTCCTTTTCGATAGAAGCAACGTATTCTCGATTAAACATTGATAACCGTTGACGTCACTGCAAACTATTAGCGCGCAAAAGCACTGCGGTTAAAATCTCAAGCTCTTGGTGTACATCAACCGAGTATACCTGGTGTCCTAACGAATGCACCAACAACGATAAAACTTCAATTAATCAAACGAGAGCTATGATTGAGAAAGAGAGAGAGAGAGGGGGGGGGGGAAGGAGCACAGCTGAGTTTATCGAGGATAAGGCTGCTTACGTAAACGAGTATAGGACAAAAGGAACGGAAAAAATAAAAAAAGCTTTGATAATTTTATACAAAAGGCGTTTTCTTTGAAAAAATTGCAAGTGTCACTTTTATTTTGTGTTCTTTGTGACGTTAAAAGCGTCCGTCAGGGTCAAGGTACAAACGTTCGTCTAGAAAAAACTATTGTCGTGGATCGATCGAAAGCTCGCTCGCTCTTTCCCCCTTTGAATCGCGATAAGAAATCACAAGACAACAGCAGCACGATACGTAGGGATATCGATCGATCCGCGTCATTCCAAAGACGCTATACGCACGCTGACGTAATCGAAAATAGACATCGAGACAAGTGTACAGGTGCGCACGAGTCCAGCAAAGTAAGTACATCTTGAGCGTTATCGATCCACGAACACCGTACAAGACCTATCGTTGCAAACTGTCCGTATGGTCATCACTAGAAACGACGCTACTTGGTGCGACACGGGTCGACGAACGATACACTTGCGACTTTTAAAATAGACATAGAGGTAGCGTGCGTCCGCAACGCGTTTGCCAATTCACCGTTTCCAACTCTTTTCTACGCACCTTTCTACGTGTACGCGTCAACGTTGCTCCGAGCGTGTATCCAAGATTTTGTCAACGACGAAACAAACTAGTTTGTGCGCGAATAAATATAGTCGGACGACTTTTCGAATACGCGCGAAAGCTGTAAGTTTGTCAACAACGTGCATCGATCGAACCGTCGTTATCCGTACTTTTGTTACTCTGCACGAGGACAACGCCAGAGGAAAACTAGAAAGAAAGGCACAATTTGGAGGATCGAGAACGACGGCTCGGTTGAAAAAAAAAAGAAAAGCCTATTGCCGTATGTACGAGATATACGAGACGGATTAAAGTGAATTTACGCGACTGCGCGTAACAAATTATACGACGCGATCGATATATTACGCCACAAAATCATCTCGTATCAGCCCAAAAAAAAAAAAACAAAAAAGTTCCGAACACGTTGACACGACGTGACGTTTTACCGTAAACAAACGGCAGATTAAAAATAAAAGGAAACAAACAAAGAGAGATATATCTCAGTTTTGCATCGAGCTTCTTGAGTAACGTTGAGCAACGTGAAAGGCGGGGGGAGGGGAGAGACGATAAAAAAAAAGAAAGCACGCCGCGGCGCCGGGAATCGATCAAAATTTAGCACGAGAGAGATGCTGGTCGAACGACGATGAATATTGACGTCAATTCTCGTAGTAATCGATATGGATATGATTCGGTTGTATTGCGGGGATGATGCCTCCCTTCCCTTCCTAACACACACACACACACACACTCGTATCTATACGCTCGAGTCGGCAATTGTGGAGGCGGCTCGAGAGTATCGATTCGACTGCACTACCCACGCGGCAGCTCTTTGACCCCGTTCTCCCCGTCTCACAACCGCTGTACTTTGACGTATTTCGAATCCCTTATGCGACGACAAGTTAGCCAATAAGAAAAACGCAAGACAAGTTGGTCGTCGATTAAAGCAAGCTCGACGTATATCGGCGAGTTTTGTTTGAACAAACCACGATGTCGACGATCCTTGTAGTCGTATTACGTAACGCTAACCAAAGACGAGATCCGAGGGACGAATTAGCGCGCTCGAGACGCAGCAAGCTTACCTATTTGAACGAGATCGATCGTCGAAGGTCGGCTTGCCGCAGCAGTTCAACGCTGGATCTGGCTGACAAAGCTCGACCAAACTAATCAAATTTCTCGTAGTTGCGTTCTCAAAATCTTGTAAATCGTTTCGATGCGCTGCGATCAAACGACGACCTTCCTCTTTTTTATTTTCCTTCTCTATTTTTTTGTACACGCCCCTATACAGTCTATTCGAATAGAGGCGCGAAGCCAGACTGCTGGAGCACACTTGTCCACCGGCGTGCTTTAGCTACGTTTCGCTCCCCCCACCAACACCACCACCACTACCAGTAGTATCGTACGTGCACGAGTACGTGCACTACCCCTCTCGATGAAAGTTCGCTCTTTTTTGTTTGATGCCACCTTTGTTCGTCGTCAACGACGTCTCGTTCGAGCTTTTGCACGTTCGATTGCAGACTTGTATCTTTAACGGATAGATTACGTAACGTGGGATCTTCCGTCTTTTTTCAAAGCGCTCAATTTCTCCGTCGACCCTCGGTGCTTTGTTACGTTTGACGTTCGGCTACTTTCCGCGTCCTTCGACCTTCAAAAAAGCCGACGATCGCAAGCTTGCGTCGCACTTGGAAAAGAGAAAAAAAACAACAATAATGGACGAACATTCTTCAAACGGTTAACGCTCTAATCCCTTCTGTTGTTTTTTTTCCCCGAAACGCGCTGCATAGCGTCTATTTACAACCGTCTATTTATAGCGGTCGTATTCGTATTCGTTTGACGTTGAAATTAGCAGCGTACGAGAAAAATCAATTTCGTCTCATCGAAAATGCACGCGAATTTTTCGCTGAAAAACGAGGAAAAACTACGAAACTGGAGCGTAACCTCGAATCTCTTCAACGTATTGCGACGTTCGACGTTTTACCGCGATGGAGCGGCGATCATTGTTTACCGTGTTGTACGACCGAATAAAAAAAACGAGCGAAATAATAGCGCGTTTTACGAGGTTGTACGTTGACGTAGCCGATAGCCGATGTAAATATGTAATACGCGTTTGATTGTCGATAATACGGGATATTTCGCGACGTACTCGTTTAATCTCGACTAAATTTGAAGCACGATAAAACGCGGCGAGACGATTGTAGAAGGAAAAGCTCTTTATTCGTTTCGTTTGACTTTGCGCGTAGCACGAAGCGCGTGTACGAACAAACGTCAAACGCACGTCACCTTTGTTGGGACTATTTGTCGAAATTTTGCACGATTCGTAAGGACGCGAGGACAACCCGTTCGAACTTCGGGACCAATAGTCACGAGTTATCGAGTTTTATTACCGGCAAAGAGCGATGCGCGCGCGCGCGCTACTGGCTACGACGTTCTTCCAAGGACGTTTGGCGTGCCGCGAGATTGAATTCTTTTCTGTTTTTTTTTTGTTTTTTTTTCTTTAACCGTGAAATATTTGGACGGAAAGATGAATCGATCAAACTAGAAACGTCGATGTACCCGTATACACGTGTGCGCTAACGCAAAGTTGTTTTGTTTGTTAAGCAGCGATCGAAAGTCTTGGAGGGCGAGCAAAGTTTGGTCTCACCGGTACAACCTAAATAACAAACTTTATCGCGTAATTATTTCGTAATGAATGACTGTGCAAAACTTATCGTCTTTGACTGTGAGTGAAAAATTTTGCGACTGCGCACACGTTGCGTCATTTTTAGCCATACGATAAGAAACGTTTGCAAAGTGTAACACGGTAATGTCGTAAAGAGATAATTTATTATATCAATTTTTTTAATCTCTTTTTTTACCAAGACAACTTGAAAGAAAATAAAAAAGTTCATCGTTGGTGGTCAATTAGCGCGAAGAGAAAAATACGCGTATGACGCAGACGATCTACCACGATCGTATTTAGTTATATAGATATGCGTGTAACGCGAGAAATCGACATTCGCGTAATCAAATTGCAAAACGATCGTAATAACGCACGACCTATCGATTACTATTCTCGTTTTCCTGTTTTTCTTCTTTTTTTTTTTTTGCCATTGTTACAACTCGTGTTGGATTTTTCGTTTTATCTTGCTAGCTTATAGCTCTCTCGAGACGTAATCAAACGCTCTTAACGGTAGTTAGCCGCCAGCAATTTCTATTTGAAATTATGCTAATGGCCATGTTTCAAACGTTCAACAACGCAACGGTTACGTAATTGACAGCAGCAACTACACGGGAGGTAAATAAATATTGCAAGCCGACGGAAAAATATAATACTACGGGTATTTCTCTCGCCCCCCCCCCGCTCCTCTTTTCCTCTTTATCTACCCATATATACATATATGTATATTTTGTAGTAAAACTACACTTAGAGAAGCGTGATAATTTGACGGATATCTTAAATTTATTTTTAAACGAAGTATCGTTCGAACGTAAAAGCGTTACGTGATTTTTTGCGCATCTAAAAGTAAAATGCTACACGGCGGCAATTTGCTTTGGAAGGAATGAAAAAAAAAAACGAAGCCAACGTTCGAAACTTTGATAATGTATATCGCGAGAGAATTACGTAAAGGAATTCAAATTTAAATAGATTTTACACAAATGCAGCGTAAACAGACTTGACGTTTGTAAAAAACCATCACCTTTTAATCGAACGATATTCACGCTGGAAACTATCGCGATCAATCGATCTTACATTGATATGTAAAGTTCAAGGTAAAACTGTACATCGACGTATAATTGTATAATCGTAAATAGTTGTTTGTTGATTCGGTTAAAAACGCAACGACTAATTTGATCGAACCAAATGACGCAGAGACGCGTCGACGACCGTTTACAAAGTTTACTATTTTCTCAATATCCAAACGATCCGATTTGCTCGCGTAAAAGTAGAACGGAATTTTCTAGAACTCACGGCGCGTACCTATTAGCCGATGCGTCATTTGCTATTACAGCTGCTATTTTCGCAAAATCCATCTCTCTCTCTCTCTCTCTCTCTCTCTCTCTCTCTTCTCGATGGAAAGTTGAGGAAAAAAAGCTTAGAGTAATCGTCGAAATCTTGGCGTTGAGTTTGCGCGTGTTTTCTTCTTTATTATTACTGTACTTTCTTCCTCCTTGACGATGGCAACGGGGCGGCTACATACGCTATCGATCGACTTTTAAAGAGAGAAAAGGTCACTCTCTCGTCGACGTTCCAACGAATAACCGTCCGGAAGTTTTTCTATTACGCGTGAAAGCTTTCGCTACAGTCTCTTTGTCGCTCGTTGACGCGACAGTTGTGTTCCTTTTACACGAATGCCAATTTATCAGCAGAGATTTATTCGCGTTATCTATTGCGATCCGTGTCAATGGATTTATTCTTTATTAAAGTTGCAACGATACAAAGTCACGCACTCATCGTTCAATGAAAAACCGAGCAAAACAAAAGAAAAGAGCGAAGCTTACTCGGATACGTTAGCGCAGTTGTCGAGAATACAAAACGTGAAAAGTAACGATCGTCCTTCTCGTTTTATTTATTATTTTTTTTTTTTTGTAAAATACATACACAGCGACAAAGGGGAGGTAACGATAAAAAACGAATACGACATACCGAGTTGGTTACTGGCGCGTAGCCAATGTGCCTCTCCCTCGCGATGACGCAATTTTAGGATCCGTATAATCTCTCTCGTCTCTACTCCCCTCGTCGAAGGGTTAGTCCCGCTACAACGTCGCGTAGGTGCTCGCATCTTGCCAGTGTCTGTCAAGGTCCTTATACGTATAGTAGTGTGTGCGCGCGCGCGCAAGAGAGAGAGAGAGGACACTTTTTGTTATTTTTTTTCCGTTTTCCTCCATCGATCAAACAACAACGTTGTACGCGAAAAGTTGAAACGGATGTTTTTGTGCAATCGAATTATCCCGACGTTAATTGAATAAAAATTGCTTTTCAACGTACGTTGTCGGCAACGATACGATCGTACGAAGATAATTTCAACAATTGAAAACGATACTCGAGCAGTACTTATAACGTTCGCGTGCCTATTCGTTGTGTCGTTTGGTTTTTTTGCCTTTTGTCGAGCTTTTCTTCTCTTGACTCGTGTTGTTGTTCCAACAACTCAAACACGAGGCTTCGCTACTAAAACTCTCTCTTCTCGCTTTGCGATCGTCGAGTTTTCCCACTACGATTGCAATTTTGAAGGATTCGTTTTGAAAAAAAAAAAAAAACAAACAAAATCGAGTATACGAGACAGTTTCGAGCCAGACGCAGGCGACACAGGCGCCTTCCTAAAAATTAGCGCGTAATCCCTTACGTAATCACCTGCACCAGCGAGCAACGCCAGCAAAGTGGCAACGCTAACAGTCGATCGAGATGCCTATGTTTACTGCGTTGTAGTTTTGAAGATAATATTAGGTTGTATCACGATTAAAATCGCGCGCATCCGCGTGTTGATGTCTGCTGGCGATAACGTTTATCGCTTTCTCCGTTGTGTCTCTACGCGTTGTGCGTGGATCGTCTTTTTCTTTCGACGTACGCGTATTTACGTTCGACACCGATTCAATCGAACGAGCGACGTACTTTGCGGGGGGTGGAAGTGGAGGGGGGGGAGGGGGAACTACGCGAGAAATCATCGATCGACGAGCGATCGCAGTTGATTTAGTTGAAGGAAAAAGCGCGAGAGAAGAAAAAAAAACGTCCTCGGACCGAAATTCGCAAGTATGTTGAACTCGTTGAGTGTCATTAGCACCTGACAGACGTCACGTGCTAGTTCGAACGGCAACGGCAATTGTCTCTAAGAGAACGTTAAAAAAGACACGAAGCTGTCTGTCGCGCTAAAACCTGTTTCCATCGATGTTGTACGCTCGCGAAGCAGCACGTTTCGAGAACGTGCGCGTTGCTGTTAACGTAGGACGAAAAAGCGACCGATAATTAAAAAAAAAAGTCAAATTGTTCAACTTTTGTTTTTTTTTTTCACGCGCGCTACAAATCATTGGCATTTGATTTTTGAAAGAAGGCAGGGCAGAAGAAGACACGCTCTATCAAAAATGTCAAGGAAACGACATTGAAGCGCACTTTCTTTTGGTAAACGTAAATATTGTGAGCTGCAAGAAAGAGAACAACAATGATTTTGTAGTAACATCGCTAACACGACTGATTGTTCTTCGACATACTTGCCAAGACGCATGGCACGTTGAAATGTTCAACGGCATAAACACCGATTAAGCACTCTTTGTCGATCCGATCGAAACCGCCCAGCGAGGAAAATTCTCTTCCTCCGCGTAAGCGGAACGAACGAAAAAACCCAGAATTGGCCGAACCCTTTTAGCTAACTCGTCTTGGGAGCCTTGTCAAATATTCAACGTGGCTATTACGCGCGCTATAGCCGTAAAAACATCGATCGTACCAAACTACAATACGCCTACCTCGCTGTACCTCGTCAAATTGCTTGTTTTTTTATTTGTTCTCCGCAAATTCCATGAAACAATAATAGCCTCCAAAGAATTACGATAAATAAGAGACGTTCGCAATTGAAAGAACAACGTTCAACAAAAATTATACGTGTACATACGTATTGCTGATATCGAATTATACAGCGGAATTCTCGCGATAAAAAAGAAATTTGACGAAAAAATTCCATCACGCGTGAAACACGTTCGAAGCCGCTCCATAATTCATTCGACAGGATATATTATTTCAAATATAATTAGAAAGAAACATCTGCATTGGACAACGGTAATTTTTCGTAACAAGAGGGTCGTCAAAGTATACAAAGTACACTAGTCGTTGGTACGTCTATGCGCGGTGGTAAAAACAGGGAGAGGAAGAGGGGGGGGGAGACATGGAAAAAGGGGGATGAGCGCGCTATACGCAATAGTAGGAGAAATAAAATATACGTCGAATCGTTGGTGCGCACGAGGGCAATTGCCGGCGAAAAGATAGTCGCATCGTGGTGATATTTTTAGCCAACGCGAGAGAGCAAGAGCGGAAGAAGCAACGTGTGCAAGCGGCGAGCTTATATATATATATACACACACGAACAACTGCGTGCTCTCTTTCTCGGGAGAATTCATGTCCGCCATTGTAGCCGGAATGCGAAAAAGCACGTTTGCACAACCGTTACCTTGGAATGACTCTTGGGATCTAGGTGCTGCTGCCGAGTACTGCTCGGCGAGACAACCTCCTTATTTTGTTGGACTCGTTGATAAAACGCCTCGACGTACGCCGACGCGATCGATCGACGGCCTGACAAAACTGCACACAGAGGATATCCGTCGACACACCACTGTTAGCTCCAAAAACCCGCCGACTTCCCTTTGTGAAAATCCCTTTGACGTTGTTGCTACTGCTGCTGCTGCTGCTGCTGCTGCTGTTAAAAGCACCGAGCTTGATGTCGCTGTATCGCAGTAGTAGCTATACACGCGTACGCGAATCCTTGGAGACGACGAAGCAAGTAACGAAATTCGATTGGTATTCTCGTTGTTATAGATGAAATATAATGATTTTCGATTAAAACGATTAGGGAGCAAAAAGCAGCGCAAAAAGTGTCCGTCGGCTCGACCGGTTCGCGCACGAATGCTGCCAGTTCGCACAAACTCGTCGTCGCACTCGCGCCTATGTGTATGTGTACGTGACGACGAGAGACTTGCATACCTATCGTCCGTATTTCTCCCGGTTCAAGACTACTAGCTATGTACTGCTGTTCTCACATCGACAACTGCGCGCGCACCACCCCATATAGAACGCTTACTTGCATGTGTTTGTCGGCTGTACGTACCTATACGTCTCCTTGCACGCTCGTGCTTTTTGCGCATGTGCACCAATGACGAGTCGTTGCTATTTTTCGGTGATTCGGCGTTGTACCCGCGCACCCTTCACCCGCCAAACGATCCATGAGCAACGTTACCGAGGGATGAGCAATGACGACAACCACTTTGTATTCGATATTTATTTATTTAAATTTTCATCAATATCATATTTAAATAATGCGTAATGACACGATGAACAATCATTAAAAAATATAGTGTTTTCTACCATTACAATGATATACATTATAGTTATTAATGTAGATAAGACGTACTAATGTTAGAAGAATCGGTTGACGCGCGCTTCGAAAAGGAATCACTATCTCGTCGCTCATTAAAATCATCTTCTACTGACAATTGAAAAGTCTTAAAAAATATAGTGCAAATACATTTTGCTATACACAACAAAGAGGGACGAAACCGTTTTTTTTTTCGCTTTCCTGTTCGTTATCTCTCCTGATCGGCGCGTCTTAACTATATAACTTACGAGTGAATACGTTGCTAATGCTTACTTGTTATGATACATCTTTTCGATCTTTTGTATTTTTTTTCGCACAACCTTTTTTTTATTAAAAATCTCGCAATTCAATCTCTTAAATGATTGGGATTGACGAAACATAACAAACGGTTATCCCCTATTTCATTTTTGTTACCTCTACGTATATAACGAGGAAATAAAAAACAATATCCTATCAAGATTTACTCGCAATTACATCTCTACTATTTGCTTAAGGCCTGAAAAAAAAACTATAATTAGTTGTTTAATTGTTTTTTTTCGCACGGGCCCGCAACGAACAATAACCTTTCTTTTTTTTATTCGTGTATCGTCAATTTTTTTTTCTTAGTTGACTTATTGCATGCTTTTTCCCTAAAACGTAACAACATCTTTTTACTTACGATACGTATCTCGTTCGTCCTCAATCTCTATAAAATGTTATAATATTAAAAAAAGACTATACTCTTTATACATACGGAGCAATAAATTAAGAAGAAAACAAGCAATAAACGTATTTTTTTCTTGATCGTTGCGATCATTGTGTGTTTTTTTTATAATTTTTGTCCCGCGTACGTTGAGGCGACTGCAAATAATTGTTTTAAAGTTTTTTCTAAAACCATCACAATTTGACGCTCTTGTGGAATAAACGTACTAGATAATCTTTCACTCTGAAAGAAAGGCCTACGGTATATCACATACAATATTCAGAAACGTATCCGCTGTACAAATTTCAAAACCCGTATCCACCAAAGAAAAAAAAAACAAAAAATAAACAAAAATTGTTTACTTTCTAATTATTGAACCCCATACTCCGTTATCGTTGCGGCTTTCGCGATTCCCCGGAAAAAACACTACACTTGACATTTGGAAAAAAAGAAAAATGATAGATTTACAATGATCTAGAAAGAGCTTGACAAATGTTAGGTAGCGTTTAAAAATGAGTTTGCCTTCGTGAGCGGAGTCTTACTACTTAGTTACACAACAAATAACGTGCTTTTTATTATACGTACTTTTGTACAAGAGATGTACGCTCTATTAAAAATTGATTTCACTTCGACATACAAGCCATCAAACTTCTTTTGTTTGACAAAATTCATCCGATATTTTAGCGTCTATTCTCTTGCACGTGATATTTGCTTCTTAGGCTAAATTTACACGACTAATAAAGTTTTTGTTTTTTCATAGTGTTATTCTTCTTTTACGAATATTTTTCGTTGAACTCGCGAGGAATGTTTTTTATAAATTGCAATGGCTATTGCGCTATTGGAAAAATCGCGATGAAACCGATTTACGCTAGTTAAATTATTGCCTCTGCATTCTAGAAGTAGACCGACGCTTTTATTTATTATTTTTTGAATGATACAAAATGCTAATGTGATCGCTCAAACTAAACGTTCTATTTTCATGTACATCGTTTTTTCTTCTTAACTAACAACATCTATAAGCTAGTATTGCTATGCTTTGTTTGTTGGGCTTAAGGATCTTTGGAGTTGTGCCCTGACATTATCGTTTTTATCTTGATTCTACTTCAAACATTCAGTGTGCTTTTACTCTGTTCTATCGTAGTACGTGTGTAACACTTATAGATCTACCTAAGTCAATATGCTTGGGTGAACGCATCCCTTCGCAGATTCCTAAGTGATCTATTTGTTTCATATTCCGATTGTTTTATAATGTAGAGATTTTCAAATACACACTTGGAATTTGAAACAACATACGTTTAATAAATAGACCCACTACTAGATATAACTATTTTGCAGTGTTTCATTTGATTTTCAGTTTTTTTTCTTTTACTTCCCATTTTCAGAGGAATATTAGACTGGTTTTTTTCTCTACTTTTATTCACTAACTTTTCATAATGCCACAGGTTAATGATTAAGATAAATTCGAAGTTCCTTCTGCAAATATTCATTTTTTTTTTCAAAATATTAGACGTCGTTTGACTTTTATGAATTTTTTAAAATATCAAAACATTTATTACTGCCTCTGGTAATGCAAAAAACGATACCAAGGAATAATAGCAACAAGAGATCTGTTATTGTGTTCGAAATATCATGTATAAATGACATACTTGATACAAAACATGTGTATAAATAAGTAACATTTATACAAATAAGAAAATTGTTCTTTAAGCGTACGAAGTGTACGTATAGGTTGTTTCAAAGTTTTAATTAGGTCCCATTATAATTTGCAGTTTCAAGTTATCAGTGCCAAGCTCTGATTACAGTCACAAATCTATTTTGTTGTTGTTGTTGTTGTTGTTTTATTTTTGTAAATTTAAGTATCAAATGACTTTATCTTTTAAGGTTTCGCGATCGTTGCGCCATCACTCTTTTAATTCGAGTATGTACATAAGAGTGATATGTTACATCTGCATTACACGTGGATGGTTTTGATGAAACACAGTGACAAACGACTCAACAAATCATAAATTTCAAACGTTTCATTAGCTATCGGTAATTTCTGCAACTTATGTTCTTATCGTATTAAATCTCGTGTCGCAAATGTCAAGATCATTGCCTACCGTCTAACGCTTGTTGATTTTGTTCGATGACAATTGACGTTTACTCGTTTAATAAATTTTATCCATTGAACTGTAGGCTCTTGGAATTGTGCACGATAAATTTTGCTTAAAATTTACGAGATGATAGTTTACGGTACGTCGGTATGATACCTAGATAAAGTTTCAAATACTCGTTTTAATATCGTGAAAAATGATATAATTTTGCTAATCTAAAGGGATATTTAAATCTAGATAATATGCGTCGGATAAAAACCATCCACGGATATGAATACTA
The DNA here is from genome assembly GCA_030064505.1 of Chouioia cunea. Lineage (NCBI taxonomy): Eukaryota > Metazoa > Arthropoda > Insecta > Hymenoptera > Eulophidae > Chouioia > Chouioia cunea. The sequence goes on from JAOPFQ010000001.1 coordinate 2,136,262, forward strand.
CGTAATACATGATTAAGTATAAAATAAACTTGTAAACTGATTTTATTTTCAATTCAATGTTAAAATATTACGTGAATACTTGTCGTTTGTATTCAAGAAGCTACCTCCTTTTTGCTTAACCAATCAAATGTACTAAAAAATATACAAAATGTATTTGCAAGAAAGAAAAAATAATACAAAAGTAAACTTCATAAAATGATTTTTTTTATTAAATGTCCTTAAAAACAAAAGAAAAATTTTATTCCTATAATTATTAAAAAAATAAATGAATACTTTGTAAACAACTAAAAATGTAATGATTATAAGATACTAATACTTGCAATAAGGTACAAGATTAAAATAAACTAAAGTTTTTATACGAAAACCAGCAAACATTCAATAAAATGTGCCCACAAGTAGCTATCTTAATATTTCAAATATTAACGCTTTATATTTCTTGCACTATTTATAAATCGCACTTGTAAAAAAAATTGCAATACTTTTGCTCGCGTCAACAATAACATAGGATAGCCTTCATCCTCAATCTCGAAACTACAACGGTAACATCTGTGCTTGATGATCCTATCATGATTGTCGTGCCTGTTGGCACATGCCCCGACTATTTTTGATATTTACATTAAAAACACTCTACGTTCCACAATCGCATTTCCCATCAATTGTTATTATTGGTACTTAACGGGCTCCCAATATTATCGATTTCGCGCTGAGCTCTTGAAATTTTAACTTTGTCCCTCGGGGTACCATCTTCACCCGTTTCCATGGCAAACATTTTCATCTTTTCTTTGAAGCTCAGTTTCTCTGGAACAGCCCCCATTTGCGAGTTTTGCTGTTGCCTTTGCTTTTCGGCCAATCGTCTCTGTCTGGGATCCCTACAATTTGTTCGAGCATCTTATTTTAGTATCGCGAGATAAGGAAAAACAAACAATCAATGCTCTGAATTAAAAACGAGGTACTCACTTATAAACTTCCTGAGCGCCTATCACGCCAGGTGTCGCTCCTTGAAATATACTTCCGGGACCTTCTGGAGTTTTCGGCGAAGCCAACAACATCTCTGCATCGTTTATGAAGTTCTATGGGACGAACGAACAATTAGCATTTGTACAATTACTCGATGGACACAAAGTATCTACTGTTGCATAACACATATAAAATAACAAATCTAAAATAAATATCTACGTCAAATGGTTTCGATCGTCTTGTTCGTTGATAATTACAATCAATAGAGGAAAACACACATCAATAAACAGAGCAAATATGCGGTAAAATTCAATCAAATACACGCTTGCAATGATGGCAATGACAAATGCATACAGTTTTGTATGATGGGCGAATGATTACAGCATTTTGATAGGATTAACATTGCCACATGCAGAGAATAAATAGGTAGCCGATGAGCAACTGCCCATCGAAATCACGATATACCTCTCGTCATTCATCCGCCATATATGCTGTGGGGACTTTGCGATACTTAAATGTTCTACTGTACAATACTTGTGAATGCATTTGAAATGGTTTGTTAGTATCATTTTTTATTTATATTTATACATGTATATATACATATACATATACATATACATATTATATATATATATATATATACATACACATAAATATAGTTATTGATTAAACAAAAACGAAAACAATCGAATGGAAACTTACGTTTGGATCTTCCCTGATGGTGTCCATAGTTATGGATGAAGACGTTATTATATTAGAAGTATTGGAGATATTATTTCGAGATGGCGATTCTGTATTGGCGTTGGGATCGTGAAACGAAACTCTTTTGGGCATCGTAGTAGCTTGAGATCCGAGCAAAGCGTTGGAAGTCGTGGTAGTATTCGAACGCAGTGCACTTTGCTGTGACATAACAGCATAGCTAGAGCCTCGTTCTGGTGGCGGAGGTGCTTCGTTGCCAGTTGGCGACGCTGTAAATTAATATTTCGTATCGATCAGATAACAGTAGCGTCAAAGTATGGCATCGTGCATAATTATTCGTGGGATCAACTCTTACAAGGAGAACTAGTGTCTTCGATTACAAGATTGTCCAATCTCAGCATATTAGGATGCAATTGCGATTGATTGCGCATATTTGTCTGGTGCTGCTGATACAATTGCTGCTGTAATTGTTGTTGTCTCAGCTCTTCTTCTTCTCGACATCGTCTTTGATTGTCGTCGTATTCGTTTTGCTGTCTCTTCAACTCTTCTATTCTGCGCATTCGTTCTCTCTCCTCGTTCTGAGCAGCAACAGCAGCAGCGGCAGCTGCTGCCGCCGCCGCTGCCATGCTCGCTTTTTGACTAGCGTTCGCATTCGATTGATTGAGATTGGACGAGCCATAAGGCGGGGAAACGTTTGGCTGATTGTTCATATTCGGATTTTGCAACATGTAACCACCGGTATTATTGGGCGTGTCGTTTTGCCCGCCGTAATTGTTTATCATGGAGCCCTGTTGACTGCTGACCGTGTGAATTGGTACATTGGTCATTTGGATCTGACTGGCGACTGCTTGTGGCGACTGCATGGGACCTCTGCCCGATTGATTTGTGGCGCTCGTTCGCGAAAGACCACTCGGTTGCTGCTGCTGCTGTTGTTGGTGGTGATGTTGCTGCTGCTGCTGCTGCTGTTGTTGCTGTTGCTGTTGTTGTTGCTGCTGCTGCTGCTGCTGCTGCTGCTGCTGTTGTTGTTGGCTATTCAATTGATTATTGCGATCCTGAGCGGTAGCAGTACGGAGGAGATCCTGAACTCGTTGAGAGGTACTCTCGCTCTCGAGATCATTGCCCTCCTCGTCGTCGTCTTGCTGATTAGCTGCTTCCTCGGCGCGCTTCTGGAAGTCTCGCTCCAATTGCAAAGCGCGTAGTTGTTCGTCTTGCTGAGCAGTTCGACGAGGCATCGCGCTCAACTCGGCAATCTGCTGGTCGCGCCACTGCCTTGCCGCTTCTCTACGCCTTGCTTGTTCCTATAACGCGATAATCCTCTTTAATATTCCTTGCATAGCAAAGCCACAAAGCGACTACGATACCTTTTCTCTCTCTTCTCTCTGCCAAGGATTAGTGGCGCTGAACTGATACTGACGCGGTTGTTGCGAACTTCCGGAAGTTGCGGGGTAGTAGCCACCTCTTGGAGGATCCTGCATGCTTGCGGTATACCTGTAAAGCGGACAAAGTCACGATTAACGAGTTGACTCATCCTAATCTTATAATCCAATGTCTTGTAACGTACCTTGAAGAGGGATCCATTTGTTTGCTGTACAGTGGGTGGGTCATGGTGTTGGGTACCGGTGGCGGTGGACTTCCACCTGCATTGGGCAACGAGGGTCGGGCGGGCGGATGTTCGTTCATCGTGTCCACGCCTTCTGCATGCTCGGGTCCGTTTGGAAAATGCGGACCGTTTTGACCGTAGGGCCGTGTCATGGGAGATCCATATTGGTTTGGAAGCATTTGTTTGTTGTACTGTCCATACTGGTTGTACTGTTGTTGGGGTTGTACTTGTTGTGGGTGTGGGTGGTGGTGGTGCTGTTGCTGCGGGTGTTGAAGTTGATGCTGATGTTGATGTGGGTGTTGGTGTTGATGTTGTTGGTGTTGCTGCTGCTGATCGGGCAAGTAGCCATAGTTCTGACCAGGCGGTCGGTTGTAGTTGGGAGAGGTAGGTCCGAGATTGGGCGTCGAGCCAAGAGGCCTACCAGGGCGAATTGAGTTTTGTTGAAGACCAACCTGAGCTGTACCTGCTCGTGGATTGTACGTATTGCTACGATAAGCTCCCATTTGAGCTCCAGGGGGAATCGCGGAACCGCTACCTCCTCGCAGTTCGCGACGACGAACTTCCTCCTGCATCTCTTGCAGTTTGGCTTCTTGTCGGATAATGTCACGCGACGATTGAGATCTAACTGGCGGGCCTTGCTGTTGCGATTGCATTTGATTAGGATGACCTTGCTGCTGATTAGGATTAACGTAGGCGGACATTGGCCTATCTTTGGCGAGGTCAGGCATGGTTCTGTTCAAAGCGTTCTCGGAGCCTCGCGACAGGGGTTTTTGCATCTGCATCGGACTTCTGCTAAAAGACAACAAGGTATAGGAGTAGCTGTTAAGGTAAACTAGATGACCACTGAGGATGTGCGTTACCTGTCGTCGGACGACTGAGGAGGACTTGGCTGTTGCTTGAGTACGGGCTCTTGATTTCTATATACTCCCAAATTCTGGTAGAATCTCTCGGCCTCGTTAGTTTGCATGTGATTTTGCGGTAAATTTGGAGACGATTGTTGTCTACTCGTCAAACCGCTCGGTGGCAAAGCACCAGCTCTACTTGGATCATGCAAGTTATGACTGGATCTAAGATTACACAAAGACGAACAAAGGCCAATGAAAAGTGACTAGTGAAAACGAGTCAAACGAACAAACGACAAACAACAACGACAACAACTAGAATCGATGCTGCCCGATGTATACCTGGAGCGTAGTGTGGTGGCACCGTTCATGGCGGGCATCGGTGGCGGTTGAACGGGTGGGGTGACGCTGTTGCTAGACGAAGCTCTGCTGTATCCAGGATTGAAAACTTCGTGCTGAAGTTTGCCTTCGGTTCCTACATCTGTCCAAGTTTCACGTTATAGAGCGAGAGGAGTACGAGGAGAAGGCGAGTGCAATGGCGTCGCTCGTTTTCGTGTATTTATACATTTTGGTGAATATGCGTGGCTCTGTGTACGTGTGGGTATGTGTGAGTGTGCGTTGTGTGCGGGTTGTGTGCGGGTTGTGTGCGGGTTGTGTTAAAAGCGAATAGAGAAACGAGAAGAAAGGAAAAGAACGTGTCGTAGTAAAGCGCGTGTGAATGAAGTGAGCGCGCAAAAGCTGAACTGGCATGATGGGTTTGTTTGATTTTTTTTTTTTGGGATTGAATTACTTACTGTGAAGAGCGGGAACGGATTTGCTGCTGTGTATTTGCTGCGGAGTTGGTGGCTCGTGTCCTAAACGCGATGGCAAATCACGTTCGCTCATGCGACGGGGACCTGCGTAGGAGAAGCGCGCAACAAGATGCACAAAAGAAACAAATGCACAACATTAAACGTCTAAAATTGACAACATGCGCGCTAAATTGCGTGCGAGTGGGTTTACCGCGTGCGTACGGAGCTAAAAGCATTGCAGTTAATTTCGACACGCTTGGATCAAGATTTATTCTTGTCTTTGTTTTTAGTTTTTGTTCGTGCATGCGATGTAACGTTTATCTTATTTACATATGCATTCCCAATACGTTTGTTATGTTTCAGCTCGTAAGCTCGAAGCATTTCTACGATCGTTATTTCGCATCGTATGGCAGTCAAGGCATGAACGATCGATTATGATCGCGTGAACGTGAAACGTCGTACGTCGGTCGAACCGTAAAACGCACAACGTGCAATGAAAAAACATCGACAACAAAATCGTTGTACGTTTATGGGACGTTGTACGTTTCATGCGACCACTTGGCTAAATTATAAACTAAATAAGTCTAGTTAAAGTAAAGGTTTAGGCTATCGTCGGACGATCGAAACCGCAGCTAAACATCTAGAGAAACGAAAGTGAAACAGCCAAAGAAAAAAGACAAATAACGGTGACGTCGTTTAAAAAAAATACAACAGAATCGAACGAACACATTGAAAACGTGAAAACTGAAGCAGGCGAATTCATTCAGGTGCTCTACGAACGAGACGATCACGCTATTTGGACGACTAGTGGTTGCAGATCTGAGGATCGTCGGCTTACGCGATTCCGTACACTGATGACGATGATGGCGATGCCGACGAAACACCCAATCACCATTGCCACGCTCGAATCTCGGCGTGGGCTTCCTCTCGGATACGTCCAAATCGCTGGTCGACCTTTGGCTAAATACTAGCGATCGTTTATTCTTTGACCGTCGTTTGCCACACGTGTGCACCAATTTCTCCCACGATCTACTTTTGCCGTTGAGTCCTAGCACCACTGCCTCGCCGTCGTCGTAGCCGTCGTCGTCGCCGTCGTCGTCGCCGTCGTCTTCGTCGTCGTCGTCGTCGTCGTCGTCGTTATTGTTGTCGCCGTCGTCGTTGTCGTCGTCGTCACCGCCACCGATCGATCTATCGTCGTCGACGAGTTGCTTGGATACGTCGTTCGTACTTTTGGACAATCTTACGGTAGAACGAATTGAACTGACCGACGAAGAGGCACTCTCGTCGCTTCTCCGTCGATTGATGCTTATCGTGCTTTTAATGGTAATTCCACCAAGTTGCTCGTCGGATATCTCGGGCGCGGAAACGACTCTCGAACACGTAGGAAAGACCGGGGTGTATTTGTTGGTCGCAGGGCTATCGGGTCGTTCGTTGAGAATGTCGTCGGTGCTCGTGTTGTTCGAATCGAGTTCTTCGTTCGAGGCTAAGTCTTTGAGCGACCAATACTTTGACAGGCTGTTTACTTTGGCACTTTTGGCTATAACCGCGGCACTCGCGCCAGTCGTCGCCGAGCCATTACACTTGCGACCCGGATAAACGTTGAGGGTACTGAGAATGGTAGGCAACGAATGGTTGCGAAAGTGTTCGAGACGCACGCTTCCAGAGATCAAAGCGCGCGGTTGCTTTGACATTTGCTCGTTGTCGAAACGATCGCGCGACGAATCCACGCTGGCTTCCGTTTGGCGACGACTGCTCGTCGCGCCGCTCTCTTTGTTGCTGGGTATAAAGAGAGGCGCGTCCACGTTATCGAGATTGGCGAATTCTTTCAATTGCTCGATTATTTGCTCCTGCTCGGCGATACTCAATTTGGAGCCATTCGTATCAGCCTTGGTTTCCTTGCTTTCGCTCTCCCGTATTTCCTCGTATTCCAACAAACTTTTCGCCTGAATATCCAATAGAATCATACTCCATTCCTTTTCCGGTGTCGTGGATACGCTCTTGTCCGACTTGAGTAGGTCGCTTTCCGATTTGAATTTGTCCATGCTAGCTCGCGTGCGACTTTTACCCTCGGAACTGGATGGCGAGGCAATGTCCGGTTCGGACATGAATTGCCGAGAGCCGGCGAATTTGCGCGATTTAAACTTGATCAGTCCCGACTCGCCAAGCTGCGAAAAGTGTTTGGCTAGAGCGGCGACTCTGCCGCACCCAAGGCGAACCTCTTCCGGCGATTTCCAACACTTTTCGCCGTTCGATTCGTCGCTCGATACGTCGCTACTGTTCAAGCCGCTAAGATCGAGATTTAATTCGGGCATAACCGTGTGCAACTTTGGCGTAGGTATAACCGTCGCTTCGGTCTCCAACGACGGGCTGTCGGAATTTTCGCGCGTACCAGCCGACTGAGCGTTCTCCTCCGTGGAGGTAGCTTTATCCACGGATCTTTCGTCCTCTTCCTCTTGCTCTTCGTCTTCGAGCGCGTCTTCGATCAATTTCCGTTGTTGGTACTGTGGCGGCTGCTGCGGCTGCTGCGGCTGCTGCGTATATGGATTATTGTCGCGATACGCGTAGTAAGAAGATTGCTTGTGCCGAGAGGATCTCGGATGAATCGCCAAACGATCGTCGACGACTTCAATGTAGTCCTCGTCGCGGCTTCTCACTGCCGGGAAGACTAGCTCAGTCTTGTCGTCGCTGTAGTAGCCATAGTGCGCTGCCGATGCGTAATCGGCATTCGACGCGGAAGCTTCTCCTCTGTACTGCGGCGGTGGTGGTGGACGAGGCTCGTGTTGAACGGGATTACAATGGATCTGGGCTGAAGCGTAGCCCGTGGGATAGTGCTCGGTGTACTGGCTCGGAATCGTTAGGAACGCGTCGTTTGTCGGCTCGTGAATCACCGGGATCACCGGTGCTCTGTGATGGTTTGTCCAGTAAGCCATGTGTGCGGTCGCTGCCACCGGTGCGGCTTCGTAATGCAACGTCTCGGGGTTAACGTAGACTTCGGCTACCTCGGTACAATTAACGCGCGCGTTCGCTCTCATCATCGCGTGGTTCGTGAGTCTATGCGACTGCGACTGTGACTGCTGCTGCTGCTGCTGCTGCTGCTGCGAGTACAGCTGATAGGGAGTATTCGCGCTCGTGGCTACGTAATTACGATAAGGCATGCTCGCGTTTGCGCGGTGATGGGGGACGCAATTACCCACGCGGGACATACTCGCACCTGGTTGTGAATCCCAACTGTCGACGTATTGTTCTTGATACAGTTGTGCGCCGCTGCTGCTAGCGTGACGAGGTACCGACAATAGATTGCCCATCGAATGAGACGACGAGGCGCTAGCTTGGCCCGAGGCCACTTCCGTCATTCTCGGTGGGTCAAAGTGTTCCGATTTTGGTCGTGTCTTAGAGGCTGCGTGAAACGAAATTGTTAGTTTGAAGCATTAGTACCCTGGCGTTACCCAATTTTTACAAGCAAAGCTCTTTTATTCGATCTTTTTTATTTATTTATTATGTTTTTATTTTATTTTGCTCCGTCAATTGGAACGAACCACCGATTGCAATGTGATTTTAGACAAGGCTCAGAGTCAAAGAGAGGCATAGGCTTTGAGGCTTTAAGCGGATAAGGAATCGAAGCTTCGTACATGACAGTGATATTATCGATAGATGTAGCCAGCCCCAGTGAGTGTTTCGAGTATTTTTAGTTGTTTTTTCTCTCGATGTTTTTATTTCGGTTCATCGAGTTATGAGAGAATCCCTTGTATCCGACTCGTTATCGTCACGGGTCACTTACCTCTGGCCATTATAGGAGAAGGCTGCGATAGCAACGTCGCCAAGCCGTGATAAATGGCGCCTTGTTTCGCAACCTCCAGTGTCGCTACGGGTCCCGTGCGAACTAGGTACTCGGCAGCTCTGCGAAAAAAAATTATCCGTCATTTTTATCGCTCGCTCCAAGGGGATACAACGACAAGTTTGCGGGGCCAAAAAAAAAACGAAAAAAACGAAAAAAAAATCCACTCACTTTTCCTGGGTTATACCGACTAAGCTTTGGCCGTCGACTTTGAGAAGTTGATCGCCCGCTGCCAATCGACCGTCCTGTAACGTAAAAATCCAATTACTTTGCCGTTTGATCGCACGTTCTCCGAATGTACTTTGAAACGTAATTGTGGGACTTACAGCATCAGCCGCGCCTCCGGCTACTACGCTTTTGATATAAATACCGAGTTTGTCTTGACCTGCTCCCTGTAAAATATAGACGAATGAGCGTTATTGAAAGTATCGAAAGGCAAGTAGCGACAAAGAAAAGGTCGACAAAGAAGTAGAAACACTCGTACTTTTGCAGCGACTATACTGATACCCATGCCGTTGGTAGACTTGTGAAGTTTGATTATTTGTATCTCGGGTTGATTTGGATTGGGTCCCGCGTGACCGGGGTAACCAGCGGACCTGTTGCTCATCGCACTGGGACTGCGGAACTATTGGTAAAGAACGATAAAAGAAAAGAAGCAAAGCGTTAGCCGAGCGCTGGCAATCGATCGAATCTCGAGAGAGTAACGGCAAAAACAGAGACAAGCGAGAAAAACTCACGTTGTTGTGATCGATCATGTAGATGGTCCAAAAGCCACTGCTGGTTGGTTGGGGCGCCATGCGACACAATCCGTCCCTCTGAAGCGGTGCCAAAAACTCGGCGAGTCCCGGTGGCACACCGCGAATGACCTCGCAACTGTAACCATCTTCGGGCAACAGAAGCGCAAGATTGAGAGTGGGTTCTTCTTCCAAACGGATCTTACGTCCGTCGGCTTGCGCCAGTGTGTCCGCCACGCTTTCCGCCACCTACGTGCACGATTCGTGAGGCGCAATGAGCACAACAAGCACTACGAGTACGAAGAAAAGGTGGCCAGCGACGAGGAGCGCTACTCACCCTGACGACGTTCTCGATGAGCTCGGGAGGTAACCTCGGCTCGTCGGCGGCTGGTTGATACTTTTGCAAAAGAGCTCGCACCTGCAACGAGTTGAGCTTGAAGCAGGTCGAGCTTAGCGCGGCCAATTCCTCGGGATTGTACTTGGGGGCTTGCAGCAGATGGGTCGCTTGCATGATGGTAGCCAGATGGCATTGACTAGCCAACTCGAGACCCTGTCGTTCCGCCCAAGTCTCCAGAGCGTTCAGTCGGGTTTTCAGTCGTCTGCCAAACCACCTGACGCACAGGTTGCTGTTGCTGACGAGAGCGTTGAAAGCGGTGGCGTTGATCGCGTGAAACAGATGGCTAAACAGCTGTATCGTGAGGGCGGCGTTGACGCGACAACGACGTAGCAATGCCATACTGTTGGAGAAGATTTGCAGTACTCCAGCTTCCTTGGCCGGTTCGTCCGCGTCGGCCATAAACTGCGACATCGCTGGAGCCAATTCCAACGAGATACATCGTACCAGCGAATTGAAGGCGGCGTGCACCGCGTCCGCTAAAATTTCTTGGGCGGTCGTCGAAAAAGCACCCACGTGACGATCGTTTTTCAGCATGTGGAGCAACTCCGAGCCATTGGCTAACCACAGCGCCAACGACGAGGCGTCCATGTAACGTTCCTACGGATCGGACGCAAGCTTTGCGATGAGTTTGCCTTTGCCCGTCTTCGCGACGAGTAACAACATTTCATTCCGATGGAAATGCGAGACGTTTGCTTTCCTCCAAACTTTTACCGAGAGATGCGCTGTATATCATACGAGGTGGCGTATAAAGGAAAACTTGACAAACACGTGACGCGTACATTGTCGCGGAAGCGGCGCGTTGAATTCTCGAATGAGCTCGCTTCGAGATAAGACGCCAAGAAACAGACATCCGAGAGAGAGAGAGAGAGAGAGAGAGAGAGAGAGACAAACGCGGGTCACCTCTCTACTCTGCTAACTTTGCCGCACCAAAAACTTTTCAATTGGAGAGGCGCCAAAGGGGAAGTTTCGCTGGAAAGCCGAGGGCGCACAATAACAGAATCCAATTTTTCGGACGATGCTGCTGCTTTTTGTTTGGCTTTTTATTTGTTGTTTATCTTCTTGTTTTAATAAATGACAAAAGCCTTGACTATCCGAGCGCAATGGTGTCGTAAACGAAAAAAAAAAAAGAAATTTAATTTGTTCTTGTTTTTCTCTTAGCGGGGTTGAGAGAGAGAGATAATCTCGAGCTATATAGTTTCGAACAGACGACGCTCAAACTGTCAAGCGGCAACTCTCTCTCTCTCTCTCTCTATATATATATATATACGTACAGTTATTACGCGACCTAGAGATTGGTATCTCAAGCGCGGTTGACTCTATAATAATTATTAAATTTGGCGGCTTTGTTTCTGCCTTGTTTCGCCCGGCTGAATTTTTGGTACACCGAATAGACGGTAACCCGATAGCTTGGACGTGTTCCATTTCGTCGGAAGAAAGAGCGAGGGAGAGGTAAAGGGGGAGGGAGATAAAGGGACAGGGTAAATCGCTTCGAGAGGAACGTTCGCCCCGAAAGCTCGTGTTTGCTCCGTGTAAATGTTGGGACTATTCGCGAGAGAGCACACGTCGATTTTGCGTCTTCTCTGCTACCGAATGCAGTTCTGATATTAAATTGAAGACAAATTCCTACATATATTTACTTTTTTTCTTTCCTTTGACGTTTGCGTTTTGTTTTCACTGGTAGTTAACAAATCGCCCACGGTGAATATTTCGATTGTTCGGATTCCGTTTTCCTTGTTGCACATCCAAAACGTTGTCGCGCGATATCGCTTAAGAATACCTAGATTTTGCCAACGGACGAGGGAAGAGTTTAATCGTTTAATCGGAAAACGGAATTTCCCAACGAACGCACACTCGCGCACTCGCGTTCGTTGTCGACGTTTCAAATTATTGATTTTTCCACTGAGCAAAGAAACACAACGCAAAGATGACGATGTAGGTCGAAATGGCATTCAAGCGTTAAACAAGCCATCGCGATAAATCCGTCGAATAGTACGCGCGCATCTTTTAGCAAAGAACTGGTGGTCCGTAGAGAGGCGAACGTAGCGTAATCGAGCGGTCGTAGGGCAGACACCCTGATGTATCTCGCAAACAAATATGAAATATCCAACGTACCTGTATCACCCTATTGATCATGCTGGCAACTTTGGCGAGCATCACCGTTAATCTTTCGGCTCGTTCGGTTGGTTGAAGTTCGGGTCGATAGTGAGTACTGGCGCGATATCTCGCAGCTAAGTAAAGGGTATAGGTTGGAGCGAGTTTGAATTGTGGCGCTGATGGTTCCACATCCGTGATGACCGCGTGAAAAAATGCCTCTTCCGTTTCCTCGAGAAACTCCAATACCGCAGGTAGGATTGGATCGTTGCCGCGTGGTTGCGTTTGTTGTCGCTCGTATTGAGATAATCTGTCCAATCAAACGTTCGATTCAATAGAAATTTCGTTCGTCGTACGACGGCTTTTAGATTGCCAAACGCTGGCAACTTTGTTGTCTTCGCTCGCCAATCGCCGAACGCATCCGCGATTTTTCCGTTCGCTTCGCGTAATTTTGCGAAAATGAGCAAGGCTTTGAGCATTTTCGTTAACACGAGCCACGTCGCGCTTGGACGCCGCTACGGTCGTTTCGTGTCATTTTTAATCATTGCTTAGCGTGTTTCTCTTCTCCGGACGGTCAATTTGTTTTTCGCGCGAGCACGCACTTTTAACGCTCTGTTCCTTTTATCGACAGCTGGCTTGTGAAATTATTCCAACGATGTAGCGAGCATCGTGCTCGTTGTACGCCCGAGAGCAAGTAGGTCAATACTTACACCCTGACTGCGCGCACGACTACAAGGAAGCGGCGTTGTCCCGAGCGATCGATCGCGCGCGTACCGAAAAAAAAGGACAAATGTATTATTCGGATAACCCTTTACACGTACACGTTGAGAGAAAATCGTCACGCGTCCGCGTCGCAACGCGTGATGTTTCGTTTTTTTTTTTTGCTTTTTTTTACTTTGTTTGCGGTGGCGTTGTCACTCCGACGACGCTGATGTCAAAAGCGATGCTATCTCTTTCGGCTTACCTGCAAATTATTTAGTTGCCCTCTAAACGTCCACTTGTCCCCTTTTTCTTTTTATTTTGGTCGCGTGGCGTTCAGTTGAGAGACGCGCTTCTGCTACCGAATACGCAAAACGCACGTTTAAAAAACGGGGTGAAAGGGTTGAAAATAACCGAGAAAAACGACGGTTGATCCAAGTCTCGTGAATCTGGTACGGCGTTAATCGAGTCGCGCGTTCAAGCTGTGTTTACCGCGTAGCGTTCGTGCAAACGGGAGAGCGAGAAAGCGCGAACGCTGGAATACAGAGCGAAAGGTGACCCGATCGCACGCCATCGCTTGTTTGCAGGCATCAAGCAGGCAGCTCTCCGTTCGTCGTCCGATTGTCTCTCGACGTGAATTGCTGCGCTCGATGGGCGGGCGTTTGCTCCAATACACATATCTAGATATACTACGGCGTGTACAGTACCTGTGACCATCGCGGCTACTGGATAGACTCGCCGTCTCGACGTTGCCATCGAGATCGAAGGTTGTCTCGTAATTGTGGGTAGCTGCCGATTCGCTAGCTGCTTGACTTGTTCTCGTTGGACTACGTGGTCCTAAGTTAGCCGACGCCGTTGCGGATTTGCTCGGGCTCGAGGGGTTCGATGGGCTTTGTGCGCCGTTTGGCGTTATCGTTCCCATCCCCGAGCCCGGCCTATACTTTTCCGAGTTTAACTCTTGCTGGCTGCTACTGTCCGGTGAACGTCTGTACGTGTTTTACGTGGGCGTGCGCAAACGATCGTGCGTGCCAAACAATACCAACCAAATCAACGAAAAATACAAACAAAACAAAAGTTATGCCTCGAAAACAACGTTACGGTCAATGGAGAAAGAAGGTTTTTTCTCGAGCTTTTACGTGTACCACACGCCCCCCCTCACCCGGACCCGTCCCCTCGACAGTCATCGTTACTTTTAGATTTTCATCGGAAGAGCGGCGAGACAATGACGCAAGGAGTTTTTCAACGACAAAGCTGTCCTTCGATCACCGAGACGGTAGCCAATCGAATAATTCATTCGAAAGCGTCGCGACACCGAATCCATCGTTTATTTAATCACTTCTCAAAAAGCTGTCCGACTAGACGTGTAGTATGTAAAGCAAGTAAACCTTCCTTCTTCAAGAAGCAAAAGAAAATTAATAAATACATAAATAAAAGAAATAATAGCGACGCTGACAGTAGTGTGGCGGTTACTTGATTTTCGTATTAACCGCGTGGAAAAATTTAATTAAAATTCGTTTTAACGTCTAAAGTGTGCAAGAAGCGTTAAAAAAGTCGTACTAATTTCTCTCCAGATTAGAGGTAACTCTCGGAGTAAGTAATTCATCCTTTGTATAAAAGTCGCGTCGTGAAAATAAAAAAAACAGGATTTTTTTTTTCTCGACGACGAGGAGTGTTGCACTCGTCTTGTCGAATGTACATACGCGTGTACGCGTGAGCGTCGAAAAGCTTTTTAGCCAGTTGGAAGCGCTCTAAAAACAAGTACAAGTACGTTACCAGACCAAAAGGTAGCGCTAATCCGTTCTAATAAACGTTCAAGGAATAGCATTCGTCCACGGTGAAAGAAATTCAAAATATATACGTAGATATATCGGAAAATCAAAGTATACGCCAGAGGGAAAGGGCAAGTTTATGCGAGGACAGCTGTCAGATGCAGGCGAGTTGATAAAGAGAAAGAGAGAGAGAGAGAGAGAGAGAGAGAGAGAGAAACGAGAAAACAAAATAAATACTGTACCTGTCGTAGGCGTAAGAGTCGAGAGCACGAGCGGAATCGTGGCGTTGCCTCACGCGTTCCTCTGGTACAGGATCGATGAATCGGAAGGTGTGCATCCGTCCAAACTTGATGATCGCTCCGTTCTGCAATGAAAGCAACGCAATGCCACTCGATTATTTTAACGAATGGATTTTACAAAACATTACGCATAACCGAACGATCTATTCTTATTCGTTTCAACTTCTTGTTCCACTTTTCTTCGTCAAATTTTTTAATTCAAACGAGCTTTTGCGGGTGCGCGTTTCGGGAAATCAGTCGGATCTGATTAATGGTAGATTTGATTTTTCGTTACACCGACTCTCCGTCGCTTGCGAGCTAATTAAATGCCGACTCTCGTTCGATAAATCAAGCATTCGGTCGATTAATTAATCTCCCGGGTAGATGCAACCGAGGCCATTTGCAATTGCAAGCTAATTTGACGATAGAAGCTTTTGTTTTGTTTTTTGTTTTTTCTTCTTCTCTCTCTCTCTCTCTCTCTCTCTACCTCTACCGATGACGATGACGACGATCATCGGTCTGGCGAGTTTACAGTTTACTACTTTGTCGTTTACGTACAACAGATACACGCGCATAGACGTCAAGAGAGCTGGAATAAGCCAATTTGTCAGTGGGCAGTTGTAGCCGGATCAAGCTCGGCTAAACTCTGTAGACTGTACAATTAAATGTGAAATACATCGGAGCGAGAGAGAAGTGTGGAGGGGGGGGGGGGCAAGAATAATTCACGCAACGCGAGCAACTTGCCAAGCGTATTATTCATTAATCATCGTGTTGTTGCTGGTGTACTGGTAGTGCACGGCAAAAGTTTATGCACACGAGGACGATATATTATTCGCCAACTATAATCGTCGCAATTTGTCCTAGAATAGCAACGCTAATCGTTCTAAATTTCCCTTTCGAGCATTACTCAGGACTACTCTGCAGCTCGCGTTCTTCTCTCCTCGGCCTATTGATATCAAAGAGCCGTGCTACAGTACTATCCGACCAAGCTCTAATTATTTCAACTTGAGCGGAGTTTCTCACAGACGTGGATAACAAACGAAAAAAAACCAACAACAGCAACGGATAAGGAATTTCGCGGTTCGACGGGGGGAAGCGAACGCATCCCTCCAAGAATTATCCAGTGCACAAGAGGTAAACGAGAAATTTTTCGTACATCGTCGTTGCACTCGTGGTGATTACGTCGATTGATCTTATCCTCGAGGATTTATCGTTGAAAGTCGTGCTTGCTAAACCCATGCTCTCTGCAGACGTATATACACGCGTACACGCGAGACCAAATACAAACCGTATACTCGATATTTGATTATGACATCTCGATAAATTCAGCGTTGCGTTCGCTTTTGTCGTCGTCGATCCAAACTCCCGTTTGTCAACGAATAAATCAAAACGTGTTGCTTATTCCACCGATGCACGTATACGTTACCGTACAATTTTTCGCAAAACTAAATTCACGGTCAATACTTGGTTCGGTTGCTCTTCCCCGTCCCAACGAAAAAAATTCGCAACAACCCAAATTACGGACTATTACGGTATTTACATTTTGCCAATTGTTATGCGTATCGCGATACCGAATTACAAGTGAGCTTCGCGAAATTCAAAATTATTGCAAATATACGAGATGCGCGTTATGCATGTTCGTTTTTTTGCAGCAGCAACAGCAGCATCAACAACGCAAATTAATACAAAAGCTTCGCTGAATCAATACGAAAATGTTTACGAGGAGATAATTGGACGTATATTGCGTTTTGGCTGTGAATCGTCGACGGAGAAAACGTCGATAACGTCGAGGGAATTTGGAAGAAAATGACGTTGAACAAGATCGTATCAATCGAGGCTTTTTACTCGAAAATGCCGTTGTTGTTGTTGTTGTTGTTGTTGTTCCAAGCTATTCTCGAACGTCCAATAGAGGAGACGAGGTCACGCGAGCCGACCAACCAGTAAACGGGAAAAAGTGTCGAATCGATCGTCTAGTTTGAATTACCTGAAGTATAGTTGTCTGTTGTATTCTCTGATTATTGACAAATGTATGAGCATCCCTGGAGCACGGAGTGACAGTAACGATATTCTCGGTGAAGGCAATGACGCAATGCCTGGGCATAACCGTTGGTCCGGTAAGAGTGATGGATTGATTTTGCATGGGTTGCGGTCCAAGTGGTGGTCGTTCGCTTCCAACTTCGGTTACGTTGGGTTGTAATCGATGGCGAATTCCAGCACCACTGCTCACTTCGCTACCATCCGGATTCAATTCCAATAGAAACGGTAATCTTTCGTCCTCGTATCTGTGCTCCAAATCGTTCCATTTGCCACCTGCCGGCTTTTTCTTGCGCTTGCGCGGCACGTAATCCGCCGGTCTCCGACGCACGTGAAACATTATGGAACCTGCAACAACGGTAACAATTATATTTGTCTTCGATCAATTGCATTCAAACGCAAGAAGGCTAAAAAGTACAGAGTCGTGTGCAAGTCGTACACCGATAACGCCAACGTCATTTGCCAACCAATGCTAACTTTGCAAACTTGTTCCCTCTCGCCACGCGCATAAACTTGGTGGTTTTCTCTTCTAACTCTGCACGCGAGTCTCGGGGCAGCGCGCGTAAACACGTAACGCAATTGAAATATTCAAATGGTACGCCGTAAAAATAGCAATTAACGACGTACGAGTAAACATCGGCAACGAAAAAACAAGGAAGCATCGATATCCCCGCGCGAGAGCGCAACGTACGTATTGTGTAGCAGAGAGTAAGTAAGGAGAAGAGCAGAACAGCGTGACGAGCTAACTCGTCGAGTGAAAATTAGAAAACGAGCGAGCGAGGACGGTGGAAAAGAAAGTTTTTTGTTCTTTTCTTTGAATAAAAATTGCCGTGCGTTCGCCACTGTCGTCCGCGTGTCGAGCAAACGCGTTGACGGATACATACGAGTACGCATACGTAGAGCGTAGCTCAAACGACTATACCTATCTTCATTTCGTCCGAACGAGCGTACGAAAGCAGTGGACGAGTGCGCGTTTTACCAAGTAGCGTGTACGAGCTCGCAAGAGCAACTGGAGAATTTCTCTCTCTCTCTCTCTCGCTCTCTTGGTTTCCAGGGTTAGGTGGGTTAAGGAGGGAGAAGTGAGGCTACTACTACTACTACTACTACTACTACCAGCACCACTCCACGCGTATAAAAGCCCGCAGCTAAAAAGTCGCTTTGCGAATCGAGATGGCCTGGGCAAGATATACGCGCGTGTGCATCTAGAGGGAGGGGACAAACTCTATATCCGTATGGTAGTCGTGTTGTAGCAGTAGCAGCAGCAGCAAGCGAGTAGCGCTAAGAACAAAGCCAAGCATACGGCAACGCAAGCGTGACGAGCAAAGCAGACAGCGTATATAGTTTGCCAGCTTTCTCACGCGTCTACCGTTCTTTTTTCCCTTTGCACTCTCTCGGCTTGCTACTTCCCTTCCCTTTCTTCGTGTGCCGCCTACATTTTTCATTCCTGCTTATTTTTCTCCACTCGCTGTTTTATCGCCGTCCGCTCGTACGAATCCGTCGATTTTTACGCGAATATATAGCTAATCCAATGATGAAAAAACGCTCGAGTAAATTAGCGAGGAATACGGAAAGCGATACGCGTGTATTTTTTATCGGACCTGTATTAATAGCATCCATCGACGTAGGCGTTGTTTAACAAGTTTTCGAGTAACCGCGAAAAACTCTCGCCGAGCCAAAAATGCAAGCTCCAAAATAGAAACAGCTGCTCGCTGTTAACGCTAGCAGCGGCACTAGCTCAAAGCGTACAAGGATATACGCTTTGTGCAGGTAGAGATGATCGGCTGGTTGATCAAAAGCCCCGTTGCAACGTTGGACCTTTTCTCTCTCGCAAATACACCAAGCGAACGCGCACTCTTCGTTTGACCGAACAATTAATTTCTGTCCGCGGCACGAACGCGTGAAAAAAATAACGCACACGCGTGCACGAACCACAAACAGCTGCGCTTAATGGTCTGGATATTTTTAATTTTCTTGTTTTTTCTTTTTTTTTAATCGCACGCAACGTATATTCAAAACCAGCCGTCCACTATTGACGATGATCCGGGATTTAAATAGATAATCGGCATCGAGCTCGCAAAGTGCCAAGTGAAAAATGTCCATTTCCTAGACGACTAATTGGATTGCCGACAAATCCATTGGAATATAATAACCGGTTTAGGTACGTGCTACCTGCTGGCAATCGATTCGGCCCAACTACTACTCGTTTAAGCTTACTCGCGAGCTGCCTTTTTTTTCTTTTTTTTTTTCGATACAAACAAAAGATAAGTCTCGTCTCGCGTACGTTTATGGAAAATTTAAAGCAACGAGACAAGTTCAAAGACTATACGGAAATAAATAAACAAGCGTAATTTTGTTTGGTCGTACGTATAGGATTCCCAGTGGGCATCGATTATCGTAATAAGAAAGGAGTGGCCACAACGCTTATAGCGTTATACCATGAGGCTTTTCCTCGTTAATTAATCAGAGTCAAACTCTCGCGATATACTCCGCCTCGATAATTAGGCATGAAAATTTTATGCAAATGATCCACACACACACACACACACACACACACACACACGTACACATCTACGTATATCGTACAGTACAGTGCGCAGCGACTACGACGACAACGACGACAACGACGACAACGACGACAACGACGACGATGTCACGTTTGAAAATGTCAAGAAGCTATATTAATTTGAATTCTCTCGGGGACCACTGCTGACTTTGGACTATATATATGCGCGCACGCATACATACGTCAAGAGTTTATATTAACGTCATGGCGAATTTCTCATGTTGAAACCTGCCGATAACAGTCGTCGGCGGTGCTAGCATTGACTTTGTGTGCTGCTTATGACGAGAGGCGCTAGCACATGCACGTATATACACACACCTCGTATTATACTACTATACGTATGGGCAAACTTGAGGAGATGAAACTTGAAAGCCAGGAGGCTATTGATAATGAGTTTGCCGAACAATATTCATTAGAGCTTGCAGAGTGTACGTGATACGTGCTCATGCGAGAGCTTGCACACAAAACGTATTGACTTGAAAAACATGACACAGCCAATCTCTCTCTCTCTCGCTTTCTCGAACAAGCGAACCAAGTCTTTTTCCAGGTCATTTGGCTCGTGCGATAAAACGTCTCGCCTCGTAATGCGACAAAGGAACACACACACACACTTTCGTTCGTTCGTTTCCCTAGCGACAGTTGGTTTCAATTTCGCAGCAAGAAACTTTTTGCAGCGAGGTGCTTTGTATTCGTGAATCGATCTAAAGAAGAAACAAATGATACCCTCGACTGGCGTTCTATTATCGTTGCATCCAGCGCCAACGTCAATCGCTTACAATTGCGCCAAGGAACCCCTCGTAAAACGCGTCGAATCGAGCTTTATCGCAAGCAAACGCAAAGGACAAAAAAAATAAATAAAAATTTTGGCTTATTTGTATAATAGTTAATTACGTGCTTTATCGGCGTATTTATTCGTTGAACAACATCGTCGTTAGATTATCAAGGTGAGCAAAAGTTCGACGAAAATAGGTTATTATCGGTGTTCATTGCAACTCACCGAGCATGATCTCGGGTTTGCCGCCGCGTCTAGGCTTGAACGACCATAGACCGATCATAGCTGTATCGCGCGTTGTGTACAACGTGCTTTTCGAATCGATCCAGCTACATCGTCGAGAGCATCTTCCCTCTCGCTCTTCTGTGGATTTAAAATTGTCACAATTACGCGCGTCGTATAATTTCACACGTCGTTTGGTTTTATTTTATACGACAATAATTTGCCGCTGATTTAACAACGACCAAACGCGTTTTTGATTCGCGTCGATGCGATAACTCCATCGTCAAAGGTTTTTTTTATCAAATTCAAACTGTCCTTTGACCGTCGAATAAACGTCACTCGAGGAGTTATCGCTGTCCGGTGTCAGTGCGCGTCCGCCTGTACGTAGTTTGTCGTTGTTTTAAAATGATTTCACTGTATATTTCCTTGTAGCTACCGATTTTCGTATTTACGCGCCTCAACGCGACCCTGCTACTACTACTACTACTACTACTGTTACTACTATTACCGCAAACGGCAACTTTTTCGTCAAACTCACACTCGTCACGAGCACTAGACGCGCGATTAAGTATTTATCGAGTGAAAAAGAAAAAACATTTTGTTCCGTTTGTAGTTTTTTTTTTCGGCGCAAATCAAATTAGTATCTAGATATCAAGGCCGATTTCAAGGTAGCGGAGATCGGTAAAAGTAGCGGCGAACCGTCGTTGGTAGCAACGTTTGCGGATACGAGCAAGCGATGCCTTTTGCTCGCTGCTATCCGAACGGGCGCCTGATGAAAACTAGTGGTCGGCGCAGGTTCGTTCGTCCGTCATACCTGCGGCCGTAGCGCACACACACACACACACACACACACACACACACACACACACACAAACACACACGCTATCCGCTCGATAGACATATATAAAAGCTCGAAAGAGTGAGAAAGCGAGATAGGTAGATGTCTGGCTTGAGCGCAGGCGCCTAACGATAATTGGCTGTGGATCGACATTATTTGTTTTATACTTCATCCATCTTTTTCACGCGCGACAAAAACTCCATCGATTTCTCTTTCCACTTTCCCCGACGTCGAAGAAAAGGGCCAACTAACTCTAAAAAAATCACAAAAAATACGATAAAACACAAAAGCTCCAGGAAGCACCATCGGTCTCGTCGTTATTTCAAATGACTTTTAATATCCCGCTTTTCCGTTGGACGACTTTATTATGCAACGACGTAACGAAGCTACCTCTGGTTCGTTATTATTATTATTAAAATCTCAGTTTGATCAATGACTAAATCGTAATCGCTGTGGCTACCAAATTGTTTTTATTAGCTCGGCTGTTCTAGATCTTTTTAATAAAGCCCGCGCTAGCTGCTTTGTCACGTTTTTGCATAATTTTGTTAAATATCCACGGAAAGGTGCAATTTCAGTCGCTTCCCACTTTTACATTTGCAAGTGTAATAAAGCCATCGCCATGAATGTTAATTCGTGTTCCGGTTATTTTTGCGAAAAAAAGAAAGGGATTGATCGAATTCGTTGACTCGATTCGAATGTCGCAGCGTACAATACAATGGATATGCACACGTGCACGCGCGCACGTCGCATAGCTAGCTACAAGAGAGATGAAATAGAAATTTTTTTTTCGTTTGTTGTCGTTGTTGTTATTGTTGTTGTTGTTATCATTAGCGTAGAGATATCGCAAGTAGAGCATCGTTGCGAAACGAACGTGATTCAGATGTGTCGCTAAAAATTGCCAATAGTCCGAGATAAGATTATAGAAAAAAAAAAAGTACGCGCGCAATAATGCGGATCCTTCCAGTCCGACAAGCCAGCTAATTGTCGGCGAACAATAAGATTTGTCGCTTGTACTTTGGGACGATTTCGCGCTTTCTCTCTCTCTCTCTCTCTCTCTCTCTGCGACGTGCTAGTAGTCAGCTTTGCCTCGAGAGCCATTTATATCGAGGGCGCACGTACACTCTGCACTAAGCAGCTAGCACCTCTGAGGCACTTGTCGTCAACAAACTTCTATAACATAGCTACGAGTGTGCGAGAGAGGGAGAGGGACTATATTAGGTGCACTACCGTAGACACGTGATTTCCTTGAACAAAAATAGCAAAAATAAAATAAAATAAAACAAAACAAAAAAGCTCTACGTGAACGTGCTTCCTTTCTTTTTTCGACTTTTTTTTCGACGATCGTGTTTGTTTGCCGAACGGAACGTGCATCGATTCGACACTTTTACGCGCTGTTTACCGTGAATTTTGATAAAAATGTATATACCTGCAACAATTGTACGGAGGTTCAAATATTTACCGGTCTACGAGATTTAACGATATCGTTGTGTACCCTCGGCTTTAATTGCGCAGTTGTACAAAGTCCAATTGAATTGTCCGACTAATCACGCGAAATGCGTTCCGTTCTACCGATCGGTATCTCGTTTCACCGATTACATGTGTACAAGTGGACCGGGGGTGGGAGGGGAGAGGGTAAAACTCAAAGCGTTTCAACTGTTTTTTTTTGCTTTTAAGGAACCGCCCATTACGTACACGAAAATACAAGCTGGAAATGTAGCAGCTTGGTCCTGCAACGTCGGTAAGTAACCGACTTGGGATATGCAACTTTGGTCGATGAGACGATAAAGCTTAATTTACACGGAGAAATGAAATGGATAAAACTAATAATAGTTGCGTTTCAATTCGTTGATGCGCAATGAGTCGTCAGGCGTAGAAACGTTGTTTTAAAACAAAGGGGTAGTAAGAATAACGCGCACGTGCGTGCGTGTGTGTTTGTCCGTATGTACGGTCAGTAGGCCGAATAAATTCCATACGAGGTGGATGTCCGAGTCGTCGTCACCACTACTACCATTGCCGCGAAATCAATAACTACCAACGCCTCGGGCTATACACACACACACACACAGCACACACACAGCACGCATACAGACAATCTACACTCTCCATTACAAAAGCCACCTATAGATTATTCCTTCTGTTTCGCGTTACTTTTTCTTTTTTTGTTCTATGTCCACAAGGCCATCGAACTACGTTTGTTTCTCTTTTTTTTTCTTTTTTTTTTTAACGGCGACGCTTCTAAATTTATAGCAGCGAATATATAAGTGGCTCGGTAAGCGTGACAAATTATTGAGAAGCTTGCGCGAACGCGAGCGCGCTTGACCTCGGTATATAACGAACCCGAAAGAAAGTATACACGCGGTTAATGGGAAAATCGTTGAACGGCATTAACTACGCAGCGACGTGATAAAATAAATATTGCGTAATAGGAGTACAACTTTGGATCGAGTTGCGTATACGTACGTGCGAAAGTATAACCGATAGGTATAAAAGTGCGTATATACGTGGATGAGCAGTCGCGTTAAGTTGAGTTTATCAGAGCGCGATATAAAGGAACGATTGTTGTCGTTTTAACGACAGGATACGCCAGCTTCTTATTCTTTACAATATCCGCTTGTAACGCGACACACGTTGGTTTAACCTATGCTACAACCTACTGATATATTTATGTACGTATGTACGATCGATTTGCCAATTGACTGCACATTGTTGCGTCTACTTCTTCTTCTTGTTCGTCTTAATTCTGCCATCATTGATGCCATGGAAAAACGATGGCGTTGTGTATACGTGTCTCTATATACGTATATACAAGTGGCAAACTACGAAAAATTTATACGTAGCGTTACACTCGAGAAAAGTAATCTACTTGCCTCGTGGAGGCAATTAACCGAGCAAGCCGCGACTTTTCGACGTTGTACGCTCGTGTTGGAGTCGTTGAGAAAGTCGTAAAATCCCAGACTGAATTAGTTTATTACGATTGCTTACCCCTCCCTTCTTACCGTCCTAAATCTTCTTACATTTTTTTTACTGGCTTTACGCTCTTAATTGCTATGAAAATCCACTCAAGATAACCAACCCTTTAATTGAAATTAAAAAGTTGAACTAACTGGAGCTAAAGTCACTCGGTGCGAGTAAGTCGGCTTTTATGAACTCGTTATCTCGGCGACCCTCTCTCTCTCTCTCTCATTCTCTGCAAATGATTAATGTCGGAAGCTTTTTTTTACTTGCACGCGGCGCGCAATTTTAACGTTCGACGAGTATTGCGCGCGCGCGCTTTGATCAATCGTCGCTACGATTCAGACGTTCAGACATAGTTTACATAGCAAATAGGGAGGGAATTGTAAATGTGATTTTCTTCTTTGCTTGAGTGCTATTTGAGTAGCGAGGTACTCAACGACATAACGTATACAAGAAACAGCTGTTTACGCGAATGTAGGTCAAGTAAACCGCTCTCCATCTCTCTCTTTCGGTCGCGCGCACGAGTATACGTACTTTCTTCTACGGGTCGTGAAAACGATGTATACTATACGTACATATACGGTTAAAACACACACACACACACACACACAACGAGAAGGGATGACAACAGGGTGAACATGCCGTAAATAGTATGATCGTTCGATGAATGACATTTATTTACAAATGACGAGGTTCGTTACATGTATATGCATGACGTATGAGCAAGGAAGACACGTATTTATATGACGTGTGACACACTCTTACGTCTTATTCCCCAATCCATCATGGTTGCGCGGTTTTAAAGGTGGTAGCGGCGGCGGTGGTGGTGGTAGTGGTGGTGGCGGCGGCGGCTACTAATGTTCCTCTTGATACCTCTGATTCTCAGGTGGAAACAAGATGAGAACGGAAAAACGTCTTAATTGGTCCACTCGAAAATGTTGTTTATATCAACAAGACGATGCAGATCGAGACTTGTCTCTAAACGTAAGAGCGCACGTGTGTATACGATATGTAACACGTACGCACACGTATACGCGCGAGAAACATACACGCATACGCATACGCATACACACACACACACACACATACACACACAATGTCTATATCCTAATAAATAAATTGCGTTAGTCGTTTGTTGCTTTGTTTGGTCCGCTGATTGATGCGTAGTCTTGAGATCGTTGAGTAGTGTCGCGAAGGAACTATATATTGAAATGCATTCTATAGTCAAATAATAATAATTTGGTCCTAGTTCGATGCTAGTTGTATTGTTTTGGTCCTTAGGTAGCCTTTTATCTTTGTCGTCGCCATCGTTGAATAAATCAATCGCGCTGCTTGGTTCTCTTCTTCGTAACCAATTTCAGCGTGGCCCTTATGTATATATATATATATATATATATATATATATATATATATATATACATACACATACACACACACAAACACACACCGTTATATCCTCTTGATACTCTTTCTAGGCTCTCTGGTTGGCGCTTTTATGATACCATTACACGGCCGTTCGTCTCTATTAATCCACGGATCGATCGTTCTTTTCTTCTTCTTCTTCTTCTGCGTCGTCGTCGTTGTTCTTTCTTTTTTTTCGTTTTTTTTTCTTCTTTTTGAGTCGATAAAAATCCACGACGGAATAAAAACGTACACCAAGTAGACAAGGTACGTCGAGGAAGCGAGCGAGCAAACGCTCGTTCCGACGAGCCTCTGCCGACTAGCCAACACACCAGTTGTCTCTTCCGTTTTTCCACTCGCACCACTCGCACGAGCTATACTACTGCGCAGTCGAGTCGGCGTCGGCCAATCGCAAGTCGAGCTTTCTCTTGTTGCCAGTTTTATACGCCACCAACGATACGAAGGTTAAGGATCACCTCGTTCACTTGACACGCGCTACACCTCGGATATACTTCCACATTTCTCTCTTTTTTTTACGACACTGACGGGGCATTTTTTTTTTCCGAGGTCGCGACAGCCAAATTATAACGTGTTGAGCGTATATATCGGTTAAGGAGGAGTAATCCACCAAAAGAAAAAAAAGAAGAGAAAAAGTGATATTTACGGGGTGGAGAATGCGCGATAATTGTTTTTCAAAAGGGGAGCAGGAAAAAAAGACGAGATAAGCAATCAGGACATGCAAATGTCGAGTTGACGAAGACGAGGATAACGCGAATCTCTCTCTCTCTCTCTCATTAAAAGTTTCTTAGCGTAGGATAAAGCCACAGACGTCGCTTCTTGCATGTAAATTGAAAAAGTCTTTGTACACAAAGCGTAAGCGATTAATCTGTAAATTCGTTAGGTACACACTGAGGTTTGATTTATAATGTCTTTTCCAGGTTGTCGAACAAGTTTTGCACAAATTCAATTTCGGGACCAATAACAGACGTATATACGCGGCTCGCAACTCGCGATCGAAGAGAGTACAGTAGTTGGCCGACAGTTAAACGTAGAGAGAGAGGAGATACGAGCGTGATTCGTGGTCGACCGCGAAAATTAAAAGTATCGATCAAGTATCGGTGTCGATTGAAAACTCGATTCGACAACAATTTCGATCGCGGACTTTTCCTTGCAACAGCTGTACAACTTGACGAGCGCATATATATGTAATATACTCCCGTGATCGATAGGTTATAGCGAGCGTTTAACGCTTGATAATCGATCGACTACGTAGAAACTCATTAGCGCTCTCTTGTCCTTCGTCTTTTTTCTCCATACACGCGTGTATGCGACTCGCGCGTAAGCTCTCTTGCGACGCGGTACTGTCAATCGTCAATCTATACCGAGGCCAACTTTTCGAAATTATTCCATTTGCTGACCGAGAATACGTATATAGTGGGATCTCGTTACGCGGTCGTGTCAAGCACCATTAGTGCGTCAAAGTTCAACAGGGAGGAAAAAAGAAAAAAAATGCTTGGTTATATTAAATATCAAAGCGAATTTGCGTGGGAACACAACCAGTAGCAGGAGTAGCAGCAGGAGTAATGGAGAAATCGCGTTTTCCGCTTGGCGAACTCAATCGACAGTGTATATATAGCGACAGCGCGACGCGAGTTTAATCCTCCTTCAACGTCGTCGTCGTCGTCCTTTACCTCTCGCGAACGAATTACACAAATTACGCGAGAACAACGAGCAAGAGAGAAGACGAAAACGAAGAAAAAAAGTAGTCGCGCGTAAATCAAGAGAAAAGCAGCCGCAAGCTCATCAAGGTGAAAGCTCGGTCGAGGTTCTGTCTCTTGTCTTTCTCTTTTTACTCTCTCGTATAACTAAACACTGAATTTCCATCTTCAAACAATTCTTCCGGAGAGCTTTGAGTGTCGAAAGCTACCGCAGAAAAGGAGAAGAAAAGTCGACGAAAGAACTATTAAGGGAGGCTTTTCTAGCACCCGACAGATTCTATTTAAATTGTACCCTCCCACCTCTTCCCATCACCGTTAAGCAAGAACTTTTTTTCCGCCTCGTAACTACTACAGCTCCAAGTAAGTTTATGAACGTTGGTCGTCGTCGTTTTACACCCTCTCTCTTCAATTTTATTGCTCGATCGAAAAGTTTGAACGGGAGCGAGCGCGTACGCGGGTAAAACCATATGCTGAATTACGCGAAGTAGATATATCGATGCCTCTCGATTCTCGTCCCCCCTCCCTCCCTCTCTCTCTCTCTCTCTCTCTCTCGACTCTTCGATATATTGGCCTCACTACCTACGTAACATCAAGTGTTATATCGAACGTACCACTTATTACGTTTATGGAATGTCGGTTAACGAGATTTGTTTTCACAAAGTTTGGGACCATTCTCAACAACGCGTAAACAAACAACCGCGAAAACTACACTCTCGTGGATTTTGTCGGAAGAAACTTTATAGCAGCACGACAACAACAACGAGGACAATAGTACGACTCGATTGTATCGCAAAACTACGTTATTAGTGTCGGTAAACACATTATGACTCGTAATTGTTTATTTATGGAAAGAACATTATACGAGGGAAAGCGTGGAAAACAAGCTCTATTGTATTGCATGTACTGTATTTTCTTTGGAATAGCATATCGTTGCAGCCACGAGGGATAAACACGAGAGAGAGAGAGAGAGAGAGAGAGAGAGAGGAAATGCAGTTGTTTCATTTTCGAGAGTTGGCTAGCTGCGGGGAAAACCCCAGAAAGAAGGGTAAAAAGAAGGGTGGAACCAATAAAAGTACATTAATGCACAACTTGCAGCTCGCAGCTCTGACGACTAGCTCGCTGGCTTCTCTTCTTCTTCTTCTTCTTTCTCTCGAAAGGAAATGGATAAGCCTCTAATTATGTTTACGACTCGGCAACGGCAGCCGCAAGCTCACTCTTGCGACTTGCTTATTCCCTTTGCACAGCAGCGCGCGTCTCGAAAATTCAAATTATTCCTCGAGTGAAGTTGCGATTTTCAACCACGCGAGAAGCGCACTCTCTCTCTCTTTCTTTCTCGAGCAAAAAAAATTGTAATAAACTTTTTCTAGTTTCAACTGTTAATGTTTCTTCGAGCGCCAAACAATAGTCGACGATTAATTTGTAGATAATTTACAAGTGAATTCAATGTAATATATGTTTGCCAAAACATTAATACAATTTAATACGAAAACTAATCTCGGGAAGCACGCGTTGAGTACAATTAATCAAGGCTAATTTTTCGAGTATAAAAGGAGCTTTGGAAGAGGTTGGAGAAACGCTGGTTGGTACAGCGACGTTTGGAAGGTAATGAAATTGCCCGAATTCTCGCTTTTGTCGTTCTTTAATTGTCGGATGGCGTATTAATTCAAAGCGGGAGGGTGGCGGCGGTGTCGGAGGGGATTGCTCGCTCGCTCGCTCGCTCATCTCGTCTGCGTTGGTACACGAGGGAGCTTTGAGAGTCAAGTCCATAACGAGGCAAGGCTCTTATTAGGCAACGGCTAGCCACGGTGCTTGCTCGTCTCTCTCTCTCTCTCTCTCTCTCGCTCGACGAATTCAAATTTACCCGCCGTATAATTTCGACGTTGGCTGCGCACCTTCCTGCCGTCCGTTCGTTCTCTCTGTTCCCCGCGTGTGTGCACGCGCACACACACATACACATGGCAAACCCAATTACGTCTTTAATTTGAGCCAAAGTACGCAAAAACATTGACACGACTCTCGTTCACGGCATCATCGTTCGTTTCAATGTACGAATCAACGTTTTATTGCGATTTTCCTACATGCACCTCTAATGCTTTTTAATAGAGCGACCTCTACTTGAATATCTTTCTACACGTTTCTTCGAGACGTTGTTTGCTGCTCGTTCGTTATTTATGCAACGATACTCGCGTTTCTCGCGCGTTATTCGTGTAAACGCTGTATTTTATCGTTCTTTTTAAAACCATTGCTCACTGTCGTCGTTATCATAATTCTGAATTGCAAAGTGATTTGTACATAAAGCGAGTTTGAAGCAATTGAGACTTTCGACGACGAATGACGCGACGATGGCGTGGGTATCAAGGGAAAAACGTCGTCTTTATTAAGTCGTTCATACATCGAGAGAGACACGTACGCGCAGACAGATTATTTATTCTTTTTTTACGATCACTGGCTAAGAATCTGGGTCGCCTATTCAATTGCAACCTTGTAAATAAGCTTTCTTTTGTACACCATAGGAATGTTGTCATTACGCGTGAGTCTCTGTAATTATCTAATTACATTGGCGCAGCTGCGGTCTCGAAATACACTGTGTCCGCACCTACGAATTTTCAACGTACTTTCTCTCTCTCTCTCTCTATCTCTCTCGTTCGCTGTTCTCTGCCTATTCAATTCAACGAATAAGTGTTCACGTGATAAAAGAAGAAACAGAAAAATCAATGATACGTATTCTCCGAGCCAAATATATATGTGTACGAATTGAGCAAGCGCGGAAGTTGCAAATGATGTGGCAGCTATGCGTGTGTGAGCACGGACCTATATAATTTTTCATCAGCACCAGTATTGCCCGTAGTTACGATGAGCCTCACAGCACAGCATAGCACTGCGTTATTACGATGTCGTTGACATTGCCAATTGGAGAAAAAAAAATCAAAAAATACCAGGGAGTGACTCACCTCGCGTGGACGGATGGTTCATCAGAATGGCCAAGGGACACTCGTCATCGTCGAGTATGTACTCGTTTCCGTTGACATTTTCACTGTTCACCTATAGACAAAACAAATAAAAATTATCAATTCTGGAACAGAATGTTTTGTGCGATTACGCGTAGAGCTAACGTACGATTGTTTGGAATAATAAAAGAAAACAAAAAAATGAATCGGAAGAAAGAGAATTTGAGGGGGGGGGGGGGGGAAGAGAGAGAGAGACCACGTCAAAGCGTTATACGCGCGTGGTGTTTGGCCGCTAGCTTGTCGTTCGTTTGCATCGGCGAACGCGCAAATCAATTAACGAGTCCGTGAAACGCTCTAATCGAATTCTCGCTCGTTTTTCCATGCCTCATTCCCATTTGTCAGATAGAGAGAGAGAGAGAGAGAGAGAGAGAGAGAGAGAGAGAGAGAACTATCCGTGCGAACAAAGCATCGAATCATAACGCGCGACAGCATTGTACTCCAAAAAGTGGTCAACGAAAATGGAAAAAAGAAAAGATTAAGCATTGTCGTGGTGGGCGAAAGCATAATACTAACATCCACGAGTAGCGTTGATAAAAATTCCATTTCCATTGGGATGGGCACGGAGAGATAACAGCGCGTAGCTCGTAACGTTGGTTGGAGATGGAGCAGGAGAACGAGGTAATTGCGAGATTAGAATTCAGTCGCGTAAACCGGGTGTCCAGTCGAAAAATTAGAGGGGTGTGCATTTCCGCATTACCGACGGCTTTCCGGCAGTACAGGAATCAGCTTTTGTAGCTGCCTTATCGAGCGTGACGATGGGCGATGCCGACCAACCCTCCCGGCAGTTCTCCACCTGCTTACTCGATCCGTATAAGCTACGTACACGGATACATATACGCGCAACAACGGCGCAACGCGCGTACACCCAAAACAGTTTCCCTCCTCCTCTTTTGCGTGCTCCATTTCGGTTTCGTTTCCCGCCACACGCATACACTCTCAACGACCTCGACGACTTGGTGCGCGCGCGTTTTTGTTGTTCTTTTTCGGCAAGTGGGATTACGTAAATTAGCGGGTGTACGCTTGGCTCTTAACAACGGTCGCCGTTGCCGCCTCGCTTTGTTATTTAACTCTTTAGACTAGTTTACGACTAGTTTGCTTACTCCCTTTTTGTCGCGCCGATTTTTTGCGTTCTTTTTCTTTCTTTAATGCTCCCTCAACGGTAATAGATATTGTGCGACGCTTAATGGAACGAATTTTTTTTTGCTTACGGCGCGCGCGCGCGTACGCGAACACACGACCATTTCCAAGCTTTTCGACTCATTGAATTTGACGAATTGCTCCTTTTTCCTCTTCTTTTTTTTGCGCGTTACTTTTCTTTTTTTGTTTGATTTTTTACCTCCCACAAAAACTGCCTTTCCAAAAGTAGAAAAGTTGCATGGCGAAAGGAGTCGGATGGAAAAGCTACGCGAGGGAAAGAAGGGAGATACGTCGAGCTTTTTTCGTTGGAGAGAAACTAAAATTTGACCGGTTTTCGTTGTTTTTCTTCGATTAAAGATTCTCGCAAGACGGACGAAAGTGCGCGACGAAGAAAAGCTTTCGCTTCTCGAAGCAAATTTAAGAACGACGAGGCGCGCATCGCGGTAACGCGTGCGCCGTAAGGTGCGTTACGCAGGGACATTCAAGTAAACCCGAAGAATTCGATGGACGTTCGATCGAGTAAAAGAAAAAAAACTCTTACTCGAGGGTATACGATCGGACAAGGAGAGTTTTCTCGCTTGCGCTCGTGGTTGCGGAGTGTCAAAGAAAGAATACGAGCGAGAGAGAAAAAAGAAAAGAGAGACTACTAATGCAATTGCAACAGCTTTTACACTCGAAAAGTAACAACGATAAGCGGTGTCGAGGGTCTCTGTTACTTGGCTGTGCACGACTGCTGTATTACAAGCGAAGAGAGAACTAGAGAATTGCTTACCTGGACGAGGCAGTACTGTTGAGGATCAGCCTTGTCAAGACCATACTTGTCGAGCATCTCGCGCACAACCTGAGCAGCTGTGTCCCTAATACTGAGTAAAAGTGTCTTGTAGGGTACGTCCTTGCATAGAGCTTCACCGTAGATCTTGAGGGTACCACCAGTGTCGGGCCCACCGTCTTTACTGCGAAATTGCTGGAGCTTGCGCTCGAGCTTTTGCTGACGGCGTCGCCTCATCACTGCCTCGGGGTTACTAATGCTGCGCGTGAAACTCGTCTCTGGTAGTTCTGCGAAATGTATAAATACACGTATACATAGTTAGTTGGTTAGTTAGTTTTTTAGCGAGCGGGATAGAGAGTCAAAGGGCGTATTTTCTCTCGACTCTCTACCGAGCTAATTACGAGTAGGGCCAAGTCATCTCTCGCGATTTAACGCGCGCGCGCGGCCACGACTTTTTTCGATTTCAAACTCTTCTCAAAGCGCTCGTACGCTTTTAATTAAGCAACTTGTAACGGCGCAAGCGAGGAGAAGGCTAACGAAGATTCTCAAGCTGCGGTATTTGCATTTTCCAGTGTGCCATTTTCCTCGTGATAGCTCGACTTTAACTCTAATTTTTGCGAATCACTACTTACTACGGGTAGTGTCTAAAAAAATAAATAAGTAAGTCAGTAAACAGTCAACTGAAACGATAGAAGCAGCTATGATGCATTTTTTGGCATTGTCGCGAATGTACCGATGTCGAGATCACTGCACGTCGTGTGTTTATCCAAGTAAGGTGTATCGCGAATCGTGGCGAATACGTCAAAGGATCTCGAACCCTGGCGAAATAACGTTTAGGTCTGATGGACAAAGTAAGCAAGTAAGGAAGGAACGAAGGAAGGAAGGGAGGAAGGAAGGAAGGAAGGAAGGAAGGATGGATGAAAGAATAAAGTCGGTAAATCGATATATAGGTTAAGACGGTATAAGACTGGTACAACGTTACCCCAACCGCGAGAGAGAGAGAGAGAGAGAGGGGCCCGCGCGTCTCGGCTCAGCAGTTGGGATCGCCGATTAGGAAATTATCGATTCGCAAGCCGGGCATCCTGGCAACCACGAGCTAGCTAATCAATGCTCGAAGCAACGTTCAGCAACACACGTTCAAGTACGTGCACAACGCGCGCTCGAAAATAGACCGAGAAAGCAACAAACCCTCGATTCTCCGAGTGTTTCTCTTCCCTTTTTTCGATCCCGTGCTCGGTTGCTTGGATAAACATCCGCCAACGCCGCACGTGAAAATTTTAACGACGTCGTTAACGCGCCGACTAACACCGACGACTGAAAAGTCGTAGTTGTAATAGTAGTCTACCCTAGCTACGACATGCACACGTACACTCGTGAAAATTGCTCGCGCAGCAAGTTCTCCAGAACTCTATAACGGTGTACGCGTGCTGCGGTAGTGTGGAATTGAAAAGTCAAAGCCACTCTCCTCGCGCGATTCGTTGCCACGGCTTTTGTAGTCCGCGAGCGACGACGACGACTACGAAGACGACGAGAAATAATCGGTCGCTAATTAATATCTCGCTCTCTCGCTATCGATCTTTCGCGCTCGAGCTTGTACGCACCTGTGTAAAGTTTTTCAGCCACGCCGTTCTGATCGACGGGTGTCTGGTTCTCCTCTTGATTCTCCGCACTTTTCAATCTGCCGAGTTTCTCTTGTTTCTTCATTTGCTTCTTTTCGCGCTTGCTGAGCTTACGACGGAAACTCGTGCCCTCGCTAAAGCCCACTCCTTGAGCGTTTGTTTTGTCGTCGATTCGGCGCAGTAGGAAACGACCTTCTCGGTCGTCGATGTGCCAATTCAACTGCACCAACAGTGGTTTCTCCTCGAGGCCCAACTTGCGCTCCTCTGTAACGTTCAATCGTGTGTACAAGGCTCGCTTGTCGTTTCGACGAAGCAACCCGCGGCTCGGCCAAGTAGGCGTTTCGGCAACATCCCTTATTTAGCGACTTTACTTTCTCAAAAGTGCTGGTTAATATTGCAATTCAAAGGTAAGAACCGAGATAAGAGCATCACGTCGAGGACGGAGGATTATAGGTCCATTAAACTCCGTTATAAATTGATAGGCAGCGTCTTTGCGGGAAGCGTGGGAAGCGTGGGAAGCGAGCGAACGTTCAAAGTAACACGGGAATTTTCGTTTTTCGGCAAAAGCTCAAAGTACTCGATCGAAGCGCTTGGAAATTGGACGCGTGTACGCGTGACGCACGTACGTACGGCGGTCAGCCGTTGCGCATACGATACGTCAGGTGGTAGTCCAATTCCGGCGTTTGTCGAATTTTATCGAGCGCGGCAAAAGCCGTACGGCGATGGCTCCGTCGCGACCTACGTACCCACGTATATTTCGCGGAGAGAAAATCGAACGGCTCGCTCGATTGGCTCCGTGGATGTTCGCCTCCTCGTGCTTTTCTCGAGAAAAACAAAAAATTAAGCAGCGCTAAGGAGCTCGACGCACGCGCGCGGAATTTGAACGAATTAGCGAAGAAAAACAACCGAACAAACGGAACAGCGGCACGGCGCGACTCTTTCGATCGGAATCGGTCGCGGGGACTTTTCTCGCGAGTTTCCACGCTGCGGCACGATTGGCCGAGGAGACGGGGAGAGGATCAGACTGGAGAAAAGCGAATCCCTCCGCCGACCGATTGAAAATCAAGGCATTCTACTCGCGGGGGATACCGACGTCGCTCTCGTGTTCTTCGCGAGAGAGCCTCGTAGTTTGGCAACTTTCTTGAAACTTTTCAACTTTTACTTGGATCGTAAAAATGTACTCTTACCGGCTTGCCACCGGAAAATTGACGCGCGACGTTTATACGCGTAGAACGCTCTCGCGAGCGACCAATCGACGGCGGGCCGGAGCCCGCGCAACGACGCTCGTTTGCTCTTTAACACTCACCTCCGTTTTCGTGAATCTCGTAGAGCGCGTACTCGGGTACGGATAACATACGCATGTCCGGTCTGAACTTCTCGATGAGCGTTTCGATGACCGCTTGCGTGGTGGCGTCGCTTGCGACTCTGATGCATTTGGTCGCAACCTTTTGGCCGCTGTCTTGAAAGTAGAACCTCATCACGCCGTGAAACTCGAGATCCTGCGGCACAAACCAACCAACGTTACACGCGCAAACCGTGTGTTACGTATCAAGCAAAACTTGACGACGAGAGTTGCAGGAACAGCTGTCTTACGCTGACTTGTAGCTCTCTAATGAAATTTGAATTTCGGCTATTTCACGTCTAAACAATCTCGAGACGCCTGCCTGCTTGTTTGCCTACTCGACCTCGTATACGCAAGCCGCCGACGTATGCATCGCTTTATTAAACAGGATAACTTTTCGCCGAGCTTCGCGCTTCTTTTGTTTGTTTTTCTTCGGCCGTGTTGCTTTGCTTTTACTTTGCCTTGTTTTTTTCGACGATCGTACGTTGTAAACTTGTCGGCGTGTCAGAGTGTACAACTTTCGCGGGACCCCCGTCGACTAATGAGTTGATAGCGTTAACGTCGACGTTTATAAAGTCCCTCGAAGAGTGAAAATACACAAACGAAGCAAAAACGTAGGAAGAGTTAACGCGATGCGGATTAAATAAAATACGACGGAAAAGGAGAGAGCACCCGTAGTGGCGAATAATGAAAATTGCGCACCGCGATTCACCTACGGATACTCGTGAAAGTTTCGAATATTTGTAAACAAACGGTGCTCTCGAGAGATATACAGTTTTTTTTTTCCAAAAAGCTCTTCCGTCATAGTCAAAGCTTGCAAGTCCATTCTGGGCTTGGAGAGGAGGCTCGACGTTT
Source organism: Chouioia cunea (assembly GCA_030064505.1). Lineage (NCBI taxonomy): Eukaryota > Metazoa > Arthropoda > Insecta > Hymenoptera > Eulophidae > Chouioia > Chouioia cunea. The sequence goes on from JAOPFQ010000001.1 coordinate 2,172,187, forward strand.
TAAGAGATTAAATATCGGAAAGACCAGGCGATATTTCATAATGTGCGCTGGCACGCTCGACTCTACGGCAATTTTTCTCTCGGCAAAAGCACTATAAGAGTACACGCACACGCGCGCGTATCGGACAGACAGGCAGACAGGCAGCGCGAGAGCGTTAAAAGCTCAAAGCTTGCAAAAATATTTAAAGTTTTCTGCATGCGCGCACACACGCACGTACGTATACGTAGATGTATAAACGCGTTACCTCGTTGGGCTCGGAAAGCTCGAAGAGATCCAATCGGTTGGCGTTCCATTGTTGAATGACGCCTCGTAGAGCCTCTCGTTCGGCTTTCTTACTTGCCGCTTCCGTAGCCATTCTGCAACAAGAAAATGCACACACGCGCATATATATGAATGCACGTCCCAGTTTGTAACGAGATAATTGGTCGTTTACAATACGAATAGTTCAAGAGTCTCGAGGAAAGGACGGGGGCTCGCCGAGCGTAAAAGTCGAGAAAAAACAACAGCGTCGAGCCTTAAACGTCCGTGACGAGCCTCGCCCTTTTCGCGCTCGTTCGCCCGTTCGGTCGCACTCGAGTGCCAACGAAAGAGAGCGTTAATTAATTGTAACGCTTGCGCGCCGACAAATTGGAGCTTGAAATTGTCGGGAATGCTCTCTCCCTCTTCGTCGTTTATCGACGACTCGTTGTCGAAAAGTCACCACGAGAGCACTGACTCGTGGTGAAGAGAAGCGTCGCAACGCCCGTGATAGCAACCTCGCCCCACGGGATAAAACGTAGATCGAACGGGCGCGTTATTAACGGCAGGGGATTTTACTCGGGCCACACTTTGCTACCTCATTCGTATTCTCTCTGTCTCTTTTTCAATCAATGTTCTTTGTTCAATCAGCGAATAATCAGATTCAATTGATCGACCATTTTGTTAATTAATTTAATGGACGCTGTCGAGGCTGGCACGGCTACGGGTACGTTATTTAGCGCTGCAACCGCACACTCGCTATCCATTTCGTTTCAACTCTTTATTACGGCTAAACAATTAGTACTGTTAGAGATTATCCGAGATTAACGAGGACGCTGCGGTTCGTTCTCGTAATTTTATATCGGATATTATTCGTATTATTATTAAAGTCGAGTAATTGAAACGTCAATGCACTGCGCTCGATACAGCTTTCGCGTATAAATTATCCATCCTCGCTGAAATCGTTTACATCGATTTAATCGTCCAAAGTATCGTTGGTAATGGCGACAAACGGACTGCGCGAATGGAATCGTAAATTTAATTACGGTTAAAGTTTGTCAAAAGCCAACAAATGGCCGCGCGTTCCTAAAGATACATCGCGCTCGTTGAAATTGCACCGACGAGTCGATGTATTTTTCAGAGCACGACCACTGGAGATAGAATCGTATCGCGCGAGAGCATCGACGGCGGTTCTCGATAACGACAAACCGAATATTAGATCGCTTTGCCTTATTACGAAACGAAACAAAGTCGGGTGGGGGAGTCAAAAGCCGTTTACGCGTACGCGTGTCGATGAAAACTCGGTTGTCGTCGATCGTTCGATTCGACACCAGCAAGCGAAAGCAGGAGCGACGTCGCTGAGGAAACGCTTGATCGTGGTCGTTGCTGTACGTCTGGAAGGTAAAGAGGGCAGCCGTTCGACCGAGTCCCCCCCCCCCGCCCCTCTCTATCGCACGCACTCGAAGCGCGAACGAAAGGCCGGTAACGAATCGGCTAATCGAATCAAGGAAAAATCGCGACGAGTCTTTGGTTCTGCGACAAATGGAGAGGTACGGGGACGCGGTGCGCTTTTCAAGACTACCGGAGCAAGCGAGTCGCGTTTTGCGTGTCCTCGTTAGAGCACAACGAACGCACGAGCGTATAGCTGTACGTCAACGTAACGGTATTGCAGCGAAAAAACAAACAAAAGATAAAAGAGCGAAACGGCTTTCCAGAGGTGCAGCGCACGATGTCGCGGAAATTGAAATTACGCGTGTCCAGTAGGAAATAAGGAGGAGAGAAAAGCGAGGAGCGAGAGGAAATTGAAACGCCCGAAGGCTTTCGCAACGTGTGTGAGTGTGTGTGCGCGCGTGTGTGTGACGTTTACCGTCTATTCGGCTGACTGGCAGCAAACGAACGACTTTTGATTCGTCCAATGTACTTTTGGTTGTTTCGCCATCAAGCCGCAAGATCGTACGTCATTTTTAAGCAACCCGTCAGAGGACTTCTTCCCGTTGCACGTAGATAAGCTCCAATCGTGTTTTTGTTTTTACTTTCACGCGTGCGCGCGCGTCCACGGTAAACACGCGATAAAAATGCCGAGTTTTATGACTCGTGAATATGTGCAGCCGGTGAGCGAGGTCGTACTCTTTTTCTTATTCTCTGCCTCGCTTCTCCTTTATTCCTGCTTATTTGAATATTGAATATCGACGCATACGCCTAGAATAAAAGATTTAGCGAAACCTGCCAAAGAAGTATTAGCGCTATATAACGATCGACTGAAACTTTAGCAATTAGTGACTTCCGCTAAAACTACTTTTTTCCTTCGTTTAACGATATTTTTCCCGTTGATCGCAGTCCGATAATTAGAGAAGCTCCGTCATCATCAACATCAACAACAACAACAACAACAACAACAACAACAACAACAACGACAAGAAAACGACAAAATAAGTCAAATAAATAAAGGAAGGAAGGAAAGACGGAAGGAGGAAAGGAAAACTACAGCAGCTTTTTTTCCTTCTTTTCATCGATGCAAAAGCCAAGAGAGAGAGAGAGAGAGAGAGAGAGATATTGTATTCGTGGAAAAGCACGTTGCCGACATCCCGCGACACGCATACTTACACGCTCGTATATACATCGGCGCTCGTGGAATGCTAATTAGGGCGTTTTCGTTAATTAGCTGCCGTCGTTGCTGTTGTTGCCGTCGTTACTTTGCTCGCGATTGTCGCGCGCTAACCTTTAACGAGAATTTCACAAACTGACTTTTTACGAATTGTTTCTTCTCGTTGAAAAATAACAAAGTCTCTACCGATGAAAATAGTGCTCTGTATTAATATTACAATTTTCACAAATGCAGAGTTTCGATGTAGTAATTATCGTGAATTATAGATGCTATATTGCACAGTTAGTGTATCAATGTTTAATTTGATTTCCAATTTTCAAAACGTAAATGATATGACGTTTCGCCTGTAATAGCACGCAAACTCCGACGTGCTTGTACGCGAATGTCAAAATATTTTTTTTGTTTTTTTTTTGCTTTTTTGTATCAACTAAAATGCACGCGAACGTTGACTGAAGCTCATCGGATTGCTCGTTGATCGATCCGTAATTAACGCAAGCTTTTGCGATAAACGCGCATACGCGTACGGTAAGAGCCGTACAATTCATTTGTATAATAATTTGGCGAGATATAGGTCGATTAACGAAGAGGCAGAGAGGTAGAGAGAGAGAAGCTGCGCACGAGTGTGTTTTTTTAAAGAGTAAAGCGAAATGGTGGTAGTGCTGTGAGCGAGGATTAAATTTGTGAAAAACCTCTGGCTCTTTTTCCCGACGATATCCCAGTTTATCTCGTTGATTCGTTTTTCAATAACTCTCCTCGCGGCGGCTTCCCACTCTCTCGACTGGTACTTGTCGGCAAAACGAAAGCAGCCTCGCTTTTTTCATCGGACAAAAAAAAACGTACGAGCTTTTTCTTCCACTCGTTTTAAGATTCAAAAAAAAAAAGACTCGTCTAATGTGCGTTAATTAAATTCAAGTTTGCGAGGGAAACGAAATCAGACGAGAAACATTTTTACGTATTACGCTACGCTAGTCGCCGACGATCAACCTGGTCGATTTTCTCAGTGTCAAGGTAGAGAAATATAAAAAAATAAACAAACAAATATTAGACAAATGTTTGTTTCAATTAAAAGTACGCCCGGAAGTTTTGAATAGCAACGCGCGTAAACATCATCAAAATTTTAAATTGTCTACTCGAACATTCAGTGAAGAAGCTCATCTGCATTCTAAAAAGTTTTATCAAGAACGAGTTTGCGAGGCTTAATTTTAACAGAGACTTAATTCATCGTCGCAGCGATACTGCTTACACATTCTCTCTCTCTCTCTCTCTCTTTCCGAGTACACTCGACGACGAGTATCAATTTTTTCAACGATATCGTCTCGAGTGTGCCATGGGATTCCATTGCAAAACTTATGAATATTTGAAAAGAGAGCCTAATCGAAGCTTGAAAAAGTGTGGAAGAGAGGATGCTACGAACGAAATTTCCATCCGCACGACCCTCTCTCTCTCTCTCTCTCTCTCTCTCTGTACTTGTACCACTTGAAAAACAAATTCCTGCGGGGAATCTCTGCGGCGCAACCGCTCGAGCTGCGCGTACGTCGAGTGCTTTCTCAACGACATCGGAGATGTGACGCCAAAGGATAGTGCTTTTTTCTCTATTTATTGGCATTTTTCTCTCTTTTTCTCTCGAGCTGCGTGTTGACAATCGTAAAAATGCCACTTTCCACGATTTCGTTACGATCGCCGGTGTCTTTTTTCTTCACTACGTACGCGTTTCGAGTTTTACTCTAAACGAGTGGGAGAATGGAGAGAGGAGGGGGGGGGGGACAAAAAACAACCAAACACACCGAGCTCGAACGAGTGTCAAGTTCACAGAGGCACGTCATCAGTGGATTCTCTTATTTATTGTCTTTGTTTTTTCGAAGGGTTGTGGCTGTCGAAAGAATGAGTCACAATCGTCAACGAGCGTTATTCATGTTTCCAAGTATTGGTATCGGATTTATGTGGGTTTCCACTATACTCTAAAACGGAATTAAACTCTAATAGAAATTCGAGGAAAATTACGATGCGCATTTTGAAGGAGAGCATAACATCAATTCCAAGTGAACCGCAAGAACTCCAATACTCGATGTAGTTGGTAGAGCAATATGCGTTTATCAAAGTCCAACTACATCTGTATTTCAATATGTATTTGCAGTCGTTGCTACTTGCAATCGCGATAAGTACATCGCGACACGACTACAACAACAAATGAAAAATCGGAGAGAGAGCTTTTCGGGTAAATTGGCCGTGACTCGGTTGCATAACCATATCGTACTGGAGGGAAAATAACAAAAAATAAATAAAAAAAACAGTAAAAAAAGGAACCGTGCCACACAGGAGTGGAGCTGACACAGGCAATAGGAGCAGTAGTAGAAGAAGTCGAGCAGTTGGAGAATCGCGGGATAAAAATCCCAAGAGGCCAGGCGTGCAACTGGCTGTGCTTTACTTTACCGAGCTACTACATACGTATAAAGTGTAAATCGTCAAAAGAGACGCAATGAAGATTGATCGATTGATCGATTGATTGATTGATCGATCGATTGATCTTTTGGAGCGAACGGCTAATTTGTTTGATTTCGCAAGTGTGGAGTGCGTGTATTTTTCATTAGCGATTAATATATCCATTATGCATAGACCAACGCGCATGCACACACGCGTACGTCCATTCGTTCGGTTGTTGGCGATCAAGCGTAATACCGGGGATTGGTAGTGCGTCATACACCAAACTCCGTTGCTTTTGCGGCTTTCGCGATGGTAGTAAGCGAAATCCCTTGATTCGTACAATAACGTGATTTACACACACACGCGCGCGCATACAGAGAGAGAGAGAGAGAGAGAAGATAACGTATGTGGGTGCGCAAATTGATTGAACGATAAATTTTATCGAGAGACGCAACGATGGCCTTCGTAGAGCATTGATCCAAAGAGAAGTTCTACAGGGACACTCCCGTTCGATGCGCTTGATTTGAGATCGTCAGTTTTCAACGTAAAAAACAAATCAAAGAAAAAGATGGGCCTAGAAATTATAGATTGGCTCTAGATTTAGCGTTGACTGACTGACAGGTATGCGCGCGTATGAGCTCGGAGCCAATACAACGCATCAAACATTATACTCACTCTTCGGGAACTGTCATTCTTGTCGTTGGTATTCCGGCGGAAAAGCCAGTACTAGTAATAGTAGTGGTAGTAGAAGTTGCTCCCCCTCTGTGTAACAGCAAAGTTCAGAGCATTCCGATGCCGCTACTGCCGAGCGTTCGCGTTAATTCTAACTCACTCACTCACTCACACTCTCTCTCTCTCTCTCTCGGTGCACAGGTATATCTACCGACGAGAAAAAGCTTTCTTTTCATTTGCACATACGCGCACAATCACTAAAACTGCCGCGACAACGGCAACGTCAACGACATCAACAAAAGGAATTTGAAGGAGAAGAAGCCTGTTGCTCGAGCGCTCAACGTTCTCGCGCATACAGGTATAACGTAGATACATATGCACTAAAAAAAAGAAGGAAAAAAAGCCTATATGGGCGTGTATGCAGTGAGAACGTCAGTGTTGCCAATATACCACACCCAAAAAAACCCCACTTATAAGAGCCAACACACAACAAACCGTGAGCGAATGAGAGAAGGAGAGAAGAGGGGCCTTAACAACGAAACGAACGCGCGCAACGCGCAACGATGCACTATACTGATGCCGCCCAACACTCGCGCGCGACAGTAGAGACGAGAGCTATGCCAGCGCTCTCTTGGAATGTGTGCCGTACCGACAAAGTGGGAGAGAGAGAGAGAGAATGTACGTATGCGTGTCTGTGGGTCTCTCTGTCCGTCTGTGTGTGTGTGTGTGTGTGTGTGTGTGTTTGTGTGTTCCGTGTGCCTGTGTGTTTTCCGTAGCTCAAGGATGATGGGGCCCACGCTCGCTCTCTCTCCCTCTCTCTCTCTACCGATGCGCGCGATCTTACAACCACTAGGGCGAAGCGACGATGAGCTCTATTCAATCTCTCTTCGTGCGCGATATGCTTTATACATACGCGAGATGTACACGGAAACCTGTCGCCAGATACATTGCATTCTTCTCTTTTACGGGTTACTCCTGATTCTTAGAAGTGAATATTAGACGATATTTCCACGCCTTTCTACCTTTTTTTCACCCGATTCCCGACCATATCGTGGTCGCTTTCTTTTTTTTTCTTTTTTTCTTTTTTTCTTTTTTTCTTTTTTCTTCTTTCCTTCTTTCTTGCTCAGAGGATTATGGCAATCCATTTTGACGATTTAAACGAGCTACTTTGTTAAAAAAACACACACACAAAATTAAGGTTTTTTTGTTTAGCCGGAGGATGTGGTATTAAGGAAAACGATGAGTTGTATTTCACGTTCGAATTGGTAAAAAAAACGTGGAAAATCTTCGAGACATTAGAGTAATGTACGCGTGGCGCCAAGATTTCAAAGATGTCTCAGTGATTCTTATCGTAATCCACGAAGCTCGTCAAACCGTCTCGTTCAACGTATCTGACTTATGCGTGGAATGCAATATTCAAGAGTAACGATGACAACGAAATAGCCATTAAAAACGGATAACAACTCTACGGCGTTGCTTAGTTTTGTAGCGTAGCTTAATGGAATACGCGCGATATAGCAGCAGCAGCAGTAGCGCGACGACGGTGATTCGAATATTTTGGTAATACCGATTTTGGTAGAGCGAAGAACGACCTTGACAATATACGTCATCTAGTTTCAAGACTAATTGTTTGCGTGTGTTTTTTCCATCGAATCAATGCTACACCAGCGGGACACGATCGTTAAACGCAATTGTTCAATAAATGACCAGTGTCCGAACGGTCGCTGTGCAATTTGGAGCGAGTCGGTTTAATTAATGCACTTGAAATTGGTCGAAACAATTGAAGCTTCCGTTAAAGCAACACCTTTGGCACAATTATACATAAACTGTCTCGCTTTCTGGTTAATACGTTAGTCAAACAAAACGCATAATGCATTCTCGCGACGAATCGATTTTGCTAAACGTCAGCAACGATAACGCTATTCAAGTAAATAACAGTTCAGGAGTATGCACAAGTGCAAAGTCAAAGGTGATGTAGAATTTGATTTCAATACTTGTAACGTCAAATACAAGTCAATTTTCAATGGGATTGCACAGTGTACAGCGGTAAGGTCGCGAGCAATTGAAAATAAAATTCTCGTTTTTCGTAGACGCAAGAATGTAAGGTGGAAAAGGGGTTTCTTCGAACGCTACCTCGCACAATGGTTCACAGCTCGAACCGACTGCTTTTTTGCCGTTGAAAATTGACGTAGCGTGACTTTTCGTAGTCGACAATTTCTCCTTACGTCCATTGCCTACTTGATCAAAACAATCTTATTTCTCCAAAAATCTGCAACTTGACGCGTACACGCGTACGGTGCTTGTTACGCAACCCTCGAGGGACACAACGCCAAATTATCGACTAAATCATTGGACTATGGTGATTTGCAAAATCTGAATACGCTCGTTTGGGGAAAATGGCAAGTACGTAGTTAGCGCCAGACGCGTCGACGTTGCGCCTGTACAGCCGAACGACACTATTAGGCAACGCCAAAGTGTGCTCGGTTTAATTGATTCTTTGCTGGAACATCCTCGATAGGCGTGTACGTGTACATACACGTATATATATATATATACATACGTAAGCAGATGCGAATCTCGACTTTAACGTGATAAACTTTCGTTATTTATCGTCGTTACGATACCCGTGTACTAGTAACGTCCGTTGAGCGGCAACGTCAACGAACAAGCAAAAATATAGAATTGCACGTTACTATTCGAGACACGCGTAAATCGATACGCCAATAGACATCTTATCCAAGGCTCTTTCGCAGCCTGTATATCATTTTCAAATGCTCGCTATTAGAGTACGGGCTATTGTGATCGAGAGCCAGCTATTTCGAGCGAATGAAAAAGAAAAGTCTACGCGGAATACATAGAAGCGTGAATCCCGTTAAATAGACTTAAAAAAAGAACAAGATCGCCTGGACAAAGGCGAAAAAGCGAGAGGAATTTGTAAGCGTAGCTGAACAAAAATTATATTTTTTTCAACTTTTGTTCCGGGGCGTTCGTTGTAAAATGGACAAGAGCGCGATAGGGATACGTTGAAAGGTTGAAAATGCGAAAGGCCGAAAAGCCTTTAGATTATTTCTTGTTTCCATATCTATTGGTCGTTGCAGAGGAGCTCGTATATAGCGAAATAAAGTTGCAATACAATAGCTTGACCGATAGCCACGAGAGAGTTGGGTGAAAGTTTTGGATGTAATTGTCGGGAAAGTATCGAGAGAGTTGTGTTTTTCTTTCTTTTTCTTTCTTTTTTTCCTACGTGTACGCGTACGCGTGTACTTGGTTACGGAGACGTTATATATGCGTGCGCATCTTCCGAGCGAGTTTAAGGCCCGCGAATTTCATTCCAAGATTTACCTTACGATCGTGTTGTTTCGCTCTGGTGTACGACGACGGTAGAACGGTCCTATCGTAAAAACGGGGCCCACTCGTTATAGTCGAACGGCGAGGAGAGGGGCGAGGGGTGGCCGAGTAACATTGTCCTTTTAACGCGTTTCTTGTATTTTTAAGAGACCGAACGAAGGCGACGCCCAATAATTAATGCGGCGCGATGCCGAGGAATAAAAAAAGTCTCGAATGTTTGACGGCCACGACGACGACGACGACGATTGTTGGCTTGGAAAAGGTCGTCGGCGCTCGCAAATTTTAAGGCGGAGCCTACTTATGTTATACCATAGTAGCCTTAGCTACTACGCGACTTTGTAAGAAGCTCAAGAGTGAAAGAGAGAGAGAGAGAGAGAGAGAGAGAGAGAGAAAGAGGAAAAAGAAAAAAATGGCCCCTTGCAGTAGTACGGAGAGCTCTCTCTCTCTCTTTTGTCGCAAGCGTGCGACACTATTCAAGCTGCAGGTTGTGTGCGAGAGAGAAAGAGAGAAAGAAATCTGGATCGCTGTTGCTACTGCCACTTCCACGTGCGAGATATATATCCAAGCGTGTAATTTTCTCTTTTTATTTCCTCGTCGTTCTTGACCTTTTTTTCTCTCGTTCTCGCATCTTTTCCGACTCTCTTCCTCGTCCTCCCTATAATACTAACGTGCTCTCTCTCTCTCTCCCTCTCTCTCGGCAATCTTCTCAAGTGCGTGTTATCTTTTCCGAATAAAACAGATTATTCCAACGATGGAAAAGCGTTATTTAAGAAATTGTGTCGTTACTATCCTAAAACCACTCTCTGGAATACAATTTTTTCCAAGCTTCTCCCGGAAATTTCGCTATTAAAAGTCATCCTTTTCTCTCTCTCCCTCTTTTTTTGGAGGGCTCGTTTTTCACGTCCTAATAGTTTCGCAGAAAAATTGCAGCGTCAGCTCTGTAACTGTTGGACGAATTGTCGCGCGATGTAAGTGAAAATTATATATAAACTTCCCGTGCAAGTTGGAACTTTGCGATAATTTAAGCAGCAAAGATCATCCATCGTAGTAGTAGCTTCGTTATCTTGCTCTTGTTACGTCAGTTAATTAATTCGTTTTTCTTCGAATAGAGACCAAATAAAAAAGAAATTCATAACGAGATACTCGACGTTTCGACGAGGCTATTGACCCATTAACGTTTTCATCAATATTAAACGGAAAGAAAGCGACACAGCTCATCGTTAAAATCTCGCTCGCGAGAGAAACCCAGGGACAATTGCTCAAGGTTTCGCGTACGTGCACTTTTCTTCTTATACAACCAAGTATATTTGGCTTATTAAATAGCGCACGACATTGGCATTCCCGTACATAGTAGTGTAGTAGTAGTAGTAGTAGTAGCAGCAGCGGCAGCATTACTCGCTTCACGCTCTTTTGTTTTCTCCCGGTGACCGCGCCACTGTCTTAAAGCATATGCTCTCTCTTTACCCAGTACAGTCTTTTCAAAAAATTCACGAGTAATAGCCAAGCGAAAGAGTAGAAAGCCCGCATTCGCACACGCGCATACATCCCTTCGTCTGGCTTATCCAGCATCTCTTCGCGTCGGGCCCGAAAACGCTAAATCGCCCATCTCCCTCGCACTCGTATTTTACAGTTTCTCTTCCCTCTCTTTTTTTTTATCTCGCACAGGATGAAACTACGTTTTCTCGCTTCCTTCCCCGAGGGTGTAGGTAAGTCAGCGTTTCTCTCTAGGATTTTCTCGATTTTTTTTCGTCGTTCTCCCCCAGCGAGAAGCTAGCGGCGAGTTAAAGATTCTCCGAGAGTTCGGGAATAAATTGCGCGCACCGTGCCAAAGTTCATTTCGGACGTACGTACGGTGCGAAAGAGAGAAATATTTGACTGAAATTTATACATCTTTTGTCCGTTAGGCGGAGGTGCACGCGCGCGAGACTGAAATGACTATTCCTCTCTTTCCGTTCTTTCGTTCTTCTTATCGAGGACACCCGGAGAATCACGCGCGGGGCGCTGCTTTCGCGAGCGAACGTATCTCTTGCTTAGCGAGAGAAAAACTGCAACTTTTGTTTTGCGGAGAGGATGGCAGCGGGGGAGGGACTTGTAAATAAAACTACCAACTTTTCGTTTAATTTCAAGGGTTCCTTCAATTCTCTCCCCTTTGGTCGTAAGCTTGACGATCATATCGGCTCTGTGCGATGCACTTTCGTTTCTTTTAGTGCGCCTTACCCCTCGACCCTCGTCCTTTTGTGGTGTGCGCTTTCAAGAGGATTCGAAAGTTAGTTCGCTGTATATCTATGCTACTGCTGTAACTTTGAGGAGGGATCGATCAACGACTTGTCTATTTTCTCTTTTGACTATCTCGTTCGCTGCTGCTGCTGCTGCTGCTGCTGCTGCTGCTGCTACTACGACTAGTACTACTCGCCATCGCGCCACAAGAGAAAGAGAGGGAGAGAGAATTGCGCGACTAAGTCCTCCGAGCGGGAGTCGATTATGTGCTTTACGAGCCACGGTAATTGTGACCAACATAATGAACTTCTCTCCCGCGCCTCGATAATTCTCAACTGCTTTAAAGGCCAAATCTACGCGGTGCATTTCCAAAGTCAAGGGAGTTTTAGGCTTTCAAAGCAACTCTCCCGCTAGTCTTTTCAAAGATATTAAATGCACTTTTGCGCCTAAAAAGAAGAATAAGAACAAGAACAAAACAACGAGATCCGCAAAGTTTTAGAAAGGTTGAAAAGAAAAATAGAAAGCCGCGATAAACTGATGCGTATGCTACTGGCGATAACGAAATACGGCAGGACATAAAAAATCATAAAGAACATTCACGCGAATGTTCAAAGCTAAAGCTCTCTGCGAGCTCAAAATGATAACACGCGCAGTTTTTGTTCGTTTCTTCTTCTCATCTTTTTCACGCGCGCGTACGTTTGCGTTATTTCTCGTCAAAGACAAAAGCGTACACGAGGTATGTGGTGCGAGACACGTGTCGTCCAGCATCACAGCGAACTCAGACAAGCGAATTCATCGTGGCCCTTTGTCTCGCTTGTCGACTTTGTCCGTTGCTTAAAAAACAAACGAACAAAAAGAGGCCACGTAATAGACAACAAACGACAAGCAAGTTAAACTATGTAGGCAAGAAGCAGAAAGAGAGAGAAGACTTAGTAGTATCGTGGTGAGGTCGGCTTCCTTCTGTACACACATGCACACATACGTACACGTATGTATATTTATACGTGTGTACAGTAAATAGACATTTACCAACGGTAGAGCAGCAGAAGAGCGGGTAATTACAAGGGAGAGGCAACACGGATTACGCTTATTAGCAAAAGTTAATGACTCAAGGGTGGTGGTGTCTTTACTTCCATTACCTCTACCCTTTTACTCCCGAAGGAAGCTTGTCTGGCCCACGTGGGATTCCAAAAATTCACTCTCTCCTATTGCCGACTTGTATACATATATATATATACACACGAACCACGAGTCGCGGGAGAGCAGTTTGGAATTTCAAAATATTAAGGCTAATGCCGCCTCGAGCACGCTAAGTTCGTTTGGCGCGAAAGCTTGTTATGAATAATGCGTCGACGGCTTGTATTCGCGTTCGAATTTTCAGCCGCCAAGTTTCAAACTCTCTCTCTCTCTCTCTCTCTCTCTCTCTTTAGAACCACGTATGCGAGAGAGCAGCACACGTGGGCTCTTTCGCATTCTCTGGAATTTATGAGATGAGCGAACGGTATGCCACTGCACACTGTACCCCTGCCGATCAACAATTTATTCCCAACTGAATTTATCATGTTATCGGTAGCGTCGGTGCCAAGCTCTTTTTATCGTGTGTATATATATATATATAGAAAGAGAGAGAGAGAATACAACAATTTTTACTAGAAAAATTTTTTGTACAAATTGCTTTCTAGCTCAACTATTTTGCTATAGATGCAAAACCGATTTATGTAATAAGTTCACATTGACCGATACTTTCGTGATTGGATGATTTTTCGATATTATTTGTTCATCACTGCTTTTAGTTTTACGAGGACGTTTCAGGGATTTTCATGTTTCGACGATGAATGGGCGTAATAAAGCAATGGTTGTATCCCCGTGGCGCTTTCAATCCAACTACCGTGATACGCAAAATAAAAAGAATGTTTGAAGCGCAAAATATTCACGAATGTAACGGTTGCACCAAGGAACGAAACTAAATAAATACGTACAAACGAAAAAAATTTGGAGTTTTCTTTGTTTAGTTTTCACGCTGAGTAAGCAATAAAGCGGAAAAAGATATCAGTGTTCATTAATCGAATGCCTCGTTGGTTATACCATTTTATCGAACCACATATCCATTTCAAATTACGAACTTGTTAACCCTCGGCAAACCAGCTCGAATCTCTCCCTCGCTCTATAGAAACAGCAGCAGACGCAGTAGCAGTCGATAGAGTGGTTAAAACGGACGAGAAAAAAGCTCACCGCTCCGAATTCCGTATTAAAATTATACGCAAGAGATGGTTAAGTATCCAGTTCTCGAGAGCAAGCAATAGCCGTATACAACCGGATAATTAGAATAACGCAGTTGAAGCTTTGTCGATTCGATTCGATCGTGCGAACGAAGAAGCGAATCTTTCCAGTAGCAGAAAAAACGAACAAAAAACAAGCAGGAACAAAGGTAAAGACACTTGCTACTGGGTAGGGGATGATCTCGCTTTGCGTAGAGCAACCGTTAAGCTTATATCGGCAGCGCTGCATAACAATGCTTCCAAACGTACGTGCGCGAGTGCGAGTGATATTCCATGCACGTAGCGCACTATCAGCATAGCTCGCTCTCGCGCGCTCTCTCTCTCTCTCTCTCTCTCTCTCTCTTGTTCCCAACAACTTGTTTATTGCGCTTAACTAGCCGCTTCCTACTTATACCGCGGCTCTGCCACGTGCATTCGAGCGCAGCTCGAGAGTTTAGTTGGCGAACCACCACCGAATAGATAGAGTTATCGTACTCTCTCTCTCTCTCTTTCACTCTCACGCACATATGTTGTTATTATTATTATAGTTATTATTATGCACAAGTCGTTCTTGCGAATGTTCGCACGACTCGTTTATAATAAAGCCATTAGTCGTGACACTCGACGACACAATAGTTAACGTCATTTTTATTCCTTGCTATTCACACTTTAAATATAAATCAATGTGAATCAATGCAATAATGTTCACCTGACGACGTCCTATTCTCTCTCTCTCTCTCTCTCTCTCTCTTTCTTCGATGACAATGATCGCTTGTACACGAGCTTTGATATTGTTTAGATCAGCGGGCTCCGTGCATTAATCGAATACCCCGGCTTTGATTAATTGTTATGCGAATTCCGTCGAGCTTTGGCACGATTCTCGCTGTTATTATATTGATTATTACGCGATCTTTTTCTCGCGATCGACTTTTTTTCCCCTCTAACTACACCCACTCCCACACTCACTCACACACACACACACATTTTTTCTTTTAATCGGCATTATTCAATTACTCGTTGAAAATCCATTTTATTTTATTTTTTTTGGCGATTCAATTTCTTACCCACGAGCGCTTGCGCATTTTCTCGCTGAAATTCAATGAAGTTGCGGCATTGAGAGAGAGAGAGAGAGAGAGAGAGAAACGGGATCAACCAGAGAGAAAAACCTTCGTCAGCTCGTCTTCGTTTTCTCACAGTCAGTTGTCGATGGGTAGGGAATTGCTAAGGTACTATTTGAATTTTCGTCGATGAGAGAGCGAAAGAGAAAGAAAAGAAAAGAAAAAAGAAAAATCGTACACTAGTGAACCCCTCGTCTCCGATGCTGTATGACGGAAGCGGGCGTGTCGACGGTAGCTCGTTAGATGCTACGACAAAGAAACAAAAAAAGAAAAAGAAAAATACAATATGTACATACTAGTCATAGTTAGCGAGCTTATTATCTATGCAAAAGCACATGTAGCGCATAACAGTGTAGTAGTAATAGGTCGTTGGCATCACCGCATCAGAGACGCAATGATTAAGCTCGACCGTAATGCAATTGACCTTGCGGAATTGACACCAATTGTCGTACCGCCCGCGCTGCTACTGTTGCTTTATTTTTTTCGTCTCTCTCAGCTAAATAAAAGCACGTCTACGAGAGAGTTTTTTTTGGTTCGTTGCGCGACGTGACCGTCGAGTTTGTAATCCACTGCTAGCTTGAGAATACGTTAAAACTTGAGAGAAAAACATGAAATTAGAATACAAATTAGACGAAGCATCATCGACGAGGCGTAAAACAAGAAACGCGTTTATACACTGTACATAACGAGAAAAAGAGAGCGAGAAAATGGCAAATGACTTTTCCTTGGCTTTGTCGTCGTGTTATTTTTCAAACCGAGAATACGTTTTACGCCGACGTATAAAGAACAAAAACAAAGCTTCTTTTTTTTTTAAGGAAGAGGGATCGCGATTTCAGAGTCGCATTACGCGAGATTGTCGAACGTCGAAAAATATTCGGTGTGATTTCTCTCGCTTCTTCCCGATACGCTTGGGATTTTTTCATCGCCGTGATATTACTCTCGCGCGAAAAAAAAAAAGTCCGAGCTAATATCACGCGTATTCAAGCGGTGGTTAGAAAAAGGGAAAAAAGTAGACTCTCCAGCGTGAAAATTACCAAGCGTAAGTAGTGAATTCAAGGAACTTTGTTAAATGTCGATTGTGTCAAGTGGACCGAGTAAAAAAGTAGCTAATGAACGTTACAAAGAGGTCTCGTTAAGAATTTCATCGTCTATACCTACGAAAACGATTAATTCTCAATTCTGAACATTTTTGTAGCGTAATCAACGGTAACAATCGTTGTTTCTTTACTTTTGTCGCGCGTGTTTATATACACGTTGATTGGACATTGGTAAATTCGATGCAATTATACGACTTTCAATAGCCAGTGGAAGCTCCGCTTTACGCGTACGATAACAATTGTAAAATACTTTTGAATTGTTTGTAATGATTAAGTTGTCTTGTAGACTACATATTAGCTAACATAATTGCGCGTTCGAAAAATACTTGAAATAACACGATAAACACGAGTTATGCTTTGTTTGTTTACCGTTGCTGGATCAAAGCGCGTACATTTGAAATAACGTTGTACAAAAAATGCTCAAAAAAACGATCGTTTTACAAGCCAATAAACGGAAAATAACGGTTTTACACGTGAATATTCGCGACGCGGGCGATAAGGTGTACGCGACGCTTGCTGGTTTTGTCGAGAGTAGCGCAGATTTTTGCTACAAGTCAGACAGGCAAACAAACGGTAGACACGACGCGCGTGCCGCCCATTAATCCCAGCAGATAGCTTTGTCGTATATTCATCTTGCATCTTGAAAAGCGTCTTGGGGAATGGAGCTTGCAAGCTCTCTAAAGAAGAAAAAAAAGACCTGATATCTTGGCCAAGGTACACATAATTTCGCGTGCGCAAAACCTCCCTTTTCTGTTTTTCTATGCCAGACCACCTATCAGCTTCTTTCACGCGCGTCGTGTACACACGTATACATAACGCACGTTCACCGAGTAGTGGAGTATCCGCGGGCGCGCGCGCGCGCTCGCGAGAGAGAGAGAGAGAGAGAGAAAGAGGCTAAAGCAGAGCAGAGTGTGCACTTTTATCGCGGTCGTCGCGCGCCAATGAACGAAGAATCGAGCAGCGAATAACGGCTAGTCGCATTCCCGAAGCACTCTTCTTTCTTTATTTTTTTTTCCTTTTCACCTCTTTTTTTCTCTTTTTTTATTACTTCTCTGTTCCTGTCGTTGTTACTGCTGCTGCTGCTCTTGACTGACTCGTCCACTTCCTTTTTTTCCCCTCTCGGTGCTTTTATTACTATGTCGTCGACGACGGGAAAGAGACGAGAACGAGAATAATCGGAATGGAACGTGTATTTATATTGAGAGGTTTGTTGTCAAGCTTTTTACCTCGTTTCGTATACACAGTAGCAGCAGCACCAGCAGCAGCAGCTCTTCGGATTTACACCAACGTGTATTATCAAATTTTATACTTGCAAAGGCAATATCTTTGTCACCCGCTCACGTCCCAGTAGGGAGGAAGAGAGAGAGAGAGAGAGAGAGTGCGTTCAACTCCATGCGCGCGCTAGGACGACCGCTTGGGATTTTCAGTGAGCGGTGGCCGATTTATTCGTTTATGAATTATTGCACGGTTTTAACTCACTCTCTCGTGCGCGTGCGGACTCAATGGATCGTTTATTATTGTTTGCTTTTTTTTTTATTTCAACCATCACTCGTGTTTCAATTATATTTCAAACTTATATATTTATTTTTGTCTCGACACTCGGTTGAATGGTCAGCTTTCACCGATTTAAAACGCGCGCAAAATTATCGGCTGACTCAACAAAACGAGCGTAATGCCTTTCCAAAATAGTACAACGAAACAAATAATAAAGTCGTTTGCGATTCTACTCGGTCGAGTGTACATAAGTGCAATTAATAGCATGGCAATAATCGTTCGATGGAGAGAGAGAGAGAGAGAGAGAGAAATGTTGAAAAGCAAAAAATCGATGCCGTATCATGGGATAGAAGACCCTATAAAAGCCAGCCATTCAACGGCATAGATTGGCAATTTCGTGGAGCGTTTAAGAGCTTTGATTTCAGCCAGGCCTTTGGCTGCCATCCGAGTGCAGTCAGTCAGTTTCTCTTTCTCTCTCGTGGCTCCCAACTTTAGTTTTCTTTGGAGGCTCTTTTGAGAGAACTACCATCAATACCGACGTACGACCACTGCATCCCATCAGACGTATATATAGGAAAATGTGGCGAGAAATGACAAGTCTACTCCACTTTGCCAATTGAACTATCGAGATACTTCTTTGATTTTGAGCATTCCTCGATCGCGACGTTTCATTTTCTCCATATTTTCGCTCGTTCGCGCCGATCAAGGTTTTTTTATCGACGCGTTATTTGCGTGCACCTCTCTCACGACTACGGAGATTAACCGTTTTCCACGGTTATAAGTAAATCATGACTTCATCGCGAGCTTTGTAGAAGCTAGATGAGTTTCTTGTTTTATTTTTTCTTTCCGTCTTTCTCGAGCGATAAATTCACGCCTTGACGTCGTGGAATTATCATGATTATTATCGGTCGTGTTTGTTTTGCACGAGCAAAAGCTGCTCAAAGTTTATACGATTCCTTTGTCAAAAGTTTGGAGGGCGCGCAACTTTTAAGACCAACGCTAAACGCCTTTAAAGTCGTATTTTTTTTTGTTTTTTCCTATTAATTATCTTTTGACAGAGTCGCAAAGACGCGAGTCTTTTGAGAATAATTTTCTAGATAAAATTTGCTCGCAAGAGGACTATCTCGAGTTTTCTTACGCTTTGAGGAGTAACAGAACATTTAAAACTTGGTTTCCAGTTTCTGGAATAACATGAATTTCCGGTGAACACAGGACTATAAAGTTTCGGACCTCAGGTGTCTAAAGTTTACTTTATGTATCGTGTTATGTGTTGCCGCTACTACTACTGTTGCTGTATGCTCTCGACTTGGCCAACGTTACTCCGTTCGATACACCCGGCAAAAGGCTACTGATACGTTAACGCGTAGCCAAGAAAATGCGAGGCAAATATAGATTTACTTCAAAATGAACAGAGAAGAGAGAGAAAGAGAGAGAGACAGGCAGATATTCACGTTGATCGGAAAGCTTTCCGTCAAATAAACCGATGACATTTTCGTCGAAATTCTAACCGCGCTTGCGTAAATCTCGCTCACAAACGTTCAGTGGTTTCGAAAATAAAACCAACAACAAAAAACGCAATAAATGTTCGACTGCCCCGCGGATAAAACTTTTCTCTCTTTTTTATCGACGTCAAAGAGCGAAGCTTGTACCGCGTTCAATTATCGAATTATTCAACGTACAGTGCGGTAAAACAAAAGCCTAAAAAAAAGAAAACGAACGCTTTGAAATATAGACGATTTATTAATTTACCGAATATATCAACAAGACTTTTGACGTTCTATTTTTTTCTCTTTTTCGACTTTTTCATCAGCGCTATATCGGCTGGTGTACGAAGCCTCGTATACTTTTGTTTGGTTGAAAGATGGAAAATGCAAAGAACGACTCGCAAGTTTTCGGAAGTCTCGCGGCAACGAATTGAATTCTCACTTCTCCAGTGTGAAGCGAAGCCCTTGAATAAACAATCGTTACATCAAGCCGCGTACGGGTGGTGCAAAAAAAAAACAATCGGTGCAAACGTCGAGAAAGGGGCTACCGCCGCCGAATTTCGCGAATGTTGTATTTGCACGTGGGAACCTTTCAAATTGATATTAAAAACAAGCACGAGAATAAATTGGATAGCTTGTTTTTTTCCTTTTCTTTGAGTTACATTCGACTAAAATACAAATAATTCCACGAACTCTTTTTTCTCAACGTTTCCCTTTATTGACGAGCGTACAATCGAAAGGTTCGATCGCGAATAACGTCGACGAACAACAACGATCAAGTCGGACGTAATCAGCTGCTTTTATAACGATTACATCGCAAAATTCATAATTAACGTTTAATTGGAATTGCCTGGCAATTGATTTAGCGACAGAGAGCAAGCAATATCGAACAAGGAGAAACACAACGATTCATCCGAGTAAAGTATCAAAATAGCGGTTCGCGATTCGGTAGGTAGCTCATTAGTCGTTGGTGACGATTCAATTCACGCGATACGCGAAGAGCCGTACGCTCAAGCCGGTGTTTTTTTAAAGCCCTCTGTTCGCGTCGTCGTCGACGGGTAACACGCGCGTACACGTAGAAACAAAAAGAATAATTCGTCTTGTTTTTATGGTTGTGTGTGTTTTTTTTTTCAAGTTTCGCGTCTACGTCGCGCTCTTGTGTCGTGTGTAACTACAGCGAAAGCTGCTACCGACTGCACGTAGCAAGCACAAAGGTGCCGGGCATACGCTAGCGAGAGAGAAGCCGGCTAACGAACTGTCGAGGCTACAGCTCTATAGCCGTGAGTTGCAAAGCGCGTCGCTTGCGCCTCTTATTCGACACGTGTGATATAACGACAAAAACGCTCAAAATACAAGGCTCTTTCACTCCTCTTCCGCCTCTTCCACCTCCTCCTCTTCCTTCGGCGGCAATAACGAAGACGACGACGACGACGACGACGACGACGACAACAACAATAACAACAATCATACAGCAGCTCGTCGTTACAAGTGATATTGCTCGTGAAAATTCGAGGCGAGACCATCGTCATCGCTTAAACGGTTGGAAAATTAATCGACGTGTGCATTTCAAGGTTTTTACGGAATGTAATATCCGTTGAAAGTTGCGCGAAAGTTCGACTATTCCATAAGCTCGTAAACGAGTGCTGTTTTTTCCGACGAGTCATCTTTTTCTTCGAGTATACATGCGTATGTACGCTAAGAATCCATTGATAAGATTACAACGATAAGCCGTTTCCTGCACGAACGCGCCACGCGTTATCAACGCGATTCGTCCGAGCTTTTCTTTCGATTAATTCCATCCTCGTGCTTGCGCGTCATTGAAGCAGCTCGTTCGAAAACAATGTCATTGTCGCTCTAACGCTACGACTGTTCTGGGAAAAATGCCACGGGAGAGAGAGAGAGAGAGAGAGAGAGAGAGAGAGAGAGAGAGTTAGAGAGTTAGAGAGGGACACACCCGTTTCGCGTGGCTTAAATATCCGGTACCAATGCAAAGAACACGCATCGGACGGAGAGAACGAAAGAGAACTGGTTGGGGCTATAAAATATAGTTATATAGGTGTGTATGTATATGCGGTGAGGCGCTGCGCGTCGACTATCAACAGGTCCCGCGACGACGAAGAGAGAAAGATAGAATAACGGTGGCGGCTGCTGTAGCATCGAGGTGAGAGCAAAGAGCCCGTCACAAAACTCCTCGTACTATAAAGCCAGATATATGTGTACGCACGCAGACCTTGCGTGCTTAGCTCGCAAAGTAAAAGCGAAGTATACGCGGCTAAACTTACCTTGCTCGCTTCTGGACAATGCCCCTCTCTTCTGCTTCTTTCCTTGGGCTTCTTATCGCTCGCGCACGCACAACTCTGATGCCTATATAATGGTGCTGCTGCTGCTGCTGTTGCTGCTGTTGCTGCTGTTGCTGCAGCACGCACTCGCGCACTCGCACACTGACAATTACTATAAGCGAATGGCCTACACCACACAGCTTTCTCCCTCTCTGCGCCTCTCTCGTATCGGTCTTATTTGCACTTGCGTACGCGTTTAGCCGATGTCTACGCAGCTTCAACTATCTTATTCATAAAACTGCACACACGCACATACACCCACACACACACTTGCTAAACACGTACACGCGTTCACGCAGCAACTCAATGTCGCTGCTTTTTAAAAATTCCTCTGCTCTTTATCGCTAGCTCAGCCTCTTCCTTGCTCCGGCTGCACTTGTCGTCCTCGAGTTCCCAGGCACACCGCATATTTTCACTCTCTCACTATCTCTCTCTCTCTCGCCCCGCTTCTTTCTCGCGCTTCCAGTCGTCGATTCGCGGCCAACCAACCAGCCGATCGCCACTCTGGCTCCTTTCGTTTTAACGCTTAGCGCCGCCACCGAGCAGCACTACAGATTTTACGATATTTCCACATCGGCGTTACAATTGTTAACTACATATCGGCACTTGCATGCATGCGTGAACGCAACTCGATCGTCATCACAGACACGCGATCGTGCGCCAGTGTAAGTGGGTACGGGTGCAGGGGAGAGGGAAAAAAACGGACACGCACGCACACACACACACACACATACACACTTATGTGGACGGTAAACCGAACGATAGACGGTTACGTTGAAAAAAAACCGTCGTCGTTGCGGATAGTACGGAGTAATGATATATGTGTTGCCGAGTAAAAAAAATAGTCCAGGAATGAGGCCGGCGTGAAAGCACACGCAAAACGTTTACGTCGACGGCACGACCAACGGTAGATACGCGTCAGCACTGATCGCGCTCGAGAGATGCGACTGCTCGCGGCGAACGCACGCCGCGCGTAACCAGCTATACGAGAGAGAATCGCGACCGTGGCGCCCCATACACGTACAGTCGACCACCGCGACTGCGCGATAATCTCTCTCTTGTTCCCTCTACCTGCGTGTATACGGCTGTTTGCACGCGTTGATATACCTGCGAGTAACGTTCTTTTTTCGCGTATCTTCGCGGTACGGAGCCGTTTTCCCAATTCTCGTTTTCGTGGAATCCAGACGGCACGTGTCGGCGCAGAACGACTGTTAATTATGCAAATGTTCCTTTGCCATCGATCAATCCCAAGGTAGGACGTATACGTGGATAAAGCGTTAGAAGATCCAAAAAAAATCACGAGTTGATCTCGCGAGGCATGGAAGAGGCGCGTGCGCGATGAATCCGAGGATGAATACATACAACGCCGGTAGTGTCCCCCGCGACGTCAGGCAAGGACGGCGTTTTGAGTTATTAAACTTCTTGGAAGAACGACAACGAAACAATGGGTCAGATCAATTTCAAACTCGTTACCGTCGACGTCTCGTGAAAAGGAACGAGCTAAACTTAACGTCCAATTTCCCCGCGAAATCTCGACGCGATTTCTGTTGGAAATATTCCGGAACAAAGAATCCCTAGTTCTTTGATTCAAAAAGTCTAATGCAATATGTATTGCTAGTCCGCAGAGTTTGCTCAACGCGAACGATCGAGCTTAACCGTTCCAGAAGTAAGGTCGGTCTTTGTTGCACGCCAAGCCATTTTCCTGGCTTGTTCCTGGCATCTTGCAAAAAATAAACGCATTGATTTCGCAGTCGCTTTCGAGCGTTACGATTGGTTGGAGGCGAAAGAAGCGCGGATGTTCGGTATGGCTTTGATTCTGTCAGGGGTTACAATCAAAGATTAAAACTTCGTTAAAAAAGAGACTTGAATGTACAATTAATACAGACATCGACAATGAGTGGATTGTCTAGACCAACCTAAGTATAAACTGGAGATTTTCTCACTGACCTCCGGAGCGCTATAATTTACACGAAGTTACAATTTGTCAAAAATACAAATGGAATGTGTATAGATAGCATTCTTTCAAAATTGTATTTGTGCATTTAAAGTGCGTAGCGAATAATCGGAATAACGAATTACTCTCGTCGTAAAGGTCAAGGACATTAATTGATATCAGTATGGACAATACGTTTGTACGATTTCATGAAAACACACCGACTTCGTTTCCATGAATAAATTGGACAAGTTCAGATGGCGCGCAGTATTCGCGCCATATTTTTTGGCGCGAACGAGGAAACTATAGTCACGTGGTAACCTCTACGACCGCCATTACGCCACCGTCCATAAACGTCTATACGTCGTTACTTACTCCTTGGTTATTGCGAGTGTCACGCAAACGAAAAGTACGTGTGCACGTCAAAGTCGGTGAGCGGTTTTGTGTTTTTGCTTGAACGTATTTTGTAAAAAAGTATGCGAGATACTTTACGTTAACAGTTGCAAAATGGATGATTTTGATATCTACTCGGATCTACCAGATTTTGCTTGGCTGAAACAAGAATACGAGGCAGATGTTGAAGTTGTAAGTAGTTTTAGATTACGTCTATTTAGCGTCCTTTCTAGTGACTTATCGTTACCTAACCAATAATTATCGTCAACAGGAAAAACAAGAACAGCCTCTGTCGGAAAAAGAAGTCATTGAATTGAAAACAAGATTATTAAAACTTGAAAAAGTACATAAATTAGTACTTTCACACTACTCTTCGTTATGGAAGACGGCCAAGATAGAAAAAAAAAGGATGGACCGCCAGATTGCCGAATTAAGGAGCCAGTAACTAATCATTCTTAATTCATACCCGTACCCATATAAATATCAACAACTTGTTTTTAATAATTTGATCTATTTTTAGGTTAGATAACCTTGCGTTCAAGAGACATCATCGCCATCAAAATGTCGCTCACCGCCCTACACCAACTCAACCGATGAATGTACGTCCTGCGATCAAATTTCCAGCACAAAGTAATAATGGGATTAATTATCCTCCACCTCCTTTGATGGGTACGACTTTTCCCACAGAGTTGCAAACTAATAGAATTTTGTTTAGTTATCCACCACCCCCAATATATACAAAACCTACCGTTGATCTGACATGGAGTCAACGGAATGAAAAAACCGATGTACATTTTGGAAATAGTTTTGCTGTACCCTCTAACGTAATCACTCCGGATAATTCCCATAGCAGTGGTGAATCGGAAGAGGACATTGTTAAAAAATCTCAGTACAGAAGTACAGTTTATGGAGAAAGACTTCGTAAAAAATTATTAGAAGAAAAGAAACTTGCAGCCAAACAGAAACGGGCATCGGCATTGAGGGAAAAGAAAGTTTTCGAGACTAAATTAGAACAAAAAGAATTGACGGCAAAAGAGTTAAACGACGATAAAAAGCCAAGCAACGTCAACAAGTCGAGTGCAAAGGAATCTCACAAAGAAGAACAAGAGTTGCAAGATGAAAATAAAGTTAACGTTAAGGAAAATAAGAAAAGTGATGAATTATATGTCAGAAGTGAAGGTGAAGTTCAAAGAAAGGATAGCGAAGATCCAAAAGTTAGGACAGTAGACGACGTAGATAAAAGGCAAAGAAATGTAGATTTCGAAATTAGCAGAGAAAAAGACATTGATAAAAGAAAAGAGATAAAAAGACCAAAAACCAAGTGGGAAATAGAAATGGAAAGAAAAAGAGAAAATGAAATGAGAATTAAAAGAGAAAGAGACACGGAGAGAAGGCAAAAAGATCACAAGTTTGAATGGAGAAAGAAAGAAGAAATAGATAGTAGGAGAAGGGAGGAAATTGAAAGACGGAGGAGAAGAAACGTGGAAGAATCTCAAAAAAGAAGGAGAGAAGATGTAGATAGAAAGAGGAACGAAGAGGAGATTGAAAGAAGAAGACGAGATGATATTGAAAAAAGAAGAAGAGAAGAACTAGATAGAAAGAAGAAAGAAGAGTCGATCGAAAGGAAAAGAAAGGATGACATTGATTGTAAAAGAAAAGAAGAGGCTGAGAAAAGAAGAATTGACGAAGACAAAAAGAGAATAACAAGCGAGCTACAAGTACATAAAGAGAGAGAAAATGACCAAAGAAAAAAGGAGGAAGAACACGCAAAGAAACTTCAAGAAATTGAAAGAAAGCGAAACGAACAACAGTTGGAAGAGCTGATTAAAGAAAGAAAAAGAATAGAAGAAGAGATGAGCACGTTCAAAGAGGATGATACCGAAGAAGAAGGAAAATTGGCGTCATCTAAAGACTTGTCGTGTAAGGAGCAGTCTAAGGAGTACATTGAAGATGCCTCAAAACAGGTAAGTCTTACCGAGAGTTATGTCAAGGAAAATTTACTTTCTTTAACTCAAATTAACAGTTAAATTACCTTTTCAGTGTCAGAAGAGCCAATTTGAGGATAGGCGAAACAATGACTACAAAACTGGTGAACGCTCTTCCAGAAACAATAGTTTCCGTGCAACAAACCAGTGTGAAAAAAATAACCACCATCGTAGAAATGCTTACCATCAGGATGCTGGATACAGAACTTGTCGAAATCAAGATAGTCGTATTAGTCTTAATAAACGTAAACATGATGATCGCCCTCACGAACGTCGAGAAAGTTCATCGCGCAGTAAATCTCGAAGTCGTAATAAAAGTCACAGTGGTCACCAAAGTGACGACGATAGAAATTGTAGTTCTTCGAAACGAATGAAGCGCCAAGAAAATGATAGGGATCATCGGGACAGCAGATTGACAAGTACAGAATCCGATAGAAAGTATAAAAATAAAAAAAACTTCAACGAGAAATCTGATCAGAGAAATAGAACGAGTATAATCCCGGGTGAAACACATTCGTTAAATAAATTCGTTAAAACCAACGAAAACAATGTTGAAAAAATAAATTTTCCGATAAGTAGCAAACACAACAACGGTGTAAAAATAAGAGAAAATGGAGCGATTTTTAGCAATTGCACAAAACGTATTCCCGATGGTAGCGGCACATACGGGTTCTTGGAACACGTGACAAATATTCCAGCTACCTTGAAAGAGTCTAAAGAGGAATTGATAGGGTCAAACAAGATGACCGATTCCCAAAAGGTTTCGCAAAATAATAAAGAACACGCGATGGATAGAAATGGAGACCAGGATAACTTAAGCACTCTGACCAATAAAGATGTCGTCGATGGCTCAAGTAAAATGGACACTTCGGATTTGGAAGAAGGTGAAATTACAGACTCCGATGAATCTATGAATTCGGAAAATTTACCAAAGTCAATGCATAGCTCCTCCACGGATAAGCCGGCAGAAACAATGGAATTATCGAGTGAACAATCGTTGGCGATAGAGAACGGGGGAAATACCTTGGATCGCGTTCCACGGGAAAACCACGTAGAGTCAGTTTCGAAGTGCAGCAGTGAAAATAGTATATTGTACAATATACTGACACAAAGCAAGAGTAGTACTAGCAAAGAAGGGACAACGACTCACATCGCAACTAAGGCTGATCACACAGCGTCACGAATCGTAGACGAAAAACAATTCTCCGTAAATAGCTCGGCTAGTACGGAACGCGAAACGAGCAATAACGGTGAGAGCGTAGAAAGTAAAATTGTTAAAGATAACAACACGACTTCCGAACCGAGTCGTACGATCAACGCAACGATAGAGAAAGAAAAACAAAACGATGTAGAAATGAAGGACTGCGCGAAAAATGATGAAGTACATTTAGGAAATGCAACAAAGAATGTTTCACGTCAGGACGGTCCGAAGGAAAACAGTCGGGGAAACGTGATTAACGATAAAGAAGAACCGCGTGCGAAAAAACCCGAGCTTCGTATCGAAACAAACAATACAAAGAATGCACAGTCGAAGGAAAAGGTGGACGCGAGTAACGGCAACCACGTTGAGAAACTCGTTGACGAATCTGCTTCGAAACCTAACGTTTCGCTAGAAAAGCCAACTAGAAATAGCGAAGCTGGAAAACGCGTAAATTCACGTTTAACTAAAGCTCCTTCGACGGTAACGAAAAACATTATTGTGGTTAGGCGCCGAAAAAAGCCAGTGCAATTAGGAGATAGTCGCGAGGTGGTGGTGATCGGTAATGCGAATAAACCGAATTGATATGGTTAATTATTACATGTACATACGGATTACGATAGATAAAATTACTATTTTATACTTGTATATTGTGATGAATTATTTATTTCTATCGTTTGTAAATAATAAATGAATGCGAATATTTATATCACTATAAATCATATTGTATTATATTTGTATAAAATGTAGCATACACGTATTATTAATATAACATGTACAAAAGGAACTTTCAAAAATCTTGTTTTATTATCGAATATCGATGATCGAATGACGAGTCCTTCAATACTTGGCGCTGTAGTCAACTTTTACAATTAACAATATTCCATGCTGCTAGAACCACGTCGATAAAAAAGATTCCTCCCGTTAGAACGGTCGTTATTCAACGGACCCGGACCACTATACTAATCCACGAGATAGCGCTAGGACAAAACTAAACTCGTACCTCCGCTTCGTTTTAGAGCATTATATAGTATAATAGTACAATTTGATTGAAATTTACCAGATATTGAAATCTTTTTTTTTTTTTATGTATTATAGTATTATAATATTTGGATGGTTGTCAATATTTACATGGAACAATATATATATATATAAGTGAACACTGATTTAATGACTTGAACAAAGCAGACTTATTGCTATTGTTATTGATCAAGACAATCAGTAGCTAAGGATTTTGTTATATTAATTATAAAAGCCATGTCTCGCAAAGTTCCTGGTTATGATATAGATGCTGGTGGGCTGATGCCAGTAAGTTTGAATTCTTTTATCCTTTACCAAACATTGTTATTTCAGCAGTGTTACAGTAGTTTGCACGACTAACTGAATTATATACACTTCTGTAGCAAATACAGGCACTGATTGCTCCACCTAGCTCGGACGATGCATTAAAATTAAAAAAGGAGAGAGAAGAGAGAAGGCACGTATACTTCAAAAGGCCTGGACGTGGACATAACAGGGATTGTTGCGATGCTTGTCGTGACGGTGGAGAATTAATATGTTGTGATAAATGCCCAGCATCCTTTCACCTTCGGTGCCAGTAAGAACTTCCAGACAAACCACGTACGACTAGCACAAAAACAACAGACCCATGGTTATTAATCTCTATGTATTTGCAGCGATCCCCCGCTTGAGCTGTCGGATATTCCAAACGGACAGTGGGTTTGCCATTCTTGTCGATCTAGTTCAAAGAAAGAAACTATTCTTGGGCACAAGAAAAAGAAAAAATCCGCTTTAGAAGTGTTGGCCTTTGCAGCTTCGTTAGTCAATCCTAAAGAGTTTAGTTTACCTAGAGAATTACAATTACCCATTACGTTTCCAGGAACGGATAAAATAGATCCTATTTCCTGCAGGAGAGGGAGGCCTAGTAACTCCAACGGTGTAAATGGTTAGCGTTGTTTCCAACGACATTGAAATTGCTGTTGTTGTAACATTTGTAACGTACATGTGCTTCGTTTTTCTAGGTAAAATTCATTTCTACGAAAATGGATCGATTATTCCACTGCCAGCTCGTCTCTGTTTCGAATGTGGACGAAGCTGTAGGAAAGCACCTCTTATCGCATGCGACTACTGCCCTTTATACTTTCATCAAGACTGCTTAGATCCTCCGCTCACTGCATTTCCAAGTGGTAGATGGATGTGTCCAAATCACTCCAACCACTTCATCGATCAACATCTTTTAACTTCCTGCGCTGCCACGGAAAGAATAAAATTGTGGGATAAGTTCGCCCATCAAAGGATCGATCAACACGCGGTAAAGTTACAGTTCCTAAGGAAGGCACACGCCATCAATCCTCCATTCAGGATAAAGGTTAAACAAAATGAAAAGTCTAGAGTGAAAGTCCCGCCCACCGTAAAATTTCACTACGCAAATCCAGCGGAAATCGAGCTTTGCAATCAGTACAGATCCGCCAATTTCATATATTCAACTTCCAACAAGTCGTCGTGTACGGGTTCGAGTTCGAAGGAGGAATGCGAAAACGCGCAAAAGGAGAATGGCCAAGACGTAAAACCAGAATTCGAAGAAACAAAGCCAAAGGACAATGGGATTCTGTCGGACGAGAAGGATCAAAGCGAAAAAATGGAGGTGGAAGACGACAAAGATAAAAGGGAGTGCGCGGCGGAGAAAGAGAAGAAACGAGAAAAAATAGTACAAAATGAATCGAGTGACGATAACAAACGTGAAAGTGATAGAGACATTGAAGAGAACGTTTTTGTAAAAAGTAATTTAGGTGTAAATCTGAAGGAAGGAATTAGCCTTTTAGACCGACCAGTGTTGGAAGCGTTAGCTCAGCAAAGATTAGAGCAAATTTTAAATCCTGATAACGACATTTATCGGAGTTCGAGCAATTGCACAGAGAAAGCAAGAGCTCTGTTGTTTCCCTTGGGAAAAACCCCAGGACCTCCAGTATTCATAACGAGTAAAACTCTGAATATTGGAACCGCGAGCGACGCCGACATGATACTTACTCAATACGGCCTCTGTAGTTTTTTATCCGCCAAGCACGCCGTGATTTTTTTCGACGAGGTAAATGACGTTCTCACTGTACTTGTCGATTACTTGAAGTCTTTATTTTTGAGCATACAACGTAAGAACATGATTATCGAACACGTTCAATTCAAAAACATCGTCTACGACTTACAAAATATATATTTTAGCATTGCACTTGAGATAGCATTAATAACGTGTACGTAACTATTTACAGCCTACCAAGCGCTACGAGTTGTTGAACTACAGCGAACACGGGACGTTTGTCGATAACGCGTTGTACTCCTGCAACTACAGTATGCATCCGAACGACCTTGAGTTGGCGGATAGCGCGAGGGACGAGCACTCGGCCAAAGCGAGGGATCAGGACATGGTGGATACGATCAAGAAGATAGCAAACAGGAATAGACAGCCCATGGAGAACAGCGTGCAAAGGATGTACAACTGCAAATGCATCAAGAGGATAGAGAGGTACAACAGCAATTACATGGATCAAGGTTGGGAAGGCAGTGCCATGATCGATCACGGCTCCATACTGTCGTTTGGCTGTCTCACCTTTGTGTTCAGTGTGGTGGATCAGTACGCAACTCGATAATACTCGTCATTGTACAGGCTTCGTATGCTTACGAATCATTAATAAGCAACAATATCTTATTTATTACCGTTAAAACTTACGT
The DNA here is from genome assembly GCA_030064505.1 of Chouioia cunea. NCBI lineage: Eukaryota > Metazoa > Arthropoda > Insecta > Hymenoptera > Eulophidae > Chouioia > Chouioia cunea. Next base: position 2,202,709 of record JAOPFQ010000001.1, read on the forward strand.
TAAACGTACGTCGATCGATCGCAAACACTCTGGTTAGCGTACATAGCAATTGTTTCAACACGCGACCCACGTACCTAAACAAAATAGAAAGCGTTGTTCTTTTCAAAGAGGACAGAAGAAGAACAAGCGTAGCAAGTATTTGCCAGCGTAGACTCGCACGTCTCGAGCACGGTTAATGTAGTTGGATGTCCGTTAATTGGACGTCCATTAATCGAGGTGCAGACGGACGTGACAATTCTCAAGACTGATCGGTTAATTTTATCCTAGTAAAAAAACAAAACAAAGACACAAAAAAAAAAAAAAGAGATAAAATAAAGGCTGGCACTGCGCTACAAGTTTCACTTGCAGGTGTAAACGTCGACGTTCCTGGTGCATTTGTTGCACTGCACGTGACAGCACCAGTGGAATTTGCAGTCGCATCTCTCGTCGACCGCACTTTTTTGCGTATTGTAACCGCGACCGCAGCACAGGAGATTGCAACCGTCGATCCCGGACGATGTCCTGTTGCAGGTCCTTCCGCGAGTACCTATAAACATCCAATAAACCAACAAAACAAACAAGACAAAGTCAGCGGAAATACAGAAACGCGTTCAATTCTCAGGCCATTGGCATTAATCGATGTATCCTACAACTTTGTTCGTCTGTACTTTTAAAACAATGCGCTCATCGATTGAAATTTGCGAGAGCAACGAGAATACCATGTTTTTATTAGTTTCGTAGCAAAGTCAAACAATTGTACAAATCTTTTTTACGCGCATTTTCAACTGTGCCCTTTTCCTTCTTTTAACCTATTCGTAATCGTCGTCAAAGTTTAATACCGAGGTGCTAACAAACGCATGGTATTTATCAATATTAGCGCAACGTTCTCAAACATTCGCGTCAAAGTTCGGACTTTTCGTAGCTCAAAGCTTCATCGATTTCTCGTGTACTTTGTCGTTGTTTTTTTTGTCCGCCGCCCCTTCCCCCTCCCGAGCCCCGAAGACGTTTGCCAAAAAGAAGAAAAACAAGACAATATACACAAACCCAATGAGCCAAGCGACGAATTGGCGAAGCAATAATTGGGCGAATCGTCGAGGTAAACCAAATCGTTGGCGGTTGGTAACGAGAGATGTGGGTCTTTAATCGACATGCGACCTTTTCTGTTGACTTTGACCTCGGTCGCTCCGTCGTATTTGTCCAATAGATAATTTCCTACGGATTGCGTTCAACAATTATTGCCACTACTTTATAGAGTTGCTGTTAAATTTTTTTATTCGGACGAATAAATATGATTGTGATGACGAGGGTAAATTTGTATAGATACCTTTGTAAACAACGATCCACGATGATAAAAATATCAAAATCGATATCAAAATCGTGATCGATTGCTTCGAATGGTCGATAATTTGATAAGGTTGTATATTTATGTGTTTTATAAGGAATGCAAATGAAAAAAAAAAAGAAAAAGAAAAAGAAAAAAAATGATGGCGACCGATACCGTTGTAATAGCGTTGTAAGCTGTACAAATAGACTCGTCGGTGAGATTATTCCAGAGAGGCAAGGAGAGAAAGCGAGAGAGAGAGAGAGAGAGAGCGAAGAGGAGAGAAGAAGCTCTGATTGTAAACGCATATTGTCGTATGGATTGTGATACCATTTTTTATTGCGTTAAATAAACGTTCATTCATCATTTGGTTAAAGTTAGCCGAGTGAAGTTCATAATTGTATCGATTACCTACCTATTTCCCTGAACGAGGCGAGCTGTTGCCAACAGGTAACGAGGCTGCAACTTCCGGAAACGCCGTGACACTTGCACGTCACCTTGGATCTCTTGATCACAGCCTGAAACGGGAACAACAAGACGGTTAACTTTAAGGAGGCGCAGTTGTATCGTGTACCTACCCTACGGCCAGCCTCGTTGTTGTGCAGATTCATCAGTCTCCTGCCGTGCCCACGACTCTTGTACAAACTGCGTTCCCGCTCTCGCACGTCCACGAACGATTGAGAGAACCTACGAATGCATCATCGTTCAACGCTCAATTGTTCAATTGTTAACCGTCGACTGTCCGGGGCTTTGTTACGCGTGTATCAGGGATTATATAATTTATTCGCTGTTGCCCTCTTGATTGTCCATTGTTGTCCGCTAAAAAGACTCGTCTCTCTTTTTTTCAAAAATCACGCGTTCCAAAAGTCACGCGAGCGAGCTTTTGTTCGCGCGCCGCTCACGCTGACTCGGGGCCTTATCTTTGAAACTCGCGCCGTATCTTCTGGCTAAACTGCAAACAACGTAAAAGAGCGCGACGTGTACTCACTTGTAACCGTACTCGAGGTTGTCGCCGCAACCGCCCCAAATCCACTCTTTGTTGAGGTCCTTGGGTCTGCCGCTTCTCGAACATCCACAAGACGACAGTTGGCCATCGCGACAGGCGCGACCGAGCGAGTGTACCACTCCAGCAGCGGTAATCGCGTGTACAAAGGCCGTTTCTCGACTCGCTGAACGTAAAAGAAAAATGTCCGTTGAGTAAGTTAGGAGGAACGATCGACTTGCGATCGTAGTCGTTGCGATAATAACCATTGTCGATCACCGCTCCAAACACGCTCACGTCGTCGACGGTTGAACAATTCCAACGTCGCTCACGGAATTGATGTTGACACTCGTGGATGGCAATTTTGGCGCCTCGGGCGACGCTTGGCATGTGGTCGTGCGATAATTGGCAAAGCTTTTCTTGGCCACGCGACAAACCCTTCATAGAGCCACACAAGGAAGTTGGCTCGACGCGTCGTACATCGAGCAAACCACCCGTGAGCGATCTGTTTGACGATCGATCCAACAACGAGCTGCTCCGTAGTCCCGAATGGCTGTTTTAAAGAGAAACGTCTTCTTAACGAGCGCAACGTCTCGGACCTTTGTCGTTTGCCCGTGCGGAGCTACGATCAAAGTTCCTTTGATTCGCAGGCCTTCTCGATCCTAGCCCACGTACGCGCACGTGCCAGATTAACGATATTCAAAGTATCTTGCAAAAGTACGCGGAGCTCGACCGACGAAACCAACGGGAAGCGAGAAAACGAGACAACGGCCGTGAATTTCTCTTCGAGAGTCAGGCCGTGCGTCGTCCTAGCTACAATTCGTACGTATACATACACTGATACAACAATACTTACATCCACGTGCCCGTAGTGGTGCGCGATCCCGCGACGCTGCCTAGCGTCGATTCGCTCGTGAGAAATACCAAAGCCGAGAGTAGAAGTGATCCAGCGGTACCGAGTCGAGTGCGGGGAGGTAGGCCGATTTTCACCTGAAAATTCAGGCGCGTCAATTTTACGTCGCATGTATAAGCAACGGGCAACAGGTGCGCGCGCGCGTGCGTTTGCAAGTCGCGCTATACACCTACGTCAAACGATCTTTGTCGTTCACGTTTGTCGATGTATACACCTAAAGATATACGTGTACAGCGTATACGCAAGAAAGTCGGAGCAATTGCTGTACAAAACAACCAATGATTAGCGGAATTCTCTAATTGCTCAGCGTGAAAGTAGACAAACGACGACGACCAACGACAAAAAAGAACTCGCGTCCATGAATAATACTCACGAGACACGTTGCTGCGGACATGGCGAGAACGAGTACGCTATCGCTGTACCGATGATCCAGGTCAGTCTTGTTCCGATACTTCCATCTGACGTACGCTCGATTTATTTATTTCGTCTTGGTTTCCACGTACAAATTCGTCCTTTTACTCGATAATTGCAGGTGCACCGTGTAGGACGACGTTGTTCCCCCTCTCTCTCTCGCTCTCTCGCTCTCTCTCTCTCTACTTTGCATCATAAACATCCAGTAGGAAGAGAATAAGGTTACGTACGTACGGTTCGCCTATCCCATAGGCCAGCAAAACCTATGCGAGACAGTGTCGGCGTTAAAGTACCCGATGGTTAATGCTCTAGTTTCGTACTTTTTTTTTTTTTTTTTTTTTTTTTTTTTTCCTAGGCTATTCGATAACGACACAGCGCGTAAACGTTGGTGTTGGTTCAAAGGCCAACACCATCGAGATACAAGAGCAAACGACGTCGCGTGTACGAGTGGGCTTTATCGCGAAAATGGAGGTTTTATTCGAGCGTCCACGACGCACGGTTAATAGAGATTTCGTATTTGAGCGTCGAATATTGTTCCGCAACGATTCGACTCGCGTTGGATAAATCGAGCAAGTTCACGGGAGCTCGTTCACCTTGTTTGCACGCGTACCTATACGTATATGCAAGTAAGCCACGATATTTGCGCGATATTTATCCGAGTATATATGTATGTCTGGTACAAATATCCGTCCGTTGACGAGACGACCACGACGTCTCTGCTAAGCCGCGATGTTTGATTTCTCTCCTTACGTTGTACGCGTTCTCTCGACATAACCGTGCAAACTCATTTCGACGGAAAGAGTATCCCTGTGTGCAGTTAAAACGTGCGTACACACTTTGAGTTTTTTTTAAGTACAATCGAGGTAAGCGTACGCGACGTAATAATTAAGCGCCTAAGATACGAGTAGGTCGTCTTCGTCGAGGAGACGTAAAGAATCGCGAATAACAGTCGCGGTAATTGCCTCGTTTATATCCTTGCTCCTTCAATTAAGCTACTCTCTCGCTCTCGTTCGTTTATACCCGCATAAACGCTTCGTTCGACGTCGTAAATTGCACGTAAAAAACCAAAAAGAGAGAAATGACTGCGGCACAGGTGTAGTGTTTTCGAGAGAGAAAGACAAATAAAAATTTACGCGATACGCTAGATGTCCGATTATAGCGTACAAACGTATCGTTTAATCGAGCTGCTAATATGCCGCGCGTATAGCTCGCGGTATGCCGCTCTTTCTCTTTGTTTTTTTTTGGTTTTTTGTACTCCTCTATAGACTCTTTTGCCGAAAGGAACCGGCTACTCGTACTCGTATGCGTGTGCGTGTTCGAGAGAAGAAAAAAGGAAAAGAAAAAAGAAGAAAAAGAGGAGGCAAGAAGGCGGCTTGCTCTTTCTTCTCGTGCTCTCTCTCTCTCTCTCTCTCTCTCTCTCTCTCTCTCTTTCTCCTTCTGCTTCATCCGACTTGTCTTTCTTCCTCGGCCAACCGACGCACTGACAAATAAATTAACGAAAGGTGAGAAGCGACGTTGGCTTTTTTCGCGAAAAGAGCAAAAACAAAAAAAAACTACTTTCACCGACGAACGTTCCGCGCTCGATCAAATTGAAATCGTAAACGCGCGAATAATCGATCCATAGCGATAAATTGGCAAAGATAACGTAAATAGCTAGAGCGCAAACGTAAAGAGAAACAAGAAGAAAGAAGCGCGCACGAGCTTGATTTATCGGTGCTTATACTTACAGGCGAACGTACGTTAAAAAGCGTTACGTTATGCGTACATGCGTACGTACGCGTAGCAACGTACTCGATCGTAGATCGCGCAAAACAGCCAAACGAAATACCCGTATCCAATCTTTCGAGATACAAGCCAATCGCGTAGACCAATAACGATAAAAGTTACGGGCTAACGAACGCGAATACGAGCCTCTACTTATCACCTCGTTACACGCGCGTACTCGACGCCTATATCCGTCTTTTCCCTAAACTTTCGCGTGTCGCTCGGCCAAATTGAACGCTCGAGTTACTCGCGAATCGTCGCTGTAATGCGCATGCAGTCACTTACTTTTAGAATGCCATTCGTCGTCGAGTTAGAGGTTTGTTAAAGACGCCGAATTAACCACTCGATGGATAACTTGGCGATAACTCGAGTGAAACTAGTCGCACGAAACATATCGTACTCGACAACTACGACAACTACAATTTGGCTATCGTACGACGCGTACACGCGTAAACGCTCGAACCTTGGCTTCACTCGAAACAACAAAATACAACTAGAAAACGAAAGAAGACGTCTTATTCTTCGGGTTGCGTTGTCACTGGACTATATCAGACGCGTGGACACGCGTATACGGTATCACGGCTAAGTAGCGAGTGCTTGTCAAGTTTGCACATCGGCGTATACTCGAACGTGTGCGCGAAAATGGTCGCGTGCTCTCGCGACGCAACTGTGCGACCAAATGCTCTCTCTCTCTCTCTCTCTCGCTCTCTCTCTCTCTCTCTATTGCATGGACTTTACTGGCGAGAAAAGAAAAAAAGGAGGGACGGGGAAAGGAAAGGTATTATATGGCACGGTGGTGTGTGTGTGTATATTATATATATATATGAATTGCACGTGTGTTGCTGCTACACACAACCACCACCACCACCACCACCACCACCACCACCACCATTCTCCTTGGCTCCTTCTCTACTCCGCTCGCTTGCTCTTAATTCCTATCTCTCCCTCGGCATCTACCTGTCCTCCTCTCTGCAACTCTCTCCCTACTTCGTTTGATCGTAGCGAGCGCACAAGCTGAAAGAGCATCGGCCCACGGCAAGGTCTCTCTCTCTCTCTCTCTCTCTCTCTCTTTCTCTGTCTGTCTTTCTGCGCGAGTTGCAGCAACGGCAGCAGCAACAGCAGCAGCAGCAGTACTCGTAGCAGTAGTTGCTTCTTTTGTCTAATTGCAAGCACGCCGACTCAATTAGCACGCGCACGCTCTCTCTCTCTCTCTCTCTCTCTCTCTTCCTTTCTCCCTCCTCTCCTAGCGATCCCCATAGCCAGCATCGATAACGCGTTCGAGCTTGCAAACCGTCCACTGGTCTCGCTCATCCGTATGAACGCGCAAAATCGGACGTACAAACCAGTACGCGTACGTCTCGTGTAACCACGACGACTTTGCTCCTTACCGACCTACCTTTTAATTCGTATCGCGCAATACGAACGTTCTTGGGTATAGGCGCGTCTCTCGTACCACGGAAACGTAAGCCAAGGACCGTACGAGTCGTTGGACCTGTCTTTGGAGGATTCGCGTTGTCGATGGCCGATTTGCCACTGGTCGCCCGTCGTCGGTGGGTGTCGAGTCGTACGAAGAGCGCGCGTTTTTAACACGCGACCACGTGGTAAATTGCGTTAAACACCAAAACAGGATCGAAGAATGGATCGTCGAAAAAACGGAAAGGACGCGTTGCGTTCCGCGTCAAGGAGCGGAGCGCTTTCGAGACTCGTTCGCGTGGTTCTCGCGACGTACAAACGTTGCGCTCGAGGACCTTACGTCAGGATTCGAAGCTAGTCTCGATTGTCAAAATACGACGTACACTCGTGAGGCATCCGACGAAACTCGTTATAAAGTTATCGTTGTACCGATCGTTCGAACGATTTTACACGCGATTCGTACACCTGCACGCTCACTCGGCGTTTTTCTCTCAATTATCGTCGTTGATAAGCTAGATCGAAGCGCGAGATACGAGTTCCGATCGAATGCGAAACGTTCAAAGTAACGACCCGTTAAAGTCGGCAATGTCGCGTATTACGATCAAATACATTTGAACGTTAAACGTAGCGAGTCGACGAAAATTCGCAAATAAGCAACGCACGTCGTTTGCGTAATACGCGTTCGTCCCCTCCCTTCGTTTGCTTTCGATTTCGGGTGACTAGGCTCGTGCGATAATACACGTATACCAAGAGAGAGAGAGAGAGGGAGAGCAGCTGCAGTAGGCGAGAGTAGGTCCCGAAAGGACACGCGTGCACCCACGTACACAGACGTTCGTGGTAGGATAGAGAGAGAGAGAGAGAGAGGCAAGTCCAGTGCATGCATACGAGAGCTATTATCGCGCACATGCACACGTACGCAGCAGCGTCAGCTTTGCTACGGTATAGCGTGCTTAGTTAGAGAGAGAGAGAGAGCAAAGGCTCCGCCCCGTTAGCAAGCAAGGAAAACTTAAAAATGCCGCCGCAGCGCAACCCGAATCGATACTCGCAGCCGCGATCACGTGGTCGTCCGACGCTCCGACGAACGATCCAATCGTAAGCGACGAGTCCGCCCCCCTCGTGCCGTCGACATCTGTCGCACGAACCTCGAAACTCGCTTGAAAATCGATGGAATTTACCGACCGTCTACCAACCGAACGGATCGTTGCGTCGAGTTCATCGCAGCGACCTCTTTGTAATTACTAGAGTGTCTCGCGAACTATACACAGACAGCTCACCGTCAATTTTAGTCTGCGGCTGGAAGCGCGTCCGTACGGTTCGCCTACCCCCGCGCTCTCAGCTCAACTTTGCAGGTTAGATTCAACGCGCGTACACGCAAAACATCCTCGAACCGTCTCTCTTTTTCTCTCTCTCTCTCTCTCTCTCTATCTCTCTGTCTGTCCGTCTGTATCACTCTCCGATTCCGTGTCCCTACTCCCAAGTATTTTCTCCGTCCGTCTATCTCGCTCCGTACGCGTGTACGTCTCTCTGGCAACAGTGCAATCACGGTGCAGCAACGAACGATGCGATGAGACGACTACTCCGTTAGTCCCCGGTATCGTTGTGCACCGTCCTCGCCCTCGTCGCTCAACGGGCGTGCTGCCACCGCTGCTACTTACAGCTGTGTCCACGGAGAAGGAAAAAGAGAATCGAGCGAAAATATAGTGCGCGGTGAAGGTATCGCGCGCAGTGTTGAAAGTGTCGCCGTTGTAAGCTATGCACGTGAGTTGACTCGCGTGCGTACAGTCGTAGAACGGACAGTGTCCAGTTGGAGTGTATTTGTGTGGGCTCGGTGTCGTCCTCCTCGACGAACGTTGCCTCCGTTTTCCATTGACAGCGCGCAATCGGGACAAACGAACCGTCGGAGCGACAAGTTCGATGCGACTAAACTAGTCAAACGAACCGTCGTCAACCAACCGTGCACTCCGCTCGTTCGCGCCGTACCACGCGACTCGCTGTCCTCTCGCGCAGTGGCCTAACGAGTATGCCGAGGCGTTACTAGTGGCGAGGCAAAGGACAAGTTGACTCGAAGCGACGCGGTTTGCATGGAAAAACTCGATCGGCAGCAGCTGCAGCGACAGTCGACGACGAAAGCAAGAGGAGTAGTAGCGAAGCAAATGACGAAACTCCCGGGAGTGACGTCGGGCCACGGCACGACGACGTTGATACATCGTTCGGGCCAGTGCTATCAACTGCACCGGCCTCACCTGGCACTGGCGTGCCAAGAAGCTGGCGCCTACACGGGACCCGAGCAGCATCAGCCGCAACGCGACCATCAGCTACAGCTGCAGCAGCAGCAACAGCAGCAGCAGCAGCAGCAGCAGCAGCAGCAACCGCATCAGCAGGTGGACCAGCAGCGTCACGAACCCCCGAGCAAAAAGTTCAAAGCAGCGGGCAGCAGTCAAGAGAGTCCGTTGGAGTTGACCGTATCGTTGAGCGCCAAACAGCAGCAGCAACAACAGCAAGCATTGGCTACTAACGTGCTGCTCCGTAGTCACAATTCGACGCAACAGCAGCAGCAGCAGCAGCAACAGCAGCAGCAGCAGCAGCAGCAACAGCAGCAGCAGCAGCAACAGCAGCAACAGCAGCAACAGCAGCAGCAGCAGCAGCAGCGCGCCGAGCAACAGCCCAACCACCTAGACTCGAACGGCCGGGCGCTGCTGCTGCAGAGCGATCACTCCTCGTCGTCGCCTCAGTCGCAACCGCGTCTCCAGCAACGTCTCCACAAGCACCATCATCAGCACCAGCTCAGCGCCCAACAGCAGCACCAGCAGCAGCGACTCCTGCTGCAACTGCAACAGCAACAGCAGCAGCAGGTCGTCACCAGCCACGTGTCCTGCCTCTACCCGGAGATCCTCGCGCAGATCTTCGGCAACCTGGACGTGAGGGACCGCGGGCGCGCCGCGCAGGTGTGCGTCGCGTGGCGAGAGGCGGCCTATCATCGGTCCGCCTGGCGAGGCGTCCAAGCGCGCCTCCACTTGCGCAAACACTCGTCCGCCGTGTTCCAGTGCCTCGAGCGACGAGGCATACGTCGCGTGCAGGTACTCTCGGTGACGACGCGTCGCCACAGCCTCGGCGACGTGTTCCGCGGCATCCCCAAGCTCCAGTCGCTCAAGCTCTCCGGCTGCTATCACCTCACCGACAACAGCCTCAACAGCGCCATCTGCCAGAGCTACCCCCAGCTCACCGAGCTCGACCTCAGCCTCTGCAAGAACCTCACCGACGTGAGCCTCCACAAGATCGGCCAGTACCTGGTCAACCTCGAGAGCCTCATGCTCGGCGGCTGCAGCAACATCACCAATCACGGCTTGCAACTGATCGCCTGGGGCCTGAAGAAGCTGCGCCGCCTCGACCTGAGGAGCTGCTGGCTCGTGTCCGACCAGGGCATCGGCTATCTCGCCGGGATCGGCAGCGACCCGCAGTCCGGCTGCTTCGACCTCGAGCACCTCGGGTTGCAGGACTGCCAGCGCGTCAGCGACGAGGCGCTGCGTCACCTGTCGCAAGGTCTCGGCTCCTGTCTCGCCTCCATCAACCTGTCGTTTTGCGTGCTCGTCACCGACTCGGGTATGAAGCACGTGGCCAAGATCGGCAGTTTGCGCGAGCTCGATTTGCGCAGCTGCGACAACATCTCGGAGATCGGTATCGCCTACCTCGCCGAGGGTGGCTCGCGTATCTCCAGTCTCGACGTGTCGTTCTGCGACAAGATCGGCGATCAGGCGCTTCAGCACGTTAGCCAAGGGCTCTTCAATTTGCGCAGCCTCAGCATGGCCGCGTGTCCCATCAGCGACGAGGGTATCTGCAAAATTGCCAAGACCCAGCAAGACCTCGAGACCCTGCACGTTGGACAATGCAGCAAGCTCACCGACAAGAGCGTCATCACCATCGTCGAGAATATGCATCGGTTGCGATGCATCGACCTCTACGGGTGCACCAAGATCTCCAAGTCGGCCCTCGACAAGTTCGAGCTGAAGAAACCACCGATCTCGCTGAATCGGGATCTGTGGCAGGAGCGCCGGTGATAGCGCTGTCCTCCTCCGTCGTCGTCGTCGTCGTCTCCTCGTTCCGCCGCCAGCAGCCACCTCCACGCGGTAATTATTCTTTCCGAGCACTTTTCATCTTTGTAGTTGGGTTCGGAAGCGGAAAACGGCGAGCGCCCGCCCGATTAAGAGCCACGTCGCGAAAGCACTGGACGAAAAGGAAAGGGAAAAAAGTCAGGCCCCGTGATAATTAGAGGTTCGTTACGGGAATAAACAAGTCCACGGCGGCAACGGCCGATAAACCGCACGTGAGCCAGGCGATATCGCCCGCGTAACGCTCCCTCTCTCGCTCTTTCGTCTCCTTTTTACTTTGCGCTCCTCTTTGTTTTCTTTCGTTTCTCGTTTGTTTTACGCGTTGTTTTTTTTTTCAAGTTTACTTTAACCAGCTGGTGCGGTCTAGATGACCGATTTACGACGTACGCGCAAATTTTTCGCAATTACACCGGTACAGTGACGTACGCGTATTGTCTATTAGATTATCGCGGAACGAGAGTTTTGACAGTTTTCAAACGAAGCAACGGCGACGGAAACACAATGGGAGGTAAACCAATCCCTCTTTCCCTCTCCGTCGCCTATGTTGCCCAGGGTATCCGCAAATTTTTCTATTAGGACCGCTCGCGCCAGATTCAATTTCACATCCACTTCGCGAGCTATGCGTGGCCAATGTGGAGTGGCTTTTTTCCGTGCGCGACAATGAACGCGCTCGATGCGTTAGTCGTTGTTTTTTTTTTCCCTCTTTTTTTCCGGTTTTGTTTTTCGCGCGCTGTGCATCCAAGTGCATCCGGCGCGAGTGAATCAAAACATCAGTCTCCGGTCCGATAAATCGCAAAAACGTAAAAAGAACGGAAAAAATAGACTCGTTGAATAAAAAAAAAATAAAAAAAAAAAATAAAAGTACGGTAAATTTTCCACTCGGTTTTGTTGCGTTGAAGTTGTTGTTTTTTTTGTTTTTTTTGTTTTTTATCAGAGCATTTGTTGATACACGCATGTGTACGTATACATTGGTTGCCGTAGAGTTCCCCTTTGCGCTCTAGCTCTCCGTCTCTCTCTCTCTCCCTCCTCGCATTTCCATCTCGATTTCGAGGGTGCACGGCCTTCCGCCTTGCGAGGGTTCCCGAAAGGGTGAGCGAATGTGTACACACACACACACACACGCACATACATATATATGTATATTTATCCACACAAAGGGGAAGTTTCCGATGGAGACGGTGATGGGGAATGCGCGATAGGCGCGCACACGTTCACTGACACGCATATATTTGCGACGAGCCAAGCCAGCGGGACGTGTCTGCCCTCGTAGCGCCATGGCTTTAATAGCTTTTCTCTCTCGCTCTCGTTTTTTTTTTATTCCACGAGGAAATTGCAATACCGCTCTCCAAAACAAAAAAAAATGTCGAGCAATTTGTTACGTTTTTTTTTGTTCGTTTCATTGCTCGTTTATCTAATTTTATTTGAAATTTGAGCGACTTGCATTTCACTTCGGTAAAATTTAACTGTTACACGTCTGTAAAATTTACTGGAACGGAGAGGGGAGGGAGGGAGGCCATCTACGTAAAATTTTACCCGGCTTACCATTCGGAATTCCCTCGCTAAAGTGCATCCATTAGCTCAAAACTGCCCACGCTCAAGTCATTATTATTTCATTAGTCTCTCTTTTTTTTCGAGCCAACAAATGTTAATAATATGAAAAAATACGACAACCATGACTTTGTTTGTGCAAAAAAAAAAAAAAAGAACATAGAGCCAAATAAATCCATCGAAATTGTCTTTTCGACGCGTAAACAACTATGTATATCTGGCACACACGTACACACACATACACACATACACGCACGCACATATATGTAGAAGAGAGACAGAACTGCCGTCAGCGACGATTTTTCAATAACGCGATCCATCGCGCGAGAGCGACTATTCTGTCTGGCGTTTCCTGTGTATGCGTGCGTGTGTTGTCTCTTTCGCTTTTTCGCCTCTTTTTCGTTGTTTTTTTTTATCCGGTGTTGTACGAGCCAGAAAGAGAGAATGAGAGAGAGAGAGAGAGAGAGCTCGACTCTATTTATCAGTCAAGGCCACGAGCCGTTCACCTATCTCTCTCTTTCTCTTCGTGTGCCTATCCCATCAGTGCAACAATTATCGTTTCCCCCCTTTTTTTGGGTTTTTTTTCATTCTTCCATTCCTACGCATTCTTCGATAAAACAAATATCGTCGATTCGATAGATTGCAATAGAACAAAAGTAATGGAACGATCGTGCGAAAGGTTTGTCGATTTGCTGATGAAAATTCTTAAAGTAATGGTGATTTGAAAATTATTGTCGCTACTGTACACGCAGAGAGCGTACGTTAAAGCTCGATAGTTTATGCGCGAGACTGTACTTGTCGCTGGCTTGGCTTGCTTCTCTCTCTCTCTCTCTCTCTCTCTCTCTTGAGAATCGAAGGGCTGAAGGCTCGTCGTTCTCCGTGTTGCGTTTCCCCTCCTCTCTCATGGTTTCCTCTCTCGACGGCAGTGCGGCGGCGTCCCATGGGCCTGTCGCTCGCTCGCTTGCTTACTATACAGGTATATGTGTATGTGTGTGTGTGCGCGCGCGCGCACGTACGTATAGAGCCAAGCGGACGAGAAACTTGAATTTCGCTGTTGAGCCGAAAAAGTTAAAGCAAATGTGGGAGGATGTCCCATTATTTTTCACGAATTCACGCACGAATTTATTGTACGCGTGCCTAACGTAATCTCGCCCTCTACTATCGTTGTGTACTTTGCAAATGTTTGGATAGGTCTATAGCTCCCTCTCTTTTTTTTTAAACAAGCTTTCGCGTTTGTTTAACTCGCGATGCCATGCATTTCCTCCGTCTCTCTCTATGCCGTATATCGTTTTGTTCTGCACAACCAAGTTTGCATTGCGTTCCGTATTCCGACGTTTAAATGTCTGCTATATTGACGTACGTCGTTTATTCAGGCCACTCTCTTGGAAAAGGACTCTTTCTTGTTCTCTCGTTGCATCAATTTTTATCAAATCGAGCGCATTACGTCGCGTTCGATTCCCAAGTGGTTTTTACAAAATATCAAAAATATTACAACGGTTAGCCGTACGCTCGTGTTATTTTTCGTTTGTCGTTGCTTTTTTCCCATTCGGCTGCAATCGCCATTGCTGTCGGGCATTTTAAATAATAGCACTAGTGCATAAAACATCAAAGTTCGAGCTTGGATAATCAAAAACAGGAAAATAAAAAAAAAGAAAGATGCGAAGAAAAGAAGAAACGTCAAGTTTACGGTCTAAAAGCTACGCCAAGGCAGCTGAGAGAAACAAAAAGTGGCATGACGTCGGCGATACGACGACGGCGGCAAAGATACAAAAAAGCTGCGATAGCCCGCGAGCGAAGGAAGCACGATCGCGCCGAGTCAGTCTCTGGTACTTACACAGACAGAGAGAGAGAGAGAGAGAGAGAGCCGGCTGAGCTCTCGTAACGCTGCCGTGTTGCCAAATCACAGAGTGTCGGTGGCGGTGGCGGCGGTACTACAACACGCAGTGTCCCTCGGCGTTGCCAAATTTGAAAATTAGTCCTCTCTCTCTCTCTCTCTCTCTCTCTCTCTCTCTCTCTCTGCTTTTAATGCCTTCCACGAAGAGAAGCCTGGCGCATCCGGAATTGCCAGAAGAAAAGAGACCGAGAGAGAGAGAGAGAGAGAGGGCCCTCCTCTCACGCGCATGTGTCGTCCGGCTGGAATTTGGATTCTCTCTCTCTCTCTCTCTCTCTTTCTCTCTACGTTGTGGGAGGAGTAAAAGAGAGAGAGAGAGCGACCTTTCACACGATCAGCGTTTCTCCGAAATTGGTCGGTATTATTGGTTGTCCAACGATCTCTTCTAAACTCACTATAATCAGTGAAACATTGAAATATGCCCCTTCGAGCTATCGAGCTAGCTGCCGTGCGTGCAAAAAAATGCTGCTGCTAGCGGGGGCGAATTAAGCAGGAGGTGTGCAGGTGTGCGTTTATTGGGCCACCACTACTACTATTACTCTACCATCGTCGTTACAGCCGCCGACTGATTATTGGGTCTGCTTTCCTTCGTCTTCTCTCTCTCTCTCTCTCTCTCTCTCTCGATCGGCGGCAGCAGCTTTTGGCCACCTGTCTCTCTATACTCTCGCGTTCACGTACGTGTCTGCGCGTATGCGTGCGTGTATGTACGCGAGAGCTGGCGCGCCAGATAGTCGGCATTCGCTCGATCGAACCAACCAACCAACCAACCATCCAACCAACCAACCAACCAACCAACCAACCGACGAATCGACGAACAAACGGGCGAACGGGGTTAATCGCGCGTGCATGTTTGTCTTCTTTTCGTTTTCTCTCTCGTTAAAAAAAATAAATAAAATAAAAAAAATAATAATATTATTGATGCAAAAAAAGAAGAAACTGTATACGGCAACACGTATAGCTATCTGGACATTCACGTGGTACTATATAGCGCGCAGCACGTGCGCGACAGGTCTTTCTCTCTCTCTCGTAAGTTTTTCCACGTAGTCTTTAGATATACGTGAGATGCACCCTCTTCGATTCGAGGAAGTTTTCTCTCTCTCTCTCTCTCTCCCTCTGTCTCTCTACTCTGCATGGCAGCCATGTGCGAGCTTGCTATCTCTATACGTACGCTATATACTTATAGACCAAAGGGGCATTCAAAGAAACGTGGCGTGCGGGTGGCCTTTCTCTCTCGCTCTCGCTCTCTTCTATGCCATGGGAAAAAAGGGAGAGGCTAGACAGAGATGATATAGGAAAAACGAAGTAAGGGAGGGAGGCAGTGAAAAATCTACGTGAAATATGACTGGCCCCTTACCGAGAATAAATGTCGTATAGTGCAACGAGGGTGGCTTTCTTTCTCTCTCTCTCTCTCACTGTCCCTCTTTTGCTCTACCACCATATGTATACATATACGTCTATGCGTATAGACACTCACGCGGAGACGGCCCATTTGGCTACCGGACGTGGAAACGATTTTTTTAAACTACGTCAATTGAAGGACTTGATTGAGAAGGAACTATCTCTCTCTCTCTCTCTCTCTCTCTCTCTCTCTCTTTCTCTCTCCTTTGCTTACGGGCCCCAGTGTACATACATACATGGTATTTTCGAAATTTGCAGTGCACTATACGAGGATCATTAGGTAAAACAATATAACGACGAGATGAACCGTAATGAAAATGTAAATTAGTTGTAATTTCATACTTTATCGCGCGCATTTCCATTGGAATCGCAGTAAACATAATGAAAGCGCGCATCGCGAATATGCCTCGGTGTCGCTCGCTCGTGCCAACGCGTAAAATAAAATTGTCGGCTACGTCGCGTAAAAATCTTGACGGCAATAGAGATACGCGTAGTAACGCGTCGCCATCTCGTTGCGGCAATAATCAGTTGTAAATAAACAAATAAAACGAGACAAAAGGCACGGCACCGAGGCAACAACCTGGCGTGTTCCCTCGTCCTCGCTTCGAACGATGGTTAACGGGCCAAATCGACAAAGAGGGTTAGCTCGAAATATAAAGCGCTAGCGCTGTTCGATTGAATTGAAAAGATGTAGAAGAACAAGTAGTGGAATTCTTTACGTACGCTAGACAGTCGCACCGTACGTAGAGAATTGCGTTGAAGCAGCTGCTTAACGTCGACGAGAGAATACACATTGAGTAACGGCGTTACGCAGAGCGAGTAGCGCGATAGTCGACGCTAAAAATGTTCGTTTAAATAAGAAAGAAGGAACGTGGATGTATAGTAGCAGCAATGAGAATTGTCGTTAATCTATATATACGTATGTGTGTATAGGCGTGTAGAATGCACGTGGGAACTCGTAAATTAGTGGAACGTACCAGCAGCAGTAGCAAGTAGGTCGGAATTAATTTAAAAAAGAAACGAGAAAAAAGGCGCCGCGAGACTGTCTGGAAGAATTAATAATTTTGTGTGAAACTTTAAGCGAGTCTGTGCGCGCGTGAGACGTTGTCGTGTACGGTAACAATTGACGCGTCTTAGCGAGCAAACAATTCAGTCCGATTAAGCGAGCCAGTTGATTCTGGTTATTTTTCTCGGTTTCACAATTATTAAACAGTCTGCGGGAATGCACGAGAATCGATCGCTACTACTACTATTGCCATTGCTGCTGCTGCCGGTGCTGGTGCTGGTGCTGGTGCTGGGGAGCTAGACGGCCCGTTACTCATTGTCTCTCTCTCTACGTATAACCTCCCCCCCTCTCCCCCTCTCCCTCTCTCTACACACATACACGTCTGTCTCTCTATTATGCACACTCGTTAACTGCACGCTGCAAATGGCAGGTGACGCGCGCTGCAAGTGCAGCACCAGCACCAGCAGCACCAGCAGTAGCACGACTATGTGATTTATCCTCTTGGCTGCTGCTTTATTGCAGTCTTTGAAATTTTCGCAAATTTAGTCAAATTATCCTAGCTTGTATATACGTATATACGTGTGTGTGTGTGTGTGTGTATTCGAGTGGACGGTACTCGTACTTTCTCGCTACTCTCTATTGGCTTATCCCGTTGTCGAGGCTTTCTTTCGGGTTTCGCACCATAACGTTGATCCGAGCGTAAAGAGATATCGAGATCGACGTTCGCCGATGGTACGGCGCTGAATTTGCCTAGGTGGGTGCGTGGATACGTAACTCGAGTACGACAGAAACGAAATAAACGCGGGGCCCGTATACGAAACGAGTATGGTCGTTCGTTGGTCGTAAGCGTTATGTGTGTAATTGAAAGAGCAAGCGAGCAAGAGAATACTTTGTTGCTCCTTGAAAACGCGCAACCTAATTGTTGAGCTATGCCAACCGAGTATACACGTATATGTATGTGTATATATACGTGCGAGTTGTGAGGGTACCGTGTAATAGCGTATAATTTGAGTCCGAAGCAGGCAACGGCGGCTGTGGCGGTGGTGGCACGTAATGAAAACCGTCAATTAACGAAAAAACGAGCCCCACTCGTTACGTTCATTTGGGTCGGCGCTCTCGCTCATCTCTCTCTCACTTTCGTTGCCGAGTGAATTCGCACTCGCTGTCCGTGCTTGCGGAGACATATAGCGCTACTACTGCTACTCGGTCGTCGTTGCGTTGTTGCTTAAGCGACGCAATTGTAATTACGCGTTCTCTTCTACTGGTCAACGTGCCCGTTTTGACGTCCGCCTCGTTCTCGATTGTATCGACAGCGCGATTTTATTCGATGTTTCGATACGCGTTTATCGTTAAACACCCGCGTTCTTCTATAGCCAACTTGTCTACCGCTTGCTACGGTGTATAAATATATTACACCTAAACAACGTTACTTTGTAGATGCGAGCCAATTGTTAACGATGGAAAATTAACGAATACACGCGCGGCGTCTCGCATAATACCAGTTACCAGTCGAACAATTATTATCGTCGCAACTGCCAGGCTTACGCGTTTATCGCAAGCGCGATTACGGACTGTGCAACCCGTAGCTTGATATACGCGCTCTCTCGCTTGCGGAAACTCGTTTTTTTTCTCTTTCCCTCTCTTTCTCTCTTTCTCTCTTTTGCGTTCTAATCAAATTCGCGCTAATCAAACGCTCTATTCGAAAATATAAATAGCAACTTGAAGAAAAACCAACAAAAGACAAACGAAAAAAAGCTCCAGACTGACGCTGTAAATCGAACGAAAAAGCTGCTTCCCTCTCTTCTACTGGTCTCGGTTCCTGGCACTACTGCGAGCGCATTGGAAGAAATAATGCAGACGAGGGAGAATTTTATCGGGGGCAGCCCGTTAATTTCGCTATAATATGCAAATATAACAGCGTGCAACGGCAGCAACGCCGGCCAACCAGCCAGAGGCACACGAGAAACTTGCGCGCGGGCGAAACTTTCCGAAAATCAATACGCCAGGAGAGAGAGAGAGAGAGAGCGAGAGAGAGAGAGAGAGTGGTATGGTAGTATGCACGCCCCGCGTAAATGAAGCAGCCGTTGCTACCACCACCGCACTCTGCACACACTCAAGTCCTACTTTTCGATTCGTCGTTGTCGTCGTCGTTCCTAGATGTTGTAGTTGTCTAACGTATATTTGCTACTCGTTAAATTTGCAAGCAGCAACGTCGTGACGTTGAAAAGAAAAAAATTCAGATAGCCGCAACCAATGGCTAATAAAAAAAATAACGCAATTGACGAGTTGGCTTTTAATTGATGCCCCTTCAGGTTCTCTATTATTACGCGATCTCTGTCTCTCTCTCTCTCTCACACTATCGCGCGTTGCTTTTTATTGCTTCGTTTATTTCTTTTTTTTCGACGAGGTTGACGACTTTTTCAACTGCCTTTCGTTCTTTTTTTTTACGTTCTTCCTTGTCGTTGTTTCAACTTTTACTCGTCACCTTGGGGATAGAACTATTCTATTAGTTAAACACTAGTTATTAGAAAGTTTTTCCAATTTTTTTTTGGGTCGTTGGTCATTACGAACGGATAAATAAATATTTTTTTTCGTCAAATAAAAGTACTTTTAGAGAGAGATGCACCAATAGCCATACCGTTGATGTTATTTACTCTGTTTTATTAGCACCATCGTATACCGAGTGAATTTTATGTATGAAATTCAATATGATTTTTTCAGAATTGCAGAAAAAACTATAGCGGTTTTTTTTTCGCTTGTTCAACATCAAAATACGAATAATGCGTTGAATTTGAAATAAAACTGATACGACGAATTTGTAACGTATCAACGTATAATAAGATCGAAACGTTCGACTTGTGTAATATTTTGATGAATTGATAAAAAACCGATAAACACAACGTTGTTCTCGGCATAACGTACGAAATGAGAAACGTAAAAAGTTAAAGAGCAATGTCTATATTTTGTGTTGCAGTTGAGAGAGCAGTTGTTTGCAGCTGAACCGGGTGCATCTGGTATTGGAATAGCAGTAGTAGCAACAGCAGCAGCACCAGCAGGAGCATCGTCGTCGTTGTTGGACAACGATAGCGCTAAAGTATCGGTGGTGGAAATTCTACCGGGTCATGAATACATTCACGAGTCGCAGGCGCAGCAACGACAACAGCAACAACGGCACCAACAGCAGCAGCAGCAGCAGCAGCAGCTTAACCTGTTTCTCGCTGTGTGTCGGCCTCCAACATGTATAATACATGGCCAAGGGCTGGTTTTATCCAGTGGCCCCGTCGATCGACAAATTATCATTGTACGCGTGTAATCGATTCTTCTCCTTTCTAAACCCCCCCCCTCCCCCTCGCCCGCCCGACCTCTCTCCCTCGCTGCCATCACCAATGTCTCATTCGTTTCTTTGTTTCTCTTTAACTGCAAAAATGCTACTTGCGCGACAAAAACCTCAACGACTATACATGTTCCTCTTGAGCAACAGCGCCCGGAGCTCAATGCGCAATCGATCGAACTCCAAAAACTCATCGACGACTATATAGTTTTGATTACTTATAAATTGTTAGGATAGCTAAGCGAGACTGTTTGCGATATTACGTAAGCGTACTTTTTTTTTCGTTCTCCCTTTTGATTTTTTGTTCTTCTTTTTGGTCACGATTTTTCTATAGCCATTCTCTCGTACGCCGATTGATCGTGCATGCTATCGCGACTCTTTTCTCTCTCTCTCTCTCTCTCTCTCTCTCTCTTTATCGGTCTGTCTCGCGTGTGTACGAGCAACCCGTCATTTTTTTTATCACCGCGCGCGTGCGTGCGTGGGTGCGTGCGTGCGTGGCTGTGTTACCTGCGTTAGTCATGTGCTATTGTAGTTATTTCGTGGCGTATAGTCGTTGTCCAGGTTTTAGTAATATGATTTTGTCGCTCACACTATGTCCCTCCCGCTCTCATTCTCTCTCTCTCTCTTTCTCTCTCTTTTATTTGCACTCGTCTCGCGTTGCAATCCTTTCCAAATATCCTTCTTGCCTAGGCTCTCTATATATAGATATATATGCATATATATATATTAAGTGCTTTTGCGCTCGAAAGAGAGCTCGACCAGAGAAAGAGAGAGAGAGAGAGAAAGAGAGAGAGAGAGAGAGAGAGGGAGGGAGGGATAGCAGCCACTTTGTTGAGTAGCCAATTTCTTTTGAGCTGCACGTATAGCGACAGAGAGAATAGATATAAAGACGACAGCAACAGCATCATCATCAGCGCGTCTTTCAGCAGTCCCAACGTAATTGTACGCTCGGCTCGTACGTAAAAGGTGCCACACTTAGCAATAATTAAAATTTAGAAATTGTAAGTAATTCCTTTTTGCCTCAACCACACGCGCATCCGAGGTGCACAGATTTCTAGGCTAATTTGAGAAGCACATTTTTGTTACGCCAAAAATTACGTTCTTCTTACGTTCTCTCTCTCTATATATATATACAACACACGTTGCAATGTAAATATTTTGTTCGTTTGTCTTTTAAGCTATCATTATTATTATTATTAATATTATTATTAATATTATTATTATTATTATTATTATTATTATTTGCGTGCGTTGCGACAACACAACGTTCATTGTTGATTGTATTTTTTTTCTCATCTCGAGACGACCATTAATGCGCTCTCAAACTGCGCAAACTGTTATTTTTTTATATAATAAAGACGATCGCTCGTCAATTCTTGTTCTTTGTTCAATTTCAATTTCGCTATAAGAGATGCAAGCGTGAAAATCGTCCGTGTGTGTGTGTGTGTGTGTGCACGCGTGAGTGCTCGTGTTTGTTTTCTCTTTATTTCATTCGTTTAATTCTAGAAAGAGATACGCGAAAAGGAGAGCAAAAATAGTAATTTTAATAAGCACACGACAACGACACGCTTTAGCAATATACTTTTCCGAGTGTTTTAAACGAAAGGGTTGCTGCGACGAGTGCATATAATTCACCGAGGTATACACACGCACGTGTGTACATATATATACGTAGCCTCCTCGCACTCCCTTCCTTCCTTCCTTCCTTCCTTCCTTCCTTCCTTCCTGCCTCTCTGTCTTTTTTAAATTGTCGAGTGTACATATATATACGTATGCGTGTGGTGATGAGTGCGTGCGCGGGTCTGTCCGTGTGTGCACACTCGCGGCGATGGCGTACGAGAGGCTACTTTTTTATGCGCAACGTATTCGCCAAGGAAAAACATCGAGTATTCCGTTAACGACTTTCTCTCTCTCTCTCTCTCTCGCGCGCGCGGAAAAAAGCAACGAGCGAGAAAGGAAAGAGCGTGCGCGGAGCGCCTTTGGAGAGCAAGGAGAGAAAAAAAGAGAAAAATGTGAAAAAGGAAGGAAGACCCGAGGGGGATGAGAGAGTACGCGCAAGAGAGAAGAAGAACCCTTTTCTCGCTCGTATTTTCCTTCTCTCGACGTGTGTGTGTGTGTATTTTTTCTCCATCTTCTCCCTCCATGCCGTTGGTACTGCAAAAGCATCGCGTCTGGGTACAGACGTATCTCGTCTGTATCGAGGAATTGCCGGATTTTTTCCTGGATGAAGAAGGAATAATTGCTCCCTCTACTCGAGGCTTCCGGTTCCGAGCAACAATGCCGAGTACTGTTGCCCTCACTCCTCCCCTCGTTGAGTGAAATGTGTAAGGAGAGAAAGGGAGCAGTAGCTCGTGCACAGAGGGAGCGTTGGTTGAAAAAAAACGGCATTGAACGAGCAAGAAAGAGAGAGAGAGAGAGAGAGAGAGAGAGAGAGAGAGAGAGAGTGAAAAAGAGTGGAAAAAAAGCGCAAAAGACACACGTACAATGCGGGGAAAGAAAAGAGAACACATAAGACTCGACACTGTGTATCGACCGAAATGGCTCAGGGCCGTAGGTGTATGCGTGCGAATGTGCGTGTATAGGACGAAAAAAAAGATAAAAAACTACAACGTATACATGTAACGCACTGCTGGCTACGAAATAGAGCGACATCAACGTTTGTTTACGCCAATGTTTTCTGCCAATTTCTGCCAATAGTGTTTGACATGCGTGAATAACTCGCTCTCTCTCTCTCTCTCTCTCTCTCCCCCCCTTTATCTCTCATAAAGAACTCCTCGTTCTTATCTTACTCTCTTGGACTTTTCTCGTTTTACAAGCTAGTCCCGTGCGTCAGCTCGCACTCCTTTTACACAAACACACACTCACACGCACACGCGTGCGCGCATATATATATATATATATATATATTCGTGCGAGTTACTGGACACTTCTCTAGAAACTCAAGACGTACCAAGAGAGAGAGAGAGAGAAAAAGAGAAAGCTTGCTTTTTGATAATGCAAATTTATAGCTTGCAGCTGATTCAGCGATGCGTCACACAGCGATAACACTGTATACGTAAAAAACACTTACGCACAATAGACTAGTGAATCTTATCGTTGCGTTTCCGACATTTTTTTCTCTCTTTCTCTCACTCCCTCTCCACCCTACTTTTTTCCCGACCACTTGCATTTTCGTTAGACGTCCGACTAGTTTTTGATCTCTTTATTTACTTGAATATACCGAGAACTCGGCGCCCCTTCGGTCTACGGGCCTGATCTCCGCTGTCGAGTACGCGTAACCACGTTATACGTTATATCGCATACCCAAGAGAAGAGAAAGAGAAAGAGAAAGAGAGGGAGAGAGGAAAGAACCCGCGAGTACAGATATATATGTACGAGTGACAAAGCGTCGCTAGCGACAACGACGCATTTATGTAACTGACAATGAGATGATGTTACACGATGCGCGATCGATGCGGAATGTTCCAAATCGAACCAAGACGTAGTATACGTATACGATAGTAGCGAGCGAGCGAACAAGAGTGAGAGAGAGAGAGAGAGAGAGAGAGAGAGAGAGAGCTAGAGTAGGAGAGTAGGCTTGAAAAAAAAAACGAAAGAAAGGAAAAAGCAAATAGTTAAGTGTATATGTAATGCGAGCAACGAACGATACGCGTAATATCTGTCCGTATGCGTATGCGAGTGAGCGAGTGCGAGAAAGAAAGCGATGATGGCATTTGCGTAGCCCTACAAGTGTGATGATAATGACTATGCGTTTATATATTATAGGACAATTACTTTTTATTATTATTATTATTATTACTATTATCATTATTATTATTACTATTATTATTGTGTCGGCCGATTCTTCATTTTTTTATTGTAGGAGGATCGGCTGATCCTCTCTTTGTACGTTTCAATATGATTTTTTTTTACCTTCGATTCGTTACGTTCGCTCGTCGCGTATTGTAATTTGCATTGTAAATAAAACGAGCACCATTCTCACCGCCGACACTGCGAAATACGACGATGTGTAATTGTAAATATCAAGCAACAAAAGGAACATGAACAAAAATGTTTGTTAAATATAGAATATGTTACGTTTTCTAAGAAACATTTCACTTTGTTCGCTATCGATTTATTTCACTCCTAGCCTCTCGTCCAAATATCTTCAAACTCGAAAATCATTCTCTTCCTTTCGATTATTCCCTGTGAAAATAATACAGCGATATTTCGTTTCATCCTCGAAGAATACACATACGCGATTTCATCTCTTTTAGTTTCTTTTTTTTTTAACGAGAGACTTGACGCGATCAAGATGCCGTGTTTTCTCTCTCTCTCTCCCTCTCATTCGAAAGAGTAGTGGGAGTTACGTAAGGTCCGGTACGATCGTGTACGCCTTTTTGCGAAATTTTTTTTCATCTCTCTGATTATATACGTCTGCTGCTACGAAGTACGAATACGAACGGACTGATCTTCGACTTTCCTCATATACATATATATGTACGACCCACCGCGTTCTCATTGAATATATATATATATATATATATATATATATATATATTCTATTTTTTTTTTCTCAAAAGTGGTTTTTGCCGATGCCGTAGCTAAAAGTATATCGACTAGACGTGACTTTTTGTCTTCTTTTTTAACGATCAACGTATACTCGTAAAAATGTTAAAAAGCTGAAATATATCGTTTTGTAGAATGAAAGTTTTTAAAATGAAAATCAGAGCTATGCTGCAATCGAAGGGGCTACTTTGCTTTGGCATCGACAAGGACAAGGTCGTATGAATGAGAATACATAGTTGGAAATTTGAAGACTTGAGAGATGAGGGATCGTAGTAGATAAAAGGACGACTATAGACGGAGAAAGAGAAGCCAAGAGAAGACGGATTTTTTCCTTCCCGTGGGTGCGCGAACACATACACACACACACACACAGGCAGTGAACGTATATTCAAGCTTCTACTACTACTCCAATACTATTGCTGCTGCTACTGCTACTGCTACTACTGCTACTAGGAATACTGGCAGACGGGCGAAAAAAGGCATCCATGCGCGCGCGCGCGCACCAGTAAAGAATAGATTCGAAGGAGATCGTACGGAATTCCTTCCATCGAAAACGCGAGAGCAAACGTCTCTCTCTCTCTCTCTCTCCCCTTTTTCTTCTTCTTCTTTTCGCTTCTCTCGCCCCGAGGCTGAAGAATAGCTACGTTCAGGTGACCGAATTCAATGGGGGTTTTTGTACGAGCACCAAGGAAAGAGAAAGAAAGAGATAAAAGAGCTATAGCCAAGCAAAAGTAGACCCGAAAAATTTCATTTTTAGCTGTTGCTGCTTCTGCTACACAAAGCCCAAAGGTGCGTATATATAGGTAACAGGTATATGCGCTCAGGCTCCGATGAGTTCGATGGCCCGTTATTCTTCAGATATATATGTATATACCTATATAAGACTCGAGGTCCCCGTGGAAATCCAATTGACAAATAGAAAAAATAAAGAAGACGAGGGGGAGAGTGACCGAGAGAGAGAGAGGGAGATGGAAAAAAAGCACCGACACGACGAGGAAACCTGTTTTTCGTATATAAGCCCACATGCATTTTCGGGAGCCGACGCCCGCCACTATACCGTCGCCACCGTCACTGAACGTTTTCCTGTTAGTATAGGCGTGCGTATAGAGCTCTCTTTCTTCTTCTTTTTGGATACACGAATCTGAAACTTTGAAGGGGTGGATGATGCCCAAGAAGAAAAGAGAACAGATTTTTTTTCTTATTTTCTTTAACAACACAAATTTTTTACACGCCTCTGATGCTTTTACGAAAGTTGATACTTAAATACACGTATATATATATATATATATATATATATATATATATACTGTAAAAGAGGCATAGAGAAAGAGAGAGAGAGAGAGAGAGAGAGTAAATGCACGACGTCCGGTGACCACCGGCCAAGCGAAATTTTAGTTACATGAGAAGCGTGTGTGCGTGCACACCTCATTTCGATGCACAACATGTATATATACATGTATATACTATATAGATTTGTGCATTACACGTACTGCCGGTATTACACGCAAGCATCAACCTAGCGAGAAAACTTTTCGAGTGTATACGTGGACTAACGCATTATTATTATTATTATTGTGCTTTTGTTGTTTTTCGTCTTTATACATCGTGTTTTTCATAATTATCAAGTTTAAACAAAATAACAAATCAACACTGACGTACAACACCATCACATATACGAATGAGGATTTCTACGTATAAGAGAGAGAGAGAGAGAGAGGGTATGCAAAATGTTGCGCATCTTCATAGCTCTCAGAGGGTGAGTGGGTGGGTGGGTGGGTGAGGGATATAATGGCGGATATAGACTTTTACGATTTTGCAAACGCGAAGAGCAATAAAAAATCTTATGTGTCGCGTATAAAATTTTTCTCGTATATATTGTTTTAACCGTTACGGTAAACGTAAAAAAATACAGTAGTGCGACAGTAGCTCTCTCTCTCTCTCTTTCTCCCTCTCTAGCATCGCGTAAAACGTTTTACATTCGCTCAGCGAGAGTTTTAACTGGCGTTTGTTGCAATTTTACAACGTTGCGCGTTTCGCTACGAATTCGGAAAACGTCGTTGTTGGCATTTTGTTCTTTCTTTATTTTTTTTTTTTTTTTTTTTAATCTTTTTTTGCTTCGTCGAGGAGACAGACAGACGTATACGATTACGCGTGCGATGCAAAACTTTCATACTTACTCGTACTCGCGCGTAAGCCGCACCTACGTCCTTGAAATCTGTTTAGCTTCGCAAGCCGTGGCGACGGCGTTGCCGTCGTCAACCTCGTGAATTCATACATGATTCAGAAACGAAGAGAAATGATTCATCGGTGAATATACTATAACGCGTGTGTATACGTATATATTATACGACAGTTGCACACGCATTCACGATCGCGCAATTATATTACACGTATATATATATATATATATATATATATATATATATATACATATATATATATATACACGCGCAGGCACATTTTGCAATTGGCGCGTATCGATCGCCAAACCGCTGTACGCGTCTCTCTTGCGTCAAATTCATAACGAGGAATTTCTGTTTTTATTCGTTAAAACGTCGACTTATTTCTCATTGGCGACCAAGGTTTCGCAGCGAGAGAAAAAACAGAAGAAGAAATCAATTGGTTCGTTTACCACTTGTCTCGCTCTCTTCGTGCATTTTATTGTATATATATATATGTACGTACGCTATAGCCTCGTCACCGGGAATATATCCCAGGAAAAGCTCTTTCTTTTGTTTGCTTTACCCGAATACGTGAATACGGATATTTTCGTAATGTTAAGCATCGAACCGAACAACGGAACAGGAAAAGAAGAAAGAACAAAAAAAGAACTGCCTCATTTTGGAAAGGCGCTCCTGAATAGGTAGTCTAGTCTGGCGTGTACTTCGCACGTGCATATACGCGTCCCGTCGAGAGAGAGAGAGAGACTTGCAGTCCCTTTATTTTTCCCTCTTCCTCGAGCACTGCTCATTCCAGTCGCTGGACGAGTATTTTTTTCTCCTGTCCTCCGGCTGCAACTGCGCGAGGAGGAGAAAGAGAGACGGAAAAATTCAACGATGTTCCTTCAGTCGGACGGAAACAATTTTGCAATTCTTATTTATTCACGCACATCTGCACGGCTCAACTATATTACAAGTTTTTTTTTCTTTGCGCAAAATTACATAACGGCACTCGCACGATGGCGGCAACGACGGCAACCGAGTGCTTACGTATTGCAATATTATATATAGGCAAAAAATGCAAATGACCGACTAGTCTGCAGCGATAGTCTTCGACATTAAACAATTCGCAACAAATTTTCCATCGTTGCGATTGTAATTTTGCATCGAATACGAAGAGATGCGATTTTGCAAGCCACCTACAACTAATAAAAATACAATCTAGTGAGAATTTCACTAAAGAAAAATCTCGGCAAACTCATTTTCTGAAAAAAAAAAAGATAGAGAAGAAATCCCATACACCGCTCTCTTTCTCTCTTTCTCGCTGCTGGAAGTAAAACCCTTCGACCGCGAGCGAGCGAGCGAGCAAAAAAAGAAGAAAAAAGGTGCGCAGACTATGGGCAAGCGAGAGAAAAAGTAAAAGTACGAGCGAGCGAGCGAGAGAGAGAGAGAGAGAGAGAGCCGAAGAAGCAGGAAAGTGGAGGCAAAAAGAAGTAAAAAAGAAGTCGATCCATCGCTGCCGTAGACGCCTGGTGAAATTTCTTCTTCTTTTTTTTTTATTCCTCTCTGTGTGTCTGCGTACGTGCTTGATCTTGGTTGGTTTGCATACTACTGGGGCCTACTAACTATCGGCTGCGAGTTGAACAAAAAATTCAACAAAAATAACGAAATCAAAGAAAAAACGAAACGTTAAAGAGCGCGCGCGAGCAGCTGAATTTTTGCTTTGGTCCTGGGCTAAGTCTCTCTCTCTCTCTCTCTCTCTCTCTTTCTTCTGGTCTGGGCCCCGTGCCAGCCGCCGACGCTTTTTTGCTATTCTTTCCTCCTCCTCTTCCTCCTCTCTCACTCTCTCGTTTCTTCGTTTTTTTTTCTTTTTTTTTTTTAACATTTTCTTTTCTCCAATGCCTTAAAATGCAAAAATAAACGAGAGCCCGTGTACGGACGGCAAAACTGCTGTCCCATCCCGTGCACTACGAATAATTCTGTAATTTCGTAGATGAATGAAAAAAAGAAAATTTTTCTCTAGAATAGTAGATGAATCGACGATCGACAAAAGTAGAGATAAATTTTCGAATAAAAATCATTGAAAAAAATAGTAGATTCGAGAGAAGCCGCTAGGCAACGGACAATAGTTTGTCCGGCGGACGCACGAAGCTATCGTCTCGGCGTACACTGTGTGTGTGCGAGTGAGAGAGAGAGAGAGAGAGAGAGAGAGAGAGAGAGAGCTGCTCTACTCGGTTGCCCCACCCGCCGCGCTCCGCCTCCACCTTGCTCTCTCTCTCTCTCTCTCTCTCACTCGCATACACATACACGTATATACGTAAGCGTGAGCCGAGCTATACACATGGAAGCTCGCCCTGCTCTGGCTGCGCCCGTCGCGTCACACACAGAGCAGAGCAGAGCAGAGCAGAGCAAAGCAGAGTAGAACCGAGTGCAGAGCAAGTCCTGTCCGTTGTCAATGGTTTTCTTTTCAAGCTAGGCCCATTACTCGCTAACGTTTGGTTTGATTTAAAAAAATTTTGCTTTAAAGCACGATTAATGCAAGCAAACGTTAACGATCGACCTCGAGAAATTCGAAGCAACTGTCAACGATTGGCTACCGAGTCGAGTTGTCCTGGACAAGAGTTTCGCCGTTGCTTGCTCTCTTTCTTATCTATCGAGGCAGCTCTCTCCCTCTCGCTCTATCCGTCTATCTATTTAGCTGGGGCTATCTATCTCTCGTACTCTCTCTCTCTCTCTCTCTCTCTCTCGCTTTATTCGTCGCGAAACTTTTTACGTTGTGTATATTAAAGGGGAACGCTCACGGGCTGTCGTTGGAGGCAGATACCGCGAAATTAAAGGAGATCTGCCTGCGGCTTCACTGTCTACCTGCCTGCCTGTACCTATCACGCGAGTGAGAGAGAGAGAGAGAGAGTCGAGCCGTCAAGAGCTCGGACGCTCCGAAATTATCGGGGGATAGCCGAGCCGTCACTGCACTCCATACCGTTGGTGCCGCTGCCGCCGCCACCGCCGTCGTTGAGCTCAGCTTCTCCAGACCTTCGCCTGCCTGTCTGCCTGCTGCTGCTGATCGTTCTCGTGCAACGTCTTGTTTTTTTTTTCTTCTCTTTCGGGGCTTCGATGCGTTTTTTTGAATACTCGGTCAGCTGCGTGTGCTAGATCCTTTCTATAGGTATTTTTTGTTCTTTCAACTCGTTCCACGCGATGAAATTCTCTCCCGATATCCTATTTCTACAGCAAACGTTGCAGCTTATAATACATGCCGCGAGAATTTTGCTCTACTCCGGAAACAGGGTGGAGCTTTAAGCGACGTTGTATACCTTTACAACGTCCGTCTATTAAATATGAGTTTAATTTTTTGTTGTTTGCGTCGACAGTCGTATTGTTGAAAACACTGGTCTCGCGATATGCATATCTCCAATCCTGCACAGCAGAGTGAGAGAGAGAGAGAGAGAGAGAGAGAGAATAAGCAACAAGGTGCTCTCGCGGAAAACGCCGCGCAATATCAATTTTATCTTATATACTTTACGGAGATCGCATTGGCCGATAAAAGGGAGCGAGAGAGCGAGAGAGAGAGAGAAGAAACGATTCGATAGCGCGCACTAGGTAAGCAGCCCGATATATACGTATATAGACGTTGTTTCGAAACGAATACAATTTCCTAAGAAAAACTAAAAGGGGGGACACGCGTAGCACTGTGTAGTAATCGTTACAACTACTGGATGCCCGATTATCGCGCGATCTTTCTTCGGACTTTTTGTCGTTGTTGTTGTTTCTTTTTTAATTTTTTTTACGTAACCGAGCCTGTTTGTATCGACTTTTTCCGCGTTAAATCGGCGATCGCACGTTGGGCCAGACGACGTGAATTATATCGATTTTTTGGTTTGTTCCGTTGGTTGTTATACGCGAGAGAGTTTATACGTAGTAGATGCAAAGCGAACGATGCCAGGCCAGGATATCCGTCGAGAATTTACAGGCAATTTTGCCATCAAATGGACTTAATAAATTATGACGAAATGTTGAGATAAAAGAAAGAGAGGAAGCCGTGCAATTATTTAGCTACTCCCGCAAGATTATCATAATAATAGGCATTATTCAATGGCTATGTTTCGAAAATCAATCGACTTTCTCTCTCTCTCTCTCTCTCTCTCACGCCCCGCCCCTTCTACGTATTTATAGAATTAGAAAATAGGTTCAAGTTAACAATTCATTACTCGGAATACAGTTGGCATGACAACGAAAATGCGTTTTCCGATAGCGCGCTCACCCCTTGCTTTCTCTCTCTCTCTCTCGCACACATACACCCACTGCGCTGCACTGCACTGGACTCGCCGAGTGCACTCCCAAATTAGCTTTGAAGCTCTCTTTCTCTCTCTCTCTCTCTCTCTCTCTCTCTCTCTCTCTTCCTTTCTCTCTGTCACACACACGCGCACGCAAGCACGCGTGCGAATGCAAGCTATGATGGTAAAAGCTCCTATAGTAAGCGACCGGCCTAGTCAAAACAACAACTTTTAAAAGTTAAAATTAACGGGAAAAAACGCCAAAAATGCGGCCAGTACGATCGCTCTCGCGAAATTTGAGAGCCGTCTATCTCTCTCTCTCTCTCTCTCTCTCTCTCTCGCTCGTTCCCTCTTTGGTTTCGTGCTACTGCCGGGACAGACGAGTCCGCGCTGAATTTCCTGGCAGACCGATGCGTTGGATAACGACCTATAGATCGTGTACGGTGCAACGTTATCCGTTGAATAAATTCAAACGCAAAATTGCAATTATCGTTAAGTATTACAAAGAACGTACAAAGATTGATTCGATCCGTAAGCAGCTCGTTGCGCGAAACCTTTGCCCAGGAAAGAAACAACGTCGCGGTGTTAAATATTTGGTCGATTCGGAGTCGTTGAAGCGCTACGTCTATCCTCGAATAGAAATATCAAACGAGTTTTCTCTCGTACGTCGATTTCAGCTTCAATCGTACCTTCGATCGCTCCTTTCTATCGGCAAAAGACGCGCGGTATCGCGAGACAACGCTTTCCGTTTGATCGAAAGACCACGTCGTTTGGCGGATGGAGCATGGTTAACGAAACTAGCCGTCTTTTAATTGGAAACCGTACGATTTGCAAGTGGGTTGTATCGTTACGGGGCGAAGCAAGGGGAAAGAGTAGAGAAGTACCCTCCGCTGAACGCGCGCGAGCAAAGCGTACGCGACCTACAACCTACGCCAGGCAGCGCGAATTTTGCCGAGCAAAATGGGGGAGAAAACGGGTAGGCGCGACTTTTGGCATATCGGGCGGGGTTCTATCTTGGGGTGTCGCTACGCAGGTGCTACGCACGACGTTAATTACGTATGCCGTTGGATTTATTTTCACGATATACCCTTGAATATTGCGCGAGGCAAACGATTAGCGACGTCCTACGACGTTGACAAAAAATAAACAACAAAGACACGAGGAAAACGTTAAATAAATTAAACCGAAGTACGAAAAAATCGAGGGAGAAAAAGAGAGCGATTACGGCAATTTCGCGAAAAGCGCCGGCCGCGTGCAAACCACGTGTTACACGTGTGCAGCTGGCATCGACGAAAAAAAAAAGAAACGAAACGAAACGAATAAAAGGATTGGCGGTGGCGCCGGTGTTAGTGCATCTCTCTCTCTTCTATTCTCTCTTTTTTTTCCGCGCGTCGTCCCATATACACACACAAGCACATACGAGTACATGCACATGTGCGCTCCGACGACGCGACGCGACGCGCGTACGTGCAAACTCGAACGGAATTCCCGATGGAACATTTCGCGCGTCGATGAAAGACAATGTGCTCTCGCTCTCTCGCACCTATTCGTTTTTTAGGGCGCTTAATTGTTTTTCTCTCTTTTTCGAGCTACAGCGGCTTTTCTCTATTTCTTTCGCTCTCATCGACTCTGCGTTTTAACTCCTATATATCCTTTCGTTCACTTTCGCTTCCATCACCTTCGCTCCGTACACGTGCATTTTTTATTATTATTTTTTTTATTTTGTCGGTCGTTTTGTGCGTTACGTGCAGTGCTCTCTCTCTCTCTCTCTCAATCCGGTGATGGTTTTGTTTTGTTTTGTTTTTTTTTTCGGGAGGCAGAGTACGCAGTTATTCGAGGACATTGGTCGTAAAGTCGTGCACACCGTACGCTACGCGAGAAAGAGAGAGAGTGAGATTATTTTGGCAATTTGTCACTCGTTCACTATCAAATCAATTGCGGCACTTGTCGGTCGCGCGAGACAGGAAATCGTATTTTTTATCGTTTCCTAGTAGGTATGCGCGACAATTAGTTTGCGAGAGAGAGCTGCGAATTACACGCATAACGCTCCAAATTAATCATTCAAAGTAGTGGCCCTTGTAATTTAACGCAGAGACAGTGAGAGAGAGAGAGAGAGAGAGAGAGAGAGAGAGACGAAGAAAGAGCTAGCGCTTGGGCTAATGAATTGTATCAAATATTCATGTAAATTACTATGCCTCCGCACGAGCTTGCTAATTTTCCTTGCTAAATTTTACACAACTCGTCTAACTTTAATCGTTCTTTACTCCACACTACAAAAGCGCCAACGTTATTCCTTGTACTTTGTTGTTTTTTTTTACTTCTCAAAGTCTCGCTCTTATGAACCTTGAACGATGTATATCGATCAAAATATTTGACGTTGAAAAATACGCATAAATTTTACTTATTTATTTATTTGCATCAATCGTTATGCGTATACATATGTACGTGCGTGTGTGTGCGTTAGTTCGCACATAGGCGCGCCCACCTACTTACACGTTCACCTGCGCCCGGACGGGCGACACTGCTGCAGCAGCAACAACGGCAACAGCAGCAGCGGTAACGCCAGCAGGTACACACCCGGCAAACATTGACGCGCGCACGCGCGCACCTATACATTTGTACGCACGAGGGTATTTTCACGCGCGCGTTCACTCCCCGAACACGCACGCACACGCGCGCGCGCGCGCGCGTAACAACGCACCCCATTCATTATGTATATTTGCATTTGGCAAACGTTCGAACGAGCTTGAAAAATTCATCACCGAGCGCGAACTTTGGCGGTTTTGTTCTTTCTCTTTGTCGTTGCTTTTTCGCAACTTTCTTTTCGATCGTTGCGATCGACGAGAATCAAGAATCGACCTTATCGCTTGTTTTCTTCAAAGATTTGACCGATGGGAAAAAAGACGTTAAACGAGTGTTAGCGTCGAGACGAGCGACGATCCTTCTTTTCGTTCGTTTAAACGTTCTTTTTTAAAGGTGCGCGCAGAGCGAGAGCGGTGCAAAATCGATAGTTACTCTGAAAAACACGCGTTGTACGCAGCATGCGAACACGAAAAGCCAACGTGCAGAACGCACAGTCGAGCGAGAGGCGCTACATTTTTAAAACGTTATCGTGATATTGATAAAAGTCCGTAACGAGTACACGGCGTAATGTACGCGTTGTATTATTTAAAGAAAAAAGAACAAAAAAACGTTTCAGCTGCGCGATACTTTTTAGTCGTTACACTTGACACAATACCGACAAATTTTTTGTTTTCTCTCGTTTCTTTGTACGTTACGTTTGTTTTACACGCGCGTGTAGCGGCATTGGATGATACGTACACGTACGCCTAGAAGATCGCGTGGCGCCGTCGCATCTCTGAGAGAGAAAGAGTAGAGCGTCGGCGGCACGAGAGCAGTATATAAAGGCATCGATAAGCATCGCGCACGATAATTAAGGTCTACTTTCCGGCAGCCGTGTGTACATGCGAAACAATCGCCGAGTTGTATACACCGCGTCTCTCTCTCTCTCTCTCTCTCTCTCTCTCTCTCTCTCTCCCTCTTTCTTCTCTTCTTTGTATCTATCGGTTAGCGCCGCACCGACGACGACGACGACGACGACTACGACGACGACTACGACGACGATGAAACAGAAAGGCTAAATTAAGCATTCGTCCCACGCACTCGCGTACGACAAAATGAATCATGTATATATATATATATATATATATATGTATACATCGAGGGACGGGAACGAACAAAATTCAAACGCGTTTGTTACAATTCGGTTGTAACCCGCTCTCTTTTTATACGCATATATATGTATATATATATACACACACGCGCTCGTGAACGTTGTTCGCGAGAAAGCATTTCTTTTTCGTGCTAATGGTAAAATTGCTAATAGCACGCGTGCTTATTAAGCCGTGTATGTGTGTTTCAAATAAAATACGACGTATACACACACACACACACACGTACATGCGCGCTTTTTCAACATTCATACTTATATATAAGGTCAAAACTTGCGATTGCGAGAGAACAGTTTAACCCAAAGTCGAGCGAATTGATAATTTGATAAAAAAAATTCGTACAACCGACTCGCGATGATTGTTATTATTTGTTTGTCATCTTAACGAGACTTTTAAATCGAAATAAATTATCGAGCAAGTGTTTGCGTACTGTATCCGCGAAATAATCAATTTCTCCAGTGTTGTAGATAATAAAAAAAAAAAAAAAAAAGAAGAAAAGTAGAAGAAGAAAGAGTTTGTGCGTGCGCGTATGTATTTCCGTTGGCCTATTCGTATTTGCTCAACTTTCTTCCGTTTTTTATTCGTTCCTCGTCCATTTTGTTCTTTTTGCTAAGAACGCTCGGTAGAGTATAGCGAGTAAATAGGCAGGAAGAACGTCGTGTACAAATGCAGCACGTATGCAGCAATACAGCGTAGATACAACATGCGAGGAACTACTGCTGGTGCTGCTGCCGTTGTTACTTGGCAGCAACGCGACGCGGCGACGATGTAGGTCGGTTCTCTACACCGTACATAGTACGCTACCTCTGCTCTGCTGCGCGTTGCACGATATACCCGTACAGCACGCACCTCTGTATACCTCCTCCCTTCTCTTCCCATCGCGTTCTCTCTCTCTCTCTCTCACTCGCACGCATACCATACGTACGTCTACGTATATATTATATACGTGTGTGTGTGTGTGTGTAGGATTCAACGGGTACGCGCGATATCGTAGCTTTATCGTATGGCGCCAGCCTTATCACCTGTACTCGGCCCTCCCTCTACCACTCGCAGCTTACCGCATATAACGCCGAGTAAGCTTGGCTTCGTTATCAGGACCTCGTGGGGCCCTCGAGTTTTGCTACACGCGAGTTATCATCCCCTTCGATTCCTGCAAAACTTTCTTCTTTCGACGTCTATTTGTTTATTTTTTACCTTGTTTTACGAAAATTTAAACGTCGAGATACTAGCCGATGATAAATTATTACGTTTGTTCGAGCCACAAAAAGGAACACGAGAAAAACAACCGTTAGAAATCGATGAAACAACGTTTATATACGCTGGTTTTTGTGCATTGCGCCAACTTTGTTGACTTTTGTCGATTTTCAACGATATCGTACGATATCAACAAACAAACACGAAGACCTTGCGTAGATATAAATCAATGAAATAACTGCATGTTTGAGAGAGAGAGAGAGAGGGAGATGGGACGATGGCGTGCAAGTAACAGGAGCGTCCCTCGTGCACTGCAGAACACACGCATACACGAACGAACGCGTGTAGGTGGAAGAGGAGGAGGAGGAGGACGAGGAGGAGGAGGAGGCAAAGGTTCTCTACTAATGTCGCGACTCGCAGCACGGGAAAAGATAAAAAGGATGCGAGAGGGAGAGTAGAGAGAGAGAGAGAGAGAGAGAGAGAGAGAGAGAAAAAAGTAGGAGGCATAGAGTAAGGGTGCCTTGAGATTTTCAGTTTAATGCGTCACACAGGATGTCCTCCTCCTGGAACAGCTCTGCCTTGCTCTGCGCTCTCCCTCGTCGTCGCGTGTACAGCTCCTCTCGCTCTTCTCATCCTACCCTTCCAACTCGTACTCGCACCTATCCATATATCTATAGATATACGTATATACCTATATAGACGTCTGTTCGCAGCAGCCACCCTCGTAGCAAGCCAGCCAGCCAGCCAGCCAGCCAGCCAGCCAGCCAGCGACCGACCCTCGTTCGCTCGCGCGCTCTCTCTCTCTCTCTCTCTCTCTCTCTCTTTCTCTCGTCTCAGGCTGTCGCTCGTACTACCAACGGGACTTGTATTGTCCAGCCGACTATTGCTCAAAATTCCATTGCTTCGTCCAACCCTCGTTCGTGCGCGTAGATCGATCAACGGTATCAAGTGGACGAGTCGATCTATCGAATCAGAGATACATTTTAATTTTGGAACAAAGCCGAAGGAGGGTAAAAGCCAAGAGTATTAGGTAGCTCGGGACAAAAGTTTGCCGGTTTACCAGGCGCAAACAGTACCGAGCGACGGTGGCAAAGCCTTTGACCTAGGGCCCTTGGCTTTTCCGGTGTCCCGAGGCTAGCTATAGTTCCCGCAGGTCCCCGTTCTCATGGGCCAAGTGTCCAATGACACGTTGACATTCCAAGCAAGTCCTTTTCGTCCCGACAAAGTACATTGGTGCGCGT
This sequence comes from Chouioia cunea, assembly GCA_030064505.1. Lineage (NCBI taxonomy): Eukaryota > Metazoa > Arthropoda > Insecta > Hymenoptera > Eulophidae > Chouioia > Chouioia cunea. The sequence goes on from JAOPFQ010000001.1 coordinate 2,239,919, forward strand.
TGCGCTGTGCTTTCCCGTTGTGGAAACGGACATTTCTTTGGCAGGCTGTAACGGGAGGGCGAATCCGCGCCACCTATATATCTACCGTTAAAGGGGAGCTTGCCTTCCAACCGCCCCGAAATAAAGGGGATGCAGCGTTATTAAACTTGGGGGCCGGGCAAGCAACCCCCCTCATCCTTTCTCCATTTCTCTTCCCTCTCTCGTGCACGTACATCCCCTTCCTCTATAGCTCTCTCTCTCTCTCTCTCTCTCTCTCTCACGTTATATAGGTATACGTACGCGCCGGTGCTTTTTTTGCTTCCCAGCCCGTTTGTCTTTTTCCGACTCCCTCGCTATAGCTCCAACTCTTTCCCGAGCGCGTGCCGCGTCAAATCCACCCCTTCCCCACCACCCTCAACGAACTCGAGCTTTTCTCTCTCTCTCTCTCTCTATCCTACCCTTTTTCCTCCCGGCGCGTGCTGCATCCTTTTTTCTTGTTTTTCTTTTCCCTCTTGCCGCTGCTGTCGTTCTCTCTCTCTCTCTCTCTCTCTCTCTTTTTCTTCTTTTTTTTCACTCGGTGCTCTTTTGTTTGTTCTCCCTCACCTCCACCCCCCATCCACCCCTTCCTCTCTCGTTGTCGTCTATTTTTTTTACTATCGCGCGCTCGTTGATAAAACCCGCGAAAATCACGCGCGCGTGCGGCCAAGTCTACTTTCAGCCGCGTTTTTTTTCTCACGTTGCAGCTGGCGAGGACTGTTAGATTTTTTATTACTCATTGCGGATCTTGATTGCACCGTTAGCGTTCTGTCTCTCCCTCTCTTTGTTTTTTGTTGTGCGTATGCACGCGAAATTCGTTTGATTTCCCTTTTGTAACCAAAGCGACGAATTCACCGATTTCTGCGACAACTGCTTTTCGATCGTAACTTGACTTTGAAACTTTGTTATTCTTGTATTATCCGATTCTCACTTTTGATTTTGTCAAAGATGTTTTCTTTAGTTTTAGCGCATTTACTTGCTCGTTAAGATAATTGCAATTTTCGATAATACCTTTGCTTTGTTATTCGTAAATAATTGAAGGAGAATCGAATTCGAAAGACTCGAAGACGATGAGTTGGTCGTGGATCGTTAAGAGCATCGATCGACAAAATATCGAGCGTTGCTCCATTGTAAAAAGTGCGGATGGATTGCGCGTATTCCGGAAGGGCCAAAGTAAACTTAAACTTGGTTTATGGTCACCAACTTTACGGCAAAGTTGAGCGGTAATACATTTGGAAGCTCCAATTTCAGCAGAGTATTCGTCGATAATATTTGTTCCTCGAAGCTGGTTACTCGTTTATGCGCGAGCCATAAATGTACGTAACGTTCGTCCTTGATAGAGACTGATTTAATTAAAAATACAAATATCACGCGTGTACGTGGAGGCTGAAGTAGTGGAATATCGAGTAAATTAGTCTTGGAAGGTCATTTGTCTAGGCAAAAATAGTTTATTCGATAAAAACATCCGATGCAAAAGCTGTTGTCCAATTTAATCCAACGTTTCAATATTCGCGTAAACTAACGGCTACAAAAATACCTAAATACCGTCGTTCGATCGTTGACAAATATACTCGTAGGTACTGCTGTCGTTTAGGTGTGTGTCGATAATTTATACAGACTTAACTACGCTTGGATAAATCTTAAATTGCTAATGAAGAAAACGACGCGTTGGATCGTTTTCTCCAGGGTATTCGACAGGGGAATCGCCACGGAAAATCCACCTGCGTCAAATACGATATCGTTGACGAAAATGGATATTACAACTGAACGCGATCGTTGTTTACAAAGCTTATTACAAAAATGTATCGTCGTTAATTGTCAGTCGATTAACAATGGAATAAAATTCGATCGATGCAACAAAAATAGTTCCATAAATCTGTCGTACGTACTATATAAGGTCGCGCGGAACAAAGGGAGACGAGTAGAATAAAAAAAAATGCTCGTCGGGAGTTTTGGTATGCAGCTCTTTAATCAAGACCGAACAACGTTGCAATGCTTCTCTTGGTTTTGCGTAAAAAACGACGTCTGGAATTTTTCAAACGTTTTTGCAAACGAGACATGAATTTTCGCGCGCAACTTTACTTTTTAACTTTTGTTAGCGGATGGACAACGAATAGACGAAGGAATTTTACAAAGGTTCTTGTACTTTTTCCATTAACCTATTCAAGAACGCTTCGAGTCAAGAAAATATCGATATCTCGCATCGTTCAACGTCTGTCGCGGTAACTTCCTTAAAATCCGTATCTAGGAACGTAAACAGCTACTATTCCGAACGAAATTTTGTAAAAACCACGGAATAACGCGTAATCGACTCGATTTGCCGAAAATAACGCATTTTTTTTACACTTGTGCGTTTCGGTATATGGCACCCGTTGAATGCTTAACGTGTAGTTGGTATGTACTTTTCGTAAAACTCGTATGAATTTCGTCGAGTCTTTTAATTGAATACCAACAAATCAGTATTCGATATAAATACAAATAAAAAACGAAACGTGACTCTTGTTCGCGCACAAATTGCAAATAAAACAGCGGGTATTTGCGTTACGCAATTACAAATTTACACTCGAAAAATTTCGTTGTATTACCTTGATATTTGTTTTATCTATATTTACATCGATTAATACACCTATGCTTAGAATCGTTAGCCTAGCGTAATTCGCTCTAATACCATTTTGCACGATCCAACCTTAGCAAATGACAATTGCCCGACTATCAAATGCGACGATAAATACTATTATATTTAATTTGCTATACGCTTTATTGCCAGTGTTCGTATTTTATTATACGCCCACCTACGCATATACTCACACACATACGTGTACACGCGCATGTATAGATATCAAAAAAGAGGCACTAGAAAGAGAAGCCTACGTCCATTATTGACAATAATAAACAAAAGCATGGTCCCGTGTCGGTGAGCGTCGAAATTACAACGCTCGATAAGGCACTTTGTGGCTCTGCTTGTGCGCGCGTGCGTGCGTGCGTGCGTGAATGCGTGCGCGCCTGTGTGTGCACTACGGCTATACAGAGATATATTTACAAGAGACGTGTTGTACTGGAAAATACGAGTATAACGAGAATGTGGAAAACTATTTACAGTATTCCCGTGCGTACTGTGTTGCTCGCGCGCTGTCAAAGGCACGTTTCGGCGCCGCAAGTATTCCAAGTGGTGTTGCACGCCTGTAGACGGAAGTTGCCTAGAAACAGGCGCGCGCCGATTCGCGCACTTGGTCGGATTAAAATGGTTTTTCTTTCATTTTATACCCATGCGATGATCCCTTAAACATAAAAAAACAAACAAACAAACAAACAAACAAACGAAAAAGAAAACACGACGCGGGAAAACAGGCGGGAGTAATCCTCTTTTCCCGTGTAACGCGTTTAAGCACCTCTCGGGAAAAGAAATTGAACGAATAAAATAAATAACAACAACGCGAGAGCATTAAGTATCTCACGCGTACCCCCCCCCCTCCCCCTACACACACACACACATACACGCGCGCAAATAAAACGTTACTATCGGAACGTTTACAATTGACGCGAGTCGAGTAAGCTCAAGCGGTCCAGGTGTTGGGCACGTCGCCCATTTCACGGCTGTCGGGCACGTCGACGCTGCTACTCGTGCTCAAAAGCTTCTTAATACTCTGGTGGCGTTTGCTATTGGCCGTGGAGAATCCAAGAGATCCGTTGGGAGGTGGGCCATTGCCACTAGCAGCAGCGACAACGCCAACGTTCGCCTCCATCGCGTGATGAGCTTGCAGTTGGAACGTGGGGTCGAAGCACTTGCAGAGCACGCGTACGGTGAAGAGACCAAAGAGAAGGCCAAGCACGCTGCCAGCGGCGACGTCCCACCAATGATGACGGTTATCCGTGATACGAGACATCGAACAACCGATACCCCAGAGAACGGCAAGACATTGTAGCCAGGGCTTCACCAGAATCAGCACCAACCGATTGGGCATACGACACTGAAGGTACCACTGTGAAATCGACGCAAGACGCGTTATACATTTACGTAACTTGTAACTCGTGGAAAAGGATGGGCGGACGGGACGGGATGGGACGGGACGGGACGAGACGAGTCTGCTGCTTCGTTCTTACGGGCTTGCGTTGTGCGACAGCGCCAGATGGAAATTAAAGGTGCAGAGGGGGAGTGCGGTCACTGCGTCAAACTTGTGGACGCCACGGTTCTCCGCTCTGTGACTTTCCAACTCGATTGTTCGTCGAGGTTTACGAGTTGACGTTCTTTTCTCCGTCTGCCTCGTTCGCGGTTTCGTCCAACGAACCTCTATTCTCGCGTTCCATTTGAATATCTCGACGCACCACCGATCAAATAATCGTGTTTTTTGTATTTTTTTTTGTTGTTTATTCAAGTCCCACTCGAGTGCCGAGCCTGCGCGATGACCGTCGAAAATTGTAATCGAGTTGGAAGTAGAGACGCGGAGTAACGCGCGTCGATTGAAACTACTTACGATTAAGAAGGTAGCGGTGAATATGGAAAGAGCCGAATGGCCCGAGGGAAACGATTTGTCCGAGTCATTGACGTTGAACCACGAGATTTCGGTATTGGTGCAAGTGTAGTCGTTCCTAAACCTGAACAAGAGAGAACGGAATACAATTGTCTCGTCAAAGGAAGATTTAACGAGAGCTACGTTATCGTGTAAAAGAACAAGAAAAATACAAACTCTTGAGGGGTGCAATTGGATATTTCTTTGGGTTTGCACGAGTCGAAAAAGTGAGGCCTTGGCTCACCCACTACCACCTTGATTATTTCCACGATGAAGATGAGATACCACCAACCAAGGGTATAGTAACCGTACCATACCCAGAACTGTCGACTTCTCGAGCTCGAGAGACATTCTAAACTTTTATAGCTGTCCGGGCTGTAATACGACCACTCGACTGCCCATATCTGCAAGTCAAGATTTATCGCGATACGTAATTATTGCGTAACGAGCATTTACTTTATTATTATTATTATTGTTGTTGTTGTTGTTGTTGTTGTTGTTATACAACACGCATGGCGCGCATTCGTTATAGGACTTACCACGAGAGCCGGTACGACTATCGAAATAATCAGCAGCATGGGCGTCGATATCGAATCCCCGGTGAATTTGAAGGATATTTTTGGATCGTTGCAGTAGAAGCCTATCTTCTGATTTGGAATCCAGCCGAGCTCCCCAAACAGCATTATTAACGATACTGTAATCCAACAAAACCAATAGTTTCCTCGTTAAATATCGATCGTTCTTTCGTGTTTCTTTATTCCTTGTTCGCGACACAATTACGCCTAGAACGCGCGAACAAACAAACAACCGAGCCTGCGTGTTTTTTTCGTTGCAAGTCCGATCGATCGATGCGTGGCTTTTACAAACACCTGCACTCGCGGTAAATACTAATGCCTTCAAGTACACAAAGTTGTTCTGGTTTTTAGCCGTAATATCTCGTACATTATGTAAAGCGCAAATTGATTACCCGCCATCAAACGAACTAGTTCCACCATTAATTTCGAGAGCTCGCTCGCAACTGAGAGAGAGAGAGAGAGAGAGAGAGGACTAGTTTTTACCTAATCGACGTAATTGAACCATATCGTTCAATCTTTGCATAATCCGTAATTTGACTAAAACCGAGCCAACGCTCGTTTACGTCGTAGTCAAACAGCTAATGAATTTATTCACTGCGCAAAGTAAAATAACAAAAATATAGAAACAACAACGGCGCGTTATTTGGACAACCGACGTATTTAGGAAATCATCGAATTACCACGAGAATCGATCAGACGTCTTTTGTCTTTATTTTTTTCTCCACATAATGGAACGTGTAAATGCAAATGGCTCTGCGTATGTCAAACGGAGCGCTCGTCTGTATGTTTATTGAACCGATTAAATGCAAAATCGTCAAATGACTTGGTAATGATGTTTTACTTTGTAAATATGACGGTGCCTATACATCTACGACAGCAGACGCGAGGAAGCAAGCGGAGCAAACGCGCGTTTTATCCATTTGCGTATTATTGTCGGTATTAATCGACGTGTCGAGTTTCTTAATTTGCGCAACCGTCTAAGAAGTATATAATACATATATATATATATATATACATTGCGATTGCACGGAAGAGTTAACGCTCGTTAACCGCAAAACTATACCGATATGTTTTTCATTTAAAAAGAAAAATACGCGCGGCAAAAAAGCGTAGCCATTGCTGTAGTTTCGCGTGAACAAACAAAGAAATACACAAACGTACGCGCAAATAACAACACGTCGGGCGGTAGAATTTCTCCAAAGGACACAGGAATCGAGAGAAAGGGTAAGAATGGAAGAAAAAAAAATATATATATATACGTATATAGTCTAACCTATGAGGGCGATGAAAAAGTTGGCGGAAAACCGCCAAGGCATGCGGGTACGGCAGACCGTCATGACTTGTCCGATTTTTGGGCTTCTCTCGTGTATCTTGTAAGATTCGTTGTCGACGATTCTTCTCGCTGCAAGTCGTCCGTCTTCGTTTCTTGAACGTATAACCGTTGATCTCGGTTGCTGTTGTTGTTTCTATAAATTATAAAACACAATTTACGATAAGTTAAACTATCGACGAAAAGTACAAGTGCGCACGCCAGTCAGTATCGATAGCACATCCTTGCGTTTGTTGTTTTTTGCCATTCGTCTATTTTCTAACGAAATACTCGAACAAAAACAAAGAGTCGACGATACGTACGTTAGCCGCTGACGAAATTGAACGCGGGAAATTTTGAACAAGCGCTGTTTTACTTTTTTTATTTTTAGGATTATTCGATGTTTGGAATAATCGTCGAAACTATCGATGTCAATAAGATACCATCGATAGTAGTAGCAGCAGCAGCAGCAGCAGCATCGGCTACACCAGGCCAAACGGTATACAATGCAATCGTAAATCCCATGTGTATTTTTATCGAAAATAAAGCACTTGGTTATAGTAAAATAACGCCATCGGCATCGCGAGTGCAACGTCTTTATAATCGAATTAAAATCAATTGATTTGAATAGACGTAAATTGTCGTTTACGAATTGGTGACACCTGTCGGTAGATGGATTGTAGGATGTTTAGCAAAGAGCTTTGTAGAGAGAGAGAGAGAGAGAAAGAGAGAAAAGTACGATACGTAGCCAAGAGGAGAACGCGATATAAACTGCACTGACACACAATGAAACGATATATATGCCGTGGAGCCACATACACACGAGCCGGCCGCCTACGACGCGACTTACCCCGCTACCAATCGCCGACTTCCTCGCGCCCGAATAAAAAGTCTTCTCTCCCTTCACTAATACGTCTCCCTCTCTCGGTACGTGCTCTCCCTCTCTCCAAAGAGTCTCTCTCTCTCTCTCGTTGTTGACCCCAACCACGGACTACAACACACTGACGCTTTGCCTCCACAGTCTGCTTCACCGCTGGTACCCACATCGCTTATATATATATATATGTGTGTGTGTGTGTGTGCATGTGTACGTGTACGAGTGAATACATCGTTCGATGCTGCTGCTACGCGCTCTCCTCGTTATATCAGACAAGCATGTGCGCTCAATTTTTTTTTATCATCATCCAAGTGGACTATATGCGTGTACCCGATGGATGTACATTGTATACCTGCTCCAACGTTCTACGTTTGGCCGAAATAATTCCGTTTGTTTGGCTTCGATTTGGCTCGTAATTAATACGATATACCAGCTGACAACGTCAATGGTCTATCGAAAAATTTAATTATTTAGGGGTCAACGATAACAACGTCGTTGCAAAATACGTCTCTTACTCGCTCGCTCTTGTCTACAACGCGTAACGCATAATACGCGGACTCTCTAAACAACTCTAAACTTCTTTTAACATTTGTCGATTAGCACTTTCGCAGAGGGGTCAAGCTGTACGTATCGTCGGTCGTACGCACCGCACAACAATCATCGTCCTCGTCGTCGTCTCGCGTTCGAATGGACCATACTTTGTACGAGTGTACTACTATCTCAGGGTCACGGTCAATCTTTGCGTCTCGTATTCTTTTCTCTCTCTCTCTCTCTCTCTTTTGATGCTGTTGTTTTGTTTTTGCTTCTTTTTTTTTCAATTTTTTACACGTTGAAAAGTCGAGGTTTCCTCTCGGTTCGCGTGCGTGGGTACTCGTCGACCGAGTATACAGTCGACGAGAGCGTCGTTGCGCTTTATTAATCGTTTCGAGGCTACTGCGTGTACGGACGTACCGTACGCAACACCCTCGCGCTGCTCGTACGTATGTGGTTGTGCGTTTTTAATGGCAAACGCCGCCAGTACGTCGCGCTAACTACGGAATTTCTCTTTTCCTCGAGCTTCGCTTTAATTGTGGGTAACTATTTGCTGCACTTGAATACAATTCTATACAGGCACTTCCTCGTCGATGATTTTAATAGGCTAAAACCAACGGGCTAAAACCAACGGTCGACCAACGCACACGAACACGCACACGTACACCGAATTCTGGGTAAACAACTCGCGCAATCAAACGATTTATGGGCCGACAATCGTTCGCTATCTCTTGGGTTCCCTCTTGTCCCCTTTTCCTACGATCTACTTCTTCGAGTTCACTCAACTTGACGAAGGAAGTGCCCGGGAAATTAACTTGTTTTCAGCTTGTTTGCGTATAAATATATATATATATATATATACGTGTACACGCATTATACAACGCAAACTTTTCAAAGGGATCGTGGTTTTACAAGAGATTGAACGCTTTTTAATCGTTATCTATTGTCAACGAGTAAAAGAAACGTATGTATACTCTAATAAGGAAATCATAGCTGCGATATTCACGGTCGTCCCAACATTTGATTTGGACGCTAATCGAATGATAAATAAACTACTTCAATTGCTCTCTCCTTCTCGTCAGAGTCAACGTTCCCGTATACGTACAAGTTCCGAGATTTTAATTCGTGGCTATTTCCAGTCGACGGATAAAAAAAAGTAGAAAAAAAAAACACTGGGAAAATCTCGTCAATCGCTATCGGAGCGACGATCGTTTAATCTCCGATAATCCTTACGCCGAGCTTTTTCCGTCTGTTCGTCTTTCTCTCTCTCTCTCTCTCTCTCCCTCTCTATGTGCGTGCGTACATAAAGGGATTAACCACGACAAAATTCGACAAGGCAATGGTAAGTGGGTAATTGCAGTACCTCGATTACGTCGTTTGACGTGGGCAGAAACAGACACGGCAAGAGAGAGAGAGAGAGAGAGAGAACGTTCTCTAATTCATTTTTTCGCCTCGTTACGCCAACGTGCAACCTAATCGTCTCATCCTCACGCCAAATCCTGTATACCACAGTTCAAATATCTTTTTATCGGTAAACGTCGTTAACAATCTCGCGTTTTGTTTTTTTTAATAATCGTCAATCGGTGGAGATATAACGTTGAAGAAACTCCAATTGCACCGTGCGTAGACTAACTTTTAAATACCAACAACAGCAAACAGTTTGAGAATAATGGAAAAACTAGTATTCTCGTAACGTCTCAAGCGAAAAAAATGCTGTATAATCGTCAGATATTGCGTAATCAATATATCAATGGCTGTACATTATACTGGGTCGTCCCTTTCTCTCTGTCTGTCTCGCTCTCTCACTCTCTCTCTCGTGCACGATACAGGCAAGCAACGAGTTATCGCTCCCAACTACTTTTTATCGCTTTTAATCAAGGAGGTGACCGAGTGCGTGCGCAAAAAAAAATAAAGAGGGGGACCGGAACTTCTATATATTTATATATACACACACACACACACACACACACACACGAGCGCGCGCATACAGACGAAGCTGATTCTACACCGAACGATGCATAAGGTCACTCGGCCACCGATGTGTACTATAAACGTACAACGCGTCAGTGTGCTTCAACCAACTCTGCATGGGTGTACAGTGAACAAAAAAAAAGAAGAAGAAAAAAAAAGAAAGAAACATTAATTTCGACGCTAGAGAAAAACTGAAATTTACGATGATTGGTTGCGCTAATAAGCTATTTGCATATTGATATAGCCGCGAAACAAGGACCTCGTCTTAAATATACCGTCGTATATTTTGTAGAATTTTTGGTTTTGTTAACAACGTTATAGCGACGATCAGTTGCGTAATAATCGTTATCAACGATTATTGTATCTCATAATATTACAATACAATGCATAATATAAGAATCTATAATATTAATAATACAATGATTATTGTATTATTGTATCAACGTTTACCCGTCGACTCGCGTTTTTGCTTTCTTTGACGTAGTAGTCGCAACGCGAAAGTAAGAAAAAACGTTATTCATCCAAGGACGTTGAAATCCCATCAAATCTCATTCTTCTTTGTCTTTCTTTATCTGTTTTCAAGCAAGCGTGCATTCAAAAATCATACGAGCGTGTAAATATAATCCTCAATGTATACACATCGTAGTCTGACCCTACGCGAGCTTGGTTCATTCATCGCTCCGCCTTTGTAATTCAATGAAACAACTACGCGTGCGGGGGAGACAAATAAACCCTTGCTTGGGCCAAAGCAAAAAATAAGGCCAACGAACAAAATAGACGAGATAAATAAAAGCCCACAGGTAGAGGAAGATACGTTAATCCTGTATCGGCGCACACATTCACACGCGTGTTCGTGGGAGAGAGAGAGAGTACGCAGTGTGTACATTAGCGCAGCAAGGCGAGAAATAAAACAATATAATATTTCCATTTCTCGTTGTTGACGGACCTTTGTTCGAGTTCGTTTTTCAAAGGCCGACTATTTACGTAGTTTTTAAATCTCTCGCCTCGTTCTCACCGATCCTTTCTTTCCTCGAGAATTAAAAAAATACCATCAAATTTCTCGTACTTTGATCGTTTCACGGATACAGGTGTATGCATAGGTGTGGCACCGATAAGAACGCGCTGACTAATCGATCGTCGCTTTTAAGTTTTCGACGATGCGTCTTTGCGTCTTTGCGTCGTTTCGATGGTTTGGTATATCGCGTATATCGCGTCCCGTTGCTACGTTACGAGAAATTGAAGAATTTCACGACGCGTAAAAAAAAATCAGATGAATCACTGACTACAAGGCTTCGCGCTCTATTGATTTAGTCGATGATTCATCGACGCGGATTTCTTAATTAACGTGTTCTCCAAACGAGTATACTTACCAATATAACGACTTTGCCGATACAACAATATTACTTTAACCCGGCAAAGATAAATCGCGTTAAACGCTCGTGACGTTCCGTTGTACTCGCACTTTAATTAGTTGACAATATTATCGCAAGCACTGCACGTTCGACTGATAAGCCATTCTTTATCCGCAACTATATACGCGAGATCGCTCGTTACTCGTCGCTTCCAGTCTGGCTGCCTCCTGTTTTCCTATCAAATCAACGCTAAATTTTCTCCAAAGTCAAATCTTTTGAAAAACTGAATAAACCAAAAATATCGTTGTTGTTTTTTTTCTCGTCCGTGTGCGTCGTACCTTCACCTACGAAATCGTCCAGTCGATACCGCGCGTGCCAACGACGCCGAGGAACGTAACAAGCAAAGACAAGTCAGCAAGGACGTAAAAACGTCGATGAACGATTAAGTTGATCCGGTCCATTGTTCGTCGAATTACAACGAAATCAGATTCGTACGGTTGAAGCGTAATCGAAGAACGCGAACAGCTTGCGTACAGCGCGATTATCGTCAGACGCTTACCGGATGTTTCTCGAGCTCGAACAAGTTTGCATTGAGAAGGAGATTTTCCTTTCACCGTGCGTTACGTTCGTTTGTCGTTATAAAGTCCGTACGATTGCAAAGGCAAAACCGACGCAAACAAGACGTTTGTCCGCAAAACAAAACCTTAATTACGTTTGATATTTTTGCCGTAGGAGCAACGTTCCGATAGGGCTACGCTCTCGCTCGCTCCGCGCGACTATCCAATATCGGTAAATCAATCGAGCGACCCTGTGAAAAATCGATTTGGTTACGTATAGATGTGTGCGCGCGCGTGTGTCGTACGCGTACGACGAGGCTCGGAGGGAGCAATCTGGACAAAGCTGAAAAGCGTCACGTTTCAAAAGCCCGACAGGCTCGCTGCTTCGTGACGAGGATCGCGGAATCGGCGTACAAGTCGCACGCGTTTGCCTTTCTTTCGCTCCGCGAGGTGCTTTTGTCGAGAACGTGCGCGTAATGAAACGAACAAAAATACACGTATACACGTATATGTATATATACACACCAATGCACGACGTACGCACGTATCTGTTTTTGTGGATCTACACAATAGGGTTTTTTCCGCTCCAACTTTCTCGGTACTTTGTTTTTCTTTTCTCTCGCTCACTCGGCGACGATCGCTACGCGTTCTGGATAAGTTTGGCGTTCAAAGCGAGAGCATTATTATTCTTGTCGAGTCGAATAAAACGACGAAATATTCGCGTTTTTCATTTGAAGGAGTAGGCGAAAATATCCGTCGGCCGATTATCGGCAAACCAACGGAAATCATTTCGCTTTAGAACACCAAGGCTACAACGGCTCGATTAACGAAACGGCGAAAGCCACGTGAACGCAGAATTATACGTACGTTTGTCGTGGAACGGTAAATTGGCAAACGGTTTATCGCGACGATTTCTCATCGCTGCAAGGACTCTTCTTTCTTCTTCCTCTTCCACTTGTCAAACGCAATAACCAATTACAACACTTCACAATGCCCCCTCGTAAAGGTATTTACAAGAGCGCCGCCGATACGACGTTGCCCGGTAAAAAGCACGGCGACTACCGTAGACACCGCGCTTTTTGCCAAAAACCTCGCCGCTCCGTTTGTCCACGCGCGTACGCACCTCGAGGTGGTGTGGCGTAGGTTTGTTCGTTGTTTGTACGCGTATCTACGTTTCGCGTTCTCGGACTGCTCGCGCAAACTCGATTCTAAAAGTCGATTGTCTCCGTATCCAGAGTGCTGTCTCTTTAGCCCTCGGTTCCATCGTGGTCGAGCCGCGTTCGATAAGTGCACGTCGAGTGACCGTTAGGGACACGGGAACAACGAAAAGAAAAAACCAAAAGAAAAAACAACAAAAAACGAAGGCGAGAGAGTACAAGCAGCGACGCACTGGTCGGCCGAATGAAAACTTGACGCGCCGCGCTTGTTTAAACAGACACGTCCAGGCGCACGGATGTCATTCGAATAAATACCAGATTAGAACGCGTCAAGATACAGAGTGATGTAGAGCTTGTTGACGTGCCGCGTTTTTTCACTTGGCACATCTCTGTTGTTGCGTTCCTTTTTTTTTCGTTGTCCGTCGAGCCCTAGCCGATCGAATCGACGGCAAATACGTTCCTCGGCTGCGAGAAACCGCCGAGCGAACGCTCAAAGCCAAGGTAATCGTCGAACTCTTTTTTCGACCACGCGGGGCTGTACTCACGTTATCCGTGGAATCGTCATCTTGGCAAGCTGGATTTCGGATGCCACCACCTTCGTTTTCGAACGAAACACCCGTTGTCGTGGTTGCCGTCGTCGCTGTAGTCGACGACGATAGCGGATGCTGTAACAAAACAATCGAGAAATCATTCGTTTACTCGGAGTCGTAAGATGGGATGCGCGCTAGAGGGTGATTTTGCAAGCGCGCGGGTCGAGCGAAAGTTAGCGGGCACTTTGAGGACGATTTAATACGAACGAGTCGAGCACTCGGCAAAGGAGGTGTTTCGCTCGAACCGAAAACAACGAACGAACGTTTTCGCGAGCGAGACTCGTAGTTGGCGAGGCACGTCAACGATCGTTCGAGTGACGTCGTTGCAACGCGAGGAAAAAGCGCCAAACGTACAAAGTTGCGTATGCGTGAGCGCGCGTGTCGCAACGACTGCAACAGCGCGAATTTTTCGAAGGAGACAGCTAACGAGCTTATACGGCAAAACGCCTAATAGCCAAAGTATACAACGTAAACTACCGTGAGAGAGCAGTCTGCACGGCCTGCCCGTCTACCACTACTTGCTCGAACGCACACAGGCCTATTATACGTAGGAATCCACGTGCTTTAAACGATTACGCAAGTCGATTCTCTTGCCTCTCTTCCTCGTTGTACGCGTTATGCGCTTGTCAATTGAAGGAAATCGTCGTCCCTTTTGCGTTAGGCTGGACCTTGAGAAATTCCCTGCGCCGATGCAACGTATCGTACTACTGTACACTGTTATAACACGTATAAGTGCATTTGGTTTGTCGCGTTGTTTATTTAAATACACTTACGCCTACTTTAATTTTCATTTTCGTAACTTTTTTTATTTATAGGCAAGTTCCGTTTAAAATAGGTAGTTTGACGGACGACTAACTTATCAGCGTGTCTCTCAAGGGCGTTTTGAGTAGACTTTGAAAGTTGCGATAGAAATAGCGATAAGTTGGTTAAATTTCGCGCAGCTTGTGAAAAAATTCCATCAAACAGCAAACGAAAGAAAGGAAAGAAAATACAAGCAGAAATTGGCCTGCATCTGCCGCATAGCTCGTAATAATACGCTCGTTTGTCGCCGGTGTCACTTAGTCTCGCTTTGCGCGTGTGCGTATATATAATTGGGACCAACTGTCTCGTTTGTCTCTCTTGAGATCCAAATTTAAATAAGAAAAAAAGACAGCCGAACAATTTGGCGCATCTAACGATAAAACCAAGCGTGACATAATTGCAATTCTCTCTCTCTCTCTCTCTCTCGTCTAGATGTGTAAATGGTTTGTTAACGTTTTATAGCGTACGATAATCGGACGTTGACTTTTCGCTCTCTCTTTTTTTAGGCTTCTATTATCGTAATTATAACGGACTAGCCGATAATGCAACGCTTTTATTTGGGTTATATCGAATTATGCAAGCTCAACGAGTATTACGCTATAACGTCGCCTCGTCAACTTTTAACGTTTCCGCGAATTGACTTACGACCAAGTAAATAAAAAGAAATTTTGCACTTTCGAATCCTCTAACAATGACGCCATTTTAGATATTTACGGTAAAACAAAAAACCAACCGCCGTTACACGTACCAACAGCGAGTTTTAATCAAAGCTCTGCTTGCCAAGATACAAATGCAAAGATAAGTATAGAATCCGACGATAAATAGAACGCGTACACGCGTACATGACAAAACAAGAGTAACAAAACAAAAAAAAAAGCCCAAAAGAAACTTGGCGTGGAAAATAAAGGGAGATCCATCGTAGAGATCGTAGCGAGGGTGAAGAATTGCTCGTCTTAAAGTTTTAAGCTCTATTTCCGAGTGTTATTTTTATAACGTAACGTCAAGCGATAAACGACCGAATAATAACGAACAAAAGTGGATTACCGATCATACGTATCGATGAGTGCATATACAGCGAGATAGAAAGCATTGAGCGCCAGTAGCAATTAACCGTTGGAAAACGAGGTTAACGGAACCTCGCGCACACCAAATATATTTCGGCTAATTCAATGATCGGTGCAAGAGCGTTTTGGGAAAAGCGATTACGGTTAGCTCGTTAAGTCGTTAGTGTTTGAACAAAAAAATTTCTTTTTTTTTTTATTCCTCTCGTCGTTGCCTCTCTCTCTCTCTCTCTCTCTCTCTCTCTCTCTCTCTCGATAATACGGGCGAGGGGGAGGGCGTTCAAACGAGTCTATAGGGAGGACAATGTTGCGGTTCTCTGTGTATTTCCGGGATTATTGTTAATGGAAATATTCGTGCTAATGAATCTCTCGCTCACGGAGGGATGGAAAACGCAGTTGGTTGAAAAATCACTGCACCGATATCTATATTGGCTCTTGACTAATTGCCCCGAGCATTGCATCAATTATATCGAAAAACCAGATATATACGTATATATCGCTCTCTTTTGTACGTTTATTTTTTTATTGTTCCCTATCAAACGCAACTCGAACGAGCATTTTTTATCTTTAGGTAATACCAGCGAGTGTACAAAAAAAAAAAAAAACTCGTGTATCTCCGACGTTCAAATCAATCGACGCCAAGATACGAGAATCTCGGCAAACGATTATAATATACGTAAACTATGTACAGTTTTTTCTAAATGCGCGTGTATGCGTCCGTGTAACAGCGATTGGTTGGATAATTTTTATCGGATGCTCTCACGCTGCACTCGTCCACGAGGTTATCGCTATTTGAGCTCAAGGGACACGGCGGCCTCGAAAACTTGTACAACGTTGAGAAAAAAAGAGAGAGAGAGAGAGAGAGACAAGTTGAGTTCCCTCAGCGCGGATACGAACAGTGGACGCAGTGCACGTGAGCCGGATTACATGGAAGAGCAACCTATATATATATATATATATATACCATATCGGTTAAATGAATTATCGACACGTGCTTTTTCCGTCTCGCGCTAGCCCGCGCTTATCCTTAATAAGGACGTTCGATTTTTCTAAGCACGAGGCAACCTTATGTTCTTTTTTCTTTTCATTACCACACGAGTATGCACACAAATACGTATAATATATATATACATACACATATACATATACGTATATTCTTAACGAGTTAGTAATCGACGAGTTTTGGAATTCCCATTCGGGTTCCTTACGTTCGTGTATAGACATATGTGTATACAGTCATGCTATTACCAGTGAAATCAGCTTAGTAATAAAGTTACGATGAATCACATCGCGATAAAGGTACAAATCGTGACTTTTCATTTTTCCTCGCGGTTTACTTTTTGAATTATCATTGACGTATACGCACTCTCACACACACACACACGCGCGCGTACGTGCGTATATCAATTACGGAATTGTCACGAGATGGATCGCAAACAAAACGCCGTCTACCACCGAGCTAAATTCATCAGGTGCGCGCAACAGTTGGAATATTTGAAAAAAAGTGAACGAACGGTAGGTAGCGAGAGATAGAGAGAGAGAGAGAAAAAGAACGAACAGAAAGGAAAAGACAAAAGTGTCGAGCGTGCGCTTGCGTGCTTTTTTTCTACAATCAATTATGAATCACACACGTGCGGTTATTTCTCGGGCGCGTTTTCTCTTTTGCACGTGGTCGTCGTATATTCATAGGCCATTTTACCAATTACGAAAGGTACGTATGTACATCCACAATAGTGAAAAAGAACGAAAAATAAAAGACGATTTCTTACTCCCTTGACTAATTCGCGTGCCAAAGAGAGTGAGAAGGAGAGAGAGAGAGAGAGAGAGCGATTGATTAATGCGCGGCTATACGCTTTAAAAGCGATTGGCTTTTATTACGGCCAACGGAGCCGTAAATTGCCAGAGAAAAAAACTTTCAAGTTACGTTCGTTGAATAACCAAGCCAGGTTGAGAGAGGGGGGGGAGACAATCTTCCTTCTTTCTGTTCTTAATTTTTTTCTCTCCATCTCTCTCTCTCTCTCTCTCTCTCTCTCTCTCTCTCTCTCTTTTTCTCTCTCGTTTTTTTTACAATGAAATTGAATAATACTGCTCGATTCGCGCAACATCAACGGTATGTCTCGTGGGCGAGAAATTAGCATTCCCCGTAGCAATCCTCATCGGCAAGCCGCACGGCAAAGCTTTACTACTACTACGAGGTTCTCTCGCTCGTTGTTTGAATTTCAATTCTCAATTGTTTGCCTTATGCGGTGGCGACGACGACGGCGACGGGGTCAGAAATTCGGAGTGCAAACCCATTTGCATTAGATTCAAGGAGGGTGCCAGAGAGAGAGAGAGAGAGAGAGAGAGAGAACGGGGTTCACTCCCTTCTCTTAGTCTGATGATCTTTTAAACGTTACTCGAAAATATACAACTGTTATCTTTATTTTGTTCGTTCATCTTTGTTCGATAAGGTTCGTACATCTCGCTATTCATATTCGCGCGTCAGAGTAGTCAAAAGCGATTGATCTTCATTTCGAAAGTTGGATGTAAACACATCGCGTAGCGCGTAAAGTCTATTATATAGTAGGATGATCGATTAAACGCAAAGTTATTAACGGTTACGCGAAAATAGATCGAGATAGATCGACCGTAGTGAGAGAGAGTGAAAAACATTACTCTGTTGCGTTGTCGGCGACACGGTGCACGCTTCCCGTGTGCAATTGTCCATTACATAAACACGTTCGCAACAGCGCTCTTACTTGAATAACACACACACACACACACACACACATATGCACTCGGAGACTGCACAACGTTTTTCCAGTGATACAAGTATTTATTTATACGTGTACACTCGTTCCCTAAAATTTAACGAACTTCGAATAATAGTTGTATCAAACGAATAACTACCATCTGAACCATCTTCGACGAAGGTACGCGTAGTCTCTACTTTTGTTCAAACTTCAAATCGGAGCAAAGGCAATAAGAGTGCGCACCTGTCGGCGCAACAAACTCGACTGACTCAACCACTGGTACGACCGTCGATTATAGCCAGGTAACACAAGATAATACTGACAATGATAACGAGCATTGGTATCATCATTTGTAAAATCGCGCTGTCACTAACGCTGCCGCCAACGACGCCGTCGCGACCAATATTATATACGTATTAGCTTCCTTTCTCGCGATAGCGCGCACTTGGACTGCAGTAAGTACCGTGACTCGCCGACGGCTCGTTTTCCAACTCTTCGCGCTCTATACGTTGTACGTTCTCGAGGATACGCGCGTATCGTAAGGGAGGGGATTCCACCGACTCTTTTTCCCTCTTTCTCTCTTGCTCTTTGGCTACAACCACGTTACGCGTGTTATATGCGTATACGTACAACCTCGACACTTTCACCGTGGGTGCTCTAGTGGACAAGCGACTTTTCGTCAACTCGCTGCAACCAAACACCTGACGTGTGCACTGATCTCCCCCCCCCCTCCATCTCTCTCTCTCTCTCTCTTTCTCCCTCTCCCTCACCTGCCAAATATCGACTATACCGACCATCGTTTCGGTATTTTTTTTACTCTTCCGTCCATTCGATATTTTTGGGATGGAACATTCAGCGCGCTCCTCGTCACGCTCGGCCTGTATACAAATGGATTCGGCTTTGCGGAAAATTACACGAGACATTACTGACTTTTTCGGCTTTTTATCGCCGTATCTCTTTGATTTTTAACGATCCCCACAAAAGTTTGCCGTCACGCTGACTGCGCGTCCTCGTACGTACTATATGCGTACTTTCAAACGGATCGTTTCTAACGCGCGCAAGTACGTGTACGTGTTTACATTTACACAATACACCTTATCTACGATCGACTCTGTAACGGAAAATATTTTCCGTGAATACATCGATAGTTCCGAAAACGATTACGCCTTCCTACGTGGCATCTCTGATTCTTCTTTTCTGTCGCTTCGACACACTGGTCATTTCGCACAACGCTCAATAATACAATTGTACGGATATCGCTGAAGCTTCAATTACAACGGAAGAACAAGCGATAGCGAGCTTGGAGAGGAACGAGAAATCGCTCGAAAACCTTGATGGGAACGAGCGTGCGTCGAGGTAAACAAAATCAGGCGCAAACGGACGAATCCTTGTAGACGCGCTACGTTTGAAAAGAAAACGATCAAAGTGATCAAAGTGATCAGTAGATAGGTAAAGGTAAATTGGCAAATCCAATTCCACGCGTCCTTAGTAACGTCGATTTTCATTGGGCGAACGCGTATGACCGTCGAGATATCCTTGATACGAGCGTTTGGACAATCAGCGTAAGTCGCGGATAGATCAGTGGAAGCGGTACCTTAACAACTCGGTCGTACGGAGAACGCGTCGTGTATCGCTCGTAACCAAATTGTAAAAGTTACTCACACGTGCAATCGCGCAAATTCTTTAGCTCTGATCTGGCCCTCGGCGCGCGTTCAGTCCCGTACAATTATAAACTTTCCGAACCGTTCGTTTTTCGCGTTATCCTTTATTGCTCTTGGCCTCTCTGTCTTTTTGCTCGAGTACCAACAGCCGTACGTATGCGTACGTGTAAACTCTCTTTGGAATTGCCGACTTGACGCTCTCTATCTCGTTGTCTCGTTCTTTTTTATTCTCCTTCTCCTCGCCTTGTTCCCTTTGACGAGAGCGAAAGGATTGACTTTGACGAAATTGTGCCTGAGTCTACAGCGATGCGCCGAAGAATTATCGTTCGTCGAGTTGTTTTTCCTTCCACGCCAGATTACGTTGATACGTTGATACCTTTATCTTTACGTTGGCATCTTGTTGCAAAGCAATTGATCGGCTTTGAATATCGCAACGATTACCCGAACGAGAGGACCGTTGATTATTCGCACGAAGAGCCACGTTTCGATCGATCGAGCCAAATCTACTCGCGAATCTCTCGAGAGGATTCTAGTTTTGCACCACTTGCAATAATGATAAAGAAACTGCAACAAATTGACCGATATAGCAGAGCAATTGAATTTTTGAATATTGCCGCGTGTGAGCCACATAGATGGCGTCCAGGAGATGCATGCGCGTTCAAACTCGTCTGCTATGCTAACCTACTCGCAAAGTAAACAAATTCCGTTGATTTATCAAAAGGAAAATACCATAATAAACTTCGTGCCGTTTAGCTCAACTTTTCGATGTAATTACAATGCAATACAATAAAAAAAAACATGTCGAGATAAGTTCAAGTATTTCGTCGTAAGATAAACGTGGAAAACGTGCTATTGGCGAGAACCCGTTTACACACAACGTCGCCTGATCCAATCGTATGATATCAATTTTTAGATATATATGCACACACACACACACACACACACACCATACGTCACTGTAGCTTTTCTTTGTTCAATAATAAGCGACGGCGATACACTTCACTTTTCGTTGCACGAATTTACTCCAACATCGTGAAAACAGGCATGATTGACGACGCTTTAGCGAGCCGTGAATCATATTTTAACATCAACAAGATATTTATTTGGCGTTTGAATGACGTTTCAATTGTGTTGCAGTGGCAGGCATTCAGAGATCGAGTGATTCATGAACAGACCCCAATTTGTAAATTAAGCAAGCGTGCGCGGTCGCCAATAAACGAAAATTGCATCTTTAATTAAGAGATAACTGACCTGTCTCAAATGATGACGAAATTTGCACGAATCGTTGGATGACAGCGACGGCTTCATACCTGAGAAAAGATCCTTCGTCAGTCTTGCGAAAAAATAGCGCATACTACACTCGCGATATCGTGCCGCCACTAAACTTTTCAACTTCCTCGTACATGAGAGACGAAGAGAAAAATAGAGAGAGAGAGAGAGAGAGAGAGAGAAAGAACGAACAATCCGACACGATCAACTCTGCAACTTCTAGAGGAGGAGTGAAACACGCAAGTACGTAAATCCATAGATAGTACACGCGCTATGACGTGTATTGTCATTTTCTAGATAACATGAGATACATACTCCACCTTGTTTAACTATGAACGCATCGTTATTCTCTGTTATTCAGAATCGATGCTTTATCATGTGTGAATACTGAGATGAAAACGTCATCTGCTAACAAGTTATCAGTGCCAACAAAATGACTCATCTCCTAAAATTCATGAGCAGCTCTTTGACTTGTGCTCAAAAAGCATTTCGCGTTCAGAATCTTAAAAATTTAACTTACAGATGTAGGTTACAGAACATTGCTCGAAATAGTCAGTGGAACTATCTGTCTACGACAACTCATTATTATGGAGATCATAGACATTCGAATGATTATGATAAATGTAGGACTACAATGTTACTTGGCACAAGTTTGGCATTTTTAGGATTCTTTGAGAAGAAAGAAGAGGAAGAAAATCCACTAATCACCACGATCAAACGGTCTATACTGTTAATTCAGGTACGCTATGTCACTGTTGTATGTAAAACCTTGTATGTAACTGACTAACATTGATTTTAATTTGAATATTAAAAAATGACCTTTAACTTTCGCAAAGTCGAGGAACCGATGCTTATAGCTTACTTTTATATAAATCACAAGGAAATTATTTAGATTTGAGGTTGCATGACGCTTGATAAAAAAAGGAGACTTTTTATTGGTTCTATCTGTCCAACATAAAAATACAATAATAACCGTAATCATTTTTTAGAAAGGAGAGTTAAAAAAAGCAGAGCAAGTCTTGCATGTTGCATTGAAACAAGCTCAAGACTTGCGGAATGAAGATGGCATAACATACGTATATGATATAATGGCTAATTTGGCTTTTGAAGTTGGAGAATATGAAAAAGCTGAGAAATTATTCAAGGCTGTGATGCAAAGAGAATTGGCTAAAGGAACCTCTCAAGATGATATGAAAATTGTTCATATGAGCTTGAAAATGGCAAAAATATTGGAGCAAAGAAGGCTATATGAGTAAGTTTGTCGTACACACAGATTCTCCAAATCATTCATAACTAAATGGTACCTACTGACTATTTTAAACTTCTCGTTACTAGCAATGCAGAAGTTGGCTATAAATATTGTCTGACAATTCTGCAAAATCACATTGATAATGAAACAGAGGACCTCGACGTTATTACATTATATGCAATGAATATTGATTGGTATGCACATTTGTTGTTGACAATGTCAAGGCATACAGAAGCAATGAAATACATGCAGCAAGCTTATGACTTGTGTGTCAAACTCTATGGTGAAGATCATGAACAATGTGTTGTTCTCCTAAATGATTTGGGTTCTATAAGTTTTATTAAAGGCAATTTGGACGAGGCAATCAACTTTTTGACAAAAGCTGCAGAAATAGGTAAAGAGATTATCCGCAAACGTTATTTTAGCACGCTGTCTGTACGAATCGACATAATTATAAAATACAAATTATTATTTTAGGTACAAAACTGCCAGAAATGGAAGATTTATCGTCTATTCATATTAATCTGGGAAATGTCTATATTAAAAAAGGTTTATTGGACGAAGCAAAAAAATGCTGTTCGAAAGGCTGGAAATTATCAACGAGTAAGAAAAATTTGGAAAGTCAAGAAGAAGCGAAGGCGTGCCTTGATGAAGTTAATAAATTATTAATAAAGTGACATGTGACAGCCTGTCTTATTATTTAAGTTATTTATTTTTTTTTCTTGAAAGACATGTACAAGAATAGATAAAATCTAGTCAAATAACACCGTTAAAGTGTATTTTACAGCAACAAATGGAAGTTTAAAGCTTAGTTTTCATTAAGTTAAAGCCACAAATTTCAGTATTAATCAGATCTTTGCTACTGGAATAAGATGAAACTTTCTAAGTACAATGCATTAAACACTGTAAATATATACATCGATTTCACGAAAGCTTAGTTGTTGAAGCCGTTCTATGAAACGTGATTTAAGATGACGTAAAATGTGTTCAAGTCAATTGTAAATAAACCAGATATTTTGGAAAAAAGTTTGTCTTATTATTATAGTATTGATTCATTGGGTTGATGTGATGTTTCGGTAAAAAAAATATTTGTAACAATTCCGATCAAGAACATACAAAATAGTGCGAATATATATACATATATCAGCATATTCATTTTTTTAAATGTTCACTTAGTCACTCATACTGTGCAACCAGCACCATCATGTACACACCAACAAGAATGGCAATGATTTCTTTAACAGATTGCCAAAACTTGGTATCGGATAATAATTCAGGAATCACAGATACTGTGGCAATGTAAATGAAACCTCCTGCAGTGAATGGTAGAATCCACCTTGTTGCAATGTCACCTGTAAAATTGATAATAATTTTGTAGCGTACAGTTTTTCTCGTGAAAAAAAAATGCTATGCTTTGTATAACTTTACCCATTCCACCCACAAGAAGCGAAATATAAGTCCCTAACAAGGCACCAACTGCAGTCACCAGTTGCAGCATGATAGCCTAGAATCAGATTAAATAATAAGTACTTTATTTCCACTTTAATCATTATTTTGCAAAAGTCCTTGTCCTACCTTCCATTTACTACAACCACTTTGTACTAAAATTGCAAAGTCACCAATTTCATGTGGGACTTCGTGCAACAATATTGTGAAAGTTGTTACATATCCAACGCTATTCCCTGCTAAATAACTTGCACCAATTGCTAAACCATCTGTAAAGTTGTGTAAAAAGTCAGCGGCTAAATTCAAGTAGCCAGCAATTTTGATTTCACCATTAGGCTTGTTAATTTCAACTTTGTTGTCTTTTTCATCTTTATTCTTCTTTTTGTTATCTTTAACGACATTCTTGTTGTCCTCTGATGCATGATGGTGATGATGCGAGTGATCTCCTTTGATGAGTCTAACAGCCTTTTCAACAAGTAAAAATGTAATGATACCACCTAACACACACAAGCCCACAGACATATCGTGAGAGTGTCCCTCTTTGTGGTCGTGCGAATGTCCATGTTCAAGATCATGACTGTGACCGTGTGGAAGAGCATGAGGAATCAAATGGAGAAACGCATCGCCCAAAAGTCCACCCGAAGCAAAGCTCAGTAATATTTTCAAAAGAGCCTCGTGCTCCTTTGTATTGTCCAAAGGCACGAAGAACAACATAACAAACGGAGCAGCGGATATTAGAAGTGTCGATCCCATAGCCTGAAGGAACACATCTCCTTTGTGTTCTACAAAATTAGAGACAGGCCTCCAGTGTGGCTTGTCATCTTCCTCATGGTGATGGTGATGATCGTGGTGATGATCGTGGTGATGATGATCGTGGCTGTGGCCATGAGAATGTCCACTAGCTACAGGCTCATTAGCTTGTTTGGAATATTTAAAACTTGGACGCTCATGATCGTGAGCATGATCATGATCGTGATGATCGTGCGAATGACACGAAGCCGGCAAATTTAAAAAGATAAGCACGATAAAAGCTGTGATAAAGGTTGTTTTCAGCCAACCTTTGTTCTTCTTCCCTTGATTGTTGTTCTCCTTGGTAACGCTCATTTTTCACTGGCGCACGTCTATAGCGACCTGTTGAGATGATTAAAGCATAAGGTAAGGAGGAATTCGCGAGACAGATAGCTCTTATCAATTATACAATTATAACCCCAACTTACGTGCGTGATGTTTTTCCGAGTGCCTCGGGTTCCACGTAACCTCTTCCACGTTTTCTTATCAGTAAACGTCGCGCGCAACAGTCACGACACATTTGTCCCATCCATAACTCGTTACTGCAGTTAAATAACAAACTGTATTTATTGCGCACTGCTTGCTAACTGTATCGTAATATTACGCGTGTAGTCACGTAGACAATCCAACGTATACCTTACGAGCTACATACGTCGACCGCTATTGATGCTGGGAGCACTCACTATAGATAAATCCAACGAGGATACATGTGTTATTAATGTCCTTCGTTCCTACGTATTCCAATAATGTCATTTTATTTCATATTTCAAATTTATGTTAGGAAAGAGTAAATCAAGGGTTGCAATATTAAATAAAAGTACCAACAAGAATTGATCGTCACACGGTATCATTATTTTTTTTTCAATACAATTATTAATCTAAGCCGAAATACGGGATTCAAAGTTTTTATCGAAATTTATTCACGGGATCAATTTCTTTAAATTTTTTCACTGATTTATGTGTTTAATAATTTGTTAGCATTCTCAATAGCCTCGTGTATTAATTGTATTCTTTCCCGGTTTTTTTGTTCCCTGCACAAATCAGAACCATTCTTGCAAAACAAAAAACTGAGACCGAAGAAGTTTATCCTCGATCCCGTTATGTTTATACCAAATTTTTCCACGAACAAAAGTGGCGCTATAAAGTAAATTAGAGTCAACACTGAAACAGTGTTACCAAATAAAAGAACAAGGATTGCATCCAATCGCGTGGCTGCATTCTGACATTATAGCAAACTGGCAGTTGAAATCTGCGTTCTTGAGAGTGAGAAAAACGTTTAAAAAATTTTGAACAACTTGCACCTAGAAGGATTAATTTGATATTTTGCTTATTTGTACAGTGATGTAAAAGTCTTCTTTTTTACAAGTTTTTTTAAGAAAAAAAAAAAACAATTTTGTGTGCGTTTATTTTTTGAAGAAATTGAAGTAGATGCCCCATGAATCTAGCACAGACCTGTCAATCCGACAACAAGGACACAAGATTTGAAAGGTTACATATTCGAATGAAAAATCCAAACGCTTTTCTGCATGCCTTTCGCTGAATCTTTCCGCAAGCTTTGTTAAAATGTCTCAAAAAAATACCGATCAATCTGCGAGGCCGCATGGGTTTTGCAATGCTATTTTTTCAAGCTCGCCAGTGATTTTCAACAAAGAGAATAACCCGCCTATATCGACTGCGTGAGTTCCGCTTCATTCAATATTTTTTATTGCTAATTTTAGCATGCTAGCTTCTTTTGTATCCTTCATAAAAGCTTATGTTATCGTTTCACTTTTAGTAGCAAGGAACTAATTAATAATTTTTATGTTTTTTTTGTTTTTGACAATCCCAGCAATAACGTTATGTTCTTTCAGTTGTCCAGCTTCGAATGTAATGCGAAGTCCATCATGTAAACGCAATTTAATCAATTATTTACCACACAATAAGGCTCAAAATTCAAACGATCAAAGTACGAAAAATGTAACAAAACCTACTAGAACCCCAAAGTCATCGTCTAAAAATCTTCTTCGTTCTCAATCTGAAACCATGCTGCAGAATCAAGATCAGACTCCCTTATCCGCATCAAAGTTTACCTCGGAGGAGAAATTAAAAGTCAACAATAAAAATGCTGCAAATCCTAGATTATCTGGAGACAAAACTCCAGTTACGCATTTTTGTACACCAAAACACGTAGGAAATTTACGTTCTGGAGCCAATAGTTCAGCCAAAAAGCACGCCAAACGATATTTCAGCGACAATGCCTTACCGCAAACTCCAGATTGCTTTAATGCGGTACATTTGGAAACACCAAGATCTAAAACTGAAGGTGGAATTGGAGTGGAAGAGCAAACGGTGTGCGAAGGAGAAAATAGTAATTTAACAGTTGGCGTTAGAGTTAGGCCTTTAAGTTTTAAGTAAGTTTGACATGTTTTAAAGAATTCATTTTCAAATTATTAATTTACGAAAATTTTTTAGGGAGCAAAACGAACCAAAGATTAGCTCTATTGTAGAAGTTAGTAGCCAGAATGTCATAGTGGACTGTGATACATCTCAACACTCTTTCATGTACGATCATTGTTTTATTTCTCACATGGATCCTTTGATTCCTGGGCATGCTACTCAAGAAACAGTATTCAATAGTATTGGTTTACCTTTGGTACAAAATGCCTTTGAGGGATACAATGTTTGTTTGTTTGCCTACGGTCAAACAGGATCTGGAAAGAGTTATAGTATGATGGGTGCAGAGAGCACCCAAACTAATCCTATTGAACCCTGTCCGGATGCTGGTATTATTCCAAGATTTTGTCATGAGGTTTTTTCGCGCGTTGCCTTGGATCATAATTCAAACATTAACGTCGAAATAAGCTATTTCGAAATATATAACGAAAAAATTCATGATCTCTTGATAAGCAATACCAGTAATATAAAACGAGCACCTTTGAAAGTTCGTGAACATCCGGTGTTTGGACCATACATTGTAGATTTGAGTCAACACATTGTACAAAATTACGAAGACCTGAAGGTAAACGAATAATGATTTATTTTATACATATGTTACGATAGACATTTGTATTAAATTAAAATACCCTTTCTCAGGCGTGGTTGAAAGTAGGAAATTCACAAAGAGCAACGGCAGCAACAGGTATGAATGAAAAAAGTTCCAGGTCGCACAGTATTTTTAGTATAATTCTCACGCAAACCCAGTCAAAATTATCGACAAACAAAGACAAGCAAAGGCCAGACGAGGCTAGTAGACGAAGTAAAATTAATTTGGTAGATCTTGCGGGAAGTGAAAGACTGAGTAACACGTGTGCCAGTGGTGATAGATTAAGAGTAAGAATTGAAGAACGATACGTCAAAAAATTTTATTAAAGTTTTCTTATACTTAAAATAATTTGGTAAATTTTTGTCAGGAAGGAGTATCTATAAATAAATCGCTTCTTACGTTAGGCAAAGTTATCGGATCACTTGCCGAAAGTACAAACGAACGAAAACGAGGTTTCGTTCCATACAGAGAATCAGTCTTGACATGGCTTCTGAAAGTAAGTCAATTGAAATTTTATTTCTAATTCTTAGTTGATTGTAAAACTTAAAATACAAAGTGAAAAAGTCACTTCTAAGTTAAGTCGGTTACGGTTAAAAATAGAATCTTCTTGAAATATTTCAGTATTTTCATTTAGTGCATCATATCAGTGTAATACGTGAACAGAGGCGCACGAATGTAGATTTTCTTGGTGGAACATTTGCACTCTGAGCCGCATTTCTTGCACTTGTCGCCGCACTTACAGCAACCTTTTCCACATGACTTTGACTTGTCATTGTCTTGCGCTACAACGTAAATTTGAATGATTGCAAATATCGTCACGATTGATTTTACCGACCATCAAAGTTTTTTTTTTAAAACCTACCACTCTTTCGGTCGACGTTATAATTTTTTTTTATCGCCTTCCACACCATTATTGCTGTCTACGCGAATATTTGTCGAGTTGTTACAATTCAATTATTAGGAACTGCGTCGTTACAAAAACCTTGATAAACTGGCTTCTTATCTCTTTCAAGTTTCGTATCAAACTCCTGTGGCAGGATACAGCGACGTCACTCTTATACGAGTTTGCGCGGACTGAGTGAACTTGCACTCGACACACTCCGTCTTTGTATAACGCATGCGTTGCGGTTCGAGAATATTCCGTAGTTCAAAAATCAAATAGTTTTGCCTCGAAAAGCCACGGTAGATCCGCACACTGCAAAACTATGTAAAATTTATCGCAATAGAATCGATTGAAAAATGAATCAATTTCGCAATTTTTTCACGGAAAATCACCGACATTTTGATTTTGCCTCGTATAAGTATTGTTGGTGCCGTGTGCCGATCGCGCATGCGTTTGCAATTTGTTCCACTTCAAAGGTCACCGTTGACGGCAAATTTAAAAGACTTTACGGTAAAAAAAGTTTACGGTGAATCCGAATATTTCGTATAATAACAGCCATATCCATGTTGACGTGGCTCGTCAACTTAATACTGTTTAAGCTCACTAATACAGATGTCACTCCACTACGATTTATTCAAGCTATTGCTGAATATCGTTCGATTTTTCTAGTTCCAACAAACGCACAGCTAAAGCTTAGGTAGCAACCAGTGGCTTACACCGCTAAAAACTCGAAAAAATAACAAAAGTGGGAAAGGGCAAGGAGCAACACGTTAAATAGTTTGTTAGTTAATTTATTCAATGGAATAATAACCGTTTTATAGAAATACATTATGGGTTCGTATATCCGAACATTTCTTATTTTATTTGTATGTATTCAATATTCATTTATAGAAAGACGATAAATAATTTGTCCAAATATTTATAACTTCTTACAAAATAACGTACAAAACTAATTGCTATCTGCAGATCGATTCATCACATCCAAATTTAACAATAGAAAAAGTCAACTTTATTTCAATCATTCGAACATCGAACGTCAATTTATATTCATTTGTCGATCAAATCCATCTGCAAATTTACAAGCTAAAAAATGCCTAAGTTTGTTTTACGTTTACTTAGGCAGTATTAACGATTCACGTGTATATTTCTCCTTAGACGAATTACTCGAGTCGATGTATAAGTAATCCACGATAACATTTTTTTTTTCTTGGTTTTTTTCCTGATGCTCTGACGGTTTGGAATTAGGCAAGAAGTACTTGAACTCTTCAAATGTCAAAGCTCGCAAGTAAATAGCGACAAGTCAGAATTCCAACAAAAAAAACCACGAAAAAGCAAAAATGCGAACACCGACTTGTTAAAAAGTCCAACATACGTATATATATATATACAGATAAATAGAAAAAGTCTCATACTCAAATTTGTATCTGAATCGTTTACGCATTCAAGTACTTGGCGCCTAGTCTACGTATATGCGCGGCTCTGGCGAAAAAAAAAAAGAAAAGAAAAGAAAACAATAAATAAATAAACCGCGCATATTCAGTCTTACGTGAAAAAAGAAACGAAAGTTGCCCCGCGGTACACAACTCGGAGCAACGCAAAAGTTGTACATACTACTGGCGGATTGGAAAGAAAACCAGTGCAGCGGTAGAATCCGAGTCGAGCGTATTTACGCGTTACAGTGATTTTGGCGTGATCACCTTGAATTCCCTACGCACGTGTACGCGAAAAAAGGAAAAAAGAAAAAGGAAAGGAAAAGCTCGTTAGTCATCCTAAACAACCGTCGTATCGCAGCAGGAAAGGACGCCCAACGTGGAAAGGCTTTTTTCTCGCTTCTCGAGTGTGCGTGTACGTGTACGTGTACGTGTACGTATATATGTACATGGCATCTCAAGGCGACTGCAAGTCGTGACATTCTCCGATCGATTTTTCCGCTGCGCTTATCTTTCGGCAGAACACATCGGGTACAGGTCACGTTGTAGCCTCTTCCTTATTCCGAGTGTTTCTCTTTATTTGTTATCCTTGGAATCGGACTTGGTCTTTTGTCGTTGTTTCTCGGTAACCTCTTCCTCTTCGACTTCCTCGCAAATTTCACCGCAGGAATTATTGCGCGTTTTGCCGCGAATGTAAGCGGCAAGGCTGCGTCGTTTGTTCTCCTTGCAAAGATGACACGAGTCCTTGCTCGAAGCATCGCGTTGTTGCTGCTGTTGTTGTTGACGATGATGATGGTAAGAAGCGGTTTTACCTGAAACCATCGAACAATTTTTCGTTGTTATGTACTTTTCTATCGTTACGTGATTCGTTGATTGCTTTTCGTCTGTTTTTGTTTGACGATGCTAAGCTGGTTTATGCCAAGACTAATGCGACTCGACTCTAATTGCAAATACACTCGTGGCTCTCGAATTTTATCGTTCGCGATAAAAGAAGCTTTTATTCCGGAGCCGGAAAATCGTTATCCCACGCACGTTTCCTCGTAATTGTTTTATACGCATATTTGTAAACCATTAACGTTAACAACTGGTCTAATTAGACGTGCCCGTTGTTTTCTTGGTGTAATTGTTGCGTAAGCACGCTTCAACGAGGGGTTTTCCTTTTTTTTATCGTAGCCGACATTCGTTTGCTAACCAAACGTTCGAAGCGTCAATATCGATTGTACGCCGATAGTCAGATACAACCTGTCAAATACACGTCGTTTGCATTCTCGCGATTGTGATTTCTGACTTTTTTCACGCGTCAAATTGGTATCTCGTTTTATCGTTGTCGATGAACGGCTGAAAAAGAGCGCCGAGCCACCTTGATAAACGAAGCGACGCAATCGCATCGACAAGCTAAATTGCGTTTCGTGCGCGTGCACTCTGCCCAAAGAGCAACAATTTCGCAAACCCAAGCTACTACGACCTCGATACGACACGACCTACAAACGAGCGTACGTATACGTGTGTGCGCGCGTACACGCTACACTACACCGAGTACTACGTAAATAAAATGTATTCATCGTGTATAAAACGACGACGTAAAAGCCCTTATAGGCGTCCTTATTCGGCCATGCGTTACCGACTTTCGCTCTACTTGCCTCTTGTTCTTTTATTTGTTATCAACACCGCGCTTTGCGCTCTTCCTCGTTACAGTTATCGTCGCATTACGAAGAGAGCGCAAACTCGGGTATTCTACATGCATCATTGACGAACAACGAACTTTTAGACTTTCGGTGTGCGCGAGTAACGAAATTTGAGGTTTCGTGATCCTAAAATATAAAATGTGCAAATAGTCGAACGGCTAAAAATACCACGGTTGCAGCTAACGTGCGAGAAAAATAGCGAATTGCCAGCGCTTCGGTCTCGTTTCTCAACACCTCCGCCCCCCTCTCTCTCCCTCCTCCTCCTCCTTGCCATTCCACCCGCTGATAATGCAGTAACGGCAAGCGAAAATTGTGGTCGATGCGCTACGTTTTTTTTCGTCAACTCGATTTTACGTCACGCGAATATTTGCTTAACTAATCGATTGCTCGTACTTTGATTTGGACAAGTGTCGTCGAGCTAAAATTACACGTTGGGAGTCCGTTTTGGAGAAAGTTTGCGAAACTCTGTTGTTTTTTGTTGCTCTCGGTCGTATCAAAAACTGATAAAAATTCTTATCGGAATTGGTTATTTTTACGATTCGATGCTCACGTTGAGTCTATTTGAGCAAAAATAACGACGATGTTATTGTGCAGATACGATTAATTTAAAACGTTAAATTCGATAAGAAAG
The DNA here is from genome assembly GCA_030064505.1 of Chouioia cunea. Lineage (NCBI taxonomy): Eukaryota > Metazoa > Arthropoda > Insecta > Hymenoptera > Eulophidae > Chouioia > Chouioia cunea. Next base: position 2,272,020 of record JAOPFQ010000001.1, read on the forward strand.
CTCGTGCGAGTCGGATAAACATAGCCATTATGCGTGTTCGTGTGAAGACAACTGTGCTGTGCACCATCGTGCGCAGGTTGCGAACGCTGCAACGTCGTATTTGCCTTGAATAAACCCAAGTCCTTGTCGAAGGGATTTTCGCTTTCGTCTACGATGCGTTCAATCGTACAAGTACGATTTAAAAAAGTATATTTTTGAAACGTTCGAGAGATTAGTGTCCTTGCGCGGTGCGTCTAAAGAATAAAACACAGAGAGAAACCTCTGCGACAATTATACGCGATCGGTGCGTTCTAAAAATAGTCGCTGTCAAATGATCAACAAAGCACGAGATGCGAGTAGGTTACGCGAAAAGTCACGTTTGCGGAAAGTTTACCATTGCGCGCACGTCGTCATCGGTCTGTTGATCTTTCCATTGCTAATTTTTGTTTTTTCGTCCAGTGCGCGCAGCTGCGCATTACCTGTGCATTCAAATGGAAACTTAACCGTGGAATTTGTAATTCGCAGGTGATAACGCGCGCGCGAGCGAGAGAGAGAGAGAGAGAGAGAGAGAGAGGACAATCAAACGCGTTCGACTCGACGTGCTCGACGTTACTTTTATTCTTCTCTTGTTGTTAAAAATTACATTGGAGTACGCGCGCGTGTTTGTGCGTGCATGTATCAAAACGCGATACCTAACGCAAGTTCTATTTCGAGTATTTCGCTAGACGATACCTTGTCACGAATTACTCGACGTGCGCGTCAGCTCGTTTGCAGTAAACGTATCGTTCGGCACGAGAGACAAGGCATTTATTTTGGTCGCGTGATTGGTAAAAATAAACAAAAAAATAAATAAATAAACAAAAGATGGAAAAAATGTAGTTGTTCCATTCGCAGTCGTAAAATCTTGTCGAGTCGTTGACCCTTGCGTGACTCAGGAGGCGATTGAAAAACCTTTTTACAAGACTCGTGCGAAATAATTTGTCGACAATCGAAACACGCGTAACGATATCAATCGCTGTTCCGACTTGCAATATTATCGTCTAATCTACAGCTGATCGTTTACCGGCGTATACGGTAGATAGCAATCCAGCGCGAGTCCATGTAGACGCATATTTGGCGATAAGCGATTAGTCGATGAAAAATCAAGCGATACAGGGTGATACACATCGAGCGGGATTTACCGGCGAAACAGCAAAATGCAAAAGCCAAGGGGAAAAATAGGCGAAACTGCTAATAACAAAAGGAGATTTGCCGTTGAAAGGTGCAACGTCGTAGGCGCGCCAATTCCCTTCTAAAAATACACGTCGAATCGGATCACGAGACGCAACCTATGCACGTATACACGCGGATTACGAGTGCGTGTGTACGGCAAGCGAGTTCCGATACGAACGGAAGTATCATCGCGGTGTACGCGAGAGTTGGAATATTCTAGAAAAGGAAAAAAAAACGAGTCGTGGTGGGATAAGTAATACGTGGTAAATGCATACCGTCGTCAAAGTAGTTCCTGTTCCAGGGCTGCTCGTAGTCCCGATATTGAGGGCTACGGAACGAGCCGAAAGTAAGTACCTCGGGAATGTAAACAAGATCCATTGTTCGAGACAAACTCGATTATTTGTTTGCTCGTATTATAGAGTTTTTCGCCGTGCGCAATCGTTGCCAAAGTCTCGCCAAAGTCTCGACGTCTCGACGCCTCTTCGGATTAATTCGCCACGTTCGTGTTTTCTGCTTTCGGTCAAACGGCAGTGGTGTCTCGTTTGTGATAAACTCGCTTGACTCTACACCTTCGTAGCATTATCCGTGCTTTGCGAGTGGAAAAGCACTTGTGCCGCGAATATCTCGTTGACCAGTCGAACGTTTTACGCGGATTCACGATTTATCTCGTTTGTTGGTTTTTCTTTTAAAGCAATTTTACTCGTGATACGCTGCGAGGAAAAACCAAAAGCAAGAGAAAATACGAGAAAAAAAACAACAAACGAAAATAGAGAGTGTTGTTGCTCTGTATAAACTAACTGAACTGACGTGCTCACGGACGTTCTACGCGCATATAACGTTTTGCCCGCGCTCTTTCTCTCCGTCTCCCACTACCAAAGCGACTTCTCCCCTCCGTGTTTGTTGCGCGCACGGCGGCTAACGTGTGTACGTGCTGTTTTACTCGCACAACTATGTAACGCGCGTTACGGACCTTCTTACACACACACACACAAGGGTCCATCCTACCGTTCGCTTCTCCTTGATTTTTTCCTATCCCCCTTCCCCCTTTGACGGATCTTTTCTTCTCTTGTGTCAGTCGTTTTGTTTGTTATTTTGCGCAGTTTATACCTGCTTTGTATCCCCACGTGCACACGCACGTATGGTCTCGCATCTTATCCACAAGACGCACGATGTGTATCGCGTCGTATATCCAACGATCACGTAATCCACGCGTTAAACCTACGCTCCTTATTCGTTGCACCATTGTTCATCGAGCTTTTGCGCAGTTTCGTCGAAATTATCTCTTTTTTTTTTATTTTTGTTCTTGACCAAATTTTACCAAAAGAAACTCGATTGTAGCGTCGAACGTTTCGCGCAAATTCTGCCAGTTTTCTCAAATCGTTCGAAACCCAAGAGTGTTGCAACAACCTCGCGTTTGTTTCGCGATAACGATTTGTTCGAATGTCAAATTGACGAAACACTCGACCGTGCCCCTTTCTCAAACTTGTCGTTGGTGACTTGTGGTCGATACGACGATAAACGACGCGCAAACAATTTTAGTCGATACAACTTTGCGAGACGTACAAACGAAAACGAACAACCGTCAATAAAATCGCACGGTTCGAATCTAGTTTTATCGAGCCAAAGGTATTAATAAAAGAAGCTGCGTAAACAGAAGAGGCACGCCTCGTTACAATGTTTACGAATTGTTCTAGGCTAATCGTTGGATATCAAATAATTAACGTCTAATTCCAAATGAATCACGTGTTATTTTTCACCGGTGGGTTCAAATTGGCAACGCGCCGGTAACACGTGTTGACACAGGATACTCGTATAACGTTTTCCAACGTTATTATTCACTCTACCGACTGTTTGTTACGATGACTTTGTTGTTTCTTTTTGTTTTGTTTGTTTGTTTGTTTGTTTGTTTGTTTGTTTGTTATTTTTTTTTGAAGCAACATTTGTACGTAACGCAATCGCGAGACTTGCGTGTTCTAATGGAAATATATTACGCTCTGTCGGTTTGGTGCACCTTTTTTTATTGGCTTTTTCATAACCTCGCGTTACAAATTCGCCGTGTGCAACGTTAGAAGCGTTTGAAACATTTTTTAACGCGTTAACATGTTCCGTTTTTTTCTCTTCAAATTATTCGTTGACTATTAAATTTGGTTCAAGAACTACGCAATCGTAAAAAAAACGAAAGATACCGTTATCTACGTTGCTTGACCGCATGTGCATTTAAAAATTGTTTTCGATAAAACCCTGAAATTGTTACCTAGTAAACGTTTAACGTTCGTGACGTATTTGCATACTAATTATCGCTAATCGCGTTAACGTCTAGTAGTTTTTACAAGAGCGTCTTTATAACGATAAAATACGACGTTGTAGTTTTTCCGTATGAAGAATTCGAGTCTATCGATCGATGTTCCAAGGGATCGGTTAATTCGCGAGGTAAAACATTTAGAAACTGGCGAAACTCTCGTGTCTATAAATAGGCATAAAACCCGTCTAGAAAGGCTCGCGAAAGAGAGAACGCATATTTATATCTTCCGACGTACGGTTCGTAAGAGTACGAGTATAATTACGTACACACGCACACACCTACACAGAGGAGACACGAGAAGGAGTCAACCGGTTTTTCGCAATACGTTTGCGAAGCCTCTCCCCTTTTCCATCGAACGTGCAGTTGCCTTACGGATAACGATACGATTCTCGTCCGCTGCACATTGCACGTCGATAAGGTTTCGTTCGTTCGAGCGATTTTTACTTGTAATAGGGTTCGTCGAGCCTAGGGTTTCTCCAATTATCAACAAATCCGTTTATGGGTCGTTGACGGTTCGTTCACGCCTTAGCGCGCGCTGGTTTTTCCCCTATTTCCACGAGACTTGACAAAGGTAACTTGAATTATCGTTTTAAGGCATTTCCCAACTAGCGTTCGACGATTGACATTGGCTAGTCCGAACGTAGTCGTTAAACAAACCTCAGTGTACTTATGATAACGAATTGATTGCCATAGTACATAGACGCGTGTTTGACTATGACGAACGCTTTGTTCGACGTTTCAACGATTCTTCCCTTGTTGTACGATTCGTTATCGCCACCTCGTTTGCAAGCAAAATATCATCGATGTATTTATCCAACATTTTTGCCACGCTTCGTTTGGTATAACCCACGTTTCTTTTTATTTACGATAGAACGCGACCATTGCTCAAGGATGTATATCTGAATTGGGAATTTCTTTTATGCAAGATTCAATCGGCTGAATATCGCTAGAGAATTAATCGCGTCGGATCAGTTTGCGTATTTTTTTTCCTTTTTAGTCGTTTCACGCCACTTACGATAACACGCTTATTATTGTTGTAACATTTTCAGCGGAAAGAATTCTTTTTGTTCCCTTTTTTTTTCTTTTTTCATTACGTTCGGATGAGTCAAACTCGCCGCCGCACTCAACGAGCGGACGAAAATAATTTTGCGTCGAACAAGACCAAATTTAACGATCATTGGTATAAATAAACGAGTCGAACGCAGTTGACATGCGTATAAAGGCATTTTAGCTGTAACTAAAATGGCATTTAAGTCGAGTACACGAAAACGACCGATTTACCTGCCAACCGGAACATTGTCAAAACTCTGGTTGCTTATTCGAGTACGTTCCTTGATTGGAGTCGTAAGGTACGACAATTGACACTAGATTATGCGTCTTGTAATCGTTCGATTTCCCGTAATCGGCAACCCACCTGAACAAACGCGATGCCTCGATACTTTTGCCGGTCCACGTCGAACCGAGAATACCAAAGTAACGCAACAAAGACATTTCCTTTGCTCTCCCACTTGTTTTATACCTGCCAAAAACGAAAAAAGGCTACGTGTCTACCCGCACGTTTCTCGCGAAAAAATTCAAACTGCTCCAACGAACGTGCGAGTCCCAAACACCCGAGAAGACGAGAAGATGCTTGTTAAGGTAACAAAATTGTACAAATGCGATATCACGGTAATCTACAAAGGTCTTCGATTAGAATTATGCAACGACGACAAGGAAGTTTACGTTTTTTTCCACAGGCATTTGCGCATCGAGTGGAAACGACGATTTTGTTCTTTTTTCGTCGTTGTCTTGCAACGGTGGTAAAGCAATTTCGTGCGTGATCTGAATTATACAGAAACTCGGAGTGACGTTGTTTTCCATACTCTTGCTTTCACTTGATCGGATCGGATTAGGTTAACGCCCGAACGAGTTTAATTTAAAACACGGAGAATCGGATTGCTTTGATCGACCAAATAAAAAATAGCGACGACGAACCGCGAAACGTTACCTTACGACTGTTTGATAATTCGTTATAATAACGAATTAATTATTTTGTTTTCGATATTACATTATCATAATAAAGGTTCGTAGATTAATTATTTAGACTCGCGTTAAGCCGTCTGATTTATTGCAAAGAACGCGATTATAAATATAACGCTATCAGCGTCGATCCATCGATACGAAACGATCTCCGTTGCTGTACATTGTTGTAGAATTGATAAATGTTGGCCGCACTAGTTATAGAAAGGCCTGGTATTGTTGGTGCGAATCGCGGGAAAAAGTAGGAAACCGGATGAAAAATCGTAGGAATCCAATGCAGCTATCGATATCGCCAACCGATTGTTAAAAAAATGCGTTTGAAGACGCTTCGCAAAGGTATTTGTTGGAGCCGATCAACGCGTCTAGTTCGCTTGGAAAAAACATAAATAATAAATCTTGGTGAAAAATGCACGTTTATAGATACATTGTGTAAACGTTGAAGTGAGCGTGTTATCAACATCGGCAGATTAAAATCCCATTAGTACTTGCCTTCTCTTTATTTACAACAACGAACGTGGATCAAGCTAAACGTCAAGGATAGTAATCAGGCAGATAAAAAAAAATGCTCGCAACGAGATCTCGTGGATCAATAAGACCCGATAATGTCGTTGTCTGCAATTTTTTTTTATTATATACGCCGATTGATCAATCGTAGTACGTCAAGATAATCAAAACATCAACTCGCTCGATGTATGTAATTCGGTAAATTTTTTTATTTCGTATACCCCTCGAAGAATGTCAAGTGCGAGAGATAGGACGAAAATCTCGAGTATTCTAGTTGGATTAAAACACTGACTACCATCACCGTGGATCTATAGTTTTGTACAATTTTTCCGATGACCTCGTTGTTCTTGTTTCAATTACATTTATCTTATCTATTCCATTCGGTTAGTTTATTTTCGTCAAAGATACCGCCGGATTTATTTGACGTTCGCTCGAGAACGATTTAACGTTTAAACGTTATTTGCACTTGCAGGAAAGTCTTGGCGGTAATTCAAGGACTGCAATGTTGGGTACGGTTTCCCCGGCGAACGTCCATTTGGAAGAAACTTTGGCTACTCTACGTTACGCTTGCCAAGCACGAGCGATCGTCAATCGCGTCCGAATCAACGAGGATCCGCACGATAAGCTCATAAGGTGAGAGTTTTATTTATTTTCCCTATTTTTTCGATAATATTAATTGGATGTTGCAACCACTTGAGTATATTTACGAACGTTGTATACGTATAAAGTCAACAATCACGACCGTGAAATTATTGCGAGATTGTATTATCGACGTTGAAATCGACACTAATGCAAGTTAACCTTGATGTTCGCGAATAGCAGAGATATATTCGCGTTATATACTATTTTGCGAGAATTCTGTTGATAAACAAACGTTCGTAGAGCGTTTGAAAATCCGATCGAACGTGCAATTGTTACGACAATTACTCGACGCTTCGAATACGCTTCGCTTTGGTTAAACTAGCATTTTTTGTTTGCCATCTTCAAAACAGACAACTGAAAGCTGAAGTTCAGCGATTAAGAAATATGAGAGATGGTTACGAGAAGCGATTGGGACCAACGCCGCGAAATCTATTGGACACTATCGACGCTGCTTCCGATAGTTCGGAGGAAGCCGTGAGCAAACAAAAGGAAATCGATCATCTGAAAGATCAACTAAAGAAAATGGAAGAGCAATTGTTTGTTTCTCAAAAGTAAGTACATTGACTCGTGGTTTGATAACTCATCGACAAGAATCAGGTTACTCTGCGTTGAACAAAGCAAAATATTACGCGTATCGAACGATGGTTTGTCAACTGCAGTGATTCAATTTGTCGCGTTTCGACATTTAACAACGACGATTAACAACGAACGGCTTTTCGTTGTTTTTTTTCCCCCACTCATCAGCGAACTTTGCTTTTCCACGATTTATTACTTCTGCACTAACGGATTCTAAACGGCCAAACTTTCCTTTCGTCTCGATTGGTTTTTCTTTCAGCAGCTACGCTGCAATAAAGCATAATCAGTGAAATAACCTTAACGGTTAGAGCGATTTCACGTAATTTTATTGCTCGTTTGTTTGCTCTTGAAACAATCGACTAGACGTACGAAAGCAAAGCCCGCCCAAGAGAAATTCAACTCGTTGGAACAAAAGAAAAAGTCCCATTTCGTTATCTAGATAAACAAACACCCGCATAATTGACTCAATCCCACGAAAATATTTCCACGATCCCGGAAGGGTCACGATATTCCAGCAAAGCGTCGACGAAGAAAAAAAGAGTATACGTTGATCAGGTGACTAATGAACCAGCCAAATTACAGGTCGTTCGAGCAAAAGCTACGCGAGGCCCAGGAGAAGAAGGACACAGAATTGGCGTATCTTCGTCGTTGTGGAATAGCCGTTGAATTGGACGTACGGGAGAAACCAAAGCAGCCTTGTTTGGTTAATCTTGCCGCAGATCCAATGCTATCCGGCACCCTCATGTATCTCGTTCCTCCAGGTCGCGTGAGAATCGGCCGAGCTGCCAAGCCTGGCACACCGTCCAGCAAACTTGATATCGTTCTCGACGGACCGCTTATCAAGAGGCTTCATTGGTTAGTCGACGTGGGCTGTTTGCACGTTTGCCGTTTTATTTCATCTTCATCTTCGTCTTCTCGTTCATATAATCATTACTATTTCGTTGAGGTGAAGGCATGTGGCGTGACGTACTTTTGGATACTCACTTTCCTTACTACATTGGCACCAATTAATATACCGTTGTCGTGGGTTTACGTTAGCTGATCGAAGTCAAGAGAATTTAAAAGCGACGTTAAAATCCAAACTCTTATTTCTGCTTGGTTTTAAACTAATTTCCAATTTTTAGTGATTCTGTGTCGCCTAGTTATTACTTGATCTCATTGAAGCATTTACTCTTCATTTTTCTTTTTACTTCGAGTCAGAACAATGTATTTATTACTCTGAGCCGCTATTTTCATCGTTATGCTTTTGCACTGAAGATTTTTTTTACCGATTATTTAGCATGCCCTATTTAAGTTTACGGTTTTCAGAAGCACCTTGGAACATGGATTGATGTAAAAATTGATTTAATTCCGATCTAATCGTAAAAATAATATTTCTTTATCGTCTTACGCGTAGCGTTGTCTTTATCTCATTGTTAATATTGAAGGCACTTGATCTTTATACGCAATTTTTGTCATCGAGTCATTTATATAGCAAATTTAGCGATCCATGTTTATGAAAATCCACGAGTGCAAACTGATTACGTAAATTTGGTACATCTTTATTCTGTTTTATATTGGTGGATTATTGGTTTGTGGTATGAAAAAAATTGTTTTTTTTTTACATTTGACCATCAACTTTTATAATACACACGAACTATTAAATTCAATATTCATTGACGTACGTGTCCGATTTTGATTAACAGCACTATAGAAAATAATCATGGAAAGTTAACATTCTATCCGGAAAGAGAAGGAGAAAACTTTATTAACGGAGAGGTAAAGTTATCGTCGGCACAATGATCCTACTACTATCGACGTACTATTTCGAAAATACTTTTTGAAATATTTATTTCATAGATGGTTCGAGGTAAAGTGCGATTGAAGCACGGAGATCGTTTGGTTATAGGAGGAAATCATTATTTCAAAGTTTGTAACCCTCAAGATGATTTTGACGCTGACCCCATGACTGTTCAGCCAATAGACTTTGATTATGCTCACCAGGAAGTACTTCGAATTCAAGAAGAAAAGTAATTGTTTCGATAAAAATAGGCTCTATTCGTTACAAATCAACAAAGATAACTTATCGATACTTTTTCCAAATCCAGGTTGCGAGCAGAATTGGAGGAGTCGAAACAAAAAGCTATGAAAGAATTGGAAAATGCGAAGAAAGAAGTTGAAATGCAGTTAGATTCTCAAAAGTCTACCTATGAATCAAAGATAAAACAACTTGACTCCAATTTGGAAAAGCACAAGTTAGCTTTGGAAGAAACCAATCGCAAAAAGAAGGAACTCGAACGTGAAAACGAGTTACTAGCGAGCGAGATTGAAACAAATAATAAAATCAGAAGGCTTGAAACGAAAGATTCCGGTGTCAACATTGCGCCCTATAAATCAAATTTTATTCAAGAACTCGAAGAAATACTCAACGAAACAACAGCAGATGTGGAAACGGCTTTGTCCGTTAAAACGAGTATCGAGGCTATGAAGGTCGGTGGCGTTAGTCTTCACGAAATACAGTTGTTGGTGAGAGAGGCGACAGAGAGATGCAGAGATGTTGGTGTAAATTATGTAAGTTTTGGTAAAACTTTATCGTACGAGTGTGATCGATGGATTTAATATTCTTTTAAATACGATTTTGCAGGAGTTTCGTCAACAGCAGATAATTAAAGACAAGTTCCTACAGCCGGTGATACGCGTTCGAGACAAAGATAACATGCTCGAAAGCCTTTGGGAGCCGATGCGCTTTTTGGACTGGATCCATCGATTGAGGGACCACGAGCTCGAGCACTCCATCAAGGAATTGCAAGATTCCGAGGATAAATGGGAACATTTTGAAGAAAGCGACGTAATTTTGGATTCGCTGTATAACAGTCGAATATCCGTCAATATGACTCCCGTCAAGAAGCAATTGAACGAAAGTTTAAGCCACATGACTCTTGACGCTTCCTTCCTCGACGGCTCTATAGTCGATCAGACTACTGAATCGGTCGTACAAAAGCGCCGAGACGATATCTATCAATGTTTAATTCAGATAGAAATTGCTTCTAAAACGCTTCAAGGACTCTGCCACCAATACGAATCGCGAGATGTGAGCGGGAAGGTAACGCAAGCGCTGGACAAGGTGAACGCGATAATGAACAACCTAAAAGTCACCTTGAATGAAAAACATGCAACAGAATGTAGTAATACGGAGAGCACCACGTCCAATGTAAGCAACTGCGATAACACGACCAGTGGTAATCCTGAAACTGACAAGACAGCTCAACCTATAGATCGTGCTAAAAAGTATTTCACTAACGACGGTGCATCTAGTAAATCGAATCTACGAAACACGTGTCCATTTTTCCAGAAGGACAACCCAACAAGGTCTGTCCGATTCAACGTAAAATGATACTTCACACGGAATCTCCATAAGACTTTTATTTATCGATTGCAGATCCAAAAAGTAAGAAGCTTGATCTTCTACTTGAAAGAATTTGCCGCACGTGTCATTGATCAGATCGTAAAGTAGTAAAAAAGAAAAGTTTGTTTTTCTGTTTAAGTTAGACGTTAAGAATTTTTTTTATACTTAGCATAAAGAATTGACAATTATCATCACATTTTACATTTTTACATTGTAAACTAAACTAGACCACTCGTGTTATTTGCAATATCTCGTTTGTATGGAAAATGATACGAAATTTGATTTTTTTTTTTTTTTTGTTCGAATAATATAAGAGCTATCAATCTTATGTGTATAAGACATCGTCGATCCATTTTGAAAGTATCGCTGCAGAAATTAGCTCAAAGAGAAGACAATCTAAAATATTGCATATGCGTGAACAGAATTTTATACAAACGACTTGTTGGAGAATAAAGTAATTTATTATAAAACTCCGAAATTGTAGTATTATAACTGATCGATTTCACCTACTAAAAAAGTTATAAATTTTTATTGGGTAAAATGCATTAACAAAGATTAATTTTACAAAACAAGCGAGTATGCCAAATCAATCAAAATAATCTTCAATGTCTATGTCTGGATTCAGCAAATCCTCACCATACATACTTATGTCTAACTGATTTAATATTAAATTTTCACACATTTCCTCCAAGTCTGTTTCACCAATAAGAACTGCACCTTGCATTTTCCCATCTTTGACTACAAGCTTGACATATTCTAGTCCTTTAGTCACTCGTAACAAAATCTCGTAATCCTTCTCTAACTTTTGTCCATTGTACAGACCTAATAAAACAACTTTATAGCCAAAAAACTTGGTAACGTGCGTAAAAAGCTCAAAACAAAAGTCTTGGAAAAATTCTTCGTTTTTCAAAGTAGAAACCATGCTTCTTGCGGCATATCGACCCATTTGATGAGCTTGCGTCCAAAGCCTCATTTGAAACCAATGCACGGCAATTTCCCATCCGGCAGAACACACGTCTCCTGCAGCAAAAATTCCAGGTTCAGAAGTTTCCAATTTCCAATCTACAACGAATCCTCCATCGTTTCCTTTATTCAAGCTCTCTAATCCAATCGTATCGCTGTTTGGTACAACACCAGTTGCAGACACAATAAGGTCACATCCAATTATTTTACCAGTGGTCAATTGAGCATATACAGGCCAATTTCCATTTGCATTATTAATTGTTTCTAAAGAATCCATGACTTTAACTATTTCAGATTGATACTCCACTTGTACAGCGTTTGAGAAAACATTGCCTTCTTTAAGTTTGAAACTGTCGTGCCAGTCGGGTCCTAGTGCTGGACCTCCCTTTGTAGATTTACCACTTGTGATTGTGTACTTCATGCGCTTTACAGGTTGACGGTCCATGTTATTCTCTTTTTTTAATAACTTCTCTTGAAAAAATTCCGCCGCACCTGGATCAACAAATGTTGCAGAAATATGTCTATCTTTTATGACCCACACTATATCGATACCACTTAATTCGTGAACCAGCTCAGTGGCAATACCACCGTTACCCACAACCATAATCCTTTTGGCACCTTTCAATTTCTCAACAAGAGCTTCTACCGATTCAGTATCACGAATCCCAATGACTCTACTGTTACTTTCACAAACGAGCTTTGGTCTAGCACCAGTACAAATGCACAGCTTCTTATAAGATATTACATTTCCTTTTTCTGTTAAAACCTTTTTCTTATCTTTATCAACTTTGATTACCACATCATTGACAACGGATATAGATGGAAACAGTTCGGTTAGGGAGTTAGTGGAGCGCTCTTCGACATCGAACTGTGTTAGAGTTTTTCCAAGTGCAATTATGTTTGTAGCAGCTTTTATCAGGGGACTAGCTGTTACTAAGGTAACATTTTCTTCTGGTGCGAGGAACGCAATACTTTCAGCACAAGATACCCCGGCAATACCTCCGCCTATTATGACAAAGGTAGATTCCATTTTACAATGTTTATCTTGGTAAAACCATTAATCAGTTATTTTTTAGTTTCAGATTCAAGATTTGGATTGTACCAGTCAGAATAATCGTACTTTCTGAAAGGAACATCAAACGATATAGTTCCGTAATTTTTAGCTTTATATATAGCTACAAGAAGATCTCTATGCTTGTGTTGACAAAGTCCAGTTTTCCTGTGAAAAACATCCATAATTATTTATACGATAAACGTTTTAAATAATTCACTGTTTAGTGGAATGTAACTAAAACAATTTCTTACTCGTAGCTCAATGTTTCACCATTGTAAGGAGAAATAAATTGATGCAGCAGATCTACATTTCTATAATCTAGAACCAAGTATTCATCCCTGCATATTGGGCAAGGATTACTAGTAGCAAGTACACCACCTCTCTGTAAAGATTGCAATATACGAAAAAACCAAAAATTGCAATTTTCATTAAACAAACTAAAAAAGACTTACTATGCAAGTTTTCCTTGTTTTCTTTGGAGCAAATTGGCCCTTAAAATTCCTTCTGTAGTTTTTCCAAACTGGATCGTTTCCATAAGTTTGCTTGTAAGCTGGAAATAGTAAATATCGTAATATAGCAATTTTAATGGACACTACTGAAAGAGGATTATCACGTAATAGTTAAAAGTACCATCACTTTGAAGATATTTAATACTAGTTTCTATTGGTATAACTTTGGTTCTGTCAACCATAAAATGAACTTTTTCTTCTTTTATCTCTCCTTCCGCACCATCTTCAGTTTCGACTTCTTTTTCCTGCTGTTTTTCACTGCGAGTCAAACTTTGTGAAAAGCTCCTCGCTGTTATAACCTGTAAATTGATCTTATTACAAAAAGCTCTGAGCTTGAAGCAAATGAAGATTTACTGAATTACCCTTTGTAGTCCAGAACGACTTGCGTTTCCAACCGTTTGTAAAGCCAGTCGAATAAATGACATTTTTTTAGAAATACTTATGACCTAATCTACATGTGCATAACGTTTATAATAATTTCTCGAAATGGTTACGAATTCGGCTGCTCGCGCACATTATCGGTACCTAACCTTCAATTCACTCGAAATTCCGATAGTCGTGAAATCGACTGTCACGAAGCCGCGATCAAACTTGACCATCGCAATACTTGTCCCGCGCCAAATTCGACGTGCTCAATATTTCAAATTTTGCATTGCAAATATCTCGATATTTCGAGATAATTTCTACACGAGCACCTGGCAAGTATTATTATTCGATTGTCTAAAGATTTATATTTGCAAATGAATGGCACGTAAACGACAATTTGAATGGCAGCCGTATCAAAAGAGTAAAAATAAACGTGTCGCCTTGTGAATTTGCGCCACAGGGCGCTACTGCCCTCTGCTTTAAAAAGACGAGAGTACAAGTTACATTCCAAAGCCACCTGTACGAGGTTGCCGCAAGCTGGCGCCTTGATATAATTCTCGTCCCGGGCGGTATTCGCGAGTGAACGTCAACGACAACGGCGGTGGTAGCCAACAGCACTGCCAGCAGCACAATAATTCTCGGGGCGCGGTGTTTCTCAGTGCACACACAGACATAGCCGAGCGCGGAGTGTGACTCGTTCACCCGTCCAGCGTCGTCTTCGTCGTCGTCGTCGTCGCAGTCATCGTCGCAACAGTTGTCGCGTGTGTGGGTGCTAGCTAACGTGCATATATACACAGTGCTTTTTCTTTCTCTCTTTCTTTTTCTATCTGTCCGTCTGTATGTCTGCTGCCCTGTCGGTCTGTCTCAGATCTCCGAGCGTTGTATATTATAGTCGCGGATAGACGTGTTTGTAGTGCGTGTTTGAGTGCGCGAAGCAAACTGCAGCGATAATTGTCGAACGAGAATTGAGGAGAAAGAGGGACGGTAAACGTAATATATATTATATTCATACATATACACGTTAGAGAGTTGATTTGTCGTTGTCGCGGTGGAGTGCGTAGCCCACTGGAGGCTACATGTATATGTGAAAGTGCGCGAGTGAAGGCGGGCGAAAGAGCTATATTGGCAAGAGCTGAGTCTGGCGACGACCGACGACATTCCGAGCTGCAGCGACGATAGCCGGCCCCAAGCAACCATGAGCTGGGGAACCGAGCTTTGGGTATGTATTCTTTCGATGCGTCACTCTTTTGATTGTCGTATTCGCTCGATACGCGCTCTACGATATACACTTGCGGGGAGACGGGAAGTCTCTACGAACTAGCAAATTCTTTTCTCGTTCGCGGAATTTCTTGCTCTTGGGGATAGAGTGTGTGTGTGCGTGTGTGTGTGTGTGTGCGTATGTGTGCGAGAGAGAGGGAGAGAGCAATATCGCGTGGCTAATTTCGCGCCAGCGATGCTGACTCATTCGCGCAAGATATTGTTTATCACGACGGTGCTTTGTTTTTCCGTTTTGTTCTTGCCGCGTAGTTTGCAAGTGCTCTTTTGTGCATTGATCTCGATTATTACGATCGACAATTTACGTTTCCCCACCCTACGAAATTCCAAAAGAGAACGAGACTCGCCAGACGACGATCAATCTCTAGCGAAAAAAGAGACAAAAAGAAAATTACGTCAAATATAGCAACAAGAACGTACCTTTTTTTTCATTTCAAGGGTGTGTACGAAATAATAATCGACACATCCCCGTGTTCTTTCTCTTTCGCGAACCCACACGGACAAGAGAAACCAGTTCGCGCGGTGGCGGCGCAGGCGCAGCCTCTTGCCTTTTCCGTTGGTTGCTAGCCCCGGGCCATGCTCTTCTTTTCTTTTTCTCCAAAGCTCCGCTCACTTGCTCTCTCTCTCTCTCTCTCTCTCTCTCTCCTTCTTTTATTTATTCTCGTCGATTCTTTTTCTACCTACGTGCTTCTGCTGTCCACCACGTGCCGTCACCCGGTAATTCTCTCCTTTTGTTTTTTTAGCATAAAAAGGGAAGAGAAAGAGAGAGAACGGTGATAAAACCGCGCACGACTTGCAAGTTGTCACTGTCGATTGAACGAGACGTTATCGTATAGCGAATTTAAAAATTGGATCAGTACAGTATAGTTAGTTGGTCGAGCGCTCTTGGCTTAATTAAATAAAACGTGCGTGCGCTTCTACTGACCCGATCATTTTACCGGTCACTTTAATCGGAAGGCGTGCTGCGTGTGTCATTCCCAGTGAATTTAAACCGCACGAGCGTGTGTGTATACGCGCGTGTATACGTGCGTCAATTTTTATTTCTTTCGTTCGATCTATAATGCATTTATACGTAATAATACGAGGAAAAAAAAAGTCGTATGTAACAAGTGCCTTTTTGTTTTCATTCATGAACCGCGAGACGCACAACTATCATTATCGAAATCATAAAGATAACAAATAACACGTTCGTCGAACTGCAGTTTCTTCGTACTTTTTTATTTGGCCTGGTTTACATCGTCGTCGTTGCAAGCAATAACCTTTCGTTCGATGTTTTTTTCACGGAGAAAATTGTCAAGCGGCTAAGTGAATCAGCATTGCGCGAACACCTGTTAAAAAGCAAAGCAAACAAAACGCAAAGTCTATGTACCTAGAAAATCCATTAGTTAATAGAAAAGAATACGAGAAAAAAAATATCAAGAGTCAGCAACGTACAATTATCACTCGCATTAATCTCCCTACTCGAGCTCTTTCACTTTTCAAACTGATTGTGAGTCACTCTTTTGTTTAAAAAAGTGCGTCTATTTTTAGTAATTCACGCTACGCGATAGTATACGGTAGTTTCCTTTGCCTCTGACGTATCTCAACGTGATTTCAAAAGCATTCGACGAAAAGAAATATCAGCGTTGTACAAACAGACTTGGACTTAAAAAAAAAAAAAAAAAAAAAAAAGGAAAGAGAAAAAATTAAAAATAGCATACGTATAGGGTTGGTCACAAGGCACAGTTCTCGCAGCGTGCAACTCGCGTAATTGCGCGTTTCGCGGTGTACGTACCTGCGTATAGCAATGAATCCCCCCGGTTCTTGTATTATATATACCTCCAGAGACGCACTTCCGCTCTGCAAACGGGTATAGTGTTTCGCGCTCTGTGCACTGACTTTTTCTCTGCTTGCTTATTTACGTACGAATTTTATTTTCATGTCTCTCTCTCTCTCTCTTTCTCTTTCTCTTTCGATAATTTGTCGTTTTTTTTCCTTGCGGTTTTTACACTTTTAGCAATTACCTGTATTGGTACCTCGTCAGCTGGCCAATTTCGTTTGCGGCTCGTTCGTCCTCTCTTTCTTTCTGAACTCTGTGTAATTGCATTAGCTTGTTGTGGCGTGTCGTTTTGTAAAGAAAACAAAAAAAAAATGAAACACCGCTTACCTGGCTTGACGATAACGGACGATTTTACTTTGATGTATCTCGACTGACGGCGACGTATACTACTAAAAAAAACACACTCACACACACACACACAAATGAGTTTGGACCGAAAGTTGGTGTGCAAAACTTTCACTGTCGAGATGAAGGTTGCGCGATGCTATCTGTTGAATTTTTCGATCGTGCCTCCCGGAGGGCTATTTAGTTTCGCGCGAAAGGTTACCAATACCTGCAGTGAAATCGTACGGCCGACGACGTGACACCAATAATGCTTATAATACGGAAGTATCTTTTGTTTCGTTGAAAACACAAGGAATCGTACGAGCGAAAACTCGAGTCAACGGTTGAAAATAGTTTCGTCCGAATTCACCTGGTTCGATAATTCGCTTCAAACGGCTCCTATATTCTTTACGGTACTCGCGCGGCGCGGGAACTTTTGAAATTCCGATCGCGTTCCGTCAACGTTACCCGTAGTCTCGCGGCATCAATTATTCATCCACGCGAGTATTATACGCACCGTAGTTCGCTTCTGTGCTCCTTTTTCTCTCTTTTTCGTGCTTCGATCTCCGAGAGAGACCTTGAACGAACAATTGGCCGATTTAGTTTTTTTTTTCGTTGCATTCCTTTTTACTTACGTCGAGAGGGAACTCTTCTTCCGGTCCGGCATTAGCAGAAGGGAATTTGCGTTGTCGAGCGAGCTCTCGTCACTTTGTCAACGTACTCCTCGACGCGTCAAGAACGTGGGAAAAGTAAGAGATTTATAACGTATTATCGAAGAAATTCGAGAGAGAGAGAGAACTCGACGTAAGATTGTAATATTGAAATAAGAAAAGATCGTTTTCGCGTTTGCTGAATCTGTTTGTACGTTTGTTGTAATTGCAATTCGTTGTAAATATAGAAACGACGATAATCGAAGGTATTGTTGTTAGTCGAGTCGAAAGGTTGTATACGAATAACGCGATACAAAACTAAGAGGCACGAGCGTTCGGCTACCGTTATATTACTCGATCGTTGACCGTTGCGACGCGACTGACCCGCACGGATCGCATCCGAATTCGACGACCCTACGCGTTCTTTGAAAATTCAATCGGTCTTTTCCGCTTGGAAACTTTTCACGTGTAAATTCTTTTTTTTTTTATTCCTTGTTATCAGGGCTATTTGCAAATCAACTGTCTTTCTCAGTAGAGTAGAAGACCAAAAATACGAATGGGTTGTAACTATTTTTGCAAAACCAGCAACAAGTAGCAGTATACCAGTCGTGTCGCAATTAATCAGGAAACGTCCACTTTATTTCGTCTCCTCTCTCTTTGTTTTGTTTTGTTTTGTTTTTTGTATCAGAGGCTACTGAGATTTGTTTTTTGTCGGCTTAGCGTGCAAGCGTGTTTGATAGGCATCCGGCAGAAAAAGAAAAGAGCAAAGCTCGTCTAGGATAAACCGACTAAAGCAACGAGAAATCGTTAAATCTTACGTGACTTGGCTCTTTAGTTAAAGCTTGTTTCTCCTCGTCGTTTGTTACAAAGTACAAAATTTTTCACTTTTAACGCTCTTTCTTCTCCGTCGAAAAATTCTGCCTGTCCAAATATATGCGCACACGCACACCTGGATGCCATCGGTATACGTACGCGTTCCCGTAAAAAAACAAACAAGCTTCGTCGTCGTTGTCGTTGCCGTTGTTGTATATAACTAATGCAACTCGAATAAAGCGCAAAACCACGTATGCCACTATCCAAAGAGAGAGAGAGAGAGAAAAGTTGTATATTTTGCATACATAGTTATGTACAGTCAACGTCCATCGTCACCACAACTTTCTCTATAGCGCTCGAGCATAAATAAGTATTACATTAGACACACACGCGTACACATGGACAGCTGCGAGAGTTCAATCACAAGCTTATACTTGATTATAGTAGCGGACTGTCTGCTTCTCCGAAAATCCAAGGATGCACATTCCGTTATAGAGAAAGAGAGAGAGAGAGAAGCAGAGAGGGATGCGTCAGAGAAGACCACAAGAGAGAAAATTGTCGCTCCGCTGGTTGCGACTCTCTCGCTCTTTCTCTATAGCTATGTAACCAAATGCCACTCCCTCGATACAAAGCCGTTCTCTGTGATTTATTAATTTTCTGATGCTCTCTCTCTCTCTCTCTCTCTCTCTCTTTCTCTCATTCCTCGCAACTCTGTTGTCTATTTTTTTTCTTGTTCGAGCGAAGATGAGGACGACCAGTTAAAAGTAACGGCTCGTCGCACGTGGGATATTGTTGTTCGACCGCCATGGTGGTCACAAACATCGCGCGCTTATCAAAGAATCCGATCGATCTCCTTTCCATCAATCCGATTATTTTCATCCGCGACAAGTTTTAACTCACCGCTATTTCGATATATTCCATTAGCCTACATTGATCTTGACGATTTATGTTTTTCCTTCTGTATCCGGCAGACGAAAAAAAAACACGAGAAAATGCAATTTGTCCTGGAAATTAATTCGAAACGATAAGACGTTAGAGAAATAACGACAAAAAATCAAGATGTGCGTCATCAACGAAGAACCACTCAGTTGATAAAATTGATCAATTTCAATATGCATCCGCGTCAGCTTGCGACAGATCCGTGACTTTATGCAAATCCACGACGTTCGCCAATAATCGGTTATAAAACGCAAGAAAATCGTCTCTGTTTCGTTGACTCTCCGTTACACGAGTCGAGTTAGCGACTTGGTTCTTTTTTTTCTTTTTTTTTTTTCTTTTTTTTTTTCGATCAGTCGAGCCGAGAAAAATCACGCGAACGTACGTACGAGCGATGAGAATATTTCCGCGATAATACGTTTGAACAGATGCGAAATGTTGTTTATTTTGATCGTTGATGGTATCGCTATATATCTTGATGTTTGTTTTATTTTGCCAAGTTTTCATTGCGAAATATCAAGGGGAAACTCGGAACGACCCTGATGGAACATCTTATCGACTAAATAAAACATAGCGTGTTGCCCTTACGTTCCAGAATAGAATTCTCTCTTTGGGAGTTTTCGTACGTAAAGGTAATGAACTTTCCAAACGTCTTTAGGTTCCAGGTAGATTTTTCTCGACGAGAACTACGAAATTGTCTAGTTATACGACAAAAGAATATCATTAACGGGGATGCTGCGAGATGTTATTGCTTTTCCAAGTATATAAGTTACTCACCCAGACAACTCGAATATCCCACTCTTTTTTTCCCGTTTTATTTCTTCTTCTTCTTCTTCTTCTTCTTCTTCTCTGGTAAATACCAGTCGTCGTCAATGTTATCTCATGCATAACATTATGAATTCGAGAAAAATAAACGTACGTACAGCGTTGTACTGGTGAGAACGAGCAAAGAGGAAAGAAACAAGGAAGAAACGGTAACAATTTTGATTAACCCGTAATCGATCACGTTTGCGTTACAGGGGAGGAAGGGGACTCGTTCGTCGTACAGATTGACACGCGAGCCAAACGAGTTCTCCGAGAGAGAGAGAGAGAGCGCGAGCCTAATCAAATAGGCATCGACGGGATCGTAGACGACGTTGTTCAACAGCTGATTTGGCTTCAATTGCAGCTATATAGGATACGTATATAGTTTTGAAAGTATGGAATCCAGGCGTGCACGCGAGAGAAGAAGGGAGAGAGAAAAAGTAGAGGTTAATTTATGAAACAGTATCGAGATTAAATTACAGTGGTAGAGAAATCGGTATAATAGCAGATCGGTTTTGCGCTGGAGACACCCTCTCTATCTTTCTCTTTCTCTCTCCCGTACTAAATCGAAAATGCTAATTGCCGCTCTAGATTCGACTTTGGTAAGCGCGCGCGCGCGAACGTTATATTACATATATCTAAACGATAAAGATCGGCAGTTGTGCTTGGAGAGATTAAGTGCCAACAGCGGTAACTCGACTCGACGCATTAATAACACGTGTAAATCGTTGACCAAGATGTAGATATACGCAGAGTACGTAAAAGAGAAGACCGAGAGGATGAACGTTTGTAATTCGGAGCAAATCGACGAAAATCAAATTGTGTGTTTTTTTTTTGCAATGTGCAAACACACGTTGCAGCAGCAGTCATCGTTCAAATCGTGATCCCAAAGAGTACGTTTCAAACTATGCTCGGTCCTCTCTCCTGGGTTTACTCGTACGTCTTTTAGGCGTTGCGTCTAAAGAACGGAAAGCTCGTAATAGCAGATACGAGAGAGAGAGAGAATCAACGCGGATATGACACACGCGATTCGGTTAGTCATCGTGATTTGATTCGATTGATGCGATAAAAGCTTTGATTTATCTGCCCTGATAAAGCATACCAATGTGCGATACGGTAGCTAGCACCACTCGTAAACCGACAACGTGTTTTACGACGATATATTCGACTCGTGGATCAATATGGAATCGTCCCTGTAGAAGCATTGTCCGTTTGTGTGAGCGCGTGTAAAGTATGCGCGCAGGTGAACGGCACACAAGGTGCAGCGCAGAAGCAGCAACGGTAGCGCAGCCACGAGTTATCGCGCTAAATCGGTGTGGCGGCACACAGTCGGTCGCACACGCGCAAAATTCAACGAGAGGGAGAGAGAGAGAGAGAGAGAGAGAGAGAGAGCACACGGATACAATACGACGTAGTCTAGGAATACGGAGAAAAATAGAAGAGACAACGACGAACGTGCTTCGATGGTCTCGTTTGCGATACGCATCCGTGCACCTTGAAACCAAAGAGAAGGGTTATTAAAGAGCACAAACCGGTCGTTAAAATCGTCGTTGACGCGACGACGAACGGCAAGGGCCCGGACTTGGCTCTTCTTATCCGTTTTCTTGAAACCCAACCTAAAATACACGATTAATTTCTTCCCTTGCTTTCGTTCGATTAAAAACGTCGCAAGCACCAAAGCAAATACTAATCCAAGTACCACAGGTGTAGCCGTGAAACGAGGTGTACAACGACCTCTCGACTCGTCCAATAAACCAGAGCGTAACTCGTTATGAAGAATAATCGAAAGAACAGCGAAATCGACGTCGTCCTAGCTATAGTTTATCTTTTAATTAAATCAGAGCTTAATTATTACTTTGAAAACGTGCACGTCAGTCTTCTTGTATCTTTCGCTTCCAAATGCATATTGGAGCAGCACGGAGTACGCGCGTAAAACAATGCCACGAGATAAAGCAGCCCAACCGCGAATCCAACGGTGTGTAGAAAAAGAGAGAAAGAGCGTTCGAGTTATTAGGAATCTAAGCTCTTAAATATCGTACGCTCGTCTCGACACGTCCCATAAAGTCGCCGTGTATCTTGAAACGAAAGCGACTTGTATATATGGGTCTATATAGCTTTTCTCCTTGCTGAGTGACGGGGGGGGGGAGAAAGAGATATATAGCTTCCCATTCGCATAGATACATCGGTGATGCGGTGGCGCTTTCGCCAATTGTCGTCGATGAGATTTCGTTTGCGTTACGTACCCTACAACGTGTCCATGTTACGGTTGTAGTCGACACCTCGTATACGCGTGGAACGATTAATTTGACGTTGCTCGTTACGTTCGAACAGTCGTATGTATTTATTTTCAATGCGCTACGTACAGTCGAAATAATAAACGTACACGCGAACCGAGGCCTCGAGTTATCGCTAGCCTACCAACTTTAAAACGGACACCCGAGGAAGAGAGAAAACTTATCGGTCGTCCACATCCTCCGATATAACCGGTAAATCGGATATACGAGTATAGTTCGAAACTTTGTCAACGAAACGAAACAAAACGTTGTATTTTTGTTGAACGTTTGCAAATACACTCTCGCGTTGTAATAATAGAAATCACGGGGGAAAGGTCATTGAACTTGCGACGATGACCGAAACAAATAAATACACGTATAATAACCTTGTGTCGAAAACGACGCTCTCGTGTGTGTTATCCCGTAGTATTTCCGAGAAAGCGAATTTTAACTTGGGCGCACGCGTACAATTGGCGTTTCACTTTTTAATCGGACACAGCGAACGATGGAGAGCTAGAATTTGAGGACGAAAATTGCATACTTTCTTGTTATAACGTTTTATCCGTGATTATGCGATTTTATTGCTGCTGCTGTGGTTGCACTATTTCATTGAAAGGGGCGGAAGGGGGAGGGGAGGAGGAATCTTATTTCGTACCCGTGAGAAAGAACTTGTTACTTTGCTCTCTTTCCTCGTGTACGTATCGTACGCACGGTTGATCAACGCTTGGCGAAGAATCAAAAAATGCTCCGATCGTTTTGTCACTTGTTTTTGCGTTTTTTTTAATATTCGTTCGTTCGTTCGTTTGCCAAAAATCCGAGGGAGTGTAATTTGAATGTACACAACGCATGCTCACGATTGCGTACAAGACACACATACGCCCAGCGAACAATGAGTATTATTTCAAATTTTTACACGTGAACATCTCGTACAAAGAAGACGATGAGAGTCGTCCGCTTGTCGCGTATAATAAGTAATACACAAGTCTCTCTCTCTCTCTCTCTGTTTTCTCTTTGTAATAGACATTTCACAAGTATTACTCATATTGATCGACGATCGATATATGGCCATTAGTTCCATCGTCGTTTACAACTATTTTAATTGATACTTGCCTAACAGACACACAACTCGGAACAATCGTCGTGGAATAATTGAACAATAATTGAGTACTTCCTCGTATGACGTAGACTTTAATATCCATTAGAACGCTAATTATACAGAACGCGACGACGGTAATAATCTCTCACCTGACAATCGTGTCGTCGTTAAATCAGGTCAAAAGTTGCGCGCGGAGCTCGAATAAAAAAATAAAGAAAGAAAAATGAAGAGCGCGCTTGAAATCATGAACGTCCTCGTTAATTTTACACGGGAGATAGGGAAGAAGCGCTTCTTCAACTTGACGCCCACGGTGATATATTGTCTTTGCTTGAGCGAGTGTTAGGTCGTGTGCGTGTCGCGCGTACATCGTCATTCCACTTGGTTGTCGTCGTAACGCGGAGAGAGAGAGAGAGAGAGAGAGAGAGAGAGAGAGAGCGCGCGCGCGATTTTTCATTCGGACGTTTTTCTTCAATGAAACGTTCTCTCTTTCTCGAGCTTCCGGAGCGACCGTATCGTACTCGGGATTTTTTTTTTCCACGTGAATCGAATTAACTTGCAGTCGTTGCTGGGAAGTAAAATAACGAAGCCGTGAGCCTAAAGGAGTTTATGTGGGTCAACGCAAAGAGTTACAGCGACTCTTGACGCTATTTGTCTGGTTTCGGATTATTCCGAATAATTATCCGTATAGCCTTAATTAGTCGCGTACGTATTATTTATTTTCACTTGGTGTTTTGACCTTTTACATCGATATATCGCAACGCTCGGATCGTATAATTACTATTCAGCGAAAGTATACGTATTTAAACGAAAGAGGCGGAGATGAAAATAAAGAAAAACGAGAAAATGGCAATATCCTCTTCCTTTCGCTCCGAGTCGTTAAGATACACGGCGCAATTTTCATTAATTTGATTGTGTTTGAAATAGGCTACGTCAGGCATCGATAAATTGTCCGATTTTCTCTATGTATATAATCGGTTGATACTTTCAAAACCAGTCTCTCGAGACGTCCAGCGGTAGTCTCTCGCGTAAATACTTGATTCGTGTCACTGTTTCCGTATATTACACGGCGATAAACTGCCTTTTATCAACGCTTAAATATGTAAAATACGACGGACGAATTTCGACTTTCGATCGGTTAATACGTTAAAAACCACATGAAACGCGCGCGATATTTTCGCGAAAGCGAAAGAGATCGTCGCTCCAAGATGGAACAAGAGAAGAGTATCGCGAGGTATTTATAAAGTTTACAAAAATTCAAAATAAAAGTCAACGGCACACGTGGCTATGCAAATGGTGGTTGGAGAAAGAGATTACTAGGCGTGGCAGTAGCAGCGAAGCAAGGGCAGGGTCGCTCCTTGGTTTTCTTTCGTTTTGTTTTGTTCGATGTCGTCGAGCGTGAAATGTATAAGCTTGAAAAAAAAATTGTTTTTTTCTCGCCGGAAATAATGTTCCACGAGAAGAAGTCACGTGTACGCGCGTATGTGTGTGCGCGCGAACGCAAAAGAATGGCTTCGGTTGTGTTCGCGTTCCGCTGACACAGTTTCTTTTTTTTTTTTTTCACTCGCGACTACACGGAGGTGCGTTTGTTTATCGTATTCGTGTCAGGGGAAAAATGCCTATTAGGTTTCTTCGTCGACCTTAGGATTTTCGTCAACGACGCGTATTTATTCCTTAACGACCTTAGAAACAGGTGTAAATATCCCAAGTATGCGCTATCGTTAGACGCGTTGATTACCGATCGCGCGTGCATTTAAAAAAAAACAACATCGCGAAATACGTACAAAGATGAATAAGACGACGAAATGACAAGCAGCGCACGCACGCGAAAGATGAAAGGGTTAATTTTGACGTTGTGTGTCGCAGCCTAATTACGCGTCGCTAGTAGCGACGTTGACGACGACTCGTCTGCCTTTTCTCACGAAGGCGCGCGCGTTGAATTGTTATTAGCTCACGTGCATACGGAACGTTTTGTTTCCCTTTGGTTAGGTTGGCTGATTTTGCTCGAACACGGCGTATAAAAAATAGAGAACGGGAAATTTAGCGAACAGGGGCGTTGACGACGATGGATTTGTTGGAAAATGATTTTAAAGGGAAATACGTAAATTACACGCCGGATTAAATTTAACGGCTGCGCGCGCATGCGATGCCATGTGTCATTGTTGCCGAGAGTGCGATGGCCGCGTGTCTACTACGATACAACCACATGTACGTATACCTATATGTACACGGTTAGATCGATAAACAACGCCGGCGCGAGCGCCACCCCACCCTTGCCTACTTTCGACTCGATTACATGACTCATACAATGCCACGTTGCTGCTCTCACCCTCGCGTGTCTCGTGTGTGTGTGTGTGTGTGTGTGTGTGTGTGCGCGTCGTGTCTTATATCTCGCTTGCCCACCTACATACGTGTAGATTCATCCACCGACTTCCGTTTTGCCAACGAGGAATTTCTCTCTGTTGCCAAGTCGACGCTCGTCGATCGGTTTATTAGCCTTTGTTTGTTTATTCGTCGGTTTGCAAAGCTTTGAATCGCAAACTATCGAAACGTTTAGACACAAAATAGACGCGTACGGCAAAAGATCGTAAAAGCTTAAAAGAGGGAAGATTCATTTACACAAGGGATATTGGGGTTGTAAAGTATCGCTTTTTATTGGTCATCGAACGCCGCGCTACGTTTACGACTTGTATATACTTTGTGTATTTGCAACGATTGAATATATCTTGACTTTATCGACGAACGAGCAAATAATATATTAGGTATATGTACACGTATATACGACTGTCTGGAAAAATTGCTTGGCTTATGCAGTGAAAAGAGAGGCGCTGTTGCCAACTCGTCTCGCTCGCGTATAGTTTCCCTTGGACTCTCTTTTTTCCCTTTGGTGTTGCCCAGGTTGTCGACGAAGGGAGGAGGGGAGTTGAATTATTTTCACGGAGGGATTGGGCTTTGAGGATCGATAGACGGTAACCTTGCACTCGACCTACGCTCTTTTGAGAGACAAGCGTTACGCCACATCGGATTAAGATTTCGTTGTTCCTCGATAACGACGACGGCACATAATCGATCGTATATATGCCTTTTCTCTCTCTCTCTCTCTCTCTCTCTCTCTTTCGCTTCAATTAGTGCATTTGCTCGTTGTGACTCATCGCTTACTAAGCTCTCTCTTTTTCATTCTCTCTCTCTCTCTCTCTCTCTCTCTCTGTCCCTTGTCGCGCAACGCCTCATTCAAATTTCATTTACGCGCAAGCTTTTAAACGGACGGGGTCAGTGTACCGTCGTCTCTTGGTATCGATCGCGACGACATTCTTCGTATACATATACGTTAATTGTATCAATTATCGAAACGTGATAACGACAATATCGAAACCAAAGAATACAATGTTTCGGGACGAATGAAAGAGAGAACGAGATTTTAGATCGTATTCCACGGAAGCGAGTGAGAAAGAGAACAGGTGGGCTGTGCGACGCCGGTGAGATATAATAGCGATGTTGTTGTACCTGTGCCCGCATTATTCGCTACTCTGCTAGACGGCTTTTTTTTCTTTTTTTTTCGCGTTCTTCCGCTCTCCTTAGTGCTACGACCTGACCCATTGTCTCTCTTTCTCTGTGTACAAACCCTCGCTATTATATGTGCTGTCTCGGTAGGGTGTTAGGAGAGGGGGGAGGGGGAGAGTACAAGTAGGCAACTTACGTTTGCTCTCGTTTTTCTTTCTTTCGCCGTCGTTCTTTTCGTCAAGCGAACGATGAGTCAGCGTCCGGTACTTCGAGCAACATATTGACCTGCAATACAACTCGTGTACACTCCCTGGTCCGGAAAAGCGTCTATTCCCCCCCCCCCCACCTCTCTATTACTCTGTTCTTATCTACTACTTTGCGCCAGAACGACTCTCAAGAGCGCGTTGTTAGGAGTACCCGAGAACGCGCACGTAGGCGAACTGTTATAAGGGATCGAGTGGCTCTTTTGTACGAATTGTGAATCCAGTGAAAGTTGATTTCTTCTTTGAATATGCTTGGCTGTTTGTTTTTATCGTTTTTTCGGATGTTTGATGTTTCTCGTCTTATCGTTAAATATTTATAAAAGCAACGATTAATATGTTTTTTACGACAAATAAAAACGTTCGATAAAAAATCAAAACAAAAAATACGAGAGAAGTACGTTGTTATTGATCTCGATACGATTTACATTCCATTGAGATTATACAAGAATCTAATTCGTTCTTGAGTGAACAATAGTAACGGCCGTATAAATGATTACTCCACGAATAAAACAACGAGTTACGGCAAATGGAATTTCTACTCGACTTTTATAGTAAAGAAGCGTCGACAATTGATAATGAAGTTACGACGATGAAAACAGTGGGGAAATAAAAAAAAAACACACACGCACACGGTAGCAGATGGAATGGAAATCGGGGAGAAAACTCACGTTAGGACATGCGCCAGTTGGCCGTGAAATGCCATTACGCGAATTTTCTATCGCTGATAGAATTCTTCGCTGTACGTATGTAGCACGCGCGCGCACACACACACACACACACACAGAGAGACTGATGTCTATTATTGTTGCCTTTATCGATTTGATCATGCGCACACTACCTCTTCGACATCTCTATACAGTTGAACGTCTACCAAGAACAATAACAATTTTATCTCGTCTCTTTTTTTTTCTCTTTGCGCGCGTGCGTCTTTGAATCTTAACGAGCCGATGATTTGCCACTAAGGTCGTATTTGATACACAGTTTTGTTGCATTGGTCGCGAAAAATAAAAAAAAAGTTCTTCGAATCGTTAACGTCTCGAATAAAAGCTTTTTGACGAGTTATTACAATTGAGTCAATTCTCATTTAATGAAGTGTTAAAATCCCCCTCTCTCTCTCTCTCTCTCTCTCTCTCTGTCTCTCAAGTTTTACGTATTGTCTTGGTTAATCCATACGTATATCTATAGAATTGAAAATAAAAACTACTCGAGAGAATGACGAAAGGTTGTTGCGGACGGTGATTGTGCAAGCGAGATATCGTTCTCAACTGACAGCTCGTATATTAAGGCACTTGCAACGCATTCTAATACCGCATGAAAATATTTCAAGTCGAATTATTGGAAATTGAGAAGTGGAAAAAAAGAAAAAATCTGCATCATCTCTCGTTTATAAATACGTAAATCGACCTGTTATGACTCAATTGTAACCTTATCTCGAAAATCGTATTTTTCATGGCGTTACAACCACTTTCGTTGCGTGACTCATTCGTCGCAACGCGTCATTTTCTTTATTTTCTTTTAACACCCAACTTAAAAAAAAAGGATAGACAGATGGTGTACACGCGTGTACGTACAGGAGATTCGCGATTGATGCAATTGTAGATTAGCTTCCCTCCTTTACTTTTGTTTCTTACAATTTAGCATCCGTCTCTCTCTCTCTCTCTTGGTCGCCTCTTGATTTGTCCAATTGGTGCAAATTTAACGAAGTACTTTCACCGTTGCTCTATTCACGCTAGTAAATATATAAATCGACAATGGTATTTTTACGCATCATCGTTGTTGGTACTACAGACGCTACGATTGATTTTTCAAACGACGAAGTGGAAGGTATACGCTAATTATCGGTAATACCTTAGTGACTATCCAAATATCGATATAATCGGCAAATAGGAGTCGTGTCTAAAAAAAAAGTAAATAATCGAGAGCGGGTAAGCCGTGAGTTTTTACAATTTGCTCTTAATGAAGCCTCGTTGCTGCAGTTGCATACGTATACACGTAATATAAAGCAGAGATTTGTTCTGGTAAAAGTCAGCAGCGCGAGAGTGTGTTGTCCTTGAACGACAAGTTACGAGTGTATACGCTAGTCGAGTGTGCATGTGTGCACCGTGTGAGAAAGCGTATAGTAAACGGCCGTTCGGGCGAGAAATTCTCCAGCGATATACGCTTGGCTTTTTGCGTAAAGAAATTACGACGATTGGAGACATTGATCTTTATTATGATACACTTTTGTCGATTGCATTCGAGAGAGAGAGAGAGAGGGACAGTGAATGGATCGACTACCGCTAATCGGAAAGTCCGAGTATTGAGTTGCGATTATTTAAATACACACGCAGACGTACCCAACACGTTTATCTACACGATTAAGTTTGTTTGGCATCGTAAATGTAATCAAATGACCGTGCGACTATTTTGATTCGCCTCGAGTTGACTCATTGTGGTAAACAAACGCTATCAATATTATCGCGTACGCTTTGACAAACAAAAAAAAACACGTACAAACTTGTTTAACAAAAGTTCGATTGTTTCGCGCGTGCGCCCCCCCCCATCGCCCTCCCAATCACCCCGTAAAAAAATACAAATAAATAAGTAAAACAAACTCGCTAACGTACAACGCCCTCGGATCGAGTCTTTTTTAAATTGCGTCAGCTACAGAAGCGGTCAGTTTTCACTTTTCGTACGGTACTGCTAAACGAGCGCATCACTTTTATTTTTGATGCGTGTACTTGCGAAACGTATTGTACGTGTCTTGTTCACGCTACAACGAGTCTAATAAACGCGAGGCCCTAGATGATATACGGTGTTATTGCAACGTACAACATTTGGTGCGGTGATGTCGATTGTTTTTGTTTCTCTCTCGCGACGATTATGCAATTTTGCCAATTGGTCAACTATTAATTTGTTATATAAATAATAATAAGGAATAATTACGTTGTTCGTACGTAACGTTAGATTCGGGTCAATGCGAAGCTCGATTTTTCAAAACGTCCTCGAATACTCGTATTAATATAAATTCCGTATGTGCTCAAGTTTGTTGTATAGAGTACTTATATATATATATATAATATTCAAGAGGTTTAATCAAAGCGCACTCGAGCACACTTGCAAAAAAGACGTGTCGCGTAATCGTTACTTTTGGGGACTCGTATTTTTCCGGACGTTTTGCTCTATCGAGTTTCACGTTTCAAGATTGTTGATAGTGGATAATGAGCTATCTCTCTCTCTCTCTCTCTTGCAGCAGTAACAAGAGTCCATTATTATTAATGAACGCTAATAAAAAAAAAACGTGCCAACTCGTATATACTTTCCTTTTTATAAAATCGACTACAACTCTCCCACGTTGAAATTCGCGAAATTCGCCACGAATTAATCATTTAGTGGCACATAGTCTTGACCCAGAAATTAAAAAAAAGAAGAAAGAAGACAAGTTTCTTGAAAGTAGCGTACCAGTATAGTTACACAATTCCATAATGTATCCCGAATGTTAAGGTTAGCGTATATACGTAAGTAGCTTCCTACCAACTTGTATTTCTGTCTACGAAACGATACACCTTTTGCTCGTGATAATTGCAGTGCAGTAAGTTGCAACGTTGCGAGGATCACATAGACACTCTCTTTAAGAGAATTGCAATTGCCGCATATCAACGGAAGCTTCCATTATCCTAGCCTACTTTCCTCTTCCTCTCTCTTACTTGCTGGATGTTTCGTAAAAAAAATAGATAGAAACGAGCTTGTTTTAATTAGCTTTGATTTTAATAAAGTTTTTTTTTTCGGAGATTTGGTATCGAATACGATCGTTATTGGTACGTGCGATTAGTCAGCAGTGGCGTTTTTAAAAATGACGCGCACGCACAACGTACAATCGGTAATGTGCGCAATCGACAAGGCTTTCGGATTAACCTCTACCTCTCTTCCTCAAAAGACGTGTTATTTTTATCTTTTTCGCAAAGATACGACGAATTTTTGGTCGTTTCCTCCTTATTATTTGCTCGAACAGCGTTGTATTTATCGGTAAAATTGATTCGAAATGCGTCGAAACGACATTTCCTCGTATATACCAAGAGTAGTCGTGCTATTTATGCGATTTACAATTCAAACGGTCGCTACGATCGATAGGTTATGTTCCCGATGTCGACCTTGAATCCAATATAATTGTCGACGGAGAAACAAAAAGAAAACAACCGAAACTGATTTGTTAGTGGGTGCTGTTATTTGGCATTGTTGTATGTTTCAGGACCAGTTTGAGAACCTGTCCGTTCACACGCAAAAGGGGATAGAGTTCTTGGAGAGGTACGGCCACTTCATTCGCGACCGATGTACCATCGAGGAAGAGTACGCAACCAAGCTCAGGTAAGCTAAGCCAACCCCTCTTTTATTTTAGCGCGGGCACACGCGCGTACGTGCAGCTACGACGACTAACGCATTTGTGCCGTTACGTAGCAAGCAAAGATAGAAAGAACCTGCCTGCGGGCGACAATAATCCGGCTCGATTTCTTTAGGATTGCAATGTGTGTGTGCGCGCGTGTCTGCAATAGACGTCGTCACAATTTGTCGTCTTTGATTATGCTATACGCGTGATTCATACCGCGTGTTCCGACGTTTCGTCGGCTTGTATTTTACAATGGAACAACGTTCTTGTCAATTTTCACGGTCGATCGAAAATTATTAAACATCCGTATCGTGTCTATAACGACGACGACGACTAAAAATGGAACTCGAGTGGACAAACGTTCGCTAGCGAAGCGAAAAAAATCCATACGATGACGCGAGCTCCAATAAAGAGTTTTTCCACGTTTAAAAGGAAACATCGTCGCCGTCGTCGTAGCGAAAAAGACAGAAACAATGAAAAGACCACTCGAGGTCTCGAGTATGCACTGCAGTACTGTGCAACTGTGCGCCAAAAGAAGCCCTTGTCCATTCTAACGAATACCGCCTAGTATAGCCTTTCTATTTTTCTCTCGTCTACGGTGCGCGGGTTACGGCCTATCGACCATTTTCCGCGAAAACTGTTTTTTTCCATTTTCAAATTTGTAATCTGTACGTGCGCGCGTGCTCTTTCTCTCTCTACGTTATTTGTAACTTGCCCTTATTTTTCAAACTGTTAACGTGTCTATAAATATTTTTCGCGAGCTTATTTATCGATTGATTCGATCTGCAACGGTATATTAACGGGCGCGAATACGATACGGCACAAGACGTTTTCCAAAAGAGAGAGAGAGAGAGAGAGAGAGAGAGAGAGAGAGTCATTAACGTATCGATAAATCGCGAAAGTGACAATAGCAAATACTCGCGCGAGAGAGCCAACGAGTGTCTCTAACTTTCTTTCGCTCGAAAGTATCCCGAGAATCCACCGTTGCCGTGCGTACACACGTACACACGCGACCAATCCAAGTCGTTTCGCTCGGCTTTCCAATTTTTCCGCGCGTTTTCTTTTCTCAAAATACTAAAAGAAACGAGAAAAACGACGTCGATTACGAGTACAAACGATCGTATAGCTCTTACCCAATTGTTACGTTGGCTACGATCGTAAGTGATACGGTAGCCGCGACCTCAAAGCAGCTGTTTTTTTGTTGTTGTTGCCGTCGTTGTTTTTGTATCGAATTCCCGTGCGCGCGCTTACCAAATAAAGCGATCGCCACCCACGTGTCACCGACGTCGAATTCGCCACGGATTACGTCGGAGAGATCGTAAATTCGATGTTAAAATCGCGTTCGTTGTACGGGTGAAACTCGAGTGTGCGTCAACGGTGTTTTATTTGTTTTCGCGCGCGTATTATACCCTCTCGAGGTAATAATTGGAGGTCAACGATGCCGTGAATCGTGCCTAGTGCCAGAACGTTCGGCACTGTACTTTTGGCAAAAGTCAACGGCGTTACTAAATCTCTCTTGTTTCGTTTGTTTTTGCTTGCAGGAGCTTGGTGAAGCGTTACCAACCGAAAAAGAAAGAGGAGGAGGATTACCAGTAAGTAACGCCGCATCGACCCAGAAAATACGATTACTTCGCTAATCATCTTACGTGCTTCCATCCAATCGATTTTCAATCTCTTTAAAATGCCACCGTGTCCGAGTTTGTTTGTTCTTTTTTCGTTGTTTTATCGCGAACGTTCCAGTTTTGCAGGCTGCGAAATCTTGACAGAGTCACTCCTAATTATTCGTAGCGTGTGCCACTTGGTTTTTGTCGTCTTCTACTCCCTTTCCGAGACTCAGGAAGCACACGCGAGGCATTGTTTTTTGTTTTGCGCCAAGACCTCCTCGTTAGGTTGCGGCCTGTACGCGCGCTAGCTTTTGTCACGGCGAAAGTATGCGTAAATAATTGATCGAGCGGCATTAATTGGAGGCTCGGCTTGGATTAAGCAGCGGTGTATTCGCGCGGCTTATTAAATAGAGTTACGCGCGCGTTCAAGCTTAATTACACGTCTTGGCGTCGACTTCTTTTCACCGGGTTCTTTGGGAAACGTTTCTTTTATCCTCGACTGTGGATTTCGTAAAACTGATTAAATGTTTCAGGTACAGTCCTTGTCGAGCGTTCAAAAATGAGCTGAACGAGGTGAACGACCAAGCGGGTCAACGCGAAGTGATAGCCGAGAATTTGCAAGCAAACGTATTGCGAGAGCTTGGTATCCTTGTCAAAGAGTTCAAAGAAGATCGTAAAAAATATCTACAAGAGGGCATGCGATTGCGCACTACTCTTGCTACTCAAATTGGTAACCTCGAACGTGCACGCAAAGCTTACGAGAAGGCATTCCGCGAGGCGGAGCGCGCGACTGAAAACTACCAGAAAGCCGATGCAGATCTTGATCTTTCGCGTGCCGAGGTACGCTATACAACTCTGTCACCTTTATACAACGCCTTAATTCCTTGATAAATGCCAGACATCCCTACCAATCTCGACTCTTCTTTCGTTTTGACTTATCAAATACTCCGACGTTTGTCTTTTTTTTTCAACGCGCTATTGGAATTGGCTCTCGGATTTTCAATTAAACTTGCTTCCTTTCCAAGCTTATGTAATCTCGCGTCCAATAACGTGCCATCGATATCTTCGTGTCTCGTATTCTTATCAACGATAAAACAGAGCGAGAAGAAAAGTAGATTTTCGTTGAAGTCTCGTTGAATTGCACGACGGTGAAAATGTTCGAGAAACTAATCACGTGTATACGAACGTGCTCAACGTCGTTATCGACGCGTAACGAGGTAGTGAGTCTTTCGAGATGCGAGGAAAAATCGGTTGATCAAGTCGAGAGAGAGAGAGAGAGAGAGAGAGGTCGTGGATAAGCTAATGCGAAATTTGTCACGTTCTAGGTTGAGAAACAAAGAATGAACATGAACCTGAAGACGCAACAAAGCGAGGAGGCTAAGACGGAATACGCGAAGCAGCTGCAAACCACCAACGACATGCAAACCCTTCACTATCACACAGCTATGCCAGAAGTATTTCAACATTTGCAGGTTCGTGTGTGTGTGTGTACATGTATATATATATAAAGAGAGAGAGAGAGAGAGAGAGAGAGAGTTGTACGTACGGCGATGGTTCTGATCTCTTTCGAAGGCAGCGTGTCGCGAGATCTTTATCAATCAACTACCGCGGCGAGAGCGCTCTCAATTAACTCGATGATTCGCTTGCACGTAGGAACTGGACGAGAAGCGGATAAAGAACATGAAGAACTACATGCTCAAGTCGGTGGAGATTGAACGTGCCGTGGCACCGATAATCGCCCAATGCCTCGATGGCGTGGAAAAGGCTGCCAACGAGATCAACGAAAAAGAAGATACCATGCTTGTCATTGAACGTTACAAGAGTGGTTTTCAACCACCAGGCGACTTTCCATTCGAGGATTTATCCGCTGTTAAACAAATGCTCGATGGCAGTAATAGCAAATTACCACAGCCAGCGATGCAACCTATACACAATCATCTTACGGTCAAAGGTACCGTCTCCGGTGGCAAGATCAAGAAACGCGTTGGCATTTTTGGTATTTTCAGTAGCAACAAGGTACGACCGTTCGCCAACTCTATACCCTTCCGTACACCTACACGTAGTACATATACTGTTCTTTGACTTTTGTACGTATCACGGGCTTGTTTGTCATCTCGATACAGAGTGTCGCTGAACAGACGTTTTTTTCGTTTCGTCTAGAATCAACTTGAATGTTTTTGCTTTCGGAATTTCACGTTATCCGTTATCGTTTAAACTATTTCCAAATTCTTCCGATTATTTGTCAATGTAGTTTATTTGCATGCGACAATCCCGTTTTCGAGCGCGACTTTGATCGCGAGGTTACGTCAAATTTGAGTTTTGTCCTGTGATGTGGCTATTACACGAATACTCTAAACAATCACACGTTTATTTTGTATTTATATTTTTTACGTATTTGCTTGCTGCATGCTCGATTAGTTAACTAATGCGATTGCGATGCAATAACCCAATGCTGTATTTGTAAAAATATCGTTAATTCAAAACAAAACAAACGGTAGATTTGCTTATTTTGCACACGTGAAAAAAAAAACGTAAGAACGCTGCTTGACGTAGATCACTATTAAGGAATCTGTAGAAGAGAACGTACTAGTGATAAACGCTTATTCGGGTATAACGTAGATACACACATGTATGAGAAAACTACAATTTTCGTAATTCTTGACCAATATTAGAATAATTCCTATAAAATATAATAACCACATTGATAATATATTGCTCTGAATTTGATTTGATTCGGTCCGCCTGTGGTCTTACTTGCTTGCAATCAACCACGTGGTCTGAATTTGGATTATCACGATCCATCCTTGTAAGTATTTAGAAAGTTGCCTGACTTTCAGCTGAGTGGTTTTCAATGTTGTTGTCACCAATCTGCACCTCTTGGCATGTAAAATCTTTGCAAATAATTGTACTGTTATTCTCTTGGCCCTGAGCGTTTAATCTTCCTTTTACAAATTGACAATACAATTAAATCATACGCTTCGTTTCAACGTTTCTTTTTACTCGCTTCGCGTTTCTCAAATTGCTTTTACGTCGGAATTAACGTCGTATGATTTAATTGACTCAAGACAAAAAATTACACTCTGCTCACCGATACACTCGTTATCGAATGGGCAGTGTTACTTGATAGGGGTTTCACGTTAATATTGTTAAAAAAACATCAATGTTTCGAATAAAAGTCTCGACTCGCTGAATGACACGCTTTTGTGATTTGTTTCATGCAAACGACAGAAGTTGATCGAGGTGTGCATAGCTTTAAAGGTCTGTTCTCTACAATATGCCTTATAGTTTTCTTATTTTTTATTTCCTTAATTTTATCCGCGTTTTTTATTTAATCATTTGCAATCGTATCAAAGTGGCTTTAATTACATAGTGACTTACTAAGAAGAAAATGCTTAGTTTCTACTTGAAGGAATGTTTTTTTGCATTTGAACGAAAAGATGATTTTTATTTGGTTTGATTGAAATCTCAGCACGATGCAAGTCGTAAGCCATCAAACTTTCGTGAAAGTCATCTTTTCGCGAACTCTGAAGGATTTATCGAGAAAAAAAAATCGATTTGCTAATCGTTTCATCCACGATCGCTGGTCCGCTTACTTACGAATAAAGATTGACGCTTAACCGCTTTTGTTTGGAACAAGCTCCGTTTTTTTTTTGAGAATTTTGATTTTATCCTAATTTTCGACGTAGTCGAAAGCGATTCTCGAGCTCGCGTTCTATCGAAAGCTTGTTTCCAGAATAACGTGCCTGGTTACGGTGACGGCGCAAAGGAGGACTACAGCGATCTACCACCGAATCAACGTAAAAAGCGACTACAACATAAGATCGACGAGATCCAAGCGAAAATTCAACAAGAGACAGCAGCTCGAGACGGACTCATGAAGATGAAAGGCGTTTACGAACAGAATCCGGCTCTTGGCGATCCAATGACCATAGAAAGCCAATTGAACCAGTCAAGTCACAAACTCGACAAACTCGGCGCGGAATTGATCAAGTTCCAAGGCTACTTGGACGAGGCGATCAAGACGGGTGTTAGTTTATCAAGGTAAGCTAATGCACTTGTATCGCTCTTTGCACGCATGCCGGCGTGTTACGTCAGGATGCCACGCGAAGCGTCACTTTCAATTGTTTAACGATAGCGATATCGTCGTTTGCACGCAAATACAATTCAATGACGCTGTCTTCGCAGGCTGTTTTCACCGATTGTTTTTAAGATTTAAGACGATAACAAATGTCGTCTGCTCGATAATTTGCGAATCAAATGACTGATGCGCAATTTATTTTGTTATAGTCCAAGTCAATTGCAACGCAAACCAACGACGAACGGATCGGCAGCAAGGCCGCTAAGTTCGCGAAGGTCGAGTCATTCCGGTGGCGAGGAAAGCCTTTCGAGATCCGCATCGGATTCCAGCGTGAGCAATACCAATGCAAATCAGATGAATAACGACAAAAAGAGCGCTCCTGGCACGCCTCAACCGTCTCATGGGTAAGGCAGCACTCGATGTTTTCTTTATCAACGTTTTTCGACGTTTCGTTTCGTTGTCGAGTTTCTTTTTTCGAACGTTTTAAACTTTTCGTTATTTTAAACCTTTGTTTGTTTGTTTTTGAGAGCAATTAATTCAGTCGTTCCCACAGATTGCCTCACTCTCAAGAGATTTAGGAACGAATTAGGAACGCTTGTTCGTTATCGTTTAGTTTAGGAATTTTGTTATGATTTTGTGTTTTACAATACTCATGCACAGTTCCACGAATAGCCCGGAGTCTGGTCTCGGAGCCTCAAGGACATCGCTACCGGGTAGCGGCGGAGAGGAATATTACGTTGACGAAGTAGACGCTCAACCACCGCTGGGAACGTGCAAAGCATTGTATCCGTTCGATGGTAATTCGTCAAGTACAATAAATTTTTGCATTCTTGATCCACGACTGACCCAACTAATCGTGCGATACGCGCTTTTCAGCTACCAGCGAAGGATCGATACCGATGTACGACGGCGAAGAACTTTACATGATAGAATTAGATCAGGGTGACGGGTGGACCAGAGTGCGGCGAATTTCGCAACCAATCGAAGGCTTTGTGCCTACGTCGTACATAGAATGTCACCTCTATAACACATAGTCAGAAAAGTAAGCTTTATTGCAAAATACGAGACGAAACGAAATGGAAGTCTTGAAGAGATTACGATCGTTGGAGATTATATTGTTAATTGAGTCTCGACAAACTCCTTTGACGAGGTATTTCTGTTGAGAAAGATATATCAAACGGCAACGAGAGCTTTAATCAATGTATTAAGTTAATAGTTTGATGGACGATAAGACATGTTTTATCGAAGAGTCGATTTTTTTATCAGAAGTTTATTCACGTGAAATGATCGATGCATTATGCGAGTCAAAGAAAATATCGAGAACAAACGCATCCATTTTTGTGATTTTGTTAATTTTAACGTCGATCAAATACTGTGCAATTCCCCTTGCGAGTAGTTGTAAGAAGAAAAACTGCTGATACAGCCATAGAATGGTATCTTGTCGGACGAACACCCTAACATCTATCCTGTAGCAGCGTACTCTATTTTTCTTTTTTGCAATATTTTACGCGTAATGAATAATTCCAATGTCGAAAGTAATATCAATACCTCTGTGTAGTCGCTTTGTGAATGGGTGATAGAGTAGGAAAAAAAAACATTTTATTAAATATACTTGAATCAAATGACTCGTGCCGTATAAGATTAAAGCATTATTCAGAAACGGCTACGCATTAGGTGAGAGTCATTAGTGTGACAAAGCGATCTTATTATTATGTGGAAAAAGCAAAAAATACTTGCTGTGTAAATAGTACGAGTTATAATTTCGATACGATGAAGTTTAGGACGAATCGCTCAAATGTTACTTAGAACATCATCGTCCGATTTCGATTTTGAGAACGTGAAATTAGATAGTGTAAATACATTATGTCAACATACAGCGAAACTGAAATGAACATGTAAGCATGAGATGACAAGTATCGGAATATAGCACGAATTACGAGTTTATTAGGCCTTTTTTTTACTTTGTTAATTTTTTGTTTTTTTTTCTTTTCTTTATTATAATAGTGACACAATTTTCCTAGAACATAGCGCAATGCTAGTCAAAGCAGATAAATGTCAAGATTTGTATCGTTAGACTTACTGTGTTTTTTTTTTTTTTTCGTGTGAGTATAAAAGCTATAACTGGTTTTTAAGTCGCAATAAAATTATGCAGGGTAAAATTGAATCGAGAAAGTGAAATAAAGTTCTTTAGTAAATATATCCGATTTGTAAGCTAACGGTGATTAACGAAAAGAATTTTCTATAATTTATTTTAACTTTTTGGACTGTTATTGGATATAGATGAAAATTTTGCAAGATGTATTCCATCGTGTCTTGTAGTTTTGAATAATCGACATTTTTTATCGCAAAAGCTATACGCTTTCTTGTATCTCTTTACTTGAAAAGGTATTTCGCATATTTCGCATATACTACGGATAACAACACTCGTAATTTCGTGAGGAACGGGTATCAAACGTTTTGATCCGAAGACAAGACAACTAAATCACATACACGTGTAACTTGCGTATATTAAATGTATATGTACATGTAAATATATATTATGTTCGATCGTTAAACGTAGCTCGTAGCAAATTAAACAGTTTCATTCAAAGTTTAATAGTAAACGGACGAAAAAAGTTTATATAAGACCAATATGATTTCCCTTAGAGACGTATTCTACTTGTTTAATTAATTTACCACTTGTTTATCCCCGTTGTATTTTATATATATGTAAATGTAAGAGCTGCGCAATGCAGCAGTTTTTCACTCTAGTTTAGATAAAAATATATTGATATATTTTAAGTCCTGTAATTTATTGTCAATCGAAGAAGGATGCGATGGTTGAATTGAGCAGTGATATCTACGAGTTGCAACAAATTGTAGACAAATGATAAAGTAAGGTCGATCGAAAAATGTAATATTACGTATCTTTAATTGGTTTTGCGAGTATGTCTTGTTTGTATATTTTGTGATTTTTTTTGTACTAGCGATGGCTGAAAACATTGTAGATAGTTAACTCATCAACTTATAATTTTAATTATATTTATCATTAATACATTTATAATTAACGAAAAAATATAGGTACTAAAGCCAATGTAACTCATTTATATACTGCAATCGAGCAAATATAAGAGTCATGTGACTCTAATGCCCTTCTTTGACTATTTATCTGTAAGCTTACCTTAGGATAAATTCTGAAACTTTGGAAAATGACGAAATTACTTAATGCTTTAGTGCGACAGTCTGAAATTATGCCAATATTTTATATTTTGTCTATTTTTAATACGTTTGCAAGCCACTTTTTCGTCGTTTTACAAAACTTGAAGGATCGATAAAGTCGACGTTTATTTTTGCAGCACCTTATCTTTTTTCATCGATTTTTCTAATAAATAACTGTACAAAGCTTATTGAATAATTTCATTGTGTAAAATAAACGAAGGTTGTGAAATTTATCGCAGCCAAAAGCAAACTTGCGTATATTGTTTGACGTACTTCTAATTTTATACCTTTTCTACGATTGTGACGAAAACTGAAACGAGGAATCAGTACTACTCGAGAGATGGATTGGTTGTAGAAGAACGTGGGTGCAAAAAAAAAATTAAATTTAGCTTTCACAAAGTGTATTACGTCCAGAGGACAATTGACTAGATCGAGAATACAGTGTGCGTTACAATACATTACAAACTCACAGTAAGAGAACAATTAATTTTCTATCAACTATTTTTGAACGATACCAAACATCAAGGATATCATCAATCAGAGAAACATTTTCTATTTAGTTGAACGAAGAAAAATATCAATGATAAAATAATTAAACGATTAGTAGGATTTAGTTAAACGATTTAACTTTCGAAATTGTTCCTTGCAATTACTAATCTGTAGTCAATAACCACACTGACATTTTTGCCTCGACGAGATCTTGACGACGTCAATATTTCTTTATGATTAAATATCTACGTTTTTCATCTTTGACAGCTGATTAATTATAAAGGCACCGACGGTCGGTTGTCTGTACAAAGGGCCATGATACAATTTATTGGCAGTCGTATTAGTTTACTACACATTGCGATTATTATGAAACAACAAGTTTCATGTAATAAAAAAAGACAATTATCAACTTATACACCTATATCGTTTTGTATTTCGCATTCGCTATGTTAGATGAAACTCTTTTTTTTTATGGGACAAACCACAATGTTAGTTATTTTTGTTTTTCTATTTTTAGGTAAGCTAAAGTTAGACAATAATTTGAAATAAATTGATCGAACAATAGAGTTGGTTTAATCATCCTTTCATCAAAATACTGAATCTGCGTGAAATATACCAAAGATAAACGGCATTTATCCCGATTAAAAGTAATTAAAAAAAAGCATACAAAATGTATTGCTCGCAAAAATAACGAATAAACATTTTTTAAAAGGAAAATTTGTAAAGACCATTAATCACAGTTGAAGTTAGTATCAATTTTGTTTCGCATTTCGTTCTTTCGTCATGGATTTATCACTATTCGCAAGTCTAGTCGAAAGTACTTTGTCAGGTTGTAATTAAGTACAAAAGGCATCGATGTATAAATATTAATAAATTGAGGGTGCGATAACGAAGCGATTTAATTCTAGTAAATTCTCCTCATTTCGCAAACTCGATCGCTTCTATTCCGAACAAATTGTTGATTGAAGAAATACGTATTTTCGGTAATCTTTGAACGGTAAATCTACGTTTAATTATTTACAAGATACAAATTCATTTTTACAAATGTGTATACCTTTCTCGCCCTCCCCCCCCCCCTACCTTAGTCAACCCTATAAGCATATATTACAAACAATGTAAACGATCCGAACGCATCGTTGCAATCAATTTGTAATTGTTGTTTCGCCAGAATACGCAATTGACAATATGACATTTGAATAAATACAACGAATGTATATCGAGCGTAATGATTTATTCGACAACGAATTATCGCACCCGCGTCGAACGAATTTCTCTGTTGGAGATGTAACGAGTTTGGAGTATTATCGCCTAACGTTTTTTCACAAAATATATATAAATCTATAATATCTTTGTTTTCTTTTTGCTAAATAATTGCTGTACACGATGAACATTTTCAAAGTAACGAATACTACTTTGAAGAAAATGCCATTATTATACGAAACAGGCTCAACGTGTTTTTATACTGCACGTACATATCAATAATATATATTTTACCGAACCATCGAATAATAGAATTTGCGCTTATCGTTGAATAAACCATGCACCAGCAAGATAAATGCTATTGTAGAATTTGAAGAAAAAAAAATTGATCGTAAAAACAAAGTCGTACATAAGTAAAGTGACAATGCGGTACTCGTTGTTATCGTCACAAGAGTACGTACGTATGGTGACGTTGGCCTGATTAGCGTAAAATAAGAAACCACGAGCCACAGTCTCTTTCTGTCGTTAAGGGCTACGATTATATGTATATACGTATAGGTATACACGATAAACACGACTGTACAAGACAAAAAGAAAAGAATTTTGAGACGAAACACGGCAAAATAACCGTGCAATTTTCCTTTTCATTTCGTTAGGAGAAGAAAAAAAGCAACTAGCGACTACTGATTTCGCCTTGCGATATATGTATATATATATATCTCAATCGATCGATCATTAGGATTCACTCGTCAAACGCTTAAATCTTCCCATTCTTCGCGTTGTCGAGGAGTAATTTCAAGCGTCAGTCGAATAATTTGAAGATTCATCAGGCTCTCGTGCATCCTGGACGGTAATGGATTTTCTTTCAAGTTTAAAAACTCCAACATTGGTGCGTGCCTCAACGACTCTACGTCCACGTCTGTAAAATTCAACGAATCGTTGTGAGCGTGTACGTGTTTTTCTTTTCTCAAAAACGAGCGAATTATCGATTGATTTATTTGTACGTATAACCATAGACTTACCAATGATGGAATTGTTATTGGCTAGCAAACGTTTGAGACGAGGTATCCGAGAGCAAACGTTTGGTAAGGCGATAAAAGCGTTGTACGAAATATCCAACCTTTCGAGTTCTTGAAGCTCGGATAACTCTTCGGGAAGTTTACTCATTTGATTGTGACTAAGGTTCAATTCTGCGCAACGACAAGGTATGCACAATTCCGAAATGACAAAAGAACAAAAACAACGTACTCGCGATAAACTTACCCATGATGAGCGAGAATTTAACCGCAAACTTTGGTGGGATCTTGGTAATGACGTTACCCGAAAGATCGCAACTTTTTAATTCCGTATGTCTCATGAGATGATAGACGGCATCTGGTACCTGCATCAGTTGGCATTCCGACAGATCTGTGAACAATTACGTGAAATATCGTTACGATCATTTCCCTTTTTTATTTTAAACGAACGAATCAAAAGTACTTGATTTACGCGCACAACGATCTCTCGTTTTTTATTCGGCAATTCATCGAAGCAAGTGAGCCATACCGAGAGAATCACGGAAAAGCGTTTGCGCTTTCACTTATACGTCGACTTCCGCGCGATATTAAAAAAAATCCCCCAAGCCTGCAACGCCTCTCTCTCTCTCTCTCTCTCTCTGTATATATATCGTTGTGTACACATGCACGATTTCTGCATCAGACCT
This sequence comes from Chouioia cunea, assembly GCA_030064505.1. Lineage (NCBI taxonomy): Eukaryota > Metazoa > Arthropoda > Insecta > Hymenoptera > Eulophidae > Chouioia > Chouioia cunea. Next base: position 2,315,916 of record JAOPFQ010000001.1, read on the forward strand.
TGTTAACGCGCCGCACGAGCAAACAAACGTTTCCGGGTGCACTGACTCGCGCATTTTGCTCTGTGCACGCGTCTCTTCTTTCGCTCGTCGTAGTTGATTTCTTCGAGATGCGTTTCTCGTCGTCGTTATCGAGAGTGTACGCACACGTTTTAACCATGTTCGATTACCGCGACAAACGACGCTTTTGTTTCGATATCGCGTACACGGTTACGTCTTTACTTTTGTACAAACGACAATTGCTTTGACGAAAAAGCAAAGCGCGTATAGCGCTTCAAGAGTCTACGCGGAAAGTAGTCAAAAATAGACTGGAACGTTACAGTTCTCGAGTTACGTTGGCATAGGGAACTTGGCAAAATCAAATTTCACGCCGTTCGAGCGCGATCGTTTGTAATTTGTCCATCGACGAGGATACGATCGAGAATAACATTTAGAAAAAATGCGCTTTTCGCACAACGCACGTATGCAGAGAGAGAGAGAGAGAGAGAGAGAGAGAGAAAGAGAGATGCATTCAACTCGCTCGCTGATAAAATCGTAAAACCCGCGCTCGCGCGACAACGGTGTGTCGCGTCAGATCTAGAAGAGCGTCCAAGCGACGACGTCGAATAATGGACTTTCACCGTGCGTCTCAGCTATCGTACGTTGACGCTATAACGTACACGCATACGAGACTAAAATTGCAATTGAAATTGGACGATAATTGTTAATAAATTGATTTACCAAGCGTATTGTTCTCTCGTGCTTCCTCGCAGCGAAGTATTACCCTCGTGACAGCGTTCGCCATGTTGACTCGGTAGTCAACGACTGAACTACGGCGCGCGAAACGTACGGGAGCTTCGAATTAAAGCGCTCCAACGGAGTTCTCTTTCGGTTTCGAAAATAAAATACGTCTGCAGCCTTGACATCGTTCGAGGTTACGGGCTCGTTACAACCTAGCTAAACGATACCGCTTTGCGCCACTGGACTGCGTTTCCAACTCGACTTTTAACTTCCGTATTCTCTTTTTTCTCTCCTATCTAATTCACGCGTGCGTCAGAGAAAGCGTATGCTTATGTAAACTATTCCGTTAATTCGGTGGTGTATTTATGTAATTGCAAGAAATCGATGCGTTATACATACCTTTAGAAACTACACACACGGTGCTAATTAACTATAATAATTTTCCATTTTTTTCTTTTTTTTTCTTTTCTTTTCATCGTATACGTATATATCAGTTTTCGGGAGGTTTCAGTCGCGCTGATATCCAGCGATACCTCAACGATAACAAAAGAAAGAAAAAACAACAAATGAAAAAAAGAAAAGAAAAGTCATTGCTCACCGCGGGCAAAGTAGAGTAGACACGGAATTGCAGCTGCGCACAAAGGCGGCGGATTACCCGTACGGTGAGCTACCATTTATGGCTTTAAGATCCCATGTACGGTACGATACGACGCGCAAAAGATGGGCATAATGTATCGTGTGTTTCGTACACTCACGTACACAAGTGCGTGTAGTACACGAGAGAGAGAGAGAGAGAGAGAGAGAGAGAGAGAGAGAGAGCACGCATAGCGCCAAAAGCTTTCGGACACAAAGAAACTATTTTTGCCAACTTGAAGAGAATATACCGCAATGACGGAAGAAAAGCTCATGAGTTGCTTGCAACTTTGGGAAAACTCCAACAGCGGGATACGAGGAATTATTTTCCATGTGCGCAGTTGTCGCGTGTTTTTTTTTTGCTTTAATGTTTTACTTTTGTTTATCGAATTTTTACAGCTCAACAATACATCGAGAGCATCTTCCGTGGAACAATGACCGGATACACGTGTTGCGCAATTTTGACTTTTCTATATCCGAGCAATTATCCAGTGCGTTATACCGCGTTAAACAACTCTCCCATGGCATTTCACTGTGAATTTGTGCACGTTTTCTTTTCCGACAAATTGTGCGCGTGCTAGTGCCTACACCGCGAACAATCTTACAGATACACACACACACACATACATATCTATATATACTTTTCGTCGATGAAAATACCCGCCGAAAATGTCTTCACGTACAAACGTAGTAAAACTGATATATTGGTTTCTTAGATGCGTAGATAATGAATAATCCAAGCTCTATAATACGTTACGTGCATTGCAATTAGAAAATAATTCACGTCCTCGTTCGTGAAACGCCTTACCGCCCAATTATCGTTCGTACTCATCAATTATGCATATTTATTACACAATCAATGTTGATTGCTCTTGACGATACTAAAATATCGATGAATTTAGCGAATATTCGTAAGACCCTCGATCTCCGTTGGTCAAATGATTATAAAGGGCGACGTGATGATTCACGTCTATACGTGTGTATACGCAGAGAGGAGAATAAAAAAGATAAAAACGGAATATATTTTTCTACGGCATTGAAGAGCCAGGTATGGCATGGTGCAAGGCTCGCGGAAGTGCATTGTTCGTCTTTTCGGCAGAGAGAGAAGGAGAGAGAGAGAGAGAGGCTATTTTCGGGTCCTCCGATCGTGTTGTCTTTGTTGATTTGTTTCTTTTCTGTCTAATAAAAACTGACTCATGACAACTTATCACCAATTAATTATCGATATCCTCGATTACGGCAATAAAACAACGTTTGCGTGAGTATCGCGATGAATTATCGAATGTACGACTCGCTTGTACATGGTTTATACACAACAGAGAGAGAGAGAGAGAGAGAGAGAGAGAGAGAGAGAGAGAGAGAGAGAGAAGCGACTACATCGGGTCACCCAAAGAATTTGATACACGCCGCTCACGAGACTTGCATCAGTTCGCGTCGTTCGATTGCCAAGCTACGCAACGAGCCGCGATATGGTTTATTGTTAAAAGTTTGCATTCGTTGGAAAGACCTTTTGTATAACTCGTGTGATTCCGACATAGAGCATCTGTTGCTAATCTTTTTTTATTGTACATTATCCGTTTGTCGATGATACTCGATACTTATCTTATCGGTTTTTGCAAGAGAGAGAGAGAGAGAGAGAGAGAGAGAGAGAGAACAGTAACCGAACGTTGAAAACGCGCAGTTCACTGTCAATGACACAGTGACTCAATTTCGATCTAGTCTATTTGTTATCCAACGCACTGTAGCTTATTTCGACAATCGTTGGGAAGAGAATTGTTTTTACCACTGCAGCAAATGCATCGTAACGGTGTCTCGTTTCCACGAACGATTCGCGCGAAAATCCGTAAGCGTTAGCCTTGTTTTTTTTTTCACGCCTACTCGATCAAGTTACTCAAAGGAAAGAAAAGACAAAAAGACTCACCTAGTTGACAATTGTCTTGAGCTTCCTCGCATCTAGATACCACTCGGATGATAGCTCGACCTGCGAGCTGAACACACACAGCCATAGCGACATTACGTTCACCCTGTTCTTGCGTGACGACCTGCTGTACTTGTTCACCTTCGTACGACGTGGGGGGTTTCATTCTCGAGCTATTTGTCCTGTTCACTTTGCGTGTACGTCGTTGACGTTGTCGCCGTCGTCGTTGCTATTGTTATTGTTGTTGCTGTTGTCGTTGATGTTGACGTTGCGTTCAAAGACCGCACGCACGCTTTCGCTCTCGCTTTCTTTTCTTAAATCCCACTTGCGCCGTTGCACTGACCAACGATTATTGCGACTCTTGACTCCGTTAATTAGACCTGGTACTTTGTTTGGGCTTTCAACAGAGTTATTCACCGTTAATCGTCGCTTCTACAAAAATAAGACAACGTTACGGCGTTAAAAAGGTGGATGGTTACACGAGAGTTACGTATGTACGGAGGGAAGTTGAAGCAACGAAGAGTCGTCGCCCGTTACTGATACGTTCGTTCGGAGACCGGTGCTATTTAAGCCCTCGCGCTCCCACTCGATCAGCTGACTCCTTCTCTCTCTCTTCTCGACGGTGCTACTTGCTCGTCGTAGTCGTATAGCCGCCGCTTTGTCTGTTTGAAAACAAAACAGTAAATTGCTCGCCACGTGCTTTCGCGTACAACCTGCCAGAGCGCAACCAACGCGATCTCCGCTAAAGTGAGGACGAGCTTTGTGCACGATTCGACATCGATAAGTCTTACCTATTCTCTCTCTCTCTCTTTCTCTCTCTCTCTCTCTCTCGAGTTCCGGAACTGCCTGTTTTTCTTCTGCTTTTGCTTTTTCACGGAGAACAATTCAGAGTCACGCTTAAACGTCGCGAGTTTTTGTTTTTTCGATCGCGCGGAGGAAGCTTTTGCGACGTCTTCTCGCGAGCGATTCGATTGGCTTTTACGTTGGTATAACGTCGAGCTAACCATGGTTTTGTTCGAATCGTGCAGCGTTATCTTATCGAACAAAGTTCGCAAACAAAGCGATTCCTTGATCAACGAATTAAATCTTTGTCTCGTGTTATTCTCGTTGTGGTCGTTACGTTTAAAGTGTCAAACGCAAGAATTAGATGGACGCTGTTTTGCGTGGATTATCGCACGCCGTACTCGTTCGGCAGTTTGCCCGCTATACGCGCTTCTTTGAAACGCAGAAGAACGCACTCAAAAAGACGCGTTAAATATTCTCCACTTCAATGTTTTCATTTGAATGTTTTATCGTCGTTCGAGCTTTTCGTTTCTTTTCATCAATGTGTATTTTCGTTGTTCAAATTTAAGTTTAGATGCACGTTAAACTTGACTTATCTTTCTTTCAATTGCCACGATTACGCGCAACCGACGGTTATTTTTATTATTGAGTAGATTTTTTGAAAAATGATCAGCGATAACCTCGTCTCGACATCCACTGCTACAGAACGTTGAGCGAATCGTCGATCTATCGAATGTCTATTGCACGAGACGAATTGTCGCGCGACAACTCGTAATCCACCTCGTTATCAAACCTTTAATTGCGTTAGATTTAAAGTAAAAATCACGTATATTCGCACGAGGATAGCACGATGAAATATTGCACGTGTGCGCGATAAAGCTATATAAGCGATACACGACGGTCGAGTCGTGTGCAGACCAGCTGGAAGATTTTGCCAAAAGCTCCGTTTATCTTTCTCTCTTCGTTTGAGACAAAGAGCTTTAAACTTGCACTCGCACGCGAGAAAGAGAGAGAGAGAGAGAGAACTGCTTGGCTCGGTGTACGCGAGCGAGAGTGCGCGTTGCTCTCCTTGAACGCACGCTTTCGAACTCTTGGAAAATTTCCCAAGTTTTTACGTCTCTCTTTCTCTCTTCCTCAACCACGAGTGATGTCTTTGACCGCGAGCTTGCGCGAAAGCTCGCAAACTTTCGACGTACAACCCGGCGATCGTTTCGTTGTTTCGTTTAGAGTTTATTTTTTGGGCAACAAAGATAGAGAGAGAGAGAGAGAGAGAACGATCAAGGTCGTTCGTTTTATACAGAATTACTAATCGAATAATTTCGTAAAATTCGTAGAAATATCGAATTTTCATTGTTTTTTGCGCGAACGTTACGCTCGAAGACGCATCGTGAAGAATTATTAATTGCAACTCGTGCGGGAATCCGAGCGAAAATATCAAACGTATGTTCTTTTTTAGACGATCAAAGGATCGTTTTGTTCGGTTATTTGATAAAAGGACAACGCAACGATAAAAGGAATAAAGGGCATTTCGCCAAAATAATAAGACGATCGATGAAAAAGATATTGAAACGGAAGTAAACAAGCGAGATTACCGACTGGTTGATTTACCAAGTCTTAAGCGAGGGATCGACTGTTTATGATATGGGGGAGGGCTTACTGGTATAACTACTTTGGCTTCTGTCCAGCGAATACTGCGCGCGTGCAATTTTCGTGCCGAAAATAGTGCGCTTTATTTTACTTTCTATACAGCCTTTATTTTTTTTTCAATGCTAACGCCAAAACAGTTCATTTGTCTTCGTCTTCTTCTTCTTTCCAGCTCTGCAAGTTCGATTTCGTCTTGTTTTCGTTGTCGTTGCTCTCGTTCAAGGAAATATGGTTTACGATTGCTTTATTCTAAATATCCCGAACACGCGAGTGTGCTTTAGTTTGTGAATCTTATTCGCTTAAACGTTGTAGGTCGTTGTACCAAGGCGGCTGTTGCTGCACGCATACGCACGCCCACAGTTCTGGGGTCACAGTTATTTTTATTGAGCTTTCAAAGTGGAGGCGGTAAAATTCATCGGCGCGTGGCTCGAGCTAGCTTGGATCGATTTAAATCTTTCCACCTGACCTACGTGCATTGTTACCGTTAAACGATCAAACGTCCTCGACAAACGTTTATCATTGGCATACGACGGATTGTAGATTATCAACGATTTACCTTTGCGAACGTTCAAAGTTTCGATACGATACATCGTTGTGCACCATCGCGAGCTTTCAAGTCAGTCGGCAAAACAAAAAGCGAGCAAAAAAGTAAACGTAACCAACGTTCAAGCAAACGGAAATAAGTCTAAATATAAAACGTACTCCTGCGAGGATTAATGCAGCATCTCTGTAAACGCGCAACAACAAAAAAACACACACACACACACAAGCCTCGTGCGTACGGTGAAATTGGTTTGGGTACGGTGCGTGATTAATCGTTGCGTAGCACGTGACGTATTTCCGCTTTTTCTCAAGCGTCCGAGCGCGCAAAACCTTGATTCTCTCGCGGGGACGGGATTTGCGCATTATGTCCAATTTTCGCTGCTTATTTTTGTAGTCAAAGTCGCGTTATATCGCTCTTTATTCGCGCGATACGAGTTTATACGCACGAGCTACTTTTTTTCCTTTCTTTTGTTTTTTTTTCGCAATTACGCACGAACTAACGTGAACTAACAAGGAATTTCACTTTAACACGCTAATTACAACGGTTTGTCTTGATGAATGATTTAACGTAATCGTAGCTTTTCACTAGGATAGCAACGTTAACGTCTAATCGTTCGGTTGTTATCGGATTATTTTTCACGGAGTAACGAGGGTAAATTGTCTCGTTTCTATGTATAGCCTAGTCAAAACGTGTACCACCGTAAAAGCATTTAGACGCGACTCTATTTTTATTTCCCGTAATTTCCAGTAGCATTCGTGCAGCCGTCCTGCAAGCAACTAAGTACTCTATTCATCGTCCAAAAATACTTTTCTCACAAAAGCTATTATCGGATTTATATCGGTTTTCAAAAATTCAAGTCGTTGGACTGTCGCAAGCGTAACGACCAAATTTCCAGGCAAAATATTTACCCGTTAAAGCTTACATTTGTTGTTCCATGAATTGGTCGTAAAGTTGATCGTTGTTCGATTTCTTTCTTTTGTTTTTTTTTTTAATTTTGGCGTAGCGAGCTTCCCGTTTGTACAATTTCAGCAACCTTCGTGTTGTGCGTTTCTCGCACGTGTGGGATTTTCCGAGCGCTAAAGCGACGCACGCAAACAAAAATATCTGGATGTAATGACTAGACGGTGACAGTTTTTATGATTTTGTTCGTTTTATTCTTTATTTGTTTGCTCGTTCGAGTTTCTTCGCTTTGCATTTCCAATACATCAAAAAATAATTATAAAATCTCTCGTGTACTTGAAAATAAGTCTCGAAAGTAATACAAGTTCCTCCTTAACAGTCGGGTTATCTCAATCCTACACTACACCGTGTATAAAACACATTTCGTTTATTTTCAGTTTAGTCTATAACGTTTAAAATATTTTCTTTCGCATTCGCATATCTTGTGATGTCCATCGAGAAATCAATTGGTTTATAAAAAATAATACAATCGATAAATCAGCCGTTTCGATACGTTCGACTCGTTTCACATACTACGATATATATCGTTTAATTTGACGTTTGTAACGTACGTACGTGTAATATATATATATATGCTTCGAAAGTTTTTCAATAAAATTTACCTCACCATGGGAGTAGCGTTATATACGTGTTCTACGGTACATACAACATTCATAAATCAGTCAAAATTCACATTGTTCGTTGCTAATCGAATTATACAATTATTTGTTCCGAACGTTGTTGAAGTGGATGCGCAAATCAGTTCGAAGACAACGGACCATCCTGTAAAAAAATATATATAGATAGCCGGTCACAGCGACGTGTGCATTACGTGTAATAACATTCGAAAAATGAGACATTCATCTATGCGTACAAGGAAAAATGGAATATGCTCCAATAAGCGCATAATATACGAGTGTACGTATTATTAGCCTTGTTAATCTTAATAATCGAAGCTGAAAGATCTTGGAAATATATCGAAATTCGCTTATTACGTGACTTTGGTAAAGATACGTAAGGGTAGAATGTCTTGTTGTGTACATCGTTTCTCAACGTGTACGTATTTTGCACGACAATTGAATTCGACCAATCGCGTGAAAAAATATTTGTCTCGAATAACGAAACGCGTTCGAATTAAATATCGTAACAATCGTTAAATGTCTACGGCTATAAATAACATTTAAAAATAAGAAAAAATCGTTTTCGCACAGCATGCTCCAAGAAAAGCACTAATACTGACATTCATATTCAAATAAATCTGCAAATACTGCGCATCGGGCTATCTTGCTTTCGGAGTGTATCTCGAATGTATATATATATATGTACCTATAATGTTGTACGTGTAAAGCACTTGTCAAATTGTCCGTTAAATCTTTAAATGGCCTCTAAGACGCGTATCTATTGAAAATTTCAACTGCCGATAATTTCTCTAGAATTACCTATATTTATGTATTAAATATCAGAGTCTTAGCACTTGGTGTTCTCCGGTGAACAAACACACGAGCTACGTATCCTCATTGTCGTTTCATGTGCATGTGCGCGTGTAAGTGTACAATCGATAATTGTGCCCTAATAAAAGCAGAGTACATGCTATATATACGTGTATATATTATTTTGCGTGCTCGAATAAAAGTTATACGTCGTATAATCTCTCGCGAGAAGAAATTGACTCACGTAGCAGAAAACATCTGGCACTGTGTTATATATAGAAAAAATATGTACACCTATATCGTAATATATATATATATATATATATATATATATATATATGTCTGGATAAATCTGAACGTTTGTTTGCGTTTTTTTAACGAGTTGAATTAGGCCGATCGAACTGTTCTTGAGCGTGTTGAAGTGCAGCGCAATAATGCAACAGCAATACGCTCAAAGCGTGTACTCTTGCGTCGCACTCGTTCATCTGTTTGGTACTCTGAACGTCTAATTGCGGTAGTAGTTCGCGTCGTAAATTCGTTTCCGTATCCAGCGATGCTTTCAATTTCGTGATCTACAACAAACGACATTTTCAATTACTTGTATAGACGTGAAAACAAAGAAAAAAGTCAAATGGATTACCATCGAATTAATCTTGTCGATACGTTCTTGTGGCTCCAAGTGTGAGTAAAGAAACTTGCCGGTATCCTTAGCTCTCGACATAAGGCTATCGTCAAAGTCACCAGCGAGAAGCGACGTAGCAACGCTTTGTTCCACGCCTTCGAGTAATTCAGGACTAATAGCCAAATTTCCGGATCCAGTGTTGGTTGTTCCATTACTGCCAGCGACGAGCGAGCTCTAAAGTTTGTATAGTTGCCAATAATCAGCACACCTCAAGCAAAGAGCTTTCTTATCAAAAATGCCGCTGGGCTCATGCATATTCGTTTCTCTCTCTTTTTTTTTCTTTTTAACTTTAGAAAATCGTTTTCACACCAAACATAAGCAGAGAGAAAGAGAGATATATAAAAATAATACGAGAAATAGGCCGATCCAGCAAAGAAAATTCTCGCTCGATGCTCTTTTATATTTGGTTCCGTTCGTTTTGCGCTAGCGTACCAAGTAAAATATGTATAATATATATCATGTAAAGCAACTTCCAAGAAGCTGTGGTTAGTAAACGAAGCTTTGGAGCTATCAAAAAATCATCTTGGCGTATATCATTGATGGCGATGATTAATGACGATGACGACGACGGCGAGGATGATCACGTCGCACGGATGGTTACGAGGTGTTGGGGTGATTGTGTCAAACGACAAGCGATAAGCATGATTACGGTATAGGCGTATACACAACGTTTCAACAGTCGTTACAACAATGACAATATCACTGACAATCAATGGTTAGATATAAGTTCAAGATGCTGTTAAAATGTTATGCGCTAAATCTCTGCACGAGTCTTCTTGTTGGAAAGCTAACAAGTGTCTCTAAGCTATCCCTCTTAATTATTCGAATGCCATTACAAGAACCTAAACTAGAGCAAATTTATGAGACTACGATACAAAAATTGAAGGGTTCAAGGGTTAAACTGAAGGGCATAACTAATAAATAAGTACCTTACTGGACTATGGCGGACGAAAAGCAGATCAGCGCCAACGCAGTGTATTAGTGGTTAAAGAGAGAGAGAGAGAGAGAGAGAGAGAGAGAGAGAGAGAATGTGCAAAAAAGCAGAATATATAGACTAAAACACAGCCAGTTGTGTGATACCAAGCGGACTTTTAAGGGTGATCCTTTTAAAAGCACAATGGAAATAACACATCGATCAAATGATAATTATAGACGAATCAATGAAAGTAATATTAATAGATAGGATTAATGATATTAATAATTAGCGGATAAATATAACGACGACGACGGAAAGAGGTAACGCCAAAATACGCGTAAACAGATTCGTCGATTGTCGCGTCATTGATTATCTTGATCGAGGAACAATACATTATGCTAATCTGACAAAAGTGCTAACGTAAAAGCGTTAAGGGGAGGCGTCGACAACAATCGTTTGATCTTTTTCATACATTTAATAGCTGCTCTGTTTTATGTATATACAGAAGGTTAGCGTGCTACTTTGTTCACAGGTGATCGGATGACAAAAATAAAGATACAACACACACGGTCGAAGGTGTTGATATATAAAAATATAACCAATTATTACAAAAAAAATATCATCTTTATTGTCAAACGAATACACCGTCTAAATATCTGTCTGTTTCAAGTATAACAATGAAATGTTTTGACTTTGATCTTTTGTCGAGTCCGTTAAAGTAAACAGGTGCACAAGTGTGTTTTTTGTACGTACCTCTCCTCCCCTTAACTCGAAAATACAAAGAGGACAAAATTAAGAAAAAAAAAACAAAGAAACGAACAGAAACAAATCAATCGGGTGGTCGTCGTTTCGTTGGGAGGACGTTAAACTCGATCGACGTAATCAGTGAAAGTGACGCGAAAAAAATGATAACAAATTAAACATAAAAAAGAGCGAAAGAGAGAGAGAGAGTGATACATAGAGTAGAGTTGAATAGAGTAATAGTGGTGTGTTGCATTGAGGGGTTGGAAAAGTTGATTATCAAGAGAGATAGAGATAGAGAGAGAGAGAGAGAGAGAGAGAGAGAGATAGAGATAGAGAGAGAGAGAGGAGTTCTATAGAGAATCGAAGTAATTGTCACGAAATCTTGGCTGCTTTCTCTTGGCGAAAAGAAGTGACGGCTCTACCTTGCGGGATGCGCAGGGACTTGGGGGTAGGCTTCTGGATGCGAGGCCCTGTCCGGCACTCGGTGGAGCCAAGCAACTCGTGCTGCCAGCTTTCTTCAGGCCCAGGAGCGTGTTAGCTATGCTGGCCTTCACCCCCATCATACTCGCCCCCTAGGCCACACCAAATCAGTCGATACTTCAATTAATCACATACCACAATAAAAACACTCTTTACCCCCAACAACAATTATCATTCGCTACTTTTTTTTTTGTTTTCTTTATAAATATTCAATTTTAGTGCTTTATCGATAAGTGTATCTATTTGTTTGTTTTTTGTCTATAAATATTGTAGGATGTAATAGAATGGGGTGGGGGGTGGAGGGTGGAGGGAATGTTGCTGCTGCTGGTGCGGCTGCTTGCTGCTTGCTGCTGATTTAGTTTGCAAAAGAAAACCTTCACCCTCGCTTTATGTAACTGTTTACATTATTTTTTTATTGTCAACAATATTAGTAAATCATGCTTTAGTTAACAATGTTCTCTTTATGTACAGCAGTTATAATACGACGATAATCCTTTTTTTAATCTCACTGGTATATCGCCATAAAGATGCGGGACCGATCAAAGATTGTCCCGCGATCTGCGCACGAAAAAAAAATATAGATCTATCTAGCTAGATTTAATTGTGTATATTTCTCATATACTTTGACGTTCGACTAAAGTATGTAAATGTTTCATAAAAATCATCACTTCAAACTCACGCATAATCAAAACTCGACTAGTTGTCACAAGTACAAGGAACAAAACAACATAAATAAATAAAATCGATAAAAATAAAGTTCTCGTTGCATAAAGCAAGAACAATTGACTAGACTTGACCGGTTAATATCACTATCGCGAATAATCCATGATTCGCGTACAAAAGAACAAAATGCAATCAATCGAACAAACGAAAATGCTGTGCACATTGGTCACAACCCCGAAAAATATCTACGATTTCCATTTAATATCATCGACTTTAAGGTCTATACGAGGATATGCGTGTTTGGCTGTATTATATAATACGATTAGAGAATCGTAGAAAAGTAACAAGATAACAATGGAACTCGAAATAGAAGAAGAGAGAGAGAGAGAGAGAGAGAGAGAGAGAGAGAGAGAGAGAGAAAGAGATATCGTTTTAGAGCACGCAATCAACAAATCGCAAAGTTTCAACCAGCATAGAGCTAGTAAGTGCCCAGTACCTGAACGTTCTCTTCGCAACTCGTGAGCGATATTTCAGGCCCAGACTCAACACTCGTGATACTGGTCTCGGCTTCGTCCGCTTCAAACGCCATCGTTGCGACGCTTTCCGCGCCGCAAGCACCCGATGCTTGACATCTCGCCTCGCATTTTTTGTGACAAACCATTCCGCAATCTCGACATTGCACTGCATCTTTCAACCAGATCTAAAGAAATACAAAATAAACGATAAAACGTTCGATCGCTAGGATAAGTCAATTGTGCCACTTGCTTTTTTTGTGCAAAAGTCGCAGTGCGTCGCTCTATGGAAATGCGTTCTAATGAAGTCGTGTGGCTTCCTGTTTATCGCGTCTTCGTATAGGATAGGTTGTATCTTGACAGTTTCCTCGAGGCTTTTTTTACCGCTATCGGCTTGCTGCTGATGATGTTGCTGCTGTTGCTGTTGCTGCTGTTGACTTGGACGGTTTGACACCCACGTGTAGGACAATAAAACGTCACCGTAACACAACGATGGATCGAATCCGGAGTAGCCGTGTAGCTTGAAGCTTGATAAGGCTGGGGATGCTGTTAATTTACGCAATTAGTCATTCGAATAAAGATAGAAAAGTTAGCGCGCGTTCTGTTTTGAGCATTCGTTTTGAGCGAATTACCGGAATCGGGAGGCAGCAAAGCTTGACATTTCAAGTAGTGGCCGGTCGAAGACGTAGAACATTGAGATAAAATAAGTTTGATAGGAGCATTGATGTATCCTACTAATTTTGGCTGACTTTCGCTACTCTTGATCTTTGCCCAAACACCAATGTTCAAATATTGAAGTTCCGAGTCTATCTGAAAACTCTTTTTCTCGTCAAACGAAACGAGCGACGCGTAGCTCTTATCTTTACTCGTATAGTACAACTCGTTCATACTAGGAGTAGTGGCCTCGTTGACACTAACGGAATGCACGCTCGTCGACGTGCCAGACGAATTCGACGAGGCAGTTGAAATTCTTCTGGAGGGAGTTTCCGGAGCTTGGCTTGACTCTTCCGCGCTCGTGTTCGGATGGATATGAGAAGCCGACACTTGTACACTGCTTTTTCTTCTTTTGAATAGTTTACTACCGGTCTCGCTCTTCTCAGCCGTGTCGCTATCGAAGTCTCGCAAATCCGAGAATTTGATGGATTTGAAACTATCCTCTACGGTGAGCGTGTCGCTTTTCACCGAAGTTTCGCTCTTTGATGACTTCTTGGCACTTCCTTTGTCCAACGTACGTTCTGAATCCGGTTTAAACAGGCTGCTTTTTTCCCAATCGCTACTCGAGTACTTGCGCTCCACGCGAATGATGAATCGCCTCTGAGCGGCACTTTTTACCAGCTTCGCCACCTGATTCATGTTAGTAACTTTTTTACCATTGACCGCCACAATGATATCGCCTTTCTTCATCTCGGCAATCGCGGCTGGACTACCCGAGACTATCGTCTCGACGAGCACGCAATTTTGACCGATTTCGCTGATATTTTCTTGCTTGAAAACAACACCTAGCTGCTGAGAGCTAACTTTACTTATGATCAAATCCAAAATCATGTAGGGAACGCCACTGTACTGCGTGAGGCACACCCAGGGTGTAGCGTCTACACTAATTGTACAATAAATCTCAATTTGAGACAAATTTTCAGCATTGATCGAACTCGGATCAATATTTACACGGCTAAGTTCAATCAAAGTAACATCCAATATTCCTGGGGTCATTTGTGGCCCTGCAACCTGTTTACGCACGATCGTTAGCGACAGTTTCTTTTTCTTTTTTTTTCATCGAGTTATTATCGCATCTTACCTCTGATAAATCGATATCCTCGTCATTGAGTCTACGGAAGAAAGGTTTGTAACGCATTTTGTAACGAGGTAGAGTGTGTTTTCGACGAACTGCCCTACGGATTTGACCAGTTATAAGTGAAATTATTTGCGGCTGCAGTTGACGCCCTTGAAAATGTGATTGAACGTCTAATTCTAAAATTGGTTCTGTATAAAAACTTAGAGACCAGTGAGTGTATGGAACTCGTGTAAACTGAAGTCTTGCTTTGCCAGTTAATCTTTTCACTGTTATTCAAAAATATTCAGTTATCGACCTTACATCTTTTCCAAAACACATATTTATCTTATTCGCAAAACTAATTACCTTGAAGTGACAAATAAGCTGTCTTACCCAACAACATTTTCACATCTATTGACATTTGGAAGTTTCCTGAATAATGCAAATCTAAACAAAGATCTAAAGTTTCTAGTAAACCTGTATCTGCACATATTTTAGCATCAGCTACATCTAAACTTTTAATCGTGGGGAAGTGGTTGCCTAAGTTCAAGTCTCGTAACTAAAATATCATCAAAATACCACTGATCTCGTTATTTACAGGTACAAACAATTAAAGATTACATACCTGCACACTATCAAACAATTTTCCCGTAGTCGACTGATTGAGAAGTTCTTTGAATTCATTATTTAATTTACGATAAAGCCAAAGACGTACTCGCTCTGCATTTCTCAACTCGTTGAAAAGGAATTGTAAGGTTAAATTTATGGCTAAATTTTCATTCCCTTGTGATAAATTTTGACGAGGTGAGCTGATTGAAAAATTCAATATTTCTTGTTCTATTCGATTAACTAATTCATCAGGTAACTGTGCTGCTCCAGGTGGCATTGGATGCTTTGGTACACTTGCCTCTGGCCCAGTCTCCAAGTATTTTTTGAAAATATAAAATTCCAGTAATAGCGTACATATTACTCCGTAAAGAAATGCAACCACAGCCAACAAAA
Source organism: Chouioia cunea (assembly GCA_030064505.1). Lineage (NCBI taxonomy): Eukaryota > Metazoa > Arthropoda > Insecta > Hymenoptera > Eulophidae > Chouioia > Chouioia cunea. The sequence continues at coordinate 2,331,294 of JAOPFQ010000001.1, forward strand.
TAATATCAAAAATGCCCATACTAGTGTTCACCTAGCAAAACACTGAGATTCTACTCGACAATCTTCTGAAAAATATGATCACTGTTATTAATACTCCATTGTATTACTGAGCAATGATACTTGCTGCGAACAAGCAACAAATTTTATACAAATGTAATATCTGTACAAGAGAAAACTTACAATTGCAAGTGAAATTAGACATTGAGGAATGGCGTTAAACTAGGAACCCTTTAAAATCTTGGGAGAACAAACGTAATTAGCGAGAGTTTGTCGTGTCATGCTGAGCGCCGCTTTTGTAACTGTACTTTGTTTTTGTCCTTCTTTACGCGTTATAATTAAAAAATCGATACTACTAATGTTCCTAGTGTAAGTCGTCAAATCTAAACTCTTTTCCCATTGTGTTGCGCAATTGCAAACTTACACATTAGCAGAAGGCAAGAAGGTTTGTGGACGTGTGATACGGAACAGTCAAATTATTCCGACGTACATACTACATATCTTGACATTTCTTTATCGATCTTGACGGCCATGTTGATTAAGTATGTCGTCGATATTCAGCATGCGCTTTCGTGCCATGATTATCTGAGAATACAAGTGACGAAAGATATATGTTACGACGTGGATACAAGCTTTAAGATGAATCATATATGAAGTGATTTATTTATTTACCTCATTTGGAGGTATCAAAATTGCGAAACAGTTATCAGCTGATTTTGACAGGCAAAGGTCTTTCACTGTTGCCAGACTTTCTCTACTTTTCGCTCTTGTTTCTACCGATTTGGCAAATGCGCAAACTCCTCGAATGTTTACAGATATACAACGATTACACGAGTTATCAGGCTTTATCAAGGAATGCCGTAAAATACGTTCATTTAAAAAATGCACGACATAATAAATTACATGTAATATTTTATAAATAAAAATTGTCTCATTATATATAAACAGTCATTCATTTACACTAATTTATGCATCTCGTTTTAGAAGAATTCATTATTAAAATATAAATAGATTTAATTATATTTATTTTTACATACAGATGTAATAAAAATTACCGAATATTTCAATTTATTAGAGGTTATATTTACAAATGCAGATTCGAATACACGTACTTATGTACTTCCATTGTTCAGAACGATGGCGTATCACACCGATGTAGTATAACTAAAGTGCATCACAAACACAATCAATAATTCTACTGGGCAATTAAAGTTGCGCAATAAAACAGATATTTTGTAAGTAAGTTTTTTTTGGTAAGTGATTTTTATTTGGGAAAAACAACTAAATATTTTCCCAAACAAATGGTTTTGGTAAAATTTTCGAAAGATAAATTAAGAACATAACCTTACAAATAATGCCATGTTGTTAGTAAATTTCTATATTTATTGTTAGTTTCACTGTATTTTATTATTCAGCTCATGCATGCTTTGCTAATAACTGCCACTATTTGGCCAAATTGAGTCTGAAACGATGGCTGCTTTAATGAAGAAGAGAGTCTTAGCTGAATTAAATCAGAGTCAAGTAAGTATCTGTTAAGAAAAATGAAATTCTAGTGCTGTATTTCGATAAAATTTATTAACTATCTATTCTACGATTTGTAGACAGCAACATCCGAGCTACCTGTCAAACGTCTTAAAACACTTAGGCTCCTTTGTTCAGGTTCATCGAAAAATGGCTCAACCAACAAAGGAGGTTCAGCGTTAGCGTACGTTGAGTGTTTAGAAAAATGTAAAGGTGGCAATGATGCCTTACAATTATTGGTTCGAATATCGGATACAATCAGTCAAATGGCCTTGGAAGACATTCCGACAATAGTTAAGAAATTAGCTGAAAGATTTGCAATTGAACAAGAGGCAGCAGTTAGAGCTAAAATTCTTTGGATTTTTGCCGAACTGGGCGAAATAGCTCCTGATGCTATGGAAAAAATCAAAATTATAACTGAAACAGCAAATCTTTTGAAAACTGAAGAATCTCATAGAGTAAAAAGTCATGGTCTTGCCTGTCTTTTAAAGTTGGGAGATTATAACAGGTAGAAACACACCGTATAGTATTAGTAAAACAAGTAAATATTTCAAAAAGTAGATTTTTATTTGTCTTTTGTTTACAGGCCCTTAGTTTTGAAAATTGCTAGGGATCATCTATCGGACACTTGGCATGGTGTACAAACAAGATGTTTGTCTATAATAGGCCGCTACTTATCTGCAAACGCAGCTGACGATACTCTGGTATTAGTAAACAATTATTCCAAGTCTCAAGATCCTAGAGTTCGAGCACAGGCATTTGAAACTATGGCTGAACTTCACACGCACAGAGGTTGTAGACTTCCTGCAAGTTTTTTTCAAGAAGCTTGCCAATGTCTGAGAGATGACTATGAGATAGTCAGGCGTGCTGTGTTAAAATTAATTTGGTTACTAGGGAACGAGTATCCGGAAAAGTATTTGAATTTATTGTACATTCTCATAAACATCGTGTTTGATCTTTAACTAATTAATGAAATGCTTCTTTCGCAATTTGCAGTACAATATCAGGAGATCGAGAATTCGGTGAAGACATGCGTATGGTTGACAGTGCCTTTTGTAAACTCTGTAGCCTTATGGGAGATCTTTCTCCTAGGGTAAGAGCTTCAGCTATGGCTTTACTTGGTTCATTAAAGAACGTATCTCGTCGACATATAGAACAGGCATTAGACAAAAAGCAAATAAGAGTTGAGGATGCCGGACCCGGAGTTGAAGAAAGACCTGGCATTAATACTTGTGGAGCGTTTATACATGGATTAGAAGACGAATTTTTAGAAGTAATATAGCCATTTTTTTGGATTATTAAAAGCTTTATTATGGTTTTTAATGAATAGTTGGTTCCTCTTTTATCAGATTAGAACGGCAGCTGTAGAGTCCCTATGTGCATTGTCTTTGGAGAGACCTTCGATAGCCCATATCTCATTGGAGTTTATGGTGGATATGTTTAACGATGAAATCCAAGACGTTCGTTTGAGGGCTATTGAATCATTGAGAAAAATGTCAGCACATGTAACTTTGAGCGAAGATCAACTTGAAACTATATTGGGAGCTCTCGAAGATTTTTCTGGGGAAGTAAGAGAAGGACTACATGCCACACTTGGGGCTAGTCGCTTGGCCACGAAAATTTGTCTACATATGTGCGTCACTCGACTACTGGATAATTTAAATCGTTACCCACAAGATCAAGATAGTATTTACAAGTGTTTAGCGGCGATGGGTGCGTCCCATCCATACTTAACTTTACCACTTGTACCCCAGTTGCTGGGACAACATCCATTTTTTGATACACCGGAACCAAATGTTACTTTGCCCGCATGTAAGTTTTTTTATCTTATAAATTTGCGTTATGTCTGCGAAAATTTCAAGTAATATTTGTTTTTGAATGAATTGAATTAATTCGTTATCTAAATCTCCGAATCAGATGCAAGTGTGCTTGTTTTGATATTCAATGCGGCAGCTCATTGTCCAAGTATGCACGCTTTATTTACAAATCACACCGTTAAGCATTATCATTATCTGCGAGACACAATGCCACATCTGGTACCTCGATTCAAGCCAGGAATCGGTAGTACGGGCAAAGTAGATGGAAAATTTAAGGAAGAAGAAAACGAAGATGAAAATGCAAGAAAATTTTTAGAAAAAATAGTCACGTCAGCTGAGCAAGCGAGACCTGGCGGTAGAGCTTATACGCAACTTTTGGAGGCTGCTGCTGTGGATTTGGATAGACTAGCTCAAATGGATTTACGAATGGAAGGCGTTGCGAGATTCTCTGCATTGTACATACGTTGTATGCTCTTATTAAAGTCGATTACGAAAGAATTAACTCTCTTTCCGAGTTCTAAGAATGCGAATTCCGGATCAACGATAACAACAAGAATTACGTTATTGCACAAGAATGCTCAAAAGTAAGAAAACCCATTCAACTCTAATTCTCGTTGTTCCTTGTTATTTTAGCTTGAAAGCCAAATAAAAAATAATTCCACTTTTTTACAGGTTGCTTCGACTATTTATTGGGATCGGAGAATACGACACGGCTTTAGCTACGGACATTTGGTTAAAAGCTTTAGCTTTGGATTTGGTTCGTGCCGCTAATAACGAGCCTGCTAACGCGTTAACTTTGGCTCGTCATTTCCTCACTGAGACCGATTCTTTGCCGGAAGATGCTTCAAAATTACCACCCTTTTCAAAAGCTTTAGTACACCAATTGCCCGGGCTTGGCGAAGCCAAACCAGTAACTCTAGTGAAACTGCTTCTGCCATTACTTGTGAATCCCCCGTTGAAAGGAGAAGAAAAACTCCCAAGGCCGCCACCGTCTACGAAATATTGTCAAGCTACTATTGAACAGCCAGTTAGCGATTCCGACAAAGTGCTCAAATTCACTGGTGGATTAATTTTGGGTAAATACATTTTTAATCGTGAAAACATACATTGTATATCATTTGACTTTTGCTAGATATTTACATATCGGTATTATGATTGATTTAGGTGTTCCGTTAACGGCGAAGATAATGAATCTTCGGGATCCAGGTGCCGTTAGAATTAAATTACGTCATCCAGACCAAAAAGTTCAACTTCTGCTGCCTCGTAAATCTGACTTGAAACTTCAAAATAACGACGACGATAACACGGCTGATTACAGGCTGAGAACTACCGTTCTGTTATCTCATCAAGTATGGATGGAGGCTTGCTCTGTAGAAATTTCGATAGCATTGCTCGTACCGTCGGCTATACCTTGTACGCATCCTCCATTAGACGATCCATGCGTAATCGATTTATGCAAACCTACAAAGATTTCAATAGTCCCCAAACCAGTTAAAAGGGGAATTTAATGAAATCAACTCATTTTTTCCATGTTTGTATATATATGTATATTATCGACAATACTTTATATGAAAAGTCTATTCATTTTTATTAAAAAACAAATTTCACTTTTATTTTTACTTTACTTCTCATTCATCATATTTCCTCGTATCCTTCACAATCAAACTTTACATAAAAAAAAATTTACAAAAATAATAATTCACTGTTCCAACACTAAGTTCAGTTCTTAAAAATCGTGTACAACATACAAAAAATAAAATTATCTCCAGCTCGAAAATGAACTCGATCTGAAAGAAAGGGGAAATGTCAATATATGGAAAACTATATGTTTCATTAAAATTGTCCGACTATTTACCCCGTAAAAGAAGGTTTTTGAGCATCTGTGCTCTGAGCTAAACTACCAAAAGATAATCCTCCTTGTTGGGCACCTAATTCTTCAAAAGTATTGCTACCAAATACTTTGCCGGGGCTTGCAGCAGGAGCCGCTGCAGGCGATGTCGAGCCGAACACTGGAGCACTTCCAAACCCTTCAACAAAAACGCCAATTGAATTTACCGATGACATCGTATTACGTATTTCAGACTAGGATGTAGCGATGCTCTCCCACAATAATCACCTGGTGAAGGTGCGCCACCAAAAGATGGCGGAGTGCCAAACCCAGATCCAAAGGTTGGATTCCCACCGGGGGATCCAAAAACAGGTTTGCCACCAAACGCAGGAGCCCCTCCAAAAGCAGTTCCTCCAAATGTAGGAGAAGCTCCTATACCACCACCAGGAGAAGCTGCGCTTCCGAATGTAGGGGTTCCGACTGCCATGCCTGGTGTACTACCAAAAATAGAGCTTGTGCCACTAGCATTTGGACTCGTAGCAGTTGCACCAAATATATTTCCAGTAGCCGCTTGAGAAGAAGCGCCGGCAGCGGTGGCTACGCCAAACATCGAACCGCTTGCCGTTGTAACGGCGGGTCCTCCAAAGATCGACGTGGCAGGCTTCGTCGTGGAAGCTGCAGCACCGACACCGAAAATCGAGGACGATGGTGTTGCACCAAACATGGAACTTCCAGTTGCGGGTGTGGCAGCAATTGAACTAGTACCACCACCAAACATTGAACCAGTGGTAGGCGCACTTCCGAATATTCCAGCGCCTGGAGTTGTCGTGACTGCCGTTGTCGCAGTTGCACCAAAAGCTGGTGCAGATGTTGCACCGCCAAAAATTGATCCGCCTGTCGTGACCGTGGTGCTGCTTCCAAAGATCGATGTGCCGCTTTGCGTTGTGCTTCCTCCAAAGACTGTAAAACAATACGGTTACCGTTCAATGTCAACGTAACGCTACGTCGAAGTAACGAATACAAAAATAAAAACATACTGTTATTGCTAGGTTGCGTTGTAGTAGTAGTGGTAGCTCCAAAAACTGGAGTTGCACTATTGCTGCTTCCGAAAATCGAGGCATTGGGAGTAGGCGCGGTGTTACCGCCAAAGATAGACGCCGTCGACGTAGCCGTCGTTGTCGCCGTGGTAGTGGCCGCGGGCTTGGCACTGAAGAAACTGTTTTCGGTACTGCTGGCTTTGGGAATGCTACTGATCGTTGTTTGGCCACCAAATATCGACGTGGTACCGGTGGTTGGCATACTTCCAAACAACGACGTTCTACTACTAGTCGTAGTGGTCACAGCTGATGCGGTAGTCGTAACAGTTGTTGCAGCGCTGCCGAAAATATTCGTTGTAGTTGGAGATACGGGGTTTGCTTTGCCGAAAATCGATGTGATTGATGGTTCAGGGCTGCTAGCGGATGCTGCCGCTGTCGCCGCTGCTGGTGCTGCTGGTGCTGCTGGTGCTGCTGGTGCTGCTGGTGCTGGTGGCGCTGTTGAAGTTTTACTAACTGCTGGTGGCGTCGCGCTTCCAAAAATATTGACACTAGGGGTTGTAGTGGTACCAAATGCGGGCGTGATGGACGTTCCCGTAGCCGCAGTACCAAAGCTTAACGCCGACGCTGCACTTGGTGTTCCCGCAAACCTACAGCATCGTCGCAACAGTACAAACCATTAAAATATATACGTTTTGACAACAAATGTTGTTGTTTACAATAAAATTGTACCCTGGTGTCGAAGAAGGGGCCGTAGACGATACATTTCCAAACGAGATTGCAGAGCTGGGAGCAGCCGTCGTAGTGGTAGTAGTCGACGTAGCGGCAGAATTAGTCTTTGTCAAAGCGGCACTAAAGTTGAAATTCGACGAGCCGGTGGATAATCCACCAAACAACGAAGACATCCCGAAGGGCCCCGACTGTAGTGACGCGCTCGAAGCTGGTGCTATCGTTGTATTTGGCACTGCGGCTACACTTGGAGTCGAAGTTGTATTAACAATTAGCGCATTTGTCGCCACAGTAGTTGTCGTTATTGGCGCATTCGGCTTTTCGGGACTGGAGATTGCCGCCGCGCCGGATACCGCTGGAGCGCTCGATTTTCCAAATAGAGATGGTAAAGCTGGAGACAGAGTAGTAGACGCAGCCGCGGGCTGTCCGAAAATCGAACTTTGCTGTTGCGTCAACGAAGTCTTACCAAAGGCAAATGTTGATAACGTTGAAATTTCGGGTGTCGCGTTAGTCGGGCTTTTTGCATTGGAAATGGGCGTTATCATTAACCCCGTGCGATTGCCAAAGTTCAAGTTCGTGAAATCTAACGACCCGACTGTATTCGCTGACTGTTGATCCAAAGGTGAATTCAAATTCGATGGGAATTTAAAGACCGAGGAATTGTCGAGCTTGGGTGGGGCAAAACTTTGCGAAGTTGCCGGAGGTGCAGTGCTCGAAGAGAAGCTAAATGTCGACTTGGGTACCGTGGTGAGAGTAGTCATCGACGAAATAACAGCGGCTGTACCCGACAACGCTTCCGGCGAACCGAGTCGACCGAAGGTGTTTGGTGGGAACATGGTAAAGGTGTTTGGGTTATCCGGTGTTTTGTTCAAAATTCCTTTGGACGCTTGAGCCTCGGGTGTCTTCAGCACCGCTGCCGTACCGAAACTAGGACTATCCATCTTGCCGAAGGGTTTGTCGATCGACGGGCTTTGCAAAGATTGCTGAGGACTTTGGCCAAACAAGATGGACGTGTTGTCTTTGGGCTTTGGTTGCGTAGGCGTCACCTGCGATTTGAGCAGCGGAACCGAGGATGGAATAGGCGTACTGGGTGACTTGTTAAGCGAGGGAAAAATGTCCATGCCACCAGCAATGCCAGAAACGAAGTTGTCTAGAGAAGAAAGGTGATTGTGAGTTTTCGTTTTCGATAGATCTGCTGCTTTCTGTTGCACGGCTATCTTCTGTTGGTCCGTTGCCGTAGATTTCGGAGTTCTTGGCTTGGAAGCTGCGGCTTCGATTGGTTTCTGAGCAGCCAGCGCGGAAAGCGTAGCCTCCAGTCGATCCTGCACCGCACTGGGTCTGACTGCTCTGACAATCATAGGTGCACTCTCCGCCAATAAGTCTCTCAACTTCATCTGCTTTTCTCGGCTAAAGTTACGCGTGTTGGTGGCGATGAGCTTGCAACGAAGCTCGATCGCAGTTTCGCTTGCGGTTGTCGAATTCGATGACTGCGACAAATTTAAATTGGCCATCGACCGATCGAGACTCGTCAAAATGCTACTACCACCGCGGGAGAGGCTTCGCCACTTTTTCGACAAATCCTCGATGTTCTTTTTCTCTTGGGCGATTATTTGGCTGTGCTTGATTAAACTTTGATATATAACTTCCAAACTGGGCATTTTCATTCGCGTGAGTTCGTGATTCTTGAATTCGGACCATTCGAGGTCGAGGACTTTGGTCGCACGGACTAATTGCGACTGCGTGTAATAATAAAGCCGGTACAAATCAGCTAGTTTTGTACTTTCGGCTCGAGCTTTTTCACCCAGATTCGCGGTATCGTTTTTCGACTTGGATTCCTCTAGCCACGCGAACGATTGAAGTAGCAAAGCTTTCAGATAAGTTATATCGCTGGCGAGACTATTGGTCGTCTCCTTGAGCTCTCGCAGAAAATCGTCTATTGCTTCGGTTTTCTTGACCAGCAAGTCACGTTCTTCGTCCGATCCACATTGCCAATTCGGCAATTCGAGTTTACTCTGGAGCTCCTTCTCGAACTTGTACTGTTCGTCAAAGTAAGCTCGTAAGCAGAGTGCGTCGTCGTATATTGGCGCTTCTTTGGTCACAGGTTTAGCTTCTTCCGTACGATACGATGGAGGCGGATGCTCAATTGCTGGCTCTGTGGAAGCATTTATCTCGGGCAGAGTAGCTTGAGTTCTCTGAAGCTCGGGTCTGACATCGACTCTTGTGCCAAATCCCGTTGTTTTTGCTTCAGCCTGTACGATTGGCTGTTGTGGAATGAGAACCTGCTTAAATTGGGGATTGATTGGAGGGGTTTTGTTGTCCTGCTGAAAGAGGTTGGTTTTCACGCTTTCCGCTGTAAAAAGACCACCTGTTTTTATCTCGGGTGGAGCTGAAAACCCGACATTCTTCATTTCCGTTTGAATTGCTGGCTCGGAAGCTTTATTGCTTGGCGCCAGGGTCGAAAAATTAGCGGGAGCAGCAGCATCTCCAAAAATGTTGGAGGCTTTGGATTGTTCAAGTTGAATATCTAAATTTTTAATGGTACGCGGTGTACTGGTTGCTCCCGAAGGTAAGTTGAAAGAAACTTCAGGACCGAGACTTGGTCTTGGAAGTGCAGGTGCTGGAATGATTTCCGAAGGTGGGGAACAAATGTCTGGGGCCTTTTCTCGTAGATTGACCATATGATAACTACACAACTGGCCACTTGTCACTAAGATCCTTAAAATGGGAACTGGAATTGGCAATGTGCTATCGGCAGTCCAAGGTAATTTTTGAGTGGGAGATCTGTCTACTGTTATTCCAATGGGGTAATTCTCCAAACCCTGTTTTCTATTGAGAGGTAATTGGGCTGCTCCACCTTCAACCATTTGCCAAATAGTCCATGTGGATCCGTTGTTGGTTGAACCCAATACCGCTACTTCGGTACTGTGCGAACTCGCTGCTATAATTAATCCCCATTCCGGGACATACTCAAAGTAGTAGTATAAATTATCCCAAGAGCCAGTACCATATGTCACATCTTCGTAGTTTGTAAACTTAGGAACGGTAACACCTTTTGGCGCATCAACAATCATCACACTAGCACGTTGCTCGTTTGCTAGATAATAACAAGCACAAAACTGGTAATTGCTAACCCATAGAATGGAAATAATAACCCCTTCGCTTGGTTTAGGTCCCGATAAATGTCTAGCTGGTTTCAATTCAGGCTTCAGTTGAATTATATCCCCATTTTTGCAACCAACCACAAGTTGTTTGCCTTTAGGACTCCATGAAACACAGAGAGCATCTACACCTTTAATTATTTCCATTCCTACTATTTGTATACCTACTTTTCTGTCTCTGTTAACTTGAAAACAGCCAATGGTATGATCACTTGCAATAGAACACAACATATCTGGAATAGCTGGATTCCATTTTAAATCTAATACAAAAACTTCTCCAGCGCTACTCGACAATCTAATCTCATGAAGAATGTCCAATTTCTGTAAAAAAATAATGCTTTCATAAACCAATTTGGCGAAAACGTTAAGGAGGCATATTAATTAGATCGAATAAGAAAATCATACGTGTTTCTTGATAGAACTCGCATCATAAATTAAAGCTGAAGGTCGATTAAACGTTACAGCTAAAAATGAACAATCACAATTTATCTGCACACGGCATGCTCTATCTGGTAAATCTAATTCTAATTTCCATTCTGGATTTGAGTCATTTGCTGGTTTAACAACGAGTAGCTTATTTTCATGACCTATATACAATAAACCGCGTCTTGTATCGGCAGCAACCAAATTGGAGCTAATAGGTACATTTGCAAATCCTTCGCATATCTGTCCTATCGAAGCTTGTTTGAATAAAAAATCCTGAAAACATTTATGACAAATATTACGAAAATGACAGTGTTATGAATTGTTAAATGTAAGCGTAATCAATCATCGAACGATAAATACCTGGACATCTATTGGTACAGGACAACTGTTGTTTTCCGTCATTTTTTATAATATATTCCTTGTCATAAAAAACAACAAATAGTAAAAATAATAGTAAAATAAATATATTATAACCAAACGTTGTGTAATACAACACCTCAAACGCGCGGTTTTGTTGATTTGGCCCGGCAAACCAGCTAAAATGTCCAAACTTATCATTGAAAACCAACTTATGCGCATCACGCGGAATTCGGCATTCTGATTGGTTGCTGAAACAGCTAGCGACGCACGTAGAAAGCGTCGATCTCGGTTGCAGCTACAGAGGTTAGGACAGTACGACGTACAGTAGACGCGCCACTATATATAGTAGTTTGCGCCGACACGTGTTTTGGTTTGGATGTAACAATGTGTAAACATTTGTTTAATACCTATTAGTTAATATTATTATTGATAGCGTTGAAGTCCATTTAATACACCATAATGAGTGCAAAAGGTAAAGATTGAAATATTAATCGAAACTAGCTTTTTCTCGACGTTTGTTAACTATTTATGGAAGTCATTTTCTTCAAATAAATGATCAATATTGTTTATTTATTATCAGGACAAAGTAAAATGTCGGGGAAGAAACTTCCCGTCGACAAAGAAAAACTGCAGAAATATGATAGAGGAGCAGGTGTGAACTTAAAAGTCGGAGTGAAAAATAGAGTTCACAGGCAAAGGTTACGTCAAAAAGAAAAAGTAATAGATAGTATGGCCGAACAAGCTGCTCGCACAGAAATGTTACTCACCGAAGATCATGGTTACTTAGAGACTGATCTTGGAGAGACAACCACTCAATTCAAGCAAAATGAAATTGTAGCTAACACTGATATTACAAGTGCAGCGAAGAACTTTGATTTGAAACTAGAATTTGGTCCTTATAAAATGAGGTGATTTTTTATATTATGCGAGAAAAAAATGTATTTTGGAATCAGTCAGTTTGAATTACTACTATTGTATTTTTTATACATCGATTTTAGGTACACAAGAAATGGAAGACATTTGGTTATCGGTGGGAAGAAAGGTCACGTAGCAGCATTCGATTGGGTTACCAAAAAGCTAGCTTGCGAGATGAACGTGATGGAATCTATTCATGATGTTTGTTGGCTGCACATAGAAACAATGTTTGCAGTAGCGCAAAAAGATTGGGTCTATATCTATGATAATCAAGGCATAGAATTGCATTGCTTGAAAAGAATGAATCAAACTACCCGTTTAGAGTTTTTACCGTATCATTTCCTTTTGGCATCTGCCTCAGCACTAGGAGGTCTAACGTGGCTTGACGTTTCTATAGGCAAGATTATCTCGCGTTACGATTCAAAAATAGGAAGAATAGACGTGAGTCAATTGTGGTAAATTGTTTTCATTATGAAGTTTATGCAGAAATATTCAAATGTTCGATTAATGTTTTAGGTGATGACCCAAAATCCATATAACGCTTTGCTCTGTGTAGGAGAATCTAAAGGAGTAGTGTCAATGTGGTCTCCAAACTCACATCAACCATTAGCAAAAATGTTGTGTCACAAGCAAGCTGTAAGCTCCATAGCCATACATCCATATGGAACGTATATGGCAACCGGCTGCCCCGATCGTTCGCTGAAAGTGTGGGATATCAGACAGCTTTCAGGACCTGTGCAATCTGCAATTTTGCGTTCTCCAGCACAGAATTTATCGTACAGCCAACGTGGTTTATTAGCCGTAGGAATGGGAAATGTTGTCGAAGTGTACAAGTATGAACGCATTGTCAAATAATTGAAAAATGTAACGTTTAAAAATGATTTGCTAATAACGATGACTTTACCATTCAACAGGGATTCCAATAGCGACTTTAAGCCGTACATGAGGCACAAATCAAATTGGACCGTATCGGATTTACAATTCTGTCCTTACGAAGACGCTCTAGGATACGGGAATGTCAAAGGATTCTCATCGATGCTAGTACCAGGTAGTGCAGAAGCTAACTTTGATGCACTTGAAATTAATCCCTACCAGAATAAAAAACAGAGGAAAGAAGCTGAAGTTAAAGCTCTTCTTGATAAAATCCAACCCGAGCTTATTACTTTGGATACAACTACAATCGCGGAAATTGATGTCCCTACTTTGAAAGATAAAGTTGAAGCTAAAAAGAAACTACTCGTAAGTTGAGAAACATTTGGTTTTGTTGAGTACAAAGCAACGAGAAAATGATTAATGTTTAATCTTCGTTCTAGTATCTGAAGCCAAAGAAAATTGACTTTAAACCGCGAAGAACGAAAGCTAAAGGAAAGGGTGGCACTGCCAAAGTCGTCAAATCTAAGAAGGCTCTCAAAGAACAGGCACGAAAGGTTTGTATAGATAACATACCTAGAATTCACGCTTATAAATTGTGTTTAATGAATGTGTTTTACGTTTGATGTTTATTCGTTTTAGGATAACATCAAAGCGATGCGCGAAGCTAATCTTATCATCGACGTTAAAAAGAAGGAAGCTCCAAAGGCATCTTTTGGAGTTTTGAATAGATTTTTACCCAAAACTAAGTAATCGCAAAATATTAGCTAATTTAAGATTTGTACAAATTGTATTAAAACGCAAATTTAATAGTTTTTACCTGTTAAAATAAATATTTTTTAAAAATACAACTCGTTTTGAGAGTTTTATTTATTTCTACGATCTACAGGTTGATTCCGGTGGCAAAGAAAAGAAAAGTTTGTGGAAAATTACAGAAGAAAAGCACGATAAGCGCGAGGACTGTGACGTATATATTGGGCGGTTGTCGTATAACGCCTGCGTGAGATTTTTACGCATCTTTGTACGGGGGGGCTGAAGCCTTTAGTGAGAAACGAAATTCTACAAGCATACGCATCGTAAGATCCGAAAGGACAAGCGCGTTATTTCTCTACGGAACAAAAACATTGAATCGTTGACATTGTTAGCGTCTAAAAGTGTGCATTTTCATCGTTGAAATGGAGTCAATTCCATTGGAATTTACCGAAAGTAAGTTACTTCCGTCTAAGTAAGTTCTCGACACGGCTAATCCAATTGATTAATATACGAATTCGATCGTGAAATTGGTATAATTGATTCGTTGGTTCAATTTGATAAGTCAAACGGTCAAGTTTAAAGTTTATTTTAGCATGGTAATCGTTGATTTGGGCAATCGTAAAGCTCGTTACCCAAAGAGCGGTGATTCCCCCTTTTTGATACTTTTATCAGTGCAATTATCAATTGAATCATTAGCTCCAATACGCGTACACGACAGTTATCAATTAAGATAAACGTTTGACTAATATTTCCTAGAAAATTGCAGCCTGCAAAATCGTTTCAATCGAGTGTCTAAGTTCGTTCAAATTTAATCGAAAAGTTCTATCGAAGCTTTCGGCACGAGATAATGCATTGGTATTAAATGCAATATACTTGTAAAGTAAACGTTGACAATTTTCAGTCGCAATGCAAATAACGAATCGACGGGAAAGAAGCTTATCGAGTTGGAAAGAAATGAAATAAAATAAAATAGAGAAGGAGATGGGGAAGGGATATTTGCGATAGGGAGCCTGGGCTTGACACCCCTCGTTCTATCTCTTGAAGTTGTTGGCGCCAGACAGTCCTGATGTAATAGCTTAGCTCTGTTCTCTTTCTGCTGCCTCTCTCTCTCTCTCTCTCTAAGCGCGCAACTTATATACACGGCTTTATGTGATTTCAGAGAAATAAGGCTAAAATATTTTTGGGCGTAACGGTCGTTTGAACCCGCGTTAATGAAATAACATCGCGTGCACTACACTCGCGTTTTCCACAAGTTCCGAAAAAAACCATCAACTTTAACGCTAATTGGGTATTTTCTCAAAGTACCATGGTACCTAAACATTGGATAGATATCTGTAAAAAGTGTAATGATTCTAAACCGAGCTAAAGTTTCAATTTTAAAAGTATCAAGTTAAGATGTTTAAACATTGCTTTTCCACGTTTGTATTTATTGTTTGAAAAAAGAAAAAATAAAACAAAGGTACTCCGTCGTTACGTATCGTTTAGCCATAAAATCAATTGACAAAAAAATTCAATCGAAAGGATTTGTAACGAGTTGGACCGTTTCGTTAGGTTTTTACGGAACGCTCTGGCGAGCGAGTAAAACATCAAATGTTTACTGTTACTTGACGCGCGCCCACGGCATGGCACGTGTATCGATCTCTCGTAAAATGACTCTCCTTACTATAGAATGAAAAGAACGGGAATTTACGCCAATTCATCGTGGATTTTCCCGTGACCTCACTCGAATTTGATGTCTGTTTTCAATTTCATATAGTATTTACACTGATCTTGCGTCGCCATAATAATACATCTCATATACATCGTACGTTTTGTTTAGCATTACCCGACGGACAAAATAACAAGTATGGTAAGTCAAACCTGTCGATCTGTGCAAGAACGTTGTCCACGACAAACGCGATAACGGTATAATCGCATCATTGTTTCAGGTGAGAAAATGAAATACGACGCGTCGGGCCCTTATCAAAAAACACGGACGAGAACAGATACCTGTTGGCTAATTGGTTTCGTCTTGTTCTCCTTAACGTGGAGCATAGTCGTAATATACGGTACGAGCGTTGTCGAATCAAACGCGCGATAACGCTGAAAACGAGTTATTAACGTCGTCAAATCTTTCCTCGTTACAGCTTTTTGTACGGGCGACACGAACAAGTGGTTAAAACCAAAAGACAGCGTAGGACGAGTATGTGGCTACGATTCAGGCGTCGAGAACAAACCATATCTCGTACGCTACGATCCGGAGATTTGCGAGTTACCAGATTGCTTGGTTTGCCGCTCGGAGTGCCCCAAGAGCGACTTCAAATTTGAGGATCCCATTCAATTGAACAAACACGTCAACGAGAGTAATAAGCTCGACGTCGAGAAGAGTAATGGAAACTCGAAGGGTACGCCAAAGTCGCGGAAAAATGAAACGGAAAGCGTCAATAAAGCAAGCGAGATTGTGCAAGATGGAAACGAACACGACAAAGGGGACAATAACGCAAAGCCAAACGAGTCACCGAAAACCGCATCGATCACTTCGACAGCGTCGCCGCAAAACAACGCGAGCAATCCGTCGTCAAAGAAATCAAAGTTGGACGAAACGATCAAAAATATCATTTGTCAGAGCGACGTGAAGGTAGATTTGATCGATAATTGGGACGCTCTGAGATATCTCGTTGATCGTCGCAAGTGTTCCAGAACGTACAAAAAGACCGATGCCGTATACGAGTATCGTTGCGGTTTCAACTTGACCAATTACGAGGATGAATTTGACAACGACGATTCATGGCGATCCAACGTACCTATCGTCACTCGAGATCTCTCCAACGCAAAGTTCGTTTCCAATGGTCTTATTAATAAAATATCACACATACGTATCGTTGCATCGAACGAAAGCTCTCGAATGATATCATTCGGAGAATCGTTGTGAACGTTGTCTTTTCTGGTTATTATTTGGTTGTTTGTTTGTTGTTTGTTGTTTTTACAGATTCTCGATAATGGGTTTCATCGCGCTAAGCGGAACGATGGCATTGCTGATCATATTCCTAATGAGATGGTACGCCTTAGCGTACGTGTGCTCGTTGATTTTCGTGATATGCGCGTTTGCTTTTCATCTCATTTACGAAAAGTGCGTACTAGAAGCCGAGAGTAAGACGAATGGCGTTTTACTCGCGCTTTTCTTCGGTGTCGTCGTCGTCGTTTTAATCCTCTTGACAGCCATATACTTCAGGCAACAGCTTTGTCTCGCTTGTCAAATGATCAGAGAATCCAGCAAGTACGTCTTTCGTTTGTTGGTTGAGCTCAACGGAAGAAAATCGTGCTTTCATACGCAAAATAACGAAAGTTTATTTATTTATTTTTTTTAGAGCGATCACGTGTGTACTATCGAGTTTGTTAGTGCCGTTTGCCTCTTTCGTGATCTACACGATGATTTTTATCCTCGGAGTAAGTACTTATTACCTCCTGTCCACTTTGGAATCACCAGTTTACAGAGCTGACTTTGACGACGAGGAGAAGTGCGAATGTCCCTCCAGTACGAAGTATTCGCAAAATTCAATTTGCGAGCCGTTAACTTTTGATAGCCAATGCCGCAAGACCACGGACGGTGGTAATTGCGTTCTATCTGGATGCTACGCGGTCGAGCAAGTACAGCGGAACGTTGGCGTTTTACAATTCATCAACAGCGTTGGGCTTATTTGGAGCTTTTGGTTCGTCACTGGATTCAACGATACAGTACTCGCCAGTGTTTATTCCATTTGGTACTGGACTTTCAATAAAAAAATATTGTCGTACATGAGCGTTATCGAGAGCTTTTGGAGAATGAGCACGTAAGTAAATCTCGAGCGCGACGCATCCATTCGTGACAACTATTCGTACGATGCGTATCGTTTGCAGGTATCATCTGGGAACGGTAGTCGTAGGCTCGCTTCTCCTTCTCGTTTGCACCATCGTTCGAGCGATCGTCAAAGGCATCGAGAGATCACTGAAAAAGTCCAAGAAACCATGCGCCGCTGTTGTACTCGTTAGTTTGCAATGTGCTTTTGATCTGATGGAAAGGAGCGTGGATTTTATCAATCGAAGAGCATACGTGATGTGCGCCATGCACGGGACGAGTTTCTTCGTGTCGGCGAAAATGGCTTACTATCTGTTGAAGCGAAATATCGGAAAAGTTATCGCAGTCGTTACGGTATAGTATCTCGATGTTATTTTCCTCCGTCCAGTGACTCGCTCAAATTCGATGTTATATCGTAAGGTTTTGTATTTGATATTTTTTTCACAGATAACAAATTGGTTAACGTTCGTAACGACTGTTCTAATTGCCTGCATAACAACGCGAGTATCAATGAGCTACTACGATACTTACCGAGAAGACGATCTCGTTTATCCTGGTATGCCGCCGATGTTCGTTTTCCTGGGTTCTTATGGAATTTGCTGTCTGCTTATGCGCGTGGTTGAAGTAGCCGTCGATACGGTTTTTACTTGTTTCCTCGAGGATACCGAACGCAACGACGGTACCAGCGAAAAGCCATACTTTATGAGCGAACAACTGACCAAATTGCTTTACAACAAATAAAAGCTTCGCAAGTTTTGCCGATATTACGCGCATCGCGCAGTCTCTTATAATACATTGGGCAATAATCCTACGTAACGTGGAAAATTCGCGTGTGCGCGTACGTTGAACCACTCGCCGAAACATGTACATTTATCGATCGTTGCATCTCTATGCTTTTATCTATATTCTATAGAAATTCGAGAATTTTAAGACGTCTGACAATGATGATTTTGCGCGCAACACTGCTGGATCACAGTGCTCTTAGATTTTTGACAATAATCTTGAATGTACTTTCCGTTATTTATACGAACACTCGTATAGTTTGATGTAACAACAATTTGTAACTCACGCTTTACGCGTCTTTAGACGATACGTTTATCGAGGAAAGCGATTATATAGGACAAAACAACAAAGTTTTATTTTTTGACTCGATACGTATAACCGTGATTTTATCAACGGATCAAACGATCACGACGCACGCGAAACAATAATATGTGTATTTTTGATCGTTGTTACGTCATCTCGTATCCTATGTATTTATACAAATAAGTCTCTGTACGCGTTTCAAGTTTTACGCGCGAGAGTACGTTTGTAAAATTGCAAAGTTTTACGGAGATTCGACCTATGCGTCGCTCTCGACTAATCTCGCTGGTGTTCGTACAAGTGTATTTTGTGTATTGTACGATGAAAGTATATATATATATATATGTGTGTGTGTGTGTATATTATCGATTGCTGTTGTATTTGTGACGAATAAACGTTGAAAGATACATCGATAAATGAAGATTGTTATTACACATAGTGTCGTTCGCTTGAAGATACAATCGTATCCTTTTCTTTTCTTTGCTCTTTAGTCGACAGATATCCGTTGTTTCGTACGTAGTACGATAAACCGGATCCTTTTTAAATTGATACGCCAATCTCAAGGTACGCGGACAAAATTAGTGCTTGGTTAAGTCGGCATTGAGATAATTCAACGGAAAGTGAACAACAACGTTGATAACTCGAATAGCATCGGTTATTAGCGAATTAATTTCGTCGTATACCTGTATCGACTACTTTACGAAAGAAATTCCCGTGCAAAAATTAACGATCTTCTCGATTTCCACAATGGTTAAAACTTTTGACAAGCAGATAGTCTGCTCGTAAGATAATCCAGACGTATATTCACGCGTACGTATGAAATACGAGGGTTTTTATCGAGCGTTAAACGTTCTCTTTTGATTTTTTTTCACTCTTTTTTCTCTCTCGACAAAAGAACCTTGGCAGGCCAAACGTGGTGCGGGTTCAAACGCTAGCGAATCTTTCCGCGTTGCAAGCACGACAGGTCAAGGCCATTACCGGTTGCTTCGCAAGTAACGTATAGTTCATTCTTACAGGTGTACCGTTGATTTTAAGACGCTATCGCTTTAAATTTTTATCGACAAACTTTCGTTTCGAATATTATTTCCGTTGTCTGGGTTGACTGGCGTAAAGAAATTCAAATTGCCATTGGAATCATAAAAAAAACGCGCAAGTAAACTGCAGTTTTATTATAATAATGACGTACGTTTGATTTTCGTAGGGTCGCGTTAATTTATCACGAGTTTGTTGCTGCTTTCAAGGCTAGCGTGCATTTCGCACGGAACACTCACAGCTGTCTCCGTGTATACTTTTGTACATTTAACGGAGAAAAGGTAAATGCAGTCGAGCTTCGACGAGAGGTATCTTTGTCCGATGCTACGTCATTTGATCCGTATTATTGGTTTCTTTTGGATAAGATGCTTTATAAACGCGTTCTCCCAAATGATCGTCGTTGGACATTTTACAACTTGGTATTGAATTGTGGACAAAGGATACTTAACGAAAAATGCGCCAAGGAGTTTTGGGCGTAAAAACCCATTTACGTGTTCTTGTGTTTCTTTCTTTCCTTCCCTCTTTATACGTACATCCTAAAGTTGAGCTTTTTGACATTCGTTTATGTTCGACGCTTATCGTTTACGTTTTCGTATTGAATTACGATTAACCACGTATTTTTAACGAAAAAAATACCATTTGTTACATTTGTACTTGTACCAATGTATCACTGAGCTCTGATACACTCGAATAAATAGAACGCATAAGACGAATAAGTAGAAGCGTATTCGTTCTTGTTTTGTAGGTATTGGTGTGTTTATGTGCCTTTGCACGTGTATAAACAACAAATAACGGAAACAGAGACGAGCAACATTGGTAAAATTTGTACTAAATAAAGCTTTCGCTTTATCGCCATTATTATACGCGACGTAATCGGAGCTAAATTACTCGTATTTGCCACGCCTATGCTAAATTCCTTCTAACTCTTGGAAATTTGAACTGTCGTAGTGCATTATACGATATAAGTTACTTCCAACTAACATACTATCGTGCATCCGAAGATAACGGAAGGAGTTGCAGCGCGAGTCGATCCAACGTCGCTTTGTTCGCGTCTCAGTTATAAAGTTACTTTACGTACAAAACCAAACGTTAAACTTTGCTATTTCCACTATTGACCGTTGGAATTGGGATATTTTGCATCCGTACAACATTTCTTTTGTTCTCAGTGTGAAAACAGTTGCAAAATAATGGGGGATCAACAAAGAATTTACGGTAAGAACGCGTTGTTTCGGTGGATTTTTGAATTATTTAACGGATTGTTACAAGTCTACTTGTATTTGTTTGTCTTACTCTAAAAGCATTATTCAATCGTGAATAATAATCGCGTGTATCGAACGATATTCTAAAAAAAAATTGTTCACAACTTGCACAAACTTAACGATGTCGTTGTGCTTATCAAAGGGCAAAAGATCAGTTATTACCCGCAATGGGAAGGGCCTTTGAAGATTGCTCGTCAACTAACGGATTATCCGTTCCTAATTTGTTTTGGAGTTTATCTGGTTTTGTGGCTGGGAATAGCTAGCTTTGGTAAGACACGTCGTTACAATCGTCTTTCTTGTCTATAAAAATGATTATAATTGATATTTTTTTAGCTTTTCTAAGCGTTAACGTCGACGATAGTACATATTATACGCCTAGGCTTGGCGTTGGCGTTGGCGGTGACCACGGAATGCCTTACATTGCTAAAGAAGCGTAAATCATCACTGACGATATCACGTACGTGTCGTAATTATTCGATTGTATTTTTACTTGGATTTCTCTTTGTTTCAGAAATATCGTTCTAGGATTCAGCCTCTTCGCTGTTTTCTCGAGTGTAACGTACATTCTCTTGTTGAGATGGTTTACGAAAATAATCGTGTACTTTGAAATATTTGTACTATATACGGCACTTTTTATTTTAATTTGCCTACTATATTACGCGTACGATCGCATACAGAATGGCATCTTATTATGTGGACTCGTAGTATCGATCGTGATATTTATTGTAACGGTAATCGTATTTATAGTACTTCGAAAAAAAATCAACATTGCGTGCGAAGTCATCAAAGTATCAAGCGAGTAAGTAGATTTTATCAAACGATCAACGAGCGCTCTACAACGAATGTTTGTTTCGTTATTTCAGGGTGGTTTTATTCTTTCCATCTTCGCTATTGTATCCCATTTTTTCGTACTTGTTGTACGGGATAGCGATCGTATTCACAATCACGACTTATATTCTTTTATCCAAACTGGACGATCGGAACCATTCCACGCTCAATCGTTTGTTCCATTTGGTTAACGCGTTTGGATTTGTGTGGCTGATGTGTTACATCACGGCCTTTTCTCAAATGATCCTTTCCGGAAGTTTTGCCACCTATTATTGGACAAGAAATAAAAATCGTATACCAAATTACACTATCGCCAGGTTTATGGTTATAACTGTGAGGTTGAGTACGATTAAAATTGCCATGGAGATCGAACGTTACGTATCTTGAAGGTTTTATTTGGTATTTCAATCTAGATATCACCTTGGTACCGTTGCTTTTGGATCGCTCGTTATAGCTTTATGCAAGCTAATCAAATTGCTTTTAAACGTAAAGGACAACGATTCAACTGGAAGGTTCAACGTCGTTTCTTGTTTGTGCTGTGGTTGCTACAAATTTTTATTTCGAAAGCTTGAAAGAATTTTGAGATGCATTAATCGTAATGCTTACATCACGAGTAGTATCCACGGCACGGCGTATTTTAAATCTGCAAAAGATGCATTCAATCTGCTTATGAGAAACATCGTCAAAGTCCTGGTAACCGATACGGTGAATATGGCTGTTGTGTAAAAATTGTCCGATTATCGAAATGTTTTGACTGGTACGTAATCCAAATGTTTTGACCGTTGTGTTAGGTGACTGGACTAATTTTGTGCCTAGGACAAGTACTTGTCATTGTTTCGTCCGTGTCTGCGACTTACGTGTACTGCATCGATTACAAAGAGTCCTGGGCAACTTACGCTGTAATATCATCGGTAGTGCTATCAGCAATAGCAGTCACGGAATCATTCTTCGCTGTTCTACGAGTGGCCATAGACACAATTTTTCTTTGTGTTTTGGAAGATGCAGAGAGAAACGATGGATCGATTGAAAGACCTTATTTCATGAGTTCTAAGTTAAAAGCTTTATTACTGCAAAACTACGATGACAATTCCGCCGATGGGAGAAACGTTGTTTATTGACAAATTTCTTAGAGTTGTACTTTCATTTTTATTTAACGTTATTTCGAATTGTTGAAAACAAGTTTCGTTCGTTGGTTAGTTTGGATAAAGTAATACGACAAACGACCTTTTAGTTTAAAAATATCAATCTAAAATGTAATCTAAACTTAAGATGACGAATAAATGTCAAAATCTTGTCAAAGATATTGTCGTTTGTTTTATTTCTTGTCTCGTTTTACGTAGGTTTTATACGGTATTCGACAGTACTAAAAGTTTATTTTGAAAAACGTTAAGCGATTTTTTATTTTACTTTAATCAAACAACGACGACAACAACAATCGCAATTAATCAACGTACGTTCTCTAAAGAACATATTTTGTTTTGAACATTGTAATTAAGCAAACACGTACGACGTTAATTCTTAACGTGTTCCAAGCTTCCTTTGCGTTATTCTTACAACAAAGACTCGTGGAGTGCGCTTGCGCAACATTCTGTACCCCTGCACGCACGATCGGTGATATCTTCACTTGGGTTATTCGATCCAATAACGTGCGAGTCGTGACCAGTTTAAAGAAGAAGGGAATCGCATCCAGCAGCTAGCAGCTATTAGTCGTAAACTAATCGTTATTGGTGCAAATTCGATTAATTTAATTTAATTATTTTCATTAGTTATTAGATATATTATATACTAGATAAATATTAGAAAAACGTAGCGTATTTAAAAGATTTTTCTTCAAAGCTTAATTTACAACGATTTCAGTATAGGTTTTTTGTTTGTCGGTTTGGTGTAAATAATTTTCATCAAGTGACAAACGATGGAAATATATGATGGAAAAGTTGAAGAGTACACGGAGAGCCGTCCAGATGTTTTTGACGCTAAAAAAACACGTGCTTTAATAAAGGCACCTTTGAAAATTGAACGTGTGAAAACTAATTTTCGATTTATCGTGGCAATGGGCATTTACTATGCTTTGTGGTCAGGAATTATAATTATTGGTAATAATATAGACGTAGTTATCGGTAACTTAGACTTAAACAATTTTCATTTTAATTTTATAAATAACTTTTTATAAATGTTTCTAGCTCATATATTTAGGAAACATAACGTTTGGGACAATTTTGATGACGGATTTGCCGATTTGATCGACGAAGCAAAGTACGAAGCAATGTACAATAATACAACATATAGTGATAGAGACAAAAATTAATTAAATACACGGAATAACGTTAAATATTTTTTCAGATGGATTATAATCAAATTTAGTGTGTTAACTGCTTTGATAAGTTTAAGTTACATTGTATTATTGAGACGATTTGCAAAAGTACTTATCTATGCAACAGTGATTATCTTTTCTCTGCTGTTTACTATCATTTGCATATTCTTGGTTTTGTGGGTAGGAAGCCTCGATTATATATTGTATATAGTTGGGTTAATCGTATCAAGTATTTTAATTATACCCACGATAATACTAATTATCGTATACAGAAAAAAAATTCAAAGTGCTGTTGAAGTTATTAGAGTAGTCAGCAAGTAAGTACGACAGAATTCTTCTTATATAAGTTTGAATTAATTGTACATTATTGATTATTAATAATTTCATTTACAGCATTGTTGTATCATTTTCATCTACTTTGTATTTACCAATTCTTTCATGCATACTATATGCGTTAGTGATGGTTTCTTCAGGAATTATTTTCAATTGGATGCTAGGAGTACTTTATAATAATGAGATCACTTATATTTTCTTTTGCCCATTTAATGTGTTTGGATTTTTATGGGCCATGTATTTTATCACTGGCTGGTCGCAAACAGTGCTATCTGCAAGTTTTTGTACATGGTATTGGACCACCAAAGAAAACTACGTTGCAAGTATTACTACAATTTTAAATTGTATTCACATAACAATTCGGTAAATATAATGAAAGACTGTTATAGATTTAGTGTCGACGTTATTTGTTGTTGTATTCGTTACCTTTTTAGATATCATCTTGGAACAATCGCTTGTGGGTCTCTTATGATAGTACTTTGTAAATTAACAAAATTACTTTTGAATACATTTGGCAGAATATTCATGTTGTTTGGTTGCTACGAAATTTTTTTTGCAAAGTTTGAACAGTTTACAACACGTGTTAATAGTAATGCATACATAATAACCAGTAGCCATGGTACTGAATTTTTCGAATCGTCAAAAAAGGCATCAAATATACTAACGAGGAATTCTTCCAATATTTTTGGCATCAATAAAGTAAGTCAAATTACATCGTGACATTTCGCTGTCGTATTTTCTAATTTCGAAGCAAATTAATAAATACGTTTTCTATTTCTGTGCTAGGTAGTTGAGGCAATTTTGATTATTGCACAACATATAATTATCATCATATCTGCATTGGCTACTTGCGGATATTGTCAGTACCGTTATGGAATAAACCTTCGTTTAACACTTGAAGTTTTGTTCCCGGTTGTAGTGGCAGTGGTTATCGTTACAATATCCATTTTTATGGTTCTTAAGATAGCTACTGATAGCATTCTTTTTTGCATTTTAGAAGATGAAGAAGAAAATAATGATATTAATGAAAAACGTTTCTATATAAGTAGAGATATAAAGAATTTGTTTCTTAAAGATTTATAAACGATATAGAAAACTCTTCCACTTTTTTTATTGTATTACATACTTTTACATTCTTATTATCGTTATTACTAATATTACAGTTGAGTAGTATTGTCTAAAGTAAAGGTTGTTATCGATAGTTCTGTTGCTATTAAAATTATTAGAAAAGTGTTTAAAAATAAACAAATAAAACGTACGACGATAAGAAAGTCGTTTAGCAGATTCATACGATAACTTTTTTTATTAGTACTGCATTACTTCGTTTTGAAACTAAATACGTAATTATAATTGTGAATTATTGAAAGAAACGTGGAAATTCTATAGACTTGATCTTTGCAAATTATAAATCCATTTATTTTCGATAGGCTAAGTGTATTTTTGTATCGAACCAATGTATTTGTGATACAAAACTTTGCAGTGTTCATGTATATTTATCTAAAATAAAACTGACCGTTTTTCGAAACGTTTTTACGTTTTCCTTGGTAATTTAAATTTGTTTGAGATTCTTCTTATACCTATTTCGTAAAATGCCAACACAAGAGTCTAAATATTTATTCGATTCATATTGGTTATCCACTTAACTAATTGACGAAGAAAATATATTTTTTAACGATTATACTAAGTCAAAGGTTGCGATAAATTCACTTATACATTGTACGATGTATAAAAGTATCTAATTTTATAATACAGAAACTGGATCGAATAAAAAATAAAAGGAACAAAAGTAACGACGATAAGTCATGCAGGATCTGGCACTACTGAGAATTCCACTTACTTATCTCGGTTACACTTCTTAACTCGGAACAGTTTCGTATTACTCCTATCAAAGATAAAATGGATGTGCGCTTTTGTCGCAGTTCTCTTGCTAACGCGCGTTCCTTCGGATTCGATCGACTCACGATGTACGCATTTCTTTTTTATTTGATAAATTAATATTATTGGCGATGTATCGATGTGCGTAAAAAAATTGCATCCGTTTGATTGTTGCAGTTGCAGTGAGTGATTTAAAATTGCGTATTGTGAAGTACAACACCTATCAAGCATGACTACAACGACAAATTACTTCGGTAAGTTTTCTGAATTACAGAGATGCGTTTTTTTTCTCCAACGAGTATCGATTGTAAACCGAAAAAACCGTTGCTACCGATTTAACGTCGTCGAATCAATTATGCCGCGAGTGTTCCTTCGAATCACCTTATCGAACGACAATAAGAGATGATAATTGATTTACTCGTAGACACGCAGCCCTAGTTTCTTCACGGTTAATAACAACGCAACGTAATGATTTATTTTTTATCAAATTTGTCGCGCCTCTGAATTATATAGCCTAGAGTTGAACGTTTAGTTTTGTCACAAAAGTAGAATAATTCGTTGCAATATCAACAAACTAAGCGTTAACTTTGACTCAGACTTAAACGAAGAAAGGGAGGATTCGGTAGATCGCAGAACGTTCCAACGATCCTGCACCGATCTTGGTCATCTCTTCGTGTTTGGCGTCTTCTTTTTATTGTGGTGTGGGATCACCTGTTTTGGTAAACGTCTTTGCATTTTTCTTTGACTAATTGATTTCTGAAATATAACTTGATTTGTGAATTGACGATTTGTTTACAGTTACAATTGTCGATTACAATTCGTTACACACCAAGGAGGATCATTTAAGAATCGATAAAAGGGTGATCCATAGTGTGACGATGCGAGACTGGTAATTAATCGATCAAATATAACGCACAAAATGAGAATTGAACGATCGTTTGATATAATTGTGTTATTGTAGTTGCGCTATAATATCGTTTAGTCTGCTAAATATACCACTGATGGGATTGTATTTCACGGCAATACGATATTACACCAAATACGTTATCTACATCACCCTCTTTTCGGAATTTGTTTTGATGGCTGCATTATTCGTACTGGTCATCGCAACAGACTTTGTTGGGAAGCAATGGGTTATAGCGATATTGCTAATATGCTTTATCTTTTATGGTCTTGAAATATGTATGCTTAAAAAAGTCGGCGTTCAATCGATATGCGATATCACGCAGGAAGCTTGCAAGTAAGATATCAAACCAATAGTGCGTTCTTATTTTTGCACGAATCAATAACAAAAATAACGCCAAATTATTCAATCGTTAACGAATGCTATTCTTATAAAACTTTCTCAACTTAGAGCGATGAAAAGTCAACCGTTGAGCGTCGTGATCACGTTTATCATCGATGCTTTGCTGGTACTGATGATTGTTTTCGTCAGCGTTATAATATTCTACGATGTGCTGATTATTCAAAAGGAAACCCACAAAACGAAAGGCACATTAATATTGAGATGTTTTTTCACTGTTGCTTTTGGAAGCTATTCTTTGTGGATGATAAGGGTCATTCATAACGTTGGACGAACAACGTTGTACGGCGTTTTTAGTACTTGGTACCGAATTTCGGACAAAAGTACGCTACCTCGTACAATCCCGTTCCGTATCACCTACACAATTTTGAGGTAGTACAAAGAAGGATCAACTTTGTTTTACGTCTTACTTACCACTCACCTTTGCCATTTTTAGATATCACTTGGGCACTTTGACTTTTGGTTCTACAATTTTCACAATTGTTCCGATAGTACGCACCGTATACAACAGTTGGATCGATCTATACGTCAAGTTCAAAACCAAGAAAATCACGATATATTGCTTTTTATTCGTACTCAACAACGCGACTTCCAACACGTTCGTCGCTACTTGGAATTATAGCACTGGCTATTATCGCTCGATGCAACGATCGTTTAAATTACTCATGCAACATCCATTGAAATTTGCTGTAATTCGTCTCGTAAGTTTTGCACATAACGTTACATTTCGCAAATGAGCTTGTTAAATAAAAATGACGAACTAATCGTGCTTTTTAGGGGACCGAAATTATAATAATATTTGGAATCAATTTGATTTTACTGATGTCCATTGGCTTTACCTTGTTATACATGCAACTTAATCCTGATTTATTGCTTGTTTTCATTATAGTAGAAGGAATATCAATATTCGTAAATTTCGTGTTCTTGGAAACGTTACACGTTGCAACAACGGCAATTTTATATTGCTTTTTAGATTCAGCCTTGAAAAACACCAGCAACGAAGATGATGCCGGTATTATCAACGATATCTAAATATTTTACATCCTAATCAATATGAATGTTTCACCAGGTTTGTTTTTATAACGTTCAATATCCCAATCGCTCTCCAATGTACTTCTTTTTAGCCTTTTATATTCCGATTGTCTACTAGACAATCGTGTAGTGTACGCTTAACGATTAAAACTTGAGGAATAAAATAAAGATTTTGTCGTTCCGTTAAGTGAGATAAATCCGCAAAAATAAATTATTCCGTTTCCCCCTGAAAAGACAAAATAGACAGATACGTAATAATCAATGAGACTCAAACGAAACCGAAGATAAAATAACGAGAAGAACAGAAGGTAACATTGAAAAAGAGCCAAAACTCAATCGTAGTCGTATCTTGAGCTAATAGTATTAACGATACGAGAATGGGAGCGTCATTGCTTACTCATTTTTGGGTGGCGACGCTATATACGCGGCTACGTCAAAGATATAAGACTATAGTCGCACAGCCCTGCTCTCTCCCTACTTCTTTTACCATTTGGTGTGTTTCGTAGTTTCCCCACGCCACTCTCCGATGTATAATAGAAGAACAACACTACGAATACGTATATACTCACGGTTGGAGCGACACGTCACACACACACACACACACCCGCTATACGAACAAGCGTACACATTTTTACACAGTCTCAGCTGAGAAGTCGGCACTGACGACGCTACGCGTGCACGTGCTACTATAATATCACAGAGTTTACCGGGAAAGTGAAATTTTTTTTTTTACTCGTGGATCAATGATTTAAGTGCTTATCTCTACCTGCGACGTTCGTGCTTGTATTCGGTTATTAGATAAGCTGTGCAAGAGAAAACGATCAACCAATTTTTTTGCTCTTTTGGGGAAATCCTATAGATATTCCGCCATCATTGACGCACCGCTTCTTTTCAATTCCAAAAGCGTGAAACGCTTTCTTTCCTTTAAATTTACGCATCTAAACAGACACAGACGTACACACGCCTACATATATCTATCGTCATGACAGAGATAACAGCATCTAGTAAGTATAAAGTTGTTGCTTGCATCTTATAATAACACTTTACTAATAGCACTGGCTAATTAATGCACTGTTTAGAGTTAGTCATCGCGTACGTGTATGCGTGTGCGCAAATTATTAATAGAACATGATTGTTTTTTATTTCATTTTGACAATTCGAGCCAACTGTCGTGGTTGCGCAAAGTATTTTTTTTTTCAACCAATGCGCGCTAAGGTATATGTATGTGTACACAATAGTTATAACCGAGTACATCCCCGTACTATTTTGTTGTTTGCTCGCGATTTATTTATTCGTGGGTGAAAGCATTGCATTTTGGATAGCACGGAATTACCCCAATCCTACGCAATATCGTTGTTTTGATGTTATTCAATTACTTGAAAACTACGCTTCTACGAGTTCAACGTTGAATTGACAAGTGCATCGTATACACGTGTAATCTCTGATGCTATTAGTAAGCGTAGATAAGAAAAGCCATTTACGTGAAACTTTCTCGATGACTTATCGGATTGTAATCATTGTTAATAATTGTCTATTAATGAAAGTTTTAGTATCACTAACCTTTAACAATCGTTCGATCTCGTGCAAGCCTAGTTAACGATCAATCGTTTTTACAGATGCAGAGGTCGTATACAAGCCGCTTCGGAAAAACCAATTTGGAGAAAATCGTCGTATTACGGACAAATATTGGACTATTTTATTCTTTGTTATATTGGCGATTTGGATAGGGTCCTTGGCGTATGGTAAAACAATCTACAACGAGACTAAATTTTTTAAAAATTATTCGCGCATTTAATTGAAAAAATGATTTTGTTGTTGTTTTATTCTAAACGCAGTCTATCACGAAGAACCAAATTTACTATCCAACAGTAAGGATACGACGACGTTTAAAATCGTTCCCAGAATAAATACGTATTATGGAAATTGGTTTAGCGATCTGTTGGACACCACAGTCAAGACTCTAACTCGTTTTAACGACGACAGGTATATTTATACGATTAAATACAACGATCGAATTCAAAGTTTATCCACGTCGTTCAATTATTTTCAGTTGGACAGTTCTGACGTTTCTGAGATGGTCTTTTTCCACGGCGACTTTGATATGTTTGTTACTTTTAATATGGAGCGCACCCAAAGTTTTTGCTCATCTCGCAATCGCTGGAACGGCTATGATTTTAATTGTAATTATTACTGGTATTGGATTGCACATTACAAATCATGTGTCGGACCAAGCACAACCGTTTCATGCAAAAATGCTCTATTGGATTCTTCCCGAATCAATTTGCTCATTTTTATGCGTATCGGCACTTGCTGGTATGCTTTACATAGGAGCTTTCGCCATAAGTGAAATTCTTCGAAAATCATGCCGGTATATTCATCCTTGAACCACTTATACACACCAACATCGATACGTCACGATAGAATTTTGCTAAAATTTCAATATTCATTGCAGGATTTTCTTTTTCTATCGTTACTCGGTATTCTTTGGATTTGTTATGCTTGCAACGACGATACTTTTACTGAATGTCACCGTCAAATATCTCGCCGTTCTCGATACAAAGAGCATTTGGTTTTACGCTATCTTGATCGGGAGTTGTTACTTGATGCGTTTTACGTACTTTTTCGGAAGAATGGTAATGTCTATGTTGGCGGCCGTTTACCAGCGTGTCCCAAGGAAAAATATTCCTTTTACCGCTCTGTTTCGAGTAATATTTAGCGTGTTCAAGTAAGCGTTATCGAGCAACTATCGTTTCGCCTGAACATCGCCATCGAACGTATTCGAATAACATTCTTTGGTTTTTCTTTTCAGGCATCATTTTGGAACAATTGCTTTTAACGCAACGTTGATTTTACCTCCGATAGCTGCACTGATCGCTCTGCGTAAAATAAAACTCGAACCAGTTCAAACGTTCGCCAATCGTTTCATCAAATTTGTCTTTTGCGTGTACTTAACGTTTTACATGGCAGAATACTCGACGATCGTCACAGCCGTACACAATCTCAACGTTTATCAGTCCACAAAGAAAACTTTTCAACTTTTGGTCAAAGACTGTCCTCGATCTTTGGCATTTTTACGAGTAGGTTTCAACTTTGAACAACGAACATCGACGTTTTCAAATACATAACTTTGCACGCTTTAACGTATTTTTTACTTTGATTATAGGTTTTTGCAACTATTGCAAATATTACGATAACTGGCTTAGCTGCAACGGATATTATGATATCCGTTTTCGTTTGGCAGCGAAATGTAGACGAACTGATGATAATAGTGCTATTTAATTATATTGTATTATCTCTACCTGTCTTCGTATTAATGGATACCATTGTAGACACAGTTGTTATTAGCGTAATTGACGTAGACGAAGATAATGCAATATCCGAAGGGAAACCGCCCGAAGAAAGGCTCAACGGATCCGCGGCTTAAAACAATCGTGCCGATATCGGAGAAAAAACAAGTGTTCGACTTTCCAATATCTACCTCGACATTTTCCCATTTGTCAATTCTCTAGTTGTACGTTGTTGTACGTGACTCTCGCAGTGACTTATGCACGGTGGTACTTTTACGTTGATTACCGAACGAAATTAGATTGTACAAATTAGTAATACGACGCACAGTGATATAGTTTGATTAACGTAAGTAACGCGAGAAAAGACAAAAAAATGGTATACTTACTACGACGTTTGATAAAGTCCATTTTTGATTCTCAATCGAATCGCTAAGTGATTGTCTTTCGTAAGGGATGTATAGTTTTCATATATTTAGTAAAAACTAGTTAGGTGTCAGATTTGTTTATTTTTCAGACAACGAACCACTTATTCTGAAAATTAAACGATGCATAACGTACTTTAAGACGAAGAAAATAATGTGTTCCAGGATAGTTAGTTTTGATATAATATAAAAAGCCGCGCGCAAAACGTATACTTTATTCATAAACATTATTACTGGCACGACGCAGTCAGCAACGAACGAGTCCAATTTTTTGTCCGAGTAAAGAAAGCAGTTGAATTTGTTTAACCGAGGAATTGTTTTGGTAACTGAAAAAGGTAAATGTACAAAACAATAAATTACAAGTATTTATTATGTATTTTACAGTTGCATTATTTATAACGTTGCCTAATCCAATTCAGTATTTTGCATTAACATTTACACATCGACAATAATATTAAGGCATTTTTACATTTCAAATAATAACCGACAATTGTTTTTCGTACGCTTCTAAAATTAATGTTTTCGTTTGTTTGTCTACACGCATACCTGTCTATTTTATGGAACAAGACGCTATCTCACGTTTACAGTGTTTCTTCTATAATATTAGAGAGACAATATTTTCATTACTTTCACTTTTTTTACATAATTAGGTGTGTTTCTTTTACAATGAAAAATAGCGTAATAATGCAACAATAACGAGCATTTTCTAGCTTAATATTCTACGACTCTGCCAACTGTAAACAGCAATTATGGTTCAAACTCGCAGCTAATTTTGCCGATTGAAAACGCTCAATGATACTGTTAAATTGAAATTGTACGTGCAATTTATACAATGAATAAATCTATGTTATATTGAACGACCTAATTATCACATAAATAGTCATTTGTTTATCATTTTATCGATCCTCTGCAAATGTATGTCACATAAAGCGCATAGTACGTCAAATTTACATTTGTTCATTCTTTCGTGATAACTTACTAGAATTACTTTTAAAGCTATATTCCATTTACCGAAACTTCTACGTTTCATATTTAAACCTTAAAATCTATTTGTTACAAGCACTCGTATTAATACGATTCGTATAAACAATTAACAAATTTTTTTTTTAAATAATCAAGTGTTTCGTAATTGAGAGATATGCAACAATTGTATCAGTGATTAACATCATTATTACGAAATTTGTGCAAATTCTAATGGTGTACGGTATCGGATAAAAATTCACTGCATTAGAATTTATGCGAAATTCATGTATATAATATACGAATATATATTTATGCTTTATGGTAAATTACTCTACAATGCCGAATTTACAACAGTATACTTTGGTTTGTAATCGTCATATCACAAAGTTTTACTATATTAATAATAAACGAGTATTACGCAGTTTACTAAATTAATGTCCCATATATCTACATATATATAATCACATTTTTTTTATAACCACGCACATCTAAACGAAAATCCCATCTGATTTGATTAATTATGGCAAATAGCATTCGAATAAACTTAACCGTATAATGTATACGTACAATGGTCTCTTTTGAAAAAAAAAAAAAAATTTGTGATTATATTAAGTTTTTTTGGTATCAAGCGAATAGCAAAAGTAAAAATGAATAATACTTATTTAATTGATGCTTGAATAAAAGATAAACCCGAGTTTGTTGCGATAAAATTTTGAGTTATGCGTGTGATTCAAAGGCATACATTAATCGTATGAAGCTTTATATCAGTTGTACTTGTTAATATATCGATCACTATTACTATAAACAGGGTATTAAGTATAAGTATGTATGATTTTTTTATATATAGCCAATAAAGAAACGTGCAATAAAAAAATCTTTTATACGCGTTGATACTGTTACAAGCTCTTTAAAAATACATAAGTAATATTAAGCGATTCGGTATATCAATTTGCAATGATATTAAACAATTATTTATAAGCACGAGCTTTTCCATTACAACGATAACTGAAAGACGTCCAAACTTTCGCGACGAGTTAGCACAGAAGAGCCATCAAGGCGTGCTTGCACTAGCCTTCAACTGCACTAGAGTATTCAAGGCAAATATCAACAGTGCACCAATTTGAGACAAAGTTCTAGTTTTTTTTTTTGTTTTTTTTTTGTTTTTGTTATTCTTTGTTTCTTTTGTCTGGTTTTTAACACCACCAATATCGATTCACTTAGGGATTCAATTGTTTTTTTGATATTCGATGTCTCTGTAGATTCTTTTGCCATTGCATATTGTGTTTGAGTCTCATGTGGCGTCGTAGGTCCGTCCTACGACTAAGAGTCGTGTGACAAAGAATACAGGTGGTTTGGTTGCGATGCACTTCGAGGTGCTGGGTTAACGATGCGAGATGCTTGTAAACGCTGCCACAGAGGCTGCAAGAGAAGCGTCCTGGGCCTTGCATCACCACTTGACCACCACTTGCATCACCAATGTACTTCCGTTTCCGTCCTATAACCCCCCCTGCAACACATTCAACACCTTCGTGACGCCGTAACATTTCTTTTTCTCATTCGCTATAGTAACTTCTTTTTTTTTTGTCCCTTCATATGATCTTATACATTTCTAAACTAGCGACTCGAATGAAATTTATTGCGCGCGCATTATCATACCGCTATATTGTTTTCAATAAAAAAAAAGAAAAAAAAATGTTTTATGTCCATTCAACTGTGTGAATATAATCCAGTGAGTGTTGAATGATCATTAATGTTTGATGAATATATCTAAAACAAATGTTGCATGAACAAAAAGGCTCTACAGCAGTGTCATAAATTTAATCAAATTATATGAAATTTTTATTTTTTTTCTCAACAAATTCATTCGACTGAACTATTTCATGCGGTACTTTGTGAAACTTGCTTATGTGTGTGTGTATGTGTCCGTGTGTATATGCATATGCATACATATACATATACATATATATGCACACTAATTATCTTTCTTCGCTCTGTAAAGTATATTATAATATTTAGCGAATGATCACCTTCAAATGACACGTTAGAATTTGCGGTATGGATTATTATGGTAAAACATATTTGATATAAATAAACAAAAACAAAGAAATTAATTTTAGAGAGGGGAAAAAAACATTTAGGTAGACATTTTAAAACTTTATTCACACATACCTCTTACTTACATGGTTTAGTAAGCAAAACATAAATTTACTTAAATTTTCTATAATTTATTTGTTAGAGACATACGCATATTCGCCAATTTGCGATTGTATGTGATTTTATTTTAAACATAAATCATTTGTTTTTTTACTTACAAAATAATAATTGGCAATCTTGTACTTAATAATATATGACTTATGAGGAATGTGCATATTCACTTCTTAATTAAAGTTAACAAAAATATTTATTTTCTGTAAGTTATAAATAATTATTTGTAGTACGGTTAGATATGAACAATTATAGATATGACAAATCAATTCAGTTGCATGTTTTAATGCTTATTTACCATTCAATTAATTGCAACATAAAACATTAAATGTTTCATCTGAAGAATTTCCCTATGTTCCTTTCTTAATACTAAAAACGTATATGTAAGAACTTGTGTTGGAATTTAAGCTATGAATTCACGATTTAATCATTCAAGTGTTTTTTTTTTTAAATTAAATATCAATTAACTAATATATGGCCACTAGTAATGAACACCAATCTACGATTTATTATAATATATAAAAAAAGCAAACAAACCGCAACATATATCTGCAAACGCGTTAAATTGCACTTATCTTTTATTTCACACAGATAGCGAATGTTTTTTAATAATTAATCAAAAATATTATAAATTATTTTGTATTTTTCGATTTTGTTAGTTTTTCTTCATTTTTTTGGTTCACATTGAAACGAACATTCTACTTGTTTTTATGAAATAAAATTCATATGAACGACAAATATTTTTTCAAAAATACTTCATAAATGTTGTCCTTTTTTACGTCTATCAATTTTTCTTTGACTATCTTTGCGATCGACCAAACTTGATTTATTCGAAAATGAAAAGATACATTGAAAATAAAAACGTAAACAACCTTAAAATTAATATCCAATCAAACAACACCGAAAATTTGTTGAAATGCAATTACTTTTTTTTATACAAATACATTCACAACACATTGTTTGTCCTCCAATCACACTCAGTTCATTCGAAAACATTCTGGTGCTCATGACAAATATAAATTTTTTGCAAGACTAGCATAGCATTCAGCTGTAAGGTCTCGTTCTTATCACCTGTCACTAGATAAAGTTTATTTTATATAGATTTTTGGTAACTAAATCGAAAACTGTTACAACTAACGTGGACTATGGGTGACAAGAACAAGCCCTCGAATTAAGTAAACGTAGTGATTGACTACTGATAAAAAAATAATAATAGTAATAAAAAAAGAAGTGTGTCACTAACGCAATAACAAAAAAAAATTCCTAAATTGATAGACACAAACACTAGAAAAATGCACATTCCTCCTGAACGTATGCTCTACTTAAGTACGGAAAAAAATTCATCTGACTAGATACAATCTTTTATATCTCCACCTATCAACTCTTTGGTTACAAAATAGTATTACAGCTCACGTTAAATTAGTTTTGGTTTCATCTTTTCAAACATTGACGCGAATGGTATTGCAAATTAATAATATATATAGAAATAGGAGAACTGAGAGAGAGAGAGAGAGAGAGAGAGAGAGAGAGAGAGAGTGAATGCGTGATCGAAAGAAAAAAAATAAAAATGAGACGTTCTAAAATAGTAACGATAAAAGGAAAGTCTGGTAGTAAGATAACGTATAAAAATGTAGAATGACGTACCAACCAAATAGAGAAATAGAGAAAAGTGGTGAGAATAAGAGAGGGTGGGAGTGAAGGCGACAAACACAGGGCATACAGTTATATACACGAGTGTATCACAATGGCGTGTAATCAGTAGCCACAGGATTCTCACACTCGCGCACAATTACACGCCCGATAATAACGATCGCATGCACGCTTGAATTTCATATATATATACGTATATTATATATATTGAATATATTTGGTCAGGCCAGGCACACGGTCAGAGCGTTGTAAATTGGGATCTAGAAAAAAGAGGTAGGGGAGGAGATGAATAGTTCAAGAGAATGAGAATGAGAGAGAGAGAGAGAGAGAGAGAGAGAGAGAGAGAGAAAGAGACACGTATGTAAAAAGAAAATATATCGAGGTGATTATTATTTGTAAATGACTAGGGCGCGAAGAAGTCGCGAATTGTCGCATCGTGTGGGTGTTGGTCTGTTGCCGATGATGTTGCTTACGTCGCCATCGCCATGGTCGTTCTCGGGTCTAATCTTAATGCTGCCTATTCACTAATGCACTAAGGAATAGGACTCGATGTAATTCTCTCGACACTGCTCTCTCTGATGCGTATGGTCGTGAAAGTTGTGGCACTGGAATCAACCGCTGTTGCCGTTGCTGCTGGTTGTTGCGCTGTGACTGGATTCGATGTGGTTAACGTAATCGAGCCACTGGTCGTTGCCGAGGTGATATTAGATGTCGAACCAACACCAAGCCAACCGTGTCGATTTTTCAAGTGACGCTTCATGTGCGTCGTACGGCTCAGTACCTTGTGACACACTGGACATTGGGTTGTACCCTTGTGCATGTTCATGTGCTTGTACATGGAATCTCGATTCCAAAACGATTTACCGCAGAGTTTGCACGAGTGCGACGGTTGTTCGATGACCACTGAACGTGAATCTAAATCAAATAAAGTGTTTTTGTTTTATACTCGACTGCCAATGTCTTCATGGCCAGCACGATATTAATTACTTTTTTTTTACAGAGTAAACAAGGATAGTTCTATTTGTTCATATTATCACTGAGACTCACTCTAGATTCATTTGATTTTTCGCGGATTTTTTGCTTAGGTCAAATTATTTATCAAAAAAGTCCCCATTTTATGGTGCTTGAAAAATTTGTTTCTTAAACTTTGGAAAAATTTGTAATCGTTCTTTCTTTTTTCACAAACACTTATAAACACTTTAAAAAATGCACAACAACCAAACAAAAATTAGTTTAGCACTCAATGTTGTAAATAAAAAAAAAACATGCTACACTGTGACTGCTAGCATTAATAATAGAAAAAAATAAAAATAAAAATTTGGCAACATGAGTACCAGTAGCAAAACATGTCAAATCCTATATACGTGTGCATATAGACGAGAAAAATTTACGAAAAACAAAATAAAACGATGTTTTGATACTGGTAGTTTGTTCGTTATATTACAAATCATTCGTTAAACTGTGAAGGACAATTAAAATACTTGAATGACATGCATATGAAAAATAGTTTTAGAGTATTGATTTTAATAAAAAACGCATTTACAATACAAGCGATATATGATACAGATCAATGAGTAGTAAACAACATTAATTATTTGTACGTTGAAAAGATGAAAAATATAAATGTTTTATATGGTCTGTATTGAATCGACAATCGTGTTCCTTCAATAATCACTCTGTAAAAATGTCAAAGTATTTCATTTGGAAAAGGCGTGTACCACTTATGAACTAGCATAATATAATGTACGCGTAACAGTAAAAAAAAACTTAGCAAATAAAATAATTGATATTGATTATTTATCAAACTAATGAATGATAAGCGTTCGATCAGTCGATATCGTGATATTAAATAGTTTTCTTATTTGGACTTTCATCTTGATAATTGTTATGATACTCGTCTTTAAAAAATAACGCCGTTATATATGAACTAAAATCACTATCGCTACTAGTACTATGCAAATAGTAAGTGTAACAAACAATGAAACCGAGTTTTTAAATTTGAATTGTGCAACTACGCATACGTATATAGTCAAAGACACCTACAAATGCAGTGGCAACAAATCGAAACACATCAAGTTTATCACTTGTAATTATCACACTACGTTTACTCGAAGTATGTCGCAGCAAAGTATACTTCATTCACCCAATAATAAACTTGTCAAGTCCAGTTGAATTGTTTTTTTTCTCTCGTTTGAACTTAATAAGTCAATTTCTTAAACAAGTTACTATCTATCGTATAGTTAATTTATACAT
The DNA here is from genome assembly GCA_030064505.1 of Chouioia cunea. Lineage (NCBI taxonomy): Eukaryota > Metazoa > Arthropoda > Insecta > Hymenoptera > Eulophidae > Chouioia > Chouioia cunea. Next base: position 2,370,352 of record JAOPFQ010000001.1, read on the forward strand.
TGACTGTACATTGCGTGAGCTCGTACATCGAGCAAAACTATCGAAAGGAAAGAAATAAGAAAAAAAATCAGTAATTATAATAATAAATATTGTTAGCTTCGGGTACTTAAAGTCTAAATGCATAAGTAAGTCTTTATCACAGAAGGAAATAGGCCGTAATGAACTCGAAGAGAAAAAGAAAATATAACACGCTCAATCGGTCTCTCGCATGGAATGGAAAAATTCATCTGACCAGTAGCAGCAGCATAATCAGGAATAAAATATAAAAAAGAAAAGTGTCGATGATACAGAGAAGGATAGAGAGAGAGAGAGAGAGAGAGAGAGAGAAAGAGAAAGAGAGAGAGGGGAGAACAGTCTGGCATAGAATAGAAAAGGGAGGTAAACAAGTTGATTATGCGTTGATCTTGACTCCGTGAATGTTGACAAGGTGGCATCGCATGGTGTACTTGCGCGTAAAGACGGCTTGGCAAATTGGGCAGACCGTATCACCCCTGTGTATACTGCGATGATGAGCAAGAGAGTCACCACGAGTGTAGCACTTGCCACAGACATCACAGACCCATCGGCTGGTAGTTGAAACTGCAGATGGTAGTTGTGATGGCTGCTGCTGCTGTTCAGTGATTGTTAGATGATGGGACGTTGGACGCCTCCTGATGACATTGATATCTGCCTCATGTGGTGGTACTTGTGTTGTTGCCTCTGCGCACACAATCCACGTATTGCTCATTTATTGCCGAGACGAGTTTCGATATTGTGTGTTGTTATTGTTGTCTGTTTGTCTGTAGTTGTTACAAAATCCTACGAGCCCAGATCAGTTTGTGTCTGTACAGGCTTTGATAGGATAGTTATCAATGCCTCGATTTTCACGTTTACTCGAACTAATTTTTCGGAGGGACGAGGGCTTTCACGCTTGGTGTTCCCAAACGGCAATTTGTGAGCGGGTATGTGGCCTATATGTTTCATTTTAAACTTTCAAGCTACAACACATAAAAGTACGTGGTTCCACCAAATGCCGCGAGAAGTTGTTCAAAAAAGAGGGAGGGAGGGAGGGAGGGAGAGAGAGATAGAGAGAGAGAGAGAGAGAGAGAGAAAGACAGAGAGATAGAGAGATAGAGAGAGAAAAGATAATAGGTAAAATTTGTTGTTCTAGGAGACGTTTTGGTTCTTCAGTAATTCACAATCTCATTTCAGTTTGTATAAATGATTTTATTACGAAACTCATTGTATCTATACTAATAGCTCAGTATCGTTACTTTATACACATGGATTTCCATGCTACCTAGAGTAAATAAATGTATATGTATATATATATACACACACACATATATATTTATTTATTTATCTATAGATAAATTCGCTTTGTTAATCTCGGTATACAGAGTTCACACGAGACGCTCTGCCTTTCTCTCGTTGTGATAGAAGCATTTTGCTTATTTTAAGTGCATCGCACGCACGCGAATCGCAATTATCACAATAATCGTATGTATCTATCACGGTAATTTACTTATCTGATCACTTAAATCAACACATGCAAGGTTGAAACTTTCGGGTGATCCTTTATATTAAGTACAACAATTAAAAAAAATGTAAGCTACGTGAAAAGCGCTTATTTCATCATTCAACCTAAAAGCTATCAATTTATTTTCTCTTTTTCAATGAATTTTCATTCAATAGTTATATTTGAAATCATGAAAATACATATTTTTATGTACAGTTTTTTTTATTCTTTTTTCTAGATTACCTCTTAAACTCCGAATTACTACAGTTCTCGCGAATTGCTTTTAGTTAAAAATCTTCGCGTACGAAGATAACGCGTATATAGTCGAAACACCGTAAACAAAGATATAATTATCATACACATAAGTCTATTCTTAACAACTAGGAACTATTTACGATTTTAAAAATAAAAAAAAATTTCCGAGACAATGTTCCACACATGATTTATCATCAAATCGACGAACTATTTGAGAATTATTGTTGTAGATTATGGCACAGAAAGTTAAGAAAAAAAGGGGTGTGGGGGTGGGGATAAAGAAAAATAAAAACGTCGTAGAGTCAAAGAATATTTACAAGACGAAGATTGCGCGCAAAGGAGCAGAGACCGGTGACATCATTTATTTGAGAGACGAGAGATGTTATCTTAATCGTTTATATTCATTTCTTTTTACTGGTCGACGCAGTAATCTTAGCATCGACATTCAATAGAGTACGCTTGTGTATTCGTAACAGATGGACCCTCATATCGTAACTTCGACTAAAGATGCGTTGGCATATGGGACACCTTGTTTGACCCGTGTGCAAATCCTTGTGGAGTGTCAAGGATATCGGGTGCTTGAAACCCTTCCAACATATTCGACAGCGAAATAACAATTCGGAATCCGAGCCCTGTTCGTTATCGTCATCATCGACATACGCGCCCAATTCGGCATTTGGGCCAGAATTACCGCCCTCTTGCTCTCCTGGCTGTTCTATAAATAAACACATCAAACACATCACCTCAATCATCTCTTTCTTCCTTTTCTTTTTCTTTTTTTATAGCGCCTACCGCTTTTTTTCTTTTCTATCAACTTTTTTATTTCTCGATGCACGTACATCCTTCAAACAAATGTACCTGCATACTTCTCTGCAATTTCTTTTTATTGGTTTATTTTTTCATATTTTTCTATATGTAAGATCAGTGGCATGTGTGAAAGCAGAAGCTAGGATAAAAAAGCCTGATTAGACGATAGAACACATTCAATAGGCTCAATAAAGCAACCCCAATCCCCCAACAAAATGGATGCAATTGTTGTTCTCTCTCTAAGTTTCAACGACAAAACACATTTAGATGTAACTTTAGATGTATTGGCGTGTGGCTGTGGGTGTGTGTGTGTGTGTATGCAAACAAGTGAATTGAAAGTAATGCATTCTCGCATAGCTTATACATAGTTGGCAATGTATTTGTATAGATTTTCGATTTGAAAAACAAAGATTTCTAATAGAAATAAGCTAACGAAAGAAGTAAGTACAATATTGTTTGACTACCAATAGTTTTAATGTATATATTTTTTTTTTGATTTAAGATGGGGTTTTATTCGATTGTCGTACATTACATCATTTATTTTATCCGTTTTTCGCGTTTACTCGATCGTATACGTTTTACGAGCGTATAAATTTGTACTTGCATTGGACATTATTATTACAATATATCTATTTTATAGTTTACGCATAAATAGTACTAGTCATAAAAATGCTGGAAGTGTTTCAAACGCCATCTCGATTTTTTTTTCTCAACGGAATCATTGACTTTTAGATGAAGTTTGGTGCTATGGTTGTAAAAAAATTTGCCAGTAAAAAAATAGGACGATTAAAAAAATATAGTTAGATTCAGCGATACTTTAAGCGCATCGGGAATTCAACGTATTCGTACAAAAAAAAAAAATATATATATATAAATATATATATATATATATATATTTTACAAGTTTTGGCATCTTCGTAAATTATACTCTTAATACTAAATTTTAATAATTAATTATGTACATTTTTTAAATATAATTTTAACATATATATATATTATTTAATGCTTTGATAGGATAATTGCAATGCTAAGTAATTTCTAAATTATATAAATATTTATATACATATATGTTTAATAAAAATAGGCAAGTAACAGCACCGCACGTTATGTTACAATCTCGTATTCGTTTGTAAAAACGAAATATTGTTTAAAAAAAATATTTCAAAGATATATTCGTATGTAAAGTTCCGAAAAGCTTATAAAAACAACGCAATAGAATTTAAAAATAAAAAAACTAAGTAATGTTCGTTATTGGACTAATGGAATGTACGAGTATGACATCGATAATAGACAACCATAATGGTGCGATCCATCGTAAAAGAAATCAGGGTTAAAAGGCACATTAACATTAGTAAGATAAGAATTAACGTGTAATATACAGGTGAATGTACCGTTAAAATGAGTAACGTTAATAATGAAATCTCGACAATTGAGCTAAAGCAATAACATAGAAATTAGCGGCTATACAGTTGAAATAACAATCGAAGGAAGAACTTGATTGCGTGCAATTATCCTATCATCCTCTATAGCACAATGTGAAAATAAAAAAAATAGAATTTGTCATTATATGACGACGCTGGAAAAATATACAATATTATTTTGAGGTTGAAGTGGCGAAAATATTAACGAAACTCGTCACGCGTCAAGTGAAATTTGAGAATCTACAACAGCATGCATGGTAAAAAACACCGAAAATTTGGCTGCCTTTTAAGGGGGGGGGGGTTATTGGTTCAAGTCGAGTCGAGTCGAGTTATGGTCGAAACGCAACATCAAACAAGAAGCTAAAGGAATAATTAAGGATTTATAAAAGAAGAACGGTTGGAGAAGGTTTAGGTGCGATTGGTTTGGCATTGGCAGCGCTTATCGGAGCTCGGCTTGGACGTTGGCGCGACGAGTCGGGTTGATGCTATGGAGGCGAAATGTGGGGTATCGAGCGTAACTCGTGGAATTCGGCAAAACACGGCCAGCGGCAGAGGCAGGCATTGCAGGCCCAACACTTGAAGCGCGTCTGCCTGAGCTTTCCACGCGACGTTAACACTCCGCGGCGCTTGCAGTGCACGCACACCTTGCCATGGCCGTTCGCTTTGCTGAGGCTATGCGGCTGACCGGACACGTACGTTACCCCTCCTACAGACAGAACACCAACATGTGCCAAGGGCGCAACAAAACAATTCTTCTGTTAGTTTTTTTAGTCGTTCCTTTCTTCTTTTGCTTTTATCGTTTATTTTTTTAATTCTTTTTCCGACTTGCTTTTTTTTACTGTTTCTCTCTCTCTCTCTCTCTCTTTCTTTCTCTCTCTCTTTCTCTCTCTCTCTCTCTCACTTTAATCTTGTCAAGTTTTGTGCTTTTAGTTTTTTTTAGCTTTTTAGATTTTTTCCGAAACAGAAACAGAGTGGGTACCATGCAGCAACCATTAGTAGACACCCCTCACCTCTCAAGTCCACCCAGCACCAACCAAGATATATGTGTATATATGTTACAGTTACAGTTTGTTATGCATTAGCCAGACAATTTCACAAGCTAAACGTGTGCTTGTTAATGTATCACCAATACCCACAATTTAGCATTGCCAGGTGCTAGATCAATGTGCTGCTTTTCCGAATTTTTTTCTTTCTTTATTTCTTTTTAGCGTTGTCGCTATCTTTACTTTTGGCCTGTTCCATTTTCCAAACGGACTCTTCGGCTTTTTTCCATTAATTTCTTCAGTTGTTCAAACATTTTCAATACCTAATTATAAACCGTCGCGACTAGTCGATGCATCTTGCGTATTTTGCTTTTGAAAAGGGCAGGTTCACGCCAGGTATTTAGAGTTTAACAACTGTTATTAAAAGTAACTATTTACTATTGATCGAAAAAAAAAAAAAAAAAAAAAAAAAAAAAAAAATTTTTAATAATATATTTTTCGGCAAAATTTGCTGTAAAATATCAGCGGCTAAAACTGGTTAGTTGTTCAAGAAGAGGTAATTTTACCGGTTGTTTTGAAACGTTTACGAACATTAATAACAATTTTTTCGTTGTATTAATTCAATAGTTGAAACTGCAGGGGTTAAAAATATATCGATGTTTAACCTAATGGTATTTAATAGAAAAACCAGCATACCGGTGTAAGCGTAACAAGAATGGCCGCATAATTATTGATTCGTCGAAAATGTACAAGTTTTTTGATTGTCGTATTTATTAAGTTTGAAGCTTCAAATAGTTTTGTCATGCTAAGTTACACTAAATCAACTTGATACTTACTTACCGTATTAATTAGATCAATTTACTAGCGAGATATATAAAGGAGATAATGGTAATCTAGAAATACAAATTACCTAGATAAGTATACGCACGCATGCCACTCTCACTTCTACCACCACCAGTACAAATTGCTAAAGTGTAAAAGGACGATATTCGAGGTATAGAAATGATGCTTCCACGGCTCGCAAAACACTAGGCCACTGTACGAAATTACAATCGAACGACATTTCGTTATTTAGCAGTTCGTACATAATATTTTGGAGCTTGAGGCTAGAAAGACGATCCTCGAGTATTTCTTATCGTACATTTTGTCATCAGTGATCTATTGTTTTTTCCAATCTTAAACAAAAGCGACGATTAAAAGAAAATCGACGGTTTTTTCTTTGTTATCGTTCGTACAATTGGCAAAACACTTTGAAAAGGAATACTTGAGAATACAGTTGTCAGTCAAGTCCGTCTTTAAATGGGCACGATCGAACAAAGATCGCGCTAAGTATTCAAGTCATGAATTACCAACAAATCAATGTCTCAATAACACAATCAACAAATAATAAATATTTAAGAAACAAGTGATGGCCTTATTTGGAGAATTAAATAATAAAAAGAAGGAACATTAGTGATTGTCGGCACACATACAGCACTTGGCAATGCTTACTAAAAAAATGCTACAAATCAACCTACACCCGATTACTTTTACCACACAAATTTTTTTACATTCAAAAGGTCCATGCACTCCTTCAACTTTATAAGAATTAATTGATTCAAAGTCAATGAAAATAGAGAAGAGCTTGCAAAAGATAAGTGTCATTTTTTTATCATCAAAACTTACGAAATATATTTGTAATTTGAAAATCGAAACTTGTGAACCTGATAATGTGTACAGCGTTTCGAGTATGATAAAAAAGGAAACAAAAAGAAGAAACAAAAAGAAGAAAGAAAAAGCAGGCATAATGAGATTTTCGTTACAATTTTTATGAAATTTCCGATATAATTGACTAACAAGCAGTTTTGTTGAAAATAAGGTATCTATTTAAAAACTAATCGATTCAACGAGACTGCAATCAACATACAGTTGTCTTGTTCTGGATTTGATAAAGATTAATCAAACATTAAATGGAAACTTCATAAAATTGAACATTTGCATATAGAAAGGAAATGAAGTCAGGTCCACATGTGTGGCAAGTATGGAAAATAAATTCAGAGCCTATGAAAGGTTTTGTGCATTTTGAAACAATAATATAGAAGCAAAATAGAGTTATATTATTGTTTTGATTTTCACCCAATTTTTACAGTACCAGATTCAGCCGTATGCAAGTATGATAATGCAAAGCTGCAGAGGCTATAAAGCCATTATATTCCAGATTTATTTATGAGTGAGTTGTTTTATTAGCTAACTACCCCATTACTCAAATATTCACCTTGTAGTAAATTTACAATTAAAACTTTCTGATTTCAAAAGTCCATACTCCATAGAAAAGGAAAGATTGTAGCAGTAAAGACGCTCGAAAAATATTGTTACTTTCTGTAGATTATGGAATTCTCAATAATATTTGTATTTTAATTGCACCTAAATTCATTAAAGTCGACAATCGAAGCACAAATACTATATGAATAATCGAGAAACATACAAATACAAAAATTTGAACAAGTTTAATGATGCATTTAAAATACAAAAGTCACATTTATAGAAGTTGCCTGAGACAAAGTTGTTTATGTAAAGAAAATCACGTACACGACCATCTACATAGGTATCTTGGTTTTGAATTACATTAATATTAATCGAATAATAATGGCAACTTCTATAAATGATTTTACATATTTTTTATTGGAAAAGACTAACTCACCTTGAATTGTTTCGTGTGTTATCCTGTCTCCAGAGCTTGTGCCAGGCTTTGATAGTAAATAACCTATTGAAAATAATACATGGTTATTGCATTTTCAAAAATACTAGTTTTTCGCGTTCCGAGTCGATAATTATTTGAATATTACGATTCTATATACCTATGTCCGATGACTTAGATACATCTAAATTATCTGTAGAGGACTGATTGGAATAAAATGTTTGCGTTATATCAGGTTTCTGGTCGTTTTCTATCAAATCCGATCCATCATCTAAAATTTTGCTCGAATTTTCTCCATGTTCTTCGTAACTACAGCTACTTCCATCTTGCTCTAAGTATTCAGGCATCTCTAGTTTGAGATTTGGTACGAGAGGTATTATTTCAACAGGATCAGTTGGTGCATCGGGTTTATTCTGTTCGGCATCTTTAGGCGAGGAATTATGCCTGTTAGATTTCTCTGAATGTGTATTGGAGTTCTCCCTACATCTTCTTCTCTTATTTGGTGGTGGAGCTGTTTCAGACTTTTGCAACTCTGTGGAGTGATATGGCGAAGGAGAACTCGACTTATTTTCCTTGTCGTTCATTATGATTTTACCAGAGGCATTCCTCAATTGTACTTCAGGTTCGCTAGGAATTTCTACATCATCCTGAATAAAAATGAAATAACGTGTGAGATAAAACGATGCAGTTGTATTTTAGCCAACTAAAATATATGAACAATATGGGTATACCAACCTCAATTGTGCTATCATCTTTTCTTGACCCATCTGTAAGACCTTGCACAGCAAGAAGCTCAGCTGTGGTCATGAAACTATCTAACTGTTCCTGTACTACGTTAACTTCTCCTTGATAAATAAAATCAACCAAGGCAGCCAAATCATCGAATTTTACATTTCTGAATATAATAACAGGATGTTGACAGGGATTCTCCTAGAAGAGGACAAAACAATACAATTTTCAGGAAAGCCTTTTTTTATATTTATTAAAGATAAGAGACACATGTTGCAAAGATACCTTAAACAAATCTCGAAAATATGTACTACACGCTGATAACAGCATTTTGTGTGCTCTGATTCGCTTGCCTTCGCAGCTGAGCGTCACATCAACCAGATCTTCGTCGGAGCGTAGTGTGTCAAATGCAGACGTAATGTGTTTGAGGTAGTTATTCCACCTTAGGGAAAATTGCTGGCTGGTGCCCATGATGCCTGTCTGAAACACAATTAACTATTAGATGCTAAGACACGAACACGATGTCTCCGAGAAGTTTGTTGAAACAAACGAGCGCAACTTAATACGTGCAGCAGAAGCAGCTGTAGGTTATTAACGAGCGCCGAAAAAATGGAGCACGACCAAGGACGCGAAAGGAAGTAGATAAGTATAGCAACGGCAACTGATGTAGTCGAGGGTGAAAAGAAAAAGGAAGGTAAAGCAACCGAGACATGAGCAGAGAGAGAGAGAGAGAGAGAGAGAGAGAGAGAGAAATAAAGAGAAAAAAAGAGAGAGAGAGCGAGGGTCGAAAAGTTCCGAGTTATAGTTGGTAAATCGAGCCACTGAACTTGCCTTAAGAGCGTGCTGCGCTGCTTATGCGCCTCGTGTGTGAATTGTATCGTATCGTATGTATATATACACACACATAAAGTTCGTGCTCGGAGCACGACAAAAAAAGGGGCCGTTGAGAGGGAGCAGGCCGACGACGACGACGACGACGGCGACGGCGGCGGGGAGACGGACAGAGGAGGGGGGGGTCTATGTACGGGGCAGCAGGCACATTATAGGGAGGGGGGGCGAGAGAGAGAGAGAGAGAGAGAGAGAGAGAGAGAGAGAGAGAGAGAAATGGAGGGCGCGCGCGGCCCTAAAGCCTCGTTTTTGCTGCTGTTACTGGCCGCAACGAAAACTATTGATCACCCGCGCTACTGCTGCTACTGCCGAGGGGACGGGGCCCATGAGAAGAAAACTGACAAGTGCTGTATATAGCCAGGAAAAAAAAGAAGGAACACGGATGAATGGACTCACTCTTTCCCGACGATGTGCGTAGTCGACGAAAAAGACGGTTGCTCAATGTCTTTGATGCTAAAATTCGCACATTGCGTTGAGCTTGTAAACACACTCGATTTGCACACGAAGCAACGCGCGTAAACACAAATGCGCATAGGCAAGGCAAGCAACGTATTCTCACTTTCGTTCGGCTACTCCTGCTGCTACTACTACGCGTCGTCTTTTTGTAAGCAGGTCCCTTCGCCGTCGCAACTGCTGCTTGCTTTCTTGTGCTCGTCGTTCCAGTAGTCCCCGTTTTCTCGACGATCTGATATCTCTCTCTTTCTTTCTCTCTCTCTCTCTCTCTCTCTCTCTCTTTCAATCTCGCTACGTCTCACTTGCGCTCACGGTCTTCTTCCACTATCGCGTATATAGACATATATACATATACACACGCACCTATACAGAAATACCCGAGCGTAGGGCTCCGTTGCGGCACCTTTTTCTTCAACGACGACAATAACGACGACGATACGACAATTTGACGACGTTGCCACGCGTCCTATCGCCACAGACGTCGTGTTACGTAATGCCGACGATGTAGCTCTTCCTGGTCTCTCTTCCCGATTGTGCAGACAATATGCGTGCACGCGCTTTCCCCGAGAGAACTACACTCCCCAACTGGCTTCACTCGCTGCGCTCGCTTGATGACAGATGGTAGCCATTTTATATTCCTGGGGAAAAATATGCGTGTGTGTTCTTATACGTATGTACGTGATACACATTCACTTTGATAAAGTTTTGATAGTGTGGTGCGGCGCTGTGTGCTTCGCAAGAAAACCATGCAATTTTTTATTGTAACGCGGTTATTTTGAATAATGCAACTACACCTCTCTCGTGAATTAAATGGTGGTTGAATTAAAACAAAGCTGTTCATTTTTTTTCTTAAAAAATCTATAATTCTGTATAAATATATACGCGTTCATAAACAATTTTTTATTTTGACAAACACTTGTTTTTTCTGTTTAGTTCTATTTCCATTTGGCGTACAATTTATACCTCATACATAAATTGATTATTTTATAAGTGGGTAAAACAATCGTTAATAAATTGAAGTCTAGTCTAATTAAAAACAATTTTGATTAAATAATTTACTCCACTGGCTTCAAAAACTTAAGTTTTTTCCTTTTTGGCTCCTCCCTAGAATCTACAGCAGATGTCTTGTGTTTTAAATTTGTAACATTTATTTTTGAAGTAGACTTCCACATTTTTGCCATCTGAACATCAGATACATCAGCTTCCATATCTTTTTCTTCTTCTTTTGGAGCATTTGCAATTTTTTCCAATTCTAATATCCTTTCCAGCTCAGGGTTCTCACCTTGAAAGCTAAGTCTTCCTTCGATTAATTGTTCGCAGAAGGCATAACTTGCTTCAGTGATAAATTTGCCCCTAAAATTATTAAATGAATAAGGAACATAGCTATATACAGTACATGAATACAAACGAAATCGAAAACGAAGTACGTATATACCACTTACGATTTCTTTGGTAAACTTTGTTTGCCAAAATACTCTTCTCCTTCTTGTTGGAAAGCTTCTTTCTCTACTTTGTCTTTTGTCCTTTTCATAAACTACAGAGAAACAAGTTGAAAATAACAGAAAATAAATTACACCATTGCTTACTTTACAATTTTTATTAACTTTATTATTGATTTACTTCTTAGCCTACCTTCATTTCCAAAATCGACTTGGATAAGCTGACTTTGTTTGCGTCTTTCCACCCCATTTTCGAATATATCGTTTGTTTGATCTAATAGCCGGATAGAAATGGAAATTTCGTTATATGTTTCCTTTTTGTCAATTATAGTTGTTTGTAACTACTGTTTAAAAACAAATAAATGACAGTTTCTCAATTAAAAATAATATCGTTCTTTAATATAGGTTAAGTCGATGTATGTACACAAACACATGTGGGAGTTAGAACTATGAATCGCCTTCATGTTGGTAACTCTCGTTCTGACCGACCTCCGATAATAACATAAAATCGTCGTCATGTGGCGCCCTAGCTATGCCCAGAAAACAATGGTGTCACGGCAGTGACGCCACTTGTTGGAACTAGAAATATCAGTGTCTCTGACGCGAGTGACGCGACGTACAAAGCACTAAAACCTCTATTAGCCCGTTCACTTTTCGTTATTTCTATGGCTCTGTATAGTCTTCCTATCTGCAGCATTATCCTTTTTTATACAGATTAGTATTTTCAATTTCTTAGACAGCTGATTAGCTACAACAATGGAAGCTGGTGCAAGCATAGGAACTCGTGCGACACGATTTATGATGGAAGGTGTTGGTGCTCGAGTGATTCGGGGACCTGAATGGAAATGGGGAAAACAGGTTAATTATTGCAACAGACTATAACTTTAATTTTTTTTTATTACTATTACGTGATCAAGTTCTTGTTTATTAGTGTTCATATTCTTTGATATTATTACGTTCTTTTTAACGATATAGTCATTGTACTTAGTCTATTATTATTTTGTGATGAGTATTGTATCCATTGAAGCAATTGAATTGTCTATTGTTATTTTTTTTAGGACGGTGGAGAAGGGCATGTTGGGACAGTGAGAAACTTTGAATCTCCCGAAGAAGTTGTTGTTGTATGGGATAATGGCACAGCAGCTAATTACAGATGTTCTGGGGCTTTTGATCTACGTATTTTGGATTCGGCTCCTACAGGTGTTAAGCATGATGGAACAATGTGCGACACTTGCCGCCAGCAACCCATTTTTGGAATTAGATGGAAATGTGCAGAATGCAATAACTATGATTTATGTTCTATTTGTTATCATGGTGATAAACATCATATGCGACACAGGTTTTATAGAATTGCAACTCCTGGAAGCGAAAGAGTCTTGTTGGAACCAAGAAGGAAAAGTAAAAAGGTTTAACATCTGTCTATTTACATTTGTGATTAGTTTGTACCTGATTTTTCTGAATAATACAAAAGTATTCGGTACATTATATAGATTGCCATTCGAGGAATATTTCCCGGTGCCAGAGTAGTCAGAGGTGTCGACTGGCAATGGGAAGATCAGGATGGTGGCAATGGCCGCAGAGGCAAAGTAAACGAAGTTCAAGATTGGTCTGCTGCAAGCCCTCGCTCAGCTGCGTATGTTATTTGGGATAACGGAGCTAAAAATTTGTACCGAGTTGGTTTTGAAGGAATGGTTAGTTTTTAGGACTTTATTTGGGCAAAAGCCCTCGTTATAGAATAAATAACTTGTCAGGAAAAGTGTACATATTATATTTCAGGCTGATTTAAAAGTTGTAAACGATGCAAAGGGACAAGCTGTTTATAGAGATCATTTGCCATTACTGGGAGAACAAGGACCTGGAAGAGCAGGACCTCATGGTTTGCAAATAGGAGATCAGGTATACAAATAGTTGGTTTAATATGATAAGCATTCAATAGATTGTTTAATTGGTTCTTTATTGCCACAGGTTAACGTTGACTTGGAGTATGAAATCGTCGATTCTCTTCAACAAGGACACGGCGGGTGGACCGATGGTATGTTTGAATGTCTCAGTACTACTGGCACTGTAGTTGGAATTGACGAAGATCATGATATCGTCGTATCTTATCCAAGTGGAAATCGCTGGACATTCAATCCAGCTGTTTTAACTAAAGTTCAAATATCAGTGCCACTTATAAACGCTACTGCTGATAATCAATCCTACACTGTTGGAGATTTAGTACAGATTTGTAACGATTTGGACAAAATTAAATTGCTACAACGTGGTCATGGTGAATGGGCTGAAGCTATGGCTCCAGTACGTTATGTTAATTTAATTTTGATTTAGAGATATGCTATTAGATCTGTAAGTTATATTTAATTATTTAAACAAATGATAATAATTACAGACGCTTGGTAAAATCGGCAGAGTACAGCAAATATATCACGACGGAGATCTGAAAGTAGAAGTTTGCAGCACATCCTGGACATACAACCCGCTCGCAGTAACAAAAGTAGCAAGTAGTGACGGAACTGTCACTGGCAATAGCAGTGGAGGTTGACATAATAGCATTTTTGTTGTACAAATTAGGGTAAAAAAAAAATTGAAGTAACACGTGTATTTTTTTCTTCTATAGAGCGACTGTCAGCACTTTTGAAGAAACTTTTTGAAACGCACGTATCCGGGGACGTTAACGAGGAGCTCGTAAAAACTGCTGCGAATGGTGATGCGACAAAAGTTGAAGAATGCTTGAAGCGCCCGGAAGCCGAAGTAAATGGCATTTTTGCTGGTTACACTGCTTTGCAGGCCGCCAGTCAGAATGGTCACTTGGAGGTCATTAAAATTCTGCTTCGCTACAAAGCTGACGTCGAGATCGAGGTACATTTGTCAATTATCATTTGCACGCGTTTCGTGTCGCTTTCAGTCTGAACAGATACATAAAGTTTGTTGAATGATTGCACATATGAATGAGCAAAGCATTAAGCTTCGAAATGAGTTTGCGAGATGGAACCAACTGATTTTGTTGTAAAATAATTCAGGACAAAGATGGTGATAGAGCTGTCCATCATGCAGCATTTGGCGATGAGCCTGCCGCGATGGTATTGTTAGCGGGAGCTGGAGCGGATTTGAATGCGCGAAACAAAAGGCGCCAGACAGCTCTGCACACTGCCGTAACTAAAGGCCATGCCGGAGTTGTTCGTACGCTTTTGGAACTCGGCTGCCATCCCAGTCTGCAGGTATGCATCGTATATCGTTGAATACGTTTATTTTTATGCATGTACAAATAAGTTTGCAAAAAAAGGAAACGAACAAAGTGAGTCGAAAAAAAAATTTGTTTGATACGTGTCTGACTGATGTCGCGTTGTTCTACTTGCTTCTTGTTACTCGATCCGTCGTCTCTAAGGTAAATCTAGTTTTCTTTCAGTCGAGGCGAATAAATATTATCTTCAATTTACATTTAATGTCTCAAACATCAGCATAAAATATTCCGACATTATTCTCCCGCTGAAAAATCCAATATCTCCCCCCCCCCCCGCCCTCTTCGCACACTCCTCTCCTCTTTCATCTATCCGTTTAGCCGCGCGAGAATATAACGTTTCGGCGCATACGAATGTACCGAATAGGCGTATTTTTCGAACGGTAGCAATTATTTACTCGTGTTGTTAACATTGTATCGAGGAAAAGGCTAAGAGTAGCGCAGGCGAAGACGATATCGGTAATAATGTATAATAACATTATAAAAGGGTCAACAGCGTCTAAGGTATACGCATCCATCCAAGTGGTTTATCCTTTGCACGCGGATGGTCGGTATTCTCTGTACAGCCATTCATTCCACTTTTCGAGCAGTAGTAGCAGCGCGACGACGACAACGACGACGAGGAGAAGCGTTGCGCCTGATAACGGCCTTTTGCCAAATCCTCTTAATCCGAAGCAGCCATTTTTTACAGCATTCTAAGCTTGAGCGCGGTTTTATTTGGCTCTCTCTTTCTCTCTCTCTCTCTCTCTCTCTCGCTTTACCACGGAGCTTGGTTTTGCTCTGGTCTCGTAGCCACGGATTTCCCTAAGGCACGGCTACCTCGTTAAATCTCATTGCTAGACAGCCACCCAGCAAGACGCATTATCGTGAATAATGATTCACCAGATACTCCACACTATTATGTGCTTCGATTCTATTTCCTCTTTGCATTGCTAATATACAGCGCTCTCTGGTATCAATTATTTTCTCCAATCTCTTGCAGGGCTATTGGATTCCAGTTGCACATTTCGCTCGCTCTTTCACTCTCTCGCGAGTTTTGTAGAAACGCGAATTTATTACGAGTCGCTAGCGACGTATTGGCATTAGCTGGCTTGACAATCTACTTATGCAAATGAAAGTTTTTGAAAAAAGTTTGCCTCGAGGCCGCTGGCCTACCACCCATATTCTTTCCTCGTGAGTAAGATTTATCGGCAGTTTTCCGACCACGGATTTCCAATTCTCTCATTTGTAATACTTATCTGATTCTCATACGCAGCACTTGAAAGCTAGACATAAACGTAACGGCCTATTAATTCGCGCGTACGCGTGCTATACGTGTGGGCATTTTACCGTGGTTATAGATATTTCGGTACATCGCCTTTTAAAGAATCCTCAAGATAAAATGTAATCCAGAAGCGCAATAAATATCTTCTTTACAAGTGCGTCATATTTCATGGCTTTATTCCTCGAAGAAAACTTGCTAAAGCGCAACGTCCACAGGAGCTACTACCCCCCTCCCCCTCTCTCATCTCCCCGCCGCTCTTCCCAATCTCCAAAATATAACGATTTATTCGAAATAGACGACGATATATCTTTAATTAAAACTGCGCCGTCTCTTTTGTTGTTTCTCTCTTGCTCACCTTGTGAAAACGACGACTCTTCGACAATGTCATTTATACTTAATATATGTATGAGAAGCGCATTACCTAACTTCTGAACGCTACGTGGCTTTTTAGCCATTTTTATCCTACTCGCGTTATCCTTGAAAGTTGAAGCACCGTCGAGTGTTGCAAGAGATGTAAAAAAGAAAAAAACAACAACAACGAGTATAACCAGAGTTTTCGCGCTGTAAAAAGTCTTGGCGAAGGCTTTTTCGAAGAGCTTGCACACACACACGCGCGTAGTGCTATACGTAGTGCTATACTATACGTAAGTTAACTGAGCGTTCGAGCATTCTCTGTAGTTGCAAATACTTTAATCTCAACGGCAGCGTTGGCTCCTTCTCTTTTTTTTCTTTTTTTTTTTATTTTGAACGCCGCGTGAAAAGAATCTCGGGAGTTGCGGTGGTGTTGGTCGTCGTGAGAGAAAGAGTTTTTTCGTACGGGTATGCAAGAGAGAAAGAGAAAGACAGAAAGTCTAGACTCGATAGAGGTAAGCTCGACTAAAGCCTCACTTCTTAACTAGTCGAGGGAATAAGGCCTTGCCCGCCCGTTCGCTCGCTTACTCGTGCACTGGGAAAATCCTCGAGTATCGCGATTCGACGGCGTGAGCGGCAACCTAAATGCAGCCCCCGGGCTTTATCCTGGCGCTCACCTTCATTTTCTTCTTAGTCCTCCCAAGAAATTTTTCAAGTGGGACGTGTGAGCACCACAAGAACCTCTATTAACAATTTTATCCATTTGCTTTAACGAGCTTTCCGTTCTAATATCATTGCCAAATACATGGCCTACATTTTCTTCCCTCGACTATACTTGTCAAATTAAAAAACTTCAATTACTTTGGGTTATTTCTCTTGGCAACTCAGCGGCCCTTGTCGCCGTACCGCTTTTCATTTGGCTTTATCTGAGCTCAGCTACTCTTGAGCGTTGTCCCCCACCTTTTTTTTTATTTGTTGTTCACTCTATAAGCTCAATTGCAGTTTTTACAAAAAAATAACAACGGAGTCTACAAAATTGCTCCAATGTGTCATTTTAACAAAAACGAATGCTTTTCTCGTATTCTCACTTTCATGTTCTCGTTTCCACGTGAAAAGCCCATACTATACATGTAATTTGATCGCTCGTAAGCTTTATTAAATTAGAGGCGTTTTCACCTTCTGTATCTTTATTGAAAACAAAGAAAAAAGGAAAAAAAAAAGAAAAATACTCGGGCAGAGAGTAAGAAGTTTTAAAATTCTTTACGTGTTAGCTGCCTGAAATTGCTTATTTCGACACTCTTTACGAAGAAGAGAGCATTTTTTCGCATCCTCGGGTTAAGTAGCACTTTTTCAGTTGGCGCGCGCGCGTAAACTTTTTGGTTTCTTTTTTTTTTTTTTTAAAGAAAATAATTGCTTCTCGGCAAAAATTGCACTCAAAATTACCGTACTTTGCGAATCAACTTTTCTTCTTATTATTTTTCATGCATAATTTGAAGCTTTCTCGTGGCAAATTCACGAAAAAAGTTGCGGAGGAGGGTAAATTGATAAAAGTTGCTCCGAGTTAATGGGCTTTTCATCGAGATGAAGAATTCACAAAAGTCAAAAGCTCGATAACGATTCAATTAAACTATTCAAACCTGAGAGAGTGACAAATATAGAGATGTATATGTATACACGTGTGTGTGTGTGTGTGTGTGTGTGTGTGTGTGTGTGTGTGTGTGTGTGTGTGTGTATAAAGAGGGGGAGGGGACGGAGTAGAACATTAAACATTACTTCTTCTCTCGAGGTAACCACAGGCTGTGGCTTGATAATTGCAGTGCACCTCGTTATACTCCGGTAATAAGGCGAAATAATAGAATAAGAGTGTGAGAAGCATTGTAAAAGCTTCACCCGCAGAAGCTAAATATGACATAACGAGTTGATAAAAATGCAATATTTATCTTCGACTCTCTATCGAATGACAATGACAATTGCTGAAGTATGGTTGATTATATGTACTCGTATATGTGACAGGACTCGGAAGGAGATACGCCACTGCACGACGCCATTTCGAAGAAGCGCGAAGACATGTTGGCTCAGCTACTGGATCATGGTGCTGACATTACTCTCACCAACAACAATGGCTTCAACGCTCTGCATCACGCAGCTCTTCGTGGAAATCCAAGGTAAGCCTTCATCCTCCTCCAGTAATAGTAACAGCAGCAGCTCATCTTCTACTCGCATTAGCGCTTCCTCTCCATTTCTACGGACGTGCTGCAAATATCCAAATGTTGCCTAAAGTAGGTCATTCGCGAGGAGGAAAATTCGAGGTCGTCAGCGCCAGGGAGCTATAATCGGCAATCTTGAGCTTCGCGTTAAACGACATAGGCGTTGGAGGGATATGCGCGGCATTTCGATGGCCTTCTGTAATCTCATCTCCATCGAATCAATACTTATCCATAATATCGAGTGGATATGTTCGAAAAGTCGAGCTTACATAATGATTCTAGCAACTATATACCGGGTGATTTGCGCTCATCCTAGACTCTCCGTTATTCGATCGGCGAAGAGGAAGAAAAGGAAAAAGAGGAAAGGACGAGTCATCGCTTTTTGCCAACGCTACAACTGCCGTTGATGGTGGTGGTGGTTGTGCTGCTGCTACTGGTGCGATTAAAATTTTCGAGGAAGGGGAGACAAGCATTCGCAACACGTAGGATAACGTGAGCGGCGTTCCGTCCGTCGCCCAGACGACGCGCCTGAAATATTGGCGAGATATGACAAAAGACGAGGGGCCGTAAATTTTCGCTGTGTTCGCTCTCTTGCTCTCTTGCTCTCTCTCTCTCTCTCGCTCTCTTTCTGCAATTGGCCGACTGCACGCTCGCCACTGTGTACTCACGTACATCCAAACTACCGACAAAATCGAAGACTGCCAGTTTATGTTGTCTATCTACGGGTGTGAGTCGATCGTTGGCAAGCCTATCTTGGCCTACTTTACCGTTGTTGTTGTCGTTGTTTTTTTGTTCAACGTACACTCAAACTACACATGGTGTACGTGTTATTCCATTGGCCTTTGTTTTTCCGTGTAACAAGATTAGCTTGATACTCCGAGTTACTTTCTCTGCGTCGAGTTTCCCAATTAGCCATGAAAACAACCCAAAAAAAGTACGAAGATATATGTGTCGAAAAGTAGAGGAATTTGATAAACGTAAGAAATTTAAGTTCGGGTTCTTTTCTTTTCTTTTCTTTCTTTGTTGTTGGGCTGCTGAAATATTCGCGGAAATTAAACGTCGAAATACAAGATGGGCGCGAAAAGAAAACGAGATATGGTGAAATATTACCGTTATTAACTACTCCAAGTAAATGACTCGCTTTTCAGTTTTTGTAAAACAGTGGATCAAGTTAAGGCAATATCGCAAAGCTCCTGGATAGATTGTTACTGGAAAATGGAAATAGAATAAAAGTGTAGCATGGAGCGAAGGGATAAATAAAAATGGGGTAGCATCGAAAAAGGAGGAAGAAAAAGAGGAAAAAGAAGAATAGAGATGACGACGTAGGTGGTGGTGGTAGCGGCAGTACGTCGAAGTTTAAACGTCGAAACAAGCCAATGGCGGGCCGAATATTTTTCGAGCTATTCACTTTTATCAGTTGTGAAAAATGAAAGCGTTGCGGCTGCCACGCATACTATCGTAGTGTGTGTTGTGCTGTGAGAGATTATATGTATATATATATATATATATATATAAACGCCGAAAGAGAAAAGCGCGCGCACGCATACATACGACGAGGAAGACGACGTCGTCGTGTCAAACGAGTACGAGGAGCTTCGAGGATTTCAAACGATGAAAACCACTTTTGGATATTGCGTCAAACTCGCTCTGTACGTAATACATATCCAGGGAATAAAAAACAAAAATAATATATACTACAAAACAAAAAGATGGAAAAAATGGCTTCTGGAAATAAGGAACGACCGCATTGAAGCCCATTACTTTCGTATGAACGAGTCGAGAGCATTTGGCTGTAGCATGCATATCCGAGAAGGAGATTACGCTGGAGCCGATCATAGCACTCATCCCGATTTTCGCCCCTCGGTGTATAGTATTTGCCTCTGTAGAGATGCACAACGAATTTCATCGTTTTTCCTCTCTCAGGTTTATTATCGAAATAATAACGCAAGCGATGCCCACAGAAAAGCAAGTTCTTTTTTTTTTTATTTGTTGCGGTCGCTTGATATTCCACTGAGCTAAAGTGTTTGAAATAAGCAGCCATAAAGCAAAAGAAGGGAGGAGGAAGGGCATGGGTGCAAAGTTACCCGTTAAATAGTCAAATAGTTGGCTTGGAAGTTGCAAGTTTCGCTTGGGTAAGTAATTAGAAGCTCTTGCGAGGGCCGTCGTTGCAGGATGAGATTCGTTGGTGCACAAAACGTCATAATTCAGGGTAGGGAAAGCATTAGTGCGAGCACGCTCTCCCTCTCTCTCTCTCTCTCGCTCTCTCACTCCAGGCATAATCCGCAAATTAAGTGCTGCTCTGGCTGCCTAGCCTAATTTCCATCCGCCATCTTGGTGACGCAACGCAAAGTGCCATTAGGGTCGTTGGAGCTCAGGACGTTGAATCAATTGCCAAAACGAGCGAGGAACGCGCGCGCAATTGCAGCATTTGCCGGACGGTATAATAACGAAAATGAGGCTGCCACTACCGCTTGTTCGGAAAGGCTTTTTTTTTTTCTTCTTCTTCTCCTATGTAGCTATGGGTAATGGCTATAGTATAAATCAGGAGGCCGCTGGGCAATTACGTGGCGCTCGGCTGATTATACGACGTGACGAGAGAGAATCTCGTGGCACGGCGACGGAGGCGGCACAGTAGCTACTCCCAGGGCACGCGCGAGCTCGGACTGCTCTGGGCTGCACTTGAGGGGGTGGGTGGAACGTGCAAAGGGGGCGAAGGGAGGAAGGGGAAAGGGCAATCTACATACATTTACATGGCGTTCGCTTTTAAAGCTCCAGCGCCTTTGTTACGGCACTTCCTTGGGCTCGCGCGCGTGCGATGCTCTTCCGGCTACCACTGTACTACCAGCCCAATGTATTTTCGTTCCGCCCGGATGACAGCGAGAAAGGTGTAGTTCTAACCCTCCCCCATACTCTCTTCTTCTTCTTTCGCTTAATGCACCTTGATTTTTTTCTTTGTCGTCGTTTCTTCTCGTTCTACTTTAACTTTGCCTACCGTCGTGCGTTGGGATTTCGCGCTTGGATTTGGAACAATGGACGGCTTCAACTACATGCACACATCATCCTCCCGGATGTAGGTGAGACAATTTACCTGCGAGTTTCGCGCTACTTAACTTTTCTCCTCCGACAAAATCTGCAACCGTGAAAAATGAGGCTGCGCCGCCTTGCGAGCACCTTTTCACAATCAACTTTAAGCCTTTATTTATGTTATGCATTTTTAATCGTATTTCTCATTCGGTTAGCTGTTTGTTTCTTTTTTTTCAACGTTCCCAGGCGTACCTGCGCTCGTTTTTTTGCCGACGGGTAGTAGTAATTTTGAGCCAGACCGTTTTCTCGCGGTTGGTTTTTTCACCAATAAACTTTGGCTAAATGAGTTTCCAGCAGCAGCAGTAGAACAGGTAAACCCATCCTCCGTTCCCTCTTCCCCCAGTCAGCTTTTATTTCAACGCTATCCACTCTAAAATCTGCAAAAACTGCGAAAAGCTGTTACGAAATTGCCATTACATCACGCAAAGATATAATCTGTCTTTTTGGCATTAAATGCCCACGTACACGCGCGTACGAATCAATCTGAAAGTCGTCAAAGAAAAAAATAAATAACTTCGATATTTGTCGTCAATTATCATTTGAAAAAATAGGGTAGCAGTTTTTTCCGGAATGCGTAGAAAGAGAGGGAGAGAGCGCGCTCGCAATTATTTGTCGAACGTAAAATGAGGATGAAGGAGGGGATGTACATCGAAGAGTGATCGGCGTTCCATCGGTTGGTGTACATTATTTGTCTTGAACGTTGGAAAATCCGAAGGCAAAGTTAAGATTCCAACGAGAGGAAATTCCGAAGAAAATCAGAATCCTTGGATCGTAGAGCTTGCACGTAGACGAGTCGTCTTGGCCGAAGACGTATTGTAGTCGAGAACGAAAGAGAGCGAGCGACATGACGATGTAAATATACCTGTCTCGAGAGAAAGAACGACGGCGACAAGGAGAGAGAGAGAGAGAAGAGAAAGAGTGGGCAAGATCTCGCGAGTAAGATGGAAAAAGAGCTCGCTTTGCAGAAGCCACTGAAGAGCACTTGGCGAAGAGAGAAAGAGAGAGAGAGAGAGAGAGAGAAAGACAGAGAGGGAGAGAGAAAAGGATCGTTGGATGCCGCCCAAAGCGTAACGAAGGCCCGCAGCCCGCGTCTTTTTTCTTCCGCTTGAAAGCCGTATTTCCTCGCGCGCGCACTACTGCCGCCCCCTTTCCTACCTCTTTCTCTTTCCCTCCCGCCCTCTCTCTCTCTCTCTCTCTCTCTCTATTTCTCTCACACAGAGCACAAAATAGAGAGCACTAGCTCGCGCTCTGACTAAAAAACGAATTCGCGATAAAACTTGGATCTCCTGCAAACGACGCCTTCTACACAGTTTGTAACAAGTCTGTTTTCGTTACGCGAAAAAAAAAAGAAGAAGAAATAAGTAAAACAGGGAAAACAAGCAAACAACCAAACAAAACTTGTCGGATGTTACAAGACGTAACGATGATGATAGTTTTGGTGCGATGTAACGCATGCTCGTTGGTATACGATTTACATTTACATGATGCGGCAACGGTTGGCCAGCCGCGACAGCTGGAGCCAAGACTCCGAATTATCGCGGCGGCGACGCCCTAGTCTAGCTCGAGCTTACGTAAGCTCGCGCGCTCGTGTACCCACCAAGGCGTGTGCATATGTATGTACATACACACACGCATACACACGCGTCCGCTCGCACGCACGAACGAACGTTAATATTTGGCCGCGATTTTTCGTCATGAAATTCAGATGAGACTAGTCGTAATTAGCCATTTCTCTCGCTCTCTTGTGGTTATCGAGCCTCCGCATCTTTTCCACTATAATAATACCACGTTGCCGCCATCACCGCAATATCTAATTCATCTGCGTATAAATATTCAACGTTAACCTCTGCTAATTTATATGTGTGTGTGTGTGTGTGTGTGTGTGTGTGCATGTGTGGTGGCCCACTTAGATGCACAAAGCACAAAGGCGACCTCGAGATTAGATCATCAATCGAGTAGCCAAGAGAGAAAAGAGAGAGAGAGAGAGAGAGGTCTGAGGCTAATGTCCTTTTTTTTCCTTCCTTCCCCAGAATAAAGGAGCAAAAGCAGGAAGGGATGGGGGAGGAGGGTAGTGAAATGGTAAGCAATTTCGTGGATAATATCGATTGGCGCTTGTTCGGCTATTTCATCATCGCATTATCGAGATAGGAAATGGCATAAACAAGTCTGTGTCATAGTATCGTATAAGTATAGCGAGGTCGCGCGTGGTTATCAAATTACGAGCGTTGGAGAATTAACGTTGCAAATGGAGTATGTAGAAGATAGTCTCGAGTAAGTTTATCGTATATGGTTGAGAGTTAACTCGCTTAGAAGCTCATGGGGATCGCAAGTAAAATTTTCGGCGCAATAGGTAAGC
Organism: Chouioia cunea; assembly: GCA_030064505.1. NCBI lineage: Eukaryota > Metazoa > Arthropoda > Insecta > Hymenoptera > Eulophidae > Chouioia > Chouioia cunea. Next base: position 2,393,999 of record JAOPFQ010000001.1, read on the forward strand.
GTCACGACGTCTATCTCCTATATCTGTGTATACGTATGTGTGGCTGGGCGCACGTGTAAGATGAAACTGGCGCGCGCCAGTAGTGCAGTTTTAATCCCTGCTGAGCCAGTCGGTAAGTCAGCCGCGTGCGCGCATAACTCTTCATTCACGGGCTGCATAACTGTAACTTACTCGCCTTCCCCAGGCAGTAGCACCAGCAGAAGCACCAGGCAGTAGTAGCAGAGGAGTGTGCGCGCGCGAGGAGTAGCTTTATATATATCACAAGCAGCGAGTGGGGAAACAAAGAGTATTTGTCGATTTGGCACACCTGCGACACATATACATGTACACGTATTCTATGCAGCTAACCCTTGGCGCATATCATCGAGAGAGAGAGAGAGAGAGAGAGAGCGTCACGCGATATCGGCTGGACACAGTCTAATCTCAGGGCGGAGATTACGCGAGCCTCCATAAATCAAGCGAAGCTTGCGAGCACGCCGCGCGGGCAAGCGGGCAGGCGTCTGCACAATAAGGCATTGTACAGTCTACGCGCGCACACACACACACACACACACACACACACACACGCGCGTTTACACGGACACGAGTATATAGAGAGACGAGAGACAAAGCGCGCGAGCAGCCATTCACCTGCACGATGAGGCCAAACGAGCCGTGCAAGCACAACAAAGTCTTATACAAATTTTCAAGCGAGCGCAGCGGACTAAAGTATGGCTCAAGTTTTGCTATCGTGGAGATGTGTATACGTACCATTGCTATACCTATATATGTAACGCTAGATGCTTCTGCAACTTTTTTTTTCTTATTTCATGGCTCCTACGGCTGCCGCTGGCTTTTACGGTTCTCTCGAACTTTCGCGTGCGGAGCCGAGAAAATTTTTCAACTTTTACCGCGGAACCAGCACTTGTGATCTATGCCGATGTTTTTCCAAGAGCGCTTTGTCAGAGTGCAAAAGTGGAATTCGTCGTTGCGCGAGCGCTCGCTCATCCGCGTCCAAGCTTTCTCGCGACGAAAAAACAAAAAAAAAAGAACACCAAAAAAATGAAGAGAGGAGATAGTCATACATAGGCATTATCGCGAAAGGGGTAACAAGCGAGCGTAGCTAGCCTGCAGGGAACAGTTGGCGTCCCTCGAGGGAACCGACACCGCGGCTTTATTGCGGCAATAAGAGTTATCACCCGGTGATAACTGCCCCCATAACTTCCTCTTTCTCTCTCTCTCTTTCGTTCTCACTCGCGCTATAGCTGCGATGAATAAACTCCATGTCGCTCAAGCTGTCCGATCTTCTTTGTTTTGTCTCTGTACACGCGTGCGCGTTTTTCGTTCAGCTTTTATTTCGCATTCAGCACGCGCATGCATGTTCTCTTCTGTTTGTTACGATGATAATCATTCTCTAGCTGCTCGTTCGCCAACGAATAACGATACGAGACAAGAGCGAGGGCGAGCGAGCGAGCGACGTGTTATTTTTTTACTCTCTGTCAGGATTCTCTTGCGCAAACATTACTTTTATGCGAATAGTGATTCTCTCGCGCAAAAGTTTTAACTACCTTGCGAGTTGTACCTGTTTACTTTATCGATGTATTTCAGTTGCTTTCGAATGTAGAGAGGGAGAGAGTTTAATGGACGTACCATGGTAAATATTGTTGCAGTGTCACGCGGGCTATTTGACAAAATTTACACGGGCAGCTTCGCGCCCACTAATATATTAAATAGCGAGCTCGCGCGCGCGAGTGAGAGAGAGAGAGAGAGAGAGAGAAAGGTCCGTTGTGCGAAATATAAATTAATTATGCAGCCATTCATTTTCAGTAGAGCTAAAATGTCAGCATTCCGCCTACTCTCTCACTCTCGCGCTTTGCCACTGCTGCTGATGCTGCTGCTGCCACCTCTTTTATTTAATAAACTCGTGTCGACCCAAAGCTCGCATTAATTTTACAACGAGGACCAAGAGAGGAACGCCTCTCGATACGAAAAACCTTGATCGCCCAGCGTGAATCTTTCTTTGCGTTGATTATTTCCTTAACGATGTGCCTCATTATTATTATTATTACGTGTTTTTGTTTCTCTGTCTTCCTTTCTTTTCGCAATTCGCTCACTGTCACAGCTATACGCTACAATAGCAACGAGTTCGCGGCAGAGATACGAAGGAAAAAAAAGAAAAAACGAACAAGGGCAAGTTATAATTACGATGCTAATTGTCTTCCGGATTCGTGCCGACGTTTTGTGAACACTGTACTTCGCTTCTTCACGGCAACTTTGAGCCGTTCAAGTTTGACCTAGCCTCTGGCCGCGGATCAGAGTGAATTGTAGCGTTCACGAAACGTCGGTTGCACGAATACAGGGTGCGCCTTCGCACTTAATTGAAACCCCAAAAACCATCGTGATAGTTAGTAATCATTGCGATAGCTTCGAACTAGGATGAGCTTGAGCGTAGTATATTCGACAACGAAAAAAAAATACTACTAATAATAATAAACCAGAGTAATACTACTAAAACTTGAAGATTCGAACAAAATAAAGGAAGAAGCTTATACGTCGTAAGCATTTTTTCAGATGCAAATAATAAGCTTGAGGGTAACGTTACTTACTCGAACGACTCTGCATCTAATAAAAATCTTTGAAGCTTGATACGAAGTATAAAGAGGTCGCATATGAGGGATAGAGAGATGTTTTTTTTATTTAAAGTGTCCCACGGCTCATAAAATCCTTTACGGCTGTCATAAAAGACTAGAAAAAGACTGATCTTGTCCCAGAGAAAATATGATTAAATAAACAAATAACCGAGGATACGTATACGTATCGCGAGCGCATACAAACAGTATATAGATACATACGTATACATAGATATATATACAGCAGACGAAGAAGCGTAAGTAGTTCAACATCCACTTTGGTCAGACAGAATGTGAAAGTTGGTATATAAAGTTTGTTGCGCGGCGGGAGGAAAAAGCTTTGGCGAGTAACTGGTCACGACAACAAAAGCTTAAACGATCCTTTGATAAACGTCGAGGCTATCGGATCAAAAAAAGAAAAAAAAAGAAAAAGTGGGGCCGGAGTTGATCCGATGTTTTTCCACGAGCAACCGAGTCGAGTCGTACGCTGGTTAAAGGGAAAAGTAAAAAATGAGAGAGAACGGAAAAAGTCGTCTGTATCTGGTCGAATAAGCGCGACAACTGCTTGGCGATAATCTTGTGGTCGTTATAAATCGTTAACCGCGTTAAAAAGTTAGTCCAGAACTGGTTGTGCTCGTTGGTACGAGAAAAAGCCGTGCGCATCCAAGTGTTAAGTAGTAACAGTCGGCTATTGGTCATCCAAGACACGGTTCTCGCGCGTTCGCGGAATATTAAGATTTGCCTTGCCACGGGAAGGCGGAGTCGCGGAAACAGTAGAGGAAAAACTTAGTCCCAAACGACAGAATCTGCTGCTGCTGCTGCTACTATTGCTGACGACCAAAAGAAAACTTTTTTCCCCCCAAAGTTGTTTGGCCAAATACGACAAGTCGGCGGGCGTTTAGACGCGGTACGCGCAATCCTGGAATACCGACCAAGTCAAAGACAAAGGGAGGCGAGAGCGGAAGGAAGGAAGCGAATCCTCAAAGCGCAAAAGATCGGGCGTCTTCGTCTGCAATTGAATGCCAAGAGAGAAGGGGCAGGGGGATGAGAGAGGAGGAGGGGGAGGAGGTTGCTGGGCTCGGGGCGCCGGCAACGTCGCCGGCTCGCGCGCGCTCTCTCTCTCTCTCTCTCTTACTCTCTCTCGTACTCTGCGATTTTCCGGAGGAAGCTGGCGGCAACGATGGTGGTGGGGACGGTGGCTGCTGCTGCTGCATTATTGATCCCGAGCAGCGAGAGAGAGAGTGAGAGAGAGAGAGAGACCGTAGGGGTTTGGGGAGGGGGAGGGAGTCGGGCAGCAGCCGTTGCCGCCACGCACATCCCCGAATCTACTCTCTAGCAGCCGCTACCGGCGTCGGAGCCAGACAGATATTAGAAATGCGTTCACCTTGTTCAGCCAGCACTCGACAGTAGCCTCCGATAACGAAGGAGTGCGCAACAACACTCTTCTCGTCAAGTCAAAGGCACCTCTCGCTCTCTTGTTCTTTCGCTCTGATCTCGTTAGCGTTCTTGCCGGCTTCGCTATTTTTCTTTTTTTTTATTTTACTTTCGCGTCAATTTCGGGCTTGGCGCTGCTGGCCCCGAGAAGTTAATGCCTTAACGAGCCTCATTTCCAGCAGAAAATTCATAAGCTCTTCTCTCTTATTCGCCGCGTTCTACTTGCTATTTCATTTTTGCCTCTTTCTTTTTATTTTTTAACGAATAGCTTCAGTTATTGGCGGAAGCTCTACGTAAATTTGAAAATCAGTGGCAGTAGTGGGTGCCCGTTGAAAAAAAAATCGGCTTTAGTGAGCTTTTGCTATGCCGGACTTTGCTCACGATTTTACTGGCTGCTAACCTCTGTAACAGAATCGCATAACTCGACCTTACCAACTTCTTGATGAATCGCCCGAGCGAAATATAATTTAATTAAACCAAGAGGAAGAGAGTGAGAGAGAGAGAGAAAGGGGAACGAGACAACAATTTTCAAGGCAAATAACGTTCTAGCTTGCAAGCTTTCCAACTTTGGCAAGTATGAGAATTATACTCGTAGCAAGAGTGGAGGCGCTGCAACTATTGAAAACTTTTCTTATAATGCCTTATTATTATCCGATTAGCCGGAAGAGAGAAAGAGAGAGATGGAGAATTGGGCACGTAATTAAGTAATCAAATGGTCGGGGAGAAGAGCACAGGAAAGAGGAAATTTTTTTGCCAACTTGCTTGGCTAATGCATTATGCCGTTAACGAAATTATCCGCGCAAGCTCGAAAGAGGCTTGGCTAGGCCATAGCGCATTGCGAGCACACTCTGCTAATTCGTTAAGCTCGAACTTGTTCTCATGCCAAAAAACATCGCTCGCGCTGCAGGAGAATGGCTTTGGCATTATTTGGCTCGAAGCACATTTGGATTTAGTGACTATTTCTAGTTTAGAGTGTGTGTGTGTGTGTGTGTGTGTGAGAGAGAGTGCATGCTTGAACTCGAGAGATAGTAAGCTCGCTAGACACACACACACACACACACACACATCCGTGAACACGTACCGAGAAAGAAAGAGAGAGAGAGAGAGAGAGAGAGAAAGGGAAAGAGAGAGACATGCACGTCGAGTTAGCATTTAGATCAAACGAGCGGAGCGTGCGAGACAAAGAGAGAGAGTGGGTGTAAGAGCGAGTTGGTCAGACTCACACGAAACCAAGGAGCTTTTGTTAGTTCTCGCGCGCTAGCATTGCCTCGTTACTCGCAATGCCAGTAAATTGCATTGGCAGGAAGCACGAAACAAGCCAGCTCGAACACCTATAACCACATACATACACAAACACACACACACACTTATAGCAGTATACAAGACCAAGAGGCATGTTTATAGGGATAAGTTTGCTCAGCAGCTGGAGCCGCGTACCGCGCCCAACAGTAGACAGCTGCGGTGAACAACGAGAGCTAGTTGTAAAAAAAACAAACAAACAAACAGACGAAACTAAAGAAAACAAAACAAAAGCATTAGCCTAAATTGAGGCAATTAGCGGAAGCAGCTTCCCGCTGTTGGCGCTGGCGTTGCTATTGCAGTGACGAGGATGCCTAATTTCTCTCCACTCGCTTGAGCTTTAAGTGAGTCTCAGTTTTGTTCGCCTTCTACTCTTCTGTATGTTTGTTTTGCTTACTTAATTATACGCCTTCAGTTCTCTCTATCGCTATCTCTTTCTCTTTCTATCTCGCGAGGCAGGGAAAAGCGGCTAATCATTAGGAATGGCAGTGTACACACTCAAGTCCGTAGTGCATTGTTGAACTTAGTTTCAGCGGCTTTAGGAGCACGAGTAGCAGTAGTAGCACCAGCATCAGCGCCAGCACCAGCATCAACAATAACAGCAGTAGTCAAAGTATGTAAAGCGAGGAGCTCGAGACTTTTAAAAGTTGATCGCTCTCGGGCTGTTAGGCTGTAAATTGGCTCGACTTTGATAACCATTTCTAAAAATTTGGATAAGTTATCGCTGCTGTTTGCAATCCACTTCTACTTCCTTCCTCCCTGTACGCGTATGCTGGTGCTGTGCTATTTCGCGAAAAATCCCTCGAGGTATCGACCCATTTTCCAATTGTTCATCATTCTCAAATTTTCATTTTTTTCTTTGCAGGTAAGCACGCTTCTCCCTGGTGTATGTCTCTACATGCACGGCAAACAGTTAGCAGTGTACGTAAGTAAATAAAAAAAAAAAAAAAAAGAGGAAGTCAAGCTAGAGCAGCTTTTGCCGCGTATATAACAAATCGGAATGATAGTGACGAGGGTATACAAGCTAGAGAGAGAGAGGGAAACAAGAAAAGCCTTGTCGGATTATATTTGCCTAAGAAGAACAATATTTCCATGCGAAGAATTCCATCTCTGGCTTGGGAAGAGTTTAGCCGAGACCTAGGGTCGATTGGTATATACGTAAGTAGCTCGCCCGCGGCGAGCTTGACTTCCCAGTAGGACGAATCTATGCTAGCGGTGATAAAACATTCAAAAGTCGAGCGCTTTATTGGATGCGATAAGCGGCTCTTTTTCTCGTTGTATCTGTTTTCTAGTAAATGTTGGCACTCGCTAGCTAGTAGACAAAGTACAGAGTTACGAGAAAAAGCGCGAGAGTATTAGTCACGCCGAGTGCTCGTTGCTTAAGCTTGCAACCCCGCCCAAAACGGCGCGCCCCAAAAATCTTCCTAGCGTTCTTCCATACTCTCGCGACGAGATCAGTGTGATTACATTTGTGCTTTTATTAGCTAAACGGCACATGGCTTATCACCAGCTGCTAAAGATCAACATCTCTGCACGAATTACCATATGGTTGTGTGTATACTCGGTAAAAGGATTCTCATGTTGCCGTTTGTCTCCGAGTTAACAACTTGCGCGTCAAGGGTCGTTAAACTTACATTTCTTATTTTTCGATTGAACTTTCTATTCCCAGTGCAATTCTCTTTTGATTTACAAAAATCTCTTGCCCGATTTTTATTTCCTACCTAGGAATTCGCTCGCACTGTTTCTTGAAATTCCATTTTTCAATTGTACTTTTTAGCGTCCACGTTTTCAAACTTTTCCTTTTTTTGCAATAGCTTTTTCTTCTTCTTCTTCTTCTTCTTTTTACTCTTATTTGTTCTTTTACTCTTGTTACAAGAATCTTGCTTGATCGCGTTTTGTCAGATTTACTTATCGACTACAACCTACTTATCTGCAGCGATACCGTCAGTTTGAGCAGCTTTATTAATTAACGAACGGACAAAATCAACTAGCCCAGCCCTTTGTAACTCTCAGCGCCGGATACTATTAAACTAGAAGATTCATTACAAAATGAATTAATTCATTATGAACTGTTGTTTTCAATGAACGCGAACACACATTTTTTATGTATTACTACATTTTGCAATTTGAGAATTCGAGCGAAGAAAAATATTCACTATAGATGTTACATTACTTACATTAACGTGTTATTCCGTCAATTCTGCAGGAAATAAGTCTTTTCTATTTTTGCATTTCTCAAAACTCGCATTGGCTGCAGGCGGCTGAAACTAAAATTAGACAAACACGTTACATCCATGCATTGGTGTATTCATTGTAGTTCATTTGTTTAAATATTTGTATAGAGTTATAACCCAAGCTCTTTGTTGTGTACGAGATGAAAACATTCGACATTTGGAAACCATGTGTGCTTTTATTAAAAAAACAATGAAAGTACAAAATGTTAAAATATTAAATGACAATTTGTCAAAGTATTCATTGGGAAAATAATCGTACGACAATGATGTTTCGCTTTAACTAGAGCAAACTCTTGCTATTCAAATGTTACAAATACAGAATTGACAAAAGTTCTTTTTAAACGACGAGAAATGCATTTGCTTTTTAGGTATTCAGCAAAAGTAACAATGATATTCCACTACGTGCGTGCTTTCTTCTCTTTTCAAAAATTTTACACACTGATACGCACAAATGAATTAAAGTACAACGTCGCCAATTCGTCTTCGAATGACGATGTGATTCACTAGAAAAATGACTCAAATCTACGTTCATCTTTCCGATTGTCAATATTACTTGTCCGGAATGAAACTCGGTTCGTGAGATTTGTTGCTTTTGAGTTTGAATTCCAACATTTTGCTCCTCTATACCCATAAACGAAACGAATTGTCGCTACATTTTGCGGAAAACGATCGTCGCCAATTGAAAATGAAAGAATTTAAAATTGAGTTGTAAAATTTTCTCAAATATTTGAGATTCAAATAGACTGTGAAAAGTTTTATAGAGAGTTTTATTAAGATGACAAGAGAAGTGATTTCTTTCTTTCTCATGTTTCCAATAATCTTTTTTTGTTTCCGTTTTGTTGCTTTGTAAAAAATATAAAGTAGTCGCTATAATTATTTGAAAGCATGCTTTGTTCAGAACTCGAAACACAATAATTTTTTCGCGTTACGAAAAGTTTTGAAAAGTCGATTTATAAAAGTATTTCAAGCACGTAGACTCGTGCTTTTTTGAAAATGTAGCACTCTGCAGTGGTTTAGTCAGTTGTTTTGAGTTTACACGTAACGCATTCCAACAATAGATATGACAAGTATGATGGAATTGCGCTGACAAAGAATGCAGCTTAAGGAAATTACCACGCTACATCATCTATTCGCGAAAAAGTGGTTGTTAAAGCTTGCAGTTTACACACTTCCGTAGATTTATCCCAGCCAATTTGCTCGATTACAGGTTTATTCGAGCACCTGCACAATTTAGGAGACACTGTACGTATGTTTGTGTGCAATGTGCAGATGCTCAAATGATTTTGTAATACTGAAAAGTGGCTAAGGATTATGAAAATACGAAAAAAAAACAAATAAATAACGCGGGATTTTATACTCGATGAAACAAAGCCGCAACATCTGTTAATTCGTATCAAATTCTTTACGACAACTTTTGCAAAGAGCGCTGATTTGATTATTTCTAATGAAGAAAAAAAAGGGAATTACACAGACGCGTTGAAGTAACCAGTTACCGTACACGCGAAAAATAACGAACGATAGTTGTGGTAGATAGGTAAAAGTAACAAAGTTGACGCATCGTGCATCTTGTATTTCTGCAGCATAATTCATAGAAACTTATAATTGCATAAAGTCACAGAGCCCATGGTGATTTAGGTTTGCCTTAAGGCTAAGTTTGTGCGAAAGCAATCTCATTAATACACCAACTTCTTTGACACCATGATGAATCTCTCGAGAGTTGTGTCTGTCTAGATTGAAAAATGTTCTTAACTGTGCAGGTCATTTTCCGGGGGGATGGAGAGGAAAGGGGGACAAAAAAAGCAAGCTACCTCATTCTCTTCTAGAAATAGAACATGATGCAGAGTCGTCGCATCCTTGGAATAATTAGCGTTCGTTAAAGTAACATGAAACGTAATAACATTTCTCTCTCTGTCTCTGACTCTGTCCGTCTCTCTCTCTCTCTCTCTCATGCTGACTTTCCCGCAACTGTTCTTTGTATGCGCGGAAAACGAAAGAGGAGCAAAGAAGAGCAGCGAAGAGTAGTCGTCGTAGTAGTCGTAGTAGTGGTAGTAGTCTAGTAGTTTGGAAGACCTCTTCTGCTTGGCAACTATATACAACGTCAAGTATTGTGTTGTACACTAGTGGCTCTTAACCTCAAGTGGACTAACACAGCTTAATTAGTCAGATTTAACTCGGAGAGGGCTTATTTTCTCTGCAGCATCATTGTCTATCGTGAAAAGTTCAAGCTCTTCTTCTTGCCTTTTATTTTCTCTTTCTTTCTTTGTTTTCCTCTCTCCTCTACCTCCTCCTGCTTGTGTCTCTTTTTCTTTCTATCTTTTTTGTTCTACATCACGCTACTAATTGTCGCGAAATGGCTTCTTCTCTCAACGTAATCGTTGCTCGCTTGAGAGCATTTCACTCGATAGACAATCATCCGCTAATTAATTGATCGTCGTCGTTGCATTGTCGGCTACTACCGACAGAGCGCACAATTCCCTCGTATACAATATTTATCGTAAATTTGCATATTGATGTAACATCGCTTGTAACTCGTTAGCTTGCATGAGCTTACAAATGGGCTTTTGTGTACAAGAGAGAGAGAGAGAGAGAGAGAGAGCGCTTGGTCTGAGTAAATATGTCATCGATATCGGGAAACATGGACGAGGTTTTACAATGTTAAACTTGACCGCGTGCTTGAATAGCTGGCGGGCGTCGCGTCGAATCTATAATCGGTCACGCGTCGACGCTATTAATAGCTGTCAATAATTTGAGCGAGCGAACGAACGAGCAAGAGAGAGAGAGAGAGAGAGAGTGAGTAGTCGTGTAAAATTGTAGCTGTCTGTGTATGACTAATTAGCGAAAGCCAATAAACGCCCATAGAAGGGGGTGTCGCTTCGGAACTCGATATCGCTGTTCATAACGAGAATTAACGGCCTCGTTAAAGTTGAATTGCTTACGAGAGAGGACAAGATTTCAAGAGCCAAGTCGAATCAAGACACGAAAAGTCGTTTTTGTATCTTAAATTGCCGACTAGTTGGGTTCTCTGTCTCTCTCTTTCTCTCTTTCGTTGCTGCTGCTGCTTTGTAAACCGGCGAGCGTTTGATCAATATTTTATTAGAAACTGTTCACATTTCTCGCATCAGCCCGACTACGACTACTGCTACTACTACTTCTACTACTACTTCTACTACTACTACTACTACTTCTACTACTACTACTACTACTTCTACTACTACTACTACTTCTACTACTACTACTTCTATTACTATTACTACTACTACTACTACTACTACAACTACTACTTCTACTACTACTACTACTTCTATTACTATTACTACTACTACTACTACTACTACTACAACTACTACTATTACTACTACTACTACTACAACCACTACTATTACTACTACTATTACTACTACTATTACTATTACTATTACTACTACTACTACTACAACTATTATTACTACTACTACTACTACTACTAATACTACTACTTCTACTACTATTACTACTACTACTACTACTTCTACTACTATTACTACTACTACTACTACTACTACTACTACTACTACTACTATTACGAGCTACTACTGGGGCTCTGCGTTGCTCTCGAGATTTAAAATTCCAAACGAGCATTTACATGAAATATAGCGTATAAAATTTGAATTTTCTCGCAGTTTGCTCTCTCTCTCTCTCTCTCTCTTTCTCTCTATCTTTCGCTAGCATTCAATCTTCCGAAAATTTGAACTTTCGCTTGAGCGATCGACGACATCTTAAGGCGTGGCGATCTCTTTCTCTTTCTATCTCTTTCTCTCGCTCTCTCTCTCTCTCTCTCTCTGCCATTTTCATATTGTAGATTGCGTAAATCAATCGAAATGAAAAATTGACAGTAGCTTTCTACATAGACGTAGCATTTGGTTATGACGAATAAGCAAAATGAGTGATGAATGAAATAGCGCGTGGGCGACAGCTGGCTGATTCATACAACTTTGAAGTTGGAAGCTGATCTTTTATTTTTCCCGTTCGTTGCATTTTCGAAAATCTGGCTTTGCGCGCGGCCATATTCTTTTACGATTCTATATTTATCCGGGATAGAGCCAACTTCCGCGAGGCAGAGGTTAAGTCTACACTGTGTTCTTTCGCACACGCACATATATCACACGCATTTCACAGACACACACGCGCAGACATACACACATGTACAGAGAGAGAGAGAGAGAGAGAGAGACAGACAGACAGACAGACAGACAGACAGACAGAGATAGAAACACGTCGAGCATTTTTGGTCTTTACTTTGTATTTTTTTGTTTCGTTCACATGACAAGAGTCGTACGGACAAACAATGAACACTGTCGTAGTGTTTGTCGCGCACTCGTAGAGTCTCGTGGACATATCCATTCATGTAGCGACGACGGCTGCGTAGCTGACGCAAGGTGAGGGCAAGGTGTTGAAGAAGACTAATGTCAACTACAGCTGGTTGAAGGGGACCAAATGCGTCAATAATGCTTAATATTTGACCCGTGTTCAACCAGCTAAGCTTAACATTACGTGGTCGTTATCGATACTGCATTTGTTGATGTTGATCGAAGCTTTTTGTTTGTTTTTTTTCATTTTTTCTGGGAAAGATTTGGCACTGTTGAAGATTATGTTGTAGTTCACACTGTATGCAATAGTTTTTGTCGAGGAGGTTAGACTCGCGATCGCACGACTCAACACACACGGAGAGAGCGGCTCAACAGAGCAACTTCTCTCTCTCTTTCACGACTTGAACCTCTCTCTATTTTCAGCCTCGGCAACATGCGCGAGTAACACGAGACGCTCCGGTTTAAATATATCCACATGCACACTCACACACACAAACACGTACACACACACACACACACACTTTCTCTCTCTCTCTCTCTCTCTCTCTCTCTTTCTCGCAAACTTTTTACAGCTGACGCAGAGCTTGCGAATTTACCTGCTTCTAGAAAGAAGTCGTTGTCGGGTTGTTTGGAGAAGCATCATCGTTCGGACGGCAACACAATGCGCGACACTTGGGCACTTGAGCTTCTTGGTCTGAAAAAAAGTCCGAGTTTAGATTGATGTGATTAGTTTCAGAGTGACTTGCGGCACGTCAACGTCCGCAGACGTTATTCTTTCTCTTTTTCGCCTTCTCCCTCTCTGCCTCTTTATCTCTCCCTTTATCTTTTTTTCTTTCTCTATCTCTTTCTCTTGCTCCCTGTCTCTCTTTCTCTCTCGCTCTCTCTCTCCCTCGTTGCGTCTCCTGTCTTCGTAGTCTTCGAGCGCAGAATGTGCTGTCTCTCGCGTATACGCGTCACACGAGCCAGTAGTACGACTCAGGCTGCCGTCAGTCAGTGAGTCAGGCAGACAGCCAGCCAGTCAGTCGGCGCGAGTGAACTGGCGTACGGTTGCGAGTTTTCGGCAAGTACCACCATGTTAGCAGAGAGAGAGAGAGAGAGAGAGAGAGAGAGAGATAGAAAGAGAGAGAGAGAGAGAGAGAGCCCGGCGTAGACGAGGAGGGAGGGCGGAGATGGCCACCCAGCCAACACCTCTTTCTCCTTCTATCTCTTTCTCTTGCTCTGACTACTACTCGTCTGCTCCGTAAAAATCAACTGAATCTTTAACGTTGATACGAGATCTCGCTAGCAAACTCGCTAGTGAAAAAGCGGAAAAGAAAAAGGCATCGATAGACAGGATGAAAAGAAAGGAAAAATGGAAAAGGGGGGATTGGAGGGGTTCCGTCTGGCCGAAACGCGAGCGTACTACTGGCTGGCCGTCCAGGGGCGCACTGCGAGCTTGCGTCGCCGCCCGTCTCGTCAAAGCGGCGGCGGCGGCTGCTGCTGCTGCGGCGGCAGCGGCGGTGGTGGTGGTGGCGGCGGGGGTGGTATGAGCGCCACCTGCGCGACCCTGCGCATAGAGAGCATCCTGTACCACCACCACTACCACCACCACCACTAGCACTAATACTACTGCTACTACTACTAGTAGCAACTACTACCACCCCTGTACTTCTAGCAAGCAAGCAAAGCCCTGTCATCGTCCTCTCGGCCCGGGCTGGCGTTATATCGTCGCCAAAGCCGCCGACGCCGCTTGCCTGCGAAATATGAATTCGGGTCAGATTGCCGCCACACCACCGCGCGCCGCCAAAGTCGTTTGGCCTAATGAACCGACCCATTTCTTGGCGTCGATTCTGATGGACACGCTGTTGGCTGTAACAGTAGCAGCAGCAGCAGCAGCACCACCACCACCACCACCACCACCACCACCAATAGCAGCAACGTGTATTTAGCTCGTTCTTTCGAACAAGGATATAATACATCCTGCGGCCAGAACCATACCGCGGCTGCCTTGCCACGCTCTTCTATACTCTATACTCTTACGTAAAAGGCAGCAGTTGCGCGCGCTAGTTTGGCCGCTCGCTCTCGCTTTGCTTATTGCTTTTACAACTTTATTGGCTCAAGCCACACGTACTTTTCTACTACTTTTTCTCTTTGGTTTTTTGTTGTTGTTGTAGTGTGCTATCGCTGCTGCTACTGCTGGTGTTCGAAAGTCGAGGAGCTTTAATAAGAGCAAGCAAATGGTTGTTGCTCGCTAGCGCATTGGTCAAAATTTGATGGATATAAACCATCGCGGAGGCAGATAACAATTTATTAGCTAATGCGTAGAATTGACTCGAAATTACAGCGACATAATCACGAGCAAATGAATCTCAATTGAAATTAAAAGCTCGACTAGCACTGAGCAAGTAGTAATATCGATGTGAGGTGCGGCGTCGCGATGTAGCTGGGTACCCGCGTAAGCACGAAAGTAGTATTAAAATCGGTTGAAAAATCGGCACTAAAAACAAAAAGGATCTAACCAGTAGTGGCAATAGTAGCAGTAGCAGTATGTGCATGGCTATTATTACAGGCCTGAGAGCCGAGAGCGATTAAGCGTGGCTGAACGGCGTATAATCGCGTGACGAGGCCACCACCGCTACCGACTTGGCCACCACCACCACTACAGCACTAGCAGTCGCAATAGCAGTAGCAACAGTAGTAGCACTACCACCACCACCATCACAACCACCGCTACTAACAGTAGTAGTAGTGGTATAGTTGAACGATAAAGCTCGATAGCCACGCCTAGCAGAGTACTAGCTCATTATCTCGCTCTCTCGCGAGCGAACGATCAGTGATGAAAAAAAATAAGAAAATAAACGAAGAAAGAAGGGGGAAGGAGAGGAAAGAAACAAGGGAACTTGACAAATTTTCCTTTTGTGAGTTCTTCTTTTTTTGTATTTTTCGCGACCGAAGGCGGCATTTAAACGCGCTGAAGCCTGAGCTGGAAAGAACAACGTAAAAATATTGGCCCGACTCCAAAGAGCTTGCCAACTCCCTCTTTCTCTGAACTACCACTAAATCAGCGCCCGCCCCGAATCGTTCTCTCTTTCTCTCTCTCTCTCTATCCTAGCCCTGGTCCTTTGTCGCCAATTCTATTTTTCCCGAAACTAGAGAGAAAAATAGGTTCGTGGTTATTAAGTCTGTCTGTCCGTCTCTCTCTCTCTCTCTCTTTGGGTTTGAATTCATCCTCAAGGAGTCAGCTGGATAAGTAAGTCTCTGAAGGTGTCTGAAGGTGTGATCGTAAGGTTAAGTGGCCCGTCGCGGGCAATCGTCGAGGATAGAGACCGGGAAGGTTAACGGCGCTGATATTTCTAATCTAAATGGATGCTCGTTCGACGTTGCTTGCTGATTCGATCCTCTCTGTCTCTCTCTCTCTCTCTCTCTCTCTCTCCCCCTTAGTCTCGTTCTATGGCAATCTCTATTGCCGGAGGATTTACGTGATACGTTGGCGAATTAAACTTAACGAATCCGACTTGAACGCCTCGGGCGCTCTCTCTCTCTCTCGTCGATTAATGCGCACTGATAACGGATTACATTTTCCTCGGATTAGTTGCATGAGCGCTATTTCTTGAGGCTCGTTTTTCTTTCCGCCTGCAAACAAATCATTGTGTGTTCCGCTTAAAAAAAGGAAAAGAAATAAAAAAAAGTGCCTGGGATTAAGGAGCCTCGCGTTAAGTTAAGCGCTTCCACCATTCTCTCTTTCTCTCACACATACACTAGCGCTGAGGCCTCACGGGTCAGCAGATTCAATTTTCGAGATAGGTAAGCTCAAACCTAGACACGTTACGCTTTTAAAGCAGTGCCTCCCCCTCTCTTTCTACACGAGAAGTATAAGCTATGTATATATATAGTACAAGGACCGCTATATAAGCCAACAGTCAAGCGTCTCAATTATATGGGGCCGCCCAGCTCACGCCCTTTTTGTCACGTACCTAATGGGATTAACGTCAGACTCTGACGAGCGATCCTTGACACCCTGAATAAATGCATATTTCAACGCACACTACCGTCAATCCAGACTACGTTGGTCTTTTGGCTTTTGCCTCTCTATTCCTTCTTTTTTTTTATCTTTCTTCGTTTTCTTCTTCTGCTTCTTCCTTTTCCTTTTAGCCGATTAATGAGCTGGAAATTCTCCTACCCCTCAAAGATTTATCACGCTATATTTGATATCTATGTTATTCCAAGCGAAATATTATCAATTTCAGACTCTCTCTCTCTCTCTCTCTCTCTCGTAACCTCACTCATCGCTGGGATATGGGTTACACGCTATTTGAGCTGAATCGCATCATAATACAACGAGATTTATACAAAAATAACAACAATATTTCCGGCTCCCATCCCAAGCTACCACAAGCTCGTTGGCATTACCGATAAATCGCTGCAAAGTGTTGCCGAATAACGTAGCTGTAGATTTCAATATCAAAGTGTTTACGCCGATTACAAAAGCACCGAGTATTAAAGTTATTATCGAATGGGAGGAATTTTCAATTTTATTGAAACGTTATATACTCGGAATCGCCGTTTATTACGTATATATACGTGGATGGTGTGTCGTGGCATTTTCGTGACATCGAATAATCTAATCTTCGCCAACTAAACTGTGATGTTGTTGCAAGGTATCGCTTTTATTTACACAGAGGTTCATTCTCTGCAGACATTCAGATATCTAATTTAGAAACAAATGGAATTGCGCTCTGCTCTCTCTCTCTCTCTCTCTCTCTCTCTGTATTGCTATTCACTTCACAGGCGTAATTGCCGGCTTCTATTCAACGAGCATATCTCGCTGTTAACAGATGTCCGAGTAGCAACTGTTACGCGCGTTTCCATCAATGTTTTTCTCGGTATAAAGCGACACTAGAGTGTCGTGGGTATTGTACAAAAAATCGTACGTTGCAAAAGACGCGAACCGATTAAAAAAAAAGAAAACGAGTAAACGTATACGTCGAGTTTGATAAATATTAATAAAAACGAAAGGAAAAAAAGTGGCGCTAGGCGAAAATATCGATGCGGATTTTGATAGTCAAATACGAGTGTGTACGTGAGATTAGCATAGCGCAATCAATAAAGCAAGAGCTATAGTTTGCGTTCCTTAGCTTCTCTCTCGCTCTTGCATTTGATTCTCTGTCGGCAGCAAGCCATCCATCTCTTTTTCCATTTCTATCGAGTTGAGTTTTCCCTCTCTCTCTCTCTCGACGCCCCTTGGAGTATATCCCTCTTGGCTGGCTCGCTGGCTGATCCTTTTATATGATAATTACGCGCGAGTATTGACCGAGCTACTGCTGCTGTTGGTGCTGCTACTGCTACTGGCGTACAAACAGTGAAAGAGCGTCTTCTAAGCGCATCTCCATTGTGTATCGAGAAACGATTGCCGCTTGCTTTGCACTTTATCGTATATTTTATCGGCTCCTTCACTCGTCGCACTGATAGAATGCGAATTTATTTTATTGCCGCAAGCACCACTAACAGCACGAGGCGGCAGAGTGATTCCACTGGGGTGAGTTTTAGCTGCAGCTTGTGGTACGCCGCTGTGCTCTGTTGCTGCTTTCGGACAAAGCGCTTTCCTTGCCACCGACAGTAGAGCGCTCTTGTTTCATCGCGCCTCAAGACGCGTGAGCGCTCGAGCTTTAGTGCCGGTGAATTTGCTTAAAGTTTTAGTCCATTTCCTTATTCCTGTACACTCCATTTCTTCTTAGCCACGGCGATCTCCTTCAAAATAAAACTTTTTCTTTATTTCTCACTCTCTCTCTCTCTCTCTCTCTCTCTCTTCTCTTCTCTTCTGCCAACCCCTTTATTGGCCGTTTTGTGTTTCACAGCTAATAAACTTTTTTACCAGCGAGCTATTTTTTCCCAATTGTGCAATTAAAAAGTTTTCAATGAGCTCCAATTTTTTGGTTCTATATTCCAATGAGCTTTTTCGAAAATACTCAAATACGTACATACGTATATGCGTATATACATGTACACACACGTGTATATGTACACACACACACACACACACACACACACACACACACACACACACACACACACACACATATATTCGCTTCGCGCTGGATTAAATATTCCAGCGAGGTATTTTTTAGCTTTCATATGCGGATTCGAGGAATGTAGTTTATTGTATCTTTTTTCTCCGTCGAATGCTGAATTTCAATTTTATTCCGATATTTTTTTTTCTATCTTTACCATCATGGCAATGAGCTTGAAATGCACGCCAAAATATTTTCCAGATTGTAGGTCTTGCACTACACTGGATTAGTAAAGCATTCATTTGTAGTATAATCACGTGATTTTCCATAAAATGTTTATCTATTTTTTTGTTCATACCTTTACCGATTTTCAATTGCTATAATAGTAATACCGGCTGGATTTCGTAATTTGATCTTTATTTTGGCGTGTCGAAAAAGTCTGGAATTCTATGAAAATATTTTTACAACAAAGCAAAGAGAGAAATAGAGTTCCCGTATCTACATTTTATTTTCACGCGCGTTTTATTTAAAAATACCATCGCTTCGTTCAATGTACTCTCTCCGTTGTAGCATTGAGCCGTGGTACACGTGGTGCTTATTGAACGCGAGTTCTTTGGGCAAAAACTAATACTAACAATCAAACACTACGTATCGAGATAGTAGTAGTATTATTAGCCGTGTGTATGATTTTTTTTTTGTTTAAGAATAGAAATTGTTCGCTGTGACTTTTTCATCGCTAAGAAGCTTTGCAATATAACGTTACACAGTCAAAGAGAGAGAGAGAGAGAGAGAGAAAGAGAGTATATATTCGCGAGGTTCGCTTAAAGCTCGGGGATGAGGGCTGTACTATTCTCGATCCGCCGGATGCATATAAGCTTTGAAAGCAAAAAAGAAACACACGTATACAGAGAGAGAGAGAGAGAGAGAGAGAGAGAGAGAGAGAGAGAGTGCAGAAGCCAAGTTTTCTCATTAGACTAATGATTTATTCGTCCTTGAGGCATCAACGTTTCAGTGCGAAGTATTTGGTTACAGCCACACGAGCTCGCGATTGCGTTTTCCACTTAGGTGCGAGAGCATACTACATTGACCATTAGCCAAAAATGTGTGGGTTGAAAAGTTTTCACACGAGTACAGCACACGTTATATAGCGCATTATTTACTGTCAAGCAACGTGCAATAAAAGCACGTTATACATAGTTGCGTTGGTTGTGTTGGTCGTGTTGGTCGTGTCGTTGGAGAAGAGAAGAGGAATTGGATTGATTAAAGGTCGGTAAACTTGATTTGGTAGATATGATGGAACTATAGCCAACTGCAAATAGACGTTAGCTTTGGACGACGATGGGCATAAATGTAAATCTTGGTTGGTAATTAGCAGCAGAGCGGCGCGCGGTCGCTACACGCAACTGCTGTTGAAGCTGCTAACACACTCGTAAATTGGGAATTGCACTGATTTATCCTTTGGTATGGGGGCATTCCTCGGCGATGATTCGTAGCCCCGCTGCAAAACATTGATTCGCTAAACTCATGATGTAATACGTTGGAGCATTTGAAATGAAGTTGGCCGAGGGCCAGGATCCTCATCGTGAAACATTGTGTGTGTGTGTGTGTGTGTGTGTGTGTGTACGTGTATGAAAGCAAGCGAGCTTGACAGAGAGAAAATAGGTGGGCTCTCGCTCGATCGATCGATGTTACAGTGGCATGCAGTAGCTGCAGCAGCACCAGCACCAGCAGCCGCAGCAGCACCAGCACCAGTAGCAGCAGCACGGAGTTTGTCAATGAGGCGTGGATGGAAAAAAAAAGAAAAAAAAAAGAAGGAAAATCGCAGAGTTCACGTGCGATCGATTATCGCACGCTGCGGCCCCCGGGGATCCAGTAGGTACGTGTGCGCACGGGGCCAGGGCGCACGGCATATCATATTGATTCCTGGGCATGGGCTAGCGCTGCTACTCTCTCTCTCTCTCTCTCTCGCTTTCTCTCTCTCTCTCTCTCTCTCTCTCTCTCTTTCCCTTTGCGACGGTGGCGACAACCAAACGTCGTTCCTCTCTCTTTCTCTCTCTTTCTGGCTGCCAAGTCAAACTACGCTCAAATCGTCTTAGGCTCAGGCCCCACGTCAATTAGTCCGGCAAATGCCTGTTTTCGTGGCAGCTTCTCTACTACTACAAAATTCCGATGAAAATCCGATTTAATTGCTGATTGCCCTTTGATTCGTCGCTTCGTTTCTCTTGTTTTTATGTTTTTTTTTCTCTCTCATCCCTCTCAACCCATCTCCATTCTTTACTGATTAACGCGCTTTTCATTTGTAATCGACAATTAATCGCAGCTCTTATTCCCAACTCCGGCTTTACGAGAGAATTGTATCGGATTTGAAATATGCTGCGCAGTTCAGTACCGCCAACAAGCTCAACAACTTTTGCCAAAATTTATCGCCAGTCCAGTTTAATTTGCACAACACACGCGATTCGCATAGCTTTCGAAAAAGCTTCGCGTCGCACCGAACGTACAACGTACTGCAAATCGAAATAATTCGTGCAAGCGAGCATACGAAAAGAAAAGGAAAAAAAGAAACGACGGAAAAAAAAAAGTAAAAAAATTAAAATTGAAAGGAGCTTAGCTGGCATTCTAGCTTTGAGCACATAGCTGACATCAGCTCACCGCGTTGCGAAAAAGAGAGAGCGTTCTGAAAAGGGGGATGTACTTGCTCTTGATTTCTTTCATAGTAATTGCCGCTCCCTTGCTTCCGTTCTGGATATTCTCGGCCACTTACACATGCTTGCACATACGTACCCGCGACATTTCCATTGCCAACAAATAAAAAAAACAAAGAAAATGTCCTATTAGCTGGCACAGATACAAAATTTTAATAAAACTCGATCGCTGACTCAATCAGAGAAAGAGAACGAGCGAGAGAGGCCTCGCGTCGCTAATTTGCCGACAATTAATCTTTGAATTCTCATTTAAAAAAGACCGAGCTTTTGTGCGACAGCTTGTTCTCTTTCTCTAGTAGGAATAAAAAAATAGAGGAAGAAGACATTTCTCGCGTGCGAGAGGAAATGAAATTATACATTCAGCGAGAGAGAGAGAGAGAGAGAGAGAGAGAGAGAGAGAGAGGCGCCGACTAAGCGGGAGAGGGTTGAAATCGAGTTGGCGATGCACGTCGACGTTCCGTTTGTTTCGTTGATTTATGAAACGTGGCGGGGCAGAAAACACCGAGCTCGCGAGAGGAGCACAGCCGTTTCTTTTTCGTTCACTCTCGTCGACAAATAGAACGAGCCGAGGCTGACGTCACGTGTAACCACGCCTCCGCTAGCAATTCACTTTTCGCGTTACTTTTAACCAACCGACCCCCTCCCCTCTCCCCTCGTCTACCTACCGTAACTCCCTTTGCACTTGCATATTCATTCGTAGAAAACGCGCGCGACTATTGTCCAAGCGTCAGCTTCCAACCATTAACACGCTAAATTTCACTTTTCTCTCCGCTCTCTGCCAAGTAGTAGCGACCCTGCTAATAAACTCATCCCTCTTGCGTTGTCGTTGATTGCCTCTAATGAGGGAGAGACCCTTGTTTAATAAGACGAGAAACCGTCTCTCGATCAAGTTCTCGCAAGTTGCTTTTGCACAGTCGTAACAATTTGCCGTTGTTTCAACTTGAAAATAGACATACGTATTCGTCCAACAGAGTGCAAAGTAAAACAAAAAAGAGTGAGTGAGAGAGAGAAAACGAAGAATACATCGAGCAACATTCCGTGAGAGAGGGCCGATGCAATTTCGTTCCGGCCGGACGAAGGACCGCATTAGCAATACCATCGGGCTTTAGGAGAATCTATTTACTGCTGTCCTACTATTTTTGTCCTCTCTCTCTCTCTCCCTCTCTCCTACCCTCACCCACTCTTCTCCTATATACCATTCCCAACCCAAAGCTCTCGTTTTCTCCATTTCCTCGGAGAATCACCCCATTAAAGCCTTCTTCCTTTTTTCGTCGACCCCTCTCGCGTTGCTCTTAGCAGAATATATAACTCTTTATATCGTTGAATTAGCGTATAACGTTATTCCTCGTGACAACTTCGGCTACTCCAAAGCGCACCGACGACAAAAATTTTAGTCGACTATGAATCCTAGTCCTCCTTACTCCCAGTTTGCTAGTTTACTGACACGGAAAGTTACGTCGTTGTAATCGATATGTCGCGTAATCATGACGTCGATTAAAATTTTTGTCCGTTTTTTGTTTTGCTTGTTTGTTGAGCCGCATCTCATGTTCGATGTCGGTGGATAGTCGGTCGATTGGCTGGCGCACCTGAAAAATAAAAAGAGTTTGCAGTTGTGCTATACTTTGGATTGGCTGATTTTTTTATCTGATTTAGCAAATAGCAGTTTGCATATTGACCGCTGCTTCTGATACTGCTGCTGCTGCTGCTGCTGCTGCTGCTGCTGGTATTGCTGCGGGGCGTAAAAGGAGGCTTATACGCGGTGTTGGTGCGAGTAAAGCTCGCAGAATTTAAATGAAAAGCATAGCTCGCTTAAATTTAAATGGCACATGTACTATCGGTGTGCGTTGCGTGGACTCTGACGAGGGAGAGAATGAGAAAATTATGCAAAAACGAAATGTAGGTAAACGCTTGTATCAAATAAATAAATTGTTCGAAAAAGATACATAAGATATGGCGAGAGAGCGATCGTGTTCACACGGAGCACTGCTGTTGCTAATTGATTTAATTGATTTTACGTATACATAGTGCGTCATTACTGATGCGTACGATAGAGTGAGAGAGCCTTTGTGCGCGCAGTGATGGCAGCGGCGACACATTAAAATCAACGAACCAGCAATCGAATTGGCGCGTTCAATGGCGCGAAATACTGCCCCAAGCTATATAGCAACCAACCAAAGAGAGAGAGAGAGAGAGAGAGAGAGAGAGAGAGAAAGGGATAGCCAGTCCACCCTACATTGTTATATTGCTACGCCACCACGACCTCTTTAATAATAACGCCAGACCGATTTTTCCATCTCTATCTCTATCTCTCTCTCTCTCTCTCTCTCTTTCTCTCCCCCTCTTTTCACCCTCTTTCGCATTGCGCTTATTGATTAGAGATGAGCCTTACTTTGTGAATAATTTATCGGTTACTCGTTCGCTCTAGTGGATTTATTTGAACGATCTGCATGCTTAGTGCTATTCGTTGCTCTTTGACCATCGAACAGACAGAACTATTCAACGGCGACGACCAAATTCTATACTTTCGTTATATATACATACATATACATATATA
This sequence comes from Chouioia cunea, assembly GCA_030064505.1. Taxonomy (NCBI): domain Eukaryota; kingdom Metazoa; phylum Arthropoda; class Insecta; order Hymenoptera; family Eulophidae; genus Chouioia; species Chouioia cunea. Next base: position 2,417,167 of record JAOPFQ010000001.1, read on the forward strand.
TATATATATATATATATTAATCAGGAAAATTATTCCACTTTTCAAGCTGTGCGTATGCGAATGTCACTGATGCTTTGCCGCTGTGGCGTGTGGCTGACTTTTCATCATTTCTACCGATTTAATCCCTTCAATTGCACGTTTTCCCTCTATAAACGAATGTGATTATGTAATTGCCAAATGTAAATGGATGATAATTGATTCTTTGATGCTCAAATATCCTTGTTCTCCCTCTATAAAAAGCGTAGACTTGTTGAATAATACAAACGGAATAATTCCTATTATTAAGCTTTTTTTTCACGAAGGAATCTAATAACTTTGGTATTTGCTTTATTTTCGACATTAACAAAAGTCATCTCATCGCGGGTAGATATCCGAAGAAAAAACAACGTTCTTGTAACGAGATATTTCTATAGCGAACAAAAGAGCGCGCGCACGTAATAACGCTTTCAAGAGCATGAATCGCGAGCCCGTAATACCATTGTTTTATTCGCCAGTAGTGAGAGAAAGAAAGTAAGAGAGAAACCAAACAAACAAAGGTTGCACCTTTCTTTTTTTTTCTCCACAGCTGAGCTTCTATTTTTTATCACCGAATATAAAATACTATTCCACTCTTAAAATCGGCAAAAGCAGTGACCGAAAAGTCAAATTGGATACTTACCAACAAAGCCTTGAAGCTGTTGAAACAATGCTGCCGCTCAAAAAAAAAACAAAAAGGATTGAAATTGTGCGATTCGATAGGAGAAGGGGAGAAAAGGTTTAGTGAAATTGGTAGAAAAAAAAATGTAGATCGAACGATTTTTCAATGGAGTTGCGCATCTATCTATCGTGCAAGCTCTCTCTCTCTCTCCCTCAGAGACAGAGTATTGTAGGCGCCACTCCCCACCGAATCCAGCCGTATGGATGTGTGTGCTTGCGAGGAGGGATCCCCAGGCGACGGCGGCGCCGCAGCTGCCGGCGTCGTTGAATCGACCGACGACGACTCCCTCTCTCTCTCTCTCTCTCTCTCTCTCGCTCTCTTTCTGTACAGGCCAGGACACACGACTACGACTATTAGATGGCTTCCAGCCAAAAGCTCTACGTGCCCCGCTCTCTGCTCTTTGCCCTTTGCCCGTTTAACTGGCTTTTTACTGCTACCTCTGTCCTTCTCTCTCTCTCTCTCTCTATCTCTATCTCTCTATACCTGCCATCCTTCTCTTTTTCTCTCGCCTAGAGAGTAGTCGGCAAAGCAAGCTTGCTATACCTACTTATCTAGATCTTAATTCCTTCTTATAACGTCCCGGTCGGTCCGATATAGCGCGCGCTCGTACACACACTCACACATACATATATATAGTCTCTCTCTTTCCCGCTTTGTCCTCAAAACTCACTTACACCTGTGAGCCGAAACTAGCGTCGCTGATTAAATCTGCTGGAGGGCGGTGAAGATGGGAAGGAGAGAAGAGAATGGCTTTGCCGAATATTTCGCGACAAAACCAACGGAATGTACAGTGTTAATTAGATTCGCTTATTGCACTTGTGCATATTTCATTGTTATACTTTAGCTTGTGGCATCGACCAAACGAACGATGAATACCGAAGGAGGGAGGAACGGAGAGAGAGAAAGCGAGTAAAAAGCAAAGAATCGTATTGCAAAGGGGTTGAATGAGGGAATCGTCCAAACGGGATTCCACGATGAAGGGGACTTGTTTATTTATTTCATTTTTTATTTTTTTCGTTACCCATATAATCCTACAGTTTAAATGCATCGCTATTGCAAGTGCAACCAGTTCGCCGAACAAAAATGACAAAGTGAGCCAAGCCAAGCTCTAAGAGGATTATTTTTTCACGTTTTTCATTCAAAAAAAAGGGAGAGGGAAAGTTTCAACGAGAGCTTTAGCCTTTTCTGTCTTCTCTCACCACCTATTCTTACTTTTTTTGTAGATTAAACAAGAGAGTTTAAATGTGTAATTTTATATATGCTCATACAACGTGCACAACTGAAAAGTTGCCACTTAAAATTTATCCACGGACAATAAATACGCAAACACGTTCGTGCCTGTCAGTGTGACGCAGCTGATGGCAGAAAAAAACGCTTCAAAAGCTTTTTACTCGCGCGTATATAGAAAAGAGAGAGAGAGAGAGAGAGAGAGAGAGAGAGAGAGAGAGAAAGCTCCGCGAGAGAAGAGCTGAGAGCGACACGTTGGGATATTTCAGATTTTATTTGTACAATTGATTTACACGTTGCCGTGTTGGATTGATATGCCACTTTTCAACACTTGTCCATCAAATTTGACACTTTAAAATTGTTGCGATTGCTAGTTTTAAAATACATAACAATATTGCTTACTCGATTACAAAAGAAAGATTTGATTTGTATTTAATACGTTGTAATATAAGCTAAAATAAACTGATCTCCCGTAACAGTTTCGTTCGCAGATTGTTACATAACGCTTGTGTAATCGATACGTTAAGCTATGGACGAAGAAAATTCTTTCTTGCGCTCGTAAGTATACAAAAATAGGAATTAGGGTTTTTAGACTCGCAGAAAGAGAGATGAATAGATAGAGAGAGAGAGAGAGAGAGAGAGGAAATTCTATCGGCCTTCGTGTCTCGTTAGAGCTCTTTGGAAAAATCGTATTCTCGTTCGACTTACATTCATATACACGCTTCTGTAAAAATTGACATTCCCGCAACTAGGTGCCGTTTGGAGTTAGGTGCGAGGCCTGCAAAATAGAAAAATCCACGGATAAATAGGGCGTAGATAGAGCGAAAAAGAGAGAGAGGGAGAAAGGATTGGCTGGCAGACTTGTCGATAATGCCACAGAGATACATATATATATTTTTTTTTGCTTGCTGCAAGATTCTTATTTCTCGGGGGTTCTCTCCTTTTTCTTCTCCCTTACTCTCTCTCTCTCTCTCTCTTTCCTTCTCTCTTGGTTGCGGCGCCGAGGATTCAATAAGTTCCCTGGAGTGTGGATTTTTCTGATTAGCCGTTCTCGCAAGAAGTTGGTTGGTTGGCCGGTGCGCGTGATCGTCCTGCTGAATGAACTTGTACCCAGCTTTTGTCTTATTTCCTTAAAAACTTTCCTCAAGAGCCGCTTCTTTCCCTCTCTCTCTCTCTCTCTCTCTCTCTCTCTGTATATATAGAAGGAGCACACTGTATACTCGACACCTTTTTTTTTTATTTTTTTTATAAAGCTTGCCTCGGGCAGATTTACGCACAATAGCCGCGAGTAGCTGACGTTTCGCTTACGTGCAGGGAAAATTGACGATGCGCACCGATCGATCGTACGGTCCTTTGTTTTTCCTGTCGTTGTTACGGGGCTAATAATTAACTTCTTTGTCAACTAATTTTATTTTGTTATTTCTTTCGAACGCGTCGCGTAAAAAAAAATGCGGAAATAGCCCTTGTAACCGGAGAACTTATATCTGGAATTGGCGCGTGCACGTACACATGCACATACACAGCAAGGCACACAGCACAATGGAAGAGGAAGAGGGAGCGAGAGAGAGAGAGAGAGAGAAAGAGACATAGCTAGCGCCCTATTTTTGACTCGTTCGCTCGTAATCCGCCTGCATATCTTTCCTCTTGTCGCTCCTCCACCTTCTCCTCCACGTAACCGGCGCGATCGCTCTATTTAGACTCGCAAATGCTTTTTTTTTCTTTTCGCGCCCAAACGTACAATAATCCTTCTTTTTGGTTACTTACTTTTGCTCTCCAGTGACAAAAAAAGAGAGAGATATAAAAGGACAAACGAAATAAAATGAACGTTGAATGTTGATAATCTCGTTGATAAGCCAAAGCACGGCTCCATACTTCTTTACATTCCATACGTCGCATGCACTATGGGAAGTAAGGAAGCACGGAACAGACGCTCGGCTGCAGCAACTGTAGCTTTTGACGATTGATGATTGATCTTGTAGTCTTGAGAGAAAGATCGGTGTGTAGCTCGAGCGAGCGATCGGTGCGAACTGAGAGTGCGAACGAGACTGCGTTCTTAGGAGGCTTTGCCGGCCCTCTAAAAATGGCCGCATTGCCAGCGAGTGGTGAGAGAGAGAGAGAGAGAGAGAGAGAGAAAGATGTGTAGCCAGAGGCGGTAAGCTTACACTTGAACCGCAATGCCGTTGCGGGAGAGCGAGTAGGCCCTCTCGTCCCCCGGCGACGTCTCGCGCCAAATTTGTCTTTATCCAAAAATAGAGCACGCCGCCATCGCGACTATTCCTGACCAGAAGTCTTTTCTCTCTTTCTCTCTCTCTTTCTCTCTCTCTGCAAGGAGAGACTCAGTAACATGCACGCAAATGCTCTCGATCTCGATCTTAGAATATTCCTTTCTCTCGCTGCTTACACGGGGCAGAGGAAACACATCCGATATCGTTGATCCAACTCGATCTGGCTTAATTAATCTTTGACAAACTTATTTTCACTCGGTTATATATACTCGATTTTACATTGTTAATATGTATACTATCCTCCCGTCGATAACTAGCCTTCAATTTTATACGAATTTAATTCTCGACGTTTTGCCGTCAAATCAGGCGATTCCACGCTGTGTGATTTTTCATCGTGGAAAAACAATTTATTTCGGGTACTATCGTACCAACCGATTTATACGCTTGTTTACACTTGCCGCAATTAAGCGACGCTTCACCTCGCATTTTCTTCTTCTCCTTCTTCTCTCTCTCTCTCTCTCTCTCTTTCTCTCTTTCTCTCTCCTGCTCTTTTTTGTGACTTTTTTGTCTTTTTTTGGCTCTTGCGCTGGAAATCCGAAACCCGTTCGGATGCTACTTTAGGACAAGCTTCCGGGTGAACAGTAAAAGCCATGACACGCGTGCGGGCTTACGAGTCTCTAGTCCATTTCCAACCGAGTTGACTGGTAGCAGGAAAAAAAAGACAAAACAAATAAAAGAAATGATGTATTTTTTTTGTAAGTACGCCAACGGTGTTAACGTTGCAACGGAAATTATTTTCCCGACGCACTAGCATATTTCGTTTTTTTTTTGTTTTTTGCACCCCTAAAATTTAATCAAGCTTTTTTACCTTGTAGCCGTCAGTCACGTTGACGTGCTGACCTAAGCTCTTATTTATTTCGTTATTAGTTTGGGCTTTGGAATCTTCCCCTTCGTTCTCTTTCCCATCCTCTACGTGTATCTTGCTCGTCATTCTTAAAGTATTAATTATCTTAGAAACTGACCGAAAGACCGAAACAATCGAAAGGCAAACTTGAAAAAATAACGAGCGTTCAAGTAATAATAAACACATTGCAAACGAGAGAGGTGCTACAGGAGAGCTTGGCTCACGCGCAGCATTGGCAATTAAAAGTCGAGCTGTTTCCTTTTTTATACGAATAAAGATCCTCTCCATTTCTCCTCGTGGTATAGCTTGAATTTTTTTCTTTTTAACTCGCGTAGCAGTACAGGGGTAAAAACACCAATCTTCAACGCTTGCTTCTTTTTTTTTTCATTTGCATTAAAAAGCACCTCCCGGTGAGTATATATTCTCCTCCCCTCGAGTTGGAAAGTCGTTCTCTGCGCTTGTCTGTCGTCGTCGGCGTTGTCGTCGTCGTCGTCGTCGTTTAATTTTCTTTCGGATTGCGTCTCCCGCAATGGACATGATTAAATATTGTGCAAAGTTGTAAGCTATCTTGTGGTATTATCGCGGTAAGTGCATCGCAACTCGGCTTAATTGAGAATTGACGGATGCACAGCTTTTGAAACCTTTCAGTTCGATAGCTTCAACGATTTTTGCGGGAAAACCGAGAGCCTGACTCAGTGAGGATTAAATGGTATGCACGCGGATGTGAGGAAAATGCATCGATTTCGCTTTTCGACCCATCGTCGCTCGTTTACGCGAGTAAGGAGAGAGAAGGCATATCACGTGCTTCACTCGTCGCTGTCGTCTCAGACGTTTCCGGTAATGAAATCGTCTTTAGCACTGGCTACAGATGCGCAGAGTTCACTTTTATTCATTGCGTGTATAAAGCAATGAGAGCGAGAGTGAAAGAGAGTCTAAAAGTTATCCAACAAACGTCGCATGTCTATCTGTGCGTTTGTGAGAAAGAGAGAGAGAGAGAGAGAGAGCGTGCTTTCTTTGCTCATGGCTAAAAATAATTGCTTATTTTTACGCGTGCGCGCGCGCGCGCACGTACACACACGCTGCCGATGCATCTCTAGCTTAGAAGAGAGTAGTAGGCTGTCTCGTCGCTTTTTATGGAAACGCCAGGGCAACTGCTGGTCGTGCAAAATGCGTATGGAAATCAAAGAGAATTCAACTCCAAGACAATAAAAAAAGAGTAGAAGTGTATTCTTAATATACTGGCAAAGATAAATATGTAATAACGAGTGAAAGGGGGAGAGAGAGAGAAAGAGAGAGAGAGAGAGAGAGAGAACGAGAGGTCGAAGCTTACCTCTTATGAAGTATCGGCGGTCACTGGCTTTGCTGGCCGTGGCGAACTCTCGCTTACAGCATATAGGCAAGGAGTGCCGATAATCGGGCCGGAAATAGCGTCACGCACACGAGCGCGCTCGCACACCGCTACCGACAGCCGCCACCGTCGTTGTTGTATGCCGATGTTCGATGGAGCGCGGCCAAAACCGTTTTCTTTCTTTTTTTTCCTCTCTGCATCTCTCTCTCTCTCCCTCTCTCTCTCTCTCTCTCTCTCTCTCGTGCGTTCGTTCGGTATGGTTTTTGCCAAGGCAGGCATATGGGGCCCCCCGAAGCAAGCAAACACGTGCTTCAAACCTAACACGCAGCATCTGGGTCTGTGACTCTGTCTCTCTTTCTCCTCGTCTCCCCCTCCCCCCCATCGTTAGGCCTAAAAGTTAATACGATATAACAGTTGGCTTCCAACACAAAACTTATACGTATGAGATGTACATGTTATGCATATGTTTACAGCGCGATGCGAATCTTACTGTCAAAGTTACCACGGCCTTGGATCGTTGACGAGAAGAAGGACGATGGCTATACCGCTCTTCACCTGGCTGCACTTAACAATCACGTCGAGGTGGCTGAACAATTGGCGCGAGATGGAAAAGCCGACCTCGACCTCCAAAATGTCAACTTACAAACTGCTTTGCATCTTGCCGTTGAGAGACAACACACGCAAATCGTCAGAGTACGCAATCGTATAGATTATAATCAACCGCGTCAATTTCTTTTTTTTTTTGACGCTAGAAATTTGATCAAACGAGTGCGCGTCGACACCACATGCGCTAAACGCGCGAATTGGGTCGAACCACCTTCTCTCCTACCCTCTACCATCCCTCTGAAATTTCATTTTCCCAATTAACCCCTTCCACTTTTCATCGACCCGCCGAGCACGAGCAAACGCGTTAAACTGCGTTATTTTTACGAGCTAAACCGCACTCCAGCTATAATGCGCGATTTACATTCATTACCCTTATTACTCTCTCTCTCTCTCTCTCTCTCTCTCCTGTCCCCTATATCTCTATCTCTCTATCAAGCATGTACATATATAGCTTTATCTTTCGCAAAATAGATTATTACTTCTCGTTGAATATCACGTTGCTATTGTATTGTTCTTTTTTGTTATTGCCGATGAGTTACTTTTTCAAGTTTAGGCGCCAGATGAAATCTGCCAGGGAGAATTTGTAGAAACAACAGTATAAAAATAGTCAATCAAATACTCCGAAACGTCGTTTATTTTTAGTGTTTCGTGTCAATTTTTACAACCCATAACTGCACGCCTCGAATCGAATATCGGTATTTATTTCTTTTCCGTTTTTTTTTGTTTTTTTTTTTATTTTTATCGACAATTGTTTCGTAAGCAACATTTACGAAATTTCGCAAAAATTAAAAATAAATAATATTTATTCGCGTGAAATTCGTAAAACATTATAAACTTGTGTTATTTTACTCTTGTCGCAAACAAAAATAAACGAGACAGAACGCGCCATCCATCATGGGAAATAATGCTTGTAGCGCATATGTTTTATTGCTATTCAAAAACAATACGTCGTAGCATTTTATGGGCATATTGACAATGTGTCGGAGATTGCCAAGATTTCTCCAATGCAGCATTTTTGACATTGATAAATTAGAGAACAGTTTGAGTTGATATTGATTTTGGCATAAATATCTTCGAAAATAACGATAGATTAGCAAACAACGTTGAAAGCTAAATAGAAACGTTGCTCTTTTTAACGTCGGCACTATTTATCAGGGAAGGTTAAGATAACGTTGGAACATTTTGTGAAACAAGTTTCGACCGGTATTAGTAAGTCTTTGTCGTAAAGCAGCCTAATATTTTTAGAGTAAATCTAGAATAAGCATCACACGAGCTATATAGAAAAAAAAATATATATATATATATATATATATATGAAAAATAGCACGACGACATCGGTAAAAATAACTTGGTGAGCGAGTAGCAAATCGAGCATTAAACGCGAAAATCCGGTAAAAGTTAATATCAAAGGTAAACGGGCGTTTGGGCACAAAATTCAATAACTGCAATGATGATTTTGATTATTCGATAAATTTGGATGCAGAGAGAGAGAGAGAGAGAGAGAGCGAGAGAGAGAGAGAGAAAATATAATCAGACGTAGCTCTTGCTCGGTGGAGAATTTAATCGGATTTGTCGGAGCGTATGCGGCGCGTGTAAATAGTTACCAACATTTGAGGATAATAATTATGGTTGCAGTTATTGGTGCGCGAAGGTGCAAACTTGAACGTCGCCGACAAGGATGGCGATACACCGCTTCACGAGGCATTACGTCATCATACGCTTTCTCAATTACGTCAATTGCAAGACGTCCAGGACGTTGGTAGATTACTCATGGGTCTAGGTTCGCAAGGCCAGGATAAGAAGAGCAGCTCGTTCATCGCTTGTTTCCTTGCTGCTCACGGTGCTGATCTCGAACTCAAAAATAAGAAAGGACAGACACCTCTGGATCTATGCCCCGATCCCAATCTCTGCAAGACTCTTACAACTTGCCACAAGAACAAGAACGAGTGAGTAATCTCCCCCCCCCCCCCTCTCCTCTTCTGTCCCCATCTTTTTCCTTACCCTATTACTTATACGCGACGATAAATTTCACAATTTTTCAATTACCTTCGTTAAATTCCATCCACGTTTTGCCGACGTCCACCGTCGTAACGATCTTCTCTCGTTCGCTTTCGTTCTCCCGGGACTTCCGACAATCTAGCGCAAAGGCTTAATCGTCTGCTACACCGAGGCCAAGTCGTTTTTTTTCTTTCTCGCGAACTTAATGGACAAAGCCGAGTTATTGCGACTATTGAAAAATAGCCAGTCGTTTTTTTTTTACGTCTCGCCCCTCACAATGATACGTATGACATTGCAATAGTATTCCGTAGTACTGCATAATTTCGCGCAAATCAGTAACAGTTCACCGAACGAGAGAAACTGAATAAAAAAGAAATAAAGAATGCGCTCAAACGCATTACGGTACTTCGCATCGGTTATTCAATTGCACGCATTGGCGTTTAACCGCAGACACGACATCGAGAGCGCTACCCCGTCGACGAACATCGACGAGTGTCTGGTTTGCTCGGATGCCAAGCGCGAGGTGCTGTTTGGACCATGTGGACACGTCAGTTGCTGCAACGCTTGTGCACCAAGGGTCAAAAAGTGTCTACTTTGCCGTGAAAACGTTGTGACTCGTACCAAGGTAAGACTGTTCGATTGAATCACTAGTACCGGCGCTTTATCTTTTACTCAATACAGCTAATGGCCCAATAGTGGCGGCACAACCGATAAAATTCATGCAATTCCACTCTAATAGCGCAATTTCGCTTTGATCAGCGTTGAGCGGCCCTCGCTTACGTAGTATGCCTGTCGATTGCAATTAAAGCGCCGGATTTTCATTTCATTCCGATTCCCAATGAAAGACTCGAGTTTATTGGATCGTTGGGAACTTTTGGAGCTTTATAGCACGATCGATGATTGTTAAATAAATTGCGATTCCTCTTTTCAAAGCAATCGTACAAAACTCGAGTGATACTTATATTTCTGTTCCTTTATTTTTTGTTGACATTTTGCGCAATGTTATGTATCAAGGACGCTCGAAAGAAACAATGTCATTTTCAAACGAGATTCCTCGAAATGAGAAACGTACAGCTAAGTTTCGAAACGGAACAAAGAGCTTTCGATTTTCTATCGTTTTCTAGAAGTTACAAATAAAACTTGGAAATACGTTCTAACGGTCAATAACGTCATTTTATTGCATTTAATTGGATTCGCGCGAGTTTTCGGTAACTTCAATTACGTACACGTCGTACTGCAACCAAATTTAAACAAAACACCCTGTTTTTCTTACTTGTATTATTTCCATTGAAAATGTTAGCTGCATTAACCGCATTTTCGCACACCTTGTTTTCTTTTTTTTTTGTTTTTTTGGCAGTTTGTACAGTGACTTACACTTGGTGATAGCCACTTTCATATTTCCAAGTTATGGAAAACTTAAGTTTTAATAGCTACTCCTTGTCGAAACAGTCTTAAACTGTTACGTAAGCACTGCCAAGTTAAGATGCAGTAGTATGAGAAAAGTTTAGTCTTACGTTAATATCGTATATAAATTGCTCAGATTGCACCTTCGAGGCGAGACTTGAAAAATTAAGTTTACCAAATTTTGATCGTCTATTTGGAAAATTGATGTTTGCGATACGTGGTACGCAGTCGACAATGTAGTCGATGGCTTTGCTTTGGTAAAAAGTATAATGGCTTCATCAGAGTTGAGTAATTTATGCATTCGTGTGGCGTTGATCTCAATTCCAATCCCTGTCAGCGGCACGAGTTGTCAGCGACTCCGAGTTGCTTTGGACAGCGCGTTATATAATATAACCAAATGCGTAGAATCGTCTGCAAAAATCTGTAAACGATGAAAATAAAGTGCGCTGTAATTGTGGCATAGCTTTGGAAACAACGAGAAAATGGGCAAACATTTGACGGTTGAATCGTTTGTTAGTTATATCGAGCTGGCGTAAGCATACGCGTGAAAACAAAAAAAAAATGCTGATTTTTCAGATCGAAGAATGCGTGGTGTGCTCGGACCGCAAGGCATCGGTGTTGTTCCGTCCGTGTGGACACATGTGCTCGTGCGATCTTTGCGCCAAGCTAATGAAGAAATGCGTACAATGTCGCGCGGCCATCCTTCATATGTATCCTTTGTCGATGTGTTGCGGTGGTGGTGGCGACGTCACTTACGTCAAGGGTTGCAACTCTACCGCAGGTTCGTACTTGCGATCCACGCGTGTACAAGTTAACTAACGAGCTAACAAAGTTATTTTGGCTTGCTAACCATGTGTTTTGATCGTTGTTGCGTATAGCAGCGGCGTTGGCCGAATTGAAAAACGTGGACGTGAACGAGGAGGAGCAAACGGTGTCGGCGAACGTTAACACGACTCCCGCGAGCAGAGACGTGGACGTTACAGCGACGTTAACTCCAACGGGTACCCTTATGAATAACGGTAGCCGTGATACTTCCCACACCGACATACAAAAGCTTCAACAGCAATTGCAGGACATCAAAGAGCAGGTACGTATTTTTATACGTATATACGTACACACAGCGTCGAGGCAATAGGCGATTGCAGCCTGGCTGGAGATATACGTTGGCCTGGAAAAAGCTCCAGTAAACCGACGCGGATTAAGGCCAGCAAATGACTTGCTCGGCCCTACTGCCTCTCGTCTTTTTTTTTCTTTTCATCTTGCTACTCCCCTCTCCCTCCCCAAACTTTACCCCTGTTGTAAGCTGCCCTCGAATTGCCAAAGTTTGCAAATGACTGGTTTTTTTCTGTTTTTTTTTTTCTTTTTGTTGTTGTCTCTTCTTGAGGACGATTCGACGATTGCGATGAAGTTATATTAACAAAGCTATATGTACGTATGTATTTATGTCGAATTGTCCGATTGCAGACGATGTGCCCGGTGTGCTTGGATCGACTGAAAAACATGATCTTCCTTTGTGGTCACGGCACGTGCCAAATGTGCGGCGACCAAATGTCCGAGTGCCCGATCTGTCGCAAAGCGGTGGACAAGCGCATTCTGCTTTACTGAGCACCAAGACTGCCTAGCCAAACTCCCTGACGCTTGATCTGGACTCGTCGAACGAACGAACGAACACTTCACGTTGCTGCTGCTGCTGTTGCTGCTGATGATACTGTTGTTGTTTTTGTTGCAATCCAAGCGAACCGGAGAGAGAGCTGCCGAAGACTGTTACCACTCTACGAGCCTGCTATTTCTTCTTCTTCTTATTCTCCTTCGACAAGAGAAACTACATGCGCGAGAAAACGTTCGTAAATAAATCGATACGATCACGTAGGCTCGTTTATGCAAATTTCTTCCGTTTTCTTAACTATTGTACTTCTCTTTGCGGGGGGGGGGGGGGTGGAAACTTTGATAACTTTTGATTGTTCGTTGAAAAAACTGTTTTTTTTCTCGCAATTAACTGAAAATTGTTTAACTGGGAACGGAATTATTTCTTTTTGTACTTGTTATCGGATATCGTATATTTCATTATATTCCTTTGGTTCGTTGAATAAATTGTACATTGATATAAGTATGCTTTGATATTTAGACGCTTAGGGTATTATTAGAATATGACTCGAAGCAATGACATTTTCTGCAATGCGAATTTAAAAAAAAACACGTTCGTTCAATCGTGGTAATTTGTTGTATTTATTTTTGTACGAATTTATCGCGGTTGAATTTCTTTATTTTGCCTACAGTAACAGCATTTCCAGCTTTGTAAAATTATGAAGAATAATGCAAACAAAAAATATATTACCTATATAATAGGTATGTACGTAAATTTTTATTCACTGTAGAAATATTAAACCCTAACTTCTATTGAGTGTAAATGTAAAAATGGGTTTTAATCGCACAAACATGTATGAATTAATATGAATCATAAAATAGAAAATATTTCTTCCATTTATTCAATGGATAATGTTCTATCTCACGGATAAACGTGCAGTAACCGAATTGATTATACATTTATTATTGGTTAACTCGTAAATAATCGAAATAAAGTAGCCATTTTCGATGACAACAATTTGATACATCACTAACATTTATCACATTCGTGATATGAGCAATTTTATATAAACGAGCGACTTTCACATTCGATATTTGAGCTACGTCGGGAAAAACGAGATATTTACAGATCAATCGACATTTAATCATTTTATAATGGAATGGCGATTCATAATTCTTAAACATTTTTCAATTTGTTATTAAATCGTATTACCTTGTTATTGTCCTACATATAAATATTTAAATTAAAACTTTTGTAAAAGCTGTCAACTGGTTCAGTCAGCCATTGGAAGATTTTCAAATGAAATGAAACTATCACTTTACGTTCGATAGTAATGATGTATGAATAGCGTGACTTCATTTAGTTATTATTTAATAATGAATAATCAAATCATACTTAACTAATTTGACTGTTTAATATGGAATCTACTTGACGTATCTATAATATTATAAGCGATGCTACATACAAATGCTGTTTTCAATATTTTTGGTTTTGTTGAAAACATTGATTTTTATATAAAATTTTGGTTGGGTCAATTAATTTAAACATTATTGTACAAAGCTAAGAGCAAGTTGAAAGAGTGCAATAAATATAAAATATGTTGAAAATCTTGTCTTTAAACGTCTCTGGTTATTGAACTATGTCCATTCCAATATATTGCAAGTGGCGTTTCATATTCTAGTTTCCCCAATAATTGGAACAACTGAAGCGATTCGACCGACGATGGTCTTTTTCAAAATAGCATGCTTTTTTATCGATTTCATCTCATTTACAAGTGCATCCACGTTCATACTTATGAAAAATATCGACTGGAAATACAGTTTTTAATGTCCCTCAATGCTAATTGTTATAGCTTGTCCGATAACACGCATCAATTAATTACCACAATTATAAGTTGTTACGTGATTACAGGTAATGATCACAGGTAATGATAACAGGGATGTAATAAAATACAATATATGTTAAAAATGTTACATCTTTATTAATGACTTTCATTGCATTTTATCTACTGCAACAAAGTATATTTCAAGTTATATATTTGAATGCATATACGTATATAAATATAATTTCAAAAAACCAATTGATTATAATATGCTTTTACAAATATTATTTGACGAGCATTGTTTTATATTAAAAACGGTTTCAATGATCATGAAAAATACAATAGGATTATTGTAACAAATTTAAAAGGGTTTACAACAACTTAATAATTCATAGATCAACAAGTAGCGGAATATGATGAATGTATCTGGTTTTCGTATCGGCAATTTCAACAAAATTTGTCTTAATAGTTATCAAATAGAGAATTTGTTAATTCGTCTTAACAAGCAATTTTTGAACTTGGTTAAATTTAAGTGCATGCAATCAACTTTCACAAATTATGATTATCTCAATTATGTCCGTTTCAGTGAAACTCATGATGTATTTTTTCTTAATACTTGTCAATTTTGTTGAATTTATTCTAGAAATGCATAAAAAAATTACAGCAATTTACTTTACAAATCAAGTTCTTACAGTACCTGTAAGATCTAGTGTAACTTGATCATATAAATACTTGTGCAAGATATAACTCATCTTCATGTAAACAAGGCATTTAATCTCGCAGAGAAAAAAGTATACATTTGAACAAAGATCATTTGTAGCATCAACATAATACAGAATTGAAAGCTTGATGAAAGACAAGTCTTAAATAAACATACCATGGATAAATTTTCATTAAAAAAACACATCACTCATCGAGCATTTATGCAAGATTCAATGGGAGTCGAAATGGACCCATAATTTCTCTCTGGCACTGTTTGACTTGCTTGGCAATCTTTTGTTTTAGGCTCAATTAAAAGGAATGCTTATTATCAAGCAAGTCGTGAAGTATGTCAAGGAAAAAAAAGCAAAATAGAAAAATCTGACTTTGATATAAGTTTGTAAGTACTGTACTGCGTTTGAAGCTTCCGAGTTCGTACTAAAGATTAACTAGATTTCCTTGAAAATAAATTACAAACAATGGCGATAACTTGAGAATTGCGCTTAACAATTAACGACATGCTTTATTATCGACACTGTAACTCGACTGACAGGGACGATGAAACGGCAATCGCGTGGGATTGCCGGTTTTTCCGTCATCCATTGTGGAAAATGCCTCGATCGATCGTTCAAGTTTCAAGAGTCAATCGACGAGTCCAGATCCATTGACAGGACTTTTTTCGTTTTCGACATGCGATCGAGTTCAGCTGCAGCGTCGTTGCGCATCGCATTTTTATCCACGAGTCCTGTGTCTGAATAAAAAAGCAAACTTTATATAACAAGGGCGCACGCATCCGCATAATGTTGTGAAAGAACATACCGGATTTGGCAGGAGTTATTCCTACGCTAGCTGGAGAACCTGGGAGAGGTGAACCACTGGTCTTTTTGTGCAGTAACGAGTTGAAGAAGTTTGCCAGTACACCTTCACCTGAGGGTGTCGTGCCCGTACCTTTGGGATCCAACTTCTTGTTCGGCGACGCAACCTACGTTTAAATCTTTCAATGCGTGCTTGGTGACAATTACTAATGTTATAAATAAACAGTACCAGATCGCTCCACATAATGAATTTTAACATGCTTTCGAGATCGTTTTTTTCTCTCAAATCATTACACCAGCATGGTTTACATGAGCAGCAGGTTTCGAATTACACATGGGATGCATCAGTCACGAACTCATCGATTTATCAGGGAAATCAAGCTGAACAACGGACAATGAGATGCATATGTTTTGTTATATCAATGGATTGCACATGCTTGGACAGCTTTAGCCAAGTCACAAATTTGATATTTTTTTTTCAGTAAACGTTTAAATTCGTTTCAAAAGAACACTATTTGGACTTGGCGAAACAATAAATAATAACAATAGGCATTCGCAACACGTATGTTTTTGCTGGAGTCGCTGTTATTCGTAAGTATAAACATTGTTTCAATTAATAATGTTTGTTTGAACATTCATGTGTAAATGACGGATGAAAATTATTGAAATGAACGATGTTTAAATTTCTCGTGATCATTGGGACAAAACAAATGAAACCATGTAGTGTTAGTTTTAACAAAAAATTAGTGATGTCACCAGTTTGTTGGTGTTAATTTATACTGTAAGTTAAGCACCGGTAACATTGAAAGCATGCTAAATCAAAATGGAATAGACCTGTATGATTGGGCCCGTGCTTGCCTGATTCCTAGTGGTGGGTGACCTGGATGACGGGTCTTTCATACCCGTTAGTGCTTCTTGTTGTCTTGCTAAAAACACCTGTTCATCTTCAGCAACAACTTCTGCTTGCTTTGTTATATTCTACAAGTATATAATGTCGTACGTTTTCATGTATATATGACGTAAATATTTAAATGAAAATCATTAATTAATTAAACATTGTAATTAAACATTGGAACCACGACCTTACCTTACGAGTAGAAGGTGGTTCAACGATTACTCCTCTATAGTAATCATCAGGCTTCATTGATTGTAGATTTTCGTAAAGAATGCTGATCTTTTTCACGTTATCCCAACCAGCTGGGCTAAAATTGTAAAATTGTATAGTTGCATTAAATGTATTCTAAAAGTACAAATGTTTACATTTAACGAAGCTCACATGAGAACAGCGTCTTTTTCTACAACTAGAGCCGGTGTTTTGAAAGGTAAAGAATAAATCCTGTGTGTTAAATATTTGTACAACAAATCGCAATTCTTGTCCTCTTTGACTGAAGTATAAAATAGACCCGCTCCGTATTGCAGGCAAAATTTCCTTATCCATTGTTGCATAAAATCAAAGTGCTCGTCTCTGAAAGAAGGTATTTTAATATTATTATCAGCTACAAACTAGTGGCTGTTTAACAAAGATAAGTATATCACATACCTATAATCAAAATCTTTCTCTAATGTTGACATGTAGTCCGTTTTTGTTATAACTACTACAATGTCAAGTCCCAAATTTGTCGTCAATACTCCATCGGGTAGGGGCAAGTTATCGATACCTTCTTCTTCGAGATTGCGACTTGTTCTTCTGAGTGGACTTCCTGGGTCCAAATCATCTCCAGGCTCAGTGTAGTCTTGCCATTTTTTCACAACTGTGTGACAATTAACCGCATAACGATTTTTATAAGTTAAAGTACAAAAATAAGACAAACTATTTAGAGATAACCTTCTTACTTTGCTGTCTGCAGTCTTGCCACACTTGTTTGAATGAGTCATTTTCTCTCGCAAGCATGTCTATATGATCTCCTAGTAACCTAGACCACGACTGTAATTGATCCAGCATTGCCCAAGGAGTGGTCATGGCAGCAACAAGCACTACAAGAGTATGCGGATATCTTTCGCTATTTAAAGCAAACTTTAATAAATTGGCATGTCCAATATCTCCATCTAGAATCCATACTGATAACCTTGTTTGATCTGGAAAATACAATTGAATATAGTTAAAGATGAGTCAACATTTCTATTCCCATGGATTGACTATAACGAATAATAACCATCTCTGTCATCATCTCGAACATCAATATAAGCATATTCTAAACCAGATCCTTTTTTTGGATCTTCAACACCCTGAAGTTTTGCGATGAGTGTAGTTTTTCCACTTTCATTGTCGCCTAAAAATATGTGTTATAAATAGAAACGTCACTGAATATTTTTACAACACTATCAATACGTACCCAGTACAAGAATGTTTTTGTTTGACGGCAATTTATTAGTATTACTATTTTGTACCTGAGCTAATATGCTAGACCTAGAAAGGGAAAAAAATGCGAACACATTGTTGAGGCACTCATGATTCATAGTTAGTACGGGATGACGTACACAGCATATCAAATACTATGACATATTATAATCTATTAAATATGCAATTTCCTGTACTTACCATAGATTCTCGTCAGCTGGTTCTTCTTTTTTTTTAGGATTAAAATCACCGTTTAGCAGTCCCGAACCGAAGGTCTTAGCTGCCATTTCTTGTGCATTTAGCCAACGGCACAATTAAAGCGTCTAATTTAGAAGCTAATAATCGTTGTAAAGGTCGAGACCAACAGGATGCGGAAATTCGTAAAGGAGTGCCAGGTGTTAAAGTATACCAAAAGCTTAACCGTCCTTTTGATATTTCTGGCCTTGGCCACCCACCTTTCTACGCGAACTTCCGAGATGTGACTTCAGCTGATGTTTCGCCTGTCCTCTTGTCAAGATGAAGTTACCAAAGTTGCATGTGCATCAGTAACTTAGCCAACGAAATCATTCAACTTTTTTAATTTCAACAAGTTTCAACTGTGCGGTCACAAAATATTGTCAAGTCCATCAACACTATGGCCAACCAAGAAAGGGATAATTTCAATTTACAAGTTGGCATTCTTGATGCAAGTGCGTAGCGATAAGTGACTAGCTTCACACGTATTGATTTGACACGAAGAACATGCTTTTCTTTGATGGTGCCGGTGATACTTTATAAAAATTTACAACTTACATGTGTTGATTTAGAGGAATAAGTCGATTCTACAATAAACAAAAATGTCTTACAATAGTTTGAAAGGTCGCGACTTGGCTCTGTCAATGCTTAGAGCATTGCCAAGAATAAGTTTAGCTAACCTTCAACCAGGACCAGGAAAGAAAAAATATGTACGTTTTCTTTTCAATTCATGATTACACTCATTTCGCATTGTATCAACATAGGCATAAATACTATTCTTTTATTCAGCCTAAAAGAGGAAGAGGTCAACATGGTGGTGACAAACACGGAGCCGGTAATAAGGGTTCAGGACAGAGACAAAATTTTATGAGACTTGGCTATGAAACTGGTAACACTCCTTTTTATCTTCGATTTGGTTACGAACCGTATTATAAAGGACATCAGTAAGCATTATCAAATGTTCAAGAGCGTAACGTTTACTTGTGATTACAATTATATTTAATTTAAAATAAATATTTACAGTCTAAGACGTCAGTATCCACCTGTATCGTTACATCAGCTGCAGTTACTAATTGATACAAACAGAATAGATACATCAAAACCTATTGATTTAACTGCTTTAACAAACACTGGTGTTATTCATGTCGATCCAAATTGGAAACACTATGGCGTACACCTTACAGACGAGGTAATTTTATTATTCTATTATACATTTTGATCTGACTTTGAGCTATTTAAAAATGGTCAAGTGCTTGTCGTAATAGGGAGCAGATTTATTTAAAGCAAAAGTTAACATAGAAGTTCAATGGGCAACAGAACCAGTAATTGCAGCTATCGAGAGGAATGGTGGGGTAATAACAACGACGTATTATGATTTGAAATGCGTGCACGCTGCAATTGACCCAGAAAGATTTTTTATGAAAGGTACGATACTTAAAAACTACTCTTACATATTAAATAAAGTTAAAAGTAAAGACGAATTTACTGGAATTATGTTGCTCTTATAGGAGAAGCCATACCTCGGCGATTGTTACCACCGAACGATTGTGTAGAATATTATTCGAATGCTTTAACTAGAGGATACTTGGCCGATCCGGAAAAAATATCATACGAGAGATTAGCTTTGGCTCAAAAGTACGGCTATGAGCTTCCAAGAATTGAGGACGATCCCGACTATAAAATGTTAATGGAACGTAAAGATCCTCGTCAAGTGTTTTACGGACTACAACCTGGATGGGTCGTGAGTCTGAAAGATAAGTTGATTTTGAAACCCAAAGCAGATTATCTAACTAAATATTATAATAGTTAAATTTTGTATTCTTATTATATTTCAAAGAAAATTATGTATATACATGAATAATTATTATTAGTTAGCAAACACTTTTGATTGTAAACCTCAAAATAAGTAAACCTTGAAGCGATAAAAAAACGATTTGTTCAAGTACTTGTTTATCTTAGGCTGTTTAATAAAATATTAAACAACATGTTATCTAATTAAAGAATCCTTTATTGATAATTTACATGTGTATATTTATATATAAACAGCTATGTAAGAGCCGCTAAAAATATCAATGTAAAAAATCGATCTGATTTACATAATCAGCATATCAAAGAATCAAGCACGATCTGAACATAATTCCAAATATAAGTTGAATTTAACATTAATGTTTTTATACAGTCCAAATAAAGCTTAAACGACAGTCTCTTAAAGATACACGGAATGTGATAGTAACAAATGTGCGAAACAATTTGCTAATTTGAAATTTGTTTAACTTATTTGAAAAATTATACTTAAATAATAGTTTGAGAATTAATTCGTTCTTATTTTTTTAAAAGAGAATACGAAAATTACAACTTCAACTACACGAATAATGTAACAAGTACTTAATATTTATATTTTGCATTCATATCTTTCTTTCAAAGTTTATTGACATTGAAGTTTTAAATGATGATGGTTGTAGTTGTGTTTAAATTGAATCTACGTCTCGATTGTTGTGATTTATCTAAACAAATTTACATCGATGAATGTCGTCATTACTCTAGCATGAATGTTTATAAAAATACATATTACAATGCGCAAAAATTTAACATGAAGATTCATATCGAAAGACAATTCAATTTAATCGACATTTCTTAAGTTCCTTTACTCATTTTCATGTTATAACGTTAAAATTTCGTGACTATATTTTGCCATAATTGATCCCGATTCATGGCAGTGATGATCAATTCTTGACTGACGTCCCACAAACGAGACGCTAGTTGTGGATTCATTCCAGTACTCGATATGTCGCATCCGTAACAATTATTAAAATACATTCCACTCATTTTGTGTAATTCGGTAGCAGTTGCACAATATACCGATGTACTGGCTGCTTGTTGCTGTATGGAAAATAAAAATGAATGCGTTAATAGATAAAGTTCAAAACTCAATAGTAGTATACTCAAAATGTCTTACCAAAGACTTTGTAAAGGGCCTAACTATTGCAAATAATAATCTGTAAATCCAAGAATGCCTGGAGATATTGGATGATACCAAATTTCCTGGGTGGCAGGCGAATATGTCTACAGATGGCCACCTTCTCGATAATTCTTGCATGAATAGAATATTGCATAACTTTGAATCATTGTATGCTCCCATAGACCAATATCTATATCCTGGGGGAGACAGTTTCAAGGGGTGAAGGTCTTCAACTGATTCGATTAGAGAAAATCTGTGAAATATGTTTGAGTTAACAATTAAGATTAATTTTTTCAAATCAAGAGTTTTATATTTTTACCTGTGAGATTCACTTGAAACAATGACTACCCTGGATTTGCGAGTATTTTGTAGTTGCTTTTGCAGCAGTAAGGTTAAGTAAAATTGCGAAAGATGGTTGACTTGAAAAGTCATTTCGAAACCATCTTCTGTCACTGTATAAGGAACTGCAAAAACTCCAGCATTTAAAATTAAGGCATTGAGGGTCCTAAGAATGATTCATAACAAAACTGAAGTTGCTTCAATATTTCAATATCATCTGAATAATTTGAAAATAAATAGATTATACCTATACTTATGCCTAAATTGAGCAGCTGCTTTGTCTACACTGTTTAGAGAACATAAATCTATTTGCAAAATATCACAATTTACATTTTCTTTTTCTTTTTTGATTTTATCAATGGCTGCTTGAGCTTTTTCTACATTTCGACAAGCAAATACTACGGTGCACCCATGTAGAGCTAAAGACCTTGCTGTTTCAAATCCTATAAATTATAAACAAACAATGCAAATATACTTAAAAATACGTGTATGTACTAATAAATCATTCAAAGAAATACCTATTCCTGTATTTGCACCAGTAACAAGTGCCACTTTTTTCTTTAAATCTCTTCCAAATAGTACCGCCAAGGCAGTACTGGAACCATCAAAACGTTGTCTAACAAGTTGTAAATTCTCTCTGAATTCAATAGCAAATGCTAATCTGGGATCGGTATAAGTAGTTGTGCGATTGGCATTGTCTATGTACAAGACTTTGCCACTTTCTGAAATAGATTTCTCCCATCCTGGAGGTAATTCTCCTGCAACGACTTTTTTTCTGCCAGTCTGAGGATGAGTCCACTGAGTACGATTGGTAAGATGACTGCAAACGATATTTGAATATAGAAAATGTATTTCACTTATTTTTTAATTTTTGGAAACTTGATAAACAATGTAATTACTTCACGAAATAGACATTTCTATCATCATCGACTCGTTCTTCCCAACCAGGAGGCAATTCGTCGTCGCTATCTGAATCGTTCATAAATCCAACCATACTGCTTCTTTAACTAGATAAATATCACTGTATGTATGTATTTCCTGGTCAGGTAATGATCTTTTACACTATTCACAAGGAATTCGAATGAAAAGTCATTCTAAAAAATGAATTGGATAATCGACTTGAGACTCAAAATATGTTGAATATTGATAATAACAATAAGTTATTGGCGGTATACTGCCCACGTGATTGTATGTACAATTGGAAAACAAGTACCAAGGAATAATTACAACTTTTAATTCGAAAGCTACTTTATAAACACACGCTTTACAACAAAGAATCCGTTATTTGGGCAAGTACTTGCCCATAATTTATATCAAAAATTAGATAAGTTGACAGTTTATTATTGTGTGTGTCTCACACTAGCCCCTCTCTCTCCCTCTCTCTCTCTCTCTATTTCTCTTATTTTACAATTTCACCGAGTTTGAATGATTTTTTGCGATCAAGATTGAATTCCTCGGCAGATGTCGCACCACTACATATTGAAAAGGAGGTTTAATTGTGTTTACCATCGCAGCTGTTCGACAGTAGAGTGATCAATGAAAACGTCAACAAAGTCATTGTTGAGCATGTTGCAAAGAAATTATTGTTATCAAGATTCGGACTAATTATTTTTTTAATCAAACGATCGTTAATAGTTCTTGTTAAGTTTATGAAATTTAACAACAATGAACAATATTGAAATTGATGATGTTTATCATCACGACTTTACTACAGCTTCCGAATGGGAAGTGTTTATTGCAAGATTGGAAGAAATAATTCACGAATGGAAGCTACCCCACGTGAAATTAGGTCCTTCTTTACAAAAAGGTGATTTTATCAATTTAACGTGGGAAGAAAATACAGAAAAATTGAATTTTGCAGGTAACTAGATATACATAAACAATGTTTAATGTTTTAATTTATTGTTTTGATAAGTATGACGTTATTTTTTGGTAGATTTTGAATTTTATCTGAAGCATTATCGATTAAAGAAAAATAGCGATGAGTCTCAAGCTAGTGGCAGTTTGGTAGCAGAAAACAAAGAAGAAGTATGGACTCAGTGTCAAAAAGATATATTAAACATTGCAAATGATTTTGCACAGTTAGATCAAGACAATATGTCAATTGCTCGATATTATGGATTACGAGAATTTATATTGCTAATGCCAGCCAAGCGAAACTCTATAACTGATGAAACTAAAATAAAAATTTTATTGAGTTCTTTAACAATAGCAGTAGGTAATACACATTGGTGAGTGGCATAAATTTTTACGCGGTTAATCCAAGTGTATTAGTACAATATACTAGATTTTAATATCTTGTGGTATTGTCCATTGATTATTCGATTATCGAATTGATTTTTAGTGAAGTAGCAGCCTTTGTACAGGTTTTGGAACAATGGCAAAATTTTTACCTCGGTATAAATATTGGGAAAGGATCCAAAACTCACATGAATATGGTTCATTTGAAAAAAATTCCTCATCATTGTAAACATCTCTCAGGATTGTTATCTTTATTCAAAAATAAGATCAACGAAGGGTCTGCCCTAAGGTTAAATCCAGTTATGGTATCGGTCAGATGGTCTTATACATTAAAGGATTGGACAAGTCACACGTGGACTCAAGAACCACCGGATTTCGACTTTATGGGTGGAGAAACCGTTGGCGTTGACGAGCTTGGAAAACTACCATTTGGAGCTACTTTCGACCCAATTAAGTAAGATTATATTACTAATAATTTTTGTTACAATCGACGTTTAATGTTTAATTAAATTTGCAGAGAATTCCATTTATTTGTAAGCTGGCCAGAGTTGGCTGAAAGCGTTGTTTGCGATAGCGAAGCGTACAGCGACCTGGAACCTCAGTCGGCTCACGAATGGTCACTGCGAGTTGAAATGGTTCCTTCTCCTGCATGTTTACTGGGAGAATACCTCGCACATTTCATACAGTTGTGCAGTAATCCGAAAAGCCTCGTTGAATTGTTGGGAGAAGGTGCAGCTTACGTTGATAACGAAGCCCATTCTTTTGGCAACGCTTTCAATATACTTACCGAATCAAAGATTCCTTCGATATCCACCGTAGTTAGCAGAACGACATCTAAATCGCGAAAAAACGTGGAAGGTCCGATAACGGAAGACGTTTTACTGCCGATTCTCTACTTTCTATTTCCCGATGCCGAGGAATCGCAAGTAATATATTCGATAAATAACACGTTGATGCAATTGTTATTACAACAAAATAAAGCAGACGTGTAACGTAAACGTTAATCGCAGAAAGCTCCATACGACGAGAATAATGGCTACAGCGTGGACGACGACCAGTGGCGAGGTATAAAAACTTGTGCTGTCGACAGTTTAGTGTGGCGTCTATCGATCGTTGCTTCACATTCTGCTTATAACTTGGGTGGATTACAAGCACTCGGACAGTTATGGCACGAGTTTGTACAGGAAGTGCGATTCAGATGGGAAAAGGGCATTGCTTTACCAGGGTGAGTGTCAATTATTTTATACGATATTTATTACCAGTTGATTATTCGTTATCGTTATCGTTATCGATCCGACGACAACGATTTCTTCAAAAATACAGTAAAAAATATTCCGCATCGAATTTCAAATATCGCTTTGATGCTCGATTGATTGCATCGACTGCTACGACGTCGCGCACACTTGTTCATTATATACAAAGATAACCGAACGTGAATACTATTATGTGATTGAATGAGCGTCGTGTGTTGTTCCTTAACTCACATACACTCACAAACACACACACACACACACACACGCGCGCGCGCGCACACATATATATATAATATAATATAATATAATATAATATAATATAATATAATATAATATAATATAATATAATATATAACTTGCCTCATTGTACAAAGTATCGTCGCTTACGTATATATTTATTACACACAATATTGTCGTAATCCAAGACGAAAAGCTCTGCTGGAATCAATTTTCGCTACGCAGTCTTTGGCCTGTTACGATTACGCATATACGTTGTTTTTCTTTTTTTTTTCTTGTTTTTTTTTTGTTCATTTTTGCACCAGATTTATACACATAGATTCTTCCTATCTAATATAGCTTTAAGTGTAGCTATCGCTAATACATAATCGAGTAGAAAAAAAACAATAATAATAAAAAAGGAGATAAAACAAAGATTGAGGGAATATAAAGTTTGTACGATTTGAACAAGTGCATATAGTAATTGTAATGAAAAATATGATTAGAGAACGCTCGTATTTTGATTCGCGCGAGTCGTTCTAATTATACAGATATAGTATATATTCAGTCGGTGCTTGCTTTGATTGAGGGGAAAGTTCGAGCTTATTACAATAATAATAATTCTGCCTGCTTAGAGCATAAATGCAGACTTGAGAGAAAGAGAGAGAGAGAGAGGGGGGGGGGGAGGGCTACATAGTTGGATACAGTAACGAATTTGCAGGCTGACTCAAATCAACGTTATCGCACTAATTGCTTTCTGGCTGGTCGTGTCGATTACGAATGAAATACGAAATAGCATAGCCCAGCCGCTTGCGACTCAAAGTCTGCGTCACAATCTTGATAATGATACATAAGATGGTTGGCTATCCTCGAGGGTAGCAAGTTTGCTGGCAATCAAAGCGGTACAAGTCCACCCCTAGTCGTTGGATTCCTCGTCATATAGATATCCATATCGTGATCGGTCCAATTGCTCTCCTCGTAATTATTAAGAGTATGGGTTGACTCGGCAAGGCTGTAACGACTACCAGGTCTGGGAAGTCCTGGTTCCCCGCGATTTCTCGAACGTGGCCGTTGACGACGCGCGCTACTTTGTGCTTGTGGTGCCAATTGCACTCCCGATGCCGATGGGAAACAACGACCACCGCCCATACGATCCGATGCCGCTGCCAACGATTGCCTCGAGTGCCGCAGCTCTGCAAATTAATTAATTTAACGCGCATGCACGCCGACACACCAAAAGATCACTCTCGATAATGACGATAGTAGGCTGAAACGAAAGATAACAAAGCCTCTCAGATTGTTACTGCTACCAAAAATTACTCGACATTGTGCCATCCTATCGACGCGATCACCGAACGTTGTCATCGAACGTTGTCAGCGTCGGCGATCGATCGACGGTGCTACCAATGGTTATTTTAACATCAGAAAGTCAATGTAGCGAATGGCCAGTGTGTACATGTATAATCATTCGTCACGTTGTTTGAAATGATCGAAATGAAAGAGAAAGAGAGAGAGAGAGAGAGAGAGAGAGAGAGAGAAAATGTCGAATCGTTACCTGCTCGACCGCCCAATCCAACGAGACTGGAATTCAACGAAGCACCAGTGAAATAATGCCCTCTCACGTGATTTGGTCCGTTGAGCGAGCCAGGTACTGGACCAGGAGGACCAGCATCCTCCAAACACGAGGCTCTCGTTACCGAGCCTTGCCTCTCTACGGGAAAGATTCTCGGACGTGGAATACTACGCGTGCTATATGCCGACAGTTGGTCCCATTCCTTCTGTACGCTGTAAGCGCTCAAAGAAGCACCGGTTCCCGGAAGTGGTGCTCCCATACCACCAGGACTAGGAGTTGGACCTACGAGACTCGAGCAACAATTGACTGGCAATCCAGCGATTGGTAATTTGCCAGGCTCTTGAAGAGTGTGTAGTTTTCGCGAGCTGGCACGACGACGTCTACGACTCGCCAATACAAAGATCAATACGGCAACGACGATGGTCACGCAGATGGCCGCTGATGCAGCGATGGTGATGCGATCGATATTGGTACCCTCGGTTCGTACCTCTCGGCATTGATTGAACGGTACTTGGCCCGGATTGGGGTTCGCTGGCTCTTCCGCTCCCAGAACGCATACCACTATGCATTCCTGTGAAACAACGGTCAATTACAACGACACGTCAAGCTGACGCGCTAACGCTAATCGGTTAAACTGGTCAGTATAATCCAACCTGTGAGGGGACATTCTTGATCCTCAATTCACGCTCGCTGTTGTCGAGAGTTTGACTGGATCTGAAGCTCGAGTTACCGAACAGTCGGTAGATTACTCGGAAACCCAATGCGGTGCTGCCACTGTCCCAACGGATGATCAACGAGTCGTCTTCTCTCAAGACGTCCCTGATGACGATATCTTTGTCCTGGCTCTTACGATAAATTGACGAGCCGTGTACCAAGGGTGGACGAGGAGCAGTACTAGTACGCGTTACGAACACGTTGCTGGCTGGCCTTCTGGTACTGCTGCTACTAATACTACTCGACGAAGGCTGTACTACGAGAGTTGTAGGAGTATGGGTGGCCGCGATCGTGCTGATACTACTACTCGTACTTGTACTCGTCTCGAAGCTACTTGTACTTGTGGTTACAATTCGCGAAGTACTTGGGCCCACGCTACCTGGGCTTGGATTTGACGTTGGAATCACCTGTTGATTCTCGATAGCCTCGAGTATAGCACCTGTCGGTTCGACACTTTCCACTGTGCCAATGCCCACGATTTCCGTTTGCCTCTCGCAGTTCATCTCTGCAAATCGATCGTTGGATAATAGAGAACAAAAATCAACCGAGTATTGCTTAACCGGCATCGATACGTTCGTGTTTAATCTCTACTCAACGTATACAATATGTACATAATCGCACAGCTCACGCAATCGTAGAAGTATACTTTCGCTCACCCTCGGGCTTAATCGAGTAGAAATTCCTGTCCTGTAGTCTCGGTGGACTGCCGCAGAATTGTGGTTTACTCTCTCGACTGGTCACCTGTAAATCACGCGACCTGATCCATTCGACGATCCAACGTAGTTTGCAATCGCATACGAGAAATCGTCCACCCAAGCTTAATCCTCTTAAAGTACCATTCAATCCCACGAAGGCATCTTCGGGTACCGTTGACAATGGATTACCGTCGATAGCCAATAAAGTAATGGACGGATTACCTCGGAAAGCGTTGACCGGTAGTTCCGTCATTAAATTGAAGCCAATGTCTAATACCTGTGGGTGGATTAATCATTTGTCACGCTTGCCATATTAGCTCGGACTCGTGGCTAGATTTTGACATCGTCTTGCGAATAACGTAGCTATTCTTAACGGATGATCACTGTTTATGGATTTTTGAGAAAGCGATTTCGCGTTGTCGCTCTGACGTAATCTCTCGTTCACGCTTGCAGGATCTGCTTGTTAACCTTGACTAGTTTTTGTTATAAATAAAACAATCGTCGCAACGATTGGCTCGTAAATAAACCGATGGATATGTCAAATATCTGCAATTGTTCTCTTGACGATAACCCACGCGGCGTTCTTTTTCTTTTTTCCTTTCCCATTTTCACTACGGGCGCGTCAAACGTACAATTACTTTTCAAGTACCCACACTCGATTATGCTCTGAATCTGATAGGATGGTCCCTCGAAAAAAAAAAATAAATAAATAAATAAGAAGAAAAGAAGAATGTCGAGAATTTTCCGGTTACAAAAACACCGTCGATAACCCACCGTGTGCGCAACAGTACTCGTTGTGTATACGCGTATTATTCGCGTGCGAACTGCATGTGCACGGATGTTTGACGAAATGAAAAATCTTTCTTTCCACGGCAATAATAATGGGCGGTTATTTCGACACTTTTCTGTCATATGGTTGATCTGATAGAGGCACTCGTGTGAGAAAAACGCGACAATGGCGAGTGTAGCGAGAAAGAAAGAGAGAGCGTACACGCGTGTATGTGCTCGTGTTGCAGAAATCGCAAGTCGGTGATTAGAAAATGACTCGATGTACAAGTGCTTGGAAAGACATTTTATTACGTGTCTATACACTATCGTTCGTATGTCGGAGAAAGTTAAAATCGGGAAGAAGACGTCGATGGTCTATTTCGGTCTATCCGTCCGTATCGTATTATGGCAAATCTTACGTAATGTTAATCGACGGGTCGACGTTGTCGTTACCATCTCTCACGTTTGATAATTCGTCGTCTGATTTCTATCGCAATGACATCTTTCGAATTGCATAACGGAACGTTCTCTGATGAATTTAATCGCTCGGCGAAATGATAGACAAACGTTCGTTTCAATGGGATCAAGCGTGCGCGAGTTCTCGCTCTGTGTGTGTGTGTGTGTGTGTATGTTTGTTGTGTGCACAAACCTTTAATTCGCGAAGCGTGGAAATGGCTGCGATCGGGAACTCGGGTATCAAGTTGTTGAGCAAACTTAGCGAACTGAGCGTCGATGCAACACCCGCAAAAGCATCCGGACCAATCGCTTGGATGAGATTTCTCTCGAGATTGAGACCCGTTAGCGAGGCAAGTCCTTGAAAACCAGCCGTTCCAACTAATTCTCGAATACTATTTTGTGATAAATCGAGAAACGCCAAAGCAGCTAAACCTTTGAGAGCATCGGGCAATCTTCGTTGTCTAGTACCCATGAGATTAAGATTCTTGAGAGAATGTTCGAGACCACGAAAACTCGCAGGTTCGAGCGAGAGTTCATTATTGCCAGCCAATTTGAGCGTAATCAAACGATGACCAGCGAAAACATGTTCGGGTACTCGACTAATCTTGTTTCTCGACAAATCGAGTACCGTCAAATTTTTAAGATCGGCAAGCGCAGCTCTTGGTATTTCCGTCAATTCGTTATCCTTGAGATTCAAGCTTCTCAGACTACTCTCTTGATTGGCCAAAGCTTCGGGTTCTATACTACGCAGTTTGCAACCGCTCAATTGCAAATTGGCGATACGAAAGCCAGAAAGCGAGCCATTCCTCAAGACACCGATGGTACTGTTGTTCACGTAGAGGACGTCGATTTTCGCTTGTGCTTGAGCAAAGCGTTTCAATCCAGTGATAAGTTGATTGAAGTCAACGGCGTCGCACTGGACCGACAGTTCCCTCGCCAAATTGTAATCGCAGGTACAAGAGCTTTCAAGCTCAGCGAGTGCTTGTGCCGACCATGGGCACGGCGAGTTTGCCAATCCGTTGTTGCAGCTAATAGCCAACAGTAGTAGTAGTAGTAGTAAGGTTAGCTCCGTTTCTGAAATCATTAAACCACCTTGATAAGAGAGTCGAACGACCAAATGCAGTCGTTCGGTTTTTCGCACGTTACAAGAAATAGCGTCTGATGTATCGAGTGCACACGCAATCGATATAAAGGAGAGATTCGCGCAATTAGTGCGAGTCGTATGTACTCGGCTAAGGATACGGAACACTTGGCAACGCGGCCGCACGCGCACCTACCTAGTCGCTCGTACCTAGATACATATACTACTATCACGCACTAATAAGAGCATCAGCTCAAATGCGCGTATTCTAGATCGCAAGAGAGAGAGAGAGAGAGAGAGAAATAGCAAGAATCGCAATTTAATTGCTGTAACCGGTGATCCACCTGCAACGCCGTTGCGTGTTTGGAAATCGAGCCGCTTACACGACACTTGCGCGCTCGATTTAATTTGGTTGTGATGTATATACATATATATATATATCAATGAGAAAAATCAACGGATGCATGCACACATGCACGTGTGCTCATATAGCACGCGCGCGCGTGCTTTGTACAGGAATTCTCAGTCGTGCAAAAAGCCTTTCACTTTCGCAGTTCCCGCGGCTCCCTTTGCCAACCTCCCACCTTATACAAGTTTTACTCGCAATCTGTGTGTGGCTGCGTGGAAGGCATTTGGATGCTGCCTCGGGCTATGCTTTACTTGTATTTATATATCTATTTGTTCACCTATTCAAGTACACACACACACACACACACACACACACACACACATGTATATAGTTTGTTTATTTGCGGAGGGAAAGAAATGAAAAAAAGATACCACGGATTGCGGGAAGTCGCGTGTGCAACTAAAGCTTTCCAAGTAATTCCCTTCATTTTTAACCGCGACTCCAAAATTATCCATGGATCACGTATAAAGCTGATGTTATTTCGTTTGCCATGAATCCTATGTGAATTTCCAGGTGAAAAACTTCGATTTAACAATACTGCTTTTTTTGGTGTACAAATTCTGAAGAGTTTTTTGTTGTTATCGTTGTTGTTGTTATTGTTGTTGTTGTTGCGAGTGTGTACACAAGAGACAACGTGTGAATCGTGGAAAAGCAAACAATCGTATACGCGTTGTACTGCTTGAAATTTGACTGATTTCACAACGCTATAAGGTGTACGAAAGAAGGTTAATGAGAAGTAAAATTTATGCCGATGCACGCGTGTGTGCGTATACGTTTTGTCTCTCGCGAGTGCCATGAGTTATATAGTACATACGAGAATAAGATCTCTCTCTAGTCTACGGTAGATCGTATTTAGCTACGGCTAAGCGAGTTTGTATGTATAAACATGGTTTGGCCGACCTAATTAACGCGCTCGTAGCATTTTTACGCTGCTTAACGTAAGCGGATATCTTCTACAATTGCTTTTATCGATCGTTTCTGCATTTCATTAAGGAAACCTGTTCCCTCTTGCATTCGCTTGATCGTCGACGAGAGAGAGAGAGAGAGAGTCTCTCGGATATACAATTTTCACTTGGGAGCATAGCCTGTAAAATCAAAGTTTACGGTCAAGCGACTTGAGCGATAAATTGCCTATCTAAGTAATTGCAAGTAGCTTTTTTTTGTTTTCGTATAAAAATTCATCTCTGCTCGTGTTTACGTCTGGCCAATACAGGGTATAGTAGTCTATGTATATTCCGTTGGATAAGTAATATACAGGTGTTACAGAACGCTCGCTGGTGCACGATTTTGAAATAATATCACGGCGAAAATTGCACGTAAAGTTCGTACAAAAGTGTACTACAACGTATGGAAAATCTATATATTGCGATTTCTCATTCAATGTAAATTCACATTGAATGCAAAGTACAATGCGGGAAATGTTAAATTTAAATAGTTCAAAGACCTTTGGTAGGTCTGCTAAAAATCGCTATATAGTTGGTATCGACGTCGCCGTAACAGAAACCGTTCACTGTAGACTCGAGGAGAGAGAGAGAGAGAGAGAGAAATGTGTGATATCCCGCGAGCGAACGCCAATATACACTCCATAAGGAACTTTTCGTCTCGACGAAAGTTTGATTGGTAATCATACCAAGTCCTTTATGCGAATAAACAGAGGCAGAGATCACTTTTTTTTTTGTGTATGCGTGTATGTGTGTGTTTGTGTACGCACTACCATAGTTGGTATACTCCGCTATTGCCACGTGGGAATTAAGACGAGTTGGTTATATAAATTTCTTTCGCACCATTCTATTGGTTTATACGGGAAAGTCGATGAAAGACAAAAAGTAAGCGAAGAAAGAAGAAAAGAATCGACAATGATGACGACTTATCTGTGAGCATCGCGCGTTCGTTTTAGCAAACAAAAGTGAAAATTGTCTTCGAAACGTTGTCTCTGTCAGTGACGTTTTCTCATAAATCCATGGAATACAAGTCAAGAGAATTTGTTCGGGACGTTTTGCTTTGCATAGGTATGGGCGAGCCTCTTTTAGCTGCTTTGCGCACACCGATTCGCAGAGAACGCTTGGCTAACGGGTTTTATTGTCGCACGGCGTCGGATATACTGTTATATTACTCATTGGTTCTGTTGCTGTTGAGCACTGCTACTTACGACTACAACTTCGATCGTTATACCTCTCGAGTTTTATGAATCAGCCATGTATACGTTAGCTCGCTCTCTCGCTCTCTCGCTCTCTCGCTCTCTCGCTCTTTCGTTTCGTTACGGGATCCTTTTTCAACTGTACAGCTTCGCACAGGTGTTGTTTCAGCGACGTTTAGACGCGCGATTATACGTGCACCGTGCGCGAAAACACGCGTTACGTACTTTGAAAAAGTCTCGTGTTTCGTTCTCTTTCGCGCTCCAACGATCGAGTAGTGAGCGATAATTGTATCGTTTAGCTTACCGCCAGGATAACGAGAAAACTCAAGAAAAAAATTAAATTATAAAATGATTAGCGTATTCTCCGATGAAATGAAATTGGAAAACCGCGTGATGCCGCGGTGTGTAAAAAGAAACGTATCAGCCATCACGGCATTCCCATGAGCGAGCAAACGACTTGATCTCGTTTCACGCACGGAGCGTTGCGGCTACTCGAATTCCAGAACGATATTTTGCGCATGATTCGTCGTCGTCGCCTTCACCGACACGCTCAACTAATTAGAATCGCTCTCTCTCTCGATCGTTAGTTTCTTATAATTGGCGTTGAGAAGAGAGCTTTGGCAATTGTTTGTCTATTATTCGCGCTTGCTGTTTTACGTGCGTTTAGCTTTCGACTCGATCTCGAACAATTGGAGCGTACCTACACGACACGCGTGTCGTTTGCCACTTTTTTTCCTCTTCTTATTTTAAGAATTTTCCAAAGAGACCTAGTCGCGCCGATGTGCAATGTAAATTCTGCAGTCGGGTAATTGAGAGCTTTGTTGAAAATTCTCTCGATGAATAATGCATCAGCCATAAGACAGAAAGAGAGACCGGTTCAGAGACGCACAGATTTATCAGCGCTTGCACCGACTTATATGTGAATTTGAATACGCGCAAGGTGGAACGAACGTTTCGCTCGTGGCCAATGGATCGCGCGTTTCTTTTTTTATTTGTCTTCTTTCGTTCAGTTATTGCTCTCGCGTGTCCATTATTTATCGTTCAATATTTATACAAATTTAAAAAAAAACACACAACTTTCCAACAATAATGCAAAATTGACGTTTTCCTTTCTTCGATCAAAATTTAATCGCGCTTGTACTTTCGAATAATAGCCGTTTCACGCAGTTGTTACTTTGTTCGTTCGCTTCGGTGGTGTGCGGCTTTGACGAATTTGCCCACGACGCGCATTTTCGCTTTATAAGCGTAGAAAGAGAAAGAACTGCCTTTGAATTTTCTCGAGGTCGTGCTAATTTGTTCGCGAGAACGTTGACGAAAGCTCGAAAGAGAGAAAAGCTCGTTACGTACATAAATAAGCGTATAAATATACGGTGACGTATTATCAGTTTACACGACGAGTAAAAATTTGGTCGATCGAGCGAGAAACTTGTTTAAAAAGTGTATCGAGAGGCGGTGGCGTCAACAACGTATACAAGTAGAGAGTATTTTAAAGGACGCAGGGAAAGTACGAAACCGTTAGTATTTTTCAGCTGGCGGGCTTTGGCGTTCACTTGGCTCGCAAACGGCAAAAAGCAACCATGAGTAACCGCGATTCTTGGATTTCAATTTAAATCTTTTTTGGAATCGCTTACGAAACACGTACACGGCGTCGGAAATTGGATAATTCATAAAGTTACCGCTCGCCGACGTCGCTCATCCATTCGTAATCGATTCGTTTTTCTCGTTACATCGAGCAGTCACTCGTGCTGCTGCTGCTGCTGCTGCTGCTGCTGCTTCCGATGCCGACGCTGTTGCTACTGTGATTGATGTGTCGCAATATCGCGATAGCGGTAGTTACTCGTATGCCGTCGTACATTTTTGTCACGTAGAGATCGAGTTATAAGCAATGTTAGACAAGTGACTACGTTTTGTTAATATTCAACTGAATTTTCGATATACCTATACGTTTGCTAGCTTTATAGTAACGGTATACAAGCGAAAGGCTCGTGTGAAAAAGAGGCGAAGAGAAATTCGACAACTCTCAGGGAGACATGATTGTATTACGTGTAGCTTGGCGGCTTCTTTACGACATACATAGACAGACATCGTCAACGCGGGAATATCCGCGAAGATACAATGGAAAGCACCACCAACGACGAGCGACCTGCTAAATATCCTATGGTTTTGCTGGAAGGGAAACGCAGCACCCGAGTGATATACGCGCTCGATTATTCTCAGACACTTTGTATACTTTCTCGTTTTTTTATTATTTCCCAGTACAATCGGAGAATAACACTCGACGATACGTATCATCGATCGAACATTTGCTTTTCTTTTCTCTTTTTTTATTCTTTGACATTTTATCCAAGAGCTGAACAAGAGGAACATAGTGTAGAAATAAGAGAGAGAGAGAGAGAGAGAAAGAGAGAGAAATTCTCGTACCAATTGATTCGTATCGAAGGAACGTAATGAGGGAAATACGTAAAAACACAGTGTGCAACAGCAGCAGCAGTAGCACGTCCGGCGGACTACTTCGACTAAATTATCTGCTCGGCTGCAATAGCAAGAGAGAGAAAAAAAATATCTATCGATCGAGTAAAAATGTTATCTCTGCAGCTTATCTCTGAGGCTGCAAGGTAATTGACCGGAAGCACCAACTATCCGGAAATGAGAATTTCTCTCTCCTTGGTGACAGACTATTGCACGACTATATATATGTGTGTGTGTGTGTGTGTGTGTGTGTGTGTGTGTGTGTGTCTGTGTGTGTATACGTTATGTGCTATATAACAAATTTTTTTTTTAATCTGGGTTAGCTATACTTTCGCGTTTGAACGTGATTTTTCGATTACGAACTTGCCCCTCTTATTACACATTCATCTCTCAATACTCGATCAGGAATGTAATTGATAATGTTGTTTCTTTCCCCTCCCTCTCTCTCTCGCTCTCTCTCTCTCTCTCTCTAGTTTACAGGCACTTGGACAATTTGCTAATGGTCCACTTGTCTATAGATTCTATCTACCAATTGACAAAGCAATTGGCAAACCATTGCTCAAGCGTTCTATGTGTTTTTTGAAAACTCCATTTTCGGAGATTTGAATGTCGAATAAATAACAATTTAACGAAAAATTTGCGGTGATGAAACGTAGAGCCGCGCATAATTTTATGGCTTATACTATGGATAAAATAAAAATAAAATAAAAAAGAATCTCGTGGCAATACTATTAAGCGGTATAATATATCCTAATAGTTCAGAGATTAGCTTGCTAATTAATCCCGTATAATTGTGTAAGCGTTAAGCGGAGATGCCCATAAATCGGTATAATTTAGAAATTCCCTGGGTGAAAGTTGAATGACATTCTCGCGATCGTGCATTCTAAAATCAAATATATATATATATTTGTTTTTTGTTTTGGGGGTCACGACAGAAATGCAAAAGAGTAGTGCGAGTGTTGATTGGAAAATTTTACGTTGTATATAATTGAATTTGGCATTGCGCTTGCAATCGCGTAGTGTGGCGGTTCTGCTTTGTAGTAGTGCGTTTCGCGTATATATCATGGGAACGAAATGAAACGACAATGAAGATTACTTTCATTGTACCTTTACGGAAGTTATTATACAACGAAGTGTTTGTGCCGGGTTGGTGCAATTTTTCTCTTTCTTTTTTTCCACTTGTTACGCGTATATAAGCACTTTTTCGTATATGACGATTATAAAGAAGCCCAAAGAAGGACGAAACGAGAAAATAGAAGGAATAGAACGAGCGGAGAATAGGAATGAAGAAAGAAAGAGAAAAACTACGAGGGAAATACTAGAGACGCAGTCGCGGTGCGGTCGGAGTGCGTTTATAGTCAGGTATTTAAATAACGTTCCACGCATACCGTAAACCACTAGCCCCGCTGGAATTCTCTCCTTCTTTCTCTCGCCACTGAGAAAACGTGTAAATATACGACAAGAAAGAGAGAGAGAGAGAGAGAGAGAGAGGGAGGGGTGGGGGGAGGGACGAGGATACATACAAAAAGTGCCGGTGTACACCTATTAACTGTAACGAAAGGGAGATGCTCGAGCTTCTCTCGGCAGCAAGTTTTTTGTCGTGAAATTTATGAAAATTGGTGATCATCGAAGTGTCTTAAACGTGGGAAAGCATTATCGTGAAAAATGTCGATGTTTTATCTCCAACATTGAACAATCAACGTGTATCGTCGTTCAATGGCGTTTTTTCACGATTTTTTCACGAATGGCAAAGGCAATTGATTCTGCTTTGCTCTTTTTTGCGCGGCAGTAATGTAAAACGGTAAAAAAAAGGAAAATGAAAAAAACGAAAGAAAATAAAGAGAAGAGAAAGATGCGAGAAAAATAAGAAGGAGAAGAAAAAAAAGATGACTGCATAGCATGAAATTTTCGTGCCTGCAGGTTCACGATCGTCATCTCGGTTCACTCCGCCCATCCATCAAGTATATACGAGAAAAGAAGCTCGAGGATACTTATATATATATATATATATCGATGTGCACGCATGATCGGCTTGCGGCGATGCATCCCAAAAAGAAGTAGAGAGAGAGAGAGAGAGCAAGTTGTTTGACGAACGAGAGCGCGAACGAACAAACGAAGGAACGAAGGAACGAGCTCGCGCGCGAGCCTACGTGTATATAGAGAAGATACTAGCTTTATAGCATTGGCCGTGGCTTGGTTCAAGGTCGTAACCACTACCACCTCTTCGATTCTCGAACGAACAAGCACCCGCTATTTATAGATGGACGCTCATAGGACATTCACCCTTTTTTAGCTATGTACGATATATGCGTGCTATATGATACTACTCACTCATCTTGACTTGTCTTTTCCTTCCGGTTCTCGTCGAAAAAAAAACCCAACGATCGATTCAACCGGTCACGGTTGTCATGGCGAATAACCTAAGCAAACTTGTTAACAACGTCAAGGCACTTTACGGCACCAGCATCATATACATATATACACGTATACGTAGGTAAAAATAAAAAAAATCAAACAACGAAAAAAGCAACGACTGAAAATCCCGAAATAGTTGCACTAATACAACAAACAGCTAGGTATATAGATGCAGCCTACCGCTAGGCTTTCTTAGGGCCGACTGTCCCGAGTTGAAGCTAAAGGAATCCTGCTTGCTTGCCTGCTTGCTTGGCTGTCCGTCTCTCCCTCCTTACCTGGCCTGCCTCGCGTTCTCAAGCCGGGCGGTGTATAAGTTCCCCTCCTCTTGCTATACTATCTCCACCTCCACTACTTTATTCTACCTGCTGTACAGCAGCAATGCCACGAGCGAGTCGAATACTATCCCACACTCGTCGTGCTATTCGACACTACGCGTATAAACTCGAATATTAAACGTTATGGCTATACTATCTACACCCTCTAAGCCCTTGTTGTGTATCAAACTTGCACTTCCCTAGTTGAGTCATTCAACGCGCGACTCGGATTCGACTCGAACCTATAGCTCTTGTTCGTTCCCAAGGCGGAAATGCGTCTATTTTACTACTACGCCGTAAGAGAAGAAGAAAGAGAGAGAGAGAGAGAGAGAGAGAGAGAGAGAGAGAGAGACGAGGTCATCGGCCACCTGTTGCCTATGTTGCTTTTTAAGTCGTGCGTTTCCTCAGTCGACTGTTCGATTGTCAGATGTTGTATATCATGCGCCTCCAATCTCATCGTAAACTTATTCCTCGTTTATAACGTATCCCTCTCGTTCGCGTTGCTTGCTCTCGCGAATTATGGGTCAGTGTGTGCATATCGTACCTCTTAAAACTCGTTCTTCAAGCGAAAAAGAAAAAGAAATATATATATATATAAATCAAGGGGCCAACTCCAATGTACACACGCACACACGTATACACATTGACTCACTCTCTCTCTCTTTCTCTCGCCACATGCTGCACTGCACCGCTAGCCGCACTAGTGACACGCTTCTGCTGCAGCAGCAGTAGCAGTAACAATAACAACCGGCCGGGCGGGACCGGGACCCCTTCTCACTCTCTTTTTCTATATCATCGTATGGTGAATGGGCTACCAACGACCCCATACCGACATTATACGTACAAATCGTTGTGTACGCCTCAATCTTGATTGTCCCCAACAACACCTTACGTACGATTTGTTTTCAATGGATCAATTACAAATGCAACGTTATGATTCGTTGCGCGATTTTCGCGACATCGATATTAACAAATCATTCAAACATCGAATAAAGTTTGCTTTTGCTTTGTTTCTATTATTACAGAGTTGGTCCTGGTTTTCCAGACTGCGTACGTACCTGTCTACTACACCAGAAACTTCAGGTATAACGCTTCGCAAAAAGTAACAATTTTATCGCGTGCTTACTCGGGATGCATCGTCGCGTCGCAAGGCCCAAGTTTATCGTTCTATTTCTCACGTTTCTCTTACCTCCACTCTGATACGTACCGAATAATCACCAATTGTTTGTTCAAATTTTGCAGATGATCAATTGTTGCATCTCGAGAAAAAAAGCCAGAGAAGAGTGCGAGAGAAAAGAGCAAGGGATGGACGCTGTCGAGAGCAGCAGTGGTAAGCTGGAATTATATTTATGTTGTTCTTTTTTTGTTTTTTTTTTGTTTTCCACCACATTGAGAAAGTACGTTGGCATGGGAAGAAATCGTGGCAAAGAGGGAGAGAGAGAGAGAGAGAAAGACTGGACGCGCTCTCGTAATTAAAAAACCTAATAAAAGTAACGAGAGAGCATCAATTAGGCTGTTTTTATTATGACTGCTCAAAGAGTACAACGATGAGCACGTAATAGCTGCGTGCATAGCTTACCTTGTCTTGATAATAGTCGTTGCTGCTCGTTATTAAAACTCGCGATCGTGAAACAAAACAAAAAATAATACGCTACAACGTGTTCTGTACAACGTTTCGAGAGAATACAGATCACGGTAAAACTGTCCGTCTCGAGGTTTTCTTCGAAATAAATTTGTCGAGGTTTGCTCATTTGGCATAGCGCTCGTTACACACACACATATATATCTCTCTCTCTCCCGTACGTACGTAGGTGATTCCGAGGAAGACGAATTCTTTGAGTGTCTGAACGAAGAATCGCGAGGCGATCAACAGCAACAACAACAGCAATTGCCATGGAATCGGCCTCTCGGACGACTTGCCAAGCATCCATCTTTTCGCCTCGTGCGGAATGGCGAACCTCTTTATTTACCCGTCACGCAAGATCCTGTACCCAAGACCGAAGATCAGCTGGAAGAAGATGCTCAAGTGATGATGCAACTGGGTACCGACAAGATTGGCTCCGAGATGCGTGCTAGGCTCATGAGCGCCTCTTTACTTTCTGACATGGAGTCTTTCAAAGTATGTAACAGAGTACACACGCACAGACGTACCCGTATATCCATGTATAATATTCATAATGTACACACAACCCCCGTAATTTACGCCTAGTCTTTTCTTTCGACACGTCGGTGACTTTTTAATCGAGGGAAACAAGCGCAACAAGTGCATTGTATTATGAGCAGCTGGGTGCGTTCTCTGCTCCACGGCTTATCTTGGCTTATCCGCTTCCGCTTGGGGAATATGTCACGATAATGCTACATACGTACGCACACCGTTCGTGCGCTTCCGTGTGTGTATGTGTGTAGGTGTATGGGAAACACGCGATTAACGGCCATACAACGAGCGCTTAGAGGAATAACGTCGTCTCTTCTCCTTCAATTACCTCATTTTAACGATTAACATGGAATAACAATGATTTAAACGTGCAGTACGACGATCCGGTGAATTGGTAACTCTTCCGTGAATGCTACATTCTCGTTGTTTTTTGTCGATCCTTCGAGGCACGAAGTCTACACGCGCGAGTACGTAATTAAAATGTTCGGTCGAATTAAGCGTTGACGAGATGCATCGTTACGTATACAGGCAGCGAATCCATCGGGCGTGCTAGAAGACTTCATCAGATGGTACTCCCCGCGTGATTGGATCGAGGACGATGGATTGGACGAGTGGGGTCAAACTATAGGACACCTGTCGCAACGCATGCTCATCGCTAATAATCCATGGTCGGCTACGTGGGAGTCGGCACAACCGGTACCAGCTCATCGACAGAAACGTCTCTTTGACGATACACGCGAAGCTGAAAAAGCACTACACTATCTTGCATCCCGTCGAATTGGTCAAGTGGGTCAACTTTTGCTACCAGTATTGGCTCACGCGGCTCTCGTGACTCTTCACGAACAGAAGGTCGAAGCTCTACCTAATCTACCGGATGTCGTGCAGAGTATACACAATCGATTGCAATACGCTACCAAACCGATCAATCAGAAGCTGCAAGTTTACGAGGTGAGAGTTTTGCAAGCGATGTCGAGATTACCTTGTTATCTCTGATTACGTTCAACAATCGTGGACATTTTTTTTTTACTTCACTGTCTTTTTTCTTTTTTGCAGGAAATTGCAAAGGATATCGAAACTATCGAGGCGCTGATAGCTCAGGTAAACTCTTTGCAGCTCAAATTGGCAGTTTCTAGCGAAAGTCAGCAATCCAGCGACAACGATCTCACGTCTTTTCTCGTTCAACTGATGCGCGGTAAAGCTGTTTCCGTTCCTAGAGGACCTCGTGGGACGCTTGGCTCTCGTATCTCCAAAATGTTCTTTGAAGCACAGAAGGTTCGTTGTTGATTGTTTATTTGTTTCTTATCGCTGTTATTTAATACGTTTAATTCAATTGTTATTGCACAGGCGGCCTATCTTATGACTACTGGTAATAGCGAAACGGATCCGTTGCCCGACAAATTAAAACCCTTCCCACTACCTACCTCTAAAGAATTCATTCTACGGGCTATGGCTCCAAGACCTACTATCGCGTCCAGCTTGCAACCGCAGCGGCTATACGTTAGCCTCGACGGAGATGGCATTCGAATGGCTGGCGCGTTCTCCGAGGATACTACGTTTTATTAACGAAACACTGTGCAAACGACAGTAACGAACGATTGATTCCAGTGCAATAGTTTAAAAACACATGTTTATTTGTAAATCGTAGGTTGAATCTTGTTACGGCAAAAATGAAGTTTTATCAATTACATATCGTCGCATCAAATGTCGAAATGTCATTTAAGTATATTTTACGAATTTGGCGATGACAGTGATCGATCAAATGATGCAAATATCGTTATTTACAATGTACGATGAAAACTAATCAGACAGTAAGAAGATCGATTTTTCGAATTTAGGTTTTGCGAATAGAAATTGCTGCACGATGTCGTCAAATTCTTCGAGAGCTAGTTGGGCGTGTAACTGTAAAACTGGATCTTTGTCATGGTCTCGTAGATGCTTAAGACTTCGATAAAGAGTAACCAAATTCTCTCCTAGTTCAGTTAAGGCGTCTTTCCCGAGTCCTCGGAGCAATAGAGTTGCGACAAGAACGCCGGCTCTTCGACAACTGTCGTCTTTGTCTGTTTTTATAATACATCCTATGCAATATAAAATCTGGAAAAAAATGTTTGTACAGAAATAGGTTGTTACAAATATTGTTCTTGGAAATAAATATAACAATATTATAGATAATCACTTCTATGATTAAATTTCCTAGTCTAAAGCCCATGATCTTGCAAAATTCTCCTAAACACGAAAGACTCGAGGAACGTACTAGTGGATCAGGGTCCTTTGTCCCGCAAAGGAAACCGTTCACCAATAAACTTTTGTATTTTGGTGTGACCTCGCCTAAAATAAGTTGGTTATCGGTAAACTGCCAGCATATTAGATACAATGATAGTAATACCTAAAGCTCTTGTCGTTTTAACGAGGATTTCTCCGAGTTTAGCTCTTGTCTCTGGCGTTACGTCGCGATTTCTCGTTTGCTGCGTAAGACCAATAAATTCATGAACCAATATTTCAAGAACCTTGTCTGGAAATATCGACGACATGGCGCATAATCCGTTAATCGCTGCTAAGTATATAAAAGAATCCTCGTGAGCCAGATTCTCCTAGATGAATAATATTAAAATAAACAGTTACAGTCGTTAAAGTCGTTGGGCAATGCAATTTAACAAAATTAACCATTAGGTGCAATACTAACTTGAAAAATACACAAAACTACGTCTTCCTTCAGATGCGTTTCAGGATGTCTACTTTCTATCAATTTAGTAAGCGTAATAATGCCATGTCCACGAACCGGAAGTAATGGGTCGGATAAATCGGTAAGAGCCTTATCAAATTCATTCAACTGTTTGTTATCAGCCGACAGATCGTAATAATGTGTATTTATTTTTCCTTTCTTTTTGACAAGAGTTTCAATTTCGTCAACCAGCGTAACAACGTGTGTTGGGACATTTTTTAAATTAAATTCTCTTTTTATAGCTAATATAAAGTTTTGGAATGTTTCCCAAGTCTTTTGAACATCGCAGTCTGTTATTATCATTTTTATAAACAGCAAGCTTGTGTATAAAATATTTGCATCTTGTTCGTACGTCAAAGTATCCTCGCTTACAAAGTTCGCTATGGTTTTGGAGAAAAAAAACTTGGTGAAATCTAAAAACGGCTCTGGATTTTTTAGTTGCGCTTGTTGCACCAAACTCGAACTTGAACATAAGGTCAACAACTTCATGGCAAATATCTGTTTCGTTAATCTTTCTTCTAAATCTTCTGGCATTTCTAACAAACTTCCTTTATGCACTTTTTGTGTTATATCATTCATATTTGGCAAAACTTTTAACAAATATCTGAATAAGCTAAATGCTAACTTTTCATCTTTTTCAACTAAATCAAAAAGGCAATTTGTCAATTCTTCGTAATCAATTGATCCAGACTCTGAGCTGATTTCTAAGGCACCATTGATTCCAAAACAGAAGTTTAATTTTTCACCGTACTCGTTTTTGTTGACAGTTTTGTGATTTAGAAATACTGCGAATAACGTTTCTCTCGTCTTGTCACACGCCAACATTTTCAGTAGTAGCTGACGTACTTGATTACGTAAAATATAAATACTTTTGTATGATTTGATGTATAGATAAAATAGTGGTAATGAAATTGGTAATAAAAGGGATAGTGGTAAACATTTGAACTCGGCATCAGTTGTTAAAAATAGTTGACATACATTTTGTATGCAACGAGATACTTCGTCTTCAGTCTTTACAATGGCATTATTCTTTAGATCAGAGTCATATTTTACAAATAGTGGTTCCATAATAGTATTAATTATTTTCTCGATACATACCGTCGAATTATAATCATACAAAGCTTTCATACAAGCGTTAGCTATAATAATACCTTGCTTATTTTCTTTCGAGTTGAAAAGATGCAAAATCTGAAAATAATATTATTATTTATTTAATTTTTATTATTAAACACGATAATAAATTGAAATGCACTGTAATACCTGTGAACACACAGAACTGTAGTATTTTTCAGTATCTAACCCATGTGACGTTGCTACAAGCTTAGCAGTAATATCTAATTTGTCCCAACATTTTCCCAAGTCAGCAACTTCATCACAGATTGCTAAAGTGAGTGCTGTAATACCATTAGGTAACATAATTCTTTCAGTTAAATGACGTTTGATGTTTATTTGAAGCCACTTTGGATTATTTTTAACACTTAGAATCACCATTAGTTCTTTCACTAATAAAGATTGGGGACAGTTTTCTATGAGCTTTAGCAACTTTTTGC
Organism: Chouioia cunea; assembly: GCA_030064505.1. Taxonomy (NCBI): domain Eukaryota; kingdom Metazoa; phylum Arthropoda; class Insecta; order Hymenoptera; family Eulophidae; genus Chouioia; species Chouioia cunea. Next base: position 2,461,532 of record JAOPFQ010000001.1, read on the forward strand.
GAAAACATTCTTGCTCATTTTTCAAACGAAGGTACAATTGTGGTGTCATTTCAAAATCTGAATTTGAAATATTGGCAATAATAATAGCCTTGTCATTTTTTGGTTTTTGCAGTGGAGCATGAGATAGTTGTAGTAAAGCTGCTAACAAACAATCTAGTTGAGACATTATTGCTGCACGAAAAATACTTTTGTCGAATAATTCTAGAAGAACTGTTGTGGTATGAAATAATCTTTTGTATTTCTATAAAAAAATGTAGTACTATTCAAAATACAGTTAAATGTGAAAAATTTCCTAAAATTATTAGTCAATATTTACCTCCATTGTATCATTGCTGTTGAAATTCAATTTAAATGTTTTTGGTCGCACTGTAGAAGCATGAACTTTAATTTGAGGTAATAAAAAAGGCAAAATTCCAATACATGCTGATATCTCAATTGCTGACTTGACATTGCGATATTGCTCAACAGTAAAGATTGTATCTTCATTTGCATATTCAGTATTACTGAGTTGTTTAAGAGTATATAAGAGTACACTAAGATAAGGCCACCTGAAACACAATCGTACTATAGTGCTTCGATAGCTATTATTTCAAGTATTTTATAAAATTGCGTGTTTTACCCAGGCTCATGGTTGATGTTTAATAGGCTTCTATTTTCTACAATTTCATCTATTATATTTTTTGGTATGGTTAAGAATACTGTATCTAGAATATTTTTCAATTTTTCTTCATTGATAGTATCACTTTCACCTGTAAAAATATATTGTTTGTTTTAAAAGACAGCAATGGATAGTTTTTTTAAATACATATAAGTAATTCATGAAAATGAAGCATACAATCCCTAAAATTTGTCAATGTCTTCAAGATATCATGACAATCCATTTTGAAAGAATATCAATAATCTTTATTTTGTATAAAAACTTTAAATCTGAAGTATTGTTTAGTAATTCGTGTACTGCGTCTGTGCATGTTTTGTTTTTACAGATTACTAAATGAAGGTTAAGTTCTGCTAGTAAGGATACGTATGCGCATGCGCTACTTTTTAAATACCGCAAAACATATGGTAATATAGCTATATGCATACCTCATTTAGTGAGATTATATATATTGTGTATTCGGATATACGTAACACTTGTAATGACATATATATAATATGATAAGCACAACATTTTATCGATAAGCGTTGAGTTTCATGGATGGAACATCTAATTAGTAGTTGTAAGTTGCAACAAATTAAAGACATAAGAATATAGTCTTTCAAAAATATCGCCAATCATTGTTTGCTGTGTAAAGGAAGGCCGTCGAGTCAAACTACAAATTTAGCATCGAGCAATGACTTTGAGTTTAAGGTCTTTGCGACTAAATTTATATATGTATATACTAACATCGAGCGTTTACCTATTAGATTTTGACAGGACGCATGCGCATTGACTGTTTGCTAGTTTGCTAACATTGGAGAGAGAGAGAGAGAGAGAGAGAGAGGGAGTGCAAAGAAAAAAAGGAAAAGAGAAGTGGAGCTCTCTCCGGGTGTCCCGGGTGCAAATTATCATTTGGACGTGTAGTTTGGAGAAGTGTATAGTGATTGATCGTGTTGTTGCGTAGTACGGAACTTGGGACGCTCATACGAGTGCTGTTGACAAGAGTTATTTGTGTGATATCTTATGAAAACAGTGGCTACAATGGCAGCGGATCTTAAGGGCTTGCGATTGTGTGTGCGGTTTTTGCCTCTGTTTATAAACTCAAGAACTAAGTGCGTGTTGTTGAGTGAACATGAATCGTGATCTTAGTTTTCGTTACTTCTCGGGTACTACTGCCCGATACCGAGCTGTCTTTACTTCTCATTATTATTACTCTTGAAAACTCAGCCAGGTAAATATATAGATATAAATGACATAGATAGTCTTTGCTAGGAAAAGTCAAAATTGAAGGCCAACATCGTATTTTTCGAGGGTCAAATGAAAGTATTATGTCACTGCCTTTTTAACTGCCAATTGCTCATTTTTCACTGTAGTTTTGAATATTTTGAAGAATATGCTCTCTATAAAAGTCCAATTTTCCGAACCAACTTCAGTTGTCAATATATAATATCATTCACAAGTAACCATTATAGTTGTATTTAAAATGCATATTTTAAATGCTACACATCTGTTTTAGACTCTTGCAACAAATATATATCAACTTGTCAGTGTTACAAAGGAATGGCAGCAGCCGTAAGGAGAAATCATTCTCGAAGAAGACTAGCTGCATTTACATTTTTGTCTAACATTTCGTTGGATGGAAGTCACAAGGATACTCGATTAGTGTTACTTCCTCGCAATGGTGTATCTAGCAATCAAAACAGTGAGGTTCAACCAGTTCGATCAAAGCTAAATCAAGAAAACGTAGAAACTGTCAGGAATGTTTCCTCGAGTGGTTTATGCGATGAAAATACTGAACAATTAAGAAAACATAACGACTCGCCTCAACCTACAGTACTTTCCAATCAAGTGCAAGACAGGTCATTCAGTTCTGATTCAGAGGCAACTGTAACTCCATCAAAAGCAGTTACCATCTTGTCGGAACAAGAACACAACTGCCCTCTGCTCTTATCATCTCATCATGCTTCTTTCAGAGAACGGTAAATAATAAAAGCAAATAACAAGACTTGTCAATGTAATCTCAGTTGCTTTATTGACGTTGAATGAATTGCAAAGAGTTCAGTTCAAATACATACCACCGTTTTGTAAGATGATTCTTCAGTTATGATTTTGTCATTTGAAAAAGGATAACAGACTGGTGATAATTAATACCAGAAGATAGAATAAAAGTAATTAAAAAATGAAGATCCAAGTAAATTTCAAATGGTTTGATTATCACGTTATCTTGATATCTTTCAATTCTAATCATGACATGAAAAACTTCTAAACAAGAAAATAACATTTCTACATTGTACATTGTACATACATTGTACATTGTACATTGTAGAAATGTTATTTTTAGCCACGGTAATTTTCCTTCTGGTATTGACAAGTGACCACATATTCGATTAAACTAATTGAGTTAAGTCTGTTTAGAAACCTATTACTAATACCATTGTATAATAACTTAAAAATATTAGAATATAGACTTTTCACCATGCTATATTTACACGAGCTAATCTAAATCTAGATTTCTTATTTTATTACAGTTCTGGCACTACAGGCAGTGAGCACAGTTTAGTTGAGCGTCGAGTTGGTTCCTTACATTACAAAAGGAGGCTTACCCATCAAGCTTCAACTCTATCGGAAGATATTAAAAACCAGTACAATAGCAGTAATGAGAGTATTGGATCATTGCGCTCAAAATCTATATCGCAATCAACAAAACCTAAAGCTAAAGTACTCAATAACCCACCAACAGGGTGTATGAACAATGGAATCATTCCAGAGGTGTCAAGAGAATTGCGTTTTATGAAAAAACCAATCAATGGTCACAAATTTACAGATGACCGAGTGATATTAGTATCTTCGAAGAAAGTACCATTTTTAGTGTTTTCATCGCTTCCCTTTAGTAAAGGACAACGCACTAGTTGGTAGGTATATGGGAGCATTATTTCCTTTCTTATATAATTACATTTAAGACCCTATTATATAGCACACTAATGCATCAACTATATTACCCATACAATATTAAAACGTGAATACACGCAATTTGAATATATTTCTATTATTATGGTAGCTTACAAAATGCTGCAACTAATTCTCCGGTCTTCAAAAATCTCTCCATCACCAATCCGATTTTGAAAAGGTATTTTGGTGATTTTAGTAGGACATCATCGTTTTGTAGATAGAGATTTGGCACTTTTGGCTCCTTTCCAATCATATCAAATAGACTCTTATAGAATTTCATACTTCTACTTCAGCAGCGCATAAAACACAAATGTTGAGCAATGTATTTATCGAAATTAGACGCATTTAAATTCACTATTATTGACCACAGCTGTATTTTCGAGATAACGCATGTACGTTTTACGTAAGGAAATATTATTGTTTAAACGTACGCAGGTCTGAGCTGCGCAAAGATGCCGGGCGTAGAAAAAACACTATCACTTCAAGACCCCTCTCGTCTATCAACGACAATTTGGATCCCTTTGGATTATTGGGTATCGAAAGAGCCCAAAATGATCAACAGATATCTTATCGGAAATTACTCGAACCATCAACGCAATTTCAAAAGGAAAAGAGAATGCACATGAGTGATAGCGAAGCAATTGAGTTGATGCACATTTCGTCTAACAATAAACATCACGTTGTGTCAAGGTACGAATAATCATTTTTTTCAGTCATTTTTTATTGCTTATCATATTTTTACCGCATCAGCGCGTGTAAGAAGGAGATTGTTGTTTGTGGAAGAACCTAATGAAATCAAAATTAACAACAAACCTACAATCTCTCTTCTTATTTATTCGTATTTTATCTCACGTCATGCCATTAACATCAAGAGTGTGTTTGACTAATATATATATATATATATATTTTTAATGAAGAATGTTGCTTTAAAAAAAATATCGCGGTGCAAGCTATTTTAGAAAATGCACGAGTTTTACATTTTAACTTCTGACAATAAAACTTATGTCGGTTTGTTAAAAATTACAGGACGAAAACTATTACATGGAATCCAGATCATACAAAGTGGTAAAACTATGAAACATTTTGGCAATATATATTTATTATTTTTTTTATATAAATAGTAGAGTGTTGAAGTATTACGTTGGAGAAGTTAATTTTGAATGAAAACTGTACAAGTATTCCACAATTAGTTTGATATTGTAATCATGAGTTTTGCATGTTAACATTTATTTGGAATAATATCAATCAGTGAATTTGAGTAAAGCATTTTGAATGAGATAGAACGAGGTAATACGTGTCGGTCACGAGAGTGTCGTTATTTTTGCACAAAATCAAAACATACATTTACAATTAAATCCAAAACGATTTCTAGACTCGATGAGTTATTGTAGTTGGTACATCGTAATCTTTGTAAAAAGACACAAGGCTTGTTATTATTATTATTATCTATTCTCAATTGATCAAGGTTGGCGCGCTCTACTCGCAGAGAGAAGATGTGTTTGTTTGATAAGTCAGCAGTGTACTACACGTTTTGTCACGAGATATTATTGTAAAGAGATTTCTATTTGTAAGCGTGAATGCGTGTTTCGTTCAAATTTATGCGTACAATTCTTTCATTGAAATATTACGTTTGAATGTCATTGGAAAAGCTCTATCTTTTATATAAATTTATTTATAATGATTATTAGGCACCAGATGAACATTTACGAACGACACTGTGGTTTTGTAAGTTTGTTGCACTATTAGCGTCTAGTTTTCAGTTCATTTTCATTAAATCGTATTTAAAAATTGAAGGAATAACACTTATATTCGTATTATTTCGTTGATTAACGGTTGCATAATGTAATCATTATTTCTTCATTTTTTTACAGTACGTTAATATCTACCGTACATCGATCGTCACAGTGAAATTTCACTTCATAATTGTTTTCTGTGGTTTCAGGTGTTTGTCATATGATATTGCATCAAACCGCATGCAGCACGTGACAGATGCTCCGCCCATCGTATTAGATCCCAAAGGTGAGCTGCTTCGACTAACGGTAAAATATTCAATATTGTATTAATAAACTAATGACTTTTATTTTCAGTTCATGAATGGGATGAACAATTTCAATACAATCCCAATTTGTTGGATGATCCCGAATTAATCGCCGGAAAACACAGAACCCTACTCACCTTTACCTCGTATATGGTATCATTTCACATTTTTTCATGCGATTTTGTTTTATAAATATTAAATGGAATTCGTCTAATTGTTCGTTCCTTTGTAAATAGGCTTCGGTTATAGATTACGTACGACCATCAGATTTGAAAAAAGAATTGAACGATAAGTTTCAAGAAAAGTTTCCACATATTCAGCTTACTTTGAGTAAATTACGAAGGTAAACTATAAATGATTCAAAGTACGATTTTCCGTTGATTTATTTGTGCTTTATTAAATATTATTTCTAGCTTGAAACGTGAGATGAGAAAAATCGTTAAAATGGAAAATGGAGTTGATTTATTAACAGTGGCTATGGCATACGTGTATTTTGAAAAACTTATTTTGCGAAATGTCGTTACAAAACAAACTCGCAAGTTATGTGCTGGTGCTTGTTTGTTACTCGCTGCTAAGTTGAATGATGTTAAGGGCCAAGTCCTGAAGTCTCTTATCGAGGTATGCAAATGTTCATAAAAATATTTGAGACTGCTTTCAGCTTTCAATCGTATCTAAATATGTTCCATTTATTTTAACGATTACAGAGAACGGAAAATGTTTTGCGACTGAATCGTAAAGATTTATTGACATCCGAATTTGCAGTTCTCGTGGCTCTTGAATTTGGATTACATCTTCCGACGTGGGAAATTTTTCCACACTATCAACGTCTTTTATACGAATCTTGACCTCTCATCTATTCAGTCGTAGGTATAAGTACCTGTTTTTATCATTAAACTCCAAACTCTCGGCAAAAAGTTCTTTCAATTTAAAACAAATAAATAATTCATTAGTGGATTATAGCTAGTACGATGACTTGAATAACTGATAAACGCTGCTTCGAGTGGCAACACACTCATACAATGTTAAGAAATTTTCTAAAAGTAATCAATCAAGAACTTTTTGCAATTTAGAGCATAAAAGCAAATAATATAACAATTGGGAATTATTGATTTAATGTTTACGTAGTATGTGTACTTAAAAACAAAGATCATTTTTATTAGTTCTCACTGAATTTGGGTTGTTTCAACAGTTTGGAGTTCACTTAAGTTGTAGTTAGTTATAACTGGTTGTTCAGTTTAGTTTACGTGATATGTAGTTTAAAAGAAACTTTTGCGGTTGATGTTTCGATATTTTTTCTTTGATATATTCACTTTTATGCTGTTTAACGACTTGAATTTGTTTACCATACAGTTGGCTAATGTTTTAAATTAACTGATAATAATTGGTTTTACAAGAATTTGTTAGCTGCATTTCTAAAGTAGTTTTGCAAATGAGACGCGATTATCGTTTATTGTAAAATTTCTATGTTCATTTGGTTAAAAATTAGGACAAATTCTCCCGATACGTATGTAAAAAAAATAGGACCCAGCCTTGATGTAAAATTTCTGAATGTTGTCCCACAAGACGTCCAACATTGTTGCATAACAAAATGAATTCTTTAGGTGCTTGTTAATTTTGTAAACGAAAAAAGTAATCATTTCTATAATAAAAGAAAGATTAGAAAGTGTTTTTGACATTTGGAGATTTTAATATTTATACGAGAAAATTTACGAGGACTTGGATACAAGGAAAATCTTTGAGTGTATATACCGAAGTGATAAGAAAAGTATTTTGCACGATTTTGTAACCAGCCGATATAATTTGAACAAATGATCAAATAATCAAGTTTAATTTTTATATTCTTCTACACATTTTATTATACCAACCAAAGTGCAAATTTGTCATATTCTCTGAGTTGTTAGTACTGAGACTGATCATCGCATCATTTTTCATTTAATTATTGGTATAAATAAGATTACAAGAATGTTAGCTTATTGCAAAATTAGCGCAGGACGTGGATTGTACTGCTCATTAGATTACCGCGATTCGGACCATAAAAAAATCTTGGGATAATGTTCCACGATTTGAACGATTGTATAGATATAAATTAAATTTTCGTCGGCTTTACTTGAAAAAACTTAATACAAAAGGATTAAGATACATTTTGTAATGCTTTAGTACTCTACTTTTCTTCTAGTCTACGAATGCCGAGTATATTTTGATGTAAATAGGAGAAAATCATCGAGAAAAACGGTCAAAACGTTGTTGATTCGGGGCGGGGATTCCGAAAAGAATAACATTTATAAATTAGATTAACTTGGCCAATGTCTTATTGGTAATTACAACAGAAAATCGAGAATTCGCTCATCTCGAAATAGCACATATTTGATATAGTACGGCGACTTTTTGTAGAATGAAGCTTTAATCGCTACAAAAATAAAACGTACATTTAACTAGCTTCGAATGATCTTTTTCAAAGAAAGCAAAACTCTTTAATGTACCTGTTAAATTGTGAGTCAAGATTTCATTATTTTGTAAATAATAAGTTATATATATACATGTGCGTGCGCGCGCGCGCGTGTGTGTGTGCGTGTGAGTGTGTGTGTAAATTAACGTAACGACAGAGTATCAAACAAGATTCGAGCACACGAATATAATTAATCTTCTATAGTTATTGTTTCTTATTTTTAATAATCTACGTTTGATTATTACCGATGAAAAAAATCTAATTGTTTGCTTAATCATGTAAATACTTTCGAGTTTCATTGACTCTTGTTAAAATTTTTCTTATAAATATTTTTTACGACTGAAAGTGATTTGGATTTGAAAATCTGAATGGCGGTTGGCTAGTTAACGAGCTGGGTCTCGATATTATTATTACGTAATCTACCAATAGTACAAGCTTTTCACATTATATACAATCAATATCTACAATTCTATACCTTTCAATCTTGTATACCGACAATTGTATTATCTAATAAATATCCACATAATGGCAATTGGTAATTTACCGTTATTTTATCCCTGCCTATTCCGCCATCCTACCTTGTTTAATCTTTGCAAATTATAGCAAACCAATTGGACGACTACGCGAATAAACGCTCGGTAATTAAACTTTTTACAAGTAGCTTTACGCTGTCTATTCTAGTAATATCGGCGATTAAACGTTAACGTCGAAATGGGTGTTCGTTAACGACCTTGACGAATAAATTGTCGTTTGAATTCGTATGAGATCGACGAGATGTAACAAAGGACAAGAAAAGAAAATTCTCGACGCAAACCAATTGGACGAACACCAGTACGTATGGAAATGAACGCCGCATCAATTCCATACGTACGAGAGAATTTTGATAATATTTTATACAGCAATATAGTACGAAACAAGCGATGGAAGAAGACGCGCACTTGGTTGTTTTGCGGAGAGCTTTTATGATTCCTTTACGATCCCTCCATCGAGATGACTTACGGAAGATTATTAAAGGTCGATTTCGGTAAAAATAACTATACATGTCTAGTCTATTAGCGTCAGTCGTACAAGTGCCTATATACAGGTGCGCCTACTTGCGAATTAGTCTAATCAGATACGATGAGCGCGATAAGGTGTATACGATGTATACCCTTAGATATATGCATGTACCGTTTGTGCACGGTGAAAAATTGAACGACGTTGTTTCTCGTGCGTCATAAACGTAGTATTCGCACTATCGTTCTTTCGCGGCTATCTCACGATTGAGCAAAATCTTTTTTAACATTTCAAATGGCAATCGCGAATAATGCAAATCCGTTTAAACAGGACAGGACCGGGTGCGATGTAATACGGATGAAAAAACCTCGCGCGATTACGAAACTATTCAAGTTGACAAGTTCGTTGGAGAAATTGAACGAGACTAAATCTCGTCAAGCTTGACTTGGCAAGGTTTTGTAAAGCTTCTCGATGCCAATCGATAAGTGCAAAAGGCACGAATCTCACACTTGGCACTTTTTCGTTACATAAAATTGCGCATCTCTTACAAGTGTATAAGTATATGGCGAAGTGTAAGAAAGAGAAATATTGGTTTTCGAAATCGATGTTGCGTAATTGACAAAAATTAGCGCGAGAGTGTACCAACAACACGATCGCTGCATTAATCGATACCAAACAATCGTTTTATCGGCTCGACTGAACCGTGATATCGATACGTGCTTTACCATTGGAATTTTCTTGATTGTATCGGCTTACTTATTCAATTAGTATCGATCGTAATTCAATTTATATTCTCAATGTGTGACGCAGTAAATGCACGAATGACGTTTTTCCTGATGCCATTATCTTTTACAGCGGAATTGAGATTCCATCGAAAGGTTTATTTAACAAAATCCGTCAAAAGTAGTTTATCTATGAACAACTTGACACGCTGACCGAAATAAAAAAAAAAAAAGTACCGCTTAGATATAATTGACGGTATCACCGATTTTAAATATTGCGTAATTGTGGCAACTATAGTCTAATCTCACCTTGACTCGAGAAAGTAAAGTTGTAACGAGATTAGGGTTAATCCAGTCGAAAGGTAACAACGGTCAGAGCGATCGGCATAAAGAAAACGAAAGAAAGATAAAAAAAGCAAAGCGTCGTTGGTGCATCGATCATTAGGTGAAGTTGGAGGGGAGTTGTTGTAGCAGTCGTGTTATCGAGCAGACAAAGTTATATTATACAGCGGAGGTCTGACATAATGAGAGCGTACGAGCGAAAGGTAGAGAGAAGTATGCATGTTCGTTTCGAAGGTCAGGATCAGGAAGGCTTTAGTATAGGTCGTGCCAGTAGGTTGTGTGTTATATAGGTAACGTTCGCGTGCTAATGCTAAACGTCGCTGTTTGGGGCTTCGTAATCGTGTGCGAGTGAGAGAGCGAGACAGGCAGGCAGCCAAACGTAACCCTTCGGCACATGTTGGCCCAAGAGGAATAAACGTCAGTCGCTCGACGGCAGCCGCGCTGGCGAGATGGGAGTCGCCAGCGAAGACTCGAGTCTGTTCTCTTTCCCTAAGAATTTATCGGTTTGGTGGAGCGAAGAAACCGATAACGTTCTCCAACGTTTCGAAAGATGGGCTGCTTATGCCCGAGGTTACAATCGCTTGAGATCGGCTCGATTATCGGCAGGTAGAATGACTATGCAAGAGGAACCCGATTGCAATCGTTGGAGTATCGATCAAAATACCAATCGGTTACAAGTCGATGGTAGATGGGCACCAAGCTTCGGGCAATATCGCACTAGTCGCCAACAGCCGGCCGAACACTCAAGACTACGTTGCTGCTCGCCGATTCATTTCGATTACAAGTCCAATGCCAATTTGGACAGTAATTGCTTGGAAGTTTACGGCATGGATCACAGTATCTATTTCAAGACAATCGGTGAGGTCAGATCGGAGAAGAGATCGAGTATGCTTAAAAACAATAACGACGCAATCTCGACAACGACGACGAGTTTGCAAACAAAATCGACACCAATCGACTGCGGTGATTTTCTATCCTCGGACTTTGACGAGATGGATTCGGACGACGACGGCTTGGAAGAGCTCGATGATGCAGATTACGTGCTACGAGAGCAACTCGACCAATTGGCCGCAGCTTGCGAAGATGTTTCGGATCTACGACTACGAATGGGCGAAATTCAATTATGCCGTAGCGTTATCAACGAGGATGAAATCAACAACAACGTGCAGATGATGATGACGGGCCTTAGGAAACCACAACAAGTGCAATTGCGGCATTTGACGGCGTTCGCAGCGGTCAAGGCGCAATAGAACAAAGCAAAATAAAAACAGAGAGAGAGAGAGAGAGAGAGAGAGAGCTTGCGATCTGCTACCGCAACTTACATAACGGACACCGCGCATCGACATCGTCCTTTTCCCGTTTTCCATTTACCCCGCGAATGTCCTCTCTCTCTACGCGTCGTCTACTCAGACACACACGCACGCATACACGCATATTCGAATACAGCAACATATACACCACGGAAAACGCATTAAATTCTCAAGTTGCACACGTATAGCTATATAGATAGGTTTGAAGAGATGCGCGCCTGCGCTGGAAGCTGTTCAATCCGGGAGAAAGAGGAGACTTGCGCGCGTTTCCCCATCGATCTGGGCAGAGTATTCGTACACCTATACGTAGATGTTTGCTATATAGGTAGAGCCCATCACACGGGCCAATAGCCGTAGCTGCTACGCCAAGTCCAAGTTTGCGGCTGAGCCTCCGCGAGCGCGGAACCCCAGTCTACGTCTCTCAACGGCATCACCAATACCAATAGTAACAGCAGCATTTTCATCGGCGCATCCTTAATCAACGCCATGGCCAAACAACTCGAGAGCGTTGCGGCTTTGGCCTGCATGACTGTCCTCCTCATGCTTTTCAATTTCGCCTTCTTCGTGAGTATATCGTAAAAATTGCAATTCGTGGATGCTGTGCTCCAAATAAAAACCCAATAAGCCGTATTATCGCGATATCGTCGTACGCTTCGGTATCGTTCAACTCGACGATGATTCACAGTGCACGGGCTTGGTGATGCTATGCTTCGGCATCTATCTGAAGCTTCAGCTACAAAACTACGCGGATCTGGGTATGGAGAACAGCGATCCAGCGTTACTCGCGATGGCTTGTCTTGGCGCCCTAGTCGCGTTGGTTGGCCTATTGGCTTGCTGTTGCACTGCTCGCCAGCATCCCGCCCTTCTTTACGTCGTAAGTATCGTTATTACTGTTATTATCGATAGAAAGCTACTTGTTGATGTTCGATGACAACGACAAGCTACTTTTCCCCTAGATCACTAAACATCACCACCACCCCTTAGTTGCCGCGCGAGCGCTTGACCCCGTTATACACTGAACTTGCGTAACCTACATTACACGTGCACGCGAGCGACCCACTGATAAATACAAACAAAGAGCGTATCTCTTTTTCGAACGATACCCGATTCGTATTCCCATTATAGCATTCGAATCGAGCGTTTTCAAGATTTCCATTTGATTTGTCAGCCGCACGGCTACAGAGATGCACCTCCGGTTGCTTTTGAAACTGTACAGATAAGTCCACTTTTAGTTGTCGAATAGTTTCAAACTATTTCACATTTTTACTTTTACTCGATAGCGATGCGTTTTGGATGAAATTCACTGCCGAATAGTTCTACGTTTCAACGTGCGTCTCGAACGTACTTTTTCCAAACGCAAATATCAAAAGCGCAGTTGACGAGGCATGGTTCGGATATATCCGGTTCAAACTGGAACTGGGTTTCTCTAGTCGCGCTGCTTTTTCGCATCACTTCCGAAAACTTGTTGTTTTCAAATACATTCACAGATCGAGTGACCGTTCAATTGTCGTGCTAATTTTCACATTCGACAGCACTCCTAGTATTCATCGTCAGTTTTTCCAAAACATCCATCGCGACAATCACTCGTTACGTATTTGTGGAAAACAATAGTTTCGACTGAATTGCAAAGTTAAATTAATTCTTCTCTCAATCACTTGAAACGTAGCAAACGAAATATTGGCGACGTTATATTTGCAGAAATAACGCTAAATTATTCGTTGTCGAATACCAAAGGTTAATTTCTCTTTATGTTAACAGTTCGTTCATCCCAAAGCACTTTGCAAGCTCATTGTCGTGCAACTCGTATAATGACGCGTGTACCCCCTCGCTCCCAAAAACAAAACGATTTGAAAAAGTACAACGAACCGTTGTGGACGTTAATTAGCATGGATTTCAGTTAACCAGGCAGGAGGAAACAGCCGAGCTTGCGCTCGTTAAAAAAAACAAGAGGTTTGCAATCCAAATAACACAATGTAGGTCGTGTGTCTCTCGTGGGGCGTTCGCCTCTACCCCTCCTTTCCTCCCTCCTTTTCCACCCCATTTTCACAGAGTTTTAGCCTTGTATTTTTTTCTTTTTTCATTTTTCAAATTACACCTGGCGTACACAACTACTGCTGCAGTACGGAGCTTTTCTGGCGGTAATCGCGTTGTTGGAATTGGCTGCCGGTGCAGCGGTTTACACTTATCGTGACGCCCTCACGAAGAGTTTCGACAGGGGCCTCAACGAGAGTATGCTCGTTTACGGTAAAGTTGACATCCACGGTCACAAGGATCCCAAGACCCGCCACGTCGATCTTATGCAGGCTAACGTGAGTTATTATTCCAACACAAGCATACCTAGCGATAAACGTATCTCTTTTATCGTCGAACGATCCGTTTGCATTTCGCGCAGTTGCAATGCTGCGGTAACAAAGACTACAAAGATTGGCAGAAGCTTAGCCCACCAAAGTTCGTGCCAGAGTCTTGTTGCAAAGTCGCTTACGGCGAGTGTCAACATCAAAACAATATCGATCTCGACGACATCTATACGCAGGTATATATGTATACATGTATATTTATATATACGCATACAATAACAGTGCACGCACAGATGTATGTAAGAAAAAAAAGATAAGTAGCTAATGTGAAATTAATTATAATAACGAGTGAATCGACGATTGCTTAGGGCTGCTACAATCGGGTGGTGGACTTTGTAAAAGGCAACATAGGTCTAGTGGGTGGTTCGGCATTGGGGGTTGCGGTATTTCCAATGCTGGGGGTGATTTTGGCATGCTGCCTGGCGAGCTACATCAACAAGGTCAATTACGAACAGATGGCTTAGACATGACGCGCCTGCGAGAGAAGATTGTGTGCACAAGCGAAGCAGAATAAGATCCGCAGCGATCATTGCCGCCTATTGTATCGACCGGCGAACGCCTACTACGAGGGACAGTTACTACCGAGACAGTTTCGTAGATCAACTTCCGCGACTGCCCCGCCGGCATGCTGTTTAAATCCCTCGTCGCAGCGCATCGAGTACGTGCTGGATACGAGGCGTCTGCCACCGCTTAGATCCGCCAACACCTATCACGCATCATCCGACATTCCATCTCATGCCAGTTATTAATCGATCAAATGAACTTTGCTTTTAATCGCAAACTCTCTCTCTCTCTCTCTCCTCTCCCCCACCCTTTATATTGATTCTTCTCTCATCCGTTGAAATACATTTGAATCCTTTTGTTCGTTCATCGAGTGCAAGTAACCATCTCGCCGCTCGCTCTCTCACTCACATCGCATCCTCACGCGAAACCTTCGGTCGCTATTCGACAAACAAACAACATGAAAGTAACACTCTTTTTGCGACTGAAGGTGTCATCAATGTGCTCCTATTACCCACGATAACCCCAATTATAAATGTGCATTTATCACGCAACGTATTACGACGATTAATTGTAGGCGAAAATTTTGGAAAAACGAACAAACGAACGGATATACATGTATTATCTTGTGTCGAAGAAAAATATAAAAAGAAAAATAGGAAACTGAACGGTTATCGGGGTTATAGGCTCGCGCTCGTGTGCACTGTATTTTCTGTCGTGAGCTCTCGGATGGAAATCGCCAAGAAAAGTCTGATAAATAATTAAACCAAATATTAAAGGCCAAATGAATCTACGATATAATCCAACACGCAACACGCAAATACACTTTAAATTATATCAACGTGTAACGACGAGAATAGATGTCCTACTTAGCGAGACTCCTTATTGTAAACGTAAGAAGAAACACAAAATAATAAGAGTCAATGTCGATGTCGGTGTCACTGGACTAATTATAATGTAAACCAAAAAAAAAAAACAAGAAAAACGAAAAAAAAAACAACTCTCGTGAATTCACATCAAACATCCATCGTAATCAGTCATCATCGCAATTAATCGGCTTTTCTTAGCGAACTTGCAAATAAATATTACATACGTTAGGTCTGGTTTGTCTGAGATTTCGTTTTTGCGCCCAAGCCCTGGTAAAAATTACGCACCTCAAAACTATCTCTCGCGTCTTTTTGAGATTTATTTACATTCATGAAAGTACAAGTAAAAAATACAACCGAACAACCCCAATTTCTAAAAAAAGAGAAAAAGAGAAACATTTACGACGACAAAATCAAATCTGGACGGAGATGTAAAAAAAAAGGAAAAAATTGTTTGCTTGATTGTCGTAACAAGCTTTTACTGCAATTGACGAGTGAGTACAATAATTTATATAGATTTTTTACTCGATTTGACTGATAATTTTAACGGAGAAATATTTTTACCAGGGCTACTTTTTAGAGATGTATATTTAGAATTGATCTACTTTTTACGAAAAGAAATGAATTAATAAAGTAAAATATAAAAAAAGATATATGGAAACAAATGAATAAATAGAGATATTATTATTT
Source organism: Chouioia cunea (assembly GCA_030064505.1). Lineage (NCBI taxonomy): Eukaryota > Metazoa > Arthropoda > Insecta > Hymenoptera > Eulophidae > Chouioia > Chouioia cunea. The sequence goes on from JAOPFQ010000001.1 coordinate 2,477,386, forward strand.
ATATTTTTGATGAGCATGGTTCCAGGATCTTCCAAAAAACCAATGCAAGGTGCTGCATTTCCTTGCCACGCATACTCGTTGTACGCGTGCAAGTTCAAATAGCTATATAGATATACATCTATATAAATATATATATATATATAACACTCTCAATCATTAGGCATCGTCACGAATTAACTTTATTGTTACATTGCAAAATAATATTAAATTTATCAAGATAATTATTTATACTTTCCGTTTAACATCTAAATAATTCAAAGTTGTTAAAAAACTTTCTCTATGTGTTTTCAAAGTCGATAAGTCCACGCAATTGTTAGCCTACTATTTTAAAGTGAAAGAGTATTTCAGATGCATTTATTGTGAAAAACAACTTGATGTAATCTTTCAAAAATATGTTAATATAAAGAATTCTAAAATAAAAAACTAAAACTCTCCCTGTAAAAAAGACAATGTCTCGTAATTTCAATGTTGTCATGATTCGTCAGCAAGAACAATTGGATTGATGGAGAAAGAGTGGATTTAACAAAAGCGTTATGGTATACTGGATATTTGATTATATTTGGTAAAACATTTACAAGGTAATAAGATTCTTGTTTTCGTTCAACGTATCTGTATGGTACTACATTTACAGACAAAGGCATCGTCAAAGACCGTACCAACTTTATTATAATTATCTAGTTTTACATAATATTGTTACTTATACGAAAAGTATGTACCATCAAATTATTTTTATCGTTATCTTTTTGTTTTTAATATTAAGGTTTGTTATACCTATTGTTAATTATTTTTAATATTTTTTCTTAGGAACAAATACATATTCTTTTATATTAATATACATCAATTCGCGAATACGTAACATCAGCGGATGTGTCCATTTTTTATCTTTCGCATAATGCGTATATTATATAATAAATTCAAAGAGTACTTTGCGCTCGAATGGAAACTTTTACCTGTTCTTTTGCGCTGCAGTAAATGTAAAGAATTTTTAAAAAATCATTCTACTCTCATTTTTATATATTAATTGTCGATTTATTCAATCTACTCAATTCTCTGTATACATGAAACTTTCCGTAAAATTATCACCCTTTCTACTCGGCTTTACCGTGACATCACTCTCTTAACTCGATTTAAATGCATATAAATTCACATTTTTGTTTATCGCAATTTAAATTTGTTAACATATAGTACTTCTTTTTTTATTTATTTTTTCACTGCAAAGTGTTTATTTTTTCTCGAAAAAAATTGCGTCTCGTTTAATCATGAAGAATGGGTTTATCACAGAAGTACAGCTTCTTTTATTTTATTTTATTATTATTATTTTTTTTTGTTATTTTACCTATTATTACAATCATAAACGTGTTGATAAACCTTTAAATTCATCCCTAATGGCACTCGCATGCAAAAATTAGTGATACAACGTTGATAAACCAATTGTACACTTGTAATTAGATGCATGAAGCAACCGTCCAATACACATTTACTGCAGTTGATGCGAACGACCGAAAATAACAAATATATTTGCAAGATAAAATCAAATGAGTCAAAGTATGAAAATGCGCTCGTGCATAGCTTCATTGCAATTGAACGTAGATAAAAGCACAAATGAAAAATGACTTGGTGAAGTATAAGATTATGAAGATCATTGCGCTTATAAAAGCCCTTATACTCGAAGCGGATTATAATACGTACTCGTAAGACTATCATTATCGGTAAGTATGCGTTCGGCTGTGTAGTTATTATATGCATAGTACTAGTATCTGGTTATGGTTTTGACTGCAAAACAACAACAAAAAGAACCCCTTACAAAAAAAAATCAATAATAAAAAGCTGCTGCATTGATGGAAATCAATTGCGTTATTATCTCGTAAGTTGCATAATTACAGTACGTAGTTCAATTATTGAATAATATGAAGTAGCTTAAAAATTTTTCTTTATTTAATTCCTTTATTTTTTTTTGTGTTTTAAAGTACGGTTATAATTCGGTCAAAGTTTTTCACGTCTTATTTTTTTTTTCACTTTATTCACATTGGAATGTGTCCCTCGGTTATTTTCGTTTCTCTTTCATGTAAATATGAGCATCACAATCGCATCGTCTGTTTTTTTCTTTTCTGTTACAGCTATTTTACATTTATATATACATCTATATTCATACATTCACACCGAAGCTATTCAATTCAAACTCTGACTTATCACTCATCCGTAAATAATCTTAACGCCACAGTAGCAATATACACGTTACTATATATGTTTCACGTCATATAAACTATGTACACAAAAAAACAACATAAGAATTAAAAAATAACTTTAATGTCGTGTCGATCGAGACTTTCTTCTTTTTTTTTCTTTTTCATTTAATCTTCCGCCACTTTTTTTTTTTTTTTTTTTTATTAAGGCTAATAAGGAAGTACCGACGTTTTACAATTAAACAGGAACGAGTTTAAATGCACATACGATTTTGCGCCCACTTCTAGTTTGAAATCACGCAAAATAGAAGATGAATACGTATTTTTAAGTAAAAAGAAGAGGAGTCGATTCGCACGACTTTTTACAACTACAACTAGAATATAGATAATCTATATCAACTCGCAAGTATCTTTGGTAGCGTTGTGATGTCTATGGAGACCAAAAAAGCACACGTACGCTTGATTTTTACATCGAATCGTGACAAGATGGTCCCTGCAATATACCAAAAAATGCCGAATGAATCCCAAAATAGTTTACCAAACGTTTAATAGAGACACCTAGAGAGAGATTTTTTTTCTTTCGATCGAGACTTATCGACACACTATATCGCAAGCAATACGATTTTTTTTCCAATAATTTTTCTTTATTTTTTCGAGAAAATACACAGCTAACTTGTTTGTTCTTGCAGAAGTATTAATTTTCCTTAATTTTAGTAGTAGTTTCCGCGCCATCTTGTCGCACACTCCCTTCAAATATGGTCGAGCCAAGCTACACACACACACACACACACACACTCTCGTTTTTTTTATTTATTTTTTGTTTTTTTTTAGTCGCAACGACGCTCGTTTAGGCGTGTGCTCGTGTCGCGTTAGCGTTACAGTATACAATTGCACAGCACGCGAACCTTAAGTTGTACGCTTATTTCTTATATACATAGCGTTTCATTGTATTGAAAGCTCGTCAACGTTAAACAAAAGAAAAAAACGATAACCTCGCGAAACTCACCGAGGCCTCGAAATTGTCGCTTACAATTATCCGTCGTATGTTCGACGATCAACTAAAACTTACGCCGATCGTTGATAGAATTTAAAAAAATATATAAAGCGACGACGATAATGAGAAAAAGGAAAATAATTATTCACGTAAACAAACAACATGAAAATCTCGAATGTCCATAACATGTAATATAAATCAATAAAAAAAGAGAACGCAGGTATAATTAACGAAGGCCAAAAAAAAGAATCTAACAAGAGAAGAAGCAAAGTTTTTCCTCTCCGTTGAGCATCATCGCACTCGCAGACATTCGTTCCCATTCACACGTAAAACGACACTTATATTAACTCGTACATTAAGTAAATAACTTCGGAATTTACGTGTCTATTAATGTATATGTACACCCTGTATCGATGGTATAATTGTAATATTATGGCGCCTTTTGTATATATACGTGTCGATTTTTTTAGATTTGCAATAGCAATGCAATAGGATAATAAGAGAGGAGAGGTCTGTCTGTTGGCTGAAGCATAGTAGTGTGTACATGTGTGTGTCTTAGGTGTAGTGTATGCGTAGGTGTATGTGTGTGTGCGCGCGCGCGCGCGATAGAACGAGATTCGGCGTCGTTTAAGGTTGCTGATGAAGCAGCTGCTCAAGCTCGTCGGCAGACCTCAGTAGGAAGGCCGCAGACTCCCGGTATCCCGTTATCAGTTGCCTCACCGCGGTCATTTCCGTCGCGTTCAGCTTGTGGCTCAGCAGTGGCTTTGTATTCTTCATGCTCAAGTCTGTTGGCCCTAAGCAAATAAATAGATTATTCCACTGGAAAAGGCTTTCTGCGTGCTGTTGTTACGTTTTCAATGACAATCACCCACGTACGATACAACCAAGTAGATCAAATCGAACAACTTATCAAAGTTAATAAACAACAATATGCGCATAGCGTGTAAACAATTAACAACAAATCAAAGGCCAACAACAATGAAGAATATTACTTTGTGTACCGTTGCTGAGGAGGCCCGAAGTGAAGCTTTGAGTAGGATAGAGTCCCGCCGAGAGCGTTGGTGGTACCGTCGTTGGACCGGCACGTTGAAATGCCTGACTAAAGTTTGGCCTGTACATGGCTGTAGGGGCACCAGCACCGGCGTTTCCAATTCCGTTTGCCGTCGACGAACTCACTATCGTGCTTGCTTGGCTGTCGCGTTAATTAAAGGAAAATCCTTTTACTCGAGAGCCAACGACAAAAATGACATAGTTGTGTTTGTATATACGTATATTGATTTATATATACCTCATGAGAGATTTGTTAGCGTCAGTGTTGGCAAGAAGTTTGGAGGTGGGCGTAAGCGAAAGGGGCGTCGAGGTGAGGCTAGCACTGCCGGGAAGATTGGCAAGACTCGTAAGAGGAGCCAGCGATGTCAAGCCTGTCGGTGGCGTATCCTCTCGTTTAACCGGTAGCGATTTAACCGGGGTGCTGCTACTGGCGCCAGCGCTACTTGTAAAATGATCCAAGCTCGCTCGTACGTCCGTTTGCTGTAATACCATTTCCCATTGTTACATCACGTCCCACCCTTTATTAGCTTTGCGCGAGGCTTTATCTTCTACGCGAATTCAATGGAAGAGGGAAATCAACGCGATCGATTTGTTGTAATCTTTTTCCATTTCTTTTTTTTCGATTGATTTTCTTTTTTTCGCGAGATTTTTCAGATGACACGTGTCGCGCAATTCTACTCCCGACTACACGAAACGACGAACGCTAGAGCGAATAGCTAGCGGGTTCGATAAAACACCGAACAAGTCGAAATGAAGATATCGATCCGTACAGCGAACTATGACATCGACTCAATATTTCGATCTCTCTCTCTCTCCCTCGTATCCTTTTCTCCTTGTGTTGTCTGGTATCTAAACGCTTAGCCTTCTTTCACGGTCGATCAAGCGGAACCAATCACGCGAAAGAAACGCACGCGGCTTTGTCACAACACGCGTTGCTTAACAACAACACAACAACAACGACAACGACAACGACAACAACAACAACAGCGATGCACGCGTACACAAAGCACACAAGAGCGCATCGCGATGTGTGCTATAGACAAAGTTATCGCGATCTCTGTCTCACCTCTCGGCGATCGTCCCTTTGATAAAGTTGCTTGTGCACGACACGTAAATTCTTCTTCCTCATTTCTTTCTTGCTGTGTACGATTTGAGCTCGCGATCACTTGTCGATCATGTTGCGCGTTCGAGCATACTAATACCAAACAACAAGTAGTAGTCGGAGAAATTCCCAATTGTCTGCTTTTTCTTTTTTTTCTTTTTTTTTTTTTTTTCATTAGTGTCCCCTCCTCGCGAACGGGCGCGCGCGTGCGACGACAATAAGAACGAATCGTCATGAGTGAGAAAGAGAGAGCGAGACAGAGAGAGAGAGATAGAGCGATGGATCTGACGTCAATAGTATAAGGTGGCTAGAGATAGAGCTCTCTCTCTCTCTCTTTCATTCTTTTGCTCTCTGTCGGCTTAATGGGCGCGCGGCCAAAGGTTATCGCTACGACTACTAGCAGGAATTTTCAAACTAGATAAACTCTCGATCTTGTCTTTCTCTCTCTCTCTCTCTCTCTCTCTCGCTCTCTCTTTCTCTCTTTCGAGCACGTTAATTGGGCTGTCGGTCGAGTGAGCGTTACCACGTGAGATATATACTCGAGAGCAACAGTCGTTCGAGTGGGAGAGGTGCGTGACCCCATGCCAAGCTTATCGCTTTGACCTCTTACTACTTTAAGTTGTCCGATGCCTATTTACGCCGTTCGTTTTTCGCGTTGTGTATATACGTATATATATATATCTTCGACGTCGCGTATACTTGTTCGTTTTGTTGTCTCGCCATTTCGTACTCTCGTCAACTTACCGTAGCTGCAGGTAAAGTCGGCATAGGCTGCGAAACCGGCTCGAGTCCAATTCGCATGCGTTTTGCATTCTCGCTCTCGTTCTCGCACGCCGTTGCAAGGATTTGCTCCGCTTGTACCGACGTCAAATGAGCTGGTGTGGGCCTTGCCTTTGGACGTACGTTAAACGAGAAAAAATATTGCATCGTTGAGAAAGTATAAAAATAACAAAAATAAACGAAAAGGAGAAAGAAAAAAAAAGAGAAAATTATCGAGTATCTACGACAGGAATATGATGTATATATTATACTCACGGCATCCCAAGGTGCACCATCTCGTCCACGCTTGTTTCTCCGGCAGCTCTTGAGGTAGGTTCGTATACGCTTACGAGCACGCTCGGCGAACTCGGGGAATTGCCTGGTACAGCTGTCGATGATAGCCTGTATCTTTTCCTTGGGTTGCTTTGAAATGGGTACGATACGATCGAGGTTTTCGTCAACGAACAGCCGCACAAACATCTATTGAGATTAGGAAAAACCAAGAAACAAAAGAAAATAAACGCTTCGTCGGATCTTTCAAAAAATTACGTAAATTGCGCAACAGACGCGTATTAAGAAATATAGAATTATAATGGGTCTATGACGAAACTAGGCTAAACCGATATACGTGCATGCGTGCACGAAAGACGCTGCAACAAACGAGCGACAGTAACGACTGCATATATATATATACACACTCACGTTAAAGGCCTTGAGACGTTCAGGATCATGATGTCGAGGGTCAAGCCTTTCGTCCGAATCCTCGTCGTCGTCGTCTTCGTCTTCTTTGTTACCACTGCTGCTCGTTTCGTCGTGTGCACTACCAGCACCTTCGCCACCTCCAGGACTTGATTCGCGTTCTCTATCGCGCGATGGTGTGCCGGAACCGGGTGATGGCGTTTTCTTTAAACCCATTGTATAAGAAGCCCAAAGCGATGCCATATCCTCGGTACTAGTTGGCCCGGTATTGGATTGGTTCGTGACTGTACTCGTGTTTAGTTCGTTTATGTCCGCGCTACCGTTGCGTGATTCTATAGAGACAAAGAGAGAGAGAGAGAGAGAGAGAGAGAGAGAGAGAGAGAGGGAGAGCATATTAGACACTCGTGAAAGAGAAACTAGACGATTGAAATGTACACGAACATAGACGACTGGAATTTGTGCAGTTTCTTTTTATATGACCGTTGACTGCAGGTACATATCAATGGACGTTATATCTTGTAAGCGGAAAAAAGTTATTTCAAGGTAACATAAACACTTTGAATTGGGATAACTTGCAAAGAGATGTCAATGCGTTTGAGCTGAACGGCGTATGAAAAATTGAAAAGTCAATTCAAGAAAATAAAATCAAGTACTCTCGAAAGGCAATATGCGTATATACCGGCAAATGAAGCTTGTTTAAATCCCGTGGTCATTTAACGTAACTGTTGATTGGAACAAAAGAGCTTAGAAGAATAGTGTAACCTGCGCAAGGAATGCAGTCGAGGGCAGACATACACAGACATACACACAAATCCCACGTCTGGATTT